>OV656868.1:46644199-47944833 GCA_927399465.1 Sarcophaga caerulescens
TTGAGTGATCAAGTAAAACTAATAAAGATATCATATTGTTATCCGCTTTTGATCGTAACTCTTCGGAAACATCGATAAGTGTAGAAATGCAACTATGATTCGGTCTGAAACCTGATTGCCTCTCGAATAGTATATTGTTGTTGTATAAGTATTCATGCATCTGTAGATAAATTAATTTCTCCAGAACTTTAGACAGGTATGGTAATATTGCGATAGGACGAAAGTTTTTATCTTGTTTAGGCACTGGTATAATCTTTGCACACTTCCACATAGCAGGAAAAGTAGAGGTAGTAATTATTGTATCAATAGATGTGTTATGTTTGAAAACACATACGGCAGAATCAATTTTAAAAATTTGGGATGAATTTCATCATTGCCCGTAGAATTAGATTTAATACTAAGAATACTTTTTAAAACGTCTGCCTGTGTAACGTTTCTAAATTCAAAATTGAGTCCAGAGATACTATTAGAAACACCAAATGCCCCAGATGAGTTGTAATATTCCAGGTTAGCAGTTGTTGTTGGTATGTTAGAAAACTGCACGCCAAGCTGATTAACATCAATTGTATTATTGGATTCAATGTTATTATTACTTATTATTACTTATTTTTAGTAGAAACAGCCGTTTGGAACTTTCCCGCATAAAAACTTGATTTTGCAGCTCTAATTTTTAAATTTACATCATTCCTGCATGCTTTAAAAAAGTTGTAGAGGTCAGTAGCAGTGATGCCAAGTGTAGGGATTTTTCCCTTTTTGTAGAGATTTTTTTCAAAAATTTCACATGTAGGAAAAAAGGGAAAGATTTCTTAGTTTTTTCGAATTGTAGGGAATTTTTTCAATTTCAAATTTTTAGCATCTAAAAACTATTTTTCTTCCAATATCAATTAAAAAATGTGTGTATTTTAAGTGTATCATTGTAATTTTGTAAATCTGGTAATACCTCTGTAATATAAAGTAAATAAATATGTGGCATCTTTAATAACAATGACAATTTGATACAAGTTCATGACAAAAAAGTGTATCAAAAATTTTTAATGACAATTTGATCTTTCCAAATTTTGTAAAAATTATAAAAATTTGACTAACTATGCCACATGCCAACGCTGACGCTGAAATAATTTTTTCTGTTGTAACTGACGTACGTACGAAAAAAAGGAACAAATTAAGCCATGAGTTATTAAATTCTATTTGCATTATAAGATTTTGTGTAAATTTTAAATGTACATCGAGTCATTTAAAAAAATAAATTATACAGAATTGTATAAATAACACTATGCGACAAAATAAAAAAAATTTAATACACCCGGATAATGACATAGTGTAGGTTGTGAGCTTTGCTGAGTAGATCTCAAAAATATTTGTTTTATATTTCTCGAACCCTCCAATCTTTTTTTATTTGACAAAAACTGTTTTTTTTTTCCTTTACGCACTAATTTCTGGATTACTTAAACATTTCTCGCCCGATTTCCAAAACATAAATCTTGTTGGATAGGGGAGAGATGGACCTTTTAAACGGTATAACTATATCTATTATTGATGGGGTAAACTTGGAAAATTCGAATTTTTTTCCATAGTTTTTCCAAGTTTGTCCATTCATAGTAGCAAACTTTAATATAAAAATATAGGATAAGTGATAATATTCTTAAAGTCTGTTGTCTTGTGAAGAGACTGAATCATCATTTGATCAAATCGGACAAAGATTACCGAATTTATTATTTAAATAGTATAACAGTCGTGCTATATTTTTTATATATGTCATCTTATAAAATGAACTTGCAGTTCAAAAATTTTCAGAATTTTTGATGAATCTTGATTGTTTATCACAAAATGTGTCAATTTCACGTTTGCACGACTTCCAGAAGTCGGCTAATATTTGTGTTTTGTGCAAATATTATTATTTCTCTTTGCGCAAACATTGGCCACCTTCTGGTGGTCTCTCAAACGTGAAATTGACACATTTTCCGATAAACAACCAAGATCCATCAAAAATTCTAACAATTTCTGAACTAAAAGTTCATTTGAAAAAATATATATATGAAAAATATAACTCGACTGTTAGACTCTTTAAATAATAACTACGGTAATTTTTGTCCGATTTAATCAAACGAAGTGCCAATCTCTTCACAAGATAATGCACTTTCAGAATGTTATCACTTATTTCATATTTTTTAAGTAAGGTTTGCTACTATGAATGGACAAACTTGAAAAAATATGAAAAAATTAGAATTTTCCAAATTTACCTCATCAAATCTCATAGCATATGAAGTCGGATAATAGATATATGTATAGAACTTTAAAGGCCCATCTCTCCCCTTTCCAACAAGATTTAAATTTTGGAAATCGGGTCAGAAATATTTGAGTAATCCAGAAATTTGTGCGTAAAGTCAAAAAAAAAATAGTTTTTGTCAAATAAAACAAGTTTGGAGGGTTCGAGAAATATAAAAAAGGTATTTTTGAGTTCTACTCAACTAACTGAATAACGTGGACTATGTAGTTACTCGGGTGTATTTTCACTGTCGCACCGTGTAATTTTTTTTCATTAATTTATAATATTTGTTATTTTTATTTGTTTTTATGTTATTTTTGTATAATAAATGTGTGTACCTGAATTGAAAATGTACAAATTTAAAATAAACATTTATTTTTTGAAAACAACGGAAAAAGTGGCGTAGGGAATTTTGTAGGGAAAATTAAAAGTGGGTGTAGTGAAAAAAGGGATTTTTTTTCATTGACGTAGGGATTTTTGAAAAAAATCTCCTGGCATCACTGACTCAGTAGTCTTATATCTTTTCCACCTGTAATAAGCATTATTTCTGATGTTGATTACCCCTACAAGAAATAAATAACCGAAACTAATACATACAAGACTTACTTACTACTACATATGTAATTTTTATTTGACTTTTTATGTTTTAGAGTTGTATTTCTTAATACATCAAAAGCACATTAATGTTGACTGTCAAATGCGCTGCAAATTTATGAATTTTAAAAATTCGGTTGTAGTAGGCTTTGAAAACAAAATTTTTTAGCGTCTTATGACGAAAATTTTAATTGTATTCTTTGTGTTAAAAAATAAGACGTGGAAACCAAAAAGTTAAGTATTATTATTTTACTGCATAAATTTGAATATACCTAAAATTATTCTTTTATTTTATTAGCATCCACTCATCTTTGCCAGCTATCAAGAAATACCTCACCAGCACATATAAGGTAGATGGCCAAAAGTTGGCTCCATTCATTAAGAAATATTTGAAGAGTGCTGTTTTCAGTGGAAAATTAATCCAAACTAAAGGTAAGGGTGCTTCTGGTTCATTCAAATTGTCAGCTGCTGCTTCAAAGGAACCCAAAGCAAAGAAACCCACTGCTGAAAAGAAAAAGGATGCTGCTGACAAAAAGAAGAAGGTTGCTAGTGCCGCTAACAGGCAGCTCCTGGTAAAAATCCATCTGCCGCCAAAAAAACTGCTGAGAAGAAGAAGACAGAAAAGGCTAAGGTAAAAACCGTAAAGAAGACTTGTACTGTTAAAGCTAAACCAGCCAAAAAGGCCCCAGCCAAGAGTGCAGCCGCTGCAAAGCCCAAAAAAATTATTTTATTACTGAATTATTTTGTGTTTATTTTTGTATTATTATTATTTCAATGTTTTGTATTTTGTTTTATGTTTTTTTAAATTCATTTTTTAATTATAAAATAAAATATATGAAAACAAAAAACATTTTTCTTTCGCAAAGATCAGACCTCGAAGTATGTCAATTTACTCATCAAGTTTAACTAGTCAAATGACTAGTCACAGTTGACTAGTAAAATGACCAGTCGTTTAACTAGTAAAATGACTAGTCGTTTAACTAGTAAAATTACTAGTCAACTGTGGCTAGTTAAATAACTAGTCAACTGTAACTAGTCAAACAGTCATTTATAACTTAAAAAAAGCGAAAGAGTGAGCAGGTTAGACATATGTTTTACAGTCCAAAGAATTCGTATGTTAGACAGAGAAGCAAAATCACATGTACACGAATGTTTACGTAAAGTTTTTCACATTGCCCTTAATAACTTGATGGGAAGTTGTGACTACTTTATAAGTTATACTTGACGGTCAAATAACTAGTTATTTGACTAGTTATGTTCTGGTAGGGCTAGGGTTCTAATTTCATGGTTAAACCAGGGTTTCCCATTAGTTATTTTCCTTACTTTCATTTTAACATATTTTTCAAACAAATACTGTATGTTATGATGTAAAAAAGTGACCTGATCATCCATATTATATAATATACTATATTTAGTATATTAAACATTTTTAAACAAATTATTTATGTTAATTTTATGTTAAAGATGAATTTGTTATGTTTTTAGCTTTAATTTTATACACTATGTTTATGTATGTTCTTTTATTTTTGTATTTTTTAAATGAATTGTTTTGTTTTTTTTAAACACATTAAATGTGATATACATACATATGTATAAGAAATTCTTTTGTTAATTTTAGCAATAAAACGTTAATTTCATACTGAATAATCTGTAATTATTCAAATTCAAATTTTGGTAGGATTGGAATAATTTTGGTAGGTTTTGGAAGGAATATTGGTAGGGAAAAATTTTTCTTTGTGGCAACGCTGGGCGGGAGCTACAGTTTAAAGTTGAGAAGCTTTTCATGGCAATTTTATTTACTCTCAGAGTTTTTGCCAGAAATCTGTTGAGAGGAAATCGCCGAAGAAATATTTTTTTTTTCATATTTCGTTTTGTTGCCTGACCTGGGATACGAACCCGGGCTTTACGTCTAATAAGCCAACACACTACCTACTAGACTACGGCGACTTTAAATTTTTATACATAGTGAAAAAAAAATGGAATCATGAAAGGAAAAAGCTACTCCTAGAAGTGCGATTGAGGCATAAGCCAGACTTCATAGCAAAAAAAAGAAAAGAAACTCAATTTGGAAACAAATAATGCGGAATATCAAGAAAATAGATAGCACTTTTCCATTTACCAAAGATGAAACCACAAAATGTTTTATAAACTCTTTCTTTTGTTTAAAATATTTTTGATCAAAGTGCCGCTTGAATTTTTATTATTAGCCAAATCAAAAGCGGTTTTCAAATGAAGACCGCATTTTTTCTGAATATTCATTTAAAAAAAATTAAATTATACAAATAAATTTTAAGTCATATAAGGATCAAAAGCTTTTGCGTTCATAAATGTATTAAAATCTCATCTCATTATTTGACAAAGCAATGTTGCGTTGCAAACTGCGTTTATGAATTCAGCCAAAGTGACGTAGTCTCAAAATTGACAGCGGCATTAACGCCGAAAACTGGTATAAGGGTGAATATCTAACATTTGAAGTCGCCGTAGTCTAGTAGGTAGTGTGTTGGCTTATTAGACGTAAAGCCAGGGTTCGAGCCCCAGGCAAGACATAAAAACAAAATACAAAAAGTATTTCTTCGGCGATTTCCTCTCAGCAGATTTCTGGCAAAAACTCTGAGAGTAAATAAAATTGCCATGAAAAGTTTCTCAAAAAATCTGTCGTTCGGATTCGACTTTAAACTGTAGGTCAAGCCACTTATGTATTAAAATTAACACACACAACATAAGTGGTGTGAGAAACTAGGTCAATAATCGTGACTGAAGGGTTGTAATGACCAATTATGTATGTATGTATCTAACATTTGAACATTAAAAAAAACGTACGACTGCCAAATTTCATCAATATTTTCTCTCAATGTCGTACGTTCTCATTACATATTGAGTTTACACAAAACTACCCGATCCCTTCTACACAAAAACTTGACATGTCGTACGACTTGTGTGACCGTCTGAATAACTCCTAAGCAGACGTCGGCACAAAGAGAACATGATAAAAATGTGAGTGCATTTGTGAGAGGCATATGTTAACCCAGAGGAAAATTGTTAGTAATATTTTCAAGTGTAACCAAATAATATGTATATGTAGTGGGAAAATATAAAAAAATTACAGCGCCAAATCCCTAGACTGCGCATTTAACTTGACAAATATTCTTCTAAAAATGGAGATAATTTCTCATTGAATATTAATGAATCCTACTGTAATATTTTTTTGGGTGTATAATTGAAACCTGAAAAAAAGCGACATGAACCTTCTTCTTTAGAAGCTGACAATCAACTGAATGCAATTTTATACTATGTTCAGACATGCACTTTTATTAAATCAATATTCGGTTTATTGAGAACAATATTTTTAGCGTTCAGACATATAATATACGAAAATTTATTTGACAGCTGGTAAACAAAACAGCTGATTGCTTCAACAACATTGCTTTTAACTTAATCGCGAAAATTAGTGCCAAAAATTTTTTTTTAAAAAATGGAAAACAATTTAACATTTAAAAGGGTATTGCTAATGATTAACTGAAATGCCGAGCTGTTGCAGTTAATAGGAACTACTTTTGACTCCAAAGCGGCTTTTCTCAGAAGGATGAGAAAGAAAAATTTTATATGAAACTCAATATAAAATACAAACATTTCTGCTGACCTTCCATTTTTTGTTTGTCGTTGTTTACATTTGAGTTGTCAAATATTAATAGAAAGCGTTCGGAAAAATGTAATCTGCTCACTGAACGTACTCATGACAGTGTTGTATTTAAAGTTTTTTATCAATATTATAACAATTTATGAATTTATTGGCCAACAATTAATTGAAATTTTATATGAAATATTGAGATCAATAATGCCGTTTATTGCGATTTACGCTATAAAGGTGCATGTCTGAACCCAGTATTACGCTCTTTTTAACGAACATTGTGATGTTCGTGTCCTATGTGTTTAAAAAGCCGAAGATATTCGGCAACCGGGGGACTTTGGTGTCGACTATATAAAATGTTTTTAAAGGCTGTTAGAATTACGTATTTTTAAAAAATATAAGTAAAAAATTTGATATAAATTTCCAATCGAATCACTCCTTAGTCTGCGATTCTAAAAAATAAAAAATATCTGCCACATGTAAACCACACCCGTTGTTAATAAATAATAGAGGTCTGCAACGAATAACTTTTTTGCTTCATGTGTGCAACTCGTTGTCGGATAAATAGAGTACTTACTCTCTCTCTAACAGCTCAAGCAGTGAAGAGAAGAGAATGTGTGCAAGACAAATACGAGTAAGTATTTATCCGAAGCTGCTTATGTTCCGTAAAAAGAGTACTCATTGAAAAATATATCCGCAAAAACAAGTACTCCAAAAATTATGTTCACTTCATGTGGTACTTCAAATACTCGCAGCATAAAACACCACATAACTGATGTTTTTTTATATATAAATGCTTATGTGTATGAACAAACGACACGTTAGGCATATATTTATTAATCATTGAAATAAAAAAATAGAAATCGAAATAGTAAATTTTTTTGAAAAATATTTTTTTTTTCGCTTTTTGATTTAAAAAATTCTTTATTTTCAATGAACTAAAAACAATTAAAATAACAAAAAAATCACTTAAAATTACTAAAACGTAAAAAAAACATAGTTTATATTTCATATTTTCATAGATCATTTAAAATGATAAAAGTATGTAAGTAATAAGTGTAACAAATAAAGTTAAGTATATGTATATAGAAGAGAAGGGACTTTAAAAACTTAAATATTTGTGAATTTATTTAAAAAGAAAAACAAAACATAAAAACATTAATCCTTAAATAAAAAAAAAACTAAAAATTCATGTCCATAAAACTCAAAACTAGAGATCACTTTCTATTCTTTCTATTTCTTCGTATATTTTTGTTTTATTCATATTAGAGTGTAAAAACATTATTTTGTTTATTGTAGCTCCGTTAGTTCCAAGAGCAGACCTCTTCTCAGAAATAAGATTTCTTGCCTTCGAAAAATACATACATACATAAATACATACATACATAATTTAACAGCCTAAAAAATAACATTATAATTCGGTGCGAATCGATATAATTTCATTTCTACAACAATAAAACACATATTCTTACCCTACAATAAAACAAACGGTAATATTTGTTTTCCACAGGCTATTTGCACATACATTTTGCGAAAACAAGACATCTTTCAGTTTGTTTATTATTTTATTTGGCAATGCATGTATACATACATGCACACAAGTATACACGCATATGAGAATAAATTGCTTAGAGAAGATTACAATACGTTCTCTGAGTATAATAAATTCTCTGAGTACATGTTACTTTTTACACTGTGTGCAACATCTTTACATATTTACAGTCTTTGGTGTAGATCTTTTCTTTGCCAAACATTTTTGTGGTATTTGCAGTACTCATTGGTATTTGAAGTACTACGTGAAGTTTGGTGGTACTTGTTGTACTCGACATGTTTTGTGCCGGTATTTTCGAGTAAGAAGGAAAGTTGAACATGTATTTGTATGAAGCGAACGCAGTCAAATAACAACAAGAAGTTATTCGATAATTTTGTTGTTCTCAAAAAAGAGTACTTTTCTTCTTCGGATACTTCGGATAAGTGTACATGTATGCTAGATCTTATGTACTTTTTGAAGTCAAATACATTTGTGCAGACCTTTAATAAATATTATTTAAGAAAAACCAGTTTGTTTAGTAATTTGAGAAACCACATATTATAACCAGTTCAGTGACAAAATAAAGAATTGTCAATAACCAAATAATTAAAAATATGGGAATACATTTCAGAGAAATACGAGTATTAATACATGGATATCTTACGTTTCATTATGATATAACACACGATAAAACACAGTAGTTACGAACAGATTATTAAAATATATTTGTTTAGCGTCTTTCAATATTTATTTTCTTTATTGCTAATAAAAAAAATAAGATTTTCTAAGAATTAGGATTTATACTTTACAATTGTATTTTCATTTTTTTTTTTTAAAGTTTACAAATTACTTTACATTTTAACATTTTGATTGTAAAAAGTTTGGTTATTTTAACATTAACAAAATAAAAATCTATTTAATTGAAAATGCTACAAATTGAAAATTAATCCATATTTAAGTACATTGCCAATTAAAAAATAAATTCTTTTGCTTTTACATTAGTTCACTATTTAAATTTGTATTGATTCGTATAATTCATAAAAAAGGAACAAAATTAATATGTAATTTATAAAAGTAAGTAGTTAATTAGTATAAAGCTGGTTCACAAAATGGTTTTAATTTAATTCAAAGTGTAGAATGAGAGATTGATATATTAAGAAATTTAATTAAAATAGCAAGCTAAACGATAAACTTGCAACAAAGAAATTAATGTCTGCTTTATTAGAATTATTTCAAATTAACTGAAATCTTATAAAATATATTGAATAGTCTCTTTTTTAAAGTATAGGTTTACATTTTCTAATTTAAAATTAAACTAACCCTTGGCATGACCGTTTAGAACCATTTGCTTATTCGTTATTCCATTTGTTTGTTTAGCTTTGTAACCGGAACATTCCTCTATAATAAAAAGAATAGTAGTAATAGAACAAAATATATTTCAAAATAATTTGGAAAGCAAATGATATTGTAAAATGAATAAATACATGTTCCACTAAAAGCATATCTTTTACAATATTAAATTATTGAATGTTTAATTAGCCAAATTACAAGTAAATACGCAAAAACAATCAGTTATGTATGATTTTTAATAGGAAACTAAAGTGTCCAGTTAGTTACCTCTATCTAATTTAGTAAGTTCTGCATTAATATTTATTTGCAAGTTTTTATAAAAGATATTCAGTATATAGTACTTAATCCAAATTGTTTTCTCTTAAGCTGGATTAAAGTCTGTAAGCGAATTCGTAAAAATTTAAAGTTTAATAATGCAAAATGATCGAAAATGGCCATTAGTAATTTTTTATTAAACTATGTCTTCCTAATATTGTATATCAATCATTATTACTCGTTTCGTTGAACTAACCTAAGTTTACCTAAGAAAAAATCTATTTTCTAATAATTAATTACTAACCTAATTCAATCAAAATCAAAAAATTACAAAAATTGATTTTTTCTGTTCCTCAGGAATAAGTTATTGTTCCGAAAATGCATCGCATTTATTCTAATGTTTATTAGAGTTCTACGTATTAAACACTGACTAGAATTTTGTATAGATTTAAAATTAACCAGCTCTTCTGAATACGGTAGGACTATCTTAGATACATAGCATGTTTGACAATAGTAGATATCTTTGTTAACTAACGGAATTGTAAGTCATCCAAAAATTATTGGTACTAACGTCTATATGCATTTTATTTCATAGGAAAGCTCGGTTATTAATAAAAAAAAAATAATATTTAAAAAATGATTTTTTTACACTTGTGTAATTCATAAGAATTCTTATTTCATGCTAAATATATATAGAATATACTGGGACCTGCACTGAGTAAAATAATCTAGTCTACAGTAGCGAGAAAAAAAAATGCAACGCTATGTTGTATGATATTCAATCGAGGCTCAAAACTTATAACGTTATCCAATTCCACTCCACTTTTGTTTTTTTTATTCATTGATTTCTAAATTTTAATAAAAGGTATCATTAAGCGTTGTTTGCTTCTCTTTCTATTTAATTTTTTTCGATTTATAAAAAAGTGAAAAAATTTAGCGAAAAAAAAATGCAACGCAATGTGGTAAAGGTAAAAGGAGATCAACTAGAGGAATTAAAATAAAAGTTTAATGAAAACTTTGCAAATTGTGAATTTTAAAATAGAAACAGCTGTCAGCAGATAACAAATTTGCCATTGTAAGGTCTTTGGCAAAAAGAGGCATATCAATGAATGGTAAAAATAGTAAAAGTTGACCATCGGAAAACGGTAGTAGATGTCACTAATTATGCAAACGACTAAAGTTTTGTGGAGCGAAGAATCAAATTTTAACATATTTGGCTCTGATGGGTTAAATTACATTCGTTGGCCCCTAAAACAAAGATATTCACAAAATTCTGTAAATAAACAACATTCTGTACCATCAGAGCCAAATAAGTTAAACTTTGATTCTTCGCTCCACAAAACTTTGGGCCACTGCTCTTTTGACCAATGCAGATACCGTCTAGCAAAGTCAAGCCGTTTTTTTCTTATTAACTTTACTTATAAGTGAATTCTTGGTTGGTCTTCTAGCTAATAAATTTTCCTCTCTTAATAGGTTTCTGGCTGTGTGGACGCCAATAGAAACCCCTAATTGGTCGTTTGCATAATTAGTGACATCTACTACCGTTTTCCGATGGTCAACTTTTAATATTTTTACCATTTGACGGTCTTGGCGGGCAGTAGATTTACGAGATCGATCACTTCCTCTTTCTTTCCACTTTATTTTTATGACGATATCGCGATGAAATCCGACAAACCGTTGATTTGTTGATATTAAATTGATGAGCAACTTCATTCATTAATTTGCCTTCTTCCAGAGCCCTTATAATGGCAAATTTGCTATCTGCTGACAGCTGTTTCTATTTTAAAATTCACAATTTGCAAAGTTTTCATTAAACTTTTATTTTAATTACTCTAGTTGATCTCCTTTTACCTTTACCACATTGCGTTGCATTTTTTTTTCTCGCTAAATTTTTTCACTTTTTGTATAAATCGAAAAAAATTAAATAGAAAGAGAAGCAAACAACGCTTAATGATACCTTTTATTAAAATTTAGAAATCAATGTATAAAAAAAACAAAAGTGGAGTGGAATTAGATAACGTTATAAGTTTTGAGCCTCGATTGAATATCATACAACATAGCGTTGCATTTTTTTTCTCGCTACTGTTTATGTTTCTTGCGATCAAGGTTAGTTCAATAACTAAGCCAAATGGTTTATTAAAAATTAACATTAGCGGGAATAAGGCCATGGTAAACCATCAATGCAACAAGGGCGTTTAAGCATGTTCAACGAAGCCCAAAGGCTTTAAAACAGACTCAAGCTTTTGCGGTTTTGAAAACAGTTTAATATTAAGAAGTACTAATGCACTGAGTTATTTTCTAATATTATCTTTGTTTTAATGGTTCACGAAGGGCTAATAAACATTAATTAAAGGACACTATTTGCCGAATATAATCAGGTTTATAGATCTCTTTTTAGTAATAATCTGCTAACCATAAATATTTAGATAAATATTCTTCATTTTAATTTTTTAATATTTTAGCCCTCATCTAAAGCATATATTTTCTTTACGATTAATACTGATTTTTATTATAATAGGTTTTATTTAAACCATTAATCAACAAGTTTTCTACAATTACTGTGACTGGTTGCAAAGTTTGCACTTTTTCTTACCATGCAATGAATGGCAAAATTTTTTTGTTATACTCCAATCTTCTTTTAATGATAAATTAAACATCGAATAGTCTGCGTCTCCGGTAACCTCTTTTACTATGTTTAAAAATTTTGGTAAGCAATTTCTTAAAGCCTCTCCTGATAACGATGAATATGTTTCCAAAAGAATCAAACCTTTGCACCTAGGAATTTCGATATAAAGTTATTAAATTTATAAATTATATAATGTTCATAATTAGGTAAGCATAAATACACTTTATATTACCTTGGATGACTAGGTTCTTTATAAATATCCAATTGGAAATATTGATTATTTACTAAAAAACATCTCCGCTTTTTATAAATGGTAAAATGCGCATCATCACGTTGGGCCAACAGATTAATATAATCACGTTGAGTTAATTGTGTTTTTACTTCAATACGTGACTGTCCGTGGACGTTCGGACGACGAATAGTGTGTATGGAATGGAAAACAATTTAACATTTAAAAGGGTATTGCTAATGATTAACTGAAATGCCGAGCTGTTGCAGTTAATAGGAACTACTTTTGACTCCAAAGCGGCTTTTCTCAGAAGGATGAGAAAGAAAAATTTTATATGAAACTCAATATAAAATACAAACATTTCTGCTGACCTTCCATTTTTTGTTTGTCGTTGTTTACATTTGAGTTGTCAAATATTAATAGAAAGCGTTCGGAAAAATGTAATCTGCTCACTGAACGTACTCATGACAGTGTTGTATTTAAAGTTTTTTATCAATATTATAACAATTTATGAATTTATTGGCCAACAATTAATTGAAATTTTATATGAAATATTGAGATCAATAATGCCGTTTATTGCGATTTACGCTATAAAGGTGCATGTCTGAACCCAGTATTACGCTCTTTTTAACGAACATTGTGATGTTCGTGTCCTATGTGTTTAAAAAGCCGAAGATATTCGGCAACCGGGGGACTTTGGTGTCGACTATATAAAATGTTTTTAAAGGCTGTTAGAATTACGTATTTTTAAAAAATATAAGTAAAAAATTTGATATAAATTTCCAATCGAATCACTCCTTAGTCTGCGATTCTAAAAAATAAAAAATATCTGCCACATGTAAACCACACCCGTTGTTAATAAATAATAGAGGTCTGCAACGAATAACTTTTTTGCTTCATGTGTGCAACTCGTTGTCGGATAAATAGAGTACTTACTCTCTCTCTAACAGCTCAAGCAGTGAAGAGAAGAGAATGTGTGCAAGACAAATACGAGTAAGTATTTATCCGAAGCTGCTTATGTTCCGTAAAAAGAGTACTCATTGAAAAATATATCCGCAAAAACAAGTACTCCAAAAATTATGTTCACTTCATGTGGTACTTCAAATACTCGCAGCATAAAACACCACATAACTGATGTTTTTTTATATATAAATGCTTATGTGTATGAACAAACGACACGTTAGGCATATATTTATTAATCATTGAAATAAAAAAATAGAAATCGAAATAGTAAATTTTTTTGAAAAATATTTTTTTTTTCGCTTTTTGATTTAAAAAATTCTTTATTTTCAATGAACTAAAAACAATTAAAATAACAAAAAAATCACTTAAAATTACTAAAACGTAAAAAAAACATAGTTTATATTTCATATTTTCATAGATCATTTAAAATGATAAAAGTATGTAAGTAATAAGTGTAACAAATAAAGTTAAGTATATGTATATAGAAGAGAAGGGACTTTAAAAACTTAAATATTTGTGAATTTATTTAAAAAGAAAAACAAAACATAAAAACATTAATCCTTAAATAAAAAAAAAACTAAAAATTCATGTCCATAAAACTCAAAACTAGAGATCACTTTCTATTCTTTCTATTTCTTCGTATATTTTTGTTTTATTCATATTAGAGTGTAAAAACATTATTTTGTTTATTGTAGCTCCGTTAGTTCCAAGAGCAGACCTCTTCTCAGAAATAAGATTTCTTGCCTTCGAAAAATACATACATACATAAATACATACATACATAATTTAACAGCCTAAAAAATAACATTATAATTCGGTGCGAATCGATATAATTTCATTTCTACAACAATAAAACACATATTCTTACCCTACAATAAAACAAACGGTAATATTTGTTTTCCACAGGCTATTTGCACATACATTTTGCGAAAACAAGACATCTTTCAGTTTGTTTATTATTTTATTTGGCAATGCATGTATACATACATGCACACAAGTATACACGCATATGAGAATAAATTGCTTAGAGAAGATTACAATACGTTCTCTGAGTATAATAAATTCTCTGAGTACATGTTACTTTTTACACTGTGTGCAACATCTTTACATATTTACAGTCTTTGGTGTAGATCTTTTCTTTGCCAAACATTTTTGTGGTATTTGCAGTACTCATTGGTATTTGAAGTACTACGTGAAGTTTGGTGGTACTTGTTGTACTCGACATGTTTTGTGCCGGTATTTTCGAGTAAGAAGGAAAGTTGAACATGTATTTGTATGAAGCGAACGCAGTCAAATAACAACAAGAAGTTATTCGATAATTTTGTTGTTCTCAAAAAAGAGTACTTTTCTTCTTCGGATACTTCGGATAAGTGTACATGTATGCTAGATCTTATGTACTTTTTGAAGTCAAATACATTTGTGCAGACCTTTAATAAATATTATTTAAGAAAAACCAGTTTGTTTAGTAATTTGAGAAACCACATATTATAACCAGTTCAGTGACAAAATAAAGAATTGTCAATAACCAAATAATTAAAAATATGGGAATACATTTCAGAGAAATACGAGTATTAATACATGGATATCTTACGTTTCATTATGATATAACACACGATAAAACACAGTAGTTACGAACAGATTATTAAAATATATTTGTTTAGCGTCTTTCAATATTTATTTTCTTTATTGCTAATAAAAAAAATAAGATTTTCTAAGAATTAGGATTTATACTTTACAATTGTATTTTCATTTTTTTTTTTTAAAGTTTACAAATTACTTTACATTTTAACATTTTGATTGTAAAAAGTTTGGTTATTTTAACATTAACAAAATAAAAATCTATTTAATTGAAAATGCTACAAATTGAAAATTAATCCATATTTAAGTACATTGCCAATTAAAAAATAAATTCTTTTGCTTTTACATTAGTTCACTATTTAAATTTGTATTGATTCGTATAATTCATAAAAAAGGAACAAAATTAATATGTAATTTATAAAAGTAAGTAGTTAATTAGTATAAAGCTGGTTCACAAAATGGTTTTAATTTAATTCAAAGTGTAGAATGAGAGATTGATATATTAAGAAATTTAATTAAAATAGCAAGCTAAACGATAAACTTGCAACAAAGAAATTAATGTCTGCTTTATTAGAATTATTTCAAATTAACTGAAATCTTATAAAATATATTGAATAGTCTCTTTTTTAAAGTATAGGTTTACATTTTCTAATTTAAAATTAAACTAACCCTTGGCATGACCGTTTAGAACCATTTGCTTATTCGTTATTCCATTTGTTTGTTTAGCTTTGTAACCGGAACATTCCTCTATAATAAAAAGAATAGTAGTAATAGAACAAAATATATTTCAAAATAATTTGGAAAGCAAATGATATTGTAAAATGAATAAATACATGTTCCACTAAAAGCATATCTTTTACAATATTAAATTATTGAATGTTTAATTAGCCAAATTACAAGTAAATACGCAAAAACAATCAGTTATGTATGATTTTTAATAGGAAACTAAAGTGTCCAGTTAGTTACCTCTATCTAATTTAGTAAGTTCTGCATTAATATTTATTTGCAAGTTTTTATAAAAGATATTCAGTATATAGTACTTAATCCAAATTGTTTTCTCTTAAGCTGGATTAAAGTCTGTAAGCGAATTCGTAAAAATTTAAAGTTTAATAATGCAAAATGATCGAAAATGGCCATTAGTAATTTTTTATTAAACTATGTCTTCCTAATATTGTATATCAATCATTATTACTCGTTTCGTTGAACTAACCTAAGTTTACCTAAGAAAAAATCTATTTTCTAATAATTAATTACTAACCTAATTCAATCAAAATCAAAAAATTACAAAAATTGATTTTTTCTGTTCCTCAGGAATAAGTTATTGTTCCGAAAATGCATCGCATTTATTCTAATGTTTATTAGAGTTCTACGTATTAAACACTGACTAGAATTTTGTATAGATTTAAAATTAACCAGCTCTTCTGAATACGGTAGGACTATCTTAGATACATAGCATGTTTGACAATAGTAGATATCTTTGTTAACTAACGGAATTGTAAGTCATCCAAAAATTATTGGTACTAACGTCTATATGCATTTTATTTCATAGGAAAGCTCGGTTATTAATAAAAAAAAAATAATATTTAAAAAATGATTTTTTTACACTTGTGTAATTCATAAGAATTCTTATTTCATGCTAAATATATATAGAATATACTGGGACCTGCACTGAGTAAAATAATCTAGTCTACAGTAGCGAGAAAAAAAAATGCAACGCTATGTTGTATGATATTCAATCGAGGCTCAAAACTTATAACGTTATCCAATTCCACTCCACTTTTGTTTTTTTTATTCATTGATTTCTAAATTTTAATAAAAGGTATCATTAAGCGTTGTTTGCTTCTCTTTCTATTTAATTTTTTTCGATTTATAAAAAAGTGAAAAAATTTAGCGAAAAAAAAATGCAACGCAATGTGGTAAAGGTAAAAGGAGATCAACTAGAGGAATTAAAATAAAAGTTTAATGAAAACTTTGCAAATTGTGAATTTTAAAATAGAAACAGCTGTCAGCAGATAACAAATTTGCCATTGTAAGGTCTTTGGCAAAAAGAGGCATATCAATGAATGGTAAAAATAGTAAAAGTTGACCATCGGAAAACGGTAGTAGATGTCACTAATTATGCAAACGACTAAAGTTTTGTGGAGCGAAGAATCAAATTTTAACATATTTGGCTCTGATGGGTTAAATTACATTCGTTGGCCCCTAAAACAAAGATATTCACAAAATTCTGTAAATAAACAACATTCTGTACCATCAGAGCCAAATAAGTTAAACTTTGATTCTTCGCTCCACAAAACTTTGGGCCACTGCTCTTTTGACCAATGCAGATACCGTCTAGCAAAGTCAAGCCGTTTTTTTCTTATTAACTTTACTTATAAGTGAATTCTTGGTTGGTCTTCTAGCTAATAAATTTTCCTCTCTTAATAGGTTTCTGGCTGTGTGGACGCCAATAGAAACCCCTAATTGGTCGTTTGCATAATTAGTGACATCTACTACCGTTTTCCGATGGTCAACTTTTAATATTTTTACCATTTGACGGTCTTGGCGGGCAGTAGATTTACGAGATCGATCACTTCCTCTTTCTTTCCACTTTATTTTTATGACGATATCGCGATGAAATCCGACAAACCGTTGATTTGTTGATATTAAATTGATGAGCAACTTCATTCATTAATTTGCCTTCTTCCAGAGCCCTTATAATGGCAAATTTGCTATCTGCTGACAGCTGTTTCTATTTTAAAATTCACAATTTGCAAAGTTTTCATTAAACTTTTATTTTAATTACTCTAGTTGATCTCCTTTTACCTTTACCACATTGCGTTGCATTTTTTTTTCTCGCTAAATTTTTTCACTTTTTGTATAAATCGAAAAAAATTAAATAGAAAGAGAAGCAAACAACGCTTAATGATACCTTTTATTAAAATTTAGAAATCAATGTATAAAAAAAACAAAAGTGGAGTGGAATTAGATAACGTTATAAGTTTTGAGCCTCGATTGAATATCATACAACATAGCGTTGCATTTTTTTTCTCGCTACTGTTTATGTTTCTTGCGATCAAGGTTAGTTCAATAACTAAGCCAAATGGTTTATTAAAAATTAACATTAGCGGGAATAAGGCCATGGTAAACCATCAATGCAACAAGGGCGTTTAAGCATGTTCAACGAAGCCCAAAGGCTTTAAAACAGACTCAAGCTTTTGCGGTTTTGAAAACAGTTTAATATTAAGAAGTACTAATGCACTGAGTTATTTTCTAATATTATCTTTGTTTTAATGGTTCACGAAGGGCTAATAAACATTAATTAAAGGACACTATTTGCCGAATATAATCAGGTTTATAGATCTCTTTTTAGTAATAATCTGCTAACCATAAATATTTAGATAAATATTCTTCATTTTAATTTTTTAATATTTTAGCCCTCATCTAAAGCATATATTTTCTTTACGATTAATACTGATTTTTATTATAATAGGTTTTATTTAAACCATTAATCAACAAGTTTTCTACAATTACTGTGACTGGTTGCAAAGTTTGCACTTTTTCTTACCATGCAATGAATGGCAAAATTTTTTTGTTATACTCCAATCTTCTTTTAATGATAAATTAAACATCGAATAGTCTGCGTCTCCGGTAACCTCTTTTACTATGTTTAAAAATTTTGGTAAGCAATTTCTTAAAGCCTCTCCTGATAACGATGAATATGTTTCCAAAAGAATCAAACCTTTGCACCTAGGAATTTCGATATAAAGTTATTAAATTTATAAATTATATAATGTTCATAATTAGGTAAGCATAAATACACTTTATATTACCTTGGATGACTAGGTTCTTTATAAATATCCAATTGGAAATATTGATTATTTACTAAAAAACATCTCCGCTTTTTATAAATGGTAAAATGCGCATCATCACGTTGGGCCAACAGATTAATATAATCACGTTGAGTTAATTGTGTTTTTACTTCAATACGTGACTGTCCGTGGACGTTCGGACGACGAATAGTGTGTATGTAGCTGTAATGATTGTTTTGGCCACGTTTTCGCAGACGTGCTTGTACTTTGGGTCCTGACGATTGTAAATAATGATGTTCGACTTCAAAGTCTTGAAATGGTGGAAACTCTGAGTCCGGTGGCAATGAAGCGACTAATTTAAGACGTTTAAATTTAAATATAGCTAAAAACATGTAAAAATCTAAAAATGCATATACCAAGAAATTTTAGTTTTCTGGATGTGGCTTGTAAGCGATCACCAATATCTATTCCAAGTTTTTGACAAACAGATTCAATCGTTCGATTCATTTTAGTTTCAAAGTTTGTTGAATTATCTATTACATCGAAATAGGGATGACCAACCCATGCAGCAGCAGACTTGTAATCGAGATCCCGAGCCAGGTCAACGCCTTCAGAACGGCAGGCATGCTCCTAAAAATATAAAATTTGTTGTTAAAGTGTTGTACAATTTGTATAGCATTCATGTATTACATGGATTAAAGCGAATAGAAAGTAAAAATGTTTTTAACCGAGTAGCAATAACAGCTGAATTTTTAATTACAATATAAACAGTGTTATTACCTCAAAATATTTTTTCGATCTCTTAAAAATAAATTAAATTAAAAACCATAGACATTGATTAGGAACTTTAAATTTGTTTAATTTTTAAAACTAATTTCTAACTATCGCTACTCCATTAAATTGCGTCGTAGCGAAATAAAAGAAAGTAAAAAAAATTCTAAAATAGAATTTATGCTTGAAATGAACTAAATACAAATATATTATATTATACATATTATGTACATATATTATGTTGAAAAAATAATAACTACATACTTATTACTCATTTATTATTTATTTATACGAACATTTTTTATTTAATACGTAAACATTAAAAACAGGATTTTAACCCTTAAATTTTTTTTATATATTGAGGTAAATTATTATATTCAGAACAACCGATATATTCAATTCTTTGCTTTGTCGTTTCAAGTCTACATCTTGTTGTCCTTAAATTTGAACTGTTTCTCGTATTGCGGGTTGTTTGATTTTTTGAAAATGATATCGTGTTATGACCGATGTTGTTAATAGATTTGAAAACAAAAGTTAGTAGCCTTAGCCTATAGGTTCCATTTACAGGCAAGATATATTTACTAACTTCTTTATATAATGTGATTGTATGGTAAGATATTGGCAGGTTATTTATGGTTTTCAGGGCTTTGTTTTGTACTCTCTGGAGAGACTGTAGTTCTGTACTATTTTTGCAGCCATAAATCATTATCAAATAGTTTAAATGGCTATGGATCAATGTCTGATAGGGCATCAATTTTGTGTTTTCATTGAATTTGTATTTGAATTTATATAGAATTCCTATTACTGGATATATTTTTGACTTAATACTATCAATATGGAGATTCCACCTCAGGTTGCTTTGCAATAAAATTCCTAAATAATTTATAGATTCACATTCAAAAACCTCTTCTCCATTTACAACGATGCTAAATGTTTCAGCATTAATACTTGAATATGGCTTAAATCGTATGAATTTAGTTTTTGACTTATTAATGGCCAACTTATTTATCCTTGCATATTCAAAAATTATGTCTGCATCTTTTTGCATGTATGCTTTTAACGTTCTCATGTTTATAAGGGTAAAAAAATAGAAATATCATCGGCATACAGGTACATTTTTCCATTAAGCTCCAGGCTTACAATGTCATTTATATAAACAGTAAATAGCAGTGGACCTAAAACGCTGCCCTGTGGAACACCATGTTGAATATCACCAAAAAAAACTTCGACTGTTATTTAATTCAACATATTGTTTGCGATTAGTCAAATAACTTCTTAATAACCTTAGCGCTGCATTTCTAATTCCATAATATTCAAGCTTTTTAAACAGCATCTCATGATCTACTAGGTCAAATGCTTTTGAGAAGTCGTAGAAAATTCCAGCGACACCATTATAACCCTTATTAAGAAAAATTCCATAAAATTGTTTTCATTAACAATATTTGCTTATTAAAAATTAAGGTTTAAGGCACTTATGTAGCGTTTTAATTTGGTCGGTCCATATATTTTTTTAGGTCTAAAATGCAATTTTTTCACTCAACAATGAAGATGAAAATCCATCTTCCTGTATACATTATGGATACTACCCAGATATGTAGTGCTCTTGCGCTAGTTTAATCAAACTACTGGCACACCAGTAGGAAACCTGTGATACAAGTTAACAATACAACAGCTGAAAAGAATGCCGACGGTATAGCTGCTGGTGTAACAGCAGTAAATATCAATGGCGCTAATAATACACGACTTACAATATAGTCGACAAACCCGCACTGTAAGAAAATTGGCGGTGACCACTAAATATAATTCCAATGCCTCAAATACAAAATACGAGAGCTATAGGAGTGCCGAAGCGTTATTCTTAGGCGTTGAAAGATAAAATATGCGTACCACTATTGTCGTGTCGAACGGCAGGTTGTTTAGTGAAATAGCGATAGAATATCGAACGGAAAATTCCGATGGGACTGATTTAGAAAACCATAGTTTCCACCCTCAATTATTAGTATACAATGTCGACTTACTTTGGGAATTATAGGAAGGGCTAGGGAGTAGAGGCTGTATCAATCAGTGAGATAGTTCGTAGACCTAGGACGTTTGCCATAATTCCCGAGTAACCGATAAACCCTGCAAAAATACTAAATATGGTTTCGGGACTATAATCCTATGCGCTTATCGGAGGCTCTATGAAGGTGACTGTGTGTTGCCGAAACCGGCCAAGATCGATATAAAGCAACTATCAATATCGCACTATAAAACCGATTCGATTGCTCAAACAATTAACGGAAATGGTTTGTGTTTTCTTTGAATATCTTCGAATTTCGACAAAGATTCTCTCCTGGTTTCTAACCAAGAGGAATGCAAGAATGGTGGATATTTCTCAAGGATATATTCAATACTGAAAAGCAAAGTAATACGTTGTACTTGTAAGAATGGATTGGATATTATACCATAAACCTTCTGCATAGTTTTGCTTGTTTGGACAAAAGTCCGTGGATCAAACCCCTGCTCAGATATCTCGAACAGCACGAAACATGAAAAATTTTTTTCTTCTAGAAAAAAAAAATATGAAAAGTTTCTCCAAAATCTGTCGTTCGCGGTCGACTTTAAACTTTAGGTTGAGCTGTTCATTAATAAAATTAACACATGTAACGTTGGTGGTGTAAGAAGCTAGGTCGCAATCCTAACTAGAGGGTAGTAATGAATGTCCAATTAAGTAAGTTAAGTAAGTATACGTAGAAAAATTCAAAGAAAAACTTCAACAGTTGTATGTTTGTTAGCACACTTTCCTTTAAGTTTGAAATCAACCCAATTTACATGACGAGAGATGTAGAAAAAAAAAGAAGGGTAAAAAGTCATGATTTCTATTTTAATGACTTTTTCGAATTATTTTGAAACTAATTTCGTTTTTTTATATTCTTTTGAGTTTGCGTGTAAAAGTAAAATTTGAAAAAAGGCATGCAACAAAAGTCATCGTAAGAAAAAACAACGTCGCAAAATTTATTGTGTAAATCGGGTGTATTAAACATGAAACAAAGAAATATAGATAATGCATTGCGCATGTCCGTTACTTTTGTTCGTTGATCAGCTGTTTTTGTGTGACGTCACTGTAGCAGAAAATTTTGTTGCGTAAAGAGACATTTTGTGTATTTTAATTAAAAACATTTAAAGTTTAAATCAAAAATTAATAAAAATGAAGTGCGCTGTTGTAAATAGCAATAAAAGCAATGAGGGGAAAGGTTCTCTATACAGTTTTTTTCGGTTTTCCAACAAATGTAACGCTTCGAAAGTAGTGGATTAGCTTCTGCGGCCCGAGAAAGTTTAATCCAGACACTTCTTTTGTTTGCATGGATCATAGAAGATTTTGCCAATATGGAATGGGTAAGTAATTAAGAATAAATAATATATTTATTTTAAATTGTCAATATATATTTATAGGTTTTGCTTTAAAAAGGATGGTGTTGTTCCTACAGTGAAGTTGGTCAAATCGAAAAACAAAAAGCTGTTTGAACAGCGAGCAAGTAGAAGTGAACGAAGAGAAAACAAAAAAACTGTTGATCTTCTTCTTAAAACTCACAGCTCTGCCATCATAGGAAATAGAAAATCAGCCGACGGAAGAGCAAAGTTTGGAAATTTCCTCCTTGGATGTGGATGATCGAAGTCTAAAAGTGTAAGCAAGCTTATTAAATATTGTTAATATAATATTGTATTTTATAAAATAAATATACATATTAACGTCTGAGTTGGTGTTTCATTATAATTATTGTAACTTAAATCAAAGGGGGTAAAAAAGTTGTTAACAAACTGCTTAAAAATTATATAAATGCAAATATATTAAAGTAAAGATGTTAAAAAATCTAACAAATTTAATAAAAAGGGTTTAATAATAAATAATTTTGTATTAGTTATAATACAAAAATAACAACATTTTCATTAAAATATTAATGTAAACAAAAATTCTCCATATTAAAGACATGTGTTCGTGTGATTGTGTTTTTGTTTATTTACTACTGTGACGTACATGCGCAGAACAATAAAATTTTGACAAAATGATTGCGCTATCTTGTATTCTTTGTTTCATGGTATTAAATATGTTTATGGCACGCTTAAATCTAAATCATAACGGTTCGATATTTTTTTTTTATAAAATCTTCAATAATAAAAAATTTCTTTAAGGTTAATGTTAATGTTGGAAATCTTGCCGGTATGGCAACTCTTCTATTACAATGTGAACGTCGTTACTCTTTTCTTTTTTCTTCTTATGTTTTAGTTTCTCTATACACTTGTAATAAGCTGGATGCACCGAACACACAGAATGGAAACGAAAATTTGACGTTTACATAAATTTTGTGAAAGGGACAGCAAATATTACCAAAAAGTATGTCTGTCTCTGTCTGATTATTTCTGTTTTGTTTATTTATGTTTGTTAATTTTTAGGGTGTGTTTTTATTTTCTATTTTGGTAGAAATTGATGATATTTTTGTAGAATAATAGAATAGTTTTGAAAGGAAATAAACTGTTTTATTGGGGAAACGTAATACAGAACTAATGTATTTGGTGACACCTTTCATCGATTGTCACTAACTTAGTATTTAACCAATTTAGAGGTATATTCACAAACTCCTGAAACAAAAACTTATGAGTATATATTTTGTTATATTTTTCTTTTTACTTATCTTTTACACACGGAACTTGTTTCATTGTGAAGTGAAATTGATAAGAGTTCGATTAATAATAAAAAAATTACCGAATTTTAACTTTTTCATTCAATAAATTAATAAATACTGATAATATACACAAAGTTCTGCAAGGAAAAAATTTTATGAGCAATATGTCTTATTTCATCTTGATGTATTTAACTTCTTACTTATCTTTTGCACAAGAAACTATAGTCATTCTGACCAAAAACCAGTCACTTTTCGATTAATATTTAAATATTTTAGAACTTTTAAGATTTTCATTGAAGAAATTAAAAAATTTTCCAAATTTGCTCTTTTTTAACACAAAATCAATGTTTGTTTACATTTAATTTTCAACTTTATCCGCCAGTTTTCACTCTGTATATCTGTTGCTTCTAACACATTAGCTTTGCAAAACTTATAATTCATTTTTTTTTTCTCCCTCTAAAAATTTATGTAAAATTATGCTATGAGAGTTTGTCAAACGTCACTGCTTTCCATTCTGTGTATTCTGTGGCTGGATGTACTTTAAATAAAACTTAATATTCTTAAAAACTCTGTTTGCATAAATTTTACATCAGTTAATATAAACTCTCAACTATTACTCTATTTGAGTAAAATATTTTCATTGATTTTCTACAATAAAAATTAATATAAATTTAATAAAAAAAAAATGGACCGAGGAAACCAGTGCTCTCCGAACACAAAAAAATAAATTAAAAAATATTTCTCTGAGAAGGAAATCATACATACTGTTACGAAAATGGAAATGGTGTTATTAAAATAATAAACAAAAGCTCCAAAAACAAAATAATGGACTTGTTCACGTGATCCACGAGTAAGTAAAAATATAGCAACAAAAACAATGGACTTGTTTACAAGATCGATGAATAAACAAAAATATAGCAACAACGTCAGTGTATAAAAAAAATAGCGGATAGACAAATAAATAAGCAACAACAACTCTTCCTGAACGAACGTAAACAAGATACACAAACAACAATGATGAGAAATCTGTTATAAGAGAAGTAGGTAGAATGACCACTTATAAACAAAATGCAGGAGACTGGCACTATATTTTTGAAAATACCTAATTTTGTTATAAACTAAACATAATTAAAAAAACAATTCAATAAAAAATATTTGTAATTATTTACATTTTATTTTAATTATGGTCATTACAACCCTTCAGTCAGGATTACGACCTAGCTTCTCACACCACTTATGTTGTGTGCGTTAATTTTATACATGAGTGGCGGGACCTACAGTTTAAAGTCGACTCCGAACGACAGTTTTTTGAGAAGCTTTTCATGGCAATTTTATTTACTCTTAGAGTTTTTGCCAGAAATCTGCTGAGAGGAAGTCGCCGAAGAAATATTTTCATAATTTCTTTTTAATGTCTGACCTGGGATTCGAACTAGGGCCTTAAGTCTAATAAGCCAACACACTACCTACTAGACTACGGCGAATAATAAAAAATAAAATTAAGCACATATTTATGTATTTTTATTTTATTTGCGATCTACGAACTCATATTTTTATCGTTTTTAAAAAGGTAAAAACGTAACAATATAATTAAAAACAATTTATATGGTCATATGGCTTGGAACCCACCACGAAAAAATATTATCCAATGAAAAGTTGACGTCCATGGCAAACGCTTAAAGGGCTATGATTTACGAGTAGACACATGGAACATCAGCACCCTTCACAAGGTAGGCGCTTTTAGGCAACATTTTATAACATCAGCCTTATTTGTGCTCACGCCCCGACGAAAGAAAAGGACGATGTGGACGCATATGATAATGCGAAGGTCGGGCGGGAAGGTATATTTGGCCCAAATGTCGGTCAGTTCAGCATCTCCGCGACCACTACCTCCAATGGTATGAAGCTGTTCGATATCGCCGCGGCGCGTAACATGTTAATATGTAGCACCAAGTTTCAGCACCTCAACAATCATAAGGCTACTTGGATGTCCCCCGATCGATCAACATCCACCCAAATTGACCATATTGTGATTGACGGAAGGCACGTCTCCAATGTACTAGCTGTGCGCACATTCAGAGGTCCAAATATCGACTCGGACCACAACCTTGCCGCAGCCATGTTTCGATTGCGCATTAGCGCCTTGAGCGTGTTCTAGTACATTGCGAAAGCTGGACGTCTAGAAGCTGCGGTCACAAAGGACAGCTGAGGCGTTCTCCGCTCAACTCTAGGATAAGCTCCGTCGTTCGCCATCTAATCTCAGCGACATTGGTGGCCTGTGGGCCAACATCTCCCACTACTTGCGCACTACTACGGAAACAGACCTTGGTCTAGAGCGTCCAACCCAACAAAATCAATGGTACGATGAGGAGTGTACAAGAAAACTTTCCAGTCCGCTGAGAGATGCCTTTTCATTTGCAAGAGGATGGAGCAGGAAAGGCGAGAGCGTGAGGAAGGTCGTTTTGTATAGATGTAGGAATGACGGTCAGAAATTCTATCAAAAGGTTAAACCGAATTTTTTAAGCCCAGATCGTCTTTCTGCAAAGATGAGAATGGAAACCAAATTCGCAGGGGTGATGAGGTTGTGGAGGAAACACTTCTCTACTCTCCTACGAGGTGATGACGACACCAATACCGCCTTCAGAGATGATGTACCAAACCCAATTGAGATTCCGCCGCCTAGCCGTGAAAAAATCAAAGTCGTGATTATGCGTCTAGAAAACAATAAAGCTGCAGGTCCTGATGGCCTGAAGTTAAGAGTTGGTAGGGCGCATGCACCACCTTATTTACAATATCGCTAAAGGAAAGTATGCCCAACGATTGGAACTTCAGTGGCCTCGGTCCTGTCTTAAAAAGGGAGACCCTACGATATGCGCATATATCGTTCTATCGCATATAAGATTCTTACGGGCGTATTGTGTAAACGACTGAAGCCACTCGTCAAAACACTGGTTGAACCTTATCAGTGCGGCTCCAGACGTGGTAAGTCCACCATCGACCAGATCTTCACACTACGTCAAATGCTGGAGAAGACCCACAAAAAACAAGTCGACACACACCATCTCTTTTTCGACTATAAGACAGCTTTCGATAGCCCTATAAGGGACCCTGTTTTCCCGCAATGTCTGAGCTCGGTATACCTGCGAAGCTGATAAGGCTATGCAGAATGACGTTGAGCAATTCCTGCAGCTCCGTTAAGGTAGGAATGGATCTCTCCGAACATTTTGATACCGTGCGAGGTTTCAGACAAGGCAATCCCTTATCTTGCGACCTTTTTAACTTCGTCATGGAGTGTTCTGCGAAAGGCGAGAGTGCATCCCAATGGCACCATTTTTCAAAAAAGCGTCCAGTTGCTTGCATACGCTGACGAGATTGACATCGTAGGGCGTACAAAGCGAGATGTTACAGCTGCCTTTAGTGCTATTGAACGGGAGTCTACTAAGATGGATCTGGCAGTAAATGAGAGCAAAACGAAGTGTATATGTTATCGACAAGTAGAGAAATGTCGCGTATTGGATCCCAGATTACGGCCGATAACTATACTTTCGATATAGTCAAGGAATTTATTTATCTTGGCTCCGCCGTTACCACCAAAGATGATGTCAGTCTGAAGATCAAGCGCAAGATCACTCTTGCCAACAGGTGCTATTATGGCCTCAATAGGCAATTGAGTAGCAGAGACCTCTCTCGTACGACAAAACTAATGCTCTACAAGACGCTCATCCTCCACGTGCCTATTTATGGCGCAGAGGCATGAACACTATTAAGCACGGATGCTTACTGATACTTACTCTCCAGGCTGTGAGTATTCGAGATCGTAAGATCTTAGATCCAGTGCGAGTTGGCGATGATTTCCGCATCCGATCCAACAGTGAGCTCTATGAACTCCTCAACGACATGGAAGTTGTGTAGCGTATTAACATCCAGCGGTTTAAATGGAGAAGATGCTCCGTCGGGACGAATAATTAATGCGGGGATCTGCGGAAGACAGCGAAGAGGACGAACTTGTTTGCGTTAGAAGGACCAGATCGAGGAAGCCCTGCCATCGATTGGTGTGATCAACTGGCGTAGGCGCGCAAGAAGCAAAGGCGCCTAGAAGGATGTCTTAAGGCCGGCCGAAATCCGTTAATCGGGTTATTAATGTCCAATTAAGTAAGTCAATTTTTATTTTTTATTTATTTAAATGTTAAATAAAGTAAATAATCCAATCTAAACGTATTTTTATTAATTCTTTTTTGATAATTACGCTGTAGAATTAACATAAAAAAGTAAATTTAAAAAAATAATAAAAATTATTTCTCCGTTGCAGTATGTGTTGTACTACATCACATCACATGTTTACACCATGTGTTGTAAACATCACTGGATTGTTCACTATTTTATTATGCTCTTATGTATATACATTAAGGTGGCCCTTAAAATTAAAAGTCAGATTTTCTCCAGTCTCACCCCCCAGTTTGGTGAATATTGGCAAAAAATGATATTGTTAAAGTTTCAGATCAATCGGTTGGGGTTAAGACGTGCCTCAAGACCGATGAAATGTAGGGGAAACCCTAAAATTTAAGTTACATGACTTATAACTTCAAAAATATTAACTTTATTGAAAAATGTTGTAAGAGGAAGATGTTTCCTGTAAAGTTTTAAACATTTTTTGCCTTGACAACATTTCTCTAATTCCCAACGTTGAGAAAATAAATTGGAAAAAAATAAATAAAGTAGTCATATTCCAAGATTTTATAAGCGTACACCTCATTGAAATATTTTTTGAAATGTTTATATTTTAATTAAAAATATGTTTAGACAATGTACATATATACATGTACTTACTTTACGTACTTACTTACTTAACTGGCTGTTAACAACAAGATTAACGGATTTCTGTCTGATTCCTTCCATATTTCCTTGACTACATCGAAACTATAGTTATCGGCCGTAATCTGAGATCCAATACGCCGCTTATCCCTACTTGTCGATAACATATACTTCGTTTTGCCCTCATTTATATACATGTAGAAAATTATATTAAATGTTTAAACTGTGTTAAATAATTTACTTTTTAGGCTGTAATCTTGTACATCTTGTAAAATATGTTTACTGTTTCTTATGCTCATATTTCGTAAGAATCGAATTATAATACTCTATCAGCTTAACACCTCTTTCCGCTGCGTCATTGATAACATTTAATAAGCAAAGAATATTCTACATTTTCGGGATTGAGACACCATAAATGATTTAGTAATTTTTTAGAGCAACCTGCGCTATACCCTTGTCAATGATTTTAAAATTGTATATTTGCTGTAGTAACATGAAATAACTATAGGGCGTCATAATTGCAGAAGTAGATGAAAACCAAGCTTCTATATATATAGTTATTATAAAGATACATATTTGTCGCAATTCACTTTCTTCTTGTTTTGTCAATTTAAATTCTTCTCGGAATAAAAATACCTTTATGCTATAAATAGCTTTCGCCTCCATCTCGCATGGTGAACAGCACCAGGTGCATTAAACATTATTGCTTTAGAATTGAGTTTCTTAGGATGCTGTCCTGTAGTCATCTCCTGATAGTTTTGTTTCGAGCATAGACTGAGCAAAACGACTGATTGAATCACTAACATGAGATTTTGTTCTACCGTCATCTATTCAAAATCGAAATTTGTTTAAATTTGGCCACACTTTTTAATTCTTTCGAAAAGGACGACATTTAAACAGCAGTTTTTATTAATTTTTGCTTCAAACACGCTTCTCAAAATTATTTCATGTAAATGATTTCCACATGCTAGCCATAAGAGCGGCTTTTGTAAAAGATTTTCCATTATAGTACACGTTCCATTTATACGACTAGTGTTTAAAGCTGTTGTATCAAAAACAATAGCGTTCGTGTTATCTTGAAGGCCCCTTTCTTGAATGGCATTACACACAGCTGATGCCCGTTCTCATCCAGTTCCACTTTTCAAAGCAGGAACTTGGAGCAATTTTTCAGTGTGCACGCAATATATAATAATTGGAAACTTAACCACATTTTCACTTAAAGTTAACTCTGGTAATAGTTTGCCGTCCCAATGTAAACACTTAACATTAAAACATTCAGGGTGACGTCGTACGTTTCCGTACGACACCTATCCCGTCGTGGGGTGCCATGTCGTACGTTTCCGTACGATAGTGATTGTTTTTACTTAGAGCCTGTAATTTGTTTATATACGACACAGAGTGAAATTTAATGTGATTTTTAAATAAAGAATCCTTTACTGAACCCTTCGTACAGTGCCACGTCGTACAGAAATGCACGACACAAAAAAGCCTGTATAAAATAAAAAGCATGGGGCAGAATGAACCAAGGAGATCTCAGAAATCGGTTTTTGTCACTAATACACTCAGTTAACAAAAAAAAATGTTTGGCTTCTTGGAAAGGTATTCGTCAAAACCGCTTGGCATTCAATGTGTTAAAGGTACTAATGTCGATGTTTTTTTCAACTCTAACATATGATTGTGTCGTTTTTTTTCTCGGGCTGCTCGAATAGAATTTTTATTAATTGTATAGTTTTGAGCGTCAAGCTCTAATGCTTCAATAACTGCAATGACAATATGTACAGATTTTCAGTTACTTATCATGCACGCATACAAAGCAAGGGCCACAAATTAGTATAGAAATAAACCGTGGACATCTATGGATTTTTTATAATATTGTCACTATTTTGTTCAATATAGGATTAAGAAAAAAGTTGTCAAGGGGAAAAATGTTTGAAACTTTACAGGAAGCATCTTCCTCTTACAACATTTTTCAATAAAGTTAATATTTTTAAAGTTATAAGTCATGAAACTTAAATTTTATGGTTTCCCCTAAATTTCATCGGTCTTGAGGCACGTCTTAACCCCAACCGATTGATCTGAAACTTTGACAATATAATTTTTTTTACCAATATTCACCAAACTGGGGGGGAGATTAGAAAAATTTCGAAAAAAAAAATATTCCATATAGCTAAGGGTCACCCTAATATAATCCTAATATATATTATAAATCTTTCTGTAAGTCTGTTTGTTTGTTAGCCAATCACGCCTGAACGCCTGGACCGAATTTATTGAAAATTTTGACCAAAAGGGGAGAAAAAAGGGACAAAAGGAGAAAAAATGGGCAAAAATTAGTACTTTTATGCATAAATGCTGTATTTTATCTGTTTTAAAGGTATATTTTTACGATTTAGCTTGGTTAAGTTTCCCAAATAGCTATTGGAGGTGTTCCGTTTCTAAAGTTGAACTAAAAGGGGTCCAAAAAGGGGGAAAGGGGCCAAAAACGGGCAAATTGAGTGCATAGCCAATCACGCCTGGACCGATTTTCTTGAAATTTGGGATATTGATCGAGCTTTTGTCGGTGCAGGTTATAGGCAATAAATCTTTTCAAAATTTTGACCCAAAGGGGAAAAAAATGGGACAAAGGGTGAAAAAATGGGCAAAAATTAGTACTTTATGCATAAATGCTGTATTTTATCTGTTTTAAAGGTATTTTTTACGATTTAGCTTGGTTAAGTTTCCCAAATAGCTTTTGGAGGTGTTCCGTTACTAAAGTTGAACCAAAAGGTTTCCAAAAAGGGGGAAAGGGGCCAAAACCGGGCAAATTGAGTGCATTTATAGTTACGACTTAGAGTATTCAAAAAACTGAGTTGTTTGTTAAACCGGTTTCCGAATAATTTGAAAAATTGCATTTTTAAAGAAACCGGTTTCAAACCCGGTTTCGAAACCGATAAACCGGGTTTTTATTTATTGTTATTTTTAATGCAAAAATGACCCAATAATAACTTTTTTTAATTTTTTAAACTAATCCAAACTACATGACCCGCGCAACGCCGGGTGCAATCTGCTAGTACATAAATAAACGGCAATCATTTCAACTTGCTATTATAAAAAATTATAAAAATGTTTGATTTGTTGTTGTTTATTTACTGCATCTAGCATTTAAATTTCAAAAAGTATATATCGTCACTCAAAAGTCACAAAAAATATCCACGTATTTGATAGAATTATCATAAAATTTTGACAGTAGGATTACTATATTGTAGTTAGGCCTGATTTCTTTCAATTATCCATCATCCTTCGTCAAAATTACGAAGCGCAATTTTTTTTTTTTTAAATTTAAACTTGTTTTTAATGTTTGTTATGATATAAATAAAATCATCTAAATAAATTATAAAGAAATGGATTTCATTAAATATTAATTAAAAATAACTAAATATTAATAAAAAAATCTATATTGGTACTCTTTTCATTTCAATGGGTCGTAACCAAAATAACGATAGTGAACAAACAATAAGGACCTGATGAGTGGAAAAAGGTTAGAAAACATTTATTCTGTACCCATTTCGAAGTATTTGAGCGCAAAACCAAACTAATCTAAAATTATCTCATTTGGATTTTACTAAAACAAATTTACTTTGGTAAACATTTTTAAAGGACATTTTTTTGTCTAAAATATTTCTGAGGTTACATACATAACATAATTGGTCATTACAACCCTTCAGTCAGGATTACGACCTAGCTTCTCACACCACTTATGTTGTGTGCGTTATTTTGTACATGAGTGGCGGGAGCTACAGTTTAAAGTCGACTCCGAACGACAGATTTTTTGAGAAGCTTTTTATTTTATTTAGTCTCAGAGTTTTTGCCAGAAATCTGCTGAGAGGAAGTCGACGAAGGAATATTTTCATGTTTTCGTTTGATGCCTGACCTGGAATACGGGACTTCAGTCTAGACTACGGCGACTTCCTGAGGTTACAAAGAGCCAAAAAAGAATTCATAAGATGTTATGAGTTTACAAACAACTGTATATTTTTTACTTTGCGTTATAACATATTTCGATGTCGCGTGCGATAAAGGAAAACAATATTTATTAAGATAACTTTGAGGGTACATACTTACATATGTACATATGTATATGCAATAAGCTTATTAGATATTGAGTACAGAGATATTTTATACAATTCAAATAAAAAACTTCGTTCGAAATAAAAAAATTTAGTAATCTTGTGATATACTCGTACTTAAGCTTGTTCAGAGTGAAATGAAAAGATTTTAAAACTATATTTTTTTTAATGATTTCTTTGTATAAATTCATACCAAAATTATTATTAGAATTGTGTTAATCAAGTTGATCAAAAACAGCGGAGAGAAAAATAGAGAGCGTTGCAATTAGTGGCTAAAAAAGTTGAAAACTAATTACTAATAAGAGTAAGGACAGTTTTTGAATGCGAGGGTATTACGTAAAATTTTTAGTGTGAAATTTATCCGCTACTTTTTTGAATTTCTGCCTCTTAACAAAACGGAAGAACTGTTCATATCAATAGACCCTATCAGTAGCAGATTTCTGCTAAAATTAGTACAAGCTGCGTCATTTAAATTAAGTTTGATAGCCATTGACTACAGCGTTGTTTTGGGAAGAAGCAAGAAAAAAATATTTTATTAAAAAAAAGCCTAAAATTCATGAATTAGGAATTATGAAACGTTCCTTTCATCCACCATATTCTCTAGGTTCAGCTCCAAGTGACTATTTCTTGGTTCGTTGGCCCGAACTCACTTTTAAAAATCGCATCACGTTCGCAAAAATAACCGTCTGTGCTGTTTTTATCAAAAACTATTTCAGTTTTTTTCGCAGGCGCAAATTAATCTTAGTTCTAATTATAGGTCTCATTAAGAGCTACAACTTTAGCCTATTGTCAATATAAAAATCAGTTTTATTTTGACCTTTTTTAATTTAAATGGGTACGACTCCATTCGACATGTAAGACATTTCCATATAAATATAGTATATTCATGTTATAAAATAATCGAATAATCAGGTCTGTAAACCGCGCCTGAAAACATAATTTTAAAGAAAAATTATGATTTAATTTAGAATGGAAATTCAACTTTTGTGAGATTATGGCCACTCCAATCATTAATCTTTTATAATTTTTAAATGATTACATAATTAAATTTAAATTTTAAATTGATATTACTTAATATTGATGGCATTTACATTTTAACAAGTTTTGTAAAATTAGATTATTTACTCAAACTTACCTCTGTTGAATAAAAGTCTTCAGCACCATTGGCGGCAGATACCAAATGCAATATTTGATTATAGCGATTATCGCGCATTTCAATCGGATTCCAGCCGTTGGTCGCCATCATTTTCTCCCATTTCTCTTTCGAGATATCTTAAAAAAGTTATAAAATAAGTTATACTCTAATATTAAATGCCACACTCGTTATACATACAAGCACTAGCGTCCATAACCCCACGATCGCAAATAATCAAACAATTTCGAGTACTTGATTTTCCTAGTTCAAAATAGGTATTCTCTATTTGGATCATAGTACGAATTAAATTTTCTTGAAATTTATAGGCTGAAAAATACACAAGATATTATTATTTTAAAATTTCATTGAAAATATTGTGTTATACATAGTAAACAAATTTATAATTCAACTTTTGCAAGCAAATTGACAAAAGAAAATTATATAAAACGGCAGAAACATATATTTTTAAGGCATTTTTTAAACTGTTTATAATGATAAATTTGAAGAATATGTACTTGTACCAACTAACTGCAGAATATCAATATTTAGGAATGTCACAAAATTTCCGACTAAAATGCGGCTTAATTCAAATCTAGGTTAGGATCTATTGCGATTACCTTCACCAAATGGGCCAAACTAAACAAGGAGCCGATAAAAATAATAAGGCACAGGAAAAGGGAAGGGATATAACCAAACATGGGATATATTATTTAAAAGAAAAGAAGAGGGGGAGAGAGAAAGAGAAACGGCGTATTGGCGATAAAACTCTTAGGGTCATTTTTTGACTTTGAGATTAACGATTAAGTTAATTTAATAACCTTCGTATGGAGTTTTCGAATTTACTTAATCTTTCTTTTATTTGCTAGTTTAAACGGCCAACGTTGGTGGTCTAAACTTGCTCAAGAACTGTCAAAAAAATTTTATATGAGAGAAAATTGAATAGAAATGAATTATTAGGCTGACGAATATTTAAGTGATTATGAATTATATGAAACACAAATTGACAACAGAGATTTTTAATTTATTTATTATTTTTTTATTTAAAGATAAATCACATTCAGCTTCTTCTGTTCTATACAAAAACAACCTGTTTTGAAAAACGTTACCAGATTTACTTACAGGGTAAGATTAATGGCAAGGCAAATCTAATAGGTAAACCTATGTCAACAGCTGACGCGTTTTTAAATGTCAAAATTTTGTTGTTTTTTTGTTTGTTTTGTTTCGATAATCATTTTCGCATTTATAAACCTTCATATGTACCGGATGTATCCTTAACGATACGCACTCTAGAAATTCTTCAGGATTACTATTTCAAAGCCAATTTTATTAAAATTTTTGCAAGATGATTAATAATATTTAAGCTTTTAACATTAAATCCATATATCTTTTAAACTACAACCTAGATTTACTACATTTATATTTATTTAGACGAGGCTGATGAATTACCCAAAAAAAGATTTCGGTCTCTCCAACTAGGTGCCAAAACTATGACCAATAACAAATAACGTTTGCATCTGCCATTTTTATCGATGGCCATATAAAAACATGTTCTTTAGATAAAGTGGAAATGTTATTGACTGCATGGAATAATTTTTTTTAATTTATAGGTGCCCCACTATTGCGTAATTAAGCATGACATAAAAATCAAAAGAAATTTCAATATATAAAATGTATTTAGTTTTTTCAATTGCTTTTATTAATTTCCTATAGAGGTTTGAGGGTTAATTTTTTTGACATTACGCGTACGCTTTAACAAAAACAAAATGCCTGTTGTTTTTGCATTGTTGTACTTGTTGTACACTTACGGTTACCTGTTAGATGTGCCTTGATTAATGGTGTTTTCTTTTCTACAAAGAAAATGTCACCCTCTTACAAGGTACATTAAAAAAATTTTTGACCAACCCTGTTGTAATGTCATTTTTTATTTGAGAAGAACATAACACAAATATTAAAAAAGGGTATGCCCTGTGTTTACCACTTATTAAGAAAATGAATGAGGAAATGCCAATTTGTTCAAAGGTGTTGCCAGATCGCTAATTTTTCGACTTCATTTTTTGCACGCTTTTTTTATTACAAAAAAAAAATATTTTAACACTGTTCTAACATTGAATGCAATTTTTTATACTGCTGACCATGTAGCTTTAATAATGTAATATTTCCTTAAGATTACTCCACAAAACAATGAAAAAATTAACTTCAAATTGGATAACAATACCAGGCGACTTTTTTTAAATTTCATCTGGTAGCCCTCTAAATAAACAAAAGTCATCTGCTTTACAGGGCATTAGCAGCACTCTCGATTTATACAGGGCATAAAATGCAATGCCCTCCACCATTGGCAAGTGCGAATTATTTAGAATAAAACATACCACCCTTTTAGAGGGCGAAACATTTTTAAGAAACAAACGCAAAATTGCATTTTGCGTTAATAAAATGCACATTTTTTGGTAGAAAAGAAAACACCATAAGTTAAATTGTAGTTTAGCTAATTAGAGTTTAAACTTGATCCCAAAAACTTGCCCTAAATGAATCTTGAGATTCACACATTACGAAAAGCTAACGATATATCATTTGAAAGTGTTTCGTACGATGACACTTAGTTAATCTTAGAACTAGAAATCTATTTTCTAGTTACCTCTGCGGGTGTAGATTCACATTTATTTTTAATTTGATATCTTAGGCAGTGATGGTCGTAAATTTATTTATTAAAAGAACGCGTCATAATGTATACACATCATTATACAGAGATGGAAATGTAATGATGTTGGACTCAATGCGGAAAACAGAATGAGAAACATTGCCTTTATTAAGAGAAATATAAAAAATAAATATTGTCGTCGTAGTCTAGTAGGTAGTGTGTCGGCTTATTAGACGAAAGGCCACGGTTCAAACCTCAGGTCAGACATCAATATGAAATTGATGAAAAAATATTTCTTCGGCGTCAGATTTCTGACAAAAGCTCTGAGAGTAAATAAAATTGCCATGAAAAGTTTCTCACTTAATCTGTCGTACGGAGTCGACTTTAAACTGTAGACCCCGCCACTCATGTATACAATTAACGCACACAACATCAGTGGTGTGAGAAACTAGGTCGTAATCCTGACTAAAGGGTTGTAATGGCCAATTATGTATGTATAAAAAATAAATAATTTTAATATTTTGGAAATTAATTTGATGCTATGACTTTGAGTTCATTCAAGACAACTCTCTAAAGGACTCGGTAGCTGTAGCATTAAGAACAATACGAGCCCTAACCACTATTAAGTCGTACACCAGGTATTTTTGTTTGATATACCAATTTTTAAAGTTTAATATTTTGGACAATAATATTGACAACGCCTTGAGAGTTACATTTTCTGAAAGGTAATTTTATAATCTTTAATTTAATGTAAGGGGTCAAGCGGTTTCCGCAGGATAGGGATATGCGATCATAGCTCCCTCGGAGCCCCCAGCCTCTACCCTATCAAGACCGTTAGTGCGTGACATCGTCACATCCTGCTAGAGGTGGCCCTGCCCTTAACAAAACACTACGGATCTAGACTGGGGAGTCAATAAGCACCTCCCTCTCAGCCGGGGTGACTATGGCTGGCCCCCCCCTTTTGGCACGCCCCTTTTCTCTTCTTTCTGACCACTCCTATCCCCCTATTTCTGATTTTGATTGCTCTGAGCTGGTGGCTGTAGCTTTCTGGACCTAGTTGTGTATGCACGGTAGCACCGGGGTAAAACCCGGTGTGAACGGCTCCAGGCTAGGGCTACAGCTGCCCCCGTCCTGTTAAAACCCTGGCAGGCCTCAAAGTACGTTCCTTGTCCGTCGCCGTTAAGTTGGCGGTGTAGGTTCGGATGAGAAGACTCCCGATTAGTACCCGGTCTGGCTCTGAGCAACTGTCCCCATAAGGGCTGATGCCAACCCTCGCGTGGCCTCCCTGCATGCATAGATAACCACGGGACCATTTAAGAGTAACTACACTTTGCGGGCAAGGATAGCGGCTTTGAGTGGGGACCCACTAGCAATGAATACCAACTCTAACAGACCACACAAACCAGCGCTAACTCAAAAGAGTGAGCGCAAAGCATCCACTGTTACAGGTGGACGCACAACCCTCCCTGGACAAGCACCTGTCAAAAAGTCTGTCCCAACCTCTAAAACCAAGACCCAAGTTTCCTCTTCGGTGAAACCCCGCTTGACACACAAGGCTCCAGCTGCGAAGCCGTTCCCTAGTGTCGCCACACCTTCGACCCTGGCACCTTCTACCGAGGCACCGTCTACCTCTAAGGCTGCTGCGAACATGTCCACGCACTCTTCGGCTGCCGCCAAGGCATTGGCAGACAAGTCTGGCGAGCAAGCCCCTGACACCAATCCATCTTCGGGTGTCAAAAATACCGTGAGTGCTAGCGCTAGGGCATATAGAACTCGCAGATCAGCCATGCGGATCATTGCGAGATTTGGCTCGACCGACCCGGCTCTCCTCTCAGAGGACGAGAAGGGTAGCCTTGCCTGGGCTAAGGCCCATCAAAATGATCGCCTCCCGGCTCTCCGATTACGGCAGAGACGGCCCCAAAGAGGCAAAGATCAATCGAGCTTAACGCTCCACTCCAGCCTCCCAAACGCCCAAAGGTGACCAACCCTAACATCCCCCCCTGCAAGACCCCGTCCGTCGACGCTACCCAGACGTCCTGACCCCAGCAAACCTCCAAAGCCTTTAAGTGAGGTATTAAAGGAAGGTTTTACCTGGGCAATCGTTGACCAGAGCCACCCTGATGGTTCCATTGCTCCCACCAAGTGGAAGCTGGTGGAACATGCGCTCTTGGACGTCTTCCTTGGAGTAATGGACTCCAACCCTGGCCCTTCACCCGGCTGTACTGATGCGGGGTGGTATCAAGGGCACATCAAGATGATAGCTTGCTCGGATCTCCGCTCTATAGCTCTACAAGGAGGCTATCAGTAGGATTGGTGAAGTCTGGCCAGGAGCTAAGCTTGCTGCCGTCCCTCCGGACCAGATCCCCAACCGCCCCCGATCCAAGGCGAGAATTCCGACCGGACCATCAGACCCGGAAACCATGTTGAGGATCCTCAAGGCCAGCAACACGGACCTGCCCACCCATAACTGGAGGGTGGCTAAAGGTTCTGACCAGTGGGGTGATTACCGCGAAGCGGTGATCATTCTGAATGAGGAGTCACTTCCGCTTATCAATGCCCGAGGGGGCGTGATAAAATATGGTTTTAGCTCAATCGAGCTAAGGGTCTATAAGTCGGATTCCCGCGTTGCAGCACATCCCCCAACAGAATCCATCCCCGTAGATCCCATCCCATCCCACAGAAACCTACCCCATCTGACCCTGCCCCACACGACCCTACCCCATCCGACCCTACCCCTCGAACCCGTCGAGTGTAGAAGCGTGTGTAGTCATTCTTCTCGACGCTCCTCATCCAGCAAGAAGTCCAACTCTGAGCTGGTGGGGGAATTCTTCGACGGCATTGACATTGACGCGGGTGCAACCTCACCGTTGTCGGACGAAGAGGACGCTGACGTGACAATGGTTGATTCTCTGACCAATGCTGAGAATCATCCAAATTAATCTACAGCACTCTAAAACAGCCTCCGCCGCTCTGCTCCTCCGACTGACAACCGAGGAAGCAGAGCTCGTTCTGGTCCAAGAACCCTGGATTGTATACGGTAAGGTTTGCGGACTCAACATCAAAGGATAGTATTAACGCTCTTCTCCTTCACAGGTTCAGCGACAAGGACACCGTCACCATGGTCGTCGAGATGAACTCGATGACCATCTGGATTACGTCATCGTATCTGGCGCATGACTATGGGCTCTCTCCCCCTCAAGAGCCCATCGGTCGACTAGTGGCAGATGCGAGACTGCGCGGAGTTCCGGTCATCATCGGCGCGGATGCCAACTCCCACCACACGATGTGGGGCAGTTCCGGTACCAACGAACGGGGTGAGTGCCTCTTTGATTTTATTATGAGTAATAACCTAGTCATAGCTAATCGGGGCGATGAACCTTCCTTACTTCAAACAGAAAGGAGGTGTTGGACGTTACTCTGGTCAGCTCCGATTTCTCTACTAACCTTAAGGACTGGTTTGTATCTCAGGAATGCTCCTTTTCGGACCATAGATACATTACCTTCACTATCGACACGAACGAGTCTCCCCCTGCCATGAACCCTCCGGTCAACAGGAGGAACATGAATTGGACCATTTTTAGGGAGAAACTGCGTAGCAGCCTTCCCTCTACCCCCCCCCCCCGACTATAACGACCCGTTTCGACGTGGATAGGGCTGCGGACACACTGTCAACCGCGCTTAGGGCGGCAGCCACATCCTCCGTCAAACCCGCTGTCCATAGGGGCAAACGAAAACCGCCATGGTGGAGCCAAGAGATCGATGATCTACACCGATCTTGTGGCAGGCTCTTTAACAGGGCGAAGGCGATAGGCGAATGGTCAATCTACAAGGCCAAAAAGAGGGAACTTAAATACGCTATAAGGCGAGCGAAGAGGGCCTCGTGGAGGAACTACTGCGCCAGAGTAGAATCCCCTGCCGAAACGGGCCGTCTCCGTAAAATTCTAAGTTCCACTCACAAATCCCTTGACTGTATCCGACGGACTGACGGATGCTGGACTACGTCCAGTTTGGAGACGCTTGAGCTTCTCCTTGACACTCACTTTCCAGGAAGTGCCACCCTGGGTGGTCAGGCCTTTTATCAGGTCAACGAACCACTGTCTGGAAACTATTCCCCCCTGACTCTCACCCTTGGCCAAGTGCAGTGGGCTGTTAGGTCTTTCGAACCATTCAAGTCACCAGGACCGGATGGTATTATCCCGGGTGACATTCAACATGGGGAGGAGAAAATCCTCCCTTGGTTGCTTGCCATCTACAATGCTAGTCTTAGGCTCCTTTATATCCCTTGGAGCTGGAGAATATCTAGGGTGATTTTCATTCCCAAAGCTGGGAAACCGTCCCATACCGGGGCGAATGACTATAGACCCATAAGTCTGTGTTCCTTTCTTTTGAAGACACTGGAAAGAGTCCTTGATGTTCATATTAGGGCCTCGATTGATCCAGCGCTTCTATCCGCTTCCCAACATGCGTATACGAGAGGTAAATCAGTGGAGACTGCACTTCACTCCCTTATCTCTCGGGTGGAAAAGTCCATGCACGTTAAGGAATACACTTTGGCCATTTTTCTGGATATTGAGGGTGCATTTAATAACGTCGACCCGGACGACATTCTTAGGGCTCTTGGTTCTCTGAACTTGGGACAGAATGTGGTCAGGTTCATCGAGCTTCTCCTCAAGTCGAGGATAGTAACCTCCACAGTGGGGGCCACTAATTGTCAGAGAATGGTTCGTAGGGGCACACCGCAAGGCGGTGTTCTATCACCACTTCTCTGGAACCTTGCAGTCAACTCTCTCTTGAGAGGGCTGGAACACTCTGGCAACGAAGTCATAGCTTACGCTGACGACATTGCCATTGCTGCTTCGGGAATTTGTCCGCAGACACTGTCGGATAAGTTGAACTTGGCGCAGTCAATCGTACTGGACTGGTGTAGGGATTTTGGACTGTCTATCAACCCCTCTAAGACCGATACGATCCTTTTTACGAGGAAATATGAAGTTCCGACCTTCTCTCTTCCCATGATACGTGGGACCAGACTTACGTTGAGTCCCGAGGTTAAATATCTGGGCCTGATCCTCGATCCCAAACTCAACTGGAGGGCGAATCTGGCTGCTAGGGCACGCAAGGCGGCGTGTGCTGCTTACTCCTGCAGTAGAGCGGTCGGAACCAGATGGGGTCTTCGCCCAAGGATCATGCGTTGGATATATTCTACGGTCATCGAACCCAACCTCTTATACGGCGTTGCTTTCTGGTGGACTGCTCTGGACAGACAACACAACGTCAGACTCCTTGACAAGGTCAGAAGGTCTGCCGCCATTTACATAACTGGTGCTCTACGCACCACCCCCACGAAAGCCTTGTTCGCGATGCTCAACTGGCTTCCTACTGTGCTTCTCGCTAAGCAGGCGGCCAAGTTTACTGCGACTAGACTTAATGCTTTGTCTCGCTGGCACATTATACCTTCTGGTCACTCCACTATTCTGGAGGTTGATCCGGTGGCCCCTGTGAACATGGACTATATCACTGCTGAATATTGTCTTGACAGATGTTTCCACTCTCTAATTCCGAATAGGGATGACTGGAATCCTAATACGGTCGTCCCCCCGGAAGTCCTGGATATATATACCGACGGCTCTAAAATCGACAATGGTGTTGGAAGCGGTATCTACTCTGGGAAACTGAACCTGAATATTTCTCTCCGTCTGCCGGACTACTGCAGCGTGTTTCAGGCGGAGGTGATGGCGATCTACCGGGCCGCTCAATGGATCCTCGTCAACGATGCTCCTTTCACTCGCGTCTCGGTCTTCTCTGACAGTCAGGCCGCGATAAAGTCTCTATCGGGTTTCGTGATTAACTCTAGGATCGTTAGGAAATGTCGTCGCTGTCTCGACCTTCTTTCGGGGCGCTTCACCACTGTCTCTTTGGTGTGGGTCCCCGGGCACAGTGAAATTCCGGGTAACTGCAGAGCCGACGAGCTCGCCAGAGCTGGTGCGCTCCTACCGGAATCCTCTTCTGTTGAATTGGGTATACCACTTGCCTCGGTCAAATTGACCATTGCGCGGAAATTCTTTCGAGACGCCAACCTATCCTGGGTCAACGAGGAGTCCTGCTCCACCGCTAGGCTCACCTGGCCCTTGATGGATAAAAGGCGTACCAACCAATTACTTGGTCTTGGTCGTGACGTCATCTCGACTACGGTGGCCGTGCTTACGGGTCATTGCGTCATGGGCAGACACGCGGAAAGAATGAGGCTCCCTTTTAACGATTTCTGTCGTGGATGCAGGGCCTCTGAGGAGGAGGAGACTGTTATTCACTTTCTTTGTCAGTGCCCGTCTCTTGCTAGGTGTAGATATAGGTTATTTGGCTCCCCATTCCTTGTTAGCTTAACGGAGCTATCATCCATTGATATCAAGGCTATAGCTTCGTTCATCAAACTTTCTGGCTGGTTTTCCAGTGCGGGGTAGTCGTGCTTCCGTTGTGCAGCCCTTGCGCTGACCAACTTCTTCCTTTTCCCTGATTGTGGTGGAACTTGGTCAGTACAGGGACTGCGTTCACCCGTGGCATCACAACGGGCCGTTATGCGTGCTCAAGTGAGCTTTGTGACATCAGAGCTACCACTCCGACCTAAACCTAACCTAAACCTAATTTAATGTAAAGTAAGTTTAACATATTCTATAATTTTATCGAAAACACGAACTACAGCAAAACTTCATTGTTTTTGGGCCAAAACTATCTGACCACATTAATTTAACAGGGTGTGCAAATTCCTGCCAAAGCGGTTTGAAAAATTAAATTAGAAATAAATGAGAATATACCGTTATAATAAAATTATAAAAATATTAGAAAACAAAAAAATTTTATTGCATACGTAACCACTATTAGTTCATACACCAAGCGCGTTTTCATGTATCAATATTCAAAATAACTTATTTTAGAGAATAATAATGACTGCACCTTAAGACTTACTGTTTCTGAAAGATAATTCTGTAATCTTTAAATTAATAAAATATATTTGTATATATTGGGGTAAATATTTTGAAAACACATCCTGAAACCAACGTCCATTATTTTCATAAAACACTGTTTGACCACCATTAATTCGTACAGTGTTAATTTATTTCTTAAGTTAATTTTTGTGTTCTTTTTTTGCTAAATTATAACTAAGTGAAATGTACCGTTATAATAAAAATAAAGACATGTTAGATGGTAGAAGGAAATAGTGAGTTAGCAATGGTCGGATAATTTTGGTCTAAAAACAATGAAATTTTGCTTTAGTTTATATTTTCAATAAATTTATCCAAACGTGTATAACTTATTTTATGCAGAATTAAAGATTATAAAATTTGCTTTCAGAAAATGTAACTCCCAAGGCACTATCATTATTATTGTCCAAAATATGGAACAATTAAATATTAGCATACCAAACAAAAATGCGTAGTGTATGAATTAATAGTGGTTAGGGCTCGTAAATTTTCTTTTCTAAACAATTTTTTGTTGAAAAATTTATAATAAGTGTACAAATTTTTTTTGCTCATTGTACGTAAATAAAACGTTTGACAATCAAACGCACATGAATTCAATAAAGAAAATTATCTGTTGGGCTGACAACACCACCCTATATGGATTCGCCTTGGTTGGTTGTACTTTCCAAAGCAAACAAAACAGAAATTTTTAGTCATATTTTTTAAGCACCCGAAATAAGAATTATATTTCCAGTTAAATACTTGTATTTAGTTTTCTGACTAATTTTTTAATATTTCTTTCATTACATTTGTCATATTTTTAAAGCAAACGATTCTGAAAACGCATGAAATTATGTGAATCTAAACAGAGAACTAAAAATATTTCGCTGCGACTTTTAAAATGCGAAAACTTTTGCATCAAAAAAGGAGTTACTGATTTTTATCATATCATATATGTCTAATTTAATTTAATTTAATTTCAAACACCACAGTTTATCGGGTTCGTAACAGAATTTATACTAAAGCGAATTCGTAGATCTTCAGCTTTCATACAATATTGAAGTAGTTTTTCTTTATAAACAAAAGTACACAAATAATAGGAAACTTTCTTCTAAAACTAATTTAATTGTAAATATGCTCTGCAATAAAAAAAACGATACTGGCTTCCTTATGCGGCTCTTTTACACAACTTTATTAAGTTGGACAACCAACTCTAACGTGGGAATACTGGTTGGCCAACGGTATGTCGTCATTTGGTTAAAGATTTTGATTTTCATTCAATCGACGACCAACTCAATGTTACAAGAACAATTTACAAGTAAAGTTAGTTGAAAAACCGAAACGTGTGAAGGGAGCGACCAACTTGTCTATTCAACTATGTTGCACAACTAATCGCAACATGTAAGGGCCGATTTACACGATGACTTTTACGACGTTCAATTTCATTTGTTTGCTTTCTTCCTTTTCTTTCTTTGATGTACTATAGTAAAACTACATGGCCACACAACAAATTAACTTTTGCGATTGCCTTGGTAAAAAATTAGTCTATTGAATTTAAAATTAATTTTGGGAACCTTATTTTGATGTGTTGTTGTGTTAAACAAAATTAAATCCGCCCTACAAATACAAAACTTTGTTTAGTTAAATTGATATGGCTGTGTTGCTTAGAAATAAATGCTGAATAAAAAAAGAAATTGAAAAAAGGCTTGCTGCAAAAATGTCATCGTATAAACGCAAAAGATTTTTGGAAGTTGCATCAAAAGAGAATTATTTTATTTATTTATTTATTTTAATTAAGAAAGAAGACGTCTCAAAAGACTTCATGCAAATCGGGTGTTACTTCAGCTCCTTATTTAATAAAACCAAATTTTTTTTTGATAATTTCAAATATACTATGTCCAACGTCTTTATATACATATTTATGGTCTTTTGAGCAATCCTTATACTATACATATCACTTCAATTACATATTGCAAATTGTGAAATCAAGTAAATAAAATAATAATATATTAAAAAGTTCTAATCTTTAATAGCTTGTATTAAGAAAATTCGGAAATCTAAAAATATTTCTTCGTTCTTTTGGAAATGTACCATGAGTTTCTTTTTTTTTTTTTTTCAAAATATCAAATTAAAATATTTATTCTGAACCTATAGCTATAAAATTACGGTTTTGTATTTCCAATCATCATTAATAACCAAATCAATTAATTGATTTGTTTAGTTCATTCGTTTCTACGTAAAGAAGACTGTTTCTAATTAAATTATGATCAATTGTAAACCATTTATCGTTATTTGATGTATTTTTGTATATACATATACATATATGTAAATCATATACAAAAACACTCAATTGTATGATATGCATTCGCTGATGAACATATGTACATATATTTAAGTCACATGTTTTTATATAGCACTAGTTAAAACCCGGTGTGTTTCGCTACTCCTATCGATATGAAATATAAATATTCAAGATATATTGATATAAATTTTTTCTTATGTATATTTTTTATTATTTTTAGTCAATAACCTCAGCGTAATAAAATAAGAAGAAGTCTGGATATTTAAATATTTATTTTGTTACTGATATTTACAATGTTTCATAATAATTATTTCTTATTCTGGTTATATATATAGATAGATATATTCATATGGGAGGTGCCCCGCCCCCTATTGCTAGTCAGTCCATTTTTGTCTAAAATATTCATATTGATACTAAAGTGGGTTCGACAAAATTTTAGGAGTCTAACTGCTATATATTCTTAGATATACTAATTTAATATTTTTTTTATAAGGGAGGTGACACGCCCACTATAGCCAATTCGCCCATTTTGTTCATATATACGTCAAAGTCGTCCATACAAAATTTGAGGACTCTAGCTGTTGCAGTTTATGAGATATGCGACATTAAATACTTATTGGTTATGTGGGCGTGGCACCTCGCCTACTTGAAATTTTAAAATAAAATGTAGCCCATAGTTCCTTCCAGACATACAGGAAGGTACTGCTAAAATTTCAAGAAAATCGGTCCAGCCGTTTAGCCGTGTATAGACTTCAAACAAACAAATAAACACACATTCATTTTTATATATCGTCACCTGAAATGCAAAAGGGCGTAACAACAAAAAAATCAAAATGGGGTTTTTTAATGATTATGGTAGAGCAAATCAAAATACATGTTCTCATAAATTTTTACAGTCCTAATGTCAAAAACAACGACTTTATAAAAGAAATGCAAAAGGGCGTAACAACAAAGTTGCTTTTTTCTTAAATCAAAAGGGCGCAACCCACACTAAGTCATAAGGTTCACTGTAAAAACTTTCAAATTTAAAAAAATTTTTTTTTGTGTTGGATAATAAAAAAAATTACGATATTCTTCAGGTCTCCTACCAAATCATATTGCCCTAACTAATAATTTTAAAATCTCTTAAAAATTTATATTTTGGGATTAGAAAAAAAAATATATATTGTTACGAAAATGGAAATGGTGTTGTTAAAATAATAAACAAAAGCTCCAAAAACAACACAATGGACTTGATCACGCATAAAATGATAAACAAAAGCTCCAAAAACAAAACAATGCAGTTGTTCACGTGATCAAAGAATAAACAAAAATATAGCAACAACATCAGCATAAAAAAATATAAGAGATAAAAGATGTAAATAGCCAACAACAAAGTGTAGCGATCAGAGAAGTAAACAACCAAAAACAAAATGCATATAAGACATACAAACAACAAAAATGGAAACAAGTTGTTTACATTTTTGGATTGTTCCCGAAGGCCGTCATCATCCTTCAAAGGCATTCATCACACTGTTGATCCAGGGATATAAAAGGCAAGATAAAGCGAGCAACGAGGATTCAGTTAGAATTCAGTCAGTCGTGTATGAAGACACGTGATTCTCGGAGTTCGAGTTAAGTTAGTCGTGTGACGACGTCACGTTGAATTGAGTCAGAATTCAACCAGTGGTGTGTGAAGATACGAGATCGAGTTATAATTCAGTCAGACTTGTGTGCAGACAAGTTGCGTGAAGAAAACAGTTGTTAGTGTCGTGCTTACAAAAAGGTTGTGAGCAAAGAAGAATAACTAACAAGTGTTGTTGCTTACAAAAAAAAGGTTGTAAGCAGAGAAATATCACGAACAAGCACATATTGTGAAAGTTATCATTGTATACGTGGAATAAGTTCGAACAGTGGCACAAAAGTTGTGCAGATAATAAAGAATTGACTTTAAATTAAACACATATTTATTTTTATTTTATTTTCAATCTACGAACTCATATTTTTAAAGTTTTTTAAAGGTAAAAACGTAACAATATTAATAAAATTCTTTCTTCTATATTATTTCGAAACATTTTTTGTCCCTCAGACTAACGCTAGCTCTTCGTATTATAAAATGAAACTTCAAGTACACAATTTTACGATATGCAATGTTATTACACATGAATCAGATAACTATATATGGGACGAAACGGAAGGTGTCCTAACGTCATCTTCCTTCGCAACATGCATTATAAAACACTTAGAAAAGGTAATATCACAAAGTCCAGAATTTCACCATATCGTCATATATTCAGATGGTTGTTGCTATCAAAATCGAAACGCCGTTTTAGCTAATGCTTTTTTGTTGTTCTGTGCTGAGAAAAATGTAACGATCGAGCACAATTACTTGGTTGTAGGACATACTCAAATGGAGTGCGATGCCACACACTCTCTCATTGAGAGAAAACTAAAAAATAAGCAAGTAAATTTGCCGTCGAAGCTGGTGGATATAATTAAAAGTGCACGAAAAACACCTTTCCCGCTGAATGCTCATCATTTAAACCACACCTATTTCCGTAATTATGAAGCTATTCCAAAGCGCTACACATCTATACGTCCAGGTAAAATGAAAAACAATTTTAACTTATTTATTTCTTAATCATTATAAATAAGTTTTCGTTGAATCTATATAATTCTACTTTACAACCAGTAAAGAGCAGAAAATTATATAAAATATGTGATTTTTTATAATAATCACCAATCTGAAAGACTATTACTTACATACTAATGTTTATTTGTAAAATTATTTTTTATTAGGTAGAAAATCTGGTGATGACAATGTTAATATGATACGAGCTTTAGCATATGATCCAACCGGAGTCATTTATTTCAAAACTAATATAGAAAATGAATATCGAGAACTTCCTCAAAGAACTAAAAGGAACTTCGTCGTTGAACAGCCTTCGCAATTACATACGGAGAGATTAAAAATTTCAAAGAAGAAGTGGCAACATCTTCAAGATCAGAAAAGATTAATACCTGCAGATTGCCACTTATTTTATGACAACATTCCGTTTGAAGATTAACCCAGTATTCATAAAAACTAACCATAGAAAATTCTTATACTAAGTCCACATTAATTTTTGTGAATGTGCAATGAATTCCATCTTTAATTCTTTTTGCCGTTATTTAATGAAATGTTATATTGTTCTTAAATTTTCAGTTACTTAATAAAATGTATAAACTTAATAAAATTAAATATATATAAAAAGCATCTCTATTTGTAATTCTTATTCGTTCAAACTTTAAAAAAATTTGAATTCAAAAGGGCGCATCCCACATAACTAATAAAAACAACGTTGAAAGTAAATTCTGTCTTAAGAAATAAATGTATCATCGTATTTCAATGCTATACTGAAAAAATCATAAAGCTAACTTCTATAGTTTCGATTTAATGAAGTTTTTTGTCTCTCCTGTAAAATTTTAAAATGTATTGTTACGCCCTTTTGCATTTCAGGTGACGATATATAGATTACATTATTGCTACACATTCATTGGCAAAGTGCAGAACGTGTGCAGGGAGCATTTACTTTACTGGGTTGTTGACTACTGAGATTTCAAAATATACAAAATATGTATTTATTTCTTGTGCATTTTGTTTTGATAATTAATTTAAAAATTAAACTAAAAAAATAATTTTTTTTTTTGCAAATCATAAAATCACTAAATCTATATCTATGTTTTAGTTTAATTAACAAATTCAATAAATATGAATTGACATGTATTTAACAATGTACATAGTTTCAAATACAGAATAAACACTAAATGCTTATTCTCAAACAAGATCAAGCAAAACAAAAAAGGACAAAACACCGAAGAATTTGAGGTAATGAAGAATTATAGTAACAAAACAAATAAGAAATTATGAAAGTAGGGATAAATAAAGATGAAATTTTTATAATAAAACTATGTATATAAAAATACCAAGAAAGATAGAAAATAACAATAACAAGCCAACAGTAACGTTTTAAAAGTTTCCAGATCGAAAACAAATGAAGTTTAAATAGAACGAAAGCTAATGTTGTAAGTCGTGCCTTTTATGAACACTGTGACACCGGGATCCCTTTCAAGAAATCTCTTATTGCGAATATTTCAAAATCAATTTTTATAAAAAAAGCACTATATTACAATCAATCCTTTCATTTAAAAAAATCGAAAATACGATACTAATATCGCTTTTTAATATTATAAAATTAAAGCTCAAGTTACCAAACCCAAAATTTTAATTAGTAGTTTTGCTTTTCGAGATCAGTGGTAGCAACCATTAAACAAAACAAAGTTTTATCTATAAATAATCGGTTAGTATTGCGATTAATTATACAAAATTGTTTTAATCGAAAGATGTTAAACACCAGGGTCAACTGTGTCCCATTTGCGCCAAAGGAATAAATAAATCGTATTTTTGAAAGATAATTAAAAGCAATAAAGCCTTTTGCACATAAGAAATTTTTTAAACTACAAGCTCGATTTATCTGTTTTAATTTCTCTAAAAAATCAAATAACTACAATATCTCAAAAAATCTTCGAAGACTTTGATGAATAGCCAATTATGTACATAAGTTTCAAATTTTGGGTAGTTATACAATAAACCACGATATATTTTCGTACCATTTCGGCTAAGTGAATATGCTGCCGAAAAGTTTTTACACCAAATGACTCCATATGCATTGCCCATTTTCATTCCTTCAGATATAATAATTGCTAGGCGTACCTTCGAATATTTTTTTGCGTAGAGCAAATGTTGACTGATTACGTATCAAATATATTATTTTACTCCCAAGTTGGTCATCAAACTCCTTAATACTTCTGCAATTAAGTCCGCAGATTGTTTGAAATTTTCCTAATAACTGAACGAAAAATATAGTTTATCTCTTGAAAATAATGTTGTACTATCATGTAATTTGGCATGGATACACGCCATGTGTACCTTTATTAAAATCAAATAAATTTTCAATAAGTATTATTCCTACTGCTTATTTAGTATTAATTTATAAGTTTAAAAATTTAATTTTTTATGAAGGTTAATTTTTTTTAGACAAAAGATAAATATCGCAACAAAAGCGCACTGCCCGTTGTATATGTTGTAGAAATAGGGTTACCTTATACATATATGCCTTAAATGTGTGTTTGTTTAAAACAAAAAAAAAAATATTAAAAAATTATAAACCTGACAATAAACAAAAGCAATTTGTTTATCATTTAGTATATTTATTTATATAAGTTTCATAATTATCTCTCACACAAATTTCTAACAAATTCTCATGTATACTGTATGTACACAAACAAATTTAAACAATTTGTTTTGTTCTTGGTTGGTAAGTTTTTTGTCGTGCTAAATTTTCAAAACGTAAACATACATACATATTTATATTTTTGACGTAAACGTTCTAAAATTATTAAGTTGCTAATGCGTATTATTTTTGTACTTTTCGTGGATTCTTTATTAAATCATTAAGACGGTAAAATGTTAAACTGAATTAAATCGTTTCTAAATTTAGATGCTTTTTTCCTAAGTTCCAAAACAAAACTTATTTTTAATAATAATTAATTCCAATTGCTTTCTTACTCCAAAGTTGTCTATATGAATTAAACGTCGAAAATTATTCTTTTGACAGATTTATCTCTAGTTCCATTTTTTTAGATATAAATCAGGTCATTTGCATATACATATATACATAATTGTTCATCTCGGTAGATCACAATGAAAATATTGAAATAGGTAAAATTACTGTAATGCTTCTATTTGAAACAGCAACACATCAATTTTTAATTGAAAAGATTTAATTGACACATTAATTTCGTTCCTTTTAACGAAACTTCATTCCATTTCTCTTGTATTATTTTTTTGGGACCCATTCATTTCTGGATTACAATATGTCAATATGTAGATACGTTTATATTTTCATTTCTAACGATGTGATAAACATTGATATAAAAATCATAAACAATTGAAATATAACATTTTCGAGATAACATTTGGCGTAAAATTGATGACGTTGACCTATTATTATGTTGTAGTACAAAGGAATCAATATATACAAGCGATCACAAGTTTCAAATATCATCAGAAATTGAAAATCTTTATTACAAAATTTCCATTCGGAGTTTGTGTTTAAAACAGAAACCAGAATTGGAAAGAAATTTTATAAAGATGCAATACGTCAAAGTTATAAAAAGGAAATATAACAACAACTGATGCGGTAATATAAAACAAATAAATCTTAAATGAATAAAAATTTTAAATGCAATTAAAAGACGCAATGTTAAAAAAAACTTCATAGTTATTCATTAAAACATTTATTGTACGTATGAATGAATGTATTAAAATAATTAAAAAAAGCTAACAATGAAAACAAGCAATCGCAGCATTTGTTATCTAAATAAGGCATGGTTTATTTATGTTTGGTTTAATTATGTATTTTTTTAGTAGTAACATAATTTCTTCGGCTTCAAAACCAAATATGATGATAAAATGAATTAATGCCTTGCATTTAGCATGGAATTTCTTAAGAACAGTGCAAATGTGACCATTGAAAAAGACTTTTTTGTTCAAATAACAGAGCACACATACACTCACCTTCGCTACCGTTTGGCTTAGAGGCAGCATTAGCCAAGCAACGTGGACAGGATGCGGTCAAATCGATAAGACTATGTTCCGGGGCGGCAAAGGGCAAATTTTTATATTTAAATGTGCTTGGTGTTGATGGCGCTGATATTTACCAAAAATTTTAAATAAATATAAAAATTAAAAATACATACATAGATACATTTTTTGTTTTCATGTACTTCTAATTATCAGAAAACATGTGACAGAGTAAAGTATTTACTTTTGTTTTCTTAATAAAAAAAAATCCAAACACTTCTATCATTTATATTATTATCGTCACTTAAATTTTATAATATGTATTACCAAAAATTTAATAATTAGTCCAATATCTAACGAGTTTCAGTTTATATGTGTGAGTTTTGTGACGTTAAATAGATAATAATTCTAGTGAGAAAACGGTTCAAAGCGTTGAACTGCAAAGTTTTAAATGAGTGAAATGCAAACAAAATCATTTTTTTTCTATTTCGTCCAGTATGTTGTATGATAATACACCGGCAAGTCTCAACGGGTGTGTAATGACTATAATTATTAATTTTTTTTTGCCTGTGATGAGGCTTATTTTAAGCATTGTGTTGCGTAAGTGAAGTATTTTTGAAATAGGTTAACTTCAGGTGACTGAACACTAACATTCGAGTCACGAAACCAATCACAAAAAGCTATTGATGATTTGTTAAGAGGGAAAATAAAGTTATAATAGAAACTTATTTGTTTTTAAGTTACAATTTAGTAATGTTTGATGTTGCGAATTATCTCTAGAGTCGTTGTGTTATTAGAATATAACAGTGGATGTTTATTGGTAATACATATTTATATAAAAATCAAATATAATTTGTTTCATATATTTGTATATGCTGCGTTCCGGGTTATAGCAGAATACTAGGAATACTGAGACGGCAGATGTTCTGGCTAGATTAGATTCACTTTCTGAGGGCGATTTGATAGTTGATCCTGATCTTCCAATCTGCCATCTTTACGGCATGATCAATGAATGGGCCAGGGAGGAAGAGTAGAGGCGTTGGGGGAATGGATCGGGATGTTATGTTTCTAGGTCTCTATGGACTGTTATAGACAATGTTAGAACAGGTTGGATGCTGTGCTTAGGTAAGGCCAGTTTGAGGTTGATTATTGGGTTTATTACGGGGCACTGCGGGAGTAGATCGCAGACAAGGATCTGGACAGATCCCAGCCTCTGTAACTATCCAGCACTTAGTAGATTGAGGACCCTGGGCAGTTATCAATGATCAAAAAATGATGAATTGATTTAATCTTTTCAGACTTATTAACTTATTTCCGTTTTTATTTCATGAGAATCAAGTTATGAGTACTATTTCTCTTATTCTTATTTCATTTTTGACGTTTAAAAAATACCCAAACTTGGAAATTACACTTTCAAGTTTTAATAATGCGCTCAGTTTCATACATAAAAATTAACTTGATTATCAATTGTGCTTTCAATCGAGTGTTTCAATTTTTATTCAAAAAAAAAACAGTTAAAGTATGTAAACGATTATTAATTTTATTTTATTGATTTATACCACAGTAATTTTTTTAGCAACTAATGAGTCGTCATTATAATCATATTCGACCACTACGTTTCAGAGGATTCGAATTACTTGAACTACTCCCTCTCTCAAAAATGATTTAAAATCAATCCGTTAACACGATACTCATTGTCATATAATCGTAATTGAGAGAATTTTAATTTTAATAGTTCTTTTTCGTGCAAATGCACATATTGATTTGTAGGAAAAATATTTGCGAAAAATAATAAAAATTTATATTATATCGCTTTTCGTATTAAATAAAAAAAAGTATCGTAACAATATGTAGTTATCATTACATTATAAGGTTGCCATTCTAGTTGTCACTATATTACTTTATTTGAAATTTTCAAATTAATGCTAATCATGCAATTTACGAGAAGGTCTATAAAAATATGATACAATCTATTAATGTTGATTAACATTGCGCATAGCATATTTGCCTAGAGTACCAACGCTTTGCCACTTCGAGAGCGTACGTTTTGAAGTTTTAATATGTAAAAAATAGAAATTATTTCTACTCCTTCCTGCTTATGCCACACCCTTTCTGTAGATATGATTTTTTTTAGTTTGAATAATATTGACTCTATATATACTATATTAAGGCGCACTGTTGCATGAAGAATGGCTACCTAAATACCATTTAAATTCAGCAATTTGTCATTGAATAAATTTACTAATAAATTTAAGTCCTTTCATTTTCGATTTCAGTTTTAAATATTTTACACCTCTGATTTCTCAAGAGATTTTTATACAATTGCATTCAAAATTGAACATTCATAATGAAAGTAAATACAATATTTTAAATAACTAAGATGCGATTTCAATCAATAACTTAATTTGAATTTTCTAAATTCATTGTGTTTATGTCCGGAGATTGAAAAGTCCCTTCCCCGGCGATCAACCAGAAGAGGCCTAACGTCCAATAGAGAGCGCCACATTAATTTAAGCTTTCTTGTATATTTCTTTATATAACACAATGTAATGTAATTAGAGCTTTTTGGACTTTTTAACATTTCATTGTAACTTAAATTAACTTAGGCCTTTGAGTTATTAAATCCTTTCTTAAAGAATTATTCGTTTTGTTAACTTGCATAAGTGAAGTGTGATAAAAATTTATCTTAATTGTATTATATAAAAAAGTGAATTTGCACATAAAATATTACAGAAAAAAATATATTTGAAATTAACACAAAGGACAAAATATATACTCGAAAAATAATACCACTGGTTTTGTGATTTTTTACGATTGGGAACCTTGAGTGAGTAGATACAAAAGCAAACTTAAGGAATCTATTGTGTGTCTAAAGGATAAAATAAAAAGAAAGAAATCCATTGTGTGCCTAGTTAATAAAAGGAAGAAATCAATTGTGTGCCTAGATAACAAAAACAGGAAAGTGTTGGTTTTTTTGTATATACTTCGAAAGAATTTTTTTTCTGATCTTTCGCCTTTTTTATGAGTGCCAGAAAGTACAACATAAATTTGATTCCAAGGAGTCGCCATAACCTCCATCACAACATCAACACCCATACAGTCCACAAATTAACACATTGTAACTAACTTATGGTTTCTTCATATTTTATTTTAATTGTATTTTAAAGGCTTTAAGCTAATTAACTATCAACCGACAACTTTAGATCAACGCTCAATGAAAATTATACCTTATATCCATACCAACATATCCATTCTGTAAGATTTTGTTATGGTTACCAGACCGAAAATAAATTAAGTATAAATAGGGCGAAAACTAAATGGAGTTTGGTCTATTTAGGATAATAACATAGATAGCGCAAGCGTTATCAGTTAAAATGCCTTATTAATTTTAATAAAGGTTTTGCTCTAATAAAAAAATAACAACCAATAAAAGTATACAATTTATTTTATTTACAAAACATAAACGTAACAATATTTCTATCTTTCCAATACGCACTACTACATACGATAAACTTATTCACTACTAGACAAAATAGCAGCTAAAAGACTATTTCAGTTAAATCACATATACATACAAATATTGCTTATTAATAGGGGATTCTCTAAATTATGTACATACTCCGAAACGAAATGACTAAATAGGCAAGACAGACCCACGAATGGAAGGTGTAGGTGTGAGACTTTTTGGGTTAAAATATTTATGAAAAACTCATTCACAGACAAATATTTTTTTTATTTTCTATTAAGATTCTGCCTAAAATCCGAATTTGTCTTTCTTAATTTGCTTACAAAAATTTATGAATTCACTTTATTGATATACATACTATAGAAGATTTACCTTCTTTCTCAGTAAGATCAGAAAATTTGACTCCACCACTAAGAAGAAATTACAAAAGAAATACAGTTATTATTTTTATTTAATTACGCAACAAATTTGTACAAAATATTTAATTAATACAAAATATTTACCTGAGTAACACCGTTGCTGTTTCCGGCACACGGAACACCTGAAAGTATTTTAAATAGCAACTAATTAAATAGTTTTTACAATGGAATAAGAAATAATTTAGTTTATAAAACAGAATATACAATGCATATTTTTTTAATCATTTTTCTAGATCATTATTATTATATGCATTTAGTTTGGAATACTGTAATTTTTTCAGACGAAAGTAAATTTAACATCACGGATCGGATGGGCGTGAAAAAGTTTGGAGAAAACCAAATACAGAGCTGAATCCAATCAGCATGTCAGGTACAGTAAAACACGGTGGTGGGTCTGTAATGGTTTGGGGATGCATGTCAGCATATGGAGTGGGAAATTTGGTGTTTATCGATGGAATAATGGACCGGCACAAATATTTGGATATTTTAAAAGACAATTTGGAAGACAGTGCTAAGAAAATGGGACTTGAAGGGTCCAACAAGATAATGACCCAAAACATACGGCGCTAATCGTAAGGGATTGGCTTCAATATAATGTCCAAAACCAACTCAAAACACCACCCCAATCACCGGACTTGAACCCGATAGAACCGCTTTGTGAGTATTTGGACCATCAAATTCGAAAACACGAAGTAACAACAAAAGAAACTCTTAAAAGTGTCCTGCGGGAAGAATGGGACAAAATTGACCAAAATGTGACTCAAAACTTGGTGAAAACGATGCCATCGAGAATGTGTGCAGTAATAAAAGCAAAGGGTTACCCAACGAAATATTAATAAGTTAACGTTTATATTAAATGAAACTTCCAACATGTTCCTATATACTTTGTATACTTACTTTTGTGATATGAATTTATCAGTAATTTCAATTAAATGAGAATATTTTTATAATCTTTATTTTTTGTAATTAATTTTTAAGTTTTTTTTTTAAGTACAAACATACATGAAATAAAATATGCAATCTCATTTTTTTTTTCAAAAAATTTTTGTTGTATTTTTTTAAAAAAGAACATTTGCAATAGGTCTGTATACTTACTTATGTGATTAACTGTATATGTTGTGCGTGTAGATTTTATGAGCAGCGGGACCTACAGTTTAAAGTCGATTCCGAACAACAGATATTTGAGAAACTTTTAATGGCAATTTTATATGCTCTCATCTAATCTAATCTGCTGAGAGGAAGTTACCTAGTAAATATTTTTGCTTATTTAATTTTTTTTGGAGAAGTCTGACCTGGGGTTTGAACCGTGGCCTCACGTCTTATAAGCCAACCCGCTACCTACTATTCTACGGTGACTTCCATTTTACCTTTTAGCCTCAAATAAATGGTAATTTTTACATCTCAGCATTTTTTAAATTTTATGTTATAAATAGGGTTCAAAGGTGAAGAAATCACATCAAGTGTTTGACGAAATACTTAAATGTATAAATATAAAAAATAAAAAATGCATATATTGCGGTCTATTGGAGAGTATTAAATATTTATGCAAAATATTTGACATTTTATAGAAAAAACCAACAGAATAAAACGCGTGTTTTAAAATGTAACAAAGGATGATTAAATAAAAAGAACACTTTTAATAACGCGATACATGTGGTGGGCCAATTTACAGTTTTCAAAATTGTTCAAAAAGGACCAGACAGTGCAGATAGCAAAAATATACGAAATTGACGAAACAGCAGTACATAAGATCATTTTGAACGGTTCGAAAGTAATTAAACACGCAATAGTATCAGTTGGTGAGATATTTGCGGAAGCTGTGGAACCTAAAAGTAAAGATATTAGCGACTATAAGCTAAAGCACACAAGAAAAACTCTTGCGTTACAACAAACACCGATTTGTTAACATGATATTACTGAGCTTAGATCCATTTGTAACAGGATAACGAAAACTGACTTGTAAAAAAAAAATTATTTTATTAAAATCTGCACTTGAATTTTATGCAAAAAATTCTCCTCGTAAATAAAATATCGTTAACTTGATATACTTTTAATTTCCATCGACCAAATAAAAATGATATAGTTTTTTATTTCTTATTAATTTTGAAGGGATTTCTTTCGAAATAATTTCATCACTCTCAGTAAGTATGAAAGAAAAAAGAAACCAGTACAAATAAACGATTTTGTTCATTGTTAACAAACATATGACTTTGTTTATATTATAAATAAATTTTGTTTTATATACATCAAGTTGACGTTTGGTAAAAGGGATCAAAACTACCGCTCCGTTCTACAGGACTGCCACCACTGTGGTTACATCAAAAATTTCTTAAAAAAAACTAATTCCTGGCAGAAAGACGTTATTTATTAAAGGTCTGCACAAATGTATTTGACTTCAAAAAGTACATAAGATATAGCATACACGCACACTTATCCGAAGTATCCGAAGAAGAGAAGTACTTTTTTTTGAGAACAACAAAATTATCGAATAACTTCTTGCTGTTATTTGACTGCGTTCGCTTCATACAAATACATATTCAACTTTCTTTCTTACTGGAAAATACCGGCACAAAACATGTCGAGTACAATGAGTACCACCAAAGAATATGGATATAAAGAATGCGCATCATGTAGAAGTAAAATTTCTTATGGCGGGTTGTAGGCGTACGGCCCGCTCTCACCAAAATTTGTTTAAAATTACTACCCGCACAATTGTGCAGAGAGAACTCACACGCATTCTTGTGTTATTTGATTTAGTTGTCGATCAGACTGCGACAAGAACACATGTATAGCGGATGCGTTATCATTTTATTTCAGAATAACACTCAAAAAATATTTTATGTTAAAAATGTTCTATGTCATTAGCTGGCCGTATTTAATTTTTTTATTTTTTCTTCTAATAAAAAATGGGTTTTTTTTATTTTTGTTTATCTAAAAAAACTAGGTATAATTTTTAAGCCAAAGATGGATAGCTTTATGTTCTTTTAATAAAAAAAATGGATTTTTTATTTTATCTTTATTTATCTAAAATTATTAAGATAGCTTTACATATGTATGTTGATGAAATGAAAATCAAGTATCGTATATTATTGACAGTTTTCTATGGCTGTAAATAAATAAATTCTCTCAACTTATTTTCTCTCTCTTGCTCACTAATCACAACCAGTGTTGCCGTTTAACTATTTTTAACCAAAATTTCCGGATTTGGTTATTTATTTTTCTTATAAAAAGAGCTTTTGTTTGTAGAAATGAATTAATTTGTAAGACTAAAATTTTAGTTTGTTATTTTTTGTTTCTTTTCTTACTATGTTGTATTAATTATAATTTATATTTGAAAAAATAAAATAAAAAAACTGTGAATTTAATTTTTTCTTATTTGGTAATTTTTTTCACAAATGTTGGATGCAATATTTTTTTTCGTGGCAACACTGACCAGAATAAGTGATTTCAGAAAATTTAATAAAAAAGTGGTCAAACAACAACAACGCACGATGAGAGCAACGCATTGTTACGCTCTTCGTTTCCTTCCCTTCTATCTTTCCCCCCGCGTCATGAAATATTTTTGAAAAATATTCCAAAAAATGTTAAGATGCACATTCTTTATACTTTATTTTCTTTGGTACCACCAAACTTTACGTAGTACTACAAATACCAATGAGTACTGCAAATACCCCAAAGAAGTTTGGCAAAAAAATCTACAACCAACAATTTTTTTATTTTAATTGTTTTTAGTTCATTGAAAATAAAGTCTTTTTTAAATCAAAAAGCAAAAAAAAAATATTTTCCAAAAAAATTTGACTATTTTAGATTTCTATTTTTTTATTTCGAAGTCGCCGTAGTCTAGTAGGTAGTGTGTTGGCTTATTAGACGTAAAGCCAGGGTTCGAGCCCCAGGCCAGACATCAAATCAAAATACAAAAAGTATTTCTTCGGCGATTTCCTCTCAGCAGATTTCTGGCAAAAACTCTGAGAGTAAATAAAATTGCCATGAAAAGTTTCTCAAAAAATCTGTCGTTCGGAGTCGACTTTAAACTGTAGGTCCCGCCACTTATGTATAAAATTAACACACACAACAAAAGTGGCGTGAGAAACTAGGTCAATAATCCTGACTGAAGGGTTGTAATGACCAATTATGTATATGTATGTATTTTTTTATTTCAATGATTAACAAATGAATGCCTAACAAGTCGTTTATAAGTTTGTTCATACACATAAGCATTTATATATAAAAAAAAAAACATCGGTTATGTGGTGTTTTATGCTGCGAGTATTTGAAGTACCATATTAAGTAACATAATTTTAGGAGTACTTGTTTTTGCGGATATATTTTTCAATGAGTACTCTTTTTACGGAACATAAGCAGCTTCGGATAAATTCTTACTTGTATTTGTCTTGCACTCATTCTCTTCACTTCACTGCTTGCGCTGTTAGAGAGAGAGTAAGTACTCCATTTATCCGACAACGAGTTGCACATATGAAGCAAAAAAGTTATTCGTTGCAGACCTTTATTATTTATAACTAGCAGATTGTACCCGCCGTTGCGCGGGCTATGTAGTTCGGATTAGTTTAAAAATTAAAAAAAATTATTATTGGGTCATTTTTTCATTAAAAATAACAATAAATAAAAAACCGGTTTATCGATTTCGAAACCGGTTTTGAAACCGGTTTCTGAAAAAATGCAATTTTTCAATTTATTCGGAAACCGGTTTAACACACAACCCAGTTCTTTGAATACTCTAAGTCCTAAATATAAATACACTCAATTTGCCCGTTTTTCGCCCCTTTCCCCATTTTTGGACCCCTTTTGGTCCAACTTTATAAACGGAACACCTCCAATAGCTATTTGGGAAACTTAACCAAGCTAAATCGTAAAAAAATACCTTTAAAACAGATAAAATACAGCATTTATGCATAAAGTACTAATTTTTGCCCATTTTTCTCCCCTTTGACCCATTTTTTCCCCCTTTGGGTCAAAATTTTGAAAAGATTTACTGCCTATAACCTGCACCGACAAAAGTTCGATCAATATTCCAAATTTCAAGAAAATCGGTCCAGGCGTTCAGGCGTGATTGGCTATACACTCAAATTGCCCGTTTTTGGCCCCTTTCCCCCTTTTTGGACCCCTTTTGGTTCAACTTTTGAAACGGAACACCTCCAATAGCTATTTGGGAAACTTAACCAAGCTAAATCGTAAAAAATTACCTATAAAACAGATAAAATACAGATTTTATGCATAAAAGTACTAATTTTTGCCCATTTTTTCTCCCTTTGTCCCATTTTTTTCCCCTTTTGGTCAAAATTTTGAAAAGATTTATAGCCTATAACCTGCCCCGGCAATGGCTCGATCTATATCCCAAATTTCAAGAAAATCGGTCCAGGCGTTCAGACGTGATTGGCTAACAAACAAACCAACAAACAAACAAACAAACAAACAAACAAAAAAACAGACTTACAGAAAGATTTATAATATATATTAGGATTTCCTCTATCAAGCTTTGTTCAGACGGTTGCCAGATTTAATAATATTATCAGTAAAATGTGTTGAAAATGCCATATAAGGGTATGTGGACTCAATTTTTGCTTAGACGATTTAATTATTTTACCAGTAACATATGTTTATAAACTGTGTTTTAGAATTAATAGACTTGGTTGTCGCTTTGCATAATCGGCATTGAACATGATTGATTACACTATGCGACAAAAAAAAAAAAAAATAAATACACCCGGCTAATGACATAGTGTAGGTTGTGAGCTTTGTTGAGTAGATCTCAAAAATATTTTTTTTATATTTCTCGAACCCTCCAAACTTTTTTTATTTGACAAAAACTGTTTTTTTTAGACTTTACGCACAAATTTCTAGATTACTAAAACATTTCTGATCCGATTTCCAAAATTTTAATCTTTTTGGAAAGGGGAGAGATGAACCTTTAAAAAGGTATACATATATCTATTATTTGACTTAATATGCTATGAGTTTTGATGAGGTAAACTTGGAAAACGCGAATTTTTTCATATTTTTTCAAGTTTGTCCGTTCATAGTAGCAAACTTTAGTAAAAAAATATGGGATAAGTGATAATGTTCTTAAAGTCTGTTCTCTTGTGAAGATATTGAGTCATCATTTGATAAAATTGGATGAAAATTACCGTAGTTATTATTTAAAGAGTATAACAATAGTGTTATATTTTTTATATATGTCATCTCATCAAATGAACTTTTAGTTCAAAAATTTTCAGAATTTTTGATGGATCTTGATTGTTTATCACAAAATGTGTCAATTTCACGTTTGCACGACTTCCAGAAGTCGGCTAATATTTGAGTTTTTTGCAAATATTATTATTTCTCTTTACGCAAACATTGGCAAACTTCTGGTGGTCGCTCAAACGTGAAATTGACACATTTTCCGATAAACAATCAAGATCCATCAAAAATTCTGAAAATTTTTGAACTAAATGTTCATTTGAAAAAAAAAATATATATGAAAAATATAACTCGACTGTTAGATTCTTTAAATAATAACTACGGTAATTTTTGTCCGATTTGATCAAACGAAGTGCCAATCTCTTCACAAGATAATGCACTTTCAGAATATCATCACTTATTTCATATTTTTTAAGTAAAGTTTGCAACTATGAACGGACAAACTTGAAAAAATATGAAAAAAATTCGAATATTCCAAGTTTACCTCATCAAATCTCATAGCATATTAAGTCGAATAGTAGATATATGTATACCGTTTTAAAGGTCCATCTCTTCTCTTTCCAACAATATTTAAACTTTGAAATTCGGGTTAGAAATGTGTGAGTAATCAGGAAATTTTAGCGTAAAGTCAAAAAAAATTGTTTTTGTCAAATAAAACAAGTTTGGAGGGTTCGAGAAATATAAAAAAGGTATTTTTGAGTTCTACTCAACTAACTGAACAACGTAGACTATGTAGTTACTCGGGTGTATTTTCACTGTCGCACCGTGTTATTTATTAAAAAATATAAAGAATTATAACTCACTTCCAGATAATGTGAAATTAGAACGCCAAACATATGTACATAAAGTTTTTAGGAAGAATATTGTTTATTTTATTTGTTTGTGTAAAGTAGAGCGGTAGAAAAATGGAAATATTATAAACAAATTGTAATGTTATAGTTTTAAATATTACAGTCGAACTTCTCTAATTTGAACTTCTATTACTTGAATTTCCTGTAAGTTGAAGCACATCTCGTGGCAACAGCATCTTGGAGAGAAATTCTATTAGGTTTTACTTCTTTAACTTGAACTTCCATAACATGAATTCCTCTATAACTTGAAGAAAAACGGTAGTACAACGTTTCTATAATTTGAATTTTTTCGAAAAAAATTTTGTTTTCCTGGCAAAAATTACCGAATTAGCCGCCAATAGTGAATATATGTTCCTTTCAACTTAATTTGCTATAAAAATCGCAACATTTTATGCAAAATTACATTAAATTGCCAACACTGAAATTTATACATACGTAGTTCGAATTAAAGGAAATTGTAAAAACGATAGTAATGTGCTGGAATACATTCACAACTTATCACGAGCTTGGGATATTGATGCCACTAGCCAGACAATTTCAAACTGATTTACAAAGTCTGGATTTAGACAGCATTCAGTGTGGGAGGTAGAAGATAACATATCTTTGGTATTATTAAATGATTTTAACGACAACGAGAATGTTTTAAAAGATAACTATAAAGTCTGGCTACATTTGAATGAAGTAGAATCTATAAGTTGTACTGTTCAAGACTTTTTGGACATCGATAATGAATTGATTACTTCTGAATTTCCAACTGATGAAGATATTATTGACTGAATATGCCACACTCTGGAGAAATAGTAGATAGCGATGTGGACGAAGTTGAGGAAACAGTTAGACGACCGTCCAGAAAAGTTATAAATGATTCATTTAAGAGTTTAAATGTACTCTTGAATACAAATGAAAACGCAAAAGATGACCTATATAAAGCACTACACAAATTAGAATCACTTTTTGCTCAAGCAAATGTGAAGAAATTCAATCAAAAATTACTGAGTATTTTAGTAAATAATTATATACCTTTACAAAATTACAAATAGCTGTTGTTTATTTAATTTGGATCATTATTAAATTTTATTCCCAAAGTTGAAGTTTCTATAAGTTGAAGTTTTTTTCTGGATAATGGTGATTCAATTTATAGAAGTTCGACTGTATAATAATTTTTAAGAAAGTATTATATATGTATATATTCAATAAATAAATTAAATAAATAAAACTCTACTCTTCTTATAAATAATCTCACACCAATGGCAAAATGTAAACACATTATGTACAAATTGTTTTTTTTTTTTTTTTTTTTTTGTTATAAATTAAACTCATTACAATGCATTTAATGGATTCCTTTAATGACCTGAATATAGTATATAAGAGAAAGTTAAACTCTCAAAGGGGTTTTCTGATATTTATATAACTATGCAATTCTTTGCTTCTTTACGTTAAATCCGTTAATGTTAAAATATCATTTAATCTCAAACTAATTCTCATTCAGGTATGTTCCAGAAAAGAATAATATTTTTCATTTCAGATGTTCTGTACAAGTATCGGTAAGATTTTATGTTTTTATAAAACAAGTTATAGTGTTAAGTGTATTAAATATTATTACTTTAAATCGTGGCTTAGTTGCATAATTTGGGCATAAAAAGATCAAACTTAATATATACCCAGCGACCAGTTATAGAAAACGCCTGCGAAATTTCGCGCTGCTGTTGATCATTTTGTAACATTATAATATAATAATGTGAAAGTATTAAAAGTGAATATTGATAACATTAGACCAGCGGGTAGAGCGTTAGTCTATTAATGTGAAGTTTATGGGTTCTATTCCCACCCTAGAATATGGTAGTCTGTTACACTACTCTAACATAACGTCTTAGTTACTCAGTCTGTAATAATTAGAACATATTTTGTAATTGTAAAATATGTCACCTGAATTTCCCCACATTAGGGGATAATAAATAGTAAATCAGTAATTCTGTCAATTTTCCTACCGAACAACCAATGATGTATTTGGCACTCGTTGTGTCATCCGTTGTATGTGGAAGTGAAGCCGAACCGTTGTTTTATAAATAGGATTATACTTTATTGTTCTGTTGAATAAATAATTTGAAATAATTCTAAACTTTGTTCTTCTTATATTTGAAAAGTTATACTCAGCCCGTTCTGATATATAATTATTAAATAAGTAATTAAATAAAATAACAAAGCCAATCATTTGTATATGATATTAATATATCGCATTTATTACTAATTAATTTTATAATAGTGTTTTAGACAATGTTGGAAGTTAAGATGTGATCAGCGTTTGCTTTTGACTCGTACAAACCCCAAGTTCTGCTAAGTAAAATCCTGCCTTTTGAAGTTTGAAAACAAACTACAATTGTATACGTCTTCAAGATGTCCTAATGTAAAAGTGAATTAAACGCAGTTTTTGGCTACTTACTTAACTGGTCATTACAACCGTTTAGTCAGGATTACGACCTAGCTTGTCCCACCAAGGGGTGGGTGTCTACTCCGAACAACAGATTTGAGAAACTTCTCATAGCAATTTTTATTTTACTCTCAGAGTTTTTGTCAGAAGACTGCTGAAAGGAAATCGCTGAAAGAAATATTTTCCCATATTTCGTTTTGTTGAAGACGTCTGAGCCAGGGGTTGTTCCACGGGCCTTTCGTCAAGCCAACACACTACCTACTAGTAGACCACAACGACTTCCAGTTTTGGCTACGTTAGGGTGAATATTGCATCGTAAATTGATTTTTTTTTTTTTAAGTCGCCGTAGTCTAGTTGGCAGTGTGTTGGCTTATTAGACGTAAAGCCTGGGTTCGAGCCCCAGGCCAGACATCAAAACAAAATACAAAAAGTATTTCTTCGGCGATTTCCTCTCAGCAGATTTCTGGCAAAAATTCTGAGAGTAACACAGAACATAAGTGTAAATTGATTTTCTTCTGAAATCTCGTTTCAGTATCTGAAGGTGTAATTTTACCCTTCAAACCCATTTCTCAATTTTACCGATGTCTTTCTGTCTCGGGGAAATCGTAGTGTAAGGGATTTAGATTCAGGATTCTTTGAAATTTTTTCGGCTTATATCATCAGGCTTTCTTATCATCAGGAATGGTACAGTTGGATCAGGAGGTGTAAGGTTACTTTGGGATATGGGTACAGGTTTATCAGAATGAATAATTTCAGAAGTGATGATGTATTTATCAAAATATTTTGCGATTAACCTTATGCTATTTATTAACCGCTTTTTAGCAATAAGATTTCTAATTAACATTGTAATTGGATTCCTCTTTTTTTGTTTATTCTTTAAAATGAATTTGTGAGTCGAACTGGGTGGATTTAATTAGTTTCAGAACAAAGTTTCGATAAACAATTATGATTTAAAATCTTTTTTTTTACAAAAACATTAATTTTAAGACTTCTGCTAATTATTAGCTTAAGAAAATATCTTCAAAATGAATTATCAACCTTCAATTTTGAACCAGTTGTAAGGAAGATATTTGCAACAATCATATAATACTTTTAGAAATAATAATCATATATTATTATTATTATGTTAATTTAGTTTCCAATATTTATTTTAATAGATACAAGTTTATATTACAATTGTAAATGAATAAAATCATATAATAAATATTAATATTAAAAATTATGCGAATTATAGAGACTTACCTTCCATCCAAGATTTTCGAAAAATGTACATAAACGAGACTGTCCTGTTGTTTTTCCACCACAAGGACCTGCAAAAATATATATAATTTAGTTGACAAAACAAATAAAAAAAATTTCATAAAACATTATCAAGTTGTTTTAATAAAGAGAAGAATGAATCAAACCAAGAGTTAAAAAAATAATTTTCAAAATTATATGCAGCTAAATGCATATAGAAATATAATCTCAGTATTGCTTGGTAATCCCACTCATTCTGTGACTCTGAAATTAATAGACACCAAAAAGGTATTGTGTTGCCAAACAATTTTATCGAAAAATAAAGTAATAAAATTGTTAATATAAACGGCACAAAAACAGTAAACCTCAAGACGAATTAACAAGTGAACTCATTACCAACTATTTAACTCTATCTATTGGAAATCCAAAGATAAAACATCGTTCAAAAGAAAAAGCAAACTGAATTAATAAATACAATGTCCTTACATCAGCTTATGTATGTACATTAGAGATGAGCGATCCCGTGATTTTTGAAGAACGTTGTTCTCAGTGAACGTGATTTGTTAATCACTGTTCTTTAAAACAGTGATTGTGATCACAGTATTCCAATAATGACAATAACGAACCTGTGATTTAATCACGGTGATTGATAATTCACTGGTAACTACAGTGATTGAAATTGCCAAATAACAGGTACTAATAACGTCGTTCTTTCAAAATTGTTACATACTCAAATTTATTTCATTTTGTTTTGATTATTTACTTTTGTCTTTTATACATGAAACTTAATTGTCAAACTTCATACAAAAAAAAAAATTACATTAAAAATAATAACATTGATGACACCACCAGTGTTGCCACGAAAAAAAAAATATTGTAACTAACATTTGTGAAAAAAATCACCAAATAAAAAAAAATATAACCAAAACTAAATTCGCAGTTTTTTTATTTTATTTTTTTCAAATTTAAATTACAATTAATACAACAGAGTAGGAAAAGAAACAAAAAATAACAAAATAAAATTTTAGTCTTACTAATTAATACATTTCTACAAACAAAACAAAAGCTCTTTTTATAAGAAAAATAAATAACCAAAACCGGAAAAATCTACACATCTACACATTGAACAAAAAAATAACCAATTTTGGTTAGGAATAACCAAACACGGCAACACTGGACATCACTTTGATTTTGTTTAGTAGTCTTTTCGTAGTATGTATCTAGTTGTCTCTTTCTTACGACTTAATAAAATACGTTATTGTCATTATTGCATTATTGGAATACTGTGATCACAATCACTGTTTTAAAGAACAGTGATTAACAAGTCACGTTCACTGAGAAGAACGTTATTCAAAAATCACTGGATCGCACATCTCTAATGTCGGATCATGCTTACATTAAGAATAAATCTGTTAAAAGCGCTCTTCAAATTGTAATAGACTTTGTATAGGCTAATATGGCAAATGGTGAGTCAGTCTTCATGATTATCGAGAGAGATTTCAATAATGTTTTCACCTCTTCGAGTTAGAATTTATTGAGTAATATGAACGTTCCGGATTTCCTGGTTCCTTTCATCACACATATGCTGAATAATCCGGTAATCTTATCGGAGCCCAGTGGCTCGTAATAAGGCATTCAAACCATTCTCTGATGCCTATGACATGGTCATTCTGGGTTGGTAATATTTTGTCGACACTTGGAGAGTTTATGGAGTACATTGTCCCAAGTTCCGTAAGCATAGTATGCGGAAGTTATTCCAGATAAGGCCTTTTAGAACTGTAGGGTTCCTCGAAACGGGCTGATATACTCATTTTCTTGATGATACGTTATGAGCGACTGGAGTTCCATTATAGACCGGATTACAACTGCAGCATTTTTCATACGTAGATATTTAAATTATTTGCATATAGTCTGTATGGTGTACTATTTCTTATATGTTCCCAAATGGCCACTGATCTTCTAGAGAATTCTCATATATTTTCGACCAAAAATCGAGTTTTTTTAAATTCAAAATCTCGACTCACAAAATTATTTCAGCTATCCCACTACCACGGTTGTAAAGAGGACCCTCTGGGCTACCATTTGCATATAGTCTGTATGGTGTACTATTTCTTATATGTTCCCAAATGGCCACTGATCTTCTAGAGAATTCGCATATATTTTCGACCAAAAATCGATTTTTTTTAAATTCAATATCTCGACTCACAAAATTATTTCAGCTATCCCACACCACGGTTGTAAAGAGGACCCTCAGGACTACCATTTGCATATAGTCTGTATGGTGTACTATTTCTTATATGTTCCCAAATGGCCACTGATCTTCTAGAGAATTCTCATATATTTTCGACCAAAAATCGATTTTTTTTAAATTCAAAATCTCGACTCACAAAATTATTTCAGCTATCCCACTACCCCGGTTGGAAAGAGGACCCTCTGGACTATCATTTGCATATAGTCTGTATGGTGTACTATTTCTTATATGTTCCCAAATGGCCACTGATCTTCTAGAGAATTTTCTTATATTTTTGGTCAAAAATCGATTTTTTTAAAATTCAAAATCTCGACTCACAAAATTATTTCAGCTATCCCACTAACAAGGTTCGAAAGAGGACCCTCTGGGCTACCATTTGCATATAGTCTGTATGGTGTACTATTTCTTATATGTTCCCAAATGGCCACTGATCTTCTAGAGAATTTTCAATCAAAAAATTTATTTTTGCAAAGCCAATTTCAACAATATCATATAACTTTATATGAGACTATATTGCTTATTGTATTAAGAGGCTTTGGAACACTCCTTTGAGTATGATATGGTACTCAAAGACCTAGTATATTCCCTAAAATTGGCTCCTAAACATGTGACTTTGTTCAGATGGATACTGTTAACCAGTTAACAGTGCTCTGTTAAGGGCAAATTTTGCTCTGTTAAGAGCAAATTGTGCACTGTTAAGAGCAAATTGTGCACTGTTAACGCTAAATGTGGCGCTGCTAAAATTTATGGATTGCGTCTTGGATTTTCAAATTCGAATTTATCTTCACACACATTGATGAAGAATGTCGCGAAAATATCAAGTATGATATGAAAAAAATAGATGAATGGCTTAAAATGAATAAACTCAAACTAAATGAAAATAAAACAAAAATAATGGAAATAAACTTAAATTCAGAGGAAATATTTAAAATAAATGACACAGCAATTGAAAAAGTCGAATATATAAAATACCTTGGTTTTATAATCGATAAAAAATTAAATTTCAATGAACCTATGATTACCTATGCAAAAAAGTTGGTAAAAAAATTAGTTTTTTAAAAAGAATAAGAAGCAAAATATTAAAGTCTACAGCGATAAACATATACAGCACGATAATAAAACCACATTTTGAATATGGTTCCACAATTTTATTCACATGCAGCAGCACAAATCAATTAGCAAGGATGCAGAAACTGCAAAATAGAGCCATGAGAATAATACTAAATTGCGATCGGGACACACATATAAATACAACGTTAAATAATCTAAAATGGATGAGCATAGCACAACGGCTCCAATTTAACACATTAAGGTTTATTAGAAAATTAAAACAAAGAGACGCCCCGAAATATCTATGTGATCAAATACATTATGTGGGAGACAGCCAACCATATCAACTAAGAAATGCATGTGACTTTAGAATCCAAAGAGTGAGGTCAACACAAATGCAGAAAACGATATTCTACAAGGGCCTACAGCTGTTTAACTCATTGCCAAACAACATTAAGAATGAAACAAATGAAAATGTTTTTAGACGAAAGTGTACTAATTTTGTGTTATTTAATAACAATTTGTAATATATGCATTTATTGTAAATTTGTTGAAAATTTAAAGTATTTTCAATACTAATAAAAAAAAAAAACTACAGATTTTTGAGAATATTTTCATGGCAATTTTATATACACCAAAGTTTTGTAGAAATCTGCTGAGAAGAAGTCGCCGAAGAAATATTTTTTCATATTTCGTTTTGATGTCTGACCTGGTGTTTGAACCGTGGCCTTACGTCTAATAAGCCAACACACTACCTACTAGACTAAGGTGTCATCAGATTTTAACGTCTATCGCTCCTTAACAATAGAAATACTATATAGACATCTATAGTTGAACTTCCAAGGATAACCACTAAAAATTTCAATACCTTTATAAACACCTGAACTGCTTCGCAGGATTTCACTAATTAATTTAAAAAGTTAACAACAAGAAGTAGAAGAAAAAGTGCACCACAAATTATGATAAGCATAGGGATTTTTTTAAAACTGCGCGCTGTGACGTACTAAAATCTTGTCGATCCTATGCCTAGACGATGTGTAGCAGATTTAAACGATAACGGAGTTCCGAAAAATATTTACCACTGCACAACAAAATTAAAACAGAAAATAGTGCAAGCCTGATATTATATTAAAGGTATTCACGTCAACGTTTTTGCCTGTGCGAAAGTGCAAAATTTTGCACTAATATTACAACAACCATATAGAAAATAAATTCGCACAAACTTTTGCATTTTGCACTACCTACAACCTAGTATACAAATTTGAGTGCGAAATTTTGCACAAAAGAGCAATTAAATGTCAATGACTGCATTGCCAATCTTTAAAAAAAATTACTCCTTTTTATGTAAAAAGTACCAGATATTACAACTATTAGAAAGAAATCAACCCCAATTTTTTAAATTTTTTTGACAAGTAAACCGCAATTTCATCATCTACTGAAAAGTTTATATCAAAACTAGCAGATTGTACCCGGCGTTGCGCGGGTTATGTAGTTTGGATTAGTTTAAAAAATTAAAAAAAAAATTATTATTGGGTCATTTTTGCATTAAAAATAACAATAAATAAAAAACCGGTTTATATGTTTCGTAACCGCTTTTGAAACCAGTTTCTTAAAAAATGCAATTTTTCAAATTATTCGGAAACCGGTTTAACAAACAACCCAGTTTTTTGAATACTCTAAGTCCTGAATATAAATGCACTCAATTTTCCCGTTTTTGGCCCCTTTCCCCCTTTTTGGACCCCTTTTGGTTCAACTTTAGAAACGGAACACCTCCAATAGCTATTTGGGAAACTTAACCAAGCTAAATCGTAAAAAATTACCTTTAAAACAGATAAAATGCAGCATTTATGTATAAAAGTACTAAGTTTTGCCCATTTTTTCTCCCTTTATCCCATTTTTTCTCCCCTTTTGGTCAAAATTTTGAAAAGATTTATAGCCTATAACCTGCACCGGCAAAAGCTCGATCTATATCCCGTGATTGGCTAACAAACAAACAAACAAACAGACTTACAGAAAGATTTATAATATATATTAGGATTTTATAAAACTATTTCATTACATTTGTATTTTTACGAAAAAGACTTGCCATTATATATTTTCTATTTCAAATAAAGTCGAATCAATTAAATATTTTATCAATAGCGATTTAACACTTTCTCTCGGCATTTTTAAAAATTATTTGACTTTTAATTTGTATTTGTATTTATAAATGAGTTATAAATTTTAATAAATTATTTAGATTTTCTTTTGCTAGAATTTTTTAGCTTTTCTTTTCTTAAGAATCATTTTTCGAAACAAAGAAAATGGCTACCCTCCCTTTTTTCAACTTTTTTATTCTAATTTAAACATTGTTGCAAAAGGAGTTGTTCACGTCAACCAGAGTAAAATTTTGCACTTTCGCAATTTCGCACAGGCAAAAACGTTGACGTGAATACCTTTATTATGTACCTATTTTATTTTTATAATTATTTTAAAAATAACTTAGTTGGTATTAAAATAAAAACTATAATTTAATAAAATCGCAATGAAATTATTTTTTGTAATAAAAAACTTGAAATACTGCAGTATTGTCAACAATTCTCTGATTTCTTATTGTAAAAAATTTACTTTGTTGTGCCCTAATTGCATGTTCTAGCCCCATATCATCACTGTATAATCTCATAGGTTAGAGGACGTGTACTTGTCAGTTAAGACAAGTACAGTACCCGGAATTCGAATTGAAGGCACAAAAAATACAGCAATAAACTATGTAACATCTACATAATTCGAAGTGTGTTTCCAAGCGAGGTTATGAAATAAATATCTTTCTCCTACTACCTGATCTCTTTTTTCTTTTACTGAGGCTTAGGTTATTACCAGAGGTTTTCTTAACAACCGTTCCTTAAGAAAGAGCTATTAACCTTTTAAAATTTAAAATATTAAAGAACAAAATATATACATTTAAAATATTCAGAACTTTAAAATACATTTAATTAAAAAAAATTGTTTAAAATTATTTCAATTTTTTCAATATCGAATTACATGAACTTTAATCTTCTTAATAGAGACGATTATTAAAAAATTAATGCAATGGCTTGGAAATCCGTTCTTTATTTTATTTCTTCAAATTAAATTAACTTTTACGTTTATACTATTTCAAGGTAAAGTATTTTTGTAAATATAAAAAACGCAAAAATAAAATACAGTATCATGTACATATTAAGAATTTTATATTTTGTAGAAAATAGTTCTGTGGCAATAATAATGTTTGCCACTGTAAGTATTGTATCAGATTTTATGCATTTGAACGAAAAGATTAGCGACAAAAGCAAAATTCGCAAAAATAAGAAATAAGCAGTAGGTAAAAAAGAAACGACCTTGACATTGAAAACTACAATGCTGCAAAAGTAATATGCGATGTAAATTCTCTTATACGAATAACAAATTGAAGGAAACACATTAAAATCTTTTATAGAAATCCATGAATACGTGTATTTATAGGTGTATGTGAATATACCTATATATGTATATTCTTTGTATACAGTGTTGCCAAGTTTATATCAAAAATTTATTATTCATTCCCATCGCTTTTGTCTCAAAGGATATACATATAACTCTTGAAATGGACTCAACTGTTGAAGTAGTCATTCGATTTCGTATTTTAATGTTGTATTAGTAAACGAAAGCGCTAGTAACCCAGACGGTAGCTTACTAAATATTGTACTTCGATCATTGAATTGAAATCTCCAATATAACTTTTTATAAAATTTACAACAAATGACCACTTTTAAACTGAAATTCATTTTCCATTCTCTTCTCTTTTGTTTTTTCCCTTTTACTCTAACCAAAGAAAGGCAACACTGATGCTATTGAGAACTCTTACGATTGATATCAGTCTGAGGAATATAACAATGTCAGCGCGCGACTTACCTCCAGTGAGCACAATCCTGTAAACACGTTTTTCTGGGCGGTCGTTGTTTATTTTCTTAAGTTTTAAGCGAGGTACTTCTACTTTTGGAGGAGAAACTTTTGAGGAAGTCTTTGAGTAATCATTTTCGATCTCTTCTTTTGCTTCAGATCCTTGTTTGCTTCCTATAGGCTTTTCCATTATTCCTATTGTTTTAATATTATGTTCCAATTACAAAATGTTGATTATTATATTGCCGTTCTTTTGGCTACTTTGGGTTCAGGTTGTTGCTGAATTCAAAGACAATCGTAAGAAGTTTTCCTCCGTGTCTTTTTTCTTCGTATTTTTTAAGGTTAGTACATTACGTAGAACGATTGATTTTTCCGTTTTCTTTAATTTTCCATAAGGCTATTATTTAACTGTTTTCAGATATATTAATAAGATTTTTAATTAAATTAACTACTTTGTCAATTTTGAATTTTAGAAAAATATATGGTCAGAATGACTAAAAATAATATACCACATGGAGCACATGTAACAACAAAAATATATTTTCACTAAACACACTCACAGATTTATTCTTTCGTTACGTGAACACCAAAGAATTTTGCAATTTTTATCAGTTTTCTAACTGTGGCAGAAACATTTTACAATTATAGTTTTTTCATATTTTCCTTTACAAATCCAACAAAGTTCTTCACAGCGAGACATTTGGAGTAACACAAGTATATTTACTTCAAGAACAGAAACTAAAATCAATCCACAAAATTGTTTTATGAGAACACAATTTCTTTATGCGAGATTCTATAAAAACCGACAGACTATATGTCACATTAATTTGCAGAGTTGCATTGTTATCCAAAGAAAGCAAAATAAGTGTTAGCGTTGCCGTTTTTCGTTATTTCTAACCCAAATTTGTTAATTTTTTTGTTCAATATGTAGATGTTTAAATAACTAAAAAAAAAATTTTATTATGAACATGACTTAATTTTTTTATAGTTATACTAAATCGTATTAAACATAATTTAAATTCGAAAAAGTTATAAAAGCAGACAATGTAAATTTGATTAAATTAAATTTGATTACTTTTTCTTATAAGGTGATTTTTCACGAATGTTGGTCACAAAATTTTTTTTGTGGCAATACTGCTAAACAGCAAATAAAATACAGGGATGTCATGAAAAATAAATGTGCAAATGGAAAACGTCTAAGCAGCAATCAAGGCATATCTAATAGGAAGTAGCACAGAATAATACATATATATACTGTGGGTCAAGGCAAATCTAACAGGTAAAACTATGTTAACAGCTGACGCGTTTTTAAATGTCAAAATTTTGTTGTTTTTTTGTTTGTTTTGTTTCGATAATCATTTTCGCATTTATAAACCCTCATATGTACCGGATGTATCCTTAACGATACGCACTCTAGAAATTCTTCAGGATTACTATTTCAAAGCCAATTTTATTAAAATTTTTGGAAGATGATTAATAATATTTAAGCTTTTAACACTAAATCCATATATCTTTTAAACTACAACCTAGATTTACTATATTTATATTTATTTAGACGAGGCTGATGAATTACCCAAAAAAAGATTTCGGTCTCTCCAACTAAGTGCCAAAACTATGACCAATAACAAATAACGTTAGCATCTGCCATTTTGATCGATGGCCATATAAAAACATGTTCTTTAGATAAAGTGGAAATGTTATTGACTGCATGGAATAATTTTTTTTTAATTTATAAGTGCTCCACTATTGCGTAATTGAGCATGACATAAAAATCAAAAGAAATTTCAATATATAAAATTTATTTAGTTTTTTTAATTGCTTTTATTAATTTCCTATGGAGGTTTGAGGGTTAATTTTTTTGACATTACGCGTACGCTTTAACAAAAACAAAATGCCTGTTGTTTTTGCATTGTTGTACTTGTTGTACACTTACGGTTACCTATTAGATGTGCCTTGCTGTGGGTAGTAGCATCTGTACAACAAGTACAACAATGCAAAAACAACAGGCATTTTGTTTTTGTTAAAGAGTACGCGGAATGTCAAAAAAATTAACCCTCAAACCTCCATAGGAAATTAATAAAAGCAATTAAAAAAACTAAATAAATTTTATATATTGAAATTTCTTTTGATTTTTATGTCATGGTTAATTACGCAATAGTGGGGCACCTATAAATTAAAAAAAAATATTCCATGCAGTCGATAACATTTCCACTTTATGTAAAGAACATGTTTTTATATGGCCATCGAGAAAAATGGCAGCTGCAAACGTTATTTGTTATTGGTCATAGTTTATGCACCTAGTTGGAGATACCGAAATCTTTTTTGGGTAATTCATCACTCTCGTCTAAATAAATATAAATATAGTAAATCTAGGTTGTAGTTTAAAAGATATGTGTATTTAGTGTTAATGACTTAAATATTATTAATCATCTTGCAAAATTTTTAATATAATTGGCTTTGAAATACTAATCCTGCAGAATTTCTAGAGTGCGTATCGTTAAGGATACATCCGGTACATATGAGGGTTTATAAATACGAAAATGATTATCGAAACAAAACGCAAAAAAAAAAACAACAAAATTTCAAGAAACAGATGATGAGTGGCGTGAACTAAAGACGTGCAGTAGTACACCACAAAGTATTTGTAAAACAAATACACCATGGTAGATACCATATACTATTGGTATAAATGAGAGAATGAGTGTAACTGATATTGTCTGCTTTTGCTTTTACTCATCTACTCTACCCACAAAAACAATAACAGTTCTTTATGGTTTTGCGTTGAGTATTGTATTGTATTTGTTTCTTGCTCTCAAATAACTGTTGTACTACAAGTATTTTTGATTTACTTATTAGGTATTTTTAAATATTTATGGTGACAAAAATATACAAGTAAACTTTGATGTTGTAAGTAAATATTATTAACAACAACAAGGCATGCGTCCAGTAAACAATTTACTGAAACCGCCTTATCTCAGGAACGCTTTCATCAATCTTCATCGGATAAAAGGCCACCTATACCGTCGCGAGGCCAACAATTGATGGAAGAACCTTTCACCATCAACTGACCCGCCGACACTTTAAGGGGGAAAAACACTTTCCCCTCAACCTAGGCCCGCCAAACTCACATCACTATGTCTCCGGGCCCTACCTATTCCATTCCTCCTTTTGCCCCAAAAAAATTTTTTTACCCTATTTTTTCAAAATTATTCATTTCTACCTTCACTGTACAGCAATCATCATATAAATTATACATACAAAATTTTATTCGCATAGTACAATAAGTTACTTATTGTATTCCACCATCAACTACAAGTATTTGCTTGTGAGAAATATAGGAAAACAAATATGTTACTCTCATTTTCTCTTTATCCATTCATACCCTAACTGCTACAAAAAATAACCATACCAACTTGTATCTGCAACGCAGAACCATTTATCTATACCAAAGAATATGGATATAAAGAATGCGCATCATGTAGAAGTAAAATTTCTTATGGCGGGATATACCAGTAAGACCCGCTCTCACCAAAATCTCTTTTAAAAATCATTTCTTGATGAGGGAGGGAAGACAGGAGAAAAATAAACACAAACAAAGAGCGTAACAATGTGTTGCTCTCATCGTACGTATGTATATGCGTATGTACGATTATGTATGTATGATCGTTGTTATTGTTTGACCAAAGACTATAAATATGTAAAGATGTTGCACACAGTGTATTTAAAATTGACAAAATTTTGTGCTTCTTTCTTATGAAAGCTGAATCGTTGTTCTCACTCTCATGTTAACTGAGAGAAAGAAAACAAAAAAGACTCAGTACACTTATTGTACTCAGAGAACTTATTATACTTAGAGAACGTATTGTTATTTTCTCTAAGCAATTTATTCTCATATGCGTGTATACGTGTGTGCATGTATGTATACATACATTGCCAAATAAAATAATAAACAAACTGAAAGATGTCTTGTTTTCACAAAATGTATGTGCAAATAGCCTGTGGAAAAGATATATTACCGTTTGTTTTATTGTAGGGTAAGAATATGTGTTTTATTGTTGTAGAAATGAAATTATATCGATTCGCACCGAATTATATATTACTATTTAATTATGTATGTATGTATTTACCATATGTGTCTATTTTTGTATAGAATGAAGTTGTAATAAAACGAATGCTTTTTTTGTTTAGTATTTATTAAATTTATTTATCATTTTAATGGTTCAAAATTTTAACTTTTTCCATACTGGATAATTTGAATTTGTATTTTAGTAAATTAAGCATCTCCATTCTGTGTTTATAACATTCGTTATTTTCATCAAACCAAGGAATAAATTGTATTTTTTGTATTTTTTTGCCAACTACAAATGTTTTTTTGTTTTTTATAGATTTATTTTCTAAAAAAAATTTTTCGAAGACTTATATGAATTTTGCAAACTTCAAAAAATAAATCAGATGGAGCGCACAAACTTCCAAAGTCGGAATCTTTTATATAATTTTTTGCATAAACGAACATTTCTGAAGGATATGACAAAATTTGCGCTGGTTTGATTATATCCACACGACATTTAACGCAAGATATTCGTTGAGCTATGTAACCAACAAAATATCGACTTGATGTTAATTCAATTGGCACATTGTTGGACGTAAAACAATCGGTGCCTTCATTAAAATATTCCTTATTTTCATCGTATATATCTGCGACATCTATATCAGGGGTATGTGTACTTTCTGATATATTTCCAGTCCTATCAATATCTTCTAAAAATATGATTTATGACTTTAATTATATATTATATTTATTAAACGTTTTGTTTGAGCATGCACTACAATTTTTAAATTCACACTTTTTATAAAACAATTTTTCAGTTTTTCAGTTTCAAATGTCCACACAAAATGTGGATTTTTTATTTCGGTGCGAATCGATATAGTTTCATTTCTACAACAATAAAACACATATTCTTACCCTACAATAAAACAAACGGTAATATTTCTTTTCCACAGGCTATTTGCACATACATTTTGTGAAAACAAGACATCTTTCAGTTTGTTTATTATTTTATTTGCCAATGTACAAGCACACACGTATACACGCATATGAGAATAAATTAGAGAAGAGAACAATATGTTCTCTGAGTATAATAAGTTCTCTGAGTACAATAAGTGGCAGTAGCCGTACTGCCATCGACAAATTTGGCACTGGCAGTGCAACATCTTCATATATTTATAGTCTTTGATCTCATCGCGATGAGAGCAAAGAATGAGAGCAACGCATTGTTACGCTCTTCGTTTCTGTTTACTTCCCTCCTATCTTTCCCCCCGCGTCATGAAATATTTTTGAAAAATATTCCAAAATATGTTAAGATGCACATTCTTTATACTTTATTTTCTTTGTCTATACACACTCAGTTCAGCAAAGACACACAACATGTTTGAACAGTTGTAACTGTGCACGTCTTTAGCGTGAACTACTGCACATTAATTTTGAAGAATTGGGTTTATTAGAAGAAGAAAATATAGAAACTTTTTGGGAAGTTATATTTAAAACAAAACGTGGCGACAGAACTAAAGCTTTGCGACCCGCTCTCACCAAAATCTACATTACGAAACGCTGTCAGCACAATATTTTTTAAAAAGCACAATTGTGCAGAGAGAACTCACACGCATTCTTGTGTTCTTTGATTTAGTTGTCGATTAGACTGCCACAGTGTAACCAGTGGCGACAATTATGACGTTTGAAAAACGCTTAAATCAGCAGTTTTAACCCTCCTTGTAGAGGGAGAAAAGAAATGTTAAAAGTTTTTGCAAAGCAAATATGTTAGAAGCAACAGATATGCAGAGTGAAAACTGGCGGATAAAGTGGAAAAATTAAATGTAAATAAACATTTATTCTGTGTTAAAAAAGGGTAAATTTGGAATATTTTTTAATTTCTTCAATGAAAATCTTAAAAGTTCTTAAATATTTAAATATTAATCGAAATGTGACTGCTTTTTGGTCAGAATGAATATAGTTTCTTGTGCAAAAGGTAAGTAAGCAGTTAAATACATCAAGATGAAATAAGACATATTGCTTATAAAAATTTTTTCTTTTAGAACTTTATGTATATTACCAGTATTTATTAATTTCTTGAATGAAAAAGTTAAAATTCGGTAATTTTTTCATTATTAATCGAACTCTTAGCAATTTCTCTTTAAGAGAAATATAACAAAATATATACTCATAACATTTTTTTCAGGAATTTATGAAATGATGACGATGAAAGCTGTCATAAAAAATACATTAATTCCGAATTACGTTCCCTTATAAAACGGTTCATCTCCTTTCAAAATTATTCTAATATTCTACAAAAATATCATAAATTTCTACCAAAATAGAATAATAAAAATCCACCCCGAAATCTAAAAAAAAACATAAACAAAACAGACAGGCAGTCAGAGAGAGAGACAGAAATACTTTTTGGTAATATTTGCTGTCCCTTTCTAAGTGAGGGTTAAACGTCAAAACCGTGACGTATCTGTATATATCTGTGAGACTGCGACAAGAACATATGTGTAGCGGATGCGTTATCATTTTATTTCAGAATAACACTCAAAAAATATTTTATGTTAAAAATGTTCTATGTCATTAGCTGGCCGTATTTAATTTTTTTTTATTTTGTCGCATAGTACAATTTTTTAAATGGTTTGGAACCCTCACTTTTTTCTTCTAATAAAAAATGGGTTTTTTATCTTTTTTATTTTTGTTTATCTAAAAAAACTAGGTATCATTTTTAAGCCAAAGATGGATAGCTTTACGCCTCCATTCTATAACGTTCTAAGTATACTTAGAACGTTTTTAATGTTCTTGCATTTTTAAATTCTACGTTCTCTAACTTAAATACTGTCAAAATTTGGTTAAGATGCGCCGATCCGTTCCGAAGTTATAGGGAAAAATCTACTTAGAATACACATATAGTCAAAATTTTGAGAGCTCATAACTCAAAACACACTTTTTCGACTTAGAATGTTATAGAACGGAGCCGTCGTTTGTATGTTGATGAAATGAAAATCAAAATATCGTATATTATTGACACTTTTCTATGGCTGTAAATAAATAAATTCTCTCAACTTATGTTCTCTCTATTACTCACTAATCACAACCAGTGTTGTCGTTTACCTTTTTTAACCAAAATTTCCGGATTTGGTTTTTTATTTTTCTTATAAAAAGAGCTTTTGTTTTGTTTGTAGAAATGAATTAATTAGTAAGACTAAAATTTTATTTTGTTATTTTTTGTTTCTTTTCTTACTATGTTGTATTAATTGTAATTTATATTTGAAAAAATAAAATAAAAAAAACCGTGAATTTAATTTTGGTTATATTTTTTCTTATTTGGTAATTTTTTTTACAAATGTTGGTTACAATATTTTTTTTCGTGGCAACACTGACCAGAATAAGTGATTTCAGAAAAAATAATGAAAACGTGATCAAACAACAAAAATGCACGATGAGAACAACGCATTGTTACGCTCTTGGTTTCTGCTTCCTTCCCTTCTATCTTTCCCCCCGCGTCAAGAAATATTTTTGAAAAATATTCCAAAATATGTTAAAATGCACATTCTTTATACTTTATTTTCTTTGTTTATATACGATTAGCAATATAAAAATATATGTACATATACAGTTTATCAAGAAAATGTTTTACATAGTAAAAATTGTTTGCTTTCGTTCTTATAATAATTATCTGTATTCTTTCCACTAATAAAAATCTGTTTTGTTTTATTTATATATAATTAAGTAAACTAGTGTTGTAAAACACAAACAAAACAGCTCCAAAACTACGTTGTCAAGAAATAGTTTTTACACAGATATATATTTGCGAAATTTAAAATTTTTTGATCGCAACATTCACATACATATGTATGTTCAAAATAATAGATATACCTTACTCTAAAATATTAAAGTAATGTTAAATATTAAAATTTTCTCGAAACCGAAAGCCAGTATTTTTTTTATTATATATCCGTTTGACTACATCTTTAAAACGGAAAATGTTCACTTTTTATATTTGTTAGCAATTCATCCTAGTGGAAGAAAACGACACACGTTTCTTTTCTTTTAGTTCACAAAATTTTTATACAAAGAGAAAAAATATTAAGCAACTTCTTTGCTTGACGTTTTAAAAGTGAATAATTAAAATATGAATATACATAAAAATATTTGACAATGTAATGACATGTAAGGCATAGGTAACTGTTAATATTCGAATTGTTTCAAGTTAAAGTAAATTCATCTATTAACACATTCTACTATTTAGTATATGCCCATTGTTCTTAAATGCTGATTATGCTTTCCTTTAGAAAGATTTTTAGTTAGGAAATCCGCAACATTACAACTCGTCGATATATAATCAAGTTCAATAAGTTTATCCTTTACAGCATTTCTAATATGGTGGTATTTTATATCTATGTGCTTTGTGCGTGCATGGTACATCTGATTTTTGGTCAAGTATTGTGCACTCAAATTATCGCCTTTTATGATAATTGGGGAATCTTTAGGATGATAACCCATTTCCTCCAAAAACCATTTTAAAAATATTGCCTCTTTTGCGCTCGAGGAAAGTGCTACATATTCGGCCTCAGTTGTACTTAGTGTCACAATTTGCTGCTTCTTCGATTACCAGGACACTGCGCCACTACATAATAGAAATACATATCCTGTATATGATTTCCTGTCTTTTGTATCGCCTCCCCAATCTGAGTCAGTGTAGCCCAAAATCTACTGGTCATTGTCTTCATAATGTAGCTTGTAGTTTAAGGTTTTTGATAAATATCGAAGTATATGTCTGGCCCGAAGTCGCCGTGGTCTAGTAGGTAGTGTGTTGGCTTATTAGACGAAAGGCCCGAGTTCGAATCCCAGGTCAGACATCAAAACGAAAATATGAAAATATTTCTTCGGCGACTTTCCTCTCAGCAGATTTCTGGCAAAACTCTGAGAGTAAATAAAATTGCCATGAAAAGCTTCTCAAAAAAAAAAAATCTGTCGTTCGGAGTCGACTTTAAACTGTAGGTCCCGCCACTCATGTATAAAATTAACGCACACAACACGAGTGGTGTGAGAAGCTAGGACGTTGTACAATGGGTCAGTTCGACCTCCGGGTACTGTACTTGTCACAGTTGACAAGTACACGTCCTCTAACCTAACCTAACCTATGTCTGGCCCCATTTTCATTATCAACTGTTGGGTTTGTGTTACATTGCGCCAGCTTGCTTACCGAATGCATTATATCAGGTCTTGTTGAAATCGCAATATACATTAATTCGCCAATGAGTGATTGATATCTGGTTTTATCAACACTTTTTGCTGTCTCATCATTTGGTTGTATTTTGAAACCTGGATCTAGGGGTGTTGACGTAATACGACAATTTTTCATGTTGTGTTTTTCCAACAATTGCTTTATGTATTTCGACTGGCTCACAGCAATAGGACCAGTATCTCCTGTACGCTCAATTTCCCAACCACTTTATCTACCAACTTGAACGTATTTCCTAACTTCGATTTTACTTCTTCTATGTCATCAATTGATGGGCTACCTATAATGAGGTCATCAACATAAACCGCAATAAAAATTATCTTTTCATTAATATTTCTTATGTATAAACATGGTTCATTTTGACATGGTTTAAAACCAAATTGCCTGAGGATACTGTCTATTTTCGCATTCCACGCCTTTCCTGACTGCTTCAAGCCATAAATTGCCTTATTTAAACGTAATACACGATTCGGATACTCACAGTTTATATAGCCCTCAGGTTGCCGCATATAGCATTCTTCTTCCAACTCACTATTCAGATATGCTGTTGTCACGTCCAACTGATGTAAGTGTAATTTAAATTTAACAGCCAATGCAAACAACAGTCTTATTGTTGCATATCTGATTATAGGTGAAAACGTTTCTGTGTAATTTAACCCGTAAGTTTGACTACAGCCTTTTGCAACCAATTTTGCTTTAAAGCGTTGAATTTTATTATTTTTAACAGTTTTGACATCATATACCCATCGACATCCAATTGCCCTTTGGCCTGGGGGAAGGTCCACCAAAGTAAACGTATTATTTTCCAATAACGATTTGTACTCATTATCCATAGCAAGCAACCACTCTTTTGAATATTTGTTGTTGTAAACCTCACTCAAGGTCTCTGGAATTTGAACTTCATTTGCATCCAATAAATTTATCACATTATACTGTTTCATTGGACGTCCTGGCTTACCAGATCGAATTATTTTTGGCCTACCTCTGCCAATTTTATTTATATTATGATTCACTGCTTCGTTTTGACCATTATTTTTCTCGTCTTCTGCTGCTGTTAGTTGTTGCTCATCGTGTTCTTCTGAAGTTGATTGCTGTTCATTATTTTGCTCATTTTCGTTTATATTTTTAAATAAATCTATTGCATTTTCATTTTGTTTACTCATCAAAATATTTTCATTAAATCTTACATCTCGACATATTATAATCTTTTGCGCTTTCAAATCAAATAGTCTGTAGGCTTTAGACTCATGCGAATATCCAACCATAATACACTCTCTCCCTTTTGGTTGAAATTTTCGCTTTTCAGTTTTGTCAAGTGCAACGGCTAAACATCCAAATGTTTTAAGATGACGTACCCCTGGCTTCCTCTTAAGCCATACCTCGTTTGGAGTAATATATCCAATAGGTTTTGATGGTAATCGATTGCGTAAATAAGCTGCTGTATCTATTGCCTCAGCCCAAAATTGTTCACCTAATCCATCATGCACTAGCATACACCTGGCCATTTCAACAAGAGTACGATTAATCCGCTCCGCCACGCCATTCTGTTGTGGCGTATAAAGCACAGTACGTTGATGAAGTATCCCATTATTCTTTAATAATTCGTCAAAATCTTTATTTATATATTCCCGACCGTTGTCGCTTCTTAAAGTTTTAATTTTCATTTCTGTTTGGTTCTCAATCATATTTTTAAACACTTTAAAGTTTTCGAATGCTTCATTTTTAGATTTTAAAAAATATACAAATATCTTTCTCGACTTGTCATCAACGGAAGTTAGAAAGTAACGAGAACCACCAATAGATTTCGTTTGAAAAGGTCCACAAATGTCCGTATGTATTAACTCCACAATATTTTCCGATGAAATCGTTGACTTTTGAAATGGTTGTGTGTTAATTTTACTTTTCATACATGGTAAGCATGCAATATCATTATTAATTTTAATTTTGTCCATTCCATTTACAATTTCTTTATTAGTTAAATCTTCTAAATTTTTAAAATTTACATGACCGAACCGATTATACCATTTCATTGTTTGCTTTGATCGATACAGTTTTATCATTTTTGTTTTTTACGATAGCTGAATTTTTTGTAAATTTAATCTCTGCATTATTTTCAATACTCTTACTTACAGAAAAAAAATTGATTTGTAATGATGGTACATACAGCGTGTTTTTGAGAGTGATAGTAGAAAAACCGGTTTTTATTCTCACTTCACCTCTCCCTTCACATAGCACAAATTGGTTTCCCGCGACTGTAATTTGTTCTTTATATTCTGTAATTGAAGTAAATAATCGGCGATTATTACACATATGAGATGTCGCGCCACTATCAATGATTTTTACTTATTGATTTATAGTTGTTATTATTATTATTAGCTGACAACGCGTACGTAAAATAAGAATTTTCTGGAAATTTAAATTTTTGCTGACAAGAATTTGCATAATGTCCCCGCTTACCGCAAATGAAACATTTACCGCTTCGTTTACCTTTTATATTATTCGCCTTCACATAATTTTTACTGTTTTTAGCAACATTTGTATACTTGCGATCACATGCTGTATATGCATTTTCAGCTTGATTTTGTTGTTCTTCGCGGTGATTTGACTTTTGCCTTTCAAATTCCTCTAAGAGTTTAACCTTTAAAATATCAAATGTTGGTAGCTCATCCCTTGTCTCCATTGCAATTACAAAATTTTCGAATTGCTTTGGAAGGCTAGATAATAAGATTATAACTAGAAGTTCACTAGTCAATGTTATGTCCACTTCTACTAATTTTTCTACGAGATTTTCAAACGTATTTAAAAATTTGGGAACCTCACCATCTTCCAACATCCGTAGGTTTAGTAGAGCTTTATACAAAGTTACCTTTCGTGCAGGTCCTTTTGGTTTATGAATGCTTTTTAGCTTCTTCCATGCTTCGCTGGACGTCTTACAATTTTTAATATTATTGAGTTGCGTCGACTTTACACATAACACCATCGTTGCTAATGCTTTTTCATAATTTTTTATCCATTCCTCTGCGTTTGAATTTGGCTTTGGTGTTTGTCCCGAAGTGACATTCCATAAGTCCGAATGGATTAATATACTACGCATCTGGACAGACCACGAATCGTAGTTCCTCTCGTCAACTTTGTCTATCGCATAAAGACTCGCCATTTTCTCAAACCAAATATTTTTAATTGAGAAATGTCTTCCAATTCTAAATCTGAATTTTCTTCTTGAGCAATCTCTTTTTCACTTTTATTGTACTGCGAGTAACTGGGCCCATAACCAATGTTAGGAATTCATCCCAGTGGAAGAAAACGACACACGTTCTTTTCTTTTAGTTCACAAAATTTTTATTCAAAGAGAAAAAAATATTAAGCAACTTCTTTGCTTGACGTTTTAAAAGTGAATAATTAAAATATGAATATACATAAAAATATTTAACAATGTAATGACATGTAAGGCATAGGTAACTGTTAATATTCGAATTGTTTCAAGTTAAAGTAAATTCATCTTTTAACAATATTTAAATAAATGCATGCGCATGCCAAATGTTTCATTTTAAAGATGTGATCAGTGAAACTATAATAAAAAAAGTACTGGTTGCGTTTTCAAGGGAATTTTCATATTTAGCATTATTTTAATATCCTAGAATAAGATGTATCTATCATTTTGAGCATATGTGTAGTTGTGTTGCAAAATAGTTCCACCTGTAAAATGATGGTTGGGGGTTGTATAAGTAGTAAAGGAATTGGAGATCTTTGTTTTATTAAAACCACCGTGAACGCGTAGCTGCACTGCAATATACTGAATTGTCATTTCGACGAATAAGTTTGGTTGTAGCGCTTGTATAATTAAAAAAATAATTTTATAAAGATAATGATCGAAAACATGAAATTTAAATGAAAACATGGATTATTTTAATTACAGTAAAGGTGTGAATACTTCGTCTCACAGTTCAAGATTTGAACCTTTCAAAATTTACGAGCTTATTAAAAAACTTAAACGTGGACCTTCTAAAAATCAAGCGAGTGTGATAACTGTTATACGTGAAAGTAGGGATAAAATACGAGTGAAATAAGTATAAGAAGTTAATATACATATATGTATTTCATAAAAATTATATGCAAGCCGTTACTAACACCAAAGGTGGGAACACATGATATTTTAATACATTTTATCATTTAAATATCTTTTCTATTTTTTGTTATACAATAAGGCTGACTCTATATTGACAATAAAATTTGGAGTTCTATTTTATATAAAGCGTTTCTTCTTCCTTATCCCTTAAAAACCATCTGCTCTTTAACTCAAAATTTAAAAATAAAATAGAGTCTTGTTCTGCGGCTAACAATTCGGGAACCAGTTTTCAATTTAAGATTGCTGATAACCACTCGATATGACATTATTTAAGTTCTTTAGCAATTAAATTATTGGATCGGACCGTATCCGTTTATTCTGGGTTCCGAGGCATAGCGGAATACTGGGCAATGAGACGGCAGATGCTCTCGCTAGGTTCGCTTTCTGACAGCGATTTAGTAGTTGGGGCTGACCCCCCAATCTGCCACCTCTACGGCCTTATCAATGGATGGGTCAGAGGCTAAGAGCAGAGGCGTTGGGGGAACGGATCGGGTTGTTGTGTTTCTAGATGTCTATGGCCTGCTGTAGACAGTATGAAAACAGGTTGGCTGCTGGGCTTGGATAATTCCAGTTTAAGGTTAGTTATCGGTTTTATCACGGGCACTGCGAGATTAGGTCGCTAACGGGGATCTGGAACAGATTTCAGCCGGACTATTGCAGTGTATGTTGCGATGAGGAGGAGTTGGAGACTGTCGAGCACCTCCTCTGTAACTGCCCAGCCCTTAGCAAGTGGAGGACCCTTGGCAGGGGCTTCTATGCGGGTTTGAATTCTGTGTCGAGAGCCGACATCAAGTCTCTCCACAGATTTTTATTTTATTTTTTATTTTTTTGTTTGCCAATGGAAATGTTCCTTGCAGGCAATTAAGTAATATTACAATATTATAATACTAAAAAACTAAATACACGTTAATGCATATATCAATTGTTATACCTTTCTAGATCAAAGCTATTCAGGGGTTGTAATGATTTCAGTAAAATAGTTATTTTTTTTATATCTCATTAATGACAAAGATCTCTGAAACGACCTAACTCTTCAGTACATAAAAATAAAGAGTTCTTGTTTTTGTTATAGAAAATTTTTCATTTTTATTGCAATGATTTTGATTTTTTCTCCAAACTATCACGACAAATTTTGTTCCTGAAAATAAGCAGGTTAAAATATTCAAAGTACAATGTTATGAATGGAAATCTTGAAGTGGACTGTACGAGTCATTACAGTAGTTTTGACTTACCTGCATTTCACTTAAGTGCATTTTGTACAAAATTTGTATTTCGTATATTTATTTTACCAAATCCATATAAATTTCTTAATTTCAGTGCATTCTTTATACCTGCACATTTAAGATACGTGCATAATATTTTAGGAAGCTTTTGCTGGTTTTGGTTAAAAAAAATTCTTTTAGCTGCCCAATAGATTTCAACTTTTGAACACAAGACTTTTTGTTAAAAAAGTCGTATATGATTCTATAAATCGACTTTGAAAAGGTGAATACCTTTTTGTCTAAAAAGGTCGAAGTCGACTTTTTGTTTTAACTATACAATGCTACTTTCTAATACATACAACGTAATCAAAACAAAATAAGAAAAATAACGATTTTCCGTACAAAATAATGTTGCAAACATCTAATTAATATTAAAAGTAGCTAAAATAGCAAATTTTATTCATTGAAATTATTTGCTGTTAGCTGCATTTTTGGGCAGTAAAATTAAATGCACTTACCAGCATAAATGAGCAGGTAAGTGCATTAACGTTAACTGCCTTTTTGACTTACCTGTACAAAATATCCTGCAAAAGATGGTTGTGCGGGTAAGTCAAAATTACTGTATAATGAAGGATTGTAATTCAACGCACCAACATAATTCCAATTTTCCTTTTACACAAGTGTAGTACGTTTTGGAATTCAATCATTTTGGAGGATAAATTTTCAACCAAAGTGACATAAAAACCTTTCTCAAAAATATCTATAAATAATTTTCAAATTAAACCTAAAAGAAATCCTTCAATTTATATATATTCGATTTCCAATTTTTAGATTTAACATCTATTTTAAGTTATGTACATCATTTCAGCGATTTTCAAATATGGTGATTGGCTACACTGGAAAAATGTAAACATTTCTTTATGTTAATTTTATTGTGATTAAAAACATAATTTTTCTGTTTTTTTTCTTTTTTTATGCGCTGAACCCATTTTCAAAGCCATAGTCGTCTTTCTTTTTTTTCCCTTCGCAACATATCACAGAAGCTCCGCAACACAAAACGAAAAAATATTCACCTTCTATTACGTGTGAAAAAGTGTATACCTACGTATTTTTGTTTGCCAACATTCTAGTCAAACATTTGTTTTGTGGCAAATATTTTTTAAGTGTGACCACATGGCAAACATGTTCGCCATACTTTTGTTTGACGCTATTTGAAGAAACAAAAATGGGAAAATAAATGTGCGTAGTGTGACCACAAAACAAAATTTTAGTTGTTTCTGTCATATTTCGGGCAAACAAGGGAAAACAAAATTGTGCAAACATTTGCCATATCTGACCGCACCTTTAATTACATTATTTTTTATAACATTATTTGATAATGAAAAATCAATTAGCATATACAATTTATTAAATTCGTAACACATTCATTAGTAGCTTGAGATGGTTGAGATTGGGTTGGGAAGTGCTAGGGCTTCATCAGTATAGTCGCGTTCTCCCTTTTTGTTTTGTTTGGTCCGTGTAATTCCTGTGCTTCCCATTCTCCCTTTCCTACTTCCTCTCCTTTTTCCTATCCCCTCTATTATCCTTCCTTTTTAAGGACGTTGTACAATGGGTCAATTCGACCTCCGGATACTGTACTTGTCTCAGTCGACAAGTACACGTCCTTCTAACCTAACCTAACCTAGCAATTAAATTATCTTGCCTTGGAGTACTTCTTTTAGTTTTTGAAACTGCAGATTTGTTAACTTTTCCAAAAATTGCTTAGATCTAATATTACAACCCATTATAATTTTTTGTTAATGTCTTCACTAATATTTCATTTAAACCACTTTTAATAATTTTTGAATTTATTTAATAAGACGCCTTTTGCATGTTGAAATTAGTTTCGAAACAAGTTTCAACACTCTTGAGTTTGTAGGAGAGAGGGGAAAAACGAGCGGGGGTGATTTCACAATTTCATGTACTCGCAAACTTGCTTTGTTCTTTGTTCGTATATACACAGAATTGTATTTGATTTCACATTTTCTTTTATTTTTTGTTTCGCATAGTGAAGTTAACGCGTTGAATGCCGCTGCAACTTTCAGAAAACTGGCAAAATCTCAAATTGATTTTTTCACATTACACCTAGCCCCCGCTTTACACGGAAGATAGGTTCCATAAAAAACCGTGTAACTCGAAATATTCACTCTTATATGGAAAAACCGTGCTAAACGAAAATCACTATAAAAAAGCCCTTTTTGTCAGTTTTTAATATGATGAATAACAAACACATTTTTATAAATTGTGGGTTTTGTAAAAAATAATTCTATTATTTGCTCACCTTGAATAAATTTACGCTATCAATTATTTATAAACACTAAATAAAAACAAATTTTCAAAACAATGCTGCTCTTTGTTTTGGTATTTCAAACAAACTAGCTTATACACACATAAAATTTAGTTTTGATCATAAAACGGGGAGTTCGCATCTTATCTATTTCCATCATAGACATAGACTACTAAGAATTCGTAACTGTAACATACATTTTGTAGTGTTGTATTTTGACAGTAAAACAATGAAAATGTTATTGTAGATATAAACAAATTATAGTTTAGTGTTTGTATTTTCGTGTAAATGCAAAATTAATAAATTTCGTTAAAAAATTTTTTATTTTCAAAAACCGTGTAAGATCGAAAACGTGTAAAACGAATACATAAAACTCTATTTTTAGATCGTAGGTATCATCAAAAAGCAAAAATTATGTTTTTTTAGGAGAAAAAGTGGTTTAGTGAGTATGAGATAACTCGCAGTTGGCAGTCAAGGTGTTAATATAAAGATCCCTTATTTAAAATAACATTACTTCTTTTTTCAAGTTTGTCCGTTCATAGTAGCAAACTTTATTTATTTATTTATTATGTTTGAAATCAAAACATTTGCTAAAGAAAAATTTTAGTGCTAAACAATTAATTAAAAAAGTGAAAAAATAAAAATAAAAAAGAATGTAATTTAATTTTTTAATTTATAAAAATCAAAAAGAATATAATTTAAATAAGGTAAATATATTAAAAAATAATAATACATAAATATATAATATATTATAATATAATAACAAATATAATATTCATATAATATGTATTTATGTCTTGTGTTTGAACCTAAATCACAATGCCAAATAAAGTTACAACTGTCAAAAACAGCAGAACGACGAGATAAAAGAAAACAAAATTTCTGAAATTAATTTTTTACGTGCAAAAGCGAAAGAAAGTTTAAAAGAAAATGCAAAAAAGTTTTTCAAAAATGTTTCGAAACTAATTTCAACGTGCAAAAGGCGTCTAAAAGCAAAAAAAAGAAGAAAAAAATATGTAAATACATATGTATGTATGTATATGAAAAATACATATAATACAAATGAAAAAAAAAAAAAAACCAAAAGCACAAAATAATTGCATTGTGATATCTTCAATAATTAAATTAACAATTGTTTCTGGGCAACGCCAAGAACAAGTTCAGTTTCCGTAGTTATTTATATATCATGTTGCGTCTCTTTTTGAAACGAATGTGACCACGATACTCCAGGATGTTGTGAGTTAAGCGATTTGAGTGATATATAGCCTAGTTTGCCACGTATGGCGTAGTGAACCACGGTTCTCTATAATAATTCACAGGATTTTTTGGCATTTTTGAATTTTTTTCAAAGTGGTCAGAGGCAGATCTCCATAATTGATACAATTGAAGTTTGAAATGAATTTCTACCAATTAACCAATAAATCTCTAATTTTCAATTTAATTTGTGATAATTTTGCTTCTATATATAATGTTCTGGTTAGGCGTAAGTATGTCAAGATGAATGCCGAGATCTATCATGCTGTTACTTTTGAAGCACGATTTGGTTATTTATTTATAATGTGAAGTGCTTCGTGCGCTGGTGACGCTACGCTATCAACAAAAAGGAAAATGTGCTAAAGCTGCTTAAAATTTAATCAGCTAATGCAAGTGTGGTCAGATAACTAACGTTGCTGGTATGCTCGCGTCATGCCGGGCTATGGCTCGTCGGATGGGGTGGTTCTTGTCGGTTATCTGAACCGTCTAAGAGACCCGAAAGCGAAACAAACAAAGCCGGAAACGAAACTTAACGGGATAACAGATACTTATCGGGGCAACACAAATGCAGCCCACAGGAATCCAAAGGATCCTTCCATGATAGCTCTGGATTTTTGGAACTATCCCTAAGTTTTACCTAGCCTACGAATACCCTGCCACCTTCCTACTGACTTACCTGCGGTCTATCTATTCACTCATCACTTATTATGCCTGTGTATAAAAAAATAAAAAAAATTCATAAATATATAAAAAAATTACAGTTTATTAAGTAGACCAAAGTCCAAATATTCAATAACACTACTATAAAGTAATTTAAATCCTAACTAAGAAAACCGAAGTGGCTTCCTCTACCACTTTCCTTTTCTTCTTATAGATACAAAAATAACATAAAGCAACAATACCGATTATGCTCAATTCAATTATAAAAGGTTTTTTTTCTTTTACCCTCTTCTTTCCATATGGATAGGTCCATAAGACACAAAAAAAAAAACTAAAAATAACCCTTACACCGATAATCGAGCTCGTTTACAGGAGTTGAGACACGCTCCCCAATATAAGGGATCATACTATTATTGCGAACCAGAGAAAAAAGGAAAAAAACTTATTCATATATAAAAAAGAATGAAATATACTCAACTCTTAAAAGAAAATATACTGAAATACTTAAAATAACGATACTAAAAGGCAATAATATAGGTATAAAAATATACTTAATATATATATTATAATATAATGCGTAGATGAAAATGTTTCTGTCCTGTCAGTCTGTCTTTATGTTAAGGTAGTCAAATACCTGGTTTTACCCACAATGAGAAATTCGGTTGGAGCAAACGATATCGAAGTCTATATTGATATCGTCGTGTAGAGTTACAGATGAGTACAGTTGTTGCTTCTGTTGGTGTTATAGCTGTTGGTACACTTGATATCGTCGTGTGGAGTTACAGGTGAGTATTGTTGTTGCTTTTTGTTGTTGTTATAGCTGTTGGTGCACTTGATATCGAAGTCTATATTGATATCGTCGTGTGGAGTTACAGGTGAGTACAGTTGTTGCTTCTGTTGGTGTTATAGCTGTTGGTACACTTAATATCGAAGTCTATATTGATATCGTCGTGTGGAGTTACAGGTGAGTATTGTTGTTGCTTTTTGTTGTTGTTATAGTTGTTGGTGCACTTGATATCGAAGTCTATATTGATATCGTCGTGTGGAATTACAGGTGAATACAGTTGTTGTTATGGTTGGTGTTATAGCTGTTGGTGCAATGGGTAGAGTTGTTGCTTTTGTTGGTGTTATAGCTGTTGGTGCAATGGGTAGAGTTGTTGCTTTTGTTGGTGTAATAGCTGTTGGTGCACTCTGTACAGTTGTTGGTGTTATAGCTGTTGGTGCTCTTGATATCGAAGTCTCCGAAGTTGTTCGCTTAAGTCGCGGCTGCTGCCATGTGGTGTTGATGTGGTTGGTGACCGGGTCGTCTCTCTCTCCATACGTTCAAATTTAATTTCTCGCACACACGCAATTTGTTTAAATTTAAAATAATTTTTAAAGATTTTCTTCAAATTTTTGTTGCTCGAAAATCCGGTCGCCAATGGTTTTCATTTGTGCTTCAGCAGAAATTTTTATTTAACAAGACCCCGTTACGATAAAAAAAACAACACTTTAAAACACTATTAAGAATACACAACAAACGACTTCACACTTGAAGAGACGAATAATAAAAAAGAGACCGATTCGCTTTCCGTTGCTCATTTTATACCATCGCATTTAGTTTCTAGAACATTCGATACCGTTATTCTTTCCAATTATTCCCATCTGAGTATATTTGTCCTGTTCCTACTTACTATATGTTTATGCCTTTTATTCAATTGGGCTTGCCAATTGCTGCAATTACCATTTTAGTGTTGCCAACTGATATTCTCAAGTTCGCATGCGTAACTCACATGACAAATTACCATTCTAGTGTTGCCAACTACTATTCTCAAGTTCGCATAAACTCACACGATAAACTCTCAAACTTGACACACATGACATATTCGAACGGAGACATGTGTCCATTCGTTACGTGAACACATATTTGTTCGTTAAATTTTATTTTAAATTGATTTAATCATGTCTCTAGTCGACAAAATTGTCCCTGCAGGAGTCGAGATACTTCGTGGGGATTCTCATGCGTGCTCATAATCACTTTGGTTTTAATCGGTTGGGGAGCATTCAAAAAATCACCTTCATAAACTATAAACTCTCGGTTTGTAATATATGTAAATTTCCAATAGTGTCGAAATAATATTAGGAAAATGTAGTTGCAGTCCTTTGTGCCAAACTCTGTCGAATGCCTGCGAAACGTCGATAAGAAGAGAACAGCGATACATTTTCTCTTTGAATCACAGAACAAACAGAAACGAAAGCAATGACATTTGAAAAAGGCTCATAACCTAAAAACACTGGTCAAACTAGAGGGAGAAAAAAAATATTATTTTATTGTTGCAAACCAAATGTGTTAGAAGCAACAGATATGCAGAGTGAAAAATGGTGGATAAAGTAAAAAAATTAAATGTAAACAAACATTTATTTTGTGTTAAAAAAGGGAAAATTTAGAATAGTTTTTAATTTCTTCAATGAAAATTGTAAAAATTCGTAAATATTTAATTATTAATCGAAATTTGTGCGATTTTTGGTCACAATGAATACAGTTTCTTGTGCAAAAGGTAAGTAAGAAGCTAAATATATCAAGATCAAATAAGACATATTGCTCATAAAATTTTTTTCTTGCAGATCTTTGTGTATATTACCTATATTTATTAATTTCTTGAATGAAAAAGTTAAAATTCCTTTATTCTTTCATTATTAATCGAACTATTAGCAATTTCTCTTCACAATGAAACAAGTTCCGTGTGTAAAAGATAAGTAAAAAGAAAAATATAGCAAAATATATTCTCATAACTTTTTGTTTGAGGAGTTTATGAATATACCTCTAAATTGGTTAAATACTAAGTTAGTGACAATCGATGAAAGGTGCCACCAAATACATTAGTTCCGTATTGCGTTTCCCCAAGAAAACAGTTCATTTCCTTTCAAAACTATTATATTATTCTACAAAAATATCATCAATTTCTACCAAAATAGAAAATAAAAACCTACCCTAAAAATTAACAAAACATAAATAAACAAAACTGAAAGAATCAGACAGAGACAGAAATACTTTTTGGTAATATTTGCTTTCTCTTTCAGGTTTGACCAGTGTTGCTGTCAAATTCGTTTCTATACTCCTTATACTGTGCTTTGAATGCCCTTCTGTCTGAAATACATTTCATTCATAATATTGTTGGTGGTATAGACGTATAGAACAATTTTTAAAAAAAAATTTGACTCTTGTGTCATTGCCAGGTTTCAGCATCGTATTTAACAAGTGCTACCTTCCATTCTTCGGGCTCATATTCAAGACGTAGAATAGCATAAAAATGAAAAGTAGAATCCTTGTGACTATTTGGGACAACTTTATTAGCATCATGTTACTTATTTTGCGATCTTTCTTTGTGTTGAGTCTGCCAATAGTGTTCTGGTTAAATCGAAATTCAAAACTCAAAGTTTAATTTTTGTGTCATTGTACAAATACAAGCTGAAAACGCCTTTCAAGTGGTCAACGAACAAGTTACCCTTCTTAGGGCCATTTTTTGAATGCAAGTTTAAACTCAATATTATGTTAATCTACAGTTAATCTTCGTTTTCAGTTTTTGAGTTTACTTAATCTTGAGTTTAATCTTACGGTTAAGCAGTTAATCTTAAGTTTAAACCACCAACGTATAATTTTTTTACATAAAGATCAATAGTATTCAGCTTTTGTTTGTTTGTTTTTGTTCTATACAAAAGCAAATTGTTATGAAACACTTTGCAATTTTTGCTTATAAGCGTGGCAGCTCTACAAGGTTTAAACTGCCACTCAGAAAATGAAAACTCAGTTAACTGAAGATTAAATTTAACTGAAGATTAGCTTTATCTTGAGTTTAAACTCGCACCCAAAAAATGGCCCTTAGTTTCATCTTTCGATCAACCAATCACGAATGAATGAATTGACGTGAAATTCAGTCCTTCCAAACGACGCTGTTCTTTAAGATATCAGAATTTCATTGAGCCGATCTGGACCGCTGCCACTCCCTTCGTGCTTCTCTTTTTCGGAAACCAATTTATCATCTGTGCTAAGAATGTTCTATTATATCAAATTTGCCGTTGTATCGAAGTTGTAAAATGAGCAGCCCGGTTAAGATTTTTATTAAAATTGAAAACAGAACTGTTTAATGAAATATCTGGCGTATTTAGTCGTATATTTTTTATGTAATGGGAGCCAAAGTATTTTTTGAATTTCAAACAATTTATTTAATCTCATAGTAGGGTAGGGTTCGAAATAGGTTTAAAGTCAAGTCCAGTGAAGACTCAACTTGGACCCAAACTCTGGAAATATTTTTGGTCATTCAAAAATCAATAACATCTGGAATCTTCTGTTTATGTGGAATTGTTGTTCGATCTTTCCTTAAACTGACATTTCATCAAAATTGCCACATTTGACATACATAAAAACAAATTCGCTTCAATGACAGAAATTAATTCCTTTTTTAATGAGTTTGAAATTCCACATTTAAATAAAATTTGAGGCGATTTACTCGATTTAATAGGGAATAGAGCTGATAGCCAATGCAGCTAATGCTCTTCCGTTAAATTTAATCTTAGAATTTCTTTTTTTATTCCTTTAGATTAAATAAATTAATAATAATAATAGGGAATAATGTATATTTCTCAGCTTTATCGTCTAGTAGGAAAAATCTATTTTGGCAAACGGTTCTAAGCAAAGTCATAAATTTTGCCTATAAAGTTGCGATATTAATACAAAGTATGCAGATTCTTCCTCCTTTTCTCCTCGACATTTCTCTCCCAGTTCAGCTTGATATCCAGGATAATAGCGAGGTATTTGGCTATCCAAAACGGCTGATAAAAGGATTTGCTTCAAGAAAACCAGTCACACCTTCAACAGACTTTTTTTATTTATTTATTTAAAAAACATCTATGGATCAAAATCCTTACGGACTATTTACATTTACAAATTATTAATTAGAATATACATTTTCAAGTGTTCAAAGAAAGTATAATATTACGTTTTATGATATTAACATTCAACGAGTAATCAATATAAGTGTAAAAATAATTAAAGTTTCTACATAATCTCCATAATGGATCATTGTTAGCATAATTAGTTTGATGATATTTAAGTTGAAGGGGTACGAAATTTCTTGTTGGTCTAGAAGGAACATTGAAGCAGATATTTCCCAGTAGAAATTCCGAACAAATAGAGCCATTCAATAAATTTATCAGAAAGCTTATATTCCAAGCGTCTACTTTCCAACATAGGTAGTTTAATTAAAGCAAGTCGTGAAGAATAAGATTGTAGGTTCACATTTGGATTCCACGTCGAGTTTCCCAAACAAAATAAAAGAAGCTGCTTTTGAACAGATTCTATATTGTTTTTCTGATAGGAAGTAGAGGGATTCCAAATAACCGATCCATACTCTAAAATAGGCCTTACCAAGGCAGTATACAATCGAGTAGTTATTTTACGATCAGTAAACTCCTTAGCCCAACGTTTTATGAAAGCAAGCACCCCACGGGCTTTATTAATCATCATAGTTATATGTTTATTAAAGTTTAATTTGCTATCGAGGAGAACTCCTAAGTCAAGGAACTCAGTAACTATTTCCAGCTGAAATCCGCCTAATGAAAAATGACCTTCTGTAATCAAGTTTCTCGAGAATCGCATATGTTTACATTTCTTTAAATTAAGATACATTAGATTAATATTACACCAATCGTAAAACATATTCAAATCATGTTGTAGCTTCTTTCTCTCGTGAATACTATTATAGCTCAGGAAAATTTTCAAGTCATCCGCATACATTAAAATATTACACAATTTTATTACATATGGTACATCATTAATAAAAGGGGAAAATAATATAGGACTCCGGAACTTACGACGATGTGTTTAGATGTTACATTGTTAAAAACTACGCACTGCTTCCTTCCAGTTAAATATGACCTTAACCAATTCAAAGTAACAGTTGTAAATCCCAACAGATGAAGTTTCAGTAAAAGCAAGTTGTGATTTACTTTATCGAAAGCCTTACTGAAGTCGGTATAAATTACATCAGTTAATTGTTTGTTATTAAAACCATTATTTATGATTGTAGTTAGTTGCAAGAGATTTGTGGTCGTTGAGTAACCTCTCCTAAAACCATGTTGATGACAGGATATTAAAGATGATAATTGGTTAATAATATTATCCGTTATGCATTTTTCAAAAAGCTTTGGTATTGCGCTAAGTTTAGCAATACCTATATAGTTAATTATACGTGCTTTATTACCAGACTTGAAAAGCGGAATTATGTAGGAATCTTTCCATAATTGTGGAAAATAACCAAGTTTTATTGATCTATTAAATAAGATCTCCAATGGCAAAGCGAGAGCATTTGCACAATATTTCAATACACAGTTTGGTATACCATCAGGTCCACTATTAAAAGAAAGTTTAACTTCACCTATAGCCGATAGAATCTGCGTTGTGGAGATCGGAGGAAATTGAATTGACTGGCTTTCTTTAATTGTATAAGGATAGGAGTTACCGTCGTATTCAATATCAGAATATGTAGTTGAAAAAAAGTAAGCAAATAAATCACTTATTTCCTTATTACCATCAGATTCATAATTTAAATATTTCATGACATTAGGGTAACCAGTTACTTTTCTCTTAGAGTTGACGAAATTATAAAAAGATTTGGGGTCTGATTTAAGATTATTCTTCACGGAATTTATATAGTTTTTGTAAAGAAGTGAGTTCGTTGAATTATAAACTGTACGTGAGGCAACATATTTAGCATAATCAAAAGCTGACCCAGACCTTTTATATCTTTTGAAGCATTTGCTTTTAATATTCTTAAGGTTTGACAATTGTTTAGAGCCTCATGGAGGACCAGTTTTATGATAAATTTTCATTTTAGGGATACATTCATCCATCAATGACCAAATTGTTTTATAAAACACATGTACTAATGAATCCATAGATGAAGAATTTGCTGCAGTATTGCATAATAACTGCATCCAGTTTGTATTATATAACAGATGGTTTAGTTCTTCATAATTTCCCTTCTTAAAACGAAAAGCTTTTTTATTCTGGGTGAAAATTTCTGAGCGGGAGCGTGGAATATTTAGACTTATTTCCAAAGTAGGATGATAGCGGTCTTCAGGTGAAACAATTGGCAATGATCGAGTAAGTAAACAGTCCGTAGGTTCATTTGAAAAAACCAGGTCAAGAAATTCATCATACATGTTAGAAAATCCATTAATTTGGAAAAGACAAAGATCATAAATTCTATTCAAGAACAACTCCATCCATTCAGACGCTTTATATGGAGCATAAAAAAATGAATCTGGTAAGTATTTCCATAGAATATCCGGCATATTGAAATCACCAAAAACAAGAATAGAGTCATCAGGTTTGGATAAGAGAACGACAGATTGAATAAGTTTTAAATGTTCATTGTAGATAAATTGGTTCTTATTTTGGCTAGGCGGAATATGTGAGCAGGTAATAAAAATAGTTTTGTGTACCAGTTTTATACGTGCGCAAATAAATTCAATACCTTTAGGGACATTTAAATCGATTTCATCAGATGGATAAGTATTGTAGACTGCTATTAGAACTCCACCACCTCTAGTATTTGTTTCTCTATCCAATCTATATATATTATAATTATTACTTAATATTTCCGTATTAAAGGTGTTTTTGCTTAGCCAAGTCTCAGTAAGAATAATCACCTGATGATCAAAATCAAAACTGTCGACGTAGAGTTTAGATAATTTAGTATTTAAACCAAATACATTTTGGTACTTAATAAATAATTGGTTATTGGAGGTTACATCAAGTTTTTTAGATTCATTTGAACAGTTGAAGGAAGACAAGCGGAAATCATTTTTATTCGACGGTTTTTCAAATTTTATTAGTTTTTTGGGCAAGATTCAGGAACACTTGGAAGAGTTACAATATCATTGTTTCTATATTCAAATTCTCGAACAATTGTATTTTTAGGCCAAAAATTAGGATTAACAAGACGATCAAAAAGAACATCTGGAACAATAATCTTTCGTGTATTAATTTTAAAAATTTTTATGTTGCAATGCAAATCTTGACTAATACTGTTCCTTATGATAAACTCCACATCAAGAACCGATGTATCAACAGCAAAACGGGAGGCAAAAATTGTTTTTAAGGGTGGTTTAACTCTAAGAGGCTTAAGACTAGTAACTGATGGATATTGGTTACCTTTGTTATTAATTTCAGAATTAGTATTGATCGAGCAAGGTAGATCTGAAGATTTTTCACTGACGACAATTGGATTTAAGGACATCGGTTTCTGCGTAATTTGTGATGAAGTATGTGACGACAAAAGTCGGGGGCCTCGTTTTTGCCTACACATATTATGAATTTATGTTAATTTGCCTACACATATTATGAATTTATGTTAATTTTCCTTTTCTTGCGTTATATTGATTATTATTTAATAAAACCATTGTAATTATTTTAGAATAAGTCATAACTAGCCCATTGTGCTTAAAATATTTAAATTATTTTATGAAGCTCTTGTGATCTATTTTTAGAAATATTCTTTTTAGTAATAACGGTTGTCGTACAACTCTCATTTGACCTACAAGATCTCTCTGCTGAATTCAATTGTTGCTTGCTCTCACATTGGTGAGTTGTAACGTAGGACACAACTTGTTTGAGGTTCGATCATGTTCGATCCGCTATCCATTTCTTTTGTGTATAAAAGCAGTCATGTCTTCAGTAGTCGGGGCAGCTGGTGACGAGTTGCTGGTAAGGCAGGTCGATCTTGTGACATCGACTGAGCTAATAAACATAAGCAGGTCACAGGTGGCGTGGTTCTCCCACACTTGTGACTTGTTTACAGCCAGTAAAACGTTGGCAACTGTGCCTGGATAAACAACAGAGGTTTCAGAGCCACAATCATCCTGTGCGTAGGCCGTTTGATTGTCGCTCTGACATTCCCCTCTGGTTGACCAGACTTGATTAGAGCCCGTAAAACGTTGGCAACGGTGACTGGATATACACCGGAGGCCGTGCGTAGGCCGTTTGATTGTCGCTCTGACATTCCCCTTTGGTTGACCAGACTCACTGTTACCCAGGTAAATCACAAGTGGCGTGGTTGTCCCCACTAGTGAGATATTTGGAGCCAGGAAAACGTTGGCAACTGTGACTGGACAGACACCAGAGGTTTCAGGGCCACAATCATCCTGTGCGTAGGCCGTTTGTTTGTCGCCCTGACATTCCCCTTTGGTTGACCAGACTCACTGTTAACTGACGAACCGTTATTTGGCCGGCCTAGGGCTTATTAAATTAACATAGATTTTCCTTTCTCATCCTGACGTAGTATAGTAACTAAGCTATTTTAAGTTATTTTATTAATTGTAAATAAATAGCCTAGAATCTACGAAAGAATGACTTTTATTTATGTAACCACTAGACGCCGCTGAACTACCCCAGCATCCGAGCGGAAACGTGTCGTTACAAGTATTAGGGGAGTCAATTGCGGAAGTTAATGGAGCAGTCTTATTCGGTTCGTTAGTTGTTTTCAAATTCTTAGGCGAACCAGAAGTAGACGACTGCTTTGTCCTCCTGCTCTTAGACTTTGGAGAGGTAGTGAGATTTTCCAAATTTTTATATTTTGAAAAAAGTTCACCATATTTATCCAACTTAATCTGAAGTGTCAAAAAATCGCTTTTAATTCCATCAAACTCAAGCCTATAGCTCTTAAAAAAATTATAAAATTCAACACCAACAACCCGGCAGGTGGGACAGGACCATTGTAGATGCTTGGCTTTATCGCCCAGAGCGTCAGCATCACGTGCTCTAAGGCCACTACATTTTAGTTGACAGTACCCCAAACACAGCCAGCAAGATACCATACGATCATCTCCGGTAACAGTGCAGTTATTGTTAACACAGTCCATAGTGCAAAAGCTCAATGTAGGTTCGTGTCTCCAATAAAATAGAATGGCAAAGCTTAATAATAAGACTAAACGAACAGCTTTTGAAAGTTTACCAAAGTAATAAAAGCTTAATCACAATTTAGTACTTTTTGACAATTATAAATTCTACTTTACTTTTGGCGCAAATATTTAAATGACGTTTGTGTTGTTATTGTTATTTAATTTGTTTACTTTCTATCTTTTAATTGTTTTTGTTTTTTTCTGTTAATTGATTTTGTACTTTTTCTTTTTTTTATAAATAGCTTTTTATTTCAGTAATTTGTCTTTTTCAAAATAAGATATTTAGCACAGATTTAGATCTCAATGATCACAAGTAAAAGTCACTATTAGATTATGATTATTAAACAATTATTATTTTGGAAAAAAAGCAAATTTATTAAGAGGGTTAAAAACACGTCTATACACTTTGAAAGCTAGTCTTCTTAACTTACGCTTAATGCAATCATGTTCCAACATACTTAATAGCGACAGTTCAATGTTAGACTTCAAGTATATGTAAGTGAATAAGTCTCTCCAAAACTTTCTGTAGAAAACATGAGAGACATATCAATTTATAATTCTTAGAGCGAATGAACCTAGATTTACCCGCTTTCGATATAAACACTACAAGTACGTTCTTTTGTCCACCACGTATTCAAATTACAGATAAAAATATTTCGTACGAAATGTTTGTGCAAAACTATTGTAACTGAGTACATACATACATATTCTGCTCTTGGTGGGAATAATATGCATAATATGTATACGTGTGTATGTCAACATTGTTTTTCAATTCAAAAATGTTCTGGCAAATAACATCAGTCTAAAGCCCCAGTTATACATCCGTAACGGAACGTAACCGCAACAGTAAGAAACAGCTGATCGTTTTTGTTATGTATAAAGCAATACGAATGGTTATAGAAATGTAATGTAAAAAATAGAATTTTCTTACATTTTTACGTGACATCTGTTTAGCAGTGTTAACAACATGTCAATATAAAAAACCACCAAAACTGAAAATTGAAATTATAAACAGAATTTATATTTGGTACGTGTATTATGTTTGTCTGTATGTGGTATTCTCTTTAAATTAAACTCCACATATTATAAAAATCCAAATTATAATTTAGTTCATTATTAATTTTTATAATTTAAAATAAAAATAAACACTATTTTACTATTACATTATGTAGGTGGTGTTTATTATTATTATTATTATTTTAATTTATTTTAATTTAATTTATTATTTTAATTTAGAAAAATATAGTTATCGATTTTTAACTAATTAAGCTAATTATTTAATTTGCATTTAACTTTTACCAGAGAAGATAAAAATGTTTTAACATTCGTACAAATTTGGTTTCCGAAGTACCTGATCTGTTTCTGTAGGATAAACAATTTCACTTGCTCGTCTATTTATATGCAAAATATAAACAAAATCACTAAATTTTGTGTTTGTGTTTCCCTCAACAAACAAACACAAACTAAATTGAGTGTATTTGTGTGAAAGTGTAATTGTTTGGCGTACAGAAACAGTACATAAAACTTTTAATAAGTATGTACCTTTAAATAAATAAAAAATCGTTAAATTGAACCTAAAAAGTCTGTAGTGATAACACTGGTTAATAGCTGAATTAAAGCAAAACAAAAGGCGCCATATTGAAAGTGATAAAAGAGTAAAAACAAAGTTTTTAAAATCTGAAATTAATATTAAATTTGTATAAAAAACAATAATAAAATAAAAACTCAAACCCAAAAACATGACTTCTATATCCATATCTGAATTTTTGTCTTTTAGTTTTTGCAATTTTTATTTCTTTATTTGTTTTTCTTTATTTGTTTTTTGTTTTGTTTACATAGAAACATATGACACGTTTTTACGATCTATAATTGCACTTACATTTTTACGTTCCGTACACGTTACATTACGGTACTGTTACATTCCGTTACGGTAGCATAACTAGGGTTTAACTCCTTTCGGATGTATTTTTAACAAACAGCTAAACAGATTTGTTTATCAAATTATTGTTTTGTAAAGTTTTATTTTTATTGTCATTTTAAATTGTCTGATGTGAAATTCTAATAATCTTTTATTGTTAATGTGAGCATGTTGCGTTATCGGCTTGTATAAAGTATTCAATGTTTATTAAAATAATACGTATAGTTTTAAGTTTATACAAATTAAATGTTATCGTTTTTTAGTTCTATTGTAATCTGACTATCAAGTCTTAATAAAAGAAAAATTGAAATTGAATTGCTTTGAAAATTTAAAAAAACTATTTTTTTTTGTTTTCTTGAATGGTTTGTTTTTTTATGTACGTACTATGTACATGTATATTCATCGTCCAGTTTTACACAAGTAAAATAATGTTGAGATGCAACCTTCCTTGACCTGAAAAGAGCATTTGAGACAGTAGATAGAAATATGTTAATGGTAAAATTGCGGAAGATGGGAATCAAAGATACTGAGGACAAATGGATGACCAGCTATCTGAGTGATAGACAGCAGCAAGTGGTTGTATCTGATATAGTGTCGACGAAAATTGATGTAAATATAGGACTACTGCAAGGAACAGTGTTAGCACAGTTACTTTTTATTTTATATATAAATGATATAAGATCATGTTTGAATAATACAAAGATTAGATTATTTGCTGATGACGCATTATTGATTGCGGATAGAAATCTTGGGAATGCTATGAGAAAGATGCAGGAAGATATTGACAACTTATATATATGGCTATGCGGAAATAATTTAATTAATTAAAAACAAAAAAAAAATTTTTAAAAATTTTTTTTGTTCGCCGATTCGACGAAGAGTAACCTTACTGTACAAAAATGACCATCCAGGATTAAAAAATGGGTGGCCCGGGTACGTTTACTCACTACAAGCTTTCGTAATCAATCAACATTGTTTATAAAAAGATCGAAATTTGGTCAAACATAAAAGAATTATATGATAAAGAGTAAATGAGCTTCGTCGATTTGACGAACAGTAACCAATTAGGGTGAAAGTGTTCGTCGATTCAACGAAGAGTAACCTTAATGTACAAAATAGAAGAGTAACCGTCTAGGGTTAAAGAAAGTTGGTTTACTTTTAAAAAATGATCTTTCATTGGAACCTTTTAGAAAAACACTTCTACATTGATTCAACTTTTGGTAAGGACCAGTTTCAAAATTTCTCCAAATGAAAGAAGTATGGGAAAACATTTCAGAAAGCTGCAGAAATAGCTCTAATACCTCGCAGATGTTTTTCAAAATATAGGATATTCCATTAATTGTTAAGGCACATATATACATACATACGTACATATGTATGTATAAGAAAATAAAAAAAAATTTAATTCTAAATTTAAAAAATTAATTTAATTTTAATCAGGGCGAATCCGCCTTGATTTTAATTTTAAACAATTATAATTTTAAAATTTAATTTTTTTACATTTTTATTTTTCTTTTATTTTCTTAGAACTCAAAAATTTTTTTTTTAATAATTCATTTTTTAATAAATTAATAGGACTTCAAAGATTTGTAATAGTTACCTTTAAAAATTCTCGAGTTTGTTTTTTTTACCGTATTCCTATGGAAATGTCTAAATCTTACCTCAGTTACTTTAGTTTCTGCCACTAGTGTAATTCATTTTTCGTATTGAATAAGAATCTTAAATTTATGGTTAATACAGTATTTATTATAATACATGTGTGTTCATATTCAGAGTTTTTAGTGTACAATTCAAAAATTTTCTGTTTAATACTTTTTTCTTCCATTATACATTTTTTGCAATTGCCTCAATAATTCTCATTCCTCCTATACAATATAATATTCTATCCAAGACAGGGGTTATTTTCTAGTTTTCTGTAGAGGGACCGCGCCTGGAGTTTGATCAATTTCATTGCTAATATTGTCCTCAACTATAAAATTTTCGTTTGGATTGTACAATTTTTCACAGTCATAAAATTCTCACTGCAAGTGGCTGCCACCGATTCCTTACGAAGATGAAACGATCATATGGACAAACAGGTAAGTAACTGGCTTTCTGGGATTAATTTCATCTGATAAAAACACTTATTGGCACCAACGCTTTATTTAACTGAGTATAGTCCACGCACAGTCTCACCGTACTACTACTATTGGGCTAACCCATTCCGAAATATCATCCCCACGCTCAATTATCTGTAGTTTTAACAATCTATCAATTTCTTCTTTAAGCTTAGGTAATAACGAAAATGCGACTCTACCACACTTTCTTTTAATTTTATCCTAATCTCCTCCTTAAATTATCCTATCTCGCGGAAAAGCTTGTGAGATTATTTCATTATGTCTGTGGGACTATTGTCATCCTTATTTTCTGAAACAAAAAATTTTCCAGTTCTGGAGGTTGTATAATATTTAAATTGACTATTGCATTTCGTCCTACTATATGAGTGATCAAACCTTCATCTACGAGTATATACACATCTTCTATAATTTTTTTTTTTTTGAAACATAAGTTCAATTTCGCCAAACCTAAAACTCTTAACGAACCATCATCAGACCTTTAAATTTCTAGTACTACTTTCGAGACTAACAATTAATGAGCCCTTGGAAACATACTATAGGGTCCGCCAAATAACTTTTTTTTTGAAAATGCTTTAAAAAAAACTACTGAATATTTTCTCAAATTTCTTTTTTTATTTGAAAGTACAATCCTTCCGGTTAATAATGGAAAATAATTTCATTTAAATGGCTGCCTCGGCTGGCCATGCAGTAGCCTACACGATCGGTCCAATTTTTAAGCACATTATCGATTGTGTGCAGCTGTATTTCACCAATGGCTTCACGAATATTGTCCTTTAAAGCGTCAATTGTCTCTGGCTTGTCGGCGTAACACTTATCTTTGACGGCACCCCACAAATAATAGTCCAATGGTGTCAAATCGCTGCTCCGAGGTGGCCAAACGACATCAGCTCTGCGGCTGATAATGCGATCTTCAAAAACAGTGCGTAAAACATCGAGTGTAGCTTCGGCTGTGTAGCTCGTAGCGCCGTCCTGTTGAAACCAAATGTTGCCAATATCCTCCTTTTCAATTTTTGTGAACAAAAATTCGTTCAACATGGCCCGATAACGATCGCCAATGACTGTAACGGCCACTCCTTGCTTCCGCCACAGCAGCAATATTCTCGGGTGTACGCACTGTTTTTGGCTTTTCACGGTTTGGTTTATCGATGAGGATGCCAGTTTCTTTCACTTTTTTCACAAGATAATGAACATACGGAGCTTCTCTTCTTTCAAAATCCGTACGCAATTTTCGCACACATTCTGCAACATTGATTTTCAAAGTAATGTCGCAATATTTCCCAGCGTTGTTCAAGCGTATACACAACCATATTCGTTCAGTGGAAGGATAAAACTAATTATCTGTCAAATCAGACATGAGCTAAGTGTTACCATTCACGAAATAAGCACTAGTTGAAAAAAAAACATTAGATGGCGGACCCGATAGAAGGAATGCAGACACAGTTCGCCACTGTATCTAAATGAAAACTTACTTTGTTTCATAACTCGTCTACTCCATACTTGATTTGGAGGCATTACCCGCAAAAAATGTATAGAATGTTCCAATCATTTACTGAGAATGTTCGCGACTTATAGAAGAATTGTTTTAAGAATTATTTACTCCAATAACAATTTTCTGCGGTAGGATGTAGGTCTGTTATAAAACTATTCACAGACACACCCTTTAATGGTCTAGTACTGTTTTCGGGAGCTCTTCAAATTGTAATGTTATTTTCCCGCATTTCTCATCCATGATGTAGTATAACGAATCGATTTCTTCTGTTTTCGTTTTAATCAACTTTCCAGATATATTCATGTATCGCTCAAACCTTTTACGAAATATTGTCCAACTTTCTGGCCTTTAAAATAAAAAATTTCTGGCCGAGCTATAATTGCAACAATTATGTTTTTTACTTTAAAAGATTGGAAATAAAATAGTTGTTAATTCGTGGACTGTATATGGAGGGTGAAAAGGACACTAAAAAAAAAGAAACCAAAAATTAGAATAGTTCCAGCACTGTAATATACACAAAAAAAAAAAAAAAAACAAAACACTTATCTTTTATTCTTTGTTACCGGCTGGACTTCACTCACTTCTCTCTGTCCCACTCAAACTTAAAATTTTGTATGTTTCGATTTCCTTTTTTTTTTTTTTTGGTTTCTTCCACAAATTTCTTTATTTTAAATTCTATTTTTATACAAATTCAAATTTTATTTTACTTTTGACAATAGTTTTTCTGGATTTTACTAGATATATATTTTTATATTATTATATTTAACACAAAATTATTACAATTAAAATTATTCACAAATCTTTATTTTACACAAATTACTTAAGCAAAATTATTGCATCCTTGTGGATGTTACAAAAACGAATGATAAAAAAAAAATATTACAAAACAAATGTCAAAAAAATATAAAAAGCTTTAGTGTATATTGCAGCGCCCCCTGTTGTCAATTTGTCATCATTTAAACAATCCTGTTTATGTCGCCAAGGATGGGAAGTTTGGAGTAGCAGACATAAACAATAGTTTTTCCTCTTTCTAAGCTTCTCTACTTTTTACCACATTCCACCGCTGCTACCATGATGTAAGACATATACATATATTTATTAAAAAACAAATTAAGTTATTCACATGTTCAGGATCTTAAGACTAATGCTATAAACAAACAATTTTGTAATCACAGACTAAGGTAAACAAGATGGGTACTATAATATTGTTTCGCAAATGTAAACGTTAAACAAAAGCTACACCAACAACTATGACGAACTTGTTTCCAAGTAAACCAACAACATCATGAATGAGTATGAAAGAGAAGGGGATATACATGTAAGCGAGCGGAACAACAAGCAATGTGTATACAACACACAAATAACATCGTAGTCGCGATAGAATTCTCGAGAAGGCGAAACCCCGAACATTCCACTTCAAGAACCTTCATCAGACTGATTCGTGCGCATATAAAAAGGCAAGATAAAGCAAGCAAGCAGTAGTAGGAATTCAGCCAGCCTTGTGTGAAGAAAACAGTCGTGGTTTGAAGATCGCCGTTGTAAAGATCTAGCGAATAGTTGTGTGATAAGATTAACGTTGTATGTTGTAGTTATTGTTATATATGTACGTGGTACAAGTTCGAACAGTGGACATAAGATAGTGCGGACAATAAAGAGTTTAACTGAAATTAAACACATATTTGTTTTTACTTTGTTTGCAATTTACGAACTCATATTTAAACGTTTTTAAAAAGGTAAAAACGTAACAATTGGTGTCAGAAGTGGGATTGCAAAATCCAAAAGTAAAAATAAATAAAAAAAATAAAAAGAAATAAATAAAATGAAACTCTCCGAACTAAGAGTGGACCGGTTTAAACGAGAGTTGGGTAAACTAGAGCTGCCAACAACGGGCACTAAGAATGAACTGCAAAGACAGTTAAGGGAACAACTGCAGCTACAGGGCATTGACATCGAATCCTACGAGTTCGAGGATGAAGAGGAACGAGAGCTACAGGCCTCTGCAACCCCTAGTGGTGTCGACATAAATTCGTTGCTGGCCGCTATGATGGAAAAAATGCAAGTATTAATGGAGATACAAGAAGCTTCTGGAGCCGAAAATCAGAAAATGCAAGAAGTGAACAAAAAGCTATTTGCTGAGGTACAAGAAGCTTCTAGAGCCGAAAATCGAAAACTTCTGGCTGATGCACAAGAAGTTTCTAGAGCCGAAAATAAAAAACTTCTGGCTGAAGTACAAGAAACCTCTAGAGCCGAAAATCAGAAACTGCAAGCAGTTATTCATCATGGAAGCTGCAGGAAATACATGAGTCGGTCAGTAAAAGAATCACTGGTGTCGAGGAAAGGGTGTCGCATTTAGAAAAGACCGTTGACACAAAAGTGAACGATTTGGAAAAGACCGTTGACACGAAAGTGAACGATTTGGAAAAGACCGTCGACGGAAAACTAGTTATAATGGAGGAGAAGAATAACAACCTCCAAAGCCAGCGGCCGGAACAAGTGCGAATCGTATCGGAAGGTACCGGCAGGATAAAACCACCTTGCTTTGATAGCAGCTCACCCCTATCCGTGTTCAAATTCCAATTTGAGACAGTAGCCAGCTGAAACGGATGGGACGATGACGAGAAGGCGTTGGAACTAATTTTGGCATTAAAAGGTGTAGCAACCGAGATTCTAGAAACCATGCCAGCCAGTCGCGAGAACAACTATAACGACTTAATGGTGGCCTTACAGGGGAAATTCGGCGATGAGCACAAACGAGAACTGTACCGCATGGAGTTAAGGTGCCGTGCGCAAAAGGCTAATGAGTCACTTCAAGCCTTTGCAATGGAGGTCGAGAGATAAGTGCAGCTGACATACCCAGGAGAAAACCCAGGAGAAAGGCGTTTGTTAATGGCATACGCGACCCTGACATTAAACTAGCGGTATGTTCTACGCAGAAGACAACATTTGCAGAGACCGTGGCCTTCGCACTAGCCCATGAGACCGCTCATGCTGTTTCTAGACCACAAGTAAACAAAGTGCGAAAGATGGAAGTCGTGGAAGAATGCCTTCTAAATAAATTTAAGGAAATGTTGAAGCAAGTTTTGGGAGAAAACGGACAAAAGACTAAACTTAAATGCTTCAACTGTGGAAAGCCAGGGTTCGAGCCCCAGGCCAGACATCAAAAGCAAAATACAAAAAGTATTTCTTCGGCGATTTTCTCCCAGAAGATTTCTGGCAAAAACTCTGAGAGTAAATATTGCCATAAAAAGCTTCTCAAAAATCTGTCGTTCGGAGTCGACTTTAAACTGTAGGTCCCGCCACTCATGTATAAAATTAAAACACACACCATAAGTCGTGTGAGAAACTAGGTCAATAATCCTGACTGAAGGGTTGTAATGACCAATTATGTATGTATGTATGTAAACAAACAATTTCAATAAGAAAATATATATGTGGCAGCCCGACCAATAATAGCAGCGGTTGATATTGAAAATTAGCCGTAAGGACAAAACGATACGGCAAGGCAATAAAAACTTCTCGATTATTCGCGACGCCACGTTTTTTCTTTAAGCTGTGCACTTACGCCTACATAATTTAAAATAATAAAGAACTCTGTCTAATTTAACTTTATATAATTGACGCCTACGTTATTGTAAATAATAAAGATCGCTATATAATTGGTGACCCAGACTTTGAATATGTCGCAAACAAACACAGCAGACACTGTAGTGGAGCCAAAAGTAGAGCAACCAGCAACTCCACCAGCAATGGACGTAGTTGCTTCATTAAAAATTCCAATGCCAACATTGACCGAAACAGGCGTTGAGGCATTATTTTATGCTATTGAATTTTGGTTTGAAGCCTCTGGTATAACATCTGACTTAAAAAATTTAACACAATATGCGCATCTATATCACCAGCAAAGCTATTGCAACTACGCCCCATCATTGACTCAGCACCACCAACAAAGAAATACGATTGCATCAAACGTACCCTGATTGAAGACTTCACTGATAGTGAACAACGCAGAGTTCAGCGTGTCCTAACTGATATGCCATTAGGCGATCACAAGCCCAGTGAACTTTATGGCGAAATGAAACGCATAGCAGGGAATTCCTTAAGTCAAACCGTCTTGGGAGATTTGTGGGTAAGTCGCCTGCCAAAACATATTCAGCCTTCAATCATCGCCGCTAACGTCGATGTACTAGAAAAAATTAAAATAGCGGATTCTATTATGGACTCAATGCAAGTGCAACAAAACCACATAAGGGAGATTGCAACGCCGTCAGCAGAGGTGCAAAGCCTACAGAATCAAGTAGCGCAACTGACTCGCGATGTACAAAAAATTCTGCTCAATAACAGCTATAGAAATCGTTCTCGTTCACGCAGTCCAAATAGAGGCAATGGCTTTTGCTGGTACCATACAAAATTTGGTGCTAACGCCACGAGATGTCGACAACCATGCAGCTTTTCTTCTCACTCAACGACGGCAGTAAGACAATGACAAAAAAGGTACGGTGCAATATCTCAAATTTCTGACCATCCTAAAAATATGCAATCATATCGGCTACGTATTTACGATACGTCAGCAAAAATAAATTTTTTAATTGATACTGGCGCGGATGTGTCAGTCATTCCAAAGGTATTGCAGTCAGCCAGCTTAAAACCATCGGATTTGCAACTGTTCGCAGCTAATTGATCTACAATTACAGTATACGGTGATGTATTACTTAAATTAAATTTAAGGCGTGATTTTGTTTGGAAATTTTTAATCGCAGATGTTAATCAGGCAATTATTGGGGCAGACTTTCTTGCACACTACGATTTATTGGTTGACTTGAAAAACAAATGTTTACTGGACCGTTTGACAGCTTTGAAAACAAATTGCGTAATCGACACAACAGCTAACTTATCAATCAAAACATTTGATACAAAAATCCAATATGCGGACATTCTTAAACAGTTTGCCGAGATTACTCGTCCGGCCCAACCGGGCGCAGTTTCTAAAACAACCATTGTAGTGTATGCATACTTCTTACCCGCACTTTATTTATGCATTAAGTTATAAACATTCTTTATACTTTGTCAGCGTAAACATATAGTTCACTGACACATATTTTATAAACACTCTTTTTATGAATCAGTACTTTGTCAGCGTAAACATATAGTTCACTGACACATATTTTATAAACATTCTTTTTATGAATCAATACTTTGTCAGCATAAACATATAGTTTACTGACACTTATTCTATTCTTTTTTTGTATCGATATTTCTTATTGTTTAATGTAATTGAGCAAAATGCTGACTTAGAATTAATTTAGTATTTAAGCGATGCATTTTCTTAAATAAATTTCAGAATTAAGCTAGAAGTCAAAACGAATGTTTGTCTTTTTAATTCTCAAACAAAAAAGGGCATTTTGATGCTCGTAGAATAGCGGCTGCAGAGCTTAGATAATACTGAAAACCATATCCGAAACATCATATATTACATGGCGATCCTGCCCAACATAAATGATTCCTTTTTTTTTTTTTTTCCAAAAAAGAAAAATTTTTTTTTTCTATTTGCAATATTAAATTATAAATTGCGGGTTGCAAAGTACATTTGTTCAAAATTATAATACAAGGATAAATTTGTTCATTATTAGAATCCGGACACAGATTAGACTTTGTTTTCAATTCCTTATGACAACCCAAGAGGAGATAGATAATATATTAAAAAAATGGGAGGAATATATCCCGATGCCAGTATATGAAACGACAGAAGAACCTCCTCAATACAACCCGATCCCGAAAAACGCCGGTCCAAAACCAATAACTTTGGAAGAATATAGAAGGAGACAGGAAAGGATAAAAGAGGGAATCCATGCAAGGAAAATGTTGTGCATGGTTGTGATGTGTTTGAACAAGATGTTTTTAGATTGAATGGCATAACCGATGACTATACGGAGACTGTTGGATCGACAAAATTGGATGTAATATTTGGAGAGAGTTACTTAAAACATAAATTCCATCTGGTAAACAGTGACTTTCCGATAAACACGGACGGAATTTTGGGAATAGATTTCTTTTATAAATACAACTGTATAATAAATTACGATACACAAATCATAAGTGTTAATATGAATGGAGATATTATCACAATTCCTATAGAAACTAATGCAAACCAGGTGAAGGGTATTTTCATACCCCCAAGAAGTGAAAAAATAGTAAAGATCAATATTGACATAGGTGAAGATAGTGTCATATGTAATAAAGAAATACAAAACGGAATTTTCGTTGCAAATACAATAATACCAAAAAATGGTAATCGTTACATTAGGATTCTTAATACTTTGGAAACATCCATACGATTATCGCACATTAAACTATCTACAATACCTTTACAATGTTATAATATCTATAAAACCACACATCAGGATAACGAACATTGTTTGGAGGAAAGATTTCAGAGGTTACTGAAAGCAATCGGATTTAAAAATTTTGATGACGAGAAACAGAAAACCTTATATGGCATATTAAGGAAATATCAAAAGGTATTTCATCTCGAGGGAGAACCTTTAACAACTAACAACTTTTACAAACAGAACATAAAACTAAATGATGATACCCCGGTGTATACAAAAAATTACCGTTTACCACAAACACAATTGAATGAAATAGACAGACAAGTACAGAAACTATTACAGGACAATATAATAGAACCATCAGTTAGCCCATACAACTCTCCCTTATTATTGGTCCCAAAAAAGGGACAAAATGACATAAAAAAATGGAGTCTTGTTGTAGATTACAGACGTTTGAATGATAAAGTTGTAAACGACAAATTTCCCCTTACAAGACTGGAAGATGTTTTAGACAGGCTCGGACGAGCAAAATTTTTCTCAACTCTTGATATGACAAGTTCTTTTCATCAAATAGAACTGGATACAGCTTCAAGACCAATTACGGCATTTTCCACTAACAGCGGACACTATCAATATAATAGACTACCTTTCGGATTAAAAATATCGTCAAACAGTTTTCAGAGAATGCTCACAATAGCATTATCTGGTTTGGAATCTGAAGCATTCCTGTACGTGGACGATATAATTGTTTTCGGATGCAGCCTTAAACACCACAATGAAAATCTCATAAGAGTATTTGAAAGACTGAAACAGTACAATTTGAAATTAAACGCAGAAAAGTGTTGCTTTTTGAAACCAGAGGTCTTATATTTAGGACATCTTATTACAAAGGACGGTATTAAAACCGATCCAACAAAATATGAAGTTATTGAACAGTATCCTGTTCCTAAAAATTCGGATGAAGTTAGAAGATTCATAGCCTTCTGTAATTACTATAGAAGATTCATTCCGGATTTTGCACAAACAGCAAATTGTCTGAATAATTTATTGAAAAAGAAGGTAAAATTCGAATGGACAAAAGATTGCCAAAGAGCATTTGACACATTAAGAGACAGACTGAAGAACCCACCTATATTACAATACCCTGATTTTGAGAAACCGTTTATACTGACTACAGACGCCTCGAACGTAGCTTTGGGAGCAGTGCTTTCGCAAGGCGAGATTGGTAACGATTTGCCTATATCATATGCAAGCAAATCTTTAAATAAACACGAAAGGAATAAGTCGGTTATTGAGAAAGAATTATTGGGAATTTATTGGGGTATTCAATTCTTTAGACCATATCTATATGGAAGAAAATTCATTGTAGTAACAGACCACAGACCCCTCATCGCTCTATTTTCCCATAAGAATCCATCCTCAAAAATGACCAGGATCCGACTAGAGTTATCAGACTATGACTTTGACATTATATATAAAAAGGGAGAAAATAACACTAACGCAGATGCGCTATCTCGTATTGAACTTAATTCAAAAATATTGAAAGAAATGATTCCAAGCTGTATTGATGAAAAAGAAAAAAGAACTCTGGCAATAACTCGTAGCATGCTTAATAAAAATACAAGAAATAAAAAAGATAAAATTGGAAATAATAATAATAAAGAAAAGAATTACATATCTCAACAGGAGACAGGCCATCTCCATATGTGGGAATGTATATCAATTAACGATATAAAGAAGCTTCAAAGAATACAATTTATATATGAAAATAATGATATTAATAATCTGCAGAATAAATATGATAATGAAATTACACGCGTGATATGCAATAAAAGCGAAAATCCTATGTTTTCAGAAACATTTATGGAGAAACTTTTATTGAAAATAAAGACATTGAAGGATAAAAAGTACGTACTATATGATGATGATGAAATTTTTAAATATATATCAGTAGAGAAATTGAAAGAAGAATATAATAAACTAAAGAATAATGACGTCGATATAATTATATACAGAATGCCGAGAAGAATTAAAGATACAATAAAACAATACAGACTGATAGAAGAATTTCACAATTCTCCTCACGGTGGACATTTCGGAATAAGAAAGACATTAATTAAATTAAAACAGCGCTATATCTGGAAAAATATGAACAAAATGGTTAAGAACTATGTAAGAACATGTTCGTCATGCCAAAAGAACAAACAAGTAAGACATACAAAAGAACCCTTGTCAATAACGGATACACCATCAAAGTGTTTTGACATTGTAGTAGTGGATACAGTTGGACCATTGAGACCGTCGGCTAATTTTAGATATATACTCACAATGCAATGCGAACTATCAAAGTATGTTATAGCTTGTCCAGTTGAATCAAAAGATGCCAAGACTGTAGCAAAAGCACTAGTAGAACAGGTTATATTAAAATACGGTTTATTTAACGTTCTCAAGACAGACAGAGGCACTGAATTTACTAACGAATTGATGAGAGAGATTTGTGTATTATTAAAAATAAAACAGAGCTTCTCGACACCATATCATCATGAAACCTTGGGAACAGTAGAACGCAATCACCGTGTTCTAAATGAATATTTTCTAAATTTCGTAGAAGACAACAATTGGCATGAATGGATACCATACTTTGCTTTCGCTTTCAACACAACTCCCAATGTAGATACTAATTATACACCATTTGAATTGGTATATGGAAAACTTCCTAGACTACCGGGTGACGAGTTGAGAAGTCCTGAGAAAATCTACAATCTAGACAATTATCTGAATGAACTTAGGATTAGACTTCGCTACTCATTGCAAAGAGCAAGAGACATAATCTTAGAAGTAAAGAAAAAACGAAAATTAGAATCAGAAAGAAGACAAAACAGAATAGAACTAAGTATAGGAGATCAAGTTTTAGTAAAAGACGAGAATAGAAGAAAATTCGAACCTCCTTACAAAGGTCCATATAAAATATTAGACATAGATGACTTAAATGTTACTGTAGAAATTGATAAAACAAAATCCAAGACCGTACATAAAAACATGATAAAGAAATTTAATTCTTAAGATTTATAAAAATGTATGTTTATTTATATGTATATTTAGGTAATGAAAATAAAATTTTTTTTTATGGTCTTATAAAAACATAATAAAAAAAAAAAAAAAAACAATATAAAAAAAATTGTTATTATAGTAATAAGAAACCCCTTATTCTAAGTTTACTAACCTTAAGAACTAAAATATTTCTTTTAATTTACGTAATAAGAACCCCCTATTATAGATTTAGTTAACCAAACAATTTTTATATTTTTTCTTGTGTTATGAATATATTTTATTTTTAATAATACCCAAAACTAAAAGGGTGAGGGTGTAGTGTATGCATACTTCTTACCCGCACTTTATTTATGCATTAAGTTATAAACATTCTTTATACTTTGTCAGCGTAAACATATAGTTCACTGACACATATTTTATAAACACTCTTTTTATGAATCAGTACTTTGTCAGCGTAAACATATAGTTCACTGACACATATTTTATAAACATTCTTTTTATGAATCAATACTTTGTCAGCATAAACATATAGTTTACTGACACTTATTCTATTCTTTTTTTGTATCGATATTTCTTATTGTTTAATGTAATTGAGCAAAATGCTGACTTAGAATTAATTTAGTATTTAAGCGATGCATTTTCTTAAATAAATTTCAGAATTAAGCTAGAAGTCAAAACGAATGTTTGTCTTTTTAATTCTCAAACAAAAAAGGGCATTTTGATGCTCGTAGAATAGCGGCTGCAGAGCTTAGATAATACTGAAAACCATATCCGAAACATCATATATTACACCATAACTCATAGAATAGAGACCACTGGTCAACCTGTATTTGCGCGCCCACGACGGCTGTCACCAGAAAAGCTAACAGCTGCACATAATGAATTTGAGTCATTGATAAAACTTGGGATTTGTCGCCCGTCGAGTAGTAATTGGGCCAGCCCGCTTCATATGGTTCGAAAACCTGATGGAACGTGGAGACCGTGCGGTGATTATCGCGCGCTTAATGCTATCACAGTGCATGATCGTTATCCACTTCCGTATCTACAAGACTTTTCAATGGTATTGGTCGGAAATTCTATTTTTTCAAAAATAGACTTGCAGAAGGCGTTTCATCAGGTTCCAATACATCCCGACGACATACCGAAGACTGCCATTACAATGCCCTTTGGACTTTTCGAATTCACGCATATGACTTTTGGGCTTAAAAACGCAGCCCAAACATTTCAACGCTTAATTCACGAGGTGCTAAGAGGCTTACCATTCGTCTTTGCGTATCTAGACGATGTTATTATTGCATCACCTTCAAAGGATGAGCACATAAAACATCTCACTACCGTTCTTCATCGATTTAGAGATCATAATTTGACAATCAACGTGTCCAAATCGGAATTCGGCGTAACCGAACTGAAATTCTTAGGGCATTTAGTAACAAAGGATGGTTTCCGGCCCTTACCTGAAAAAGTTGATGCGCTACTTAAGTTTCCTCGGCCCAAGATGGTAAAAGATCTAAAGAAATTTTTAGCCATGCTTAATTTGTATAGGCGTTTTTTACCTAAGGCAATTGACATTCAGCCAATATTGTTTAATATGATCGACGGCAACAAACGAAATGATACGACAGTATTAAATTGGACCAGCGACACGACAGACGCCTTCGAGAGATGCAAAATACAACTTGCAAACTGTACTATGCTAGCTCACCCAATTCCAGAAGCCGAGCTTTCGTTGTGGGTCGACGCTTCGAACTACGCTGCTGGGGCTGTGTTAAACCAAATTGTTGGAAACGTGATACAGCCTCTCGCATATTTTTCCAAAAAATTTGCATTAGCAGAAATGCGATACAGTACATATGATAGAGAATTGAAAGCGGTCTACATGACAGTACGTCATTTTAGATACATGGTTGAAGGGCGTGTTTGCCATATTTATACGGACCACAAGCCATTAGTGTACGCATTTAAACAAAAACCAGAGAGAGCATCGGATAGACAAGCGAGGCAATTGGATTTTATTGCGCAAATAACTACAGATATACGTCATGTTGAGGGTAAAAGAAACATTGCAGCTGATTTGCTATGGAGAGTTGAGGCAATTAACACAGTAGGAATCAACTATGACGAATTGGCTACAGCTCAGTCAACGGATGAAGAATTTTAATCCTTATTGAATTCAAGTACGAAAAATTCATTGATACTCAAACCCTTTATCCTTCCTAATGCCTCAAAACCAATATATTACGATACATCTTTCGATCGCGTACGTCCTTTCATCACCAAGGGACTACGTCAGAAGTTTCTGCATCTAACCCATGATTTGTCACACCCGGGTACACGCGCTACAGCCAAATTAATGACTGAGAGATTTGTTTGGCCGAAAGATAGCAAAATTTTTGCAGGAAATTGCTTGCATTGTCAACGAAATAAGATAACACGACATACCCAGACTGCTTTCGTGCGTCGTAGTATACCAAGCCAACGATTTGCGCATTTGAACATCGACATTGTCGGGCCTTTTCCTCTGTCGGAAGGCAATCGATACTGTTTAACAGTTGTGGATCGATTTACTCGATGGCCTGAAGCGTTCCCGATGCCGGATATGACTGCAAAAACCGTAGCAAAAACTCTTATAAAAGAATGGGTATCTCGTTTCGGTATTCCAATTGACATTACGACCGACTTAGGTCGCCAGTTCAAAAGCACCCTATTTAAGGAACTTTTACGCATACTTGGGGTACATCATCTGAAAACTACGTCATACCACCCGCAATCAAATGGCATGATAGAGCGATGGCATCGCACTTTAAAATCAGCGATTTTATGCCACAGCGTTAACGAGTGGACAACATATTTACCAATAATTTTGTTGGGTCTGCGATGCACGTACAAAGAGGACATTCGAGCAACTCCTGCGGAACTAGTCTACGGTGCTACACTACGTCTACCTGGCGATTTTTTAATAGAAAACTCTTGTAATTCTGAAGCAGGGCTGATACAACAACTTAGACATACTATGGAGAGTTTGCGACCAGTAGATGCGGCCTGGCACTGCAACAATAAAATTTTTATACATCCAAATCTGAAGTCGTGCGAGTTGGTATTTGTCCGAGACGATTCGGTGCGGCCTTCTTTAACGCCTCCATACAGCGGCCCATTTAAAGTAGTTAAACGGACGTCAAAATATTACATTATAAACATTGCTGGAAAAGAAAGTAAAGTTTCCATTAATCGTTTGAAACCAGCATTTTGTGCTTCGGAAACTAACATCAGCAACGTTAATACGCACCATCATGTCACCTCTCAGAGGGGAGTACTGTGGCAGCCCGACCAATAATAGCAGCGGTTGATATTGAAAATTAGCCGTAAGGACAAAACGATCCGGCAAGGCAATAAAAACTTCTCGATTATTCGCGACGCCACGTTTTTTCTTTAAGCTGTGCACTTACGCCTACATAATTTAAAATAATAAAGAACTCTGTCTAATTTAACTTTATATAATTGACGCCTACGTTATTGTAAATAATAAAGATCGCTATATATATAAATAATATAATTTACCTGTTTAATGTTCGAATTTCCAAAATTTTCATGAATTAAATGAGTGAAGCCAAGTGATTGGCGAGAATTTTGGAAATTCGAACATTAAACAACACTCATAACTATAGATAATTCTGGAATTTGTGACCCATTTGTGCCGAAAAATTTTAATTACCGTCAATGTCAATGGCGAAAGTTTTAATAATTGAGACGTTAAAACACTCATATTCGTATACGTTAAATATACAGTACCGGACAAAACTAAGGCACCAGGTCGTGTTTGCCAGAATGTAGTTCAATAAAATTTTAAAGCTGTAACTAAGATTTATTAACACTATACGCTAGGATTACTAGAACAAAAAAAAATTCACTATACTCTTAATTCAAAACAAAAATATTCATAAAAAATAACAATACTATTCGATTAAAAATTCTAAAATATTTAATATTTTGTTGTGTATCCCTTATTTTTCAAAAAATGCAGCATATCTGCGTGGTATTGTCTCAATTAAGTTAGAAAAAACCTCCTTAGAGATCTCTTTTTACCTGTTGGAAAAGGTCGACTATATTTTTTCAAGTATCGCGTAAAATTTTTGTCCAAACAACATGAGGCTGACACCACAGAACAAACAGAAACGAAAGCAATGACATTTGAAAAAGGCTCATAACCTAAAAACACTGGTCCAACTAGAGGGAGAAAAAAAATGTTATTTTATTGTTACAAACCAAATGTGTTAGAAGCAACAGATATGCAGAGTGAAAAATGGTGGATAAAGTAAAAAAATTAAATGTAAACAAACATTTATTTTGTGTTAAAAAGGGAAAATTTAGAATAGTTTTTAATTTCTTCAATGAAAATTGTATAAATTCGTAAATATTTAATTATTAATCGAAATTTGTGTGATTTTTGGTCACAATGAATACAGTTCCTTGTGCAAAAGGTAAGTAAGAAGCTAAATATATCAAGATCAAATAAGACATATTGCTCATAAAATTTTTTTCTTGCAGATCTTTGTGTATATTACCAAAGAAAATAAAGTATAAAGAATGTGCATCTTAACATATTTTGGAATATTTTTCAAAAATATTTCATGACGCGGGGGGAAAGATAGGAGGGAAGTAAACAGAAACGAAGAGCGTAACAATGCGTTGCTCTCATTCTTTGCTCTCATCGCGATGAGATGAAAGACTATAAATATATGAAGATGTTGCACTGCCAGTGCCAAATTTGTCGATGGCAGTACGGCTACTGCCACTTATTGTACTCAGAGAATTTATTATACTCAGAGAACGTATTGTTCTCTTCTCTAATTTATTCTCATATGCGTGTATACGTGTGTGCTTGTACATTGGCAAATAAAATAATAAACAAACTGAAAGATGTCTTGTTTTCACAAAATGTATGTGCAAATAGCCTGTGGAAAAGAAATATTACCGTTTGTTTTATTGTAGGGTAAGAATATGTGTTTTATTGTTGTAGAAATGAAACTATATCGATTCGCACCGAAATAAAAAATCCACATTTTGTGTGGACATTTGAAACTGAAAAATTGTTTTATAAAAAGTGTGAATTTAAAAATTGTAGTGCATGCTCAAACAAATCGTTTAATAAATATAATATATAATTAAAATCATAAATCATATTTTTAGAAGATATTGATAGGACTGGAAATATATCAGAAAGTACACATACCCCTGATATAGATGTCGCAGATATATACGATGAAAATAAAGAATATTTTAATGAAGGCACCGATTGTTTTACGTCCAACAATGTGCCAATTGAATTAACATCAAGTCGATATTTTGTTGGTTACATAGCTCAACGAATATCTTGCGTTAAATGTCGTGTGGATATAATCAAACCAGCGCAAATTTTGTCATATCCTTCAGAAATGTTCGTTCATGCAAAAATATTATATAAAAGATTCCGACTTTGGAAGTTTGTGCGCTCCATCTGATTTATTTTTTGAAGTTTGCAAAATTCATATAAGTCTTCGAAAAAATTTTTTTAGAAAATAAATCTATAAAAAACAAAAAAACATTTGTAGTTGGCAAAAAAATACAAAAAATGCACAAAAAATACAATTTATTCCTTGGTTTGATGAAAATAACGAATGTTATAAACACAGAATGGAGATGCTTAATTTACTAATTGTTGTTTTACTACGGAAGCATTCCACATGGGAAACATACAAATTCAAATTATCCAGTATGGAAAAAGTTAAAATTTTGAACCATTAAAATGATAAATAAATTTAATAAATACTAAACAAAAAAAGCATTCGTTTTATTACAACTTCATTCTATACAAAAATAGACACATATGGTAAATACATACATACATAATTGAATAGTAATATATAATTCGGTGCGAATCGATATAATTCCATTTCTACAACAATAAAACACATATTCTTACCCTACAATAAAACAAACGGTAATATTTGTTTTCCACAGGCTATTTGCACATACATTTTGTGAAAACAAAAAATCTTTCAGTTTGTTTATTATTTTATTTGGCAATGTATGTATACATAAATGCACACACGTATACACGCATATGATAATAAATTGCTTAGAGAAAAGAACAATACGTTCTCTAAGTATAATAAGTTCTCTGAGTACAATAAGTGTACTGAGTCTTTTTTGTTTTATTTCTCTCAGTTAACATGAGAGTGAGAACGACGATTCAGCTTTCCATGTTACCTACCCCCCTCATAGGAAAGAAGCACAAAATTTTGTCAATTTTAAATACACTGTGTGCAACATCTTTACATATTTATAGTCTTTGGTCAAACAATAAAAACGATCATACATACATAATCGTACGTACGCATATACATACGTACGATGAGAGCAACACATTGTTACGCTCTTTGTTTGTGTTTATTTTTCTTCTGTCTTCCCTCCCTCATCAAGAAATGATTTTTAAAAAAGATTTTGGTGAGAGCGGGTCTTACTGGTACATCCCGCCATAAGAAATTTTACTTCTACATGATGCGCATTCTTTATATCCATATTCTTTGATATTACCTATATTTATTAATTTCTTGAATGAAAAAGTTAAAATTCCTTAATTCTTTCATTATTAATCGAACTATTAGCAATTTCTCTTCACAATAAAACAAGTTCCGTGTGTAAAAGATAAGTAAAAAGAAAAATATAGCAAAATATATTCTCATAACTTTTTGTTTCAGGAGTTTATGAATATACCTCTAAATTGGTTAAATACTAAGTTAGTGACAATCGATGAAAGGTGCCACCAAATACATTAGTTCCGTATTGCGTTTCCCCAAGAAAACAGTTCATTTCCTTTCAAAACTATTATATTATTCTACAAAAATATCATCAATTTCTACCAAAATAGAAAATAAAAACCTACCCTAAAAATTAACAAAACATAAATAAACAAAACTGAAAGAATCAGACAGAGACAGAAATACTTTTTGGTAATATTTGCTTTCTCTTTCAGGTTTGACCAGTGTTGCTGTCAAATTCGTTTCTATACTGTGGCTGACACAAGGAGTACTTCGACTTAGTTAAAATACAAAGTATGGCACAAGGTAAATTCATAGTAGGTAGCCTTTTCTCAACAGCTGACTCCTTTTTGAATGTCAAAATTTTGTTGTTTTTTTTTGTGTTTTGTTTCGATAATCATTTTCGCATTTATAAACCCTCATTTGTTAAAATTTTTGCAAGATGATTAATAATATTTAAGCCTTTAACACTAAATCCATATATCTTTTAAACTACAACCTAGATTTACTATATTTATATTTATTTAGACGAGACTGATGAATTACCCAAAAAAAGATTTCTGTATCTCCAACTAGGTGCCTAAACTATGTGCAATAACAAATAACGTTTGCATCTGCCATTTTTCTCGATGGCCATATAAGACATGTTATTTACATAAAGTGGAAATTTTATTGACTGCATGGAATATTTTTTTTTTAATTTATAGTTGCCCCACTTTGGCGTAATTAAGCATGACATAAAAATCAAAAGAAATTTCAATATATAAAATTTATTTAGTTTTTTTAATTGCTTTTATTAATTTCCTATGGAGGTTTGAGGGTTAATTTTTTTGACATTCCGCGTGTACTTTAACAACTTTTTTTTCTCATTTTTCTTCCTATTGTCATTCTTCAGTCAGCTGTTTCTGACAATCGAAGTGGTTTTTACAAAAACAAAATGCCTGTTGTTTTTGCATTGTTGTACTTGTTGTAGACATAAGGTCACCTATTAATGAATACGTCTTGGTATGGCAGATTCTACGTGGCTGGCTTTAGGGTGACCATATAAACTAAAAAAATTTCTGTTCTGCACATATGTATGCTTACATCATACCAGCGTTGCCATTTGCCAAGTTTTCCCTTCTTTTTCAAGTTTTTGGAGATGCGAAAAAGTTTTCATTAAATTTGTTTTCTAACAAAACAAGTTTTTTCGACAAAATTAAATTTAAAATTTTTTTCAATAAATTCAATATTAAAACAGGAAATATTTACATTTTTAAATAAAATATTGTGTATTTTATTAATCCCGGACAAAAGACGCAAAAAAACACCAACCTGGCTCCGGAATTTCCTTTAAAAAAGTTGGTACTTTTGTAGAAAACAAGGTTTTTTTTGTAAAAAAAAAATTTTTTTCCCAGAAATAAAGTTTTTTTTTTAATCTGGCAACGCTGCATCATACTAGTACGGTAGCATAAGCGCAATCAAACAAACATGTGTATTCAGTAATTTCTTTTAATTTAAGTTTTCTGTTAATTTATGTTAATGTTTTTTTGTTTCTTTTTTACTCTAACTGCAAAAAATTGATTTTATTTATTTATTACATGTATTAAATTTATTATTTATTATCTTTATACATTAAATGGTTTATTTTTTATATATTGAAATATTTTTTTAATTCGTAAGGCCTGGAACAGAATAAAGCGAAAGCTTACGACGTAATACACATCGAAGAAAGAAAAATGTGAACAGAATAGTGCAGCTTTCTTACAGCGTTGCTTAATATTCTTTTCTTTTCAAAACTTACAGAATAATAAAATAATATTACGTGAATTTTATGAAAAATGCATATCAAATTGTATAATAAATGCATATCCAACTACATATTGCTCTCCAGCAACATTAAATTTTGTGTTTCCCATGTAGAATATATTGAAAATTATGGAAACCTTCTTTACAATTTATATTTGTCGTGCAAATTTTGGGCTTCAGCTTATATTGCAGCGACTACTACTGTTTTTAACTTTTGATAGTTTGCAGCGCTACTAGTTACGTTATAATACAGCGTCTATTCTGTTCTCCACTTAAGAATTATAACAATATATATTATTAAATACATTCTATTGTCTGATCAGGTTCATAAACCGATAAACAGAAATTTTTAGAGCAGTCATGATTTTGACGAATTTAAATAAATATTTTTATATATATTTAATGCAAAACAAACCGCATTATGTATAAAGGGTTAATAAATAAATAAAAACAAATTTGCTCTGTACCGAACACACATGTATGTTTCATTGTGCTTATTCTACCTTACTAGTTTAAGTCACGCAAAAGACAGCTCAAGAGAGTACAACTATAACAGACATGCGCAATGAATTATCATTATATGTTTTCTTGCTTTCAGTTGAAAACCCAGAGTAAAGCCGTAGTTATGCGTCCGTAACGGAACGTAACCGCAACAGTAAGAAACAGCTGATCGTTTTTGTTATGTATAAAGCAATACGAATGGTTATAGAAATGTAATGTAACGTAACCGGAACGTAAGAATCTGTAAAAAAATAGAATTTTCTTAAATTTTTACGTGACATCTGTTTAGCAGTGTTAACAACGTGTCAACATTATAAACCACCAAAGCTGAAAATTGAAATTATAAACAGAATTCACATTTTGTACGTATGTTATGTTTGTCTGTATGTGGTATTCACTTTAAATGAAACTGCACATATTTTAAAAACTCAAATTATAATTTATTTCATTATTAACTTTTATAATTTAAAATAAAAATAAACACTATTTTACTATTACATTATGTAGGTGGGGTTTATTTTTATTTTAAATTAGAAAAATATAGTTATCGATTTTTAACTAATTAAACTAATTATTTAATTTGCATTTAACTTTTACTAGAGAAGATAAAAATGTTTTAACATTCGTACAAATTTGGTTTCCGAAGTACCTGATCTGTTTCTGTAGGATAAACAATTTCACTTGCTCGTCTATTTATATGCAAAATATAAACAAAATCACTAAATTTTGTGTTTGTGTTTCCCTCAACAAACAAACACAAACTAAATTGAGTGTGTTTGTGTGAAAGTGTAATTGTTTGGCTTACAGAAACAGTACATAAAACTTTTAATAACTACCTTTAATTAAATAAAAAATCGTTAAATTGAACCTAAAAAGTCTGTAGTGATAACACTGGTTAACAGCTGAATTAAGGAAAAACAAAAGGCGCCATATTAAAATTGATAAAAAGAGTGAAAACAAAGTTTTTAAAATCTGAAATTAATATTAACTTGGATAAAAAAAAAATAATAATGTCATATGTTTTTATGTAAACAAAACAAAAAAGAAATAAAGAAAAACAAATAAAGAAATAAAAATTGCAAAAACTAAAAGACAAAAATTCAGATATGGATATAGAAGTCATATTTTTGGGTTTGAGTTTTTATTTAATTATTGTTTTTTACACAAATTTAATATTAATTTCAGATTTTGTTTGTTTGTTTGACTTTAGAGTTACTTAGCTGTAATCACAGCTAAGATTTATTTGGCCCGTTTTTAAAAACACAACGCCAACACCAATTATAGCTAGTATTACTGGCAATGAATCAATAGGAGAAATCAATTAAACGAAAGTTTACAGTAAAACCTTAATCTTGTTCAGGAACTCGATTAATTGGACGATTCCATCTGTCCTCTGCGTCAGAAGGAAATCTGTAACCGAGTTATATAGGCCCAGAATTGGGAAATTACTTCTCACATCCGAATATTTCCCGCATTTAAAGACAATGTGTGAAGAATCCTCCACCGTATTGCAATGTACACATAATAAAGAATCAGTAACATTCATTCTCCCCAGGGTGCTACCGCAGTAAGTGTGACCACTCAAAATTCGGTCAGCCATTCTCAAGTCGGTGGCCTTTATGTTCGTAATGTCCGTGTCAGTATTGTAAAACCAGTAAGTCTTTAAGGTCATGGGGAATAATCTTCCGTAGTCGATACCCTTAATATTCTTCAGTCTACTGTATTCAATACTCCATTCGCGATTTAAGATTGATTCTATTGCAACAATCGCATCTTTGGAAGTCCAGCTGATATGGACCAAGGAACCGTTCACCAACGCGTTTTTAGCAGCAGTGTCTACAATTTCGTTACCATCGATTCTCATATGACTAGGAATATGAAAGAATGATATATTATCGAAATTTGATATGCCAATTTTGCCGAGAATTCTACATACCAAATAGTTATCGCGGATCTTGTTCTTTAATGCATATAGACTTGACTTCGAGTCGGAAAAAATTACCGCTTTCCTTATTTCCTTCGAAATGGCGAAATCTATAGCTATTTCTATAGCCAGAAGTTCAGAAGACATAGATGAAAGTATTCTGTAAGTGTAGTTCGACTTCGTGGTATTAGAATTAGAGTGATGAAAAGCGAATCCAGTAAAATTTGTTGAGACTGAGCCATCAGTAAAGAAAATGTCATATTCATTGAGAATAAAATGATCTAATTTTTCATAAAATAAGCAACGAGTTATCACACTATTTGCATCTTTCTTACTCCTATATATACCCTCATAGAAGTCCAAATTGAAGATAATGTGATGAGAATTATCCTCAAATTGTGTGAGCTCTCCTAAGTCTGAGAAAATATATTCATATTGGCGATAGATTTTAGCGATTCCAGTGTTCAGACAAGTTGAGTTTGGTAAAATATGTACAATTGGAAGCTTGAAAATGATGGCCTTGATAATTTCCTTAGCGGTGACAATTGTAGCTCGATATTTAACTGGGAGTTCAGCCGCCATATGATACAATATGTGAGTAGGAGTAGATCTTAAAAGTCCCAGACCTTGTCTTAGGAAGTTATTTATACGTTTTGTTATGTGGTTCAATGCATTTTTCCCCTTGTTAGAAAAGGAAGAGATGGCATATTCGATCCTGGGTCTTATAAATGATCTGTAGATTTGTAACGCTCTGTAAGGTGCAACTCCATGATTTCTGTGATTCAATATTCTGAAGAAACCACATGTTTTCTCGATATTGTTCATAGTCGATTTTATATGCTTCATTGGTGAATTGTTATTAGAAATTATTCTGCCTAAAAATTTAATAGATTTGACTTCAGGAATCATCTTTGATTTTATACACAGGTTTAAAACACGGGGTCTGTTGTTGAAATGAATGGCCTTAGTTTTCTCAACATTGAAAGTCAAGTTTAAATCCGTGCAACGATCAGACAGATCGTTTAGCTTACTACGAAGGTTATTTCTTGCGATTGAGAAGTTTTTATCAAAACAGACGATAAAAAAGTCGTCTGCGAATTGAAACAATAAGGTGTTTTCATCGATACAATTATGCAATCCAGCCGTATAAAAATTGAAAAGAACAGGTGACAAAGCACTCCCTTGAGCTAATCCGTTATTAGTCGTGATTGATTGTTTGCCAAGCACCAATATTCTGTTTTCCAGGAAGATTCTTATCCAATAAGACATGAAAGTTAAAATTAGCTTCAATCATCATATTGAATAGTTTTGCAATGTTCGTATTATCGTACGCTTTTTCGATGTCTAAGCAAGCTGCCACGACATGAACACCTTTACTTTTGAGAGAATATTCCGAATTGATAACGTCATTGACGCATTGAGCAGTAGATCTTCGTTTACGGAAAGCATAAGTACGTTCGGGAAGTAACTTGTTAACATCCAAATGATCTTCGATGTGAACTTTCACCATGGCCTCTAGGCATTTGAATAAAACAGAGAGAAGGCAAATGGGCCTGTTATTTGCAATAATATTTGAGTCTTTATTTCTCTTAGGTACCGGGCAAATGATAATTTTCCTCCAATCGTCAGGGATGGAATTATTCTTCCAAATATTTATTATATTATCAAATATTTTCCTTCTGCCATCGAATCCAATTTTAATCAAGATTCTATACGAAATGCCGTCAAAGCCTTTAGCAGATTCTGGGTTGCGAGATGAAATATAATCCTCAAAAACGCTGTGGGATAATTCCGGAATCAATGATGAAGAGTTGTTCCAAGGGATAATATTGTGTAAGGTGAATGATGTAGGTGAATTATTCGTGTCCACAATCATATTTAGAAATTCCTTTTTTTGTTGTTCGTTCCATGAATTATTGTACTTTTTGGGTTGCTCATATCTTTTAACTTTAGATAATTTCGTCCACATTTCCTTAATAGAGGCGGGTTTAGTCAGGTCATCTATTAGATTCTCAAAATTGATTTTCTTTCTGTTATTTATGTAGTCCTTGAGTTTTTTATCGGCTTCCTTAAAGTTAGTAAAGTCGATTAGAGTTTTATTCTTGAAAAAGCGATTTCTCATTAAATTGCGAAGGCTAAAAAGCCGATTTGCTTCTTTGTCCCACCAAGATTTGGGTTTAAATTTATTTTCATTACGCAAATTGATAGTGTTCTTGACTCTAATAAAGTCGATCAAATTCTTAAAATTTTCTAAATCGCCATTAAAATCCAAACATTCGATTTCTTTGTAAAATTTATTCTTATTCAAAAATTTCGATATGGGTTTAACTTTGGAGTGGAAGAGATCCATGATAATAGGTAAGTGATTGCTGCCTGTAATTTTAGAATTGACTACTCTCCATGCTATCTCAGAGGTGTTAGCATTGTGAAAAGTGATGTCCAGGGCTGACGGCTGAGCATTAGGGGCAACAAACGTATTAGAACCATCATTAATACACGAGAAATTAAATAAGGTGAGAAAATCCTCCAGTAAAACGCCTTTATTGTCTTGATTGTTATTATCCCAAACGTTCGATTTAGCGTTGAAATCACCGCAAATTAATGTTTTGTATTTCTGCATCCTGACGAAATCGAAGATTTTTCTCATATCAGTTGCGAAGTCATCCAAAGAGGTGTTAGGGGGACTATATACACATACGATTGTAAAATTATCCTTAAGATTGATGGTAGTTATTGCCAATGAGTCACAATTCGTGTCCAAATTATTAATAAAGTATTTAATCTTTCTTCTGAGGTAAAAACCAACCCCACCAAATCCGTCTTTTCTATTTTTACACACAAAATTGAAATCAGCTAAACTGGTAGCAGAATTGTTGGATAGCCACGTTTCGTAAAGTGCAGCAATGTCGATGTTATTATTGTTCATAAAAGTTTCTAAAAGTTCTTTGTTGCCCTTTTTTCTCAGACTCTGAATATTATATTGTAATAGTTTCATTTAGCCGGGAAAGAATTTAAAATTTGTCTTTAATAATAGAGCTATTTATCCTGTCAGCCTCTATATAATTCATGCCCCTATTGACCTTGTCCCTCATTGATATCAGGATTTTCCTAGATTGTTCTGTATCAAGTTCACCCTTTGTCCAGTCTGATATGATACTTGATGTATCCTTATAAACTTGAGTCAACATTTCGATTGCCTTATTGAAGTTGTCCGATTGATCATATGTGTTAACATCCCTAGATTCGTTTTCCAAGCTACCTGAAGATTCTCGTTGATTCCAATTTACATTACGTGTATATGGTAAACGTATCTCATGTTCTTTTAAAACTCTCTGATGTTCACGGGCTAGTCTACGAGCGTTTTCATCTTCCCTTACCCTATTGGGATTGATTTTGGCCACTTTTGCATAGGGAAGAACTTTGTGTAAATTCTTAACGGCTTCGCTATTGTTTACGTATCTGTTGTTAACTCTACCCGATGAATTAAGTGGGGGGAAATCATTCGCATCCTCTAAAATCTCAAACCTATTGGAGATTACACTGGACAGTCTAGTTCTGGCTTCCTTTAACGTCAAATTCTCAACAGTCATTAGTTTCTTAAGGGCGTACGCTTTAGTCCTGGCCGGGCAATCCTTAGATGTCGGAGGATGGTTACCCTTACAATTGAGGCACATGAGGTCCGAGCAATTATCATTAACATTATGAAGATTGAAACAATTTCTGCATACTTCTGTACTTTGCTTACAATGCTGAGCGAAATGGTTATACCGAAAACATCGGTAACATTGACCAAAGGGGATGAAATACTTAATCCTGATTTTAGTATATCCGTAGGTTATCTCCTTTGGGATTTCATTTCCCTTAAAGATTACTTTCATATTCTTAGTAGGCACTGAAATAAGGTCACCGTTGTCATTCCTTCTCTTACGGCTAATTCTAGATACTTTTAAAATTGGAATAGACGATTCAACAAAACTCAAAAAATCCTCCTCAGAGATTTCACTGGGAATATCAAAAATTATGCCAGTTTTGGACACGAAATGAGCAAAAATTTTCGGGGTAAGACCCTTCGCCTTGATTCTGGTATCATCCACGAAGCCATTGGCTGCAGAGAAATTCTTAAAAGAAATTTTGCATCTGCCAAAACCGATCCTCGAAACTTCAAGAACATCAACTATTTGTAAATCCATAATTACGTTGCATACCGTAATAGCGTTCAAATATTTCCTCATGCCTTTTTCATCGTATGCGTCCAGATATACTATGTAAGGGCCTTTATGGTCTTGATCATATCGATAAAGAGTCTCCACTTTAGACGACTGTTCCCTATTCACATTACTGTCCGAGATGCTTGCACTATTGCAGGCTACAATTCTGTCATCGTCCGAGTTGGCCATATCCGACTTACCCGAATTTTCCTCCATCGGTATCGACCCTACGGATTTGCTCGCCTTTTTCTTCTTCCTCACATTTTCTTCCCCTTCATCCAGGGGGCAAGAGCCCCCGGACGATGCCATCCTCTTACACCCAGGCAAGGTTCACCAGATAAGTCCAATGGTATAGATGAATATGGAAAATGATAATGAAATGATGATGATGATGAAAAGTCCCAATACAATTAAGTTACAACCACGTTTCAATAAATTTTCCACAAGAAAAAATTGTTCATATAAACTGACGCCCCAAAAAAAGAACGGTAAAAATAACTGTCACAAAAAATACAGTTTTACAGAGCACGAGTTGGAGTGAGATAAAATCACAAGAACACAAAGATGTACGTCTTCACTCGACAAAAGTTCATACGGGAATGAATTTCAGATTTTAAAAACTTTGTTTTCACTCTTTTATCACTTTCAATATGGCGCCTTTTGTTTGCTTTAATTCAGCTATTAACCAGTATTATCACTACAGACTTTTTGGGTTCAATTTAACGATTTTTTTTTTATTTAAAAGGTACTTATTAAAAGTTTTATGTACTGTTTCTGTAAGCCAAACAATTTCACTTTCACACAAACACACTCAATTTAGTTTGTGTTTGTTTGTTGAGGGAAACACAAACACAAAATTTAGTGATTTTGTTTATATTTTGCATATAAATAGACGAGCAAGTGAAATTGTTTATCCTACAGAAACAGATCAGGTACTTCGGAAACCAAATTTGTACGAATGTTAAAACATTTTTATCTTCTCTAGTAAAAGTTAAATGCAAATTAAATAATTAGTTTAATTAGTTAAAAATCGATAACTATATTTTTCTAAATTAAAATAAAAATAAGCACCACCTATATAATGTAATAGTAAAATAGTGTTTATTTTAAATTATAAAAGTTAATAATGAAATAAATTATAATTTGGGTTTTTATAATATGTGGAGTTTAATTTAAAGAGAATACCACATACAGACAAACCTAACACACGTACCAAATGTAAATTCTGTTTATAATTTCAATTTTCAGTTTTGGTGGGTTTTTATATTGACATGTTGTTAACACTGCTAAACAGATGTCACGTAAAAATGTAAGAAAATTATATTTTTTATAGATTTTTACGTTCCGGTTACGTTACATTACATTTCTATAACCATTCGTATTGCTTTATACATAACAAAAACGATCAGCTGTTTCTTATTGTTGCGGTTACGTTCCGTTACGGATGCATAACTGGGGCTTAACGTTGAAAATGTCAAAGTACATAGTATGACGGATCCTATATGACTTTGCTTTAAGACAACAACTGTAAGATTGTGGCGTAGCACTTGGCCTTTAGAATTTGTTTACAGCATAAAATAGTTTTAAACAAAAATCTTTGCTGTTTTACAAAAAAATCCAGTGTCCAATTTTTCATCATCATATTGTAAACTACACATTTATTCATTAATGAAATTTTAAGCGATTTTACTTTATTTGAATTAAAAGTGTGGCATTACCACTATCTAATTAGAAATTCTTTTTGTTCTTTCTTCTTACTTTTTCCATTTTTTCATTCATTTTATTTTTATACAATTTCACTTAATTTCGAGCTTCAGGAGGCAAATGACGTGTTTTGTTTACGGAAAAGACAAAGTGGCAAATAATATTACATTTGATTTGGATTTTATACGTATTTATAAAAATTAAAATATAATTGTTGGTGCTAATTAATTTAATAAAAAATAAAGAAGTGCTAAATTATGAAGGTCGCTCTAATAAAGGTCGTTGAGATAAACTACCAACAACAATATTATTAGTTTATATATAGCAATGTAAGAGCAAAAACTTAAAAAATTTTATGTGGAAACGTGTTTGCGAGAAAGAAAATATATCGTATACCTATAGTAAGAGTAACCCATCAATAGCAACAATAAATACAAAAACAAAATAATATAGAGAAAAGCAAGGTAAAATATAATGTCAAAATGACAGCCCCCATTCGATTTGCTCACACACCACCATCAGCTGGTTGGGTTAAGTTCAATACGTTTTAATAAGTCTTAAAATAGTAGAATAAAAATAAAAGAAAAAATTCAAATTCTATTGTAAAGATATTTTTTTTTAATTTCCTACAAAATTCAAATAAAATTTTGTTACATCTTTGGCGTCTATTCTTTGTTTGAAAAAGTTGTGCTTGTGTGTGTTGAAGAAAATTTGACAAAAATTCAATTGTTATGAAAACATTAAAATTACCAATTATTTTCATGCTGAACTTGTTAAATAATCTGAAATTATTAAATAATAAATTACTGCAGCATACATACAAATATTTCAGGAGCCTCGTCATTCAAATAAAAATGGATCAAGACGAAGAATATCATCATCAACCAGAACAAGAGTATATTGTGGAACAGAATGCAGGTATGTTTTTTTTTCTGTATATGTATTGTCATCTATGCACCATAACCAGATTTTATTAGGAGAGGTAGGTGCAGACATTGAGTATATGGGAATAGATGAATTCGATGACAGCGAGAACGAAAGTTTTGATGATAATGGAGACAACATTGCTGATGATGAAAGTGACGACTTCAATGATGAAGACGACGATGACAATAATAGTAATTATGATGAACTCGATGAAAATATGGATCAAGATAGTTATTCTTCAGATGATTACGATAATTTATCAGAAATGGATCCAGAATATGCAATTCGTAACTTTAGGCGAATGCACAAAATGTTTATAAAACGTCAGCAAAGTCAGAAGAAGCCTTTATATAGTTTTCAACCATTACGCTTGATACAGTGTCATTATAAAAATCGCCATGATCGTTGGGAATATCCAATAGCACGTAGTGGGCACCGTATAATTGCTTCTGAATCTCATCTGTATTCTTTGGGTGGATATAATCCAAAAAGACCAACGAATGTAATGCGCCGTGATGCATGCATTTTATTTCAAGAATTGTGGTCATATAATTTTGCTTCTAATAAATGGAAACTCCTGCAAAATGCGGATAATTCTCATATGCCTAGGGAACTAGCATCGAATGCTTTAGTCATCTACGACAACGTATTAATAGTAAGTATATTTTATTCCTTTATTTAGTTTTTATTCTCTAATCTTAATTTTAAATTTATTGCTCGACTATAGTAACTAAACTTCAGATGAGTTGTCCGTCGCCAAAATAGATATTTCAAAAGGCAACTGGCAACTTTATTTAAAATTTAAACAAAAATATGTTTTTTGGTAATAAGCTTCCAATTCCAACGCATCCATATTTAATTAATCAATCTCTTTAAAATGTTTTAGTTCCTTTTTTATCCAAGTTAGGTAAATTTACAGTTGAAGTACATACCAGCATGCAAATTTTATTAAACATTTATTTTAAATTATAACATTTTTCACAAAGTTAAGTCAAAATATGTATGTATGTACATAGTTGTCAAAATACTTTTTCTACATATATTTGTTACATATATGTTTAAATGCATTTTGCAAAAAAAAAGTTCGGTTTTGGAGATAGTAGGTATGTCACAGAATTTATACGAAAGTGAAAATCTCCATGTTAATAAAACTCTTACATCTTGTTCTTTTTCTTCAGCTGTCATACCTTTTCTTATATCCGAAAAAATAGAAGATTGTTATATAATGTAATTTAATACCCTGCCTCTACTGAACAGTTGTTTTGCTTTGTAAATAGAAAAAAACAATACCGAAATATTTGGAAATAACCGCATTTTTGTAAAATAATATAAAAAGATATAAAACAACTTCATTTGAACTCTTCAATACGCTAATACGCTAGGTATAGCACTTTAGAAAATATACGATAACTTAAGAACTTACACATATTTTTCTTGTTAATTATGCAAATTCCAATAATAAATAATAATTCTTAGCAATTATCTTTTATGTACATACCACCAAATTTTCAATTACACCTTGGTATTTTGAAATGAATCCAGAAGACATGTTTTTTGTTTGATTTTGTGACACAGTGATTGGAAATGAAAACTTTTATAAAAATTCTTTCATGTTATCCTAATATACGAATTTTTGTAACTTGGAAAAATATTTTAGCAAATTTATGTATAAGCCAATACACTACCTACAAGACTACGGCGACTTTGACTATTCTTTATTATTATTATTATTATCTTTATTAGTATTCTTGAATACTTTGAAATATCACAATAATATAAATATAGATTTACATAAAATATTTCTCTAATTTACATCATTTTTAACAAAATTTACACATTGTCTTTTAAATTCATGATCATTCAGTTCATTTTTAATATTATTTGACAGAGAGTTATACAGTTTTAGTCCTTTGTAAAAGAGTGATAGTTGCATTGCCGTTGTATTAACTTGTTGCAATCTGAAGTCTTCCGCATTCCTCAATCTATAGGGTTGAACATCTCCAACATATCTTATTTGTTCGCATAAGTATTCTGGCGCCTTTCCTCGTTTAAGTTTTCGGATAAATATAAGTGTGTTTAATTTTAACCTCTGTTTTATGCTCAACCACTTTAGTGTATTCAACATGAGTCGAACAGACGTGTATCTGGTACAATTCAATATTGTTCTCATTGCCTTGTTTTGTAACTTCTGTAGTCTTTCGATTTGAGATTCATTACAGCAAGTGTAGAGGATTGTTGACCCAAACTCAAAATGTGGTTTTATTATCGTATTGTAGATATTAATTGCCGTTAGTGTAGAGATATTCTTTCGGATTCTTTTGAAAAATCCAATCTTCTTACCAATTTTTTTGCAGATGTACTGTATGTGCTCTTTAAATTTAAGTTCTTTATCCATTATAAATCCCAGGTACTTAATTTCATTAACTTTTTCTATAATTTTCTCATTTATTTTAAATTCTGTTTCATTAGTCATGTTAATTTCTATGATTTTTGTTTTGATTTCATTTAATTTTAATTTATTCATTTTCAGCCAAACATTAATATTATTCATATCATTCATCAATTTATTTGTGCATTGTTCTTTAGTGTCTCCTATTGTGTATATCAGTGTGTCATCCGCATACAAAGTAATTTCGCTCCCAGTTAAAATCTGGGGCATATCATTTATATAAATGCTAAATAGTAAAGCACCCAGAATGGATCCCTGTGGAACACCGTGTTCATTTTCAATAGGCTGCGATCTTACTCCGTTTATACTTGTTATTTGATTTCTATTGCTCAAGTACGATTTAAACCATTCGAGCTCAGCACCTTGCACTCCATATAAATACAATTTTTCAATCATGATTTTTCTGTCGATTGTTTCAAACGCTCTCTTAAAATCTAAAAATATTGCCATTATTTTCTTACTTTTTCCTATTTTCTTCCATCGATTAATTACAAAGTTAACTGCAGTTTCACATGAAAACCCCTTTCTATATCCAGATTGGAACTTCGAAAGAAGTGAATATTTTTCAAGATACTCTTCTAATTGTTCCTTCACAACTTTTTCCAAAATTTTTTCACATGTTTTTAAGGAGTTAATCGGTCGAAATTCTTCACATTTAATGGTGTTGGCTACTTTTCTTATTGGTGTTACTACTGTTTCTTTCCAATTGTCCGGAAACACGCCATTTTCAAGAGATTTGTTGATTATACGCAATAAAATTGTTCCAATTATATTCCAGTTATCAATAATCATTTTCTTCGATATCTTAGAATAATCCGGTTTATCATTCAGACTCTTTACAATCTCCTTAAGCTCTAACATAGATATTGCACGGAATTTAAATTTTTGATTTACCATTATTACATTATTTATGTATTGCACATTCTCGATCGAGTTTCCTATTTCCTTAATACTATCTACAAAATAATTATTAAAATGACTAGCTATCTCTATATTACTCTTATATTCTACACCATTAAATATCACATTTCTTATCACAGTTTGGTTCTTTTTTAGGACTAAGTTTTTAATGTCTCTCCACATCTCTTTCTGGTCTTTGGCATTACTTATTCTGTTATTAATATATCTATTTTTTTCGTTCTCAATCTTGACTTTATATAGATTTCTTATCGATCTGTAATTTAACCATGCTTCATCGGTGTTCGCGATTGTTGCTTTTTTGTATTCATTAATTTTTATTCGTTTTAGTTCGCGTAGTTCGTTATTAAACCATTTATTAATGTTATTTTCTGTTTTAGATTTTATCTTTCTTGTAAACATATTAATGGTGTCTTCAAAGCTTTTGTCTAACATTAAAGCATTTTCGTTTATCGTTAAAACGTTTTCGTTCATATTGTTCAATTGTTCACGATCTATCACCATGTTTAAATGATTTTGGAATGCATTTTTGTTATATCTAAATATATTTCGGTTCTTAATATGTTCACTTTTAGGTTTTTTCTGTTCACTTTTAACGTTAATGTCAATAATCAATGATTCGTGATCCGCAATTTTATGTTTTGCACTGTTTTTAACTGATACATTATAATTATTTGTTATTACATAATCAATTAAAGTTTTTGATGTTTTCGTTAGCCTTGTGTACTCAGTCACGACTTGTTTAAGTCCATTATCATTTAAGCTGTTTTCAATTTTTGTTCTATAAAAGTTTTGTTGGGCCCAATCTATATTGAAGTCTCCGCTTATCACTATATCACAGTTGTTTTCACATATTTCTTCCAAATATTCGTCGAACACTTTACAAAATTCAGCTTCGCTACAATTAGGTGATCTATATACTGCTGCCAAAATGACACGGGACTTATTATATTCCGCCATACACGCCAATAACCAATATTTCGATTTTTCACGTTTTTCTATAATGTTTGTCATTTTCCAATGCCTTTTAAAATATATAATAACTCCTCCTGTTCTAGTAGAGTTCGATAGGGATATTATATGATCATAGTCTTGCAAAGTAATTTCACATTCTTCAATATTTTCTGTAAAATGAGTCTCAGATAGTATAATAAATTCAAATTTTTTATAGGTAGCAATTATCTCAAGTTGATTGTAATTATTCACTAAACCTTGTATGTTTGTATATAGAGCATAAATCTTTTTCAATTTTATATTTGATTGTTATGCCGTTAAACCCATTCTTCTTTTCCTAATTTTCAATTTGTTTTGATACACTGGGCATTGTTTATTATTAGTCAAATGATTTACATCTAGCCCCAAGTTTAACCTATTATTCATCCGCACACAATTTATACATTTTTCCAAAACATTATTATTACAAACACTCGTGTTATGTTCACCATGACATTTAAAACATATTTCACTATTCTTGCATTCCTTTGCTTGATGGTTAAAGCCTTTACACTTAAAGCATTGCATCACATCAGTTCCATCAACAACCTTGCATCTTTCCCATCCAATATTGACCTTCTGCGCATTAATAAGTTTCATATACACTTCGCCATCAGTTGCTACTTTTACATTATAAAATACTCTATTGTGTCGTTTATATTCATAAGTTTTCACTATTTTTAGTTCACTATCATTAAGGAAAGGATTTTCTTTCTTCTTCTATTGCAATATATATAATTTTATTTTACATATGGCTGCATATGTTATTAAATATGGGTATTTATTTCATGTCGAACGGGATAGTTATATACGTTTGAAGAAAAAAGTCAAAATAGTCCAGACTTTTAGCTCTTAATTAGAGCTAAGACTTTTAGGGCGATTGTTCGTTTTCAAAATATTGGATAAAACCAAACCATGCGCGTGAGACATAAAACAGGACAACAAAACCTGACGCCATATTTTTTTTGCAATAGACAAATATTTGACATCTAAACACTGCATCAACTATTTTTTTAAGAAACAAACAATATAACAACGATTTCCAAAAAAATTATAAATAGTTGTTCCATATAAAAACTAAATAAGAGAACGAAAAATATATAAAATTAGCAAAAAATCAAAAAGAAAATAAATGTTGTGTGTTGAATGCTACCATAATAACGCCCACGACCTTTTCCTTTCTTCACAGTCTGAAAAGTATCAACTGAAGGTTTTTACATCTTTTCGAAATTCTGATTATTATATTATTTTTGTCTCCTTTTGGTTCACAGGCTGCCGTTTCACCACCAGTTAAGAAACGTAACATTTTTATGTACAGAAAGTATCAGTAAGCCCCGAGTTAATCTCCATACCCTTACTATGACCCCATGCTGACAGATCACTCAATGCATAACCTTAGGATTCTAGTGCCTCTCTTTTATCTTTTATCTTAGGTTAAGTTAGGTTAGAGGACGTGTACTGTCAGTTAAGACAAGTACAGTACCCGGAGGTCGAATTGACCCCTTGTACAACGTCCTTAGAGAAGGAAGGGAATAGGATGAAAGGAGGGTATGTAGGTAAGGGGGGAATGGGAAGCGGGGGAATCACACAGAAAGAAACAGACTCAAACAAAAAGGGGGAGAGCGCGACTACACTGATGAAGCCCTAGCACCTCTCAACCAGCCCAAGCTACTAATGAATCTGTGGAGAGCCTTGATGTCGGCTCTCGACACAGAATTCAAGCTCTCAAAGAAGGCCCTGCCAAGGGTCCTCAACCTACCAAGGGCTGGGCAGTTACAGAGGAGGTGTTCGATAGTCTCCAACTCCTCCTCATCGCAACATGCCCTGCAATAATCCGGCTGGGATCTGTTCCAGATCCTCGTCAACGACCTAATCTCGCAGTGCCCCGTGATAAAACCGACAACAAACCTTAAGCTGGCCTTAACCAAGTCCAGCAGCCAATCTGTTCTCTTACTGTCCACAGCAGGCTATAGACATTTAGAAACAGAACAACCCGATCCGTTCCCCCAACGCCTCTGCTCTTACTTCCTGACCCATCCATTGATAAGGCCGTAGAGGTGGCAGACTTGGATGTCAGGACCAACTAAACTCTGTTCAGTTATTATTCGTGTATCTATAGTAGAAGTCAATCAGTCTATCTAATGTCTTTAACAGAAAAGACAATTGACTGGAAATGCACCTCCTAGAAATTTAGCATTTAAGCAAACAGTTCCTAAATATATTGTCTGGTAACTGTAGTATACCGTCAGATAATTTTACAGAATGGCTAGAGAAAGTCCGCCCGGATCAGCTGATTTATACGAGCCAAATTCGTTTACTGCCCATGATACTTTATCTATAGTAACAATTTTGCCCACCAGCCTTGCTTTATCACAGGGTCCTTTGATAGTATACGACTTAACCTTCATAACTCGTTGACTGTGTCTACGATTAGTGCAGCCACGATAACATTTTTTCTCTCTTTATATTCCCTCTATACTAATTGAATTTCTTCATATAGCTATTTCAATCCTCTTTCCTACTCAAAAGCCTCCTAACATTCGATCTTTCCGCTTAATTTTGCTTCCATTCCATTTTGTTTGTTTCTATTGTTTCTCATCTTAGAGTTTCTATAATTTTGAAGCCGCCGTAGTCTAGTAGGTAGTATATTGGCTTATTAGACGCGAGTCCAAGGTGCAAATACTAGCTGAGACGTCTCGACCAAAGGCGAAATAGGAAAAATATTTCTTCGGTGACTTTTCAGCAGAATTCTGGCAAAAATTCTGCGAGTAATTAAAATTACCATGAAAAAGTTTTTTGTTCGGAATCGACTTTAAACTGTAGGTCCCGCCATTTATGGATAAAATTAACATACACAACATAGGTGGTATGAGAAACTGGGTTGTAATCTTTACTAAAGGGTTGTACTGACCAATTAAGTAAGTAAGTTCTATAAGGTAAAATAAAAATAATCGATTCTATGATGATCCACCCTCCCTCCAATTCCTTTTCAGAATTCTGCTGTTAAAATGATATCCATTACCATACCTTTATTTTAATTTACAAACGCGAGCCTCTGTTGCAAATAAGTAGATTGTTAGCAGTAAAAAAATTAAAAATAGACTCACCTGTGCGTTGGCGTCGTAGCCGACTGCAAAGTTCATATTATTCCTTCTTTGCCAGGATAATTCGGCTGAGACTTCCTTACAACGATGCAGGTTTGTCTACACCATCCGCAGCTTCTTTGGTTTTGTTAGATTTCGCTTGGTAAAACCTAACCTTACCAAGAACGATCTTGACAATTTCGACACTGAAATTCACATCGTTCGGCTTACCTTTGATTAGACGCTACCATCAACAGCAATGTCGATTTATGGCAGTCGCCAGCAGTTACCCTCCCCCAGCTTACAGCTTTTTTTCGTTTTTTTTACGTAGTCGATTGATCATCTCCAGACATGGCTCTCCAACGTATTCTTTTTAAAATTTTATAGAATTGCTGGATAAAGGCCCACCAACCTTAACATTTTTGGATGAAGATTTGTTTGTCTTAAGGAGGTTGGGCAAAGACTTACACTCTCCAGCTGATGTAAATGCAAAGTCTGCAAAGACTTTTACCCAAGCCCTCTCAAAATTATGTGATAAATCCAACAAGAAATCTCTAAATAGTTGAGCTCCAAAAACCTGGGGGGATCACTTAAACGTCCGTTACACCCATTAAAATGCACTTTTTGTATATACAGTGCACGCGTGCTAATGTGAACACCGCTTAATGTGAACAGTTTTTTCGTTCATTGGCTACTCTAAAAGATGAAAAAATGTAAAAAGCCCTATAATTTGAACAGAATTTTTTTTTAATTTGAAACGTTAGATACTGTGAAGACAGTTTGTGAAGATTAAATTATAAATTTAAATTATAAAAAAATCATAAATAATGATTTTTGTTTAAAATATGGTAAAATTCTCTTAAAATTTTCGGTATTCGGAAATGTGAACAATTCGCAAAAGTGAACAACGCCAGTTTTAATTAGTTCACATTAGCGCGCGTGCACTGTATACGTATATAATATGAAATCGATTTTCAGACAATGGTCGAAAATTGGTGTGAGACAAAACTTCCCTTTTCAAATTTCTGTAGCGTTAAAATGTAAAACTCCAAATGACTGCATCGAAATTTTTTAATGCTACATTTCATACAGGGAGATCGTAACTTTTCTTCAGAATTTTCAACTTAAATACGTATATATTTTCGATTTAGCAAATAGGCCAATGTAAAAATATTGTAATAATATAATATAACTTTTTTTAATTAATATTGTATTTATATTAATTTTAGTCGCATGGAGGGACAGGTTATCCGTTTGGCGAAACTTGCTCCAATGACTGTTATGTTTACACTACGGGAGAAAATCCAAAAGTAATGCTTCTTAAAGTTACTGGAGATTTACCTGCTGCTCAATATGGTCCTGGAATTGTGATACATAAAAATTATCTTTATACGATTGGCGGCACTACAGGTTTTGATTATTCATGTGATGTTTATCGACTTAATTTAGTTACTAAGGTGTGGGAAAATGTTTACATTTGTCGCCCTGAAATGCGTGATGATCCCGAAGGCCGATATAGGCATGAAGTTGTGTACGATGGCAGTCATATCTATGTTTTAGGAGGTGGAACATCGAACACTGTATATGATTTGCAACGCATACCAGCGTTTAATTTGGAAACAAATCATTGGGACTATTTTGAAACTTTACCCGATCGAACTGCAGCTACAGCAGATGATCCTGGGTACCCAAAGGCACGTAAATGCCTTTCATGTGTTCAACACACTTTATCAAATGGTGATATAGAGGCTTTTATTTCAGGAGGTTTACAGGTATAAGGAACAACATTTATGTACACAACATATTATAAATAAAGTATTTACTACTTTTCAGGGAGATTTTGCAACATATTTTAACGACATTTGGAAATTGAATTTGCGAACTAAACAATGGTATAAAATACATACCGCATATCTTCCCCGCCCTCTTTACTTCCATTCTGCGGCTCATGCTGGAAATGGGTGTATGTACATATTCGGTGGAATTCAATATAGCGAAAAAGACATGCGCCGTCGCAACGATCTCTTTAAAATGTGGATGACTATACCAAAGCTCAGTGATATTTGTTGGGATGCAATTACTTATTATAATAACAATTTGCATAATTTTGATCGTGGAACTTTACTAAGGGCAGGAATACCCGATCGTTATGTAAATCGCTTACCTCCTTTGCGGGAGCAATTACGGAAACAAACAACAGATGATTTAGATGAACCATCTCCTTCGTCATTAATGAGTGCCCTTTCTAAAAGAATGCGGTCTCGTGTAGAATAAAATATACTGTTGGGAATTTATTATTTATGTTCATTATTATTTAAAAATTAACTTTTAGATTGCCATTTGAATTACAATAAAAAAATTTTTTGTCTTTAAAAATATAGTTATTAATAAGAATTTATATATGCATAAGAAAAGAATTATTAGTTTGAATTTACAGAACAAAATCAATTATTCATATTTTTTTTTTTTACTTTCAATTACTTTAAGCAACGGAGGGAGTAAACAATTCAGTTATAACGATTTTGCGCTTTTGTAATATTTGTTAATATAGACATAATTTATTTGGCTAAATGTAATGCTTATCCATTTATTTAAAAAAATTCGGAGTGTCTAGATAGACTAGTTGGTACTGTGTTAAACTACGAACGGCGAAGTCGTGTGTTCGATTCACACCATATACGCTGAATGTATGTGATTGTTAATTAATGTATCTGATATATTATAATTTAGAAAAGAAAAGGTGAATTATTGTGATCTAAAAGTTTGATTACTCTTGCCACCCACAAACTTAGAATCAGAGTAAAAAGAAGCCAGAGATTTTACAACTATCACAGGAACAATTCCTCCGAATGTAGATATGGTGCTAAGAGTAATACAGGATGATGTGTATAAGAACAAATAATATTTAGTAGAATATAAAATCGTGAAGAATGGGAGAAAATAAAAAAAAAACTATTTTATTAAAAATAATAAGTATGTCATTTGAGCATGAAGAAAGTTAACAGACACTGTTTAACGGGAACTTGAAAATTGTTAATGAAGCATACCGGAATATTATGGTGTTTAATGGTTACAATCATATAATATCCTTATCGACATCATCGAGGACAGGTGGTACTGGATTTCAGTTCTTAGAACCACCCGTGACAACTATAGGGGATTATAATTTGTGCTATATATAGATCGAACCACAGTTGACGTAACAACTGTGGCGTACAGAGATGATCTTGGCATCGAGGTGATGCTGTAATCTGTATACATGCCGTATGAGGCTGCATCGTCCCCTGATGACCTAATTGGACTACTGGTGGTGTATGCGAAGAGGAAAAGATGTCGCCTAGTCTTGTGTTGTGACGCCAATGCTCATCACACCCAATGGGGCAGTGCTGACATAAATAGTAGGGGTGAGTCGATTCTGAATTTTATTATTCTTAATAGGCTTAACATTTGTAACGTTGGTAATACGCCGACTTTTATAAATCGTGTTAGGGAAGCTGTAATTGGTATCATGCTCTCTAACATGATAGGTCTATGATTAGGGACTGGTGGGTTTCAGATGAGTGTTCTTATTCTGATCACCAACTGATATCCTTCAGTATTAATCTGTCTAGTGGCTTTCATAAGCCTTTTAAGAATCCAAGAAGAACCGACTGGATCAAATTTGACAAGGCTGTGGAGGGAGAACTTAGGGCCCTTAGGGGTCATTCCACTCCTGGCATCAATGATCGAGTTAGATCTTTGACGAATATTTTGTTGTCTTGTCATAGAGATGCTTGTCATCTTACTTACCCGAGTAGGAGGAGCCAGCCAGCCTGGTGGAATGCGGAACTTCAGAGACTCCGCTGTTGTACTATGAGAATCTTTAATAAGGCTAAAAGGTCGGGCAGGGATGTTGACTGGTCTGCATATAGATCCAATTTTAATGATTATAAAAGGGAAATAAAGCGCTCAAAGATAACCACCTGGATCGGTTTCTGCACCGAGTATCGAGGATGTTGCCGATGTGGTTCGTTTCCGTAGGATGCTGTCGAAGGACCCCAAAGTCCTAGGCTTTGTCCAAAAGAACGATGGCACGTAGACATCCTCGAGAAAAGAAACCCTAGAGGTTCTATTGAGCACTCATTTTCCCGATTGTGTGAATCCAGTAAGCTATCGTTGGGTAGAGCTGATCATCCCTTCTGTGATGCTGGCATGATGCCCGTTTTGGAGGATATCATTACCAGAGATAAGGTCAAATGGGCTATAAATAGCTTTGAGCCTTTTTAGTTGTCTGGTCCGGATGGTATCTTTCCTGCTCTGCTTCAACATGCTGGTGATATATTACACGAATATCAGGTGGACGTGTATAAGGACTGTCTCCTGTGGTGTAGTATACCTGACGGTTGGAAGGATGTGCTTGTGGTGTTTATACCGAAAGAAGGTAAGCCCAGTCACATCGGCCCTAAGGATTATAGACCGATATCGCTCATCCTTTCTTTTGAAAGTTTTGGAGAGACATCGATCTATATTTAAGGTCAAACATAAACCGGCTCTGTTGAGTAAGTCGTAACATGCTTACATTAAGGGTAAGTCGGTTGAGAGCGCTCTTCATGATGTGACAGGTTTTGTTGAGGCGAATTTGGCTAGGGGTGAATGCACACTGTCGGCTTTCTTAGATATTGAGGAGGCCTTCAATAATGTTACCACTTCTTCAATTGAGAGTTCACTTAGGGAAATACACGCCCCAGATTTTCTAGTGCGGTTTATCACCCACATGCTGGGTAATAGACTAATCCCTTCGATTCTGGGTGGATGTTCTATCGTTAGCCGTGCAACCAGGGACACTCCGCAGGGGGAACTATCCCCTCTCTTGTGGATCCTTGTGCCTAATGTTGATTTTAGGCGTCTGGAAAGTAGAGGCTTCAAGGTTGTGGCATACGCCGATGACGTAGTCATTCTGGTAGGTGGACAATTTTTGTTGACGTTGGGGGAACTGATGGAGTCTGCTCTTGGAACTTTATCCTCTTCGGCTACGAACTGTGGTCTGGTTGTAAGAGCTGGGGTCCTCCGCCTAGGGCCATTCGCTGGATATATCTGGCGATTGTTAGACCGGTTATTATTTCTGGTTGTGTTGTTTGGTGGAATGCCTTGGATAGGTTAGGTTAGGTCGGAGTGGTAGCTCTTATGTCACAAAGCTCACTTGAGAACGCATAGCGGCCCGTTGTGATGCCACGGGTGAACGCAGTCCCTGTACTGACCCAGTTCCACCACAATCAGGGAAAAGGAAGAAGTTGGTCAGCGCAAGGGCTGCACAACGGAAGCACGACTACCCCGCACTGGAAAACCAGCCAGAATGTTTGATGAACGAAGCTATAGCCTTGATATCAATGGATGATAGCTCAGTTAAGCTAACAAGGAATGGGGAGCCAAATAACCTATATCTATACCTAGCAAGAGACGGGCACTGACAAAGAAAGTGAATAACAGTTTCCTCTTCCTCAGAGGACCTGCATACACGGCAGAAGTCGTTAAAATGGAGCCTCATTCTTTCCGCGTGTCTACCCATGACGCAATGACCCGTAAGCACGGCCACTGTAGTCGAGATGACGTCACGACCAAGACCAAGTAATTGGTTGGTACGCCTTTTATCCATCAAGGGCCAAGTGAGCCTAGCGGTGGAGCAGGACTCCTCATTGACCCAGGATAGGTTGGCGTCCCGAAAGAATTTCCGCGTAATGGTCAACTTGACCGAGGCAAGTGGTATACCCACTTCAACAGAAGAGGATTCCGGTAGGAGCGCACCATCTCTGGCGAGCTCATCGGCCCTACAGTTTCCCGGAATTTCACTGTGCCCGGGGACCCACACCAGAGAGACACTGGTGAAGCGCCCCGAAAGAAGGTCGAGACAGCGGCGACATTCCCTAACGATCCTAGAGTTATTCACGAAACCCGATAGAGATCTTATCGCGGCCTGACTATCAGAGAAGACGGAGACGCGAGTGAAAGGAGCATCGTTGACGAGGATCCATTGAGCGGCCCGGTAAATCGCCATCACCTCCGCCTGAAACACGCTGCAGTAGTCCGGCAGACGGAGGGAAATATTCAGGTTCAGTTTCCCAGAGTAGATACCGCTTCCAACACCATTATCGAGTTTAGAGCCGTCGGTATATACATATATCCAGGACTTACGGGGTGACGACCGTATTAGGATTCCAGTCATCTCTGCTCGGAATCAGAGAGTGGAAACATCTGTCAAGACAATATTCAGCAATGATATAGTCCATGTACACATGGGCCACCGGATCAACCTCCAGAATAGTGGAGTGACCAGAAGGTATAATGTGCCAGCGAGACAAAGCATTAAGTCTAGTCGCAGTTGTGACGACAAAAGTCGGGGGCCTCGTTTTTGCCTGCACATATTATGAATTTATGTTAATTTTTCTTTTCTTGCGTTATATTGATTATTATTTAATAAAACCATTGTAATTATTTTAGAATAAGTCATAACTAGCCCATTGTGCTTAAAATATTTAAATTATTTTATGAAGCTCTTGTGATCTATTTTTAGAAATATTCTTTTTAGTAATAACGGTTGTCGTACAACTCTCATTTGACCTACAAGATCTCTCTGCTGAATTCAATTGTTGCTTGCTCTCACATTGGTGAGTTGTAACGTAGGACACAACTTGTTTGAGGTTCGATCCGATATCCATTTCTTTTGTGTATAAAATCAGGCATGTCTTCAGTAGTCGGGGCAGTTGGTGACGAGTTGCTGGTAAGGCAGGTCGATCTTGTGACATCGACTGAGCTAATAAACATAAGCAAGTCACAGGTGGCGTGGTTCTCACACACTTGTGACTTGTTTACAGCCGGTAAAACGTTGGCAACTGTGCCTGGATAAACAACAGAGGTTTCAGAGCCACAATCATCCTGTGCGTAGGCCGTTTGATTGTCGCTCTGACATTCCCCTCTGGTTGACCAGACTTGATTAGAGCCCGTAAAACGTTGACAGCGGTGACTGGATATACACCGGAGGTTTCGGAGCCACAATCATCCTGTGCGTAGGCCGTTTGATAGTCGCTCTGACATTCCCCTTTGGTTGACCAGACCCACTGTTACGCAGGTAAATCACAAGTGGCGTGGTTGTCCCCACTAGTGAGATATTTGGAGCCAGAAAAACGTTGGCAACTGTGACTGGACAGACACCGGAGGTTTCAGGGCCACAATCATCCTGTGCGTAGGCCGTTCGTTTGTCGCCCTGACATTCCCCTTTGGTTGACCAGACTCACTGTTAACTGACGAACCGTTATTTGGCCGGCCTAGGGCTTATTTAATTAACAACGTATTTCTTTTCTCATCCTGACGTAGTATAGTAACTAAGCTATTTTAAGTTATTTCATTAATTGTAAATAAATAGCCTAGAATCTACGAAGGAATGACTTTTATTTATGTAACCACTGGACGCCGCTGAACTACCCCAGCATCTGAGCGGAAACGTGTCGTTACATTGGCGCCCGAGCAGGGACCTTCGTGTCCAACAAATTAAGAAAATGACCACAGAAATCAAAAAAGAAAACACAGTGACTAATGGACTGCGTGTTACACATATCGGCGAACTGAAGACCGATTACGCTAACAAGCCTTCTCTTTATTTATTCTTTTTGATAGATCACTAAAAGCATAAGCTGCACGACCCAGCCATAACATGGAATCAGGTCACCAGAAATTCGAGCGCACCAGGGAAAAATTCCGCCGCAATATACAGCAAGAAAAGGCAAAGAAGAGACGAGCCATATTTTTACCAGACGACGACATCGCAGGCTCCTCTAAAAAACAACCTTACAACAGACATCGAGGCACCAGCCAGACCCCTCCAACACCGCCCAAACCTACCTCAAAACCAAAGGAGACAAACAAGGCAAGATATTTCCGAATGTCGAGCAATATTCCACACAAGTTCGGACATAGCGAAAGAAGCACGAGAAAAATGGCGAACTCTATGTTCCGACCAGAACAAGCCTTCCCAGACAATGACATCATTGACACCAGCGAAGACGAGATGCCGCCACCACCCACAGATTAGAGGAAAAATGTACCGCAGCTTCGGTGCCACAGGGCGACCACGTTCCTGAAATCCCCGAAGACGAAAATAACTCAGATCCACCACGTTCACCGTCTCTACTTTCGGAGGAAGAACTAGGGATCGATGATCTAGAAATGGACAACGAAAACCTAGACGACTCCTTCATTCTGGAATTCTACTGTTCATGTTGTGGTATGTCTGACACCACTCTAGATAGAGGGAAGCTTCCAACTCCCTCGCCGATCCCTAGTTCATCGTCGTCGTTAGATTGGGAGAGTGAGAATTTTCGACCACCAACACCTCCAAGACGCAGAGGATTTGTGAATTTCGATATTCAAGACAGATGTTACCCCCACTGGGGCATGAGATGTTACGAAAGAGTATGGCGAGCCCAAGTCCTGGTACCAAAAGCCAACACTTCGTTGCCGGTAACATACCAATCCCTTCAGACATCTCCTAGGAGTCAATGGTCCCCTCGGCCACAATCTGATTGCCCGGAGCAGACCATGCCAGTAACTCCTGGCAGAGGGTGGTTGAATGAGCAGTCCGTGTTTACCCCGGCAACTCATACGAGCTTTCAACCCGAGATATCACCGGGAAGGGAGAGACACAGCACGAGCCCAGCGCCAACACCATCACCACCACCACCTCCACTCTACAACCGAACCTCACCGTTAGTGTCGACCCCACCGCACGTACAGGAGGATACTAGTGTCAATTATCCCGGTCTGGAACAGTTACCAATGGGGATACCAGAGGAAATCGATAGGATAAGGAGGTCTCAACCAGGCAGAAGAGTAAGGTTCAGACGGGAAAGTTGGGGGGCGATCATATCGAGTTACGATTCATCGAAACGGCCAGGTGAAGGTCCAATCTGTTTAACGTGGAAGGGGGAGCAGTGTGACGACAAAAGTCGGGGGCCTCGTTTTTGCCTACACATATTATGAATTTATGTTAATTTTTCTTTTCTTGCGTTATATTGATTATTATTTAATAAAACCATTGTAATTATTTTAGAATAAGTCATAACTAGCCCATTGTGCTTAAAATATTTAAATTATTTTATGAAGCTCTTGTGATCTATTTTTAGAAATATTCTTTTTAGTAATAACGGTTGTCGTACAACTCTCATTTGACCTACAAGTTCTCTCTGCTGAATTCAATTGTTGCTTGCTCTCACATTGGTGAGTTGTAACGTAGGACACAACTTGTTTGAGGTTCGATCCGCTATCCATTTCTTTTGTGTATAAAAGCAGGCATGTCTTCAGTAGTCGGGGCAGTTGGTGACGAGTTGCTGGTAAGGCAGGTCGATCTTGTGACATCGACTGAGCTAATAAACATAAGCAGGTCACAGGTGGCGTGGTTCTCCCACACTTGTGACTTGTTTACAGCCGGTAAAACGTTGGCAACTGTGCCTGGATAAACAACAGAGGTTTCAGAGCCACAATCATCCTGTGCATAGGCCGTTTGATTGTCGCTCTGACATTCCCCTCTGGTTGACCAGACTTGATTAGAGCCCGTAAAACGTTGACAGCGGTGACTGGATATACACCGGAGGTTTCAGAGCCACAATCATCCTGTGCGCAGGCCGTTTGATTGTCGCTCTGACATTCCCCTTTGGTTGACCAGACCCACTGTTACCCAGGTAAATCACAAGTGGCGTGGTTGTCCCCACTAGTGAGATATTTGGAGCCAGAAAAACGTTGGCAACTGTGACTGGACAGACACCGGAGATTTCAGGGCCACAATCAGCCTGTGCGTAGGCCGTTCGTTTGTCGCCCTGACATTCCCCTTTGGTTGACCAGACTCACTGTTAACTGACGAACCGTTATTTGGCCGGCCTAGGGCTTATTAAATTAACATCGTATTTCTTTTCTCATCCTGACGTAGTATAGTAACTAAGCTATTTTAAGTTATTTCATTAATTGTAAATAAATAGCCTAGAATCTACGAAAGAATGACTTTTATTTATGTAACCACTGGACGCCGCTGAACTACCCCAGCATCCGAGCGGAAACGTGTCGTTACACAGTAAACTTGGCCGCCTGCTTAGCGAGAAGCACAGTAGGAAGCCAGTTGAGCATCGCGAACAAGGCTTTCGTGGTGTTGGTGCGTAGAGCACCAGTTATATAAATGGCGGCAGACCTTCTGACCTTGTCAAGGAGTCTGACGTTGTGTTGTCTGTCCAGAGCAGTCCACCAGAAAGCAACGCCATATAAGAGGTTGGGTTCGATGACCGTAGAATATATCCAACGCATGATCCTTGGGCGAAGACCCCATCTGCTTCCGACCGCCAAGTTCAACTTATCCGACAGTGTCTGATGACAAATTCCCGACGCAGCAATGGCAATGTCGTCAGCGTAAGCTATGACTTCGTTGCCAGAGTGTTCCAGCCCCCTCAAGAGAGAGTTGACTGCAAGGTTCCAGAGAAGTGGTAATAGAACACCGCCTTGCGGTGTGCCCCTACGAACCATTCTCTGACAATTAGTGGCCCCCACTGTGGAGGTTACTATCCTCGGCTTGAGGAGAAGCTCGATGAACCTGACCAGATTCTGTCCCAAGTTCAGAGAACCAAGAGCCCTAAGAATGACGTCCGGGTCGACGTTATTAAATGCACCTTCAATTTCCAGAAAGATGGCCAAAGTGTATTCCTTAACGTGCATGGACTTTTCCACCCGAGAGATAAGGGAGTGAAGTGCAGTCTCCACTGATTTACCTCTCGTGTACGCATGTTGTGAAGCTGATAGAAGCGCTGGATCAATCGAGGCCCTAATATGAACATCAAGGACTCTTTCCAGTGTCTTCAAAAGAAAGGAACACAGACTTATGGGTCTATAATCATTTGCCCCAGTGTGGGACGGTTTCCCAGCCTTGGCAATGAAAATCACCCTAAATATTCTCCAGCTCCAAGGGATATAAAGGAGCCTGAGACTAGCATTGTAGATGGCAAGCAACCAAGGGAGGATTATCTCCTCCCCATGTTGAAAGTCACCCGGGATAATACCATCCGGTCCTGGTGACTTGAATGGTTCGAAAGACCTAACAGCCCACTGCACTTGGCCAAGGGTGAGAGTCAGGGGGGAATAGTTCCCAGACGGTGGTTCGTTGACCTGATAAAAGGCCTGACCCCAGGGTGGCACTTCCTGGAAAGTGAGTGTCAAGGAGAAGCTCAAGCGTCTCCAAACTGGATGTAGTCCAGCATCCGTCAGTCCGTCGGATACAGTCAAGGGATTTGTGAGTGGAGCTTAGAATTTTACGGAGACGGCCCGATTCGGCAGAGGATTCTACGCTGGCGCAGTAGTTCCTCCACGAGGCCCTCTTCGCTCGCCTCACAGCGTATTTAAGTTCCCTCTTTTTGGCCTTGTAGATTGACCATTCGCCTGTCGCCTTCGCCCTGTTAAAGAGCCTGCCACAAGATCGGTGTAGGTCATCGATCTCTTGGTTCCACCAGGGCGGTTTTCGTTTGCCCCTATGGGCAGCGGGTTTGACGGAGGATGTGGCTGCCGCCCTAAGCGCGGTTGACAGTGTGTCCGCAGCCCTATCCACGTCGAAACGGGTCGTTATTGTCGGTGGGGTAGAGCGAAGACTGCTACGCAGTTTCTCCCTAAAAATGGTCCAATTCGTGTTCCTCCTATTGACCGGAGGGGTCATGCAGGGGGAGACTCATTCGTGTCGATAATGAAGGTATCTATGGTCCGAAAAGGAGCATTTCTGAGATACAAACCAGTCCTTAAGGTTAGTAGAGAAATCGGAGCTGACCAGAGTAATGTCCAACACCTCCTTTCTGTTCGAAGTAAGGAAGGTTGGTTCATCGCCCCGATTAGCTATGACTAGGTTATTACTCATAATAAAATCAAAGAGGCACTCACCCCGTTCGTTGGTAACGGAAATGCCCCACATCGTGTGGTGGGAGTTGGCATCCGCACCGATTATGACCGGAATTTCGCGCAGTCTCGCATCTGCCACTAGTCGACCGATGGGCTGCTGAGGGGGAGAGAGCCCATAGTCATGCGCCAGATACGATGACGTGATCCAGATGGTCATCAAGTTCATCTCGACGACCATGGTGACGGTGTCCTTGTCGCTGAACCTGTGGAGGAGAAGAGCGTTAATACTATTCTTAACCATGACACAAGCCCTAGGCTTACCTGAGTTCTGGATATACGCTATGCGATATCCTTTGATGTTGAATCCGCAAACCCTGCCGTCTACAATCCAGGGTTCTGGGACCAGAATAAGCTCTGCTTCCTCGGTTGCCAGTCGGAGGAGCAGAGCGGCGGAGGCGGTTTTGGAGTGTTGTAGGTTAATTTGGATGATTCTCAGCATTGATCAGAGAATCAACCATTACATCAGCGTCCTCTTCGTCCGACAACGGAGAGGTTGCGCCCGCGTCAATGTCAATGCCGTCGAAGAATTCCCCCACCAGCTCAGAATTGGACTTCTTGCTGGATGAGGAGCGTCGAGAAGAATAACTACACACGCTTCTACATTCGACGTCTTCGGCGGGTTAGAGGGGTCCGGGGGTAGGGTCGGATGGGGCAGGGTAGGATGGGATGGGTTGCGATGGGACGGGATCTACGGGGTTGGGTTCTGTTGGGGGATGTGCGGCAACGCGGGAATCCGACTTATAGACCTTTAGCTCGATTGAGCTAAAACCATATTTTATCACGCCCCCGCGGGCACTGATGAGCAGAAGTGACTCCTCATTCAGGATGATCACCGCTTCGCGGTAATCACCCCACTGGTCAGCAACTTTAGCCACTCTCCAGTTATGAGTGGGCAGGTCCGTGTTGCTGGCCTTGAGGATCCTCAGCATGGTTTCCGGGTCTGATGGTCCGGTCGGAATTCTCGCCTTGGATCGGGGGCGGTTGGGAATCTGGTCCGGAGGGACGGCAGCAAGCTTATCTCCTGGCCAGACTTCACCAATCCTACTGATAGCCTCCTTGTAGAGCTCCTAAGAGGAAGAGTTTTCCTCAGACTGCTCTTGACACTATGCTCTGCCTGACTCCGCTTGATTTGTATGTCAAGCGATGTGCAGCGTGAAGTCCCATACGTCCGAGGAAATCCGGATCCGGAGGGGAGGTACGGACTTTCGGAAAAAGCCACCGGCTATGTTCCTGCCTGGGGTGAGGATACTTGTACCGGATAGGGCACATTGGAATGGTGGGGTACTCCAGGAGCAGATAGGTATACTCATCTTTACAGATAGGTTTAAGGTAGGTGGAGGTACAGGTACTGCGATTTTCTGTAGGGAACTCGGTCTTGAACTTCACTTTAGGTTGAATGATGATTGTAGCGTGTTTCAGGCGGAGATTTTCGCAATCTTGAAGGCTATTGAGGCCATAGCTGGCCCACTTCGGATTCTGAACCTTATATGATCTTCATTGAGAATCAGGCTCCCCTAAGGACCATTGCAATGGTTTGGTGTAAATCACAGCTTGTTCGCAAGTGCAGAGTCGTTGAAGACTTTTGGACCAGACCGAATCCGTCTATGCTGGGTTCCGGGTCATAGCGGAATACTGGGCAATGAGACGGCGGACGCCCTCGCTAGGTTAGGTTCGCTTTCAGGGGGCGATTTAAGAGTTGGTCCTGACCCACCAGTCTGCCACCTATACGGCCTCATCAATGGATGGGTCAGGGTGAAAGAGCAGAGGCGTTGGGGGAACGGATCGGGTTGTTCTGTTTCTAGACGTCTATGGCCTGCTGTGGACAGTAAGAGAACAGATTGGCTGCTGGGCTTAATTTTGATATTTTTGTAAAATGAAAATTTAATCTATCGCAAAAAAGTTATGGCTGCATTATGTTAAGAAAAAATTATTTTTTGACACTATAGACAGAGCCTTTTTTAAACCAACATTCAGGAAATGTCTCCTATTAATACTATACTTTGTTTTGGAATACAGGAAAGATAGTAATAGGAGGAAAGGAAGAGGGGTAGGGTGTAGAGCTGTAAAACTATCGATAGTCAGCCCATTCGATAGTTTCGATAGTCCGGTATAAAACTATTGATACTATCGATAGTATCGAATTTTTAAAAGAGTGCTAAATTTCCCACTTTTAATTAAAAATTATACAGGCATACGTATATTCATATGTGTACATAAATAGATGTACATATATAAATATACATATATATATCTGTGGCATTAAATAATAATAGCTTAAGTCGAAATTTCGTGTTTTGAGATATTAAGGTTTTTGTCTAAAATAGTGTTCAAGTTAAGTAAAGTTAAAATATAAAAGCGTATATTTTATTAATAATGGCATTTTATACATGAAATTTAGGTGAGTGATAGATCTTGAAGAGGAGAATAAGAATATGTAATAAAATGAAAAAACACTTATGTATGTCAACTTAAGCCATTATCATTTATTGCTACAGATATGTATATGTGTATATATACATATGTAGTGGTGGGAAAAATAATAGAAACACACAAAAAAATTTATAGATATCCTACTTTTTCCATAACAAAATTTTCTATTTTTATTGTATATAACGGTTCATTTTACAGTTATTCTATAAGTTTAAATTATTTCCTAATAGTTGAAGTCCTTAATAAAAGTTTTTCGAACTTATTTTCTATTTTTTTTCAACCTTAACTTTAAAATTAATACAATTTTCGATTTGAATTAGGTTTTTGTAAATAATTGTTACTGTTTTTTAGAAAATGAATAAATTATAAAACATTATGAATTTCTTGCAAAATGTGAATCAAAACTAAAATATTTACTAAATTAATTAGAAGAAATGTGTGTTTCTATTATTCCTTTTTAATAAATATAATTTTCTCCGGAAATTTTTAATAAAAAGACAAAACTCCCCTACAAGAAATATATAACCGAAACTAATGGTGATTTATTTTCTGATAAAAAATGTTGCCTACATATTTTGTAGCACTTATTGGAGGTTACACGAACCCTCATAATGTGTTGCATTTTAAACGATTATAAAAGAACAAAAATCATTGCCCTTTATCAAAGAAAATAAAGTATAAAGAATGTGCATCTTAACATATTTTGGAATATTTTTCAAAAATATTTCATGACGCGGGGGGGGGAAGATAGGAGGGAAGTAAACAGAAACGAAGAGCGTAACAATGCGTTGCTCTCATTCTTTGCTCTCATCGCGATGAGATCAAAGACTATAAATATATGAAGATGTTGCACTGCCAGTGCCAAATTTGTCGATGGCAGTACGGCTACTGCCACTTATTGTACTCAGAGAATTTATTATACTCAGAGAACGTATTGTTCTCTTCTCTAATTTATTCTCATATGCGTGTATACGTGTGTGCTTGTACATTGGCAAATAAAATAATAAACAAACTGAAAGATGTCTTGTTTTCACAAAATGTATGTGCAAATAGCCTGTGGAAAAAAATATTACCGTTTGTTTTATTGTAGGGTAAGAATATGTGTTTTATTGTTGTAGAAATGAAACTATATCGATTCGCACCGAAATAAAAAATCCACATTTTGTGTGGACATTTGAAACTGAAAAATTGTTTTATAAAAAGTGTGAATTTAAAAATTGTAGTGCATGCTCAAACAAAACGTTTAATAAATATAATATATAATTAAAATCATAAATCATATTTTTAGAAGATATTGATAGGATTGGAAATATATCAGAAAGTACACATACCCCTGATATAGATGTCGCAGATATATACGATGAAAATAAAGAATATTTTAATGAAGGCACCGATTGTTTTACGTCCAACAATGTGCCAATTGAATTAACATCAAGTCGATATTTTGTTGGTTACATAGCTCAACGAATATCTTGCGTTAAATGTCGTGTGGATATAATCAAACCAGCGCAAATTTTGTCATATCCTTCAGAAATGTTCGTTCATGCAAAAAATTATATAAAAGATTCCGACTTTGGAAGTTTGTGCGCTCCATCTGATTTATTTTTTGAAGTTTGCAAAATTCATATGTCTTCGAAAAAATTTTTTTAGAAAATAAATCTATAAAAAACAAAAAAACATTTGTAGTTGGCCAAAAAATACAAAAAATGCACAAAAAATACAATTTATTCCTTGGTTTGATGAAAATAACGAATGTTATAAACACAGAATGGAGATGCTTAATTTACTAATTGTTGTTTTACTACGGAAGCATTCCACATGGGAAACATACAAATTCAAATTATCCAGTATGGAAAAAGTTAAAATTTTGAACCATTAAAATGATAAATAAATTTAATAAATACTAAACAAAAAAAGCATTCGTTTTATTACAACTTCATTCTATACAAAAATAGACACATATGGTAAATACATACATACATAATTGAATAGTAATATATAATTCGGTGCGAATCGATATAATTTCATTTCTACAACAATAAAACACATATTCTTACCCTACAATAAAACAAACGGTAATATTTGTTTTCCACAGGCTATTTGCACATACATTTTGTGAAAACAAAAAATCTTTCAGTTTGTTTATTATTTTATTTGGCAATGTATGTATACATACATGCACACACGTATACACGCATATGAGAATAAATTGCTTAGAGAAAAGAAAATACGTTCTCTAAGTATAATAAGTTCTCTGAGTACAATAAGTGTACTGAGTCTTTTTTGTTTTCTTTCTCTCAGTTAACATGAGAGTGAGAACGACGATTCAGCTTTCCCTGTTACCTACCCCCTTCATAAGAAAGAAGCACAAAATTTTGTCAATTTTAAATACACTGTGTGCAACATCTTTACATATTTATAGTCTTTGGTCAAACAATAAAAACGATCATACATACATAATCGTACATACGCATATACATACGTACGATGAGAGCAACACATTGTTACGCTCTTTATTTGTGTTTATTTTTCTCCTGTCTTCCCTCCCTCATCAAGAAATGATTTTTAAAAGAGATTTTGGTGAGAGCGGGTCTTACTGGTACATCCCGCCATAAGAAATTTTACTTCTACATGATGCGCATTCTTTATATCCATATTCTTTGCCTTTATGCAATTATTTTTGTAGTTTTATACCAATTTAGCGTTTTATTTTTACTTAATTAACGATTTAAAAACTAATCATTGTATAGAAAATGAAAAAATATTTATTTTTTAATTATCCAACTAATTTCTAATAAAATTATTTTTTATTTTCGGAAAGCTAACTTTACAAAAAATGTTTTAAATAAAAATAAATAATAATATTTTTACCGAGGGCTCCGGGGTCATACAAGTTAAAACTATTTTTATGTAAAATTCGACTTTAGGGCCAATGTTTTCAAATCGCTTTAGTTGGCACAATATGTTATTAATTATTTAGTCAATTTTTTCCAATTTCTATATAGAAATAGCTAAAAATCAAATCAAATTTTTGGGAAATATTTTTATTACAAAAGATAATAACCAAATTCCATTTAAAAGTATTCATAAACAATCTTCTTATTACAATTTTAAAAAATGTTAATTTTTAAGTTAACTCATCTCAAACCTTTTTTCTTCAGATAATAATACATATGTATGTGAATAATAATAAATAATTTATATGTGAAGTCGTAGTCTAGTAGGTAGTGTGTTGGCTTATTAGACTGAAGGCCCGGGTTCGTATCACAGGTCAGACATCAAAACGAAAATATGAAAATATTTCTTCGGCGATTTCCTCTCAGCAGATTTCTGGCAAAAACTCTGAGAGTAAATAAAATTACCATGAAAAGCTTCTCAAAAATCCGTCGTTCGGAAGGGACTTTAAACTGTAGGTCCCGCCACTCATGTATAAAATTAACGCACACAACATAAGTGGTGTGAGAAGCTAGGTCGTAATCCTGACTGAAGGGTTGTAATGACCAATTATGTATGTATGTAATAATACATATGTATATGTTTCTTTGTAGTCCCCGACTAGTAAATTTCAACTAATTTTTTTTAGCGATTTTAAAGCTCATTCTGCTTTTACAAAAATAAAATTATCAGCACCTATAGTCAGCTGTTGTTTGTTTATAAATTTGTTACTAGAACCTGGCGCAATACTTATAAATAAGATTTTCAACCAAATTTTTAACTTGCGGCAAGAGTTTCGTTTTAATAATAATGGATACATGTCCTCGTCATCTGACGATGAAGAGGATTCCAACAAATCTTTCAAAATAAATTTTTTTTCTTCCATTTCAACACTTTTAAAACAAATAATTTTTGTTATTTTTTTTTCAAAACAATAACAAGAACAGCTGTTTTAAAAGTGCTGCCCTTACAACCCTTTGCTTAAATTGAGGGTCAGACATGCGGCATATTTTTTGGGTTTTATGGCAAAATTTTTAGAAAAGAACATGTTATTAATTTACAAAATTGCATTTTTTTTTTTTTTTCGAAAAAAACAAAAAAATGACAAAAGGCAGAATAAAGGCAACATTAATGCCAGAAAAGAAATCGCCATAACACATGCAAAATATTTGCACTAATACATTGAAACTTGAATTGAAACTTTGTATATTCACCCTTATTCTGGTTGTCGTCGTCGTCGTCGCCGTCGTCGTCGTTACCAAAAATGATGTCGATAAAATCAGAGTCGACACAACACAATATCGACGGCGTATTGGCTCACAGAATACCAAATGTGTGTCGACAGTCATCTATAACTGTCAATAACGACAAACAGAATACCAATTTTAAACTGTCGACGACAACAACCAGAATAAGGGTGATTATTTTTTTTAGCGTTGAGGCCGTCGCAAAACTGGAAATTGTTGCTTAAATTTCGATACTATCGCTATCGAAAAAAAATCATCGATAGTCCATTAGAAATAAAACTATCGATAGTACTATCGATGGTTTTTGCAGGATGCGACATCTGTTTTATTTTTTTTAATGACCAATGTATATACCTTCGTCACTTTTTTTCAAAAATTCCTTTTTTAAAAAATTCTAAAGTAACCAAACCTCATTTAAGCAATAAAGGATAGAACTGTAATTGTAATTGATTTGACTAGCCTGGGACAAAGTACTACTGGGATAAGCTTTCTCTCCATTTATTTATTTTATTTATTTATTAATGAAATTATTGCCCAAATCCTGTACAACAAGATGAAAATCTTATATTTAAAGTACAGGAACGAAATATGTACATAATAATTAACTAAATTTAGTAAATGAATAACTGAATAAAAACAAGTAATGGATATGTAGATAGAAGCAATAAGGGGAATAAAAACAAAGTTGAAAAAGGAAAATAAAGAAATTTGCAAACACATATATATAAAGAAAATAAATAATCAACGAAAATATTGAAACAAAAATTTCCTGAAGCCATTAGCGTTGGTGTTGCATTGCTGATGTTGTGGAAGAATGTTCCAGAGACGAATAGCATGTAAATAAAACTGCCATTCGGAAAATAAGTATCAATGCCGAGGAACTATAATATTCCTACTACGGGGTGACTGGACAAAACGTAGCCTGTCAAATAAATAACTCGGTACCCGCTTGTTTACAATTCGATGCAAAAATAAAAGTACACGAATATTCAAAAGATTATCAAAGGTCACACCGTAAAGGCCCTTAGCTGCCACAGAGATATGATCATATCTTCTCAAATTATAAACATATCTAACAATATTATTGAATAGAACGTTGAGCTTAAGTTTACTGCTAGAATCGCAATTACCAAACAGCTCGCATACGTACAGTAAGCAGGGAATCAAATAAGTCTTCGCAATTAAAATTCTAGTTTTCAAAGGTATAAAAAGTTGAGTGGACCAAAGTGCGCGTAACTTAATATACGTCTGCCCTACCAGTGAATTTATGTGATCATCCCACGTCAAATTGGAGTTAAAAATTATTCCTAAATTCCTCGTTGCATGAACTATCTCAATTTTCTCACCATTCATCACAACATCCCTAGAAATTGTGGGTACAAGACTTCTTCTATGCAATAGGTAGGTAGGTAGAAGTGGCTGTCCACCCGATGAGCGGACACACTTAGGCCTCATACAGGGCCTATTGTGATACCACAGTTTCCTCTTTCCCCTATTCTAGGAACCACTCGGAGTTTCCGATGAAGCGACTTAGACTGCCAATATCCACGCATGACAGTTCATCTACGTCCTCCATGTAGTAGGCACCCAGGTGTTTCTTTCTCCTTCGACCAAGTGCCGGACATGTGCAAAGTAGGTGAAGAATAGTTTCATCCTCCTCTTCATCTCCACAGCTTCTGCAGAAATCATTCGCAAGGTGTCCAAGACCAATACGCCTCGCATGTGTTTCTATAATACAATGCCCCGTAATAACCCCGATAACAGCTTTGAGTCTGCTTCTTTGGAGCTTAAGCAGAGTCGTCGTGCGCCTTCTATCCAGCTTTGGCCAGATTTTTTTTTGCAATAAAATACACTTAGATTTCCCGGGGTTTAAACAGAGACCATTAGCAGTTGCCCATAAGAAGATCCGTGCCAGTTCCCCATTCAAACAATCAACGGCGCGTGAAATATCGTCCACCGGGCTATTTAAGCAAAGTTTAAAGAAAGAATTTAAGTTTCCGAATAAGTATATTGTGATCGACCGTATCGAAAGTTTTCGAATGATCCAAGAGAACTAAAAAGTTTACATCGCCATTCTCTAAGGCCTATCTGATATTCTCACTAACATCCACTAGAGCAGTAATACTACTATGACCTGATCGAAAGCCAGATTGCATGCTAGAAAGGAGATTGTTCAAATCGATGTAATTCATCATTTGCGTATAGAGTATCTTCTCAAGAACCTTCGAGAAAAAGCATAAGATAGCAATTGGTCGATAATCCCTGTTATACTTACGCACCGGAACTATTTTCGCATGCTTCCACGTCATTGGATACGTACCGGACATAATAATAGTATTAAACAAATGAGTCATAAAAGGAAGAATCAGGGGTAAAATTATTCTTACAAATTTAGGGTGCATGTTATCGCTCCCAATTGAATCAGATTTCACCATGAAAACAGCCGACATGACGTCATACTGGATGACGCATTCAAACTTAAACTTGTCATGCTCCGGTAAATCAATTTTAGAACCAATATCAGAATCAGCAGGATCACGATGAAAGCTATAGAAACTTGGGTCAGCCCGTACCGTGGGGGTATTCACAAAGGATTTATTAAGGTCATTAGGATCTATTTGACAACTTATATTCTTGTGCGTAATTCACAAACCAATCTCCCGAATAGTCCTCCAAGTTTGCCTAGTTCGCATTGCAGAGTCAAACCGCCTAGAATAGTATTCCATCTTCGCACGTCTGATACACCTGTTCACATTCGCCCTTGCGGCACTATATTGTAATTTCAACTCAGGTGTCCTAAATCTTTTCCACCTCGAATAAGCAAGATCCCTCAGATCAATGGCACGTTTGATGGAGTTCGTAAACCAGGGTTTCTGCCAATTAGAGATTTTATCGGCTCCAATCTTAATCCAATTCCAATGCTATCGATCCCATATCTTAAAATAAAATAATATCCTTTATTTCTATGCAATAATGAAAAATATCCGGCGTAACAGTATTCTTAACGCTAGAATAATCTGACCTCAAATACCACTTCCTTATATTCCTACTCTTCCTTATCTACTCGAGCTTTCCGAAAGAGTTTATTTGATCAATATTGCCATAATATTTATTTCTTATTACCATATTATTTAGTTTTTTATTAAAATTTTCCAAAAATTATACAATTTTTGTGCTCTTTTTTAATATGTTCCACAACTGAAAGGGTCAAGTTGAACATACTCTTTTAACGAAATGCAAAATGTCATGTTCATTTTAACGAAATGCAGAATGTTATGTTAGTAAAATTTTTGTGTCGGTAAGATTAGGGTTAAATATCACGCATCTATGCCGCCATACTTTTCTTTCACAATCTAACAACGTACTGGCAACACTTCTATACGAAATCATATGTTTTAATAATTTGGTTTTATCTCTCATGTTTACCGCAGAGTGGTGTTTACTTTGTTTTATGGTTTAAAAGTAGGAAAAAGTTTTAAAAGAATAATGCTAAAACCAAAAGCTTTAACGCAAGTATTGAGTCAAGCGAACACAGGAGGAGTACAAAATACATTGTAATACTAGACGTACTTGAGGTTCTGTGATGAGTAATTATAGTTGTTTTACTTTGTAGGCTTCTTAGCCAAGAAGGTGCACTGTTAGCATATTCTGGTTATGGTGATAAAGACAAAGATGCTAGGGTAACTGCTGCTATTGCAAGCAATATTTGGGCTGCCTATGAAAAACATGGAAGGAATGCTTTTCGTGAAGACCGCTTGCAATTCGTTTTGCTGGATTGTGAATGCGGTCACGTCGCCATAACCAAGGTAAAAAGAAATATATTTGAAATTATTGTTCCTTTTTTCAGATTTTCTTTCAAGGTTGCTAGTATATTGTTATGCCTATACGCCAAGGAAAATGTCGGTCTTGGTCTTCTAAAACAGAAAGCAATAGCTTTGGCTTCTTATCTTGAGGGTCCATTAAAGCAAATAGCAGCATCTTGAAATGTCTAATTACATTATATTAAAAAGCAAATAAATCAAATCATTTAATATTGTCTAACCATTTAATTCATCAATCTACTAAGCAAGAGCCAATGAAAATGATAGCTTGAAAGAATAAAATATAACTTTTGTCGAAATACTTCAAATTAAGTTTATATTATGAGCCAAAAAATTTAAAATCATTACATTTTTGTTTCGGAATTTTAAATCCCAATTTTGTTTTTTTAATTTGTTTATGAAAGGTAACCGAAGTTAATTTGCATTGTAAGTTGTCTAAACAAACCCAGATAAATTTTTTTGGACCAATTAAAAACTTATAGTTTAAGGATACTTTTGTTCTGGAGTCCCAAAAGGATTAATGAATTTAATTTTTCATCATGTTGAAAAAAATTAATAAAACATGAACAATGTAATCTTTGTCGCTAAAAATTTTATCTTAAAAACTATATTAAAAGAAAAATATCTCATTCAATAGCATATAATTTTAGAGTCCTGTCCATACTTGTTGATGCAATATATTGCGCATGTTTACCAAATCTCACGCCAGTAGCCAAAGCAGTATGGTCATTGAATATCCTTAAGTCTTGCCATTGTTTACACATATAGACCCTAAAATATACAACATATTAGTTAAAATAGAAAGTAAATAAAAGTTCTAAATATATGCTGCTAAATTCAGCAGAAAATTAAAAATATTTTACTTAAGAAATATTAGTCCATACGTTGTGTATAACTAAATTTTTGGGACATGAAAAACTACCTCATCATTTAATATGCTTTTATTTTTAACTTGATTGGTTAATTATGTTAAATGTACATAAATGTAAAATATAGGAAAAGTTTAATATTTATAATTCAATCATCCACTTTAAGTCTTAGGAAATAAAAATACAATAAAATAATAATTTAAATGACGTATAAAATTGAGACCTGATAAATAATTGTTAAAATTGTAGGAACAATTTTTTTGAATCAATTGATAGAATAATTTGTGAAGTGCATGGGATTGAATGTCTAGCGTCTTCACAAAAGTATCGCTTGTTTATTGGCGGCAACTGAACTTTAGAAACAAGAATTAATAATTGTACTGGTAAAAAAACTATTGGTTGCCGGGTAAAATTGGCTCTTAACTCTGAGAATAAATTGATAGAAAATATTAATTGTTTATTATTATAAAATTCATATTCTGCAAAACAAATTATTTTATGGAAACCAAATCAGAATCGAAAATCTTTTCTTGTCTGTTGGCATTAAAAAAAAAGTAATTTAAATTTCAGCGAAGAACACCTACTTATTTTTAACAGAAAATGATATCATAGCCTGATTATGGAGTTAATATAAATCTAATTTTTAAAATTCTCGTGTCACGGTGATAGTGGTTAAACTCCTCCGAAATGGATCGACCGATTTTCATGAAATTTTGTGTGCATATCGGGTAGGTCTGAGAATCGGACAACATCTATTTTTCATATCCCTAAATGTTAAGAGGGCGTGGCAAATCGTTAAAATTGAATATTTAGGTACATATTGATCGTAGACGAAAAAAATTTGGTGGGTAAGTTCGTAGAGTCGATATCGACAACTCACCAAAAATGGACGTGCCAACCCTTCCCCTTCAAGTGATACCTAAACTCTTAAACTACTGAACCGATTTTAACCATTCTTTATTTGTTCGAAAGCTTAGATGGTTTAAAAAAATTCGATATAGCAAAAAGTAGGCGTGGCAAACCTAAAATTGAATATTTAGGGACATAGTGATCGTATATGAATGCAATTTTGTTCATAAAGTCGATATCGACAAACTCACCAAAGGTGGGCGTGGCAACCCTCTCCCTTTAAAAGATACCTATAAGTCGGCTAATTCGATGGTTTATAACTACATATGTACATATATAACATGTATGTCTGTTAGTTTTTGTTTTGGAGCGAGTACAACAACTACAACTTCGTCAGCACTACCCATGATTCGGACCTCTTATTGTTATTCTTTGTATGCCTTACCTAAATAACGTACCGACTTAGATTAAATTTTGAACTGGATAGATAGATCCACACACTTATAGTAAGTTAGTTATTTTTATATAACTGTTTTATGCAGCGTATTACAATAAATATATAATGTGACCTGTTTTGGGCAATAAAAAAATCAATTTTGGGCGGGACGAAGTTCGTCGGGTCAGCTAGTAATATATATTTCTTTTTTGAAAAAGATATGTGGCAGTGATGTGATAATGCGAACAGCAAGCGGCCGGTACCGGCTCAAGCAGTCGTGTTATTTTATAATTAAATTCGAAAGCGACGATCGCACAATGAGTATGCGGGTATAAAAGTGAACCCTTTTTGTTAACCCCTTGTAAAGATTGAATTTAATACTGCACACAGTTCAGCTCGCAATATTCTGAAACGAACTACAAGGGTACTATACTAAAAGGCAGATTTCGATGCTTGATGTCCGTTAAAAGTAGGTTTGCTTTCAGCTGTGAGTCTACGTAAGGAAGGCCAGAGTATAAGTGATGAAATTAAGGAAATAAATTAAAATGTTTTAGATAATTGAGTCAATGATAATACATAACAAAGCTTAACACAAATACATACGTCAATTCTTCTGTGATTCAAAGCATTAAAATTTAAGTCGATTTAAGTCAATATGAGTTATGTATACTATCTACTAACAAAAATTTACATTCACGTGACATTCCCATTCTTCTAACAATGTTCTTAATAAAAACGGGATGGCCTAAGTCATAATAAAGCCGCATTACATTTATATAAAAACCGATTTTTACACTCCAGGCAAAACAATATGCATATGAATAACTATTTACATGGTTTTCGATTACGGTTCAAATTTCATAAGCTCTAAAAAAATTACTATTAAGCAAAACAGTTGAAACCTAGTTGAACAGAATATTACTGGCAAAAAATATAACGTTGGATTCTAATAACACCAAATTCTGACACGACAGGAAAACGAAAAAATTGATTATTCAGTTTCTAACAGTAATCAGATTCCGTAACAACCTCTAATACTACTATGGTGTTTCATCACAAATGAATTCTACACAATTTTTTTCAGGTAGAACAATAATTCAATTAAAATTTTTTCAATTGTTTTGCATGTGCGAAAAAAATAGATTTAAAGAAAGTTTTGGAGTAGCACTCTGAATAGTAATTGTATGAACAAACATAATTGTATAGAATATATTTTGACTTTATAAATTTATTTATATACAACACAAGTTCATTGTTTATAAAAGTAACTATAGCTACACCCGATGACAGGTAGTGATTGTCTTCCTTAGAAACGAAAAAATTAACAGAAAAATTATCACTCTCTTTTAACTGTAAAATGTATAGATTGAAAAAGAAAAATAAAATTTATCGTTTATGTGATGGTAACATAAAAAGTTTATAATATTGCTTTTATTCTAAGTTCATTATATTCATATATTTATTCTAGATTTTTATAAGCAGAGTGATTTAAAAGATCCTAATACGCCCAAAATTATAAATTTGACTATAGAAGATTTTAACGCGGTAAGAATATTAATTTTTTTTTTTTGTAAAAATGTTTTAAAAATCATCGTATATGTACATATGTCTAGTCTGGAGAAGTTGCAAATCCTCGGGCACCATGTGTCGTAACAACAATCGATCCGAAATATACACGATATGCAACATTACAACACAAAACAAGGAAATTTCGGATGAAAACGTAGGTAGATAATTTAAGTAAATATTGTTATCATTTTTTTAAATTCATTGGGCAGCAAAACATAAAAAATTATTTTGGATAACATTTATCAATTTGGGTTTTCTTGCCTACAGACATTGTCATTCTTAACAATTTACATACAGGTCACGTGAAATCTCGCTTGTGACTGGGTTGTGAGATATCTCGTTTTCATGTTTTTTTTCCAATCTTTCGCCAACTTTAGCAACCAGCGACAACAATTTATTTATTTATTACACCGGTGAATTGAGCTTCTTCAATTTTTAAGACAAAATATTAGACAAAATAGCTAAAATTCAATTTTCATAGAATGTAGAAATTATCAGCCACTACAACCGAACGTACGCGTTGTATTTTATAAAGTGTTTTATTATTGTACATTTTGGAATTTCAAACTTCGTATTTAAAATGGCCAAAATAATGAGCTTGTGCAATCCACTCAAGATTTAGAATTCGCGTAATAATTAAAAAATGAAATAAAAATTTTCTACTTGTTATGAAATTATGGACTTCAAAAGAAAAATCTACGAATACATTTATGGATATAGAATTAGCGCTTTCAAACACAACAAATCATCTAATCGTTGACTTTCCATGTAGATGCTTTGTTAATATGAATGTACATATCCAACAGCTTGCAAAGCATGTATCTGTAGCGTTCGAGCCGAACGTATCGTAGAGATTATAATATTAATATAACTTATTAATTGTTTTTCGGATTTTATTAAAACAATCCGTAGAATATGTATTGTATTATGCAATCTTTTCAAGGGACATATTAACGTTGAGGGAAATAACACGTAAAAAATTCATGATATTCGCTACACAAGAAAGATATTTGGAAAAACAAAGAGAAGCTGCATTTCAAGAGGGAATATATGCAAAAATTAAACGATATCAAGAGGTAAACATATTTAAATTTATAAAATTTAAACCAGTATTATGTATACATATTTAGAATACCTTGATATAAAAAACATAAAGTTACTTTCGTAATAGAATAAAATTATATACAGTTTATAGCCGATGCTTTACATAAATCGGAATCGAATGCATTTAACGACATGAGAAAAACACAAAAGCAATTGGAGGAGTTACAAAAGAATAGAATTTCTGACGAGCTTAAAGAAGAAATATCACAGCATCAACGTATTTTAATGGAGGTACAGGAAGAATATCGACGATTCTCATTTCTTCTTAAACTAATTGTACGTATGGATTCGTATGTAATAATGTGATAACGTGATAAATTACAATTTTAGGGATATTTTGATGAAATACTAGCTCAAGATGATATTGAAGAAGTTAAAAAAACAATGGGATGTATGCTACGACCGCGTGAGGAAGTTAAAAATTTACAAATTAGTGAACGAAATCCAGTTGGAGAAAAAGAAGTTATGTGCATTATTAATTACATGAATGAAGTTGTAAGACCCTATTTAGCTAAGCGTAATCATCTTAACGCAACTATTTGGCTGGAGGTAAAGTATATAAATTCATTTGAAGTCATAATTTTCTCACACATATACATAATTTAAGGGATATGAACGCATAAGACAAAAAATATTCAACTATAGTTGGCGGTTTACCAACGTTGCTTTATTAAACCATATAGTCGTAATCGTTTCTGATAAATCGGTAAATCAGTTTCTTATTTAAAAATTACATTATTTCATATAATATTGTAATTGATTAGGAAAAAACAATAGCACATTATACAAAAAAAATTGTATTTTTAAAAGACCCCGATTTCTTACAAGAAAGAATACAGTTTCTGAAACAGCGTTCCGTAAAAGTTCTCGACGATTTTGAAAAAAACCAAAAGAGAGAGTAAGCTTATTTTAAAGGAAAGAGTTCATAATTTTGTAATTTTTATATCCAATTTTAATTTAGCGCTCTTCAAAATAAATTACGTGCAATATTACCAGTTATTCTCGAAAAAATAGAATTATTGTTCTCACAGAACAATGTAGGTAAGAAAGTACATGCTAATAAATCTGAAAAAAATGACATCTTATTGAAGAAACTGCGGAGAACGAAACCAAGGACACTTTTAGGGTCTAAAACAGTTGTAACAAGTAATAGTAACATCATAGAAAAAGTTGAAAAACTTCAATGGTATTTAATGGTATACTATTTAACTATATTTAAGAATATATTTTTGTTGATAAAAACTAAACTATTAATCTTTCAGGGCTTATTACAAGATTTGGAAAAATTTCCTTCAGACCAATGCAAAAAAATTGAAAATCAAGTCAGGAAACGTATTCTAACACAAAAAGACCTATCGAGACGAGTATTAGCAAAGCAAAATCGTCTGCAAAATTGGATGGAGCATTTTAAAAGGCATGAACTCTTAAGGAGGAATAATTAGACAATTGTAAAAACTGTATAAAAAAATTAAAAATTAAAAGGATATATATCTCACCTTACGTCTGTACCCGCAATTGCTAAATATGTACCACTTTGATCGAAACATAAATCTTTTACTTCATAAGTATCGTCTAATTGTATAGTTTTGAAATTTTTTAGTTTACGCAAATCCCAAAGTTTAACACAGGCATCATCTGCGGCTGTTGCAAGATAATAACCATTCTCAGAGAATGATATTGCAGATATAGGCCCAGTATGCCCAGGAAAGTTTGCTACATTGCTTTGTTCCTTAAGATCCCAAATTTTAACTTGAGAATCGTCAGTACCGGTACCGAAAATTAAACCATCAGGATGAAATTGTGCTGTAGTAAGACCAACTTCAGCTGTATCAATTATCTGCAAAAAAAAAATATTAAAAATTGGAATTTAATGAGAAGAAATTGTGCGTACCTTTGTCAATAAGCGTCCTGTTCGAATATCAGAAAACGCCCAGTGCTTATCTGATGATGTTGAAAGAATATAGTCACCAGTTGGATGCAGGGATAACCCAGTAATTGGGCCATCATGACATCTAAGTAATAATTGCGTTTGCGAAGTTGGTACATTCCAAATACGTATTGACATATCAGGGGATCCAGTAATAACAGTATCTTCGTTGGGATGGTATATTACTTTGGTAATTTTTTTGGTGTGACCCTTAAGTATGGCAACAACTTGTTCAGTATCTTTGTTAAATACAGTAGCGTTTTTATCATTGCCGCCAGTCAAGATTTTGCTATGATCAGCACTATTTATGTCTAATGCCAATATGCCAGGTATGGAAGCAGAATGTAATCCAGGATGCGAAGCTATAGTTAAGAAGGTTTTAATTTGATCTTGAGTTACCAGCTCTTCTGGTACAGTGCGACCTCGTTTTTTTCGTTCTTGTGTTAATACAGTAGCCTTATCTTGTAACTTCTGTATAACCTCCGCACTCATACCAGCTAATTCAATGGGCTGTGAAGCAAGACCGGCGGCCTCAGATGCTATTGCTGGTTGTGGTATTGATGTCGGCGCTATTGATGCTCCAATTCCAGCCTGGGGTTTCAACGTTGCCAATGCTTCACGTGCTGCTGCTACTTCTTTATTAAGACGAGCTATAACACGACATGCTGCATCATGTTGATACAAAGCGTGAGAAAGTTCCTGACGAGTAGTCTGTAGCTGTTGACGTTGTGTAAACGAATGCAACATTAGAGCATCCCATTCATCTTGTAATGTTTTTAGTGTAGCGGGTATACTTGTGGCCGTAGGAGGCTTCGGTTTTACAATGGGTGGTGTTTTAATCTCAATTAACTCCTCCGCTTTCATTTCTTTTCCGGTGATAGGGTCACAGCCATTCTCCAATATATATTTCTCAATAATACGCTTTTCATAAATAGCACCTGAGTGTGGCGAAATAACAGGGATGTCTGGAACCTCATTTGTAACTGTAAACATTTAGAATTACCCATTAACATTTGCCATCAAAATACAATTATATTTACGAATATATTGAACATAACCTTAAATTTAACATTCAATTTTATTACTGAATAAAACTTACTCGAACAAACCAACGACATTTTTACAAATTCTTCAGGCTGTACACTTCAGAAAGATAAGTATATTATTTTAAAATATTTTTTTATTTGACTATAACTTTAACTCTGCAGAAATTCCGCGGCGGCAATCCAAAATGCAATGTTTTTTTTCCACTACAAATTAATGTTTACTGAGATGTTGCCAGTAAATTTTAAATAAATTTAAGAGGTTACCAATACAAAATTTACAAAATTGCCGTTGAGTTGCCAGAATATCTATCAGACAGTTACTGGTAGATTGCCTACGATACCTTCTTATTGAAGTCGAATCTACACTCCAGACCGACCTGATTATCAGCAAAGCACAAGAAATAAAGTACAGTTAATGTTTCTATATTATTAAATATTTATAGATGTACTTGATTTAATTGAAACATTCGCAGTAAATTGACAATTTCGTTCCACCTTGGATAAATGGACCTGCAACATTAGAATAAAATTGAAGACCATTGCAATTAAATCTGACTTAAGTAAGAAACCGGTCAAAGGTCTTGAAATTTATTTGGACAATTTTTTATATCATTGCTCTCCTGGAAAGCAATTTTTAAATATAGGTAAAAAGGACTATTATTAACTGCTATTTAGATCAGTGATCGGCACCAATAGCTCCCGAGGGCCGAACATCTTCGGTTTTGTTACACACATAGGACACAAACATCAACAATCTTCGTAAAAATACATTCAATTGCTTGTAAACTTCTAAAGAAGAAGGTCCGTGTCGTTTTTTTCAGGTTTCAATTATACGCCCAAAGAAATAGTTCGGTAGAATTCGCTAATACTAATGAGAAATGATCTCGATTTTTTGAAATATATTTGTCAAGTTAAATACGCTGTCTTTAGGAATTTAGCATTTTTCTATATTTACCACTACATATTATTAGGTTAATAAGAACAATTGGAAATACGTATTACTATTCAAATTAGTCTCAACAGAATACATAGTCGTAGAAGAAGCTGAATGACAACAGAGACAGGACGAACTTTATAAGGTGATCAACAACAAAAGTGATAAATAACAAAAGCGACGTGTATTTGTAGTTTTTCCCTTTGGTATAATGTCAAGTGAAATTCGCCGTATAACTGAAATGACAAAGACGAATTTACATATATAACGACCATGGCACAATCAACTAGGTAGTGTTATTAGCCCAGATGACTGCTTTTTTGAGCGACCGGATATGTCAAATGTTTTGTATACGTACAGTGAGCAAAAAAAAAATTGTACACTTACTATCTGGTATACATTTTTGAACAAAGAATTACTATAAAATTAAATTTATTGTCCTTAAGATTAAATAAAAGCTTAATAACTATATTTTGATTATAATATATATGATTATATATATATCATATATATGAATATATATGATATAATATATATGATTGATTTCTCTATTGGTTAAGTATAAAGAAAATAACCATCGAAACTATGAAATTCAACATTTTGAGGTACAAAAAGTTGTGATTCTTTGACTACGGAGACCGGATTCTCTAGAAAGTCATCCTGAACAAAATCCTGTGGAATAATTTATTTGTTAGTTTTTTATAATAAATGTACACATTTTTTTTGCTCATTGTATATACATTCCTTTGTTTATTTATTTTTTTTATTTCCTTTTATATTTGTATTCTACACAATTTATAATATATTCAAATACTAGCAGATTGTACCCGGCGTTGCGCGGGTTATTAAAAAAAATTATTATTGGGTAGTTTTTGCATTAAAAATAACAATAAATAAAAAACCGGTTTATCGGTTTCGAAACCGGTTTCTTAAATAATGCAATTTTTCAAATTATTCGGAAACCGGCTTAACAAACAACCCATTTTTTTAATACTCTAAGTCCTAAATATAAATGCACTCAACTTGGCCGTTTTTCGCCCTTTCCCCCTTTTTGGACCCCTTTTGGTTTAACTTTTGCAACGGAACACCTCCAATAGCTATTTGGGAAACTTAACCAAGCTAAATCGTAAAAAAATACCTTTAAAACAGATAAAATACAGCATTTATGCATAAAGTACTAATTTTTGCCCATTTTTTCTCCCCTTTGACCCATTTTTTCCCCCTTTGGGTCAAAATTTTGAAAATATTTATTGCCTATAACCTGCACCGACAAAAATTCGATCAATATCCCAAATTTCAAGAAAATCGGTCCAGGCGTTCAGGCGTGATTGGCTATACACTCAATTTGCCCGTTTTTGGCCCCTTTCCCCCTTTTTGGACCCCTTTTGGTTCAACTTTTGAAACGGAACACCTCCAATAGCTATTTGGGAAACTTAACCAAGCTAAATCGTAAAAAATTACATATAAAACAGATAAAATACAGATTTTATGCATAAAAGTACTAATTTTTGCCCATTTTTTCTCCCTTTGTCCCATTTTTTTCCCCTTTTGGTCAAAATTTTGAAAAGATTTATAGCCTATAACCTGCACCGGCAATGGCTCGATCTATATCCCAAATTTCAAGAAAATCGGTCCAGGCGTTCAGGCGTGATTGGCTAACAAACAAACCAACAAACAAACAAACAAAAAAACAGACTTACAGAAAGATTTATAATATATATTAGGATTAGGATTCTTGATGTTCTGGCACAACTTTTATTGTAGAATCCGCTCTTATGCTTCCCAGTATCCCTCTGAAGCATAACGACCTCAGTGGTAGTGCAAATCAGCCCGTATTTAACCGGTTTCTTAAAAAATGCAATTTTTCAAAGTATTCGGAAACCGGTTTAACAAACAACCCAGTTTTTTGAATACTCTAAGTCCTAAATATAAATGAACTCAATTTGCCCGTTTTTCGCCCTTTCCCCCTTTTTGGACCCCTTTTGGTACAACTTTTGAAACGGAACACCTCCAATAGCTATTTGGGAAACTTAACCAAGCTAAATCGTAAAAAAATACCTTTAAAACAGATAAAATACAGCATTTATGCATAAAGTACTAATTTTTGCCCATTTTTTCTCCCTTTGTCCCATTTTTTTCCCCTTTGGGTCAAAATTTTGAAAAGATTTATTGCCTATAACCTGCACCGACAAAAGCTCGATCAATATCCCAAATTTCAAGAAAATCGGTCCAGGCGTTCAGGCGTGATTGGCTAACAAACAAACCAACAAACAAACAGACTTACAGAAAGATTTATAATATTTATTAGGATTCTTGATGTTTTGGCACAACTTTTATTGTAGAATCCGCTCTTATGCTTCCCAGTATCCCTCTGAAGCATAACGACCTCAGTGGTAGTGCAAATCAGCCCGTATTTAAAAAAATTTGTTTTTTATAATTTGTTTTTAAAAATTTTTTTTATAAACAAAAAGAAACAAAAGAGAAATACTGACACAAAATAACAACTTTATGTCATTATATGGATTCACCTTTGTCATTTCTAGCTTACGGCGAATTTCATTTGACATAACCGGTCACACAAAAACAACAGAAAATACATGTTGTTTTTGTTAAAAAACACTACGAATTGAGTTGTTGTACAATTGCTATTACCTAGTTGAATGTGCCATGTATAACGACATTAAATTGTTGTCAAGGCAAATTTTCTCCCTTATTTTTTAAAATTACCTTAAAAAAAAACAAAACTGATACGCTCAAATTTTTATTCGATAGAAAACTCTAAATCAATTTAAAACGTTTAAATGAAAATATATTTTACTGATTTAAATTGAAAATAAGTTAATATCATATAAATTCTTCGGGCAGTTTTCTGTTAGATTTATTTATGATACAGTCGAAGACGATTTCTAATATGTTCTAATGTATCAATCTGCTGCTTCCAACAGTCTGCCAATGTCAATTTGTAAATAAAGCCGTCTAAAACAACACCTTTGGGTGCTCTTTCCACTACAAGTCGTTCGATGAGACACATCATAACGATAATAGTTTGAATTTTGAATGAAGGTTCTACAATTTCCTTAAATTTAAAAATAAATAGAAATATGTATTTAGAGTGCGAAAAAAATGTGTACATTTATTACAAAAACTAATAAATACATGAACTTAAAGTGTTTTGTATGATGACGTCTAGCTAATCTGTAGGCTAGAAGCCTTCTTGGTTAGGTTTTTATTTATTTCCGAGGGTATAGATTTCTATATGTTTTGTAATATGTATTTTATGTTTCTGTTTAATTTAGGGCCTCTTTCTGTAAGACAAACATCTGTTTGTATAGAAAACACAAACAGTTGTTGAATGTTCTCCTATACAACCAGATATTCGTTCGAAACCATTCTTATTACAGCCATCCCTAAATAAGAGCGGCAAGCGTTTTTTGGATGTCAAAATTTCTCATTCCCATATAATATGTATCAGGGCGAACTCAATAGGTGATGGCAATAGTGCAACAACTCAATTCGCAGTGTTTTTTTAACAAAAACAACATGTATTTTCTGTTGTTTTTGGGTACGCACAAATGTCAAATGAAATTCGCCGTAAGCCAGAAATGACAAAGGCGAATCCATATAATGACATAAAGTTGTTATTTTGTGTCATTATTTCTCTTTTGTTTCTTTTTGTTTATAAAAAAAATTTTAAAAAACAAATTTTAAAAATAAAATTTTTTTAAATACGGGCTGATTTGCTCTACCACTAAGGTATGACGACCTTCAGAGGGATACTGGGAAGCATAAAAGCAGATTCTACAACAAAAGTTGTGCTAGAACATCCAGAATATTTAAATAAATTATAAATTGTGTAGAATACAAATATAAAAGGAAATGAAAAATAAATAAACAAAAGAATGTATATACAGTGAACAAAAAAAAATGTGTACACTTATTGTAAAAAACTAATAAATAAATTAATCCACATGATTTTCTTTAAGATGACTTTCTAGAAAATTCGGTCGCCATAGTAAAAAAATCACCACTTTTTTGCTTAAAAATGTGAGAATTTCTTAGTTTCGACAATTATTTTCTTGTTACGTAACCAATAGGGAAATGTTTATAATCCGAATATAGTTTTTAAGCTTTTTTTAGTCTTAAAGAAAATAAATTTCTTTTTATAGATAATTTTTTGTCCAAAAGTTATTTCGAGGTAATAGTGTACAAGTTTTTATTGCTCACTGTACGCAAACAATATGTTTGACATTTACTTGGACTGAAAAAATCAATCAGCTGGGCTGATAACAGTACCTATTGAATTTGCCTTGATATGTATTGAGCATAACGGCCAGTGTTGGCAACGATTGTATATCAAAACGCGCCCAAAAAATTAAAAAAAACGGGTAAAAACGCGTATTTTTTGAGCTTAAAAAGGGTAAAAATGCACTACCGTTTTTAGTAAGAAAAATCGTTTATAAAACTTTTACTTTTTAATATTATATATCATGATACAATCAACTAGGTAATAGCAATTGTACAACAACTCAATTCGCAGTGTTTTTTAACAAAAACAACATGTATTTTTTGTTGTTTTTGTGCGACCGGTTATGTCAAATGAAATTCGCCGTAAGCTAGAAATGACAAAGGCGAATCCATATAATGACATAAAGTTGTTATTTTGTGTCAGTATTTCTCCTTTGTTTCTTTTTGTTTATAAAAAAAATTTTAGGTTAGGTTAGGTTAGAGGACGTGTACTTGTCCGTTAAGACAAGTACAATACCCGGAGGTCGAAATTGACCCATTGTACAACGTCCTTGGAGAGGGAAGGAAATAGAGGGAATAGGATGAAAGGAGGGCATAAGGGTAAGGGGAGGATGGGAATCACACAGAAAGAAACAGACACAAACAAGGGTTGAGCGCGCGACTACACTTATGAAGCCCTAGCACCTCTCAATCAGCTCAAACTGCTAATGAATCTGTGGAGAGTCTTGATGTCGGCTCTCGACACAGAACTCAAGCTCTCAAAGAAGGCTCTGCCAAGGGTCCTCAACCTCAACCTACCAAGGGCTGAGCAGTTACAGAGGTGTTCGATAGTCTCTAACTCCTCCTCATCGCAACATACCCTGCAATAGTCCGGCTGGGATCTGTTCCAGATCCCCGTCAGCGACCTAATCTCGCAGTGCCCTGTGATAAAACCGACAACCAACCTTACGCTGGCCTTAACCAAGCCCAGCAGCCAATCTGTTCTCTTACTGTCCACAGCAGGCCATAGACGTCTAGAGACAGAACAACCTGATCCGTTCCTCCAACGCCTCTGCTCTTCCTCCCTGACCCATCCATCGATGAGGCCATAGAGGTGGCAGACTGGGGGTTCAGGACCAACTATTAAATCGCCCCCCGAAGGGGAACCTAACCTAGCGAGGGCATCCGCCGTCTCATTGCCCAGTATTCCGCTATGACCCGGAACCCAGCATAGACGGATACGGTCCGGTCCAAAAGACCTCAACGACTCTTTGCACTCGCGAACCAGTCGTGATTTGCACCAGACCGACGCAGTGGCCTTAAGGGCAGCCTGACTGTCAACGAAGATCATGTAAGATTCCGAATCCGAAGATGGGCCACCAGCTATGGCCTCAATAGCCTTCAGTATTGCGAAAATCTCCGCCTGAAAAACGCTGCAGTCATCATTCAACGTGAAGTGGAGTTCAAGACCGAGTTCCCTACAGAAAACCCCAGCACCTGTACATCCACCTAACTTAGACCCATCTGTGAAAATGGGTATACCACTCTGCCCCCGGAGTACCCCACCATTCCATTGTGCCCTATCCGGTATAAGTGTCCTTAAACCAGGTAGGAATATAGCCTCGGGCACAATGTAATCAGTGGCTTTTTCCGAAAGTCCATACATTCCGTCAGGGAAGACGATACTCAGAACTCTGGAGTGACCTATCGAGCGCTGCTTCCAGCAACCCGATTCCCTCAGGCGTATGGCACTACGCGCTGCACACCTCTTGACATATAAGTCAAGCGCAGTCAGACAGAGCATAGTATCAAGAGCAGCCTGAGGGCAACTCTTCCTCACTCCAGTGATACTCAAAGAGGCAATCCGCTGAACCTTATCCAAGATTTTCCGTTGAAAACGCTTGTCTAAGGCACACCACCAGACAACACAACCATAAGTAATAACCGGTCTAACAATCGCCAGATATATCCAGAAGACAACGGCAGCTCTCTACCAGCTAATCTTGGCAGCCTGAAGGTTTCAATTTTGTACCTACGCAAGAACAGAACGAGATCCGTCTTATTTGGATTTATCCCCAGGCCACAGTTCGTTGCCCAAGAGGATAAGATTCCAAGAGCAGACTCCATCAGTTCCCCCAGCGTCGGCAAAAATTTTCCACACACAAGAATAGCCACATCGTCGGCATATGCCACAACCCTAAAACCCCTACTTTCCAGGAACCTCAGACCAACATTTGCGACCAAGAGCCACAATAGAGGGGATAGGACACCCCCCTGTGGTGTACCCCTGGTCGCACGCTTGACGATAGAACATCCACCCAGATTCGATCGGATTAGTCTGTTACCCAACATGTGGGCGAAATCTGGGGCATGTATATCCCTTAGTGAATTCTCAATAGAAGAAGTGGTAACATTATTGAAGGCCCCCTCTATATCAAGGAAAGCCGACAGTGTGTACTCACCCCTAGCCAAATTCGCCTCAACAAAACCTGTCACATCATGAAGAGCACTCTCAACTGACTTACCCTTAATGTAAGCATGTTGCGACCTACTCAACAAAGACCGGTCCATGTTTGACCTCAAATATAGATCGATAAGTCTCTCCAAAGCTTTCAAGAGAAAGGATGAGAGTGATATCGGTCTATAATCCTTAGGGCCGATGTGACTGGGTTTACCAGCTTTTGGTATAAAAACCACGAGCACATCTTTCCAACCATCAGGTATATCACACCACCGATGACAGTCCCTATACACGTCCACCAGATATTCGTGTAATATATCACCAGCATGCTGAAGCAAAGCCGGAAAGATACCATCCGGACCAGGCGATTTAAACGGCTCAAAGCTATTAATAGCCCATTTGACCTTATCCCTGGTAATGATATCCTCCAAAACGCCAACATCACAGAAGGGATCAGCTACACCCAATGGATAGCTTACTGGATCCTCACAATCGGGAAAATGAGTGCTCAATAGAACCTCTAGGGTTTCTTTTCTCGAGGATGTCCATGTGCCATCTTTCTTTTGGACGAAGCCAAGGACTTTGGGGTCCTTCGACAGCGTCCTACGGAAACGAGCCACATCAGCAACATCCTCGATACTCGTGCAGAAACTCATCCAGGTGATTCTCTTTGAGCGCTTTATTGCCCCTTTGTAATCATTAAAACTGGATCTATAAGCAGACCAGTCAACATCCTTGCCCGACCTCTTAGCCTTATTAAAGAGTCTCCTAGTACAACAGCGGAGTCTCTGGAGTTCCGCATTCCACCAGGCAGGCTGGCTCCTCTTACCCGGGTAAGTGAGAGGACAAGCAGCTCTATAACAAGACAACAAAATATCCGTCAAAGATCCAACTCGATCATTGATGCCAGGAGTGGAGCGTCCCCGAAGGGCTCTAAGTTCCCCCTCCACAGCACTCTCATATCTGATCCAGTCGGTTCTTCTTGGATTTCTAAAAGGCTTGTTAAGGCCCCCAGATAGATTTATACTGAAGGATATCAGTTGGTGATCAGAGAAGGAACACTCCTCTGAAACCCTCCAGTCTCTAATCATAGACCTTTCCATGTTAGAGAGCGTAATGTCAATTACCGCCTCCCTAACACGGTTTCTAAACGTTGGCGTATTACCGACGTTACAAATGTTGAGCCTATTAAGAATAATCAAATTCAAAATCGACTCACCCCTAGTATTTATGTCAGCACTGCCCCATTGAGTGTGATGAGCATTGGCGTCACAACCCAAGACAAGACGACATCTTTTCCTCTTAGCATGCTCCACCAGTAGTTCAATTAAGTCACCCGGAGGGGATGCAGCCTCATACGGCATGTACACAGATGACAGCATCAAATCGGTACCACTGTCATCTCTGTAGGCCACAGTTGTTACGTCACCTGTACAAAAGGAAGGAGTGATTAACAAGTCCAAACCACTTCTAGCTAAGATACAGGTCCTTACCTTCTCACTTGTTCCAGGAACAAGTAACTTATAATCAGGATCGCTCAGACCCAGAATCTTATCCCTAAGGATCCAGGGTTCCTGGATAAGAGCGATGTCAACTTCAAGGCGGCGCAGGGTGGTTAGCAGGTAGTGTGAGGCGGCTTCGCAGTGATGCAGATTAATCTGCACCACTTTTAGCCTCCTCTGGGTTACCTGACACCGCTTATGTCCGGATGCCGGAATTTTAGGCGTGCCAACCCACATAACACTACACCACCCCTTGCCCTTAGCCACTGAAGAGAATCCTGACCAATAGCGATCCTAAGATCGCATCCTTTCTTACCGTTACCAGTCAGGGAGTTGACAACTACCCACGAGCTGGTGTTCAATCCGTCATTCTGCTTTCCAATAAGTTTGGGTACGTTATTCATCTGCCTAAAAGTAGGCGGGACCCATACCGTCGCTATTGGACGTAGAGGGAGGTCGGATTGAGGGACCACCTCCAAGCGAGCACCGAGCCAGAGTTCACCAAGGCGCTTCACTGATTCCACAAGAAACTTTACAGTTCCCTCGTTTTCACAGTTCACTACCTTGATGCCCTTGGACCAACCGATGGAAGATATGCGAGCATTACTGCCATCACAACTCTTTTCCATCATAAATTCAATGAGCCTTTCTTCAACTAGATTCCACCTTTCAGGAGAGATTTTTCCATCTAAATCCGACCTGTCGATGAATGCTAGCTGAAGGGAAGGATTAGTTCCGAGGCTACCTTGTTTCTTAGGACGCTTGGAGCCGGGGGAAGGCTCATCGTCGGATCTAATTCTCTTCATGCGATTTCCCTTGCGAGAATTCTGCAAAGAAGACATATCCACCGAAGTATGCCCCCCACCTCCTTCGCCTCCAACCTTACATCCTTCTTCTGTGATAAAGGATTAGCGGTAGTTTCTACCTCCTTTCCTTTATCCATTGTGGAAGGAACACCATCATCCTTTCTCTTCACCGAAGGTTTGAAAACCTGGGTGGTTTTCTTTGCTCCAGTTGGGAGAAAGGGTGTAGAACCTTCATGCCCCTTGCTTGCGGCTTGAGAGGTAGAAGCAATTTGCTCCACGTTCCCATCGGCACTCAAGGGACCATCCTTCTTACCAGAGTCAGCGCCTCGTGAGAGGCCACTGCCCGGGTATTTGGAGTCATACCGCGAAACAGTGCCTCTGTGTCGAGCCAGCATCTTCTGCTCCTTAACAGAGAGGGAGTCCACATCACAGCTTGCAAATCTCTTCAAGACCGTGCAAGCCCTGCGGTATGACTTCCTCTCATTATACATAGCGGAACGTTTCCGCCCAGCTTTTCCCCCCTTGTCAGACGAGGTACTTTTTCCCATGCAGTCCGAATCTATAGATGATTGTACTAGTGGGTCCGAAGCATACTGTCTGACAAGTGGGTTCCTTAAAGGGAAAGTCCCCACCTCATTGCTCCCAGCGGCAATTTGGATAGGAGTTAAGGGGAGTCTTTCGATGACCGTATTGTCACCGTCTTCATCTGATAGTGGGGAGACAGGGTCTGACTCCACGCACATATCTTCCGTCGAAGTGAGGTTTGCCAAAGCAGTCGTCTCACTAAAGATCTCCTCTACACTCATAATCCTCATACCAGCCGGGGCGAAATTTCTGACGATTTCGTTGTTGTTGTCAACGAGCTGGATCACGTCTAGTCCAAAGTCAAAAATACCAAAATTGTAATAATTATCGTCCATATATATGTAGGTCCCACGAGTGAGGGGGAAAGGAGGTCGATCATGCCATAGCCCCCGTTAGCATGACAAGGACTTGGTAGAAACCTAATACTCACTGAGGCGCCCAGGTATCAGTGAGGCTCCGTTATAATACAGTCGGATTAGACCCCCGACTGCCAACCATCCGATAAGCACGGGTCGCTTTACACTCCGGATTAGGGGTATAAAAGAAAACTATACGTGATCCGACGGTTCGAAAAGATCAAGCATGACGTCGATCCGAAACAGAGTCTTCCCACGATATTAGGGTAACCTTTAGTCATGCACTCTAACTCACGCTGGGTCACAGAATGAATCGAAGTACACTTAAGCCCCCACATTGCGACAAGATTGTTACCCGTAAGCTAGAAATGACAAAGGTGAATCCATATAATGACATAAACTTGTTATTTTGTGTCAGTATTTCTCTTTTGTTTCTTTTTGTTTATAAAAAAAAATTTTTAAAAACAAATTATAAAAAACAAATTTTTTTAAATACGGGCTGATTTGCACTACCACTGAGGTCGTTATGCTTCAGAGGGATACTGGGAAGCATAAGAGCGGATTCTACAATAAAAGTTGTGCCAGAACATCAAAAAAATTTGAATATATTATAAATTGTGTAGAATACAAATATAAAAGGAAATAAAAAATAAATAAACAAATGAATGTATATACAGTGAGCAAACAAAATGTGTACATTTATTATAAAAAACTAACAAATAAATTATTCCACAGGAATTTGTTTAAGATGACTTTCTAGAGAATCCGATCGCCGTAGTCAAAGAATCACAACTTTTTGTACCTCAAAATGTTGAATTTCATAGTTTCGATGGTTATTTTCTTTATACTTAACCAATAGAGAAATGTTTATAATCAAAATATAGTTTTAAGCTTTTATTTAATCTTAAGGACAATAAATTTCATTTTATAGTAATTCTTTGTTCAAAAATTTATTCCAGATAGTAAGTGTACAATTTTTTTTTTGCTCACTGTACGTATACAAAAAATTTGACATATCCCGTCGCTCAAAAAAGCAGTCAGCTGGGCTAATAACACTACCTAGTTGATTGTATCATGATATAAATATTTCAGTACAGTAGTTCCCGCTTAATTGAATCAGCCAAATTGCACAGCTTTTGTTGCAATTAACCGGGTAAATCATTTAACCGATACTCGCCTAATTGATTTACTGACGCAATTAAAAGAACTCCGTTTAAATGAACTCTGGGCTCAATAAAGCAGAATTTCTGACGTAAATGTATAAGAATTTACGTATACAAAATAACTTAAATGCATCTTTTAGTTTAATGGAAGAAAAAAAAAATTGTGCACACTTATATATTGTACTGTGTATAAAATAAAATAAAAAATGTTTATATTTTAATTCAATGATGTTAAACATCGTACAATATTTGTACATTAAGTAAAAAACAGAAACTGAATTAACAAAAAATTATTTCATTACACACTGAGATCCATTTTCATATCACATATACATCATACATACATATGTATACACATAGGTATATGTTTGTAGTTTTATGCTGTATCTAGATAGGCTTAAAAAATCGGTTATTACAGCTTGAACCTGTTGTTTGCAAAATTGTTCAATAGTATATTTTTCTATACTATCGAGTTCATGTGAAAAAAGATTTTTGGGCAAGAAAAAATCACGAAGGTTGTTCAGACAAATCAAAACATCTTTAGTTGAAAGAAGATTGCTGACTTCTCTTATGTCGTCCTCTTCTTCGGACAAAGAGTCCGAAGTTAAATCGTTCACCACTTCATTTATGACTTCCGCATCCGTAAGTTGTCCACAGCATGGAAAACTATCATCAAAGGAAAAATAATTTTCGAATTTTTGTTGTTGTTCGCCATCAAAAGAGAATTCTAAAATATTTTCTTCTATGTTGCTACATGCAGACGAAGAAATAAACTTTGCCTAAAAAAATAAATGTTAAAAGCAATTAAAATTTTGCGTTATCTCTTTATTGTAATGTAGTCAGAATCCAAAAAGCTCAAACTTTCTGATTACTGATAAAAGAGCGCACCTTAATGACGTCTAAGTTTCAAAACATTACTTCGACTTAAAATGGTGTATATTTCATCAAATGCAATTCTTCACGAAACGTTAAATAGTTGAAATATGTAAACAAATTAAAACATATGGGGGAAGAGTTATAAAACTTTTACACAATATTCACATTACCATATTTTAGGAAAGAGGCCAATTACGCGTGTATTTTTGTATACATTTATCAAGAAAGAGGGAATTTGTGATTCAATTAAAAGGGTAACGCAATTAACTGAAACTCAATTAAACGAGAGTTTTTCAGTATATCTTATACGGAAAAACTTCATTGCTAATTTTTTAAAGCAAATAAGCGGGCAAATCAAATAACCGGGAATCAAATAAGCGGGAACTACTGTATAGTTTATAAAATTAACATTTATAATTTAAAAAATTTTAAGTATATGGGTATACGACCCTTATTCAAAATTCCTTATTAAAAAGGTTTTAAATAATGTTACTTAAATCTTCGACAAATATTTCGCTGATATCATCTGCATTTTCCTTCTCCTCAACCACGTTTGGCCACAATACTGTTTTTAAATAATACTTCGACTTGATATAAGTTTTGTTTGAAGAAATATTTTTGCAGACCTCGGAAGGTATTGCATAATTATTACAGCAAAAATTAAGTCTACGTAGTCCATATTTTATGTGTAAAATCGAATTAACAGAGTTTAATGATAGACGGTTTCGAATTTTATTTTTTGATAAATTCATGGAGCTAAAAACTCTCTCAACCTCTGCGTTAGAGTAAGGAAAACTTAATATTCGAATAACAAACTGTGCTAATACTAAAAATGGCTTTTCTCCTAACGAGTCTTTAAATTCACTAACCTTTATCCAAAAAGGATCTGTTCTAGTTTTGTTTTCTCAATTAGCATTCCTTAAATTTTCTAAACAAATTTCTATTGTTTATAATATATTTACATCACATATTTACATGCCACACAGCATTTCTTCAAAATCTTTTTGTAAGCTACCATACATACATACATAATACATAATTAGCCATTACAACCCTTCAGTCAGGATTATGGCCTAGCTTCTCACACCACTCATGTTGTGTGCGTTAATTTTATACATGCGTGGTGGGACCTACAGTTTAACGTCGACTCCGAACGACAGATTTTTTGAGAAACTTTTTCATGGCAGGTTTTATTTACTCTCACAATTTTTGCCAGAAATCTGCTGAGAGGAAATCGCCGAAGAAATATTTTTTTTTCATATTTCGTTTTGATGTCTGACCTGGGATACGAACCCGGGCTTTACGTCTAATAAGCCAACACACTACCTACTAGACTACGGCGACTTCATATCGTGTTGTAAATTTTACACTTAAAAAAATTTGCAAATTTTTCTTTGTAGTTTCAATATAAAAGCTATTAAAAATCAACAAAAAGCGCTGAAAACACTGTAATGTAATTTGAAAGGCACCATAATAGTGCCTTTCCGTAAAAAGGCACTATAAGAAAAAATTTACGCGTATGACGTTTCATAAAGCACCATAAATAATGCGAAAAGCACTAAGTTGGCAACACTGATAACGGCGGCAATTCAGTGACAATTCTTTGGACTTATGAACCCGATTTTGACAGACGATTTAGTAGTGAAGTTGGTTGCAAAAGAAAGATATGTAAAAAAAAAGTGGGAACATTAAAACAGCTGAAAAAACAGGTTTGTTTGTTTGACGTAGATTTGCCGCTTTTATTGTGGTATAGGCGCAGAGTGTAAAAGCTAATAGTGTTTTCACACTGAGTGGTTTTAGTGCAAAAGTTGGTTTTAAGCACAGGTAAACAGATACGTCACGGTTTTGACGTTTAACCCTCACTTAGAAAGGGACAGCAAATATTACCAAAAAGTATTTCTGTCCCTCCCTGACTGCCTGTCTGTTTTGTTTATGTTTTTTTTTTAGATTTCGGGGTGGATTTTTATTACACTATTTTGGTAGAATATTATGATATTTTTGTAGAATATTAGAATAATTTTGAAAGGAGATGAACCGTTTTATTAGGGAAACGTAATTCGGAATTAATGTATTTTTTATGACAGCTTTCATCGGTCGTCACTGACTTAATATTTAACCAATTTAAAGGTATATTCACAAATTCCTGAAACAAAAAGTTATTTTGTTATATTTTTATTTTTACTTACCTTTTGCACACGGAACTTTTTCAGTGTGAAGGGAAATTGCTAAGAGTTCGATTAATAATGAAAAAATTACCCAATTTTAACTTTTTCATTTAAGAAATTAATAAATACAGGTAATATACACAAAGTTCTACAAGAAAAAATTTTTATAGGCAATATGACTTATTTCATCTTGATGTATTTAACTTCTTACTTACCTTTTTCACCGGAAACTATATTCATTCTGACCAAAAATCAGTCACATTTCGATTAATATTTAAATATTTAAGAACTTTTAAGATTTTCATTGAAGAAATTAAAAAATATTCCAAATTTGCCCTTTTTTAACACAAAATAAATGTTTATTTACATTTAATTTTTCCACTTTATCCGCCAGTTTTCACTCTGTATATCTGTTGCTTCTAACACATTTGCTTTGCAAAAACTTTTAACATTTTTTTTCTCCCTCTACAAGGAGGGTTAAAACTGCTGATTTAAGCGTTTTTCAAACGTCATAATTGTCGCCACTGGTTACACTGTGGTTTTAAGGTTAAAACCATAATTAGAAGCTGGTTTCACCATACAAAATTATTGTGTTAAAACCATCTTAAGTTGGTTTTAAGTAGGTTTTATAAAATACAACCTTGTTTTCGTTGTACTAAATCAGAGCTACCAACATTTAAATGTTGAAGACAGCTGAAAAAAACAAAATAAAAACAAAACAAATATAAAAATACAGAAAAAAACCGCTTGATTTCCAAAAACTCCTTCAATAGATAGATCTACTATTTTAAAAGTAGAAAGTAATCCCACTTTTCTATGCGTCTATGCATCCTATGCGTTTCTTCTGTAACTTGTCACAAACAACTACACTGATTCTACTTTTTCGGTATTCGCTTGTAACGCAAGCACGCATGAAACGGATGGTATGTACTTTCGGCTTGACGTGTCTCACACACGACTGACCGAATTCTAACTGAATCCTCGTTACCTGCTCTGTCTTGCCTTTTATATCGCTGGATCAATAGTGTGATGAATACTCTCGAAGGGGAATGACGGCCTTCGGGAAATATCTAAAAATGTAAACAACTTGTTTCCATTATTGTTGTTTGTGTATCTTGTTTACGTTCGTCCAGGCAGTGTTGTTGTTGCCTTTCTTTTTTATACTGCACTTTGTTATTGCTTGTTTACTTCTTTGTCCGCTGTACTTTGTTGTTGGCTGTTTACATCTGTGGGAATGAAGTAGCGAGTATAGAAGAGCGAGTGGTGAGAGTCAGTGTAGAAGAAGACGCCGAACGATAAGGACGTGTGACGGAACGTGTAATCTATTTTTTTTCATTTATTTCTTGAAGTCATTTTTTGTTTTTAAAAAAGGAACTCTTAATGTATCAATAATAATTTTCATTTTATATAATATTCTGTAAGTTTAATAAATAAAATACCACAAATTTGGGGGCTCAACACGGTTAATTACATTGCTTAATTATTATTAATTGTCTTAAATGAACAAAGAAAAACTATGTGTGTATTTGCAAGTAAAGAAAAATTGTGTGTATATGTAAAGAGAATACAAGAACGGCAACGACGTATATAAAGAGAATACAAGAGAACAGCAACGACGTATTAGTGAAAGAGACTTGTCGAAACAAAATTGCTAACGACGATCACAACGAATTGTTTGATTTGTTTTCTTGTGTGTGCTTGCGAATGAAAATAGTACAAGAACAACAACGACGTGAAAGTGGAAGAGACAAACAAAAGTGCTAACGACGATTACGACGAATTTTTGATTTTGTGTTTTTGCAGATGAACAGAGTAAAATATCAAAACGAAAATTGTTAACGACGAACACGATGAATTATTTCATTGTGTATGTAGGTATTCAAACTACGACGACGCTTATATTTTTTGTTTCTGTACATCATTGACGACGAATACGCAGTTAATCTTGCCACACGAAGGGAAAAGTACAGGAACGCATTATAAAGTAGTGTAAGTGAAGTGTATTGGGTGCGGCTTGTTGCTACTGCGCAAAAGTAAAAGACGTTAGGTTTGAGCAACAACAACAACAAGAAACAAGGCAGAAAGAACACAAACGCGAGAGAGTGACAAGTGATGTAAGCAGCGTTGCTAGATTTAAAAAAAAAAAAAATATTTCTGGGAAAAAACCTTTTTTTACAAAAAAAAAACTTGTTTTCTACAAAAGTAACAACATTTTTAAAGGAAATTCCGGAGCCCGGTGCCGTCTGTTGGTGTTTTTTTGCGTTTTTTGTCCGGGACTAATAAAATACACAATATTTTATTTAAAAATGTAAATATTTCCTATTTTAATACTGAATTTATTGAAAAAAATTTTATATTTAATTTTGTTGAAAAAACTTGTTTTGTTAGAAAACAAATTTAATGAAAACTTTTTCGCATCTCCAAAAACTTGAAAAAAGGGAAAACTTGGCAAACGGCAACGCTGGTTGTAAGTGTAGCGGTGGGAGAGCAAAAATTCAATACGGCGAGTTTGGGTGAGTTCGACAGCGTTCGCGAGAGCATACGACATACAAGCAAACAGAACATAGTGGCTCTGCATAAATTCATATTTGAATACGAAGGCGACCGTTCCAACCGACGACATTTGAGAGAGTTTCAAGGGTTCGAATACGACGAAAAAGACGATGCGTATGAGAAGAAGGTTGCATACGTTAAGAACAATCTGAAGCCGGCAGAACTCACGTCAATTTGCAATGTTTTGTGTATTTCGTACGATAGCGGAGACTTAGTACTGCACATATTTACACAACTCAAAAAGGGTGCTCTGCTCAACGCAATTTACAAAGATGACGACGACGAAAACAATGATGGCGACGATGATGACGAAGCAGCGTGTGGTGGTGATAATCGTAAAGACACAATAGGAATGCGCGCGACACAGACACAGGCGTAAAAGTTTGCGATGACTTTTCGGGACATTGAGGACTCGATCAGGACGTTTGATGGAAAGGGAAATTTGCCCTTTGAAACATGGATCGAGGAATTCGAGGAAACTGCGGCCATTATGTGTTGGGATGATTTCCAAAAATTTATTTTTGCAAAACGATCATTAAGGGGCATAGCGAAATTATTTATAGCTGGTGAGCGTGGCATTACTACTTGGCGTAAATTGAGTTCGGCATTAATTAATGAATTCCAGACGGCGACTAACAGCGCACAACTACATAAGATGTTGACGGAAAGAAAAATTAATAGAGATGAAAGCTACCAGGAATATTTCTTGAGGACGAGAGAACTTGCTTCACGTGGTAACATTGAAGATGACGCCTTGATGCAGTACGTCATAGATGGTATACGAGATTTAACTGTCAACAAATCAATTTTGTACGGTGCATCGAATTTAAGAGACTTCAAGGAAAAGTTAAAGTGCTATGAAATTATGCAGGAAAAGGCGAAACCACAAAACGATTTTAAACGAATGCAACCTGCCAAAATGCAACTGAAGGACGTCAAAAAGGAATTATGTTTTAACTGCGGCGAAAGGGGCCACAACTCCAACAACTGCAGCAACAAGGACAAAGGTGCAAAGTGTTTTAACTGTAATAATTTTGGACATATTTCAAGACAGTGTCCTCTTAAAATGGAAAAAGCTAACGTTCGACATCTAATAGCCGATGATATTATGCACAAAAGAATAAGATTCTACGAACACGAGTGGTTAGCATTATTTGACTCAGGCAGTAAATACAACGTTGTAAGCGAGAAAGTTTACAAAGCCCTGCAAAAGCCGAAACTCGATAAAACGAATTTGTATTTAATAGGATTTGGTAACAACGCCAATAACAAATTAAAACCTTTGGGTAATTTTACAAGTAAGGTAGTAATTGACGATGATACATATGATCTGACATTTCATGTCGTGCTACATACCTCGGTAGATGTAGACGTTATACTCGGCAAAGAATTTTGTTCGTATGCGCGCGTGATTATAACACCTGATGAAGTTAAATTCGAGAAGATCAAGAAAGACGACGATTGCGAGATACATAGTATGATGTTAATAGACGCTGTTGAGCAGATTGATACCGATTTCGTTGATATTGATGTAATCGCTAAACATGACGCCAAGGTTAAGATTATGGATTTGGTTCAAAATTACATGCCCGATAAAAGTAGAACTACAAATGTCTAGATGAACATAATTTTGAAGGATGACACTCCTATATTTTCGAGACCGCGCAGATTGCCTATAGCAGAACGTAAAGCTGTCGATGAACAAATAGATAAATGGTTGAACGGCGGGATAATAGAGCATTCAGAGTCGGAGTTCAGTAGCCCCGTAGTTATGGTAAAGAAGCGTGATGGTTCATTAAGACTATGCATCGACTATAGACGAATCAACAAGGCCATAGTGAAGGATCGATATCCCTTGCCCTTAATCGAGGACCAGTTGGACCGACTCCAAGATGCCAAAGTATTTAGTACAATTGATTTGAAGAACTGATTTTTTCACGTTGATGTAGCCGCTCCAAGTCGGAAGTATACGTCGTTTGTTACACACAGCGGTCAGTACCAGTTTTGTAAAGTACCTTTTGGACTCTCTAACTCACCGGCTGTTTTCCAAAGATTTATAAATACGATATTTCGCGACTTAACCCGAAGAGGTATTGCGCTGCCATATGTAGATGACATAATTATACGTGGTAAAGATGAAAATGATGCTGTCGAAAACCTAGAGGAAGTCTTAAGTGTTTGTAAAGACTACGGGCTCGAATTAAATTTTAAAAAATGCTCATTTTTGAAGAGACGATGGAATTCCTAGGCCACATTATAGAAGATGGGAATGTGTTGCCCTCACCCTCAAAAATTGATGCCGTAATTAAGTTTCCTGTACCAACCAATTTGAAGCAGTTACAAAGTTTTCTGGGGCTCGCGGGCTATTTCAGAAAATTTATTCCTGAATTTTCACTAATTGCCAAACCATTGAGTGACTTGACGAGATCTAATATGAAATTTGAGATGAATGACCAGCAAATCCAAGCTTTTAATACCTTGAAGAATATATTGAGTGAGGAACCAGTGTTTAGTATTTTTAACCAACAGTATGAGACAGAGCTACACACAGATGCTTCCATTGATGGCTATGGTGCCATTTTACTTCAAAAACTACCCGACGACGACAAATTTCATCCAGTCTACTATATGAGTAAGAAGACGACAGATGCGGAAAGATAATACACCAGTTATGAATTGGAAATACTCGCCGTGGTTGAAGCATTGAAGAAATTTCGTGTATATCTACTAGGTCTTCATTTTAAAATTATCTCAGACTGCAACGCATTCAAGAAAACTTGTGTACTAGAGTTGCCAGATGGGTATTGTTGTTACAAGAACTTGATTATGAGGTCGAGCACCGAGCTGGAACCAAAATGAGGCATGTCGACTCTTTAAGTAGGCACCCGATCATGACTATAAGAGAAGACAACACCCTGATACGACTAAAACAAGCTCAAAGACGTGATGATGAGTTAATGGCGATAATAAATATTCTACGGGAAAAAGACTCTCATGATAACTATTTTTTGAAAGGTGACTTGCTGTACAAACTGGTGGATGATTATGAAGTGGTAGTGGTGTCTAACGGTATGCAACGCGAAATTATAAGGTGTGCTCACGAGAAAGGTCATTTTGCCCACAAGAATGTAAAGGAGCTTATTACTACATTCCAAAGCTTGACGAAAAAATTGAATTCCATATAGCCAATTACGTACACTGTATAGTCAACAACAGAAAGAGAGGCAAACAGGAAGGTGAATTGCATCCCATTCATAAGAACAACGAAACGCTTCATACTTACCACATCGATCATCTTGGTCCATTGGAGACGACAAGTAAAAAGTATAGGCACATTTTTGCAGTTATCGACGCTTTCACCAAGTTTTGTTGGCTGTATCTAACCCGCTCAACAACAGCAAATGAGGTCATAATGCGATTAAAAAATCAGAGTGTAGTGTTTGGATATCCAGTGCAAATTATTTCCGACAGAGGTTCTGCTTTTACCTCCGAGGATTTTAAAAAATATTGCGAAGAGGAAAATATTCGACATCACCTCATAACGACAGGCTGTGGTATAAATATGTTGACGATGTCCAACGAATTGTTAATTCAACGTACTCAAGAAGCATAAATACATCTCCGTTTGAGCTGATGATTGGCGTAAAGATGCGTACTAAACAACAACATGAAATTGCTAGAATACTTTAATAACGAACGCAAAACATCAAATAGCAAAAGTTCAAGCTGAAAATTGTAAAACATACAACTTACGACGGAAGAATCCAAATAAATATAACAAAGGCGATTTGGTAGCAATCAAACGTACCCAGTTTGGTCCAGGACTTAAATTGAAGGCAAAGTACTTAGGTCCATATGAGGTGACAAATGTGAAAAGAAACGACACCTATGATGTAACGAAGGTTGGTCTGTCAGAAGGTCCAAGGAACACGACAACTTGTGCCGAATATATGCAGCCGTGTTATTCCAGCATAGATGATGATGAATTCGAGGCGAATTCAGCGCAGGATGGCCGAATTGTGAGAATGAAGTAGCGAGTATAGAAGAGCGAGTGGTGAGAGTCAGTGTAGAAGAAGACGCCGAACGATAAGGACGTGTGACGGATCGTGTAATCTATTTTTTTCATTTATTTCTTGAAGTCAATTTTTGTTTTTAAAAAAGGAACTCTTAATGTATCAATAATAATTTTCATTTTATATAATATTCAGTAATTTTAATAAATAAAATACCACACATCTTTATCCCTTATATTTTTTTTATATACTGACGTTTTTGTTATATTCTTGTTTATTCTTTGATCATGTAAAGAAGTCCATTGTTTTTGTTGCTATATTTTTACGTTAACGTTGACCACGTGAACAAGTCCATTGTTTTGTTTGTGGAGCTTTTGTTTATTATTTTATACATGATCATGTCCATTGTGTTGTTTTTGGAGGTTTTGTTATTTTAATGACACCATTTCCATTTTCGTAACAATATGTATGTTTGAATAGTGCAATACTATTTTCGCATTTTCCTTTTTGTATTATAAAAATATTAATAAAAACATATTTCATAATAAAGTTTACTACTAATTTAAGAGGAAATTACATTAAAATACATTTTTTAACACATTTCTTTCATGAACAAAATTTGTATACTAGTTATCAATTGTTTTTATGTATTGTGTGTCATCTCTTTTGAATTTATTAATTTGTAAACAAGAAAAATGGAGGATAAATTAACTGAAAACACTCGTCTTGTGTTCTTCTGAGGATTTTTGTGGGACGCAGCACAAAATATCATATATGTAAATTGATAAACATGTAACTAATGCCATAAATTCTTTTAAAATCATAATTTGATTTTTCATTTTTCCCAAAACTGTTTTTGTTTTGCAAATTATTTTACCACAACAGCTGATCAAAACAAAAAACCAGTCGCATAAAACGCATTGTGTGTAACTTGCAATAAAAACCGCATATAATGGATGAATCGCATGTAACGCAAGGTCGTATGAAACGGATGGCATGGACTTTCAGCTTTACCGGTAGGATAATCCTCCCTTTAGCTTAACGCTTACTCCTACCATATGGTCTACTTATAATAATGAAAAATAATTTATCTGCCCGTTAAAATCCTCCCTTTTGTTAACGGCAAGTTGTAATAATGGCCCTTAATGGCGTCAAATATATTCTCGGCAATATCTTTCAAAAGAAAAAATTTCATTTAAGACAAATTTTAAAATAAATCGTAAACGTGTTAAAAAACTGAATGAAAAAGACACAACATTAATAAATAAAAATAAGAATATTAAAAAAATGTGACATAAAAATAAAATAAATCAAACAAAATAAAGTTCAATACAAAAGGACCAGAAAGATTTTGGAAATGCGAGTATATTTTCTGTGTAAATCATTTGATTATTATTAAAGGACTATGAATGATAAAGTGAAAGCCAAACGCTGAGGAGTGCGTGTAGCACATACAGGCGAAAAGTGACGACAAATAAATTTGGTTGTAATCCATCTCTTGACGAAGTCGATATCATACTAATATCAAAATTAAACTATTAACACTATGAATATATATATATAAACTATATACAGGTAGGCCTCTTTGAACACGGGGGTTACGTTCCATGAAAATACCGTGTTAAGCAATATCGTGTTTAGCGATACAAGAAACCAATACAAAAAGAGGGGTTACGTTCCATGGTTTTCAAAAAAGCAAATTTTATTAATTTTAATTTTTTTTTTAATAATATATACATACATGTTAATCCATATCTACGCATAAAAACAAAAATATTACATTCAATTAACTTAATAATTCTCGAAATATTAAAAAAAAATATATTTCACGACAGTAATATTAAAAAAAATAAAAATACATAACCATAAAATTTAATCTTCATCACTGGATAGATCTATCCGACGTGGGCGCTTTTGTAGTGATTCAATGTTGTTACTTTTTTCTTTAAAAAAATCTGTTATCTTTGTCTGATCATTAGAAAGATTTTTGTAAAGTTCTTTGTATGGTAACAAACATTTTTCAAGATCTCTTTTAAATTTTGTTCGACGTTCAAATTGCAAATGTATTATGTATACAATTGCTTAAACGGGGAATTACCCGTTTATTGAAACTAAAAAGAAAACAGAGCCAACTCTACATATAACGCTGTTAATTTATTTCTATGTTCAAAGTTGCATTTCAATTTACATCAACCGCTGTTAAAAACAAAGCACTTAAATATTTATGTGCAGAATGGTTTTTGTAAACCGCGCACAACCGAGGCTTTTTTAGTGTTAACCGAAAATGTGAACCAAAATGTGAATCGTGTTAGACCGAGGCCGTGTTAAAAAGAGTACGTGCTAAGCGAGGCCTACCTGTATATGTATATAAATTATTTATAAAACAAATAATATTTATATATTTATAAAACAAATAAATATGGGTCAACTGTGACCCATATACACATCAAGCGTGACCTGTATATGGGTCAAGTTTGACTGGTCAACTGTAACCAATTTTCTATTCAACTTTCCGTAATGTTTACCACCGAGCAACAGGTTAGGTATATGTTTATAGTCGAAAGAGTTCATGCGTTAGAAAGAGAAGAACAGTCACACCTACACGAATGTTTATATAAATATAATTTATTGATTGCTCTCCAGACAGAAATTCAAACTATTTACAGATCCTACAGGTAGAGCTGAGAGGTAAAAATCTCTGTACTACTAGATGGAGCTGTCAGTATACAAATTGCAAACCTATTATTAACAATTTTGTTCTTAGTGAAGATGCATTGGAAAAGAATATAAGCGATGATGACGTGGATCATATATTCCTACATAACACTTGTATTTCTCGCAGAGCATATCTGTTTGTGGTAGATTGGCCAGTGCATCACACACTTCATTAGAGATAGAATTCGTTCTTTAGCCGGATTATTCGCATGTTTTTGCTCTCAAATCTATTGTACACAAACACTACCTCCTCTCTCCTCCTGGGCCTAACACAATGCACTGTATTAGTAGTGGCCAGCCCATGAGTGGTAGTCGTACAAAAAAAAGAGGAAAAAATATGAAAGAGCCTTTTTTCTTAATTATCGGTTATATTGAGGTATTTGTAATATTGTAATTACATTTTAAAATTAATGTTACAACAACAATAGACAAGATCCATGAGGAAAGAGGTCGATATGCGGAATTTTTTGTTTTTTTAATGCTATTCTAATCGCACGCACTTGGTGCAAAAATATCATTTGTCTACGTCATTTGAATTTTACCAGTCGCAAGTGTTTCAAAATAAAAGTTAAAAAACAAGTACTGATCATAATTTGCAATCTAAATATATGAATTCAATACTTTACTTAGAATTTACCTGATTATAATATATGTACATACATAATTGGTCATTACAACCCTTCAGTCAGGATTATTGACCTAGTTTCTCAAACCACTTATGTTGTGTGTGTTAATTTTATACATAAGTGGCGGGACCTACAGTTTAAAGTCGACTCCGAACGACAGATTTTTTAAGAAACTTTTCATGGCAATTTTATTTACTCTCAGAGTTTTTGCCAGAAATCTGCTGAGAGGAAATCGCCGAAGAAATACTTTTTGTATTTTGTTTTGATGTCTGGCCTGGGGCTCGACCCTGGCTTTACGTCTAATAAGCCAACACACTACCTACTAGACTACGGCGACTTCTGATTATAATATAAAAAGTTTATTATTAAGATAGGTAAAAAGACTATAAAGAAATGCAGAAACAATTTACGTCCCGGAAAATTTAAATATAGCGTGCCTATAGAAAAATAATACAGATGCAGTTGAAAAAGACAAGAAACTTCTTGAAACAAAAAGAACAAACGATTGCAATTGACAGCAAATGCGTTGAGAAGAAATAAAAAATGTACGTAACTTTATCCCGCAATATACTAGCTATAGGTTAGGTTAGGTTTGAGGACGAGTATATGTCGTTGGGACAAATACAATACCAAGAGGGAGAAATGACCCTTTGTAAATTCATCCTAAAATAATGAGAGAGAGAGAGAGGGGATAGTTGGAGATAGGAACATTGGAAAAGGAGAAGAGGTAGGAAAGGAAATCTTCTTATAAATGTAGGAACAAATTTTGGGAAAGCTATAGGGAAGGTAGAGAAGGCTCTGCTAATGGACATAACCAAAAAAGAAAATTTATTTAAAAAATATGTGGAACCTACAAATCGTGAAAAAGAAAAAATCTTGGTCCAGTTGAAAATGTTAAAATAATCAAAGAATTCTTCATGCGTGATTGAGTGAGTGTAAAAGGTCCTGATCGAATATATGATGGGAATATAGTTCCCAAACACTTTATGCTCTTGACTGTTGGAGAAGTGTACCAAACATACATACATAATTGGCCATTACAACCCTTCAGTCAGGATTACGGCCTAGCTTCTCACACCACTCATGTTGTGTGCGTTATTTTTATACGTGAGTGGCGGGACCTACAGTTTAACGTCGACTCCGAACGACAGATTTTTGAGAAACTTTTTTATGGCAGGTTTATTTACTCTCAGAGTTTTTGCCAGAAATCTGCTGAGAGGAAATCGCCGAAGAAATATTTTTTTTTTCATATTTCGTTTTGACGCCTGACCTGGGATACGAACCCGGGCTTTACGTCTAATAAGCCAACACACTACCTACTAGACTACGGCGACTTCAAAGTACCAAACATACGAAAGCGAATACACTATAGGAAGCGTTGATATGTATATATTTCTTCAGCACTGCCCTAGCTGTGCTGTCACGTACGGTATACCATTGGAAAATCATCCAAAGTTTTTTTTTGTTTAAATACAAGATATTATAAAGAACAATTGGCTTACTTTAAAAAATTAAAATAAAAAAGCCTCACACAAGTTGCAGATTTTCATATATTTTTACATGTACTTCAAAGTCACATGTCGCGTACGATATGCGCTTACTTTACTCGACATTTTGGGCAACAGGAGTCCGAATGTGAAGAGTTAAGGCGAGTTCACCCACAAGTTTCTGAAACATTTTTGGCACCGAATACACAGAATGGAAAGCAGTGACGTTTGACAAACGCTCATAACATAATTTTGCATAAATATTTAGAGGGAGAAAAAATATGAATTATAAGTTTTGCAAAGCAAATGTGTTAGAAGCAACAGATATACAGAGTGAAAACTGGTGGATAAAGTTGAAAAATTAAATGTAAACAAACATTGATTTTGTGTTAAAAAAGGGAAAATTTGGAATATTTTTTAATTTCTTCAATGAAAAGTTTAAAGATTCTTAAATATTTAATTATTAATCGAAATGTATGTGGTTTTTGGTCGCAATGAATATGGTTTCTTGGGCAAAAGGTAAGTAAGAAGCTAAATATATCAAGATCAAATAAGACATATTGCCCATAAAATTTTTTTCTTGCAGAACTTTGTGTATATTACCAGTATTTATTAATTTCTTGAATGAAAAAGTTAAAATTCGGTAATTTTTTTTATTATTAATCGAACTCTTAGCAATTTCTCTTCACAATGAAACAAGTTCCGTGTGTAAAAGATAAGTAAAAAGAAAAATATAACAAAATATATACTCATAACTTTTTGTTTCAGGAGTTTGTGAATATACCTCTAAATTGGTTAAATACTAAGTTAGTGACAATCGATGAAAGGTGTCACCAAATACATTAGTTCTGTATTACGTTTCCCCAATAAAACATATCATTTCCTTTCACAACTATTCTATTATTCTTAAAAAATATCATCATTCTCTATCAAAATAGAAAATAAAAACCCACCCTAAAAATTAACAAAACATAAATAAACAAAACAGAAATAATCAGACAGGGACAGAAATACTTTTTTGGTAATATTTGCTGTCCCTTTCATATTATTTATTTAAACGTCAAACTTCCGTTTCCATTCTGTGTATTCGGTGATTTTTGGTTCGGAGAAATTTCTTGTTTATTGAGAGTTTTCTGCAAAATGATGCACCCATTTCAGAAACTTTGTTCTTAAAAACGGTGCTGCCATATTTAATTGAAAATGACGTAATTACATATGTGCATGAACTTAAGAAAGTTAATTATATTGGCTTACGGCGAATTTCATTTGACATTTGTGTGTACCCAAAAACAACAGAAAATACATGTTGTTTTTGTTAAAAAACACTGCGAATTGAGTTGTTGTCCGATTGCCATCAGCTATTGAGTTCGCCCTGGTCCGAACCATTTTAGAAAAGGTTGCCACACCATATGAAATTTATACAAGAAACATGCCATATTGTTTGGCATTTGTATTAAAAATTCAGTATGGTAAACTGAAAAATGTAAACAAAAAGCGAATAAGAAAAAACATATGAGAAAAAAAGGAGTATTGGCGGCAAAAATAAAAAAAAATTGAAAAATATTGGAAAAGTAAGTTGTAATATAAAGCAATTTACTGTATAATTTCTACATTTTCTTTGTCCTTCAGATGAAAATTTAAGATGGAGTTATCAGAAGCTATTGTCCTAAAGTTAATTTCTGAAATAAAAAAGCCAGGAAGGGAATGTTTGTATGATTTGAGCAACAGCTCTTATAAGAACAATCATATCAAACAAAATGTTTGGTCGGAATTAGCAGAAACATTAAAATATTAATTTTTTTCTTTGACACAAATATAATTAAGCCCTAGTTCTGCTACCGTAACGGAATGTAACAGTAACGTAATTTAACGTAAAAATGTAAGTGCAATTATAGATTGTAAAAACGTGTCATATGTTTTTATGTAAACAAAACAAATAAAGAAATAAAAATTGCAAAAACTAAAAGACAAAAATTCAGATATGGATATAGAAGTCATGTTTTTGGGTTTGAGTTTTTATTTTATTATTGTTTTTTATACAAATTTAATATTAATTTCAAATTTTAAAAAACTTGTTTTCACTCTTTTATCACTTTCAATATGGTGCCTTTTGTTTTGCTTTGATTCAGCTATTAACCAGTGTTATCACTACAGACTTTTTAGGTTCAATTTAACGATTTTTTATTTATTTAAAGGTACTTATTAAAAGTTTTATGTATTGTTTCTGTAAGCCAAACAATTTCACTTTCACACAAACACACTCAATAGCTGAATGTGCTTTCACACACAAGACTATTTTTTAAGCCGAACAATTTTTGTTCTTTCAGTCACATACGAGACTATTTCATCTGGCATAAAATTGTATACATGTACTCTGCTTTGTATGTATTAGTTTTTTTTTTTACTTAATTTTCTGAACCTGCTGCTTTATAAATGTATGTGGATTGGTTTTGTGTTGTTTATGTATTGGTTTGTGCGGGGTAGAAACTGGTTGAAAAATAATGCCAACAAAAAACAACTCTCCTCACCTCTCTTGCCTACAAGCTGCCATTTTGTGCCAGCACAATTGTTCTCGTGTGTGATTGCGGAATTAAAGCAAAACAAAAGGCACCATATTGAAAGTGATAAAAGAGTGAAAACAAAGTTTTTAAAATCTGAAATTAATATTAAATTTGTATAAAAAACAATAATAAAATAAAAACTCAAACCCAAAAACATGACTTCTATATCCATATCTGAATTTTTGTCTTTTAGTTTTTGCAATTTTTATTTCTTTATTTGTTTTGTTTACATAAAAACATATGACACGTTTTTACGATCTATAATTGCACTTACATTTTTACGTTCCGTACACGTTACATTACGTTACTGTTACATTCCGTTACGGTAGCAGAACTATGGCTTTACCATAGTGTAACTGTATTACGGTGTAATGTGGTTCTTATACTTTTTGAATTGTGTAACTTAATGAAGTGGCATGACTACATAAGCCACCCTTTAAAGTTTCATTAAAATGTAAAAACGTTTAAATTTCACTTTTGTATATAAACGCTAGATTAATAAGATAAAAAAAATACGGTTAAGTAGCCGACACTGGCAAAGAAACACGATGTAAAGAAGGTGTCAGAAAGTTTTTTTTTTTTTTTTTTAAATTCTAGCAAAACAATACAGGAGATTGCCACCGGAAGGTTGTGTTATTTAAGAGTTGGAAAAATAATATATTTTAGTTAGAAAATGTTTAAAAACCTATTTAAATTGAATTCGGTGCGACAATTTAGATGGCACGTTGATCAAATACGGAATGCCAATGTTCGTTTAAAAACATCTCAGGACTTTTCTGAGGAATCAAATAATAAGAATTTCAATGGAGAACTGACGAAGAAACATATTAATCCTTTTGCACGTGAAGTCTCACAGGCAACAAATAATTCGTTAGGCGATAGTCATGACAAATCATATACAGAACTATCAGAGGAAGAAAAAGACAAACGCCTTAAAGTGTTGCAGTTGGAAGTAGACATTGCGAATCAGGAGGGACGCCGAGTTCCTTCGTTGTATTTTTTTAAAGACCACCATTGGGAACACATTTTGACGTTGCCATCGAAATCGGCTCGTATGAAATATTACAATTTCCTTTGGCAAATTGAAATGAAAAAGGAATCGAAACATCGAAAAAAAGAGGAGAAAGCAGCGGCTTCATTAGAGCGAATTGAGAAAGTCCGTCAAGAAAGAGCCGAAAATCCTCACATCATCTATGGCTTGGGGCACGTATCGATGTTTCTTCGTATCTATGATTCAACAATTAACAATTGGATGAATCACAGGTAATTAAAAAAATCGTGTACTACTTTAAATCTACGTATAACTATTTATATAATTTTAATGACTTTTTTTTAGACTTATAAGGGCAATGCAATTTTCACCCAAATTAGTTTTGGACTGCTCGTACGATGATTATATGACGAAGCGTGAAGCAGAAAATGCAGCAAAACAACTGATGTTATGCTTTGCAGAGAATCGTTTTCACGATGATCCCTTCGATTTGCATTATTGTAATGTAAATCTAGATACAGCCTGTATGAAGAGTTTACAGCGCTATATACCAACGATGTTAAATCCAGAATTTCCTATGAATATACATCAAAAATGTTTTACAGAAATATTTCCAAAAGAGAATTTAGTTTACTTAACACCACACTGCCGTACAGATTTGGTGACGTATAACCCAGACGATGTGTACATAGTAGGTGCAATGGTAGATACTGTAAGTTTCATTAAAGATTTTCAAAGTAAATCTTCGGCACATTACTTTTATGACAACAATTTCAGGTTAATAACGAGCCATTGTCGTTAGCAAAAGCTAAAAGGTTAGGTCTGCGTATGGCCCGCTTGCCTCTTGATCGATATTTGCAGTGGGGTGCAGGTTCTGGAAAATCATTAACTTTAAATCAAATGATAAATATACTGTTGGATCTGAAAACGACTGGGGATTGGACGAGATCACTTCGGCATGTTCCACGTCGGAAAGTTATTGATTTAAAGAGAGACTCAGACAAATGGTTTAGAACAGCAAATCGTGTAAACGTCCGTATTGATCAATTATTCAATAATGAGAAAGAGAGTAAGCAGTCTAATAATAACAAACAAATTCGCTCGCATAAAGATAATATGCGATTTAATTTATCGACATGGGGATCTAAAAGAAAAGAATGGCAGTAATATAAAAAACAATTTTCATTTGGACTTAATAAACGTTATAGATTATTCACACATGAATACATTTATTAAAGAAACATTTAAAGTCAAAGCAAAATGCAAAAGTGAACAGTAATGCTTTACAATCACATAAGATATTTCGAATAATACATATCAATGGCATGGTAGCATGCAGAATTTAAGCGATGAATGTACAGAATCACGAAAATATCGACTAACTAAATTACTCGATATGCATTTCCACAAAAAATTAATGCTATTGAAGAATCCAGTTCTTCTAAAGTAATTCAATTTCAATTACAATATCAATCCACTACCGTGGATGATAAAACAATTATTCTTACAATCAGGGGTGTTACAGAATTTTATTGTTAGAATTAGAATTAAAATGAAAATGAATAATTCTTTAAAACCAACCCCTAATTAGGTGCAGTTCTGATAGATATTTCTTAAATGAAAAAAAAACTACTGACTTCAATTATATGAAGTCGTTGGGAGACAATAAAATTTGATTACAAGAATACTAGTTAGCATACCTACAAACTCAAGATATAGATTATACACATATTTGTCGTATTATTTCTGTTAGTGATATTAAGTTTTCGTTCTCATCGTTAGGGTATAACGCCAGAAGTAATGATAAAAGTCATTATGTCATATCTCTTTTACATTTCATACATTTATAATATACGAGACTAAATTGTGCCAATTACACGGTGCGACAGTAAAAATACACCCAGCTATTGTGAGTTTTGTTGAGTAGAACTCAAAACTATTTTTTTTATTTTATTATTTATTATTCTTGTTTTATTTGACAGAAACGGTATCTTTGATCTTTTCACACAAAATTATTTATTACCCAAGTATTTTTTAACCTATTTTCAAAATCCAAAGTTTTTTGAAAATGCGACAGATGAGCCTTTCAAATGGTATACAAAAACATATGGTTCAAACTTACATGTTATGAGTTTTACGAAATTTCTGATTTTTTTCTCATTTATTCAAGTTTACCTATTCTTAATTGCGAAATGTAAATTTCTCGTCTGCACGACTACCAGAAGTCGGCTAGGCTAATATTTGAGTTTTTTTTTTGCAAATATTATTATTTCTCTTTGCGCAAACATTGACCAACTTCTTCTGGTGGTCGCTCAAACGTGAAATTGGCACATTTTCCTATAAACAATCAAGATCAATCAAAAATTCTGAAAATTTTTGAACTAAAAGTTTTGAAAAAATATACGAGCCCTAACCACTATTAATTCATACACCACGCATTTTTGTTTGATATGCCAATATTTAAAGTTCCATATTTTGGACAATAATAATGACAGTGCCTTGAAAATAATGACATTTTCGGAAAGCAAATTTTATAATCTTTAATTCTGTATTATACACGTTTGGATAAATTTATTGAAAATATAAACTAAAGCAAAATTTCATTGTTTTTAGACCAAAATTATCTGACCATTGCTATCTCACTATTTTCTTCTACCATCTAACATTTCTTTATTTTTATTATAAGGGTACATTTCACTTAGTTATAATTTAGCAAAAGCACCACATAAATTAACTTAAGAATTAAATTGTACACTGTACGAATTAATGGTTGTCAAACAGTGTTTTATGATAAAAATAATGGACCTTGGTTTCAGGATGTGTTTTCAAAATATTTACCCCAATATATACAAATATATTTTATTAATTTAAAGATTACAGAATTATCTTTCAGAAACAGTAACTCCTAAGGCGCAGTCATTATTATTCTCTAAAATAAGTTATTTTGAATATTGATACATGAAAACGAGCTTGGTGTATGAACTAATAGTGGTTACGTATGCAATAAAATTTTTTTGTTTTCTAATATTTTTATAATTTTATTATAACGGTATATTCTCATTTATTTCTAATTTAATTTTTCAAACCGCTTTGGCAGGAATTTGCACACCCTGCTAAATTAATGTGGTCAGATAGTTTTGGTCTAAAAACAATGAAGTTTTGTTGTAGTTCGTGTTATTGATACAATTATAGAATATGTTAATCTTACTTTATATTAAATTAAATTTTATAAAATTACCTTTCAGAAAATGTGTACGAATTAATAGTGGTTAGGGCTCGTAGATATGAAAAATATAACTCGACTGTTAGACTCTTTAAATAATAACTACGTTAATATTTGTCCGATTTGATCAAACGAAGTCAATCTCTTCACAAGATAATGCACTTTCAGAATGTCATCACTTATTTCATATTTTTTAATTAAAGTTTGGTACTGTGAACGGACAAACTTGAATAAATATGGAAAAATTCGGAAATATGGAATAAAACAAGTTTGGAGGGTTCAAGAACTATAAAAAATATTTTTGAGTTCTCAATAAAACTAACAATTTACACTATGTTATTAGCTGGTTGTATTTAATTTCTTTTATTTTATCGCATAGTGCTATTCACTTCTATTCTACATTCAAATCTACATTTACTCTCTTTGATAATTAAGGTATTGAGTTTGATTCCGTTGTATTGTAATGATAAGGTTATGAAATATAATAAATAAATAAAATGTTACATTATTTGAATAACTTTTTTAAATTTAATTTTGTTATTTTTTTGTACTATAAAGCAGAGAGCTAATTTATTTATTGCAGGCCAAAAAAAATGTTATTTGCATTATGCCAAGAAGGAAACATAATTTGGTACTATAGATGGTCTGCTACAAGTTCTTTTTACTTACGGAAAAAAATCGTAAAGTAACCTTAACCTTTAACACATGAGTAATTTGGACGCTAGTGTTCTAATACCGTTTTATCTAAACGGGCTTATTGGAAGGGTTTTGCTACTGTTTTTTTAGTGTTTGAAAAATGTTCCAGAAAAACTAGTTTTGCTCCAAAACATATCGAAAACCGTCTGTGTAGCACAGTATTACTTCGATAATTTAAAATACGACACTGGGGAGTCCAACAATAGTGAGTGACATTTTTTGTTACAATCAATTTTTTTTATTTGTTTGTTCACAACATAAGTGTCAAACTAATTTCGAAACACTTAAGCTAGTTTTGTGCAAAATAAGTTGTTTTGCTAATAATGGAAACGTACAATAAGTTAGAACAGAACAGGTGTACATATACAGTTATATATAAGTATACACATATTCATATCTACATACTTTGTTAATATGGTTCATTAAACTTACTAAAATTTAACAACAAATATAATGTTTATCGGTAGTTTACTTAATTAATTTATTTAATATTGTAAAATAGATGGTAAATATAATATGGAATGAAAAAAATTTGATAATTAAGACTACACTTTGTTTTGAATATTATAAAAATCCTTTTCTCTCAGACGCTTTTTTAAATATGTTTTGTCAAGGTTAGGATCAAACGACTTGTATATCCTTGCGGTGCTCTGAATATGTGTACTCAATTTAGTTACTAAATTTACTTATTATTGTAAAAGAAATAGTAAATAAAAGGGAATGAAAAATCAAAAATAAATTTATATATGGATTGCATATACTTCTTTGTCCTGTATAAAAATAATCCACATCGTTTGTTGTTTATATTCGATTTAATAAAGTACTGAAGCTCCAAAGTCAATTCCCTTTATTCATATTTGTAGAACTTCATTATAAATCTATTTATTTACTTATTTATTAATTACAATACAATTACAAATTATATTTAATTAAATGCGAGCTGAATAACTTCGACCATGTGCTCGATGTAGTGTCACAGACCAGAGTCTCTGGTGGGAATCGAACCCACGACCCACACGCTAATAGTCCAGCAAACTACCCACTACCCACTAGACTACCTCATTATAAATCTATTATCCATCAATATAAGTATATACATATGTAGATCTGGTAAATTAAAAATTTTCCTTCTCGAAATGCCGACCACCCCGTACTTGAGTTGCATATCTGCCATATTCCTCTATAATACCCTTTGGTTGATCAGCTCTAAGATATATCCCATAGAAGGTGTTAAGACTTTCCCTTATTGACAGTTCATCTGTTATTTTCGTACCTTCAACGTCACAGTGACCCGCAATTCCTTAAAACCCTTGAAAGTTCGAACTCACTTATACTATCAAGACCCGCTTCAAAGATTTTCGAAAAGGTATTTGGAGCCAGCCCCTTTACTGTAACCTCTATGGGAATCAAACCCAGGATAGTTTCCAATGTTGACTGTGGAGTGCTCCTAAAAGCAAGCAGATGATAAACTTAAAGAGACATCTTTATCATCAAAGCTCTCCACCAAACTATGCACTAATGCGTGAGAACTGGCAGGATTAAGTAGTTAGTGAATCGATAAACCACATAACTGGATACTCCCAAGCGCATAATAACCACTGAACCCATTTTTAATCCCTTCCGGTATGTTTTACTTCCAAGACAGTAGTCTTTTCAGAAAAACAAAAAGATTCTAGTCCCAATGCAATGCTCAACAACGCGAGGGCAAAAGAGGTGGAACCCCAAAATACCGAAATCAAGATAAGAAAATATCCTGATGATTCAGCAAGGACCCCAGTGATTTCCGCTGACAGAATTGGTAGCAAGAGCTAGGCAGAGGTCTGAGTAAAGGTAATGCTGAAGGAATTCACACATACATACATAATTGGCTATTACAACCCTTCAATCAGGATTACGGCCTAGCTTCTCACACCACTCATGTTGTGTGCGTTAATTTTATACGTGAGTGGCGGGACCTACAGTTTAACGTCGACTCCGAACGACAGATTTTTGAGAAACTTTTTCATGGCAGGTTTATTTACTCTCAGAGTTTTTGCCTGAAATCTGCTGAGAGGAAATCGCCGAAGAAATATTTTATTCAAATTTCATTTTGATGTCTGACGATACGAATCCGGGCTTTACGTCTAATAAGCCTACACACTGCCTAATAGACCACGGCGACTTCAGAAGGAATTCCCTGCAGTAAATTTGACATTCATTGAACAAACTGCATTAGAAGAAGCGACTACTGGGGGATTACCGCGTATTTCGATTCGAGAGCGATTTCCGAATCGTGCGAAATGATGGAAAAGTTGTATTTATAAACAAATGGGAAATATTAGGAAAAGTTGGGAGCACTGCAACTAAAATATCTAAATGAACGAAATTTTCTCATAACAAAAATAAAAGTACATAAATATTGTGTTTTTTTATTATAATGGATTCCATTCCAAAAAGAGTCCAAAGAAAAATAATAAGGGACGCATCAAATATTATGGATCTTAATAATAAAAGATAAGAAACCAATAATATTAAATGATTAACAATATTAATAAATTGCATGTTTAGTTTTGTGAAAAACTTTCGACTTAGTACGGATGCATTTACTTATGTCCTTACTAGCACAGAAGGTGAGTTGAAAAATGCTGAGAGATCTACCGCCATTACACCTACTTTAAAGATAGCAGCCGCTCTGAAATTTTTAGCACAAGGTGGTTACCAACATCAAATTGGGCAAGATCGACACTTGGGAATTTCTCAGCAGTCAATGTCCAGTTGCTTGTTTGAAGTTTTAATTTAAATAAATATTCATATTATGAGATCAGTTGCCATTTTGAGAGACAGACAACTGAGAAAAGTAATAAATTGCGTAAATTGTGAGAAGGGAATGAATTGTTGGTATTGCGGTATATATTGATGGTAGAATAGCATTAGGGATGCCAAATCCCGAATTCCAAATACTGGAATTTTCGGGATTGTACATTCATAAGTACTTTATAATATAAGAAAAACAAAATTTAGCTTATGGCATTGTTTTTTATTTAGTAAAACGTTATTCAACTTTCATGTAGTTTTTAAGTGTACCTTGCAATAATTAAATGAGTATTCTATATCACTCCACATTGATGATAGCATATTCAATAAAATCTGTTAATAAAGTTGATGATGATGATGGTACTCAAATTTCTAAAGAAATATATTTGTTGAGGAGATGGTATAGTTGAATATTTACTACTTACATATACAAGCTATCATAGAACCATTTTACCCACAAGTGTAGATTTCGAAAGATGTTTTTCATTCGCATCGTATGTTGGGAACAAAATCCGTTCAAGACTCTCCGATGAAATATTAGATGCTTTGATCTTTTTAATAAATTACTTAGAACAATGAGTATAAATCGACGCCTCCGTTCTATAACATTCTAAGTCGAAAAAGAGTGTATTGAGTTATGAGCTTTCAAAGTTTTCACGCGATATCTCGCAAACTATATAAGATACGCCATTGATTCTTTCACTGTTTTTAGTAAAATTTGAGTAGAATTTTTATAGCAGTTTCTGAATGACATATGTAGAATGTTTTAGCACGGAGAAAATATTGACGATTGGTCGTCTAAGTGTACTTAGCATGTTTTTGATAGGTCTAATTGTCTTTTTTTCCAAACTAAAACATACTATGTACACTTAAACGCACAAAATTCTTTTTTTAATTCTGGGAAGAACCTTTAAACCACAGTGTAACCTTTAAACTACACTTACAGACACAGAAAAAAGCACACTGAACACACCAAGTACACATAGAAAACACAACGTTAAGAAATGTCCCTTCCATAACATTCTAAGTCAACTTAGATTTCAAGACAATTTAAAAATTTCCAAGCAAAAGTATTCTAAGTGTACTTACTACATTTTGTGTTGGTTTGTCGGTTTATGGTGGAAGTTGTTCCATGAGTTATAGGTTGCTACGCCCTATTGGTAATCGTTTACCCGCGGAAGATTGATGAATACGTTCCGGAGATTGAATGAGAAAAATTTATTCAGCAACTACAAATTCATAGTTGGCCACTGTAATATCAATTTGACAACTGATAGTCCAACTCAAGTTGGGTTGCTATACATAATAGAGACATAAGGTTTACAAAATTTATATTTCAGAATTCAGACATCACATGTCGTGTAAGGCCATACAGACATACTAACCTTTTGTATCTGTTTTGTAAAAAATGATTGAAAAATTGCTTTTTTGGGCATTAAATACAGAATATTTTTATTTTATATAGTAGTTCTAAAATAATATATAGCATTGGTATGAGTATTTGTTTAGTTAGATTTATCTAAGTCGCGCTTAAATTTTAATAATGAATTCTTTCCGTTAATTGAATTATAATTAATCAGGGGATTTAAATTAAATTGTTTGGCATAATTGAAAAGTTTTTCTTCAAAAATTTGAATATCTTCCTTACGAGCAGTTGACAACAGTTTTGTTTCTAGGATTAAAAGAGCCTGCGAGTTTAAAACATTAATAAAATTACCTTGAAGAAATGGAAAATAATTATGACCAATAAAGGCTATGTCGAAAAAATTTCGCCATTGCTCTTTAATACCATCTTGTAGTGTAAGAATAGTATCACATGATAAAATATTAATTTTAACTCCTTCAATAAATGTCAAGGGTTTATCATAATCCTGTAGCTCTTCCAAATTAAAAGAATCGCATGTCAGTCTTTTACCCATTTGAAGGCGCACTGCACCGTATTTATGGGTCATTGTTTCATTATGCTCGTATTTAGTTTGCGTTGTTAATTCGTAAAGAATTTCTAATAAATTTCTTTCAGTGACGTCCGTAGAACGAAAATCATTTTCTCCATGTAAACATTTATGCATTTTTTCATCATTCGATCTCAAACCATAGGCTGCAAAAGGACCCGTTTGGATGTCGCCGATATATCCCCGATGAAAATATTTCTCCCCGTTGCGTACTAACCCCACTGCCATTGTTTTATTTGGTTTGCTATACTCATACTCCGGGAAGGTAAAAGCAATGCCGGTTTCCCTCCAATAGCGATATTCCTACAACAAATGAAATGTATACAAAAACAAAAATAAATAAATTTATTAGATTTCTTCATAATTTCATTAATAAATTCTATGAAATGTTTGTCTAGTTTCAAATTCGGTTCAATTATGCACCGTGATTACAAAAAAAAAAAAAATATAAATTTTTGGGTAAGTAAAGGGTCCGCCAAATAACTTTTTTTTTTGAAAATGCTTTAAAAAAACTACTGAATATTTTCTCAAATTTCTTTTTTTATTTGAAAGTACAATCCTTCCGGTTAATAATGGAAAATAATTTCATTCAAATGGCTGCCTACATGATCGGTCCAATTTTTAAGCACATTATCGACTGTGTGCAGCTGTATTTCACCAATGGCTTCACGAATATTGTCCTTTAAAGCGTCAATTGTCTCTGGGTTGTCGGCGTAACACTTATCTTTGACGGCGCTCCACAAATAATAGTCCAACGGTGTCAAATCACAGCTCCGAGGTGGCCAAACGACATCAGCTCTGCGGCTGATAATGCGATCTTCAAAAACAGGGCGCAAAACATCGAGTGTAGCTTCGGCTGTGTGGCACGTAGCGCCGTCCTGTTGAAACCAAATGTTGCCAATATCCTCCTCTTCATATTTTGTGAACAAAAATTCGTTCAACATGGCCCGATAACGATCGCCATTGACTGTAACGGCCACTCCTTGCTCATTGATTTTAACAATAACTAATCAACTCTAATAAGTTATTAACACAGGTCAGGTAAATGACGAACCCCATTAAATTATAAACATAAAAACTTAATAAAAAAAATAGTTCCGGATCAATAAATTTAGCTTCCATTTTTTATACTATTCGTAAGAGTAGATATATTTTAAAAGAAGATGAGAGAATATCCTTTTTTAAATGAATGTGGATACGGAAGCTGAAAATGTTTCGACTTTCGGCACGTCGAGATCCTTACTTACTTAATTGGCCATAACAACCCGATTAACGGATATCGGCCTGCCGCAACACATCCTTCCAGGCGCCTCTGCTTCTTGCGCGCCTACGCCAGTCGGTCACACCAATCGATGACAGGGCTTCCTCGATTTGGTCCTTCCAACGGATACAAGGTCGTCCTCTTCGCCGACTTCCGCAGATCCCCGCATCAAATACCCGTCTCACCGGAGCATCCTCCTCCATACGAACGACAAGGCCGAGCTATCGCAGCCGCTGGATATTAATACGCTGCACAACGTCTATGTCGTTGAGGAGCTCATACATCTCACTATTGAATCGGATGCGGAAATGATCTTACGTAGGACTTTTCTCTCGAATACTCTCAAGGCTGCTGCATCAGTGCTTAATTGGGTCCATGCCTCTGCGCCATAAAGAAGCACGGGTAGGATGAGCGTCTTGTAGAGTATTAGTTTTGTCGTACGAGAGAGGTCTCTGCTACTCAATTGCCTATTGAGACCATAGTAGCACCTGTTGGCAAGAATGATCCTGTGTTTGATCTCCAGGCTGACATCATTTTTGGTGGTAACGGCGGAGCCAAGATAAATAAATTCCTTGACTGTATCAAAAGTATAGTTATCGGCCGTAATCTGAGAATCAATACGACGCACGTCTCTACTTGTCGATAACATATACTTTGTTTTGCCCTCATTTACTGCCAGAATATAAATTATATAAAGGCAACAGTTACATCTCGCTTGCAACGCCCTATGATGTCGATGTCGTCAGCGTACGTAAGCAACTGGACACTTTTTTGAAAAATAGTGCCATTGCGATGCACTCCCGCCTTTCGCAGAACACTCTCCATGACGAAGTTGAAGAGGTCGCATGATAAGGAGTCAGTAATTGGCGTAAGGGCAAGTGTGCGCATACTGATTTGCTACGCAAGCAGGCGAGATCTTCGTGTGCCGCAGTACTGAGACGCGAAAAAGCTTTTTACGAGCAGCGTCTTCGTACTAAAGTTCTTTCTTTCCCTCGGGGGGTAAGAGCTTTTGGTCATTTGTTAAAAGTTTGCGGAATAATGCTAGTTCGGTTCCAACTCTTATAATGAATGACAAAATATTTACGGACCCGATTGAGAAGGCGAACCTTTTAGCTGGATTGTTTGCAGGTAACTCTCACCTGCCGGCGAGAACTCAACCAGTACCCGAACTTGAAAGAGTATCAGTGACTATGCCTAGTATATTCTTTCGAGCCAGGGCGGTTAAGAGGGTTCTTGCGGATCTTAACGTGACAAGTCTTCTGGGCCGGATGGTATACCAGCACTGGTCTTGAAACAGTGCTCTTCGACGCTGGCCCGTCCATTAGCTAAGCTTTTCTGTTTGTCATATCGTGCCGGTATTTTTCCTTCATGCTGGAAGCTTGGTAATGTCACGCTAATCCCTAAACAGGGTGAGGCTAATAACCCTGAAAACTACCGCCCAATAGCTGTGTGTTCTGGTCTTTCGAAAGTGATGGAGAGCATGATTAATCACCACCTTGTGAGGTATTTAGAGTCCAACGGTTTGCTAAATGATCGTCAGTACGGTTTCCGTAAAGGGCGCTCTACTGGCGACCTTTTGGCGTTACTCTCCGAAAGGTGGAATGGTTCCATTCACCGCTTTGGTGAGGCCAAGGTTGTAGCTCTGGATATCTCAAAGGCGTTTGATAGGGTCTGTCATGAGGCTCTGGTGGCGAAGTTAATTGCTTTTGGTGTCGGTAGTCACTTCTCTCGATTTATATCGAGCTTTCTCAAAGATCGCACTATTAGAGTGGTTATAGATGGCGCCTTTTCCGACGAGTTCAGGATAAATTCAGGGGTACCGCAGGGCTCTGTTCTTTCTCCTACTCTTTTTCTCATTTTTCTTAATGATCTTCTATCTATTACTTCGAATCCTATTTACTCTTTTGCGGATGACAGCAACATTTGTCATTCATATTCATTTGATCGGAGGCCGAGCCTTTTGGAGATTGGGGCAAGGAGGTCGAACATGAATGACTCACTCACGAATGACCAGATAACAATCTCTGAGTGGGGCCGCGCGAACAGGGTCGATTTTAATGCGCGTAAGACCCAATGTTGTTTTTTGACACACCGGCGTGATGCTGGTACTGGTGTTCTGTCATCTGTATCTATGGGTAATGTAAATATTGAGGAGGCGGATGCTCTTGATGTTCTGGGCATGAGAATTAGTTGTGATGCTCGTTGGAACGATCACATTTTTCGAGTGTCGAAAGAAGCATTCAAGTGCTTTGGTTTTTTGAAACGGTGCAGAAAATACTTCACTCCATCCGACCTTCTTACTATTTACAGGACCTAGGATGGAGTACAACTCTCATGTATGGGCCGGTGCTTCAAAGTCTATTTTGAAGCTTCTCGACCGCGTACAGGAGAGGACGAAGGTGCTTATTAATGACAGTAGGGTATACAACTCTATTGATTTGTTGGAGCATCGTCGCAATGTGTCGTGTGTTTCATTGTTCTATCGGTACTATAATGGGAGGTGTTCTCGAGAGATAAGGGGCTTGGTTCCAGATGCTCACATATTTTTACGTGGTACTCGTACTTCTCGCAGAGCATATCCTTTTGTGGTTGATTGTCCAGTGAACCGCACAATGCATTACAGAGAAAATTCTGCTCGCTTGTGGAATGATCTTCCTGCGGAAGTTTTTCCAATCAGTTACGATATTGGTAAATTTAAATCAAATGTCCACAAACACTACTCCCTCTTTCCACCTTCCTATAACCAATTTTCCTAAACCTGCATGACTAGGGGCCATCCCCTGAGTGCTGGTTTTACAAAAAAAAAAAAAAACGACGGAGCTGCAGGAATTGCTCAACGTCATTCTGCATGCATGCCATTGCGGCAAAAACACTATCCCTTATGGGGCTATCGAAGGCAGCCTTATAGTAGACAAAAAGATGGTGTGTGTCGACTTGTTTTTCGTGGGTCTTTTCCAGGATTTGGCGTAGTGTGAAGATCTGGTCGATGGTGGATTTGCCATGTCTGAAGCTGCACAGATAAGGTCCAATGAGTGTTTTGACGAGTGACTTTAGTCGTTCACACAATACGTACCGTATATGCGATAGGGAGAAGGCGCATATCGTAGGGTCTCCCTTTTTCAGGACAGGACAGAGGACACCGGGGTTCCAATCGTTGGGCATACTTTCCTCTAGCCATATTTTGTAAATAAGCTGGTGCATGCGCCCTACCAACTCATTACATCCGGTCTTAAACAATTCAGCGGGGAGGCTATCTGTACCTGCCGCTTTATTGTTTTTAAGACGCATAATCGCGACTTTAACCTCTTCATGGCTAGGCGGCGGAATCTCCACGCCGTCATCATCGATCGGGTTCGGAACAAATTCTCTAAAGGCAGTATTGGTGTCGTCATCGCCTTGTAGCAGAGTAGAGAAGTGTTTCCTCCACAACCTCAGAACCGGCTGCGGATCTGTTACCAAGTTTCCATTCTCATCTTTGCAGGAAGACGCTCCGGGCTTATAACCCTCGGTTAGACGCTTATCCTTTTGATAAAATTTTCGAGCGTCATTCCTACATCTATGCATCTCGACTTCCTCACGCTCACACCTTTCCTGCTCCCTCTTCTTGCATCTGAAAAGACGTCTCTCATCCCTTCTCTTCTCTCTATAATTCTCCACAATGGCTCGCGTAGCGGCTGACTGCAACGTTTTCTTGTATGCGGCGTTTTTTGTTGCAGCTGCCTCGCGACACTCCTCATCGTACCATTGATTTCGTTGGACTCGAAACCAAGGACTGTTTCAGCAGTAGTGCGCAAGGAGTGGAAGATGTTGGCACACAGTCCACCAATGTCGCTGAGATTAGATGGGGAACGACGGAGCTTATCTGAGAGTTGAGTGGAGAACGCCTCAGCTGTCCTTTGTGATCGCAGCTTATTAGTGTTCGCGTGGAGGCTGAACTGTCCGACAGTGGGGCCAAAGATACCTTCAGGCCCGACCCTCGCATTAAAATCTCCGAGGACGATTTTGGCGTCATGGGCCGGGCACTTATCATATACGTCCTCGAGTTTAGCGTAGAAGGAATCTTTAACCACATCGTAATTTTCTTCCGTCGTGGCGTGAGCACAAATAAGGCTGATGTTGTAGAATTGCCCTGATGCGGGTTGTGGCTTTTCTTTCGTTCACAGGCGTGAACCCAGAGATAAGGTGGCGAAGTCTCATATTAACCACAAATCCGCATCCGAATTCGTGCATGTCAACATGGCAGCTGTAGTACACATCGCAAGATGCTAACCTTTTGCATCCTTGTCCTATCCATCCTTTCCTGTATGGCAGTGATGTCCGTCATACATTTCATGAGGGCATCCGCCGCTGGGTGGAAGCGCCTAACCTGTGAAGGGTGCGGACGTTCCAAGTGCCTATTCGTATGTCATAGTCCTTTAAACGTTTGCCGTGGTCGCCAACTTTTGAGGAGATCTTTATGGTGCCTTGTGTTTTAGTTTTCATTGGATTTTTGTTTTTACGTGGTGGGTTCCAAGACCTACGCACAACCCGAATTTAGGACAGGGGATTGGACTTCGCTGCACGCATTAGTTAACATCTAGCGGGTGCTAGAATGCCATCCAGGAGGGCCCACGAGGAGGCTGCGCGTCAACTTGAATACAGCAAGACAAGGATCGTCCTGGTGGTCGCCACGTTGACCACAATCATAAACTTTACCTTGTTTCCATGATTCCATCCCGTCGAGATCCTTATGTACAATAAATGTAAGTTTTTGATGTACCAAGAATCTGTTAAAATCATGCGTGAAATAAATTTTTGGGGTCTATGATATTTTTTGTGTGTGAAACTGAGGCAATTTCCCGCGACTGTATTCCATGGCACCAAATTGGTTCTAGAAGAGAATTATATATAAGAGTTTACAGCCGAATCTTAGGGTAATGTTTTTTAAACAGTTTCGGCTTTATTAATTTTTTGGATTTTTTCATATGCGATTGTTGAACCACGACTGAGGAGGGTACATGCTTCCTACCGTAAAATAATGTTATGTGAACACATTTTTGTTCATTCGGCTTTATCCTTCATTGGTTTAGGAGAAATATGTTATCTTGAATGCACCGAGATGCTACGTGAAGGTCCTAATATAGTATATGCTGAAGAATATTGTGTGATCAGGGAAACTATAAATGGGAATATGTCTATGTACTAATTCGCATGACTTTGGTAAAATATAAAAATATCAGATTCCAAAACATTGCTCTGTGTCATATTTCCAGAAATAGGCTGGGGTGTTTTCAAAACGCCGCATTCATTAACACGTATGTGCCCAACTTTTTTATCGTAAAAACATGGATGTTTTGTATTTATTGGAATCTATATGGTATAAAATAAATCTAAAAATTTTACCATTTTGGAAATATTCAGCACCCCAATTTTGGGGCACTGAGCACCGCCAGCCACGAAAAAACAATCAATATCTTAAGTGCCTCGGCCACGATCAAACAGATTGGATCAAATTTTGCATATGTGTTGCTAATTTTTGTTTGACTTAGCACAGCAACGCATCAAATTTCATTTAAAACATGTCGTGAAGAAGAAAACATCATATGGTTTTCATCGGAAAAAATTCTTTTATGGCTTTCTGTCTTTTTTAGAACATATTTTTTTAGGTTTTCTCAAAGAACATGGTTTTTGGTTGGTATTTTCCTTTGTTTTTGTTTTTTTAGTGTCGAGTTTTTTTCTTTTAATATGGCAAATGAGTATTTCATAGCCATTACCCAGGCGCAGGCAATTAAAAAAAAAAACAAAAAAGGAAACTGCGAAGCGTCTTTGGGTGAAAGAGTGGTTGAAGAAAAGGGATGAATAAACAAGATTTTAAAACATAATATAAAGGCAATTAAAACAAATTATTAATGGACTTAATTTTTTCGGCTTATAATTAAAATCGTTAATAATTTTGTTAAACAAAACAAAGTTCATAAAACTAGAATAAATAAACAATATCATAAAATTCATAAATAAAAACAAAACTAAATAAAAAAAGATCAAAATAGCTACTTTTTTACAATTGTTTTGCTACACACTTTCAAAAACCCGCGAAACAAAGTGTGATGTTACTCATACGAAATCTAGAGAAAAATTAAATTTGAAGTGATTGCCCGCACACACATCAAATTTGCTTCAATTTTCTGCGGAGCAGGTAGCGAAAATCAAAATATTTTGATATTGAAATTCATATGTCTTCGAAAAAATATTTTTAGAAAATAAATCTATAAAAAACATAAAAACATTTGTAGTTGACCAATGCGTAATTTGCACAAAAAATACAATTTATTCCTTTTGGTTTGATGAAAATAACGAGTGTTATAAACACAGAATGGAGATGCTTAATTTACTAATTGTTGTTTTACTACGGAAGCATTCCACATGGGAAACATACAAATTCAAATTATCCAGTATGGAAAAAGTTAAAATTTTGAACCATTACAATGATAAATAAATTTAATAAACACTAAACAAAAAAATAGTCTAAAAAATAACATTATAATAATTTCTACAACAATAAAACACATATTATTACCCTACAATAAAACAAACGGTAATATTTGTTTTCCACAGGCTATTTGCACATACATTTTGTGAAAACAAAAATTCTTTCAGTTTGTTTATTATTTTATTTGGCAATGTATGTATACATACATGGACACACGTATACACGCATATGAGAATAAATTGCTTTGAAAAGAGAGCAATACGTTCTCTAAGTATAATAAGTTCTCTGAGTACAATAAGTGTACTGAGTCTTTTTTGGTGAGAGCGGGTCGTACTCCTACAACCCGCCATAAGAAATTTTACTTCTACATAATGCGCATTCTTTATATCCATATTCTTTGCTTATACACACATAAAATATAGTTTTGATCATAAAACGGGGAGTTCCCATGTTATCTATTTCCATCATAGACATAGACTGCTAAGAATTCGTAACTGTAACATACATTTTGTAGTGTTGTATTTTGACAGTAAAATATTTTGACAGTAAAACAATGAAAATGTTATTGTACAATAAAGTGCAAATATTTTTTTTGTGTATAAAAATTAAACTAGATAGTTTGGAATTTAATAAGAAAGAAAAGCGAGAAGCCAACCTGCAACAAGAAAAAGGAAAGTGTCTCTGTGATTTATTCGCGTCTTTGGAAGGCCCCTAATTTTGATTCTTTTTTTTAAGCGTTTGGAGCAACAGCCTTTTCTTTTGTGTGTTCTTCTCCCCCCTATACAGTCCATGGAGTTAACATTTGGTCCTTCGAGCCGGATCTTGGAAGTGGGTTCGTTTCTTTTTGGTTGTGCTACAATTTCATCTTCAACTTTTCAACCTGACCACCAAAGTATAAGGTAACATTTGGTCCAGACGACCCGATTTTGGAACTGGTTTTTTTGTCTTTGTCCGTCGTGCGACCTTCAACCTTCTCATCAATTTTAAAAAGTGACCTTCAAATTATAAGGTAGTGTTTTTGTTGTACTTTTATATTTTTTGATTTTTGGTGGTGATTTTATATACAAGTAAAGTTCTGTTAGACTGGACAACACTGTTGCCAACTTTTTTCCAAAAAAAATCGCTAAAGTCGACTAAAAAATAGCTAGAAAATAGCTAAATTTTAAAAAAATTTAAAAATTTAGCGATAAATCGCCAAAACAATTAATTTGAAAAAGTTTTTAAGAAAATTTACTTAAAACATAGTTAATTTTAATATTATGTAAAAAAGACAACGATTTATCGCTTAATTCTGAAAAAATACTCGCAATAAATTTAAATTAAATTTTTTTAAAATTATGAATATATGTATATTTAATGTATGGGGCTCTAAACCGTTTTTAATTATTGCAGTACATTTGGTTCTATTAACACGGATTTTATTGGCATCAATTAAAGTTGTTTTTACACATATCACTAAGGTGATCAATAGCATTGTGCGACGTACATATGTTGACATACAAATTGTAGATCAAGCGGCTTCTTGCATTTTAACGTTGTCAACAATATTTGCATTTGGTGAAAATTCCAATTTTTTCCAACATGATCCCCTAAGCGATGAGGCTGATTTGTGTTTTTTAGTTTCCGCGTAACTTAATACGTCGTAAAGTTTTCCAGGCAAGGAGCATCTGCAATACTTACAGAATCCTTTTGTTTCGTCTTGAGCCACCACGTTTTCAATTTTTCGTGATTTAGCCACTCACGGCGAAATGTTTGATTATATTTAGGCCACATTCCTTAAGTTGTTATAGTTTTTGACAATATTATTAAAAGCTTACAACTTAATTTTATACGTTGATTTTCATTCACTTTAAACACTTGTCACAAAAATACAGTAGAAAGAATTCGCGTTGTTTGTTTATGTTTTTCTTTTCTTTAAAAACCGTTATTTGATTGTTACTTTGTAGCAACATAAAAATCGCTAGATTTATAGCTAATAGCTAAATCGTATTTTTTCCCGCAAATTGGATTTAAAAATCGCTAGATTTGACGAGAAAATAACTAAATTGGCAACAGTGCTGGACAACAAAACTTTGCTTTTATATAAAATTTAGAACAGTGCATATATATTTACAAAGTGGTGTTATAATTTCGATAGCACTGGCACACTTTGTGAATTTAGTGGATATAAGAACCAAAGTGTTCTTTTTATGCACTGTTATACCAACGTGTCTTGACTTATAACAAAGTCAAAAGGTGACTAGGATATCAAATTGTGGTGTGAATATCACAGTTGGGAATCGAGATCAACTACCCAACTTGATATCGGTTATAAGTCAACGGTGGTGTTATAATTGGTGATGGTGCGTTGGCTAAATAGCGAGGGATATTACCTTTTATAACAATCCTTTGAATCCACCGAGTACATAAAAAACATACCCATAAATAGGTGTTATTTATTTCTATTCTCGATCAATCTGGTTTTTTTTAACAGATCTTTGCGTGAATGAAAAGTTTGAATTTTCGACAAACTGAATTGAAATAACGCAATAGAATTTATTTGTGGTTTTCCTTGTGATTTTTTTATTCCTGTATTTATTAGGTTAGGTTAGAGGACGTGTACTTGTCAACTGTGACAAGTACAGTACCCGGAGGTCGAACTGACCCATTGTACTCCTGTATTTATTAATTTCTTGTAATTATTTAAAGTTGATTCCTTATTTGTATCTTTAAATTAATAAAAAATTTGAACTAACTTTTTATTTTTTTTAAAACTTTAATACAAATTTGTTGAAATATTGTCTTATTTTATTATTAATTTTTTCTTAAATTTTAAATTTCACAAATTTTAAGTTTTAATATTGATTTGTTGCATTGGCAAAATTTATTTATCTATTTAATTTTATGTATTTAAGATTTGAAATACAAGGTGAAAACAAATGGTTGTGCGAAATTGACTTTTCACTTTTGTATCTTTTTTTTTATTGTTCCCTTTTGATTTTGGCAGACAATAATAAGTATCGGGTTATTGGCCATTGGAAATTCGTCCTGTTGGCTTTTAGTTTCGCGAAGTACGTAGTATCTTTATTTAACGTATATTATTATTTTTGTTAAGTTTGCGGTAAGGCGGTAGGTTAAGCGCGGTGACATTTTGATTAATTTTGAAATATTTTCGTTTTAGTTGCGTATCGCAAAATTAGTTACGATCGAGGCGCGAACATTTTTGAGTTTCGTTGTGGTGCCATTAACTATTTATTTAACTTTTTGATATTCTTTATTTGATTTCATTTCGTTTAGGGAATTAGCCTTTGAATAGTTAATTCCTTTTGGTTCCTACTTTTGTTGCTGGTTTAGCTGGGAATCTTCCTGTATTAGGCCGTCGGTGCCTAGGTATAATTTTCGTTTATACAAGCACTTTTTATCAGGTTGATTCGTACAACTGTTTTTTTTTGGCAATCTTTGTAAGATGAATGTAGCCGGAAGTTCGAATTGTTCGGTTTGCGATTTGCGACATCACACTTTGCTGCACCGGTAGGTGTTTCGATCCTCTCGGGAACTTGGAGTTTTCGATGCGACAAGTTGTGATGTGCAAAACTGTTTGCTGCCACATATGGGCAGATTCTTTTAAAATATTTGTCATCGAGGGCAAATATTTAGAGCTAGGGCTCTGAGAGACTTCGGTTCGCAAGCAACTTTTATCTCGAAATGTTGCAGAGGAAAATTAGGATTGCCAACAGCAACAATAAGAGGAGGTATAGGGCCTACAACTGAATGGCGCTTAGGTCGCATTCGTAATTCACGTTTAAATAATGATGGTTACGTAAATACTGTAGATTTGATAACTGAATGTGGAACAGTTATAAGGTCGATTGGAAAGCTTGTAATTCTTCCAACGAACTAAATATTTTGATAAATAACTTTAGCTTACAGTGTCATGGTACCCCGAGGAAATCCAGGAGAGGTGAAGATGCCGAGGACGATGAATTGAAGGGTTGATTGAGCCACGACCATACCTGGTGGACGTCCAAGAATACGGGCCGCTGAAGTTAAACCTTCCATTTACCGGGCAATAGACCTAGTTCGTCTGTCTCTAGGAAGGTTAGATTAGAAAACTGACGGATTGAGGAGGATAACCCGTCCACTAGCCCAGGAAAATAACGGACCTCGTTCGTCCTAATAAACCACCAGTGGACCTAGTTCGTCCCATGGTCGTGAGAGCTGAAGACCTAGTTCGTCGGAAGCTCTAGTTCCGATTTAGTGGAGGGACAATAAGAGTCAAGATTCGATACCCAATCTTAGACCATGACATTTATCTCGGACTAATTCTTATTCCATCTTTCTGACGGATCAGAGTTGGAACTGCTGTCAAGATGTCAAGTTTTTGGTTTCCTATTATTGAAATATGAAACTAATATGAAAGCTTTTTCTTTTGATTTTTTTTCTTTTCATTAGGTGGAGGACATCTTTTTTGGTTGCAGTATTGCAAGGGCGCCGGCATGTTTATGTCTGACGATCAGTAATTCCCATTCCTGATGACATAAACAGGATTGTTTAAATGATGGTAAATTGGCAACAGAGGGCGCTGCTGTGCAGAATAAAGCTTTTATATTTTTAATTTCTGTTTTGTTCTTTTAATTGCCTTTGTTACTTCGCTTTGTAACATCCAAAGGGATGTATCTACTTTGATTAAAGATTTTAAAAATTTGTGTAATATTTTGGATAACTTTCTTGTAAATTTAAATTGTGAAATTTTTTAGTTAAGTGTTGAAATGTCTATACGCACATATATATTGTAGTGTAATTTATAATAAAAATATTTAAAATTACTTAAAGGAAAAAAAATCTAAATATAATTAAATTTTTCGAAAAAAAGTAACAATAAAGTGCAAATATTTTTTTTGTGTATAAAAATTAAACTAGATAGTTTGGAATTTAATAAGAAAGAAAAGTAAGAAGCCAACCTGCAACAAAAAAAGGAAAGTGTCTCTGTGATTTATTCGCGTCTTTGGAAGACCCCTAATATTGATTCTTTTTTAAGCGTTTGGAGCAACAGCCTTTTCTTTTGTGTGTTCTTCTCCCCCCTTTACAATCCATGGAATTAACAACTCCTTTTTATGAAATCTTAACTAGAACAATCCTCTACTTCTAGTCGCAAAATTGCATTAAAATAGTTAATGAAACATTTTAATTGCTATGCGAGAAAGTTCCATATATATCAGTGTTATGAACTGTGTATGTGGTATAATATTTATGTAATACAGCTTATTTCAATCAGCACCTTTAAAAATACTAAGCTCATTTAATTTCGAAACGAAGCCAAATAGTATAGAAAATTAATTAATATGAGCTCATAGAACATGTTTAACCCTTAGAGTACGAAGCTCGTTTTTTGACATAAAGTACGGAGTGGGGTCACTAAGGTCCCCCAAAGAAAAATGGGCTTTTGTTGTTTATATGTTAACATAAAAGAACTAAAAATATTATTTTGAAAGTAAGAAGTTGTTATTTTATTTGTTTTCATTTAATAAGTACTCCAAGGAATGCATCCAAGTCACATTCAGTTACCAGTTTCCATATTTTTTTTTGCCTCTCAGGATGTTTTTCATTATACTTTTCAAACACTCTTTTGGCTTCTTCGTTAGTATGAAGACAGATTTTCTTTTTGATAGTCGGTGTTATAAGATGGTTGAATATTTCATCAATTTCGCTAGCGTCACTCATGTAAAAAGTTATTCCTGTGGTAACATTCACAATATTGCATGCTAACCTACGCGTTGGTGGAAATAGCTTCAAAGTCCAAACTCTGCCAGACTTAGCGGTGCAATATTCCGCATTCAAATGAAAATCATCATCATTTTCAATTTCATCAATATCCGGAAGAATATCCTCTGCTTGTTCTTCTTCTTCTTCAATCTCGTCTTCTGTTTCACTATCTTCACTTACATAATTACTACCTATATAATTAGAATTGTCACTATCCAAATCTAATCCTATATCATTAGGATCCTATTCAATGTCATATATATAGTCTTCTATCTGTCGCTGGGATAGGTTTTTTTTTTTGTATTTTTCCATTTTTGGTCCCAAAAAAGCAACGAAAATTTGTAACGTAAAGTACGACGTGGGGTAACTTGGGTACCCTGAACGAAAAACTTACCTTCCAATTACAAACAGGTTGATATTTTAATGCCACTTATAAGTTTTTATATAGTATTCAAAATAAAATTAGACTACCTAAAGGGAAAAAGACAGTAAAAAATTATTTGCGAAGTTATTCAAGAAAAACTATGATTGGGGGACCTAAGTTACCCCACTCCGTACTCTAAGGGTTAAAAAGTAAAAAAAAAATTATTCAGACTCAAATGGAATTGAAATGAAAGAGATTCGGGCAAAATATAACCCCTAAACTTCTACACTCGTTTTATGCGATAGATGCGTTCCAAAAAAAAAATCGCATAAATTTAATTCGCATAAAACGATACTCTAGCTTCATATAAAAATTCATCGTTCCAAAATCCTGAAAAACCGCATAAATTCAAATTTTAATTGAAAAATCAAAGCAAAATCGCATAAAAAAATCAACAAAAGTATATTTAATTAATTTTCTTAAGCAATAGAAACAAAAACTTCTAAAAAAATAAACAAAAAAAATTTATTAATTATTTACAGAAAAAAAATAAAATGATCCAAAAAATAATAAATAAATAATAAACTGAAGTCTGTAATTATGAATGTACGATCATCATTCTGCATCGTTTTGAAATTGGCTCGACGTCACTTTTCTCATTACATACCTATCAGGAATTTTTAGAAAGTTTAATTATTTCTTCTGAATAAGAGTTTTAAAGTGCCAGTTATTAAAAAGGAGCAGCTCTTTAAATAAAAGATTCTTTAAATCATAAGTAAGCATTGACTTTTGAAGGCTTTTATTGGCATAGTTAGAGCAATCTGATGCTAATCAATTGCCTTTCCAATTGGAAACAAACTAGAACTAGTGTTGGGAATCCCGGGATCCCGGGGTCCCGAAATCCCGGGATCACGCAGTTTTTAACAATTCCAAAATCCCGGGATTGAGCACTTAATCCCGGGATTTGGCTTTTTAAGCCGCAATGAAAAAAATCGTATATTAGAACTCTCACTAATTCGAATTTCCAGAAATTAGAACGGGATTTAAATTACAGCAACGGGATTTAAAAGTTTACCTACGACTGTCAACACAGTCCGCCAAATGGTTGTAGATTACAGCAACAAAATAAGATATTCTATAATCACTGAAATAGCTCACAAAAAAAAACCCTGAATTCGGTGTGGGAGAAAAGTATTCCTTATCTTTTGATGAATGGACATCACTACGTAATTGTCGATACTTGAATATTTATTGAATTTACATGCACAGAACTGTCAGTTCTGGAGTTTAGGCTTAGTTCGAGTAAAAGGATCAATGCCTGCAGACAAATGTATTGGGCTACTAGAACAAAAGCTTGCAGTATATGGACTTAACTTGAGAAAAGATATAGTTGGTATTATGACAGACGGTGCAAGTGTCATGAAAAAAGTTGGCAGATTATTACCTGTAAATCAACAGCTATGCTTTGCCCATGGTGTCCAACTGGCGGTAATTGACGTGCTACATGAAAAGCATGATTTACAAAGAGAAACAGATGAGCAATACCACAAGGGTGAAGAATCAGAAGAGGAGGACGATTTTTCAGAGAGTAACGAGGATGAGAATTTTTCTGGCAACGAAGAATTGGTTGGTCTGTATTATGGCCATAGACATGGATGATACCAATGTGATATTACTGTGGTTAATTGCGGTGCAGTGATCAAGAACATCGTCAACAAAAAACGATGTCTTGCAAAAGTATGTTACGGCTGAATTTGGAAAGCAACTAACTCTAATAAAAGACTGTAAAACTAGGTGGAGCAGCCTTTTGTTAATGCTGGAACGTCTTTATTTATTAAGAAATTGTATACAAAAGGCATTAATAGACATAAGTCCACCTGAAGGTGAATATTTTGCTTATTCACAGTCGATGTTGCCATAACTTTTATGTTAAAAAAACTTAAAGATGCTAACAACGTTATAAGTCAAAAACTACATTCAGCCCTCATCCTTCGCATGCAACAAAGGAGAACAGATATCAATGGGGTACTTCAGTATCTGCACATTGGTAGAACAAATGTTCAGTCCGAATCCGAAACAGAGTTCGTAACGGTTCCTTCTTCCATAAAATGTCTCAAATTAATAGTTGAGTTACTCGAAATACTAAATGATTCAAGTCCAGTTACATCACTTCTAATAACCTTTCGAAATTGTTTCAGATTCTTCTGAGCTTCCATCTGAATCTCTTTCTTGTTCTCTTGAAGAACCTTTAAATATTTCAGACGAGCTCAATGAAGCTATAAAAAAAGCACATTTACCGAGGATAGCAATTCGATGTGAGACGTTGTCTGTAAAAATTCAGAGAGAAATGGTCTTGTTTGAAAATGGAGGAACACGTGGTGACTTTTTGCAAAGAGCATATGATTTTTTAATGACTATTAAGCCAGCCAGTGTAGAGTCTGAACGTGCTTTTTCTGAAGCTGAATTTTTCGCAACTAAAATAAGAAGTCGTTTGAGCGATGAAACTTTGGATGCTCTGTGTTTCCTCAAAACGTATTTTAAAAATAATAAAAAATAATAACATATCGCACTTGATCAACAAAAGAGTATATATCTATAAAAACAATTAACTCTTTATAATTAATTTAAAAATGTGCAAAATTAAAAATAAAATTAATTTTCTTATAATTTAGTAAATTCTTTCTTATAAACCTATTCTTGGATGTGTCATCTTATTAATTTTATTGAAATAATATGTTAATATCTTTCAAGAACAAATTTTTTAAAATCCCGGGATAAATCCCGGGATCCCGGGACTAGGTAAATGAAATCCCGAAATCCCGGGATTGAAAATATAGAGCGGGATTGCCAACCCTAACTAGAACGATTGATTTTCACAAGCTATTCGGCATAGAGATATGATAGTATTAGGTGTCAGGCTCAAACTACTCGTACAGCGTACATTCACAAGGATGCCCATATAAAAAAGCTTTTCAAACCGCAGGGAAATCAATGCCGCTTTCTGAATCAACAGCTTTGGTCATTACAACCCTTCAGGTAGGATTAACAATAATGATTATATCAGTGGTGCAAACTTAGTTTAATTTAAAAATGATGCACAAGTTTAAAAGTATCATAACATTTTAAAATCTATAAAAAATCTAAAAAAAAAAATTTCATTTAAAACTGTATAAATTCGAATTCACATAAAAAAATCCGCATAAAACGAGACCCGAGTGTATATAAAGGCGGTCACACTAAATTTTGAATTTAAAACAGAAATTAGTTATTCATTTAAATGTTTGTTTATATTAAGTGGTTGAAATAAGCTGGGAATAATCTCATACGTTTGGTTTTTAGTTTGTAAGTTTTTTTTTTTTGAAAAACTTTTCTTTTTATTTTAGAACAATTCTTATTCAATTTTTATTAACACTAGATGACCCGTGCGAATATTTCGCACCGTTAGTTGTCATTTTTGTAACATAAAATGAAAATAATTAATAGAAATTTTATTAAAAGTATAAAACAAACAATGCCATGACAATAACGACATTACCAAAATGGCTTTTACAACTTTATATCGTTAGTATAATTCGCAAAGACGCTAAGTCCACTTTTTTCCAAAATTGAGATTTTAATGCAAAACGGTAACATTATACATAATACATATTTTACAACAAAAAAACATGTCATTATATAGTTTAAAGTTGTTGTAATTTTGTGGTTTGCAAAAGCGCTAAGTCCACAAAACTACGAAAAATGTTAATATTATTAATTAATTAGTAATAATAATAATAATTAACATTATTAGTTATTAATATTAATATTATTTTGTAAAAATAATTGCGTTTAAACAGTTTAGAAATTTTAAAAACTGAAAAAGCTACAATGTTTTTTGTGTCTCCTGAAAAATTTGAAAAAAGGGACTTAACACATTTGCGAATGAGACTAACGATATATTATGTGGAATGGCATTACAATTAAGCGACCCTGTTTATCGCACTTGATCTAACAACTACTGCAAAGTATTGCCAAAACAGCTTTTTACAACTTAATATGCATATTATATATAACTGACTTAGTAATAAACGGCATTATAGTAAATAGTGGTATTGCCAGAATGGATTTTAATACATACTATATTATGTAGAACTGCATTACTATTAAGCGACCCTGTATTACCACACTTGAACAAAAACATATAATCATAATGACAACAGTATTATCATGCAGTTCTATATAAAATATAATTTTTATCAATGAAAATATTAATTTTTCAATTTCTAATTATTTTTCGTTATTAGTGTTAGATATAAGCTTTAAAATGAGATATCATTCATTAAATTTGATGCGGTGGTATGGGAGATATTTGCAACCGACAAAAAAAAGTGCTTTAGAAATAATATATATATATATATGATTATTTTATAACGTTAGAAAATTATAAAAACTTAAATTGAAATAAGCTGTGAGCAGCGTTGCCAGATTTTTTTTTGGACTTTATTTCTGGGAAAAAAAACTTTTTTTTACAAAAAAAAACTTGTTTTCTACAAAAGTACCAACATTTTTAAAGGAAATTCCGGAGCCCACTGTTGGTGTTTTTTTTGCGTTTTTTGTCCAGGACTAATAAAATACACAATATTTTATTTAAAAATGTAAATATTTCCTGTTTTAATACTGAATTTATTGAAAAAAATTTTAAATTAAATTTTGTCGAAAAAACTTGTTTTGTTAGAAAACAAATTTAATGAAAACTTTTTCGTATCTCCAAAAACTTGAAAAAAGGGAAAACTTGGCAAATGGCAACGCTGGCTGTGAGCCATTGTAGATCAGGAATTACCATTTCATAGCACAATTGTGCAGAGAGAATTCACACTTATTGCTTATGCTCTTTTATTTAGTTGTCTATCAAATAGTGTTGTAAATTGTGGGTACTTTTGACTACTCAATACATACTCAATATTTTTTTTGGGTACTCAATACTACTCAATACTATAACGTTTTTTTTTTTTTTTTGAGTTCAAAAACTAGTACAAATGTTCAGATCAGTGATGCCAAGTGTAGGGATTTTTCTCTTTTTGTAGAGATTTTTTTCAAAAACTTCACATGTAGGGAAAAAGGGAAAGATTTCTTAGTTTTTTCGAATTGTGGGGAATTTTTTCAATTTAAAATTTTTAGCATCTAAAAACTATTTTTCTTCCAATATAAATTAAAAAATGTGTGTATTTTTTAAGTGTATCATTGTAATTTAGTAAATCTGGTAATACCTCTGTAATATAAAGTAAATAAATATGTGGCATCTTTAATAACAATGACAATTTGATACAAGTTCATGACAAAAAAGTTCATCAAAAATTTTTAATGACAATTTGATCTTTCCAAATTTTGCAAAAATTATAAAAATTTTACTAACTATGCCACATGCCAACGCTGACGCTGAAATAATTTTTTCTGTTGTAACTGACGTACGTACGAAAAAAAGGAACAAATTAAGCCATGAGTTATTAAATTCTATTTGCATTATAAGATTTTGTGTAAATTTCAAATGCACATCGAGTCATTTAAAAAAAATATATTATACAGAATTGTATAAATAACACTATGCGACAAAATAAAAAAATTTAATACACCCGGTTAATGACATAGTGTAGGTTGTGAGCTTTGTTGAGTAGATCTCAAAAATATTTTTTTTATATTTCTCGAACCCTCCAATCTTTTTTTATTTGACAAAAACTGTTTTTTTTTTACTTTACGCACAAATTTCTGGATTACTCAAACATTTCTCGCCCGATTTCCAAAACATAAATCTTGTTGGAGAGGGGAGAGATGGACCTTTTAAACGGTATAACTATATCTATTATTCAACTTAATATGGTGTGCGATTTGATGGGGTAAACTTGGAAAATTCGAATTTTTTCATAGTTTTTCAAGTTTGTCCATTCATAGTAGCAAACTTTAATATAAAAGTATAGGATAAGTAATAATATTCTTAAAATCTGTTCTCTTGTGAAGAGACTGAGTCATAATTTGATCAAATCGGACAAAAATTACCGAATTTATTATTTAAATAGTATAACAGTCGTGCTATATTTTTTATATACGTCATCTTATCAAATGAACTTGCAGTTCAAAAATTTTCAGAATTTTTGACGGATCTTGATTGTTTATCACAAAATTTGTCAATTTCACGTTTGCACGACTTCCAGAAGTCGGCTAATATTTGTGTTTTTTGCAAAAATTATTATTTCTCTTTGCGTAAACATTGGCCAACTTCTGGCGGTCTCTCAAACGTGAAATTGACACATTTTCCGATAAACAACCAAGATCCATCAAACATTCTAAAAATTTCTGAACTAAAAGTTCATTTGAAAAAATATATATATGAAAAATATAACTCGACTGTTAGACTCTTTAAATAATAACTACGGTAATTTTTGTCCGATTTAATCAAGTGCCAATCTCTTCACAAGATAATGTACTTTCAGAATGTCATCACTTATTTCATATTTTTTAAGTAAGGTTTTCTACTATGAATGGAAAACTTGAAAAAATATGAAAAAAAATTCGAATTTTCCAAATTTACCTCATCAAATCTCATAGCATATGAAGTCGGATAATAGATATATGTAAACAACTTTAAAGGTCCATCTCAACCCTTTCCATTTAAATTTTGGAAATCGGGTCAAAAATGTTTGAGTAATCCAGAAATTTGTGCGTAAAGTAAAAAAAAAATAGTTTTTGTCAAATAAGTTTGGAGGGTTCGAGAAATATAAAAAAGGTATTTTTGAGTTCTACTCAACTAACTGAATAACGTGGACTATGTAGTTACTCGGGTGTATTTTCACTGTCGCACCGTGTAATATTTTTTCATTAATTTATAATATTTGTTATTTTTATGTTATTTTTATTTGTTTTTATGTTATTTTTGTATAATAAATGTGTGTACCTGAATTGAAAATGTACAAATTTAAAACAAACATTTATTTATTGAAAAAAACGGAAAAAGTGGCGTAGGGAATTTTGTAGGGAAAATTAAAAGTGGGTGTAGGGAAAAAAGGGATTTTTTTTCATTGACGTAGGGATTTTTGGAAAAAATCTCCTGGCATCACTGGTTCAGATGCTCCTTATATTTGACCCCCCCACCTGGGTAACGATCTTGCCGCAATGTGGGGGCTTAAGTGTACTTCGATTCACTCTGGCACCCGGAGTGGATTGAAGTGCATGACTAAAGGTTACCAAAATATCGTGGGAAGACTCTACTTCGGACTGATGTCATGCTCTTGATCTTTTCGAATTGTCGAACCACGTATATTTTATACCCCCTTTGGCACGGACCCATTTTTCTGTTTTCCACGGACCATCTTATCTTCACTTTTTTGAACTGACTGCTCCGAGCTGGTGGTTGGACCAAGTTGTGTATACACGGTAGCACCGGGGTGAAACCCGCAGTGTGAACGGCTCCAGGCTAGGGCTGCAACCAACCCCGTCCCGTTAAAACCCTGGCAGGCCCAAAAGTACGTTCCTTGCCCTTCGCCGTTAAGTTGGTGGTGTAGGTTCGGTTGAGAGGACTCCCGATTAGTACCCGGTCGGGCTCTGAGCACCTGTCCCCATAAGGGCTGGTGCCAACCCTCGCGTGGCCTCCCTGCATGCAAAGATAACCACGGGACCGTTTATGGGTAACTACGCATGCGGGCAGGGATAGCGGCTTTGAGTGGGGACCCTTTTAACATGAACAGCAACAACAAACGACAACAGACAGACAAACAGACGATCGGACAGAAACCCAGAGCATCCGCTCTTGCCGGACGCTCAATACTGCCCAGGCAGGCTCCTGCTGTAAAAGCAGCTGCACCCGCCAGAGTTGTCAAAGTCCCTACGACTTTGGCTACACCCCGGCTGGCACACAAGGAACCAGTAGCAAAGCTGGTCTCGAGTGTCGCCACATCCTCCACCTTGGTCGCCGTAGCGCCTTCCACCTCGAAATCCGAAGTGAATGCGCCCGTGCACCCTTCGGATGCCGCTAAGACATTGGTACACAAGTCTGGCGCGTGCAGCCCCTTCTGGTGTCAAGAGCGCAAGCATCAGGGCGTATTGAACCCGCAGATCGGCTATGCGCATAATTGCACGATTAGGCTCTGTCGACCCAGCTCTTCTATCGGAAGACGACAAGGGTCGCTTGGCGTGGACTAAGGCCCACCAACATGATCGACCACCCGCCTCTCCGGTCACGTTAGAGACGGCACCTAAGAGGCAACGATCAGCCGAGTTTAACGTTCCACTCCAGCCATCCAAGCGCACCAAGGTGGCCAACCCAATCTTACCCTCTACGAGGACTCGTACATCAACGCGGTCCGCCCAACCTAGACGCCCCGAACCCAGCAGGACCTCCAGGCCTCTCAGCGAGGTGATAAAGGATGGCCTCACGTGGGCGGTTATTGATCGGAGTTACCCCGATGGATCCATCGCCCCCACCAGGTGGAGGCTGGAAAGAGCCCTCCTCGATGTCTTTCTCGAGGTTATGGACTCAAATTCTGGTCCCTCACCCAGCTGTCGCGACGCAGGGTGGTTTCAGGGACACATTAAACTGATAGCCTGCTCTGACCTCCATTCAATGCAGCTCTATAAAGCGGCAATCAGTAAGATTGGTGAAATCTGGCCGGGAGCCAGTCTTGAGGCCGTCTCTCCGGACCAAATTCCCCAACGCCCCCGATCGAGAGCGAGAGTCCCAACCGGACCTTCGAATCCGGAAGCCATCCTGAGGATCCTCAAGGCCAGCAACAAAGACCTTCCTACCGATAATTGGAGGGTAGCCAAAGTTGCTGACCAATGGGGTGACTAAATGAGGAATCTCTCCCGCTTATCAACGCCCGCAATGGCTTCGGCTCAATTGAGCTCAGGGTCTACAAATCGGACTCTCGTGCAGTTTTGCAGACCTCGTCAGACCCTATCCCATTGGACCCCGTCCCAGTGGACCCGTCCAATCGGACCCTACCCCTTCTGACCCTACTTCGAAGCCCCATGGCTCAGACCCAATGATCGAGGATGTCGAATGCAGGAGTGTATGCAGTCACTCCTCGACGCGAAGCTCCTCGACTGGAAAATTGTCCAACTCGGAACTGGTTGGAGAATTTTTCGACAGTATTGCGATTGACGCGGATGTAACCTCTCCGTTATCAGATGAAGAGGATGCCGATGCGACAATGGTGGTTTCTCGCGCCGATGCTGAGAGTCACACAGATTAATCTGCAACATTCAAAAACTGCATCCGCCGCTCTACTCCAAGAACCCTGGAACATTTCGATTACAGCATATTTTACTTGTTGAATATTCGGTAAAAGTACAAATAAAAAATATTAATAAGAATTTTAAACAAATATATAACTAGAATAATTAGAAGTTCAAGCAAAAAAAATAGATGATTCGAATCTATCTGCATATCCGAATTGTAACATAAATTACCTTTGTTAGACTTTATTAAAGTGTAGACAAAGTATTTTTTCGACATTTTCAGATTTTAACATACTTCTTCTGTTGCTTAAAACCTGACCAGCTATAGAAAATACTCTTTCACTAGGCACAGATGTTGCTACTATTGGCAAATACTTTTTGGCTAATTTAGCAAGCCCGGGATATACATTTTCTCTCTCCTTCCACCACTGCAAAGGATCCCTCTTTCTATCTAGCAATTTTTCATGACTGAAGTTATTCAGCTCTACTATACATTTAGATGTAGCGTTATTTGGTATAGCCTTCTGATCAAAATCGGTCCAAATTGAATTGATATTATTAGTTGTTTTGACTGGCGAACGATTTTCTGAAGTTGGAATATTAAACAATGACGATATCTTGGACTTTACGTTATTTATGGCGTTGCAATCAGTGAACCCTTTGGATTTGAATCGTGAATCTAGGTAGGTGGAAATTGCTAAAACTTCGTGGTATTCTAACCTAAAGAAGCGCTATTTAAATTAGAAATATAGTTATCTAATAATGCTGATATAACTTCCGTATTGTTTTCAGACTTTTTCTTATTTAAAAATGTTTGAAGACCACGTATTAAAACTATAAGTTTCGAAATAGTGGTAATTTTTTCGGCACTCATTTCAGTAGTTATTTCCTTAAAGGGCTGCAAAATACTACAAATTTCTTTTAATATTTCCCACTCTTCAAAAGAAAGAAAATAGTTCAATTGGCTTGTGTAGTATTGCCACAGTAGCTTCTAAAACCTCTTGATATTCCAAAATTCTTAAAATCATATTAAGAGTCGAGTTCCATCTTGTTGGAGTTCAATTAATTAATTTTTGTATTGGTTTTCCCATTTGCTCCTGCATTTCCTTGAGTTTGTTGGATGCTTTAGTACTTCGATGAAAAAATTCAACAGCTGCCTTGCAGATACTAATTAATAGGTGAAATTTCTCATCCTTTAAACCGTCAATAACAACCAAGTGAAGAGTATGAACAAAACATGGGAAACTAATCCATCCAGCAATTTTGTATTATTTGTGTATTTTTGTACTATAAAATACAACCCTGAAAGTATTGAGTATTACCAAGTTGGTATTGAGTACTCCAAAAAACAGTCGGTATTGAGTACTGAGTACCCAAATAGTCAATACTTTTACACCACTACTATCAAACTGCGGCAAGCACACATGTTAGCGGGTGCTATAATATTTTTTATGTTTACACTCAAAAAATATTTTATGTTAAGAAATCCTTTTTTTAAATTCAAAGTCTTATATGTTCTTAACACCCCATTTTGATTGTTTTAATAGTCAAGTAAATAATTTAGATGATATGGAAAGGGAACAACTTTTTTATAGACATAAAGCAATATTTTGGAAAAATTAAAAGGTAGGTTAATAGCAGGATAGGAAATTTATGAACCAAAATTAGTATCCAGCAAATATCTAAAAAACATTACCTAATTATTAAGTCAAAGATGTTTAAATTTATGTATGTTGATGAAATGAAAATCAAAATAGGGTATATTACTAACATATTTCTATGACTGTAAGCTCTCAACTTATTTTCTTTCTCTTACTCACTAAACACAACCAAAAAAATTTTAGTAACCCCTGTTGTAGATACATACATACATAGTACGATAGTGAACGGTTTTTATTTTCGGTGAAGATGTATTGTCAGTAGCCGTACTATATACTGTAAACGTCAAATGGTAGTAAAAACCTCTTTAGTAGAAATATACAAAATAATAAAAAACAATGCTCCGTAATTAATTGCTATTTGAAGTAGATTAATAAAAAAAATCTAACCAACTTAGAAATTAAACGACTTTTAATAAAAATATTACGATTTTTAGGCGTCAAAATAAAGTAAACGAATATCTATTAAATGTTTTGCTTGCAGTCATTTTGCTTTTATCATGGCTTCTAGTCTTCTAGGCATTAAATCCACATTTATCCTGCAATGCCAGCTTTAGGTCATCTTTGGCGAAATTTATTTTTCTCCGCCTTCTTTATCATGGTATTCCTACAGGTGCTTATTTGTGTTCAATGTGCCAATTTTGGAGATATGTTGGGGATCGTTGCCCTGTTGAAACACCCAGTTGAGGGATAAACTCAATTTCTCCACTTTAGGATCTACACTCTGTTTAAGAATGTTAAGAATACCACAAATTTTTGACTTTTCAACTAAGTTTGAACTAGTTTCGACTTGTGTTTCGGATCATTATCCTGTTGGAATATTGCATCATCCTCTCTATATTCCAACTGTCCTAAAGCTACTGGTAAATTTTCATACAAGAAGAATAAAGAAAAATGCCAGTGTGTGGACAGTACGAAGATTTTTAAAAAAATTGGCATTATTCCAGCTAAAATACCCAAAAAACCTAAGTTAGCACCTAAGCAAAAAAAAAAAAGGGCCCCGTCTAAATTTTGCTAAGTCTCATGAGTCCTGGACATTGGATGACTGGAAAAGAGTTTTGTGGTCAGATGAGACGAAAGTTAATCGACTCAACTCAGATGGAATACAATATTTTTGGTATTTTTGGCGAGGCCACCCAATCGTACCAGGCCATTGAGGCCGTAAAATATGGGAGCGGTTCCCTAATGGTTTTGGGTTGTTAAACTTATTTTGGAGTGGGTCTACTTGTCCAAATAAATGGCTAATGCGTAAGGAAAACTAGGTACTTGGACCTCTTGTATGGAAATTTACCATTTGTTGTTTAAACACAACGGTTCCATAAAGGCAATCTTAGGAAAAAAAGGTTCATTTTTGCTACATTGTGTATGTACATAATAAAAATGTATAGAATAAAAGTGAATTTAAAAAACATTATAAAACATTTAATAGGAAATGTTGAATTAATTAAAAGTATCAGCCACCTACCTATAGCGGACAAAACTGGAAAGTCGTTGTCCGCCTATGGGAGATTTCACTGTAGATATTGTTACGCAGATCGAAACGACCTAATATCGTTTCACATAAAAACAAGAGACAATGTGTACACAATACACATGACACAAAAACACACTACACTAACACATACAACATGATGATGAATAGTAGCTACACCAACAACTACAACGAACATGTTACAAGCAAAGCATCAACATCGGTATAAGAGAGAAGGAGATAGACAAGTAAGCGAACGCAATAACAAGCAATAAGAGCGAAGTACACAAACAACAATGCAGTCGCTATAGAATTCTCGAGAGTGCGAGGCCGCGAACGTTCCATTTCGAGAACCATCATCAAACTGAAGAGGTTCGCATATAAAAGGGGAAGACAAGGCAGGCAACCAGTCAGTAGTAATTGAGTCAGTCTTGTGTGAAGTTGCGTGCGAAGTAAACAGTTGCGGTTTGATGCTTAAAAAAAGGTTGTAAGCAGAGAAATATAACGAACAATCACATATTGTTATAGTTATTGTTGTGTGTGTGAATAATAGCGAACAAGCAATTATTGTTGTATCGGTTAAGTGTGAACAGTGGCACAAAAGTAGTGTGAACAATAAAGAGAGTTTAATTGAAATAAAACACATATGTATTTGTTTTTACTTGGTTTGCAATCAACGAACTCATATTTAAACGTTTTTAAAAAGGTAAAAACGTAACAATATAATATAAATTCGAATATGTGTGTATGTATGTTTAATTTCTTCGCCTCAAACCTGCCCTATGTTTTGGTTACCAGATATGAGTATATTCGTTACCCCTTCGACTTATTCATGGTACGACATTATATGGATATTATAAGTTATAAATTGTTAAAATTCTATTTTTTAATATAATATAATATTTTTAAAATATGTATTCGTAAAAAAACAAGAAATAAAAAAAATCGAAAAAAAAAATAGAAATCGAGTTGAATTACCTGAGAACAGATTTGTTTTCCTCCACGTTCTTTTAGAATCATGTTGAGGTCCCAATCAAATTGTCCCTCTCGATAATCGTATCGTGAAGTCAATAGTTTTCTTAAACGATTATTCCAGTATTCCTGAATATTGAATTCTTGTGATAGCCAAAAGCTGAAAGCATTCTCTAAACCATCGCGATCACGATATTTTATTCCATCAATATTCAACATTGGCATAACAACTTTCAAGTATTCCTCATCCGTAATAGCCTTAACCAACGTCTTTGCTTTGGCCACCAAGTAGTGATACGAGAAGGCTCTGATTAATGAGTTTCCATAAATATCCATGAATAAATGCACTTTAGACCGAAGATTTAAAATTTCTGGGTCTTCTAATGCTATGGCTAATAAAAGTATATTTCGAGCTACCACCTCAATGCATCCGTCGACCACATAAAAATTCAAATACGGTATTGTTCCTTCAGATTTATGCTGGTACATTTTACTTATTGTCTTGATTAAATGTCGGGGATCATTCCCTCCAAATAACAGTATATTAATTTCACTTTTATGCTGTCGTATTTGCAAGGAATTCTGTTCGCCTTTTTGATTCGTAAAGGATTTTTCATATTCATCAAGTAAATCCAAAGCTTCGCTTAAGCCCCAATGCATTGCTTATCCTTTGTGGTTTAAGAAATCAAATGAATAAATATTTGAATTTATTTCACAAATAAAAACAAGAAGACATATTATTTGTAAATAAATATTGTATTCAATTGTTACTATGGTTGTTTCCTTGGAAACGTGAACAGAGTATTATTTAAGGCCGAGTCACATAGAACCCGTTATATGAGAAACTTTTATTATTTTAACTGACAGCAAATTTGGAAAACATGTTTTCTTATGTGATTTGTTCGGTATTTTTGCGTTAACTCAACTCATAAAGTTGGCCAACTTTTGACTTGCGTTGAATACTTTTCCCTTTACCTTTTTTTTTTTATTGTGTGTAGTCAAATTCAAAACACGTCAAAATACTGAAAGTGTCAACGCGATACGTTGTTATTTTGCTGCCAGTTGGAAATGTCAAAATACAACGTATGACGGATTCTCTGTGACTCGACCTTACCTCTTGATTTGCGTTGACAGCTACCAGTTGGTTAGTTTTGCTATTTTTCCCAAGTTTTTTTTTTTTGCGTTGTGTACAGGCAAATTCAATTAACGTCGAAGTACTGATAATGACAACCTACTACGGCGTTACTTTATTGTCAGTTAGAAATATCAAAGTACAAAGTACGACGGATTCTATGAGATTCGGCCTTTTGAGTTAAATAAATGTAGTTTTTCAATAGGACATTAATAGCACTGTGCAGTTTGCAAATTTGGTTAATGGTGTTCTGGCACATTAACTATACACATAGATATGTAAGTAAAACAACTTAAAATTTTGTACAAAGATGCCAAGCGTAGAAAAAATTTGAAGTTAAGAAATTTAAATTTTTTCCATATTTAATCAAAATAATTTTGGTTTGAGACAAAATGTATGTAAGAAGTTTCTCTTATTAAAGAATGTCGAAACAAGAAAGACCGTCTCTTTTATTTCGAACTATGTACTTTATTTATAAAATTAATTAACTTTATAGGTATGTATATACTAAAACAAAACAATGACAAACGAAATTTGTTACAAAAAATTTGTTCATACTAAATTTCTAGAGTTTCTCAAAATTTGATCTCATTTATATTTCTTCACTTCTTCGTGGCACGTGCTCGTGTTAGATTCGATCCAAGAAATTTTCAATTTTCTTTTCGAATTATCGTTATTAATTTTACGGTCTTCGTAGTCGCCGTAGTCTAGTAGGTAGTGTGTTGGCTTATTAGACGTAAGGCCCGAGTTCAAACTCCAGGTCAGACATCAAAACGAAAATATGAAAACGATTTCTTCTTATAGGCAGGAAATCAATCTTGCTGTTGCATGGTAGGAGTTGATCCCAGAAAAATGAGGTGAATAAAAGTCTCTTCCATACTAATGGTTCCTGTCGAAGTCATTCACAGGAATGCTATAGTAATTGCGGATATTCACCTAAGCCAACCCCAATGGTGCGATGGATGGCTATGCGATTCAAGGAAAGAAGATAATTTTAGGGTTTTCTTTATGCAGGTCAGTTCATTAAATCCTGCCTTGCTCACTATATAGTTAAGAATTTTAAATTGATAGAAACAGTCTTTAAATTATGTAACAGGTCGTTTTTGTAAAATGTAAGCAGAAGCTCACGAAGTCGCCGTAGTCTAGTAGGTAGTGTGTCAGACATCAAAACGAAATATGAAAATATACTATTTCTTCGACGACTTCCTCTCAGCAGATTTCTGGCAAGAACTCTGAGAGTAAATAAAATTGCCATGAAAAGCTTCTCAAAAAACTGTCGTTCAGAGTCGACTTTAAGCTGTGGGTCCCGCCACTTATGTATAAAATTAACGCACACAACATAAGTGGTATGAGAAGCTAGGTCGTAATCCTGACATAATGACCAATTATGTATGTATGTTATGTAATTTTACGGTCTTCAATATTTAATAATTTGTCTATAGGATTGTGCTTGTCACTTAAAAACGTCAATTTTATTGCTGACGAATTTTACGTTCACAAATTTAGCTTTGTCACGGCGATACCTCCACTTTAGTGACATTTCATCTTCTGTGAAAGATAGTACATATTGCGTTTTATGAGATGTACTTAAGTATATGTGGAAGTAATCCATTGCATCATAGCTTTTATGAATTAATACAGTTCTCACCATACCTAGATAAAAATGACAAATTTACGTTAAAACGATAAAAACAGGATTAATACATAAAATATCTTTAACAACCTTGTTTATATTTTCAATAGTTCTATCGTTTCAACTTCATTTTATTTATTTACATTTGTTGTCTTTTACAACCAACTGCACTATTATACGCTCTCTCAAATTCGGATTTTCCAATTGCAAAGTGTTCTCACCACGTTATTGCGGTATGTTTCATTGTATGGTCATAAGAAATTTTTAAAGGTAAAAAATGCTTGCCGCTCTTACGTAGTGGATGTTAAGGATGCCCATCTGGAAATTCCGAATCCGGGGATTTTCAGGACCTTGCAAATCTCGAAAGTCGGTATGTCTTAAAACTTGTCCCGGGATATTCAGGATTGTAAATTCGTATTTACTTTATAAATTAAAAACAATTAAGGTAACTCTTTGAAGCGCTCTATCCAGATGACATAACGCTATGTAAAGCTAATGCCGCATTAATATTTATATTAAATAAAGTTTTTGCAAACAATTGCTGCCTTAGTACAGATTTGCATAAATCATTTCGCAAAAGAATAGAGGAAACAAGAACTGCGTATTCACCTCTACTAAATTTTCTTAAAACTCCAAATAAAAAAAAAAAACGATTTTGATAAAGATTTGAATATGTTTGTAATAAAATCTGAATTAAAGGTATTAAATACCCAAAAAAAGTTTTTTTTTAAAAAAAATCCAATTTTGACCCAACTAAACGAGAGCCCAAACGTTTCTTTAATAACGAATAAAGAAGACATAGAACGGGTTAAAAAAATTAGTAAGGCATGATATTCACATATTTTGGATGACAGAAAAAAGGTCAAAGATCACGAATTTTTCAAAATCAAAATTTTGTACAAAGAACTTCTGTGGAATATGTATGGATGATATTCTCAGAAAAACCTTTAGATACAATGTAATATAATATATCTTCTACCCGATAAAAATACTTTCACTTGAATTGGTCTACTTACCTAAGCTGCAGGTGCGATTAAATGACATGGGTATAAAAATACCCACTTAGGCATTGGTATGATATATTTTTCATAAAACTTTTAAAAATTAATTTCAAATAGAAATTTCAAATCATTTATTTTTTTCTATTTTTTTTATATATTTGGTAGTTCCGGCATGAAATTGTGCAAAAGAATCCCTTGGATGCACATTCAAACTGTATTTTGCACAACCGTACTCTGTTTTCCCACCACATTGCGCACAGCGACAGCGTTTTTCAATCTTATCAATCATGTAATCAAATTTGTCAGTGTGTTTTGCTATTTGCCTGCGCATTTGTGACAACTTTTCCATCACGGCGTCGATTTTCACGAATTTTTACCAACGCTAACCCAAAAATCGAGTTGGCTCATAGGTGGCAAACCTTTACATCCCCTGCACAAGCAGTGTAGTTTGCATGCATTTACCAAAGCTGCGTCAATAGTGTTAGTGAGTAATGGCCAATACCACTTTTTTCCGCGGACTAGAATACGATAATTGTAGACGCCATTATCGAATAAGTCAACCCCACCCATTCGCTGATTATATGCATGTATTATGTATGGTTGTTCAACGACAGCCATCATGCGATGTTTACGGTCATATCTCTTGGTTTTGCACCCAAAAAATTAGACACCACATTCAGAAAGATTTAAAATATACACGTACATAGGTATAACATGATAATAAATATGTGTACAGGTAATTACCGAATTATCGTTCCAGAGAACTGCGATAATATTGTTGTTTGTCATAGCAAAAATCTGATGAACCCCGAAGTTTCTTTTTCATTAATTTAATATCATCCAGCAATGCGTGATTGCTCCGATTATCTCGAACAGTACCTGTTGCAAAATAACCTTTTCGAGATAATGTACATAATAAATTATGGCTTGCCGTAGGTAACATTATATTTACTTGGATCTGAAATATTCTCTAATAGTCGTAGTACCACGTTTTTTCAAAGGCCGTAGTCAGCATTATTTTTAGCAGAAGCGCCAGCATATGGGATAAAGGAATAACAATATCCTGTCATAGAAGCCAACACCCAGTATTTGTAGCCAAATGACGACCATAATATGCGATCATCTGTTCATCCACAGAAAGACTATGAGAAAATATGCCAAATTGCATGAATTTTTTATTCAGTGCAGTGTTCAATGGAGTAATTATGGCAAATTTATCATTCTTGTCAGGATTATTATTATCACAAACGTGTTATTTTCAATAAAACTCTCAAAAATAGCTTAACTATGTTGATGTAGAAATATAATAAAGAGAAAAAAATTTTATTTTGGAACACACTTATGCCGAAGTGGGTAGAAAAATACCCATGCTCTACAAAGGCCCCCACCACACTTAAAAAAAAAATAAAAATATTCATATCAATACAAATACTCCAAATACTATTTGTGCCAAATTTCACCGAAATCGGACCACGGATTCTAGGGTCAGGCGTTAACAGGTTAATCCTTACTTTCAACCTCAATTCTTTTTTTCATTTATATATTTTCCTTTATTAAATATCTTAAAACTGAAACATTTTTCAGTATATTATATGCCCAATACTCAAAAGACAATTGAAACTAAAAATTTGTCGATTAAATAAAATCTTGATATTTGTAGGCTGTTTGGCTCAATTCCAAACAATGAATTGGGAAGAAGCTCGAAAGGCGTTCGCCGTCGTTTGAAATTAATGTTTTTATGCATTAAATTACAAAAATAATTATTGGTCAAAGAAAGAATGGAATGAATTACATAATACATTTTTTGTTATGATTTTAAAGTCAAAAACTTTAATTTCATGAAAAATGTAGGAAAACTGATTACTTTTGGAGTAAAAAAAAATTGTTTTTAATACATAAAACTTAAAAATTTTCTTGATTTCATAAACTCTGGTTCTTAAGACCAGCTTTGCTGCAAGTCTCTTAGCACTTTAAAATTGGAAGGTGTAATAGTGTTTCATCTTATTCTAACACAGTTACTAATTGATAATTTCTTTTTCGTTATTCACTTGAATTTTTGTTTCATTAATATTGCTTCTTTTAACTTCAATGACAATAAAGAGTTTTTACCGATGGCAAATATAAAGTATGTATTTTAGAAGTTTTTCTTGTAATAAGTCCAAACACGATACAAATTTATTCAATTACAAACAATGTATTTAAATAAAATAGGGGATCTTCTAAACATATAGGGTTACCCACTTACCCTATATGTTTGATTTGACTTAAACAATAACAATTTACCTTAATTGTTATTCTTTCTTGTACACTCGTTCGTTAGAACTTCAAACCACGATTCTCTTCCGCGTACGCAATAACAATTGTTCGTTATCCTTCTCTGCTTACAACCTTTTTGTAAGCAACAATACGGAGATCTTCACACAAGACTGACTGAATTCTTTCTGAACTCACGTGTCTCACACACGACTGACCGAATTCTTACTGAATCACCGTTGCCTGCTCTGTCTTGCCTTTTATTTATATCACAAGGGTCAGCAGTCTGATGAATGCACTTGTATGAGAATGTCTTCGCGAAATCTCTATAAATGTAAACAAGTTGTTTATTGTTATTTGTGTATTTTGTTTACGATCGTCCAGGCAGAGTTGTTGTTGCTTGTTTAGTCCATTGTATGGGATCCTCACTATAATGTTTACAGCGAACACATTGAATCTGTGCAGAAACAATTTCTACTCTTCTGTTTGCGTGGCCTTGAATGGAATTATTTGGATATGCCTCCATATATTAGCAGACTGGCATTAATAAAACTGCCTACCCTTAAAAGTCGTCGAACAATGTTAAATATATACTTTATGATTAACCTGATCAATGGTAATATTTGCTGTGAATTTCTTTTAAGATCGGTTAAATTCAATATTCCTTTTCGTAACTTCCGCTGTTATAATCTTATTTATATTCCTTTCTGCAGAACTAATTATGCTGTTGCTGATCCGTTAACTAGAATTTGCCGTCAATTTAATTATTTGTCAGACTTTTTTGATTTTTCTTTAAATTCTTGCGTTATAAAACGGAATATTATTGTTTTTCGTAATTCATAACTTTTCCTATTTTTATTGTAATAATTATGTGTATTTTTGAAGAAACTGTTTGTAATTGTATTTAATTTTATTCGTACCTATTTTTGTTATTAGTCAGTAAGGAATTTGTCCATTGACTTAAATAAATAAATAAATAAATAAATAAAAAATTTGTCTATCCGCTATTTTTATACTGCATTTTGTTGTTGGTTGTTTACTTCTTTGTCCGCTACACTTTGTTGTTGCCTATTTACATCTTTATCCCTTAATTTTTTTTATACTGATGTTGTTGCTTTATTTTTGTTTATTCGCTGATCATGAAAACAAGTCCATTATTTTTGTTTTTGGAGCTTTTGTTTATCAATTTTAAGAACACCATTTGCATTTTCGTAACAATATATTTCATTTAAAATGTCATTTGTTAAGTAAAAGATTTACCATTATCGAACACGATTCGTTTGATAAATTAAGATCGCGGAAGAAATTTTATACAAAATTCATTATTAGATTACAACAAGCGCATTTTTCGAGCATTGCGAAGTGATTGTGGTCGTCATATGTTAAAATTATAAAGAAGTTTAAAGATACTGGAAACTTTAAAGATGGTGTTGTTATCACAATATACACATTGCCAAATAGATCGAGAGTGTGATGAGTAATTTCATTTTGTCCCTTTTGGGTAGGTTGTAGTGTTGGGAATCCCGGGATCCCGGGGTCCCAAAATCTCGGGATCACGCAGTTTTTAACAATTCCAAAATCCCGGGATTGAGCACTTAATCCCGGGATTTGGCTTTTTAAGCCGCAATGAAAAAAATCGTATATTAGAACTCTCACTAATTCGAATTTCCAGAAATTAGAACGGGATTTAAATTACAGCAACGGGATTTAAAAGTTTACCTACGACTGTCAACACAGTCCGCCAAATGGTTGTAGATTACAGCAACAAAATAAGATATTCTATAATCACTGAAATAGCTCACAAAAAAAAACCCTGAATTCGGTGTGGGAGAAAAGTATTCCTTATCTTTTGATGAATGGACATCACTACGTAATTGTCGATACTTGAATATTTATTGAATTTACATGCACAGAACTGTCAGTTCTGGAGTTTAGGCTTAGTTCGAGTAAAAGGATCAATGCCTGCAGACAAATGTATTGGGCTACTAGAACAAAAGCTTGCAGTATATGGACTTAACTTGAGAAAAGATATAGTTGGTATTATGACAGACGGTGCAAGTGTCATGAAAAAAGTTGGCAGATTATTACCTGTAAATCAACAGCTATGCTTTGCCCATGGTGTCCAACTGGCGGTAATTGACGTGCTACATGAAAAGCATGATTTACAAAGAGAAACAGATGAGCAATACCACAAGGGTGAAGAATCAGAAGAGGAGGACGATTTTTCAGAGAGTAACGAGGATGAGAATTTTTCTGGCAACGAAGAATTGGTTGGTCTGTATTATGGCCATAGACATGGATGATACCAATGTGATATTACTGTGGTTAATTGCGGTGCAGTGATCAAGAACATCGTCAACAAAAAACGATGTCTTGCAAAAGTATGTTACGGCTGAATTTGGAAAGCAACTAACTCTAATAAAAGACTGTAAAACTAGGTGGAGCAGCCTTTTGTTAATGCTGGAACGTCTTTATTTATTAAGAAATTGTATACAAAATGCATTAATAGACATAAGTCCACCTGAAGGTGAATATTTTGCTTATTCACAGTCGATGTTGCCATAACTTTTATGTTAAAAAAACTTAAAGATGCTAACAACGTTATAAGTCAAAAACTACATTCAGCCCTCATCCTTCGCATGCAACAAAGGAGAACAGATATCAATGGGGTACTTCAGTATCTGCACATTGGTAGAACAAATGTTCAGTCCGAATCCGAAACAGAGTTCGTAACGGTTCCTTCTTCCATAAAATGTCTCAAATTAATAGTTGAGTTACTCGAAATACTAAATGCTTCAAGTCCAGTTACATCACTTCTAATAACCTTTCGAAATTGTTTCAGATTCTTCTGAGCTTCCATCTGAATCTCTTTCTTGTTCTCTTGAAGAACCTTTAAATATTTCAGACGAGCTCAATGAAGCTATAAAAAAAGCACATTTACCGAGGATAGCAATTCGATGTGAGACGTTGTCTGTAAAAATTCAGAGAGAAATGGTCTTGTTTGAAAATGGAGGAACACGTGGTGACTTTTTGCAAAGAGCATATGATTTTTTAATGACTATTAAGCCAGCCAGTGTAGAGTCTGAACGTGCTTTTTCTGAAGCTGAATTTTTCGCAACTAAAATAAGAAGTCGTTTGAGCGATGAAACTTTGGATGCTCTGTGTTTCCTCAAAACGTATTTTAAAAATAATAAAAAATAATAACATATCGCACTTGATCAACAAAAGAGTATATATCTATAAAAACAATTAACTCTTTATAATTAATTTAAAAATGTGCAAAATTAAAAATAAAATTAATTTTCTTATAATTTAGTAAATTCTTTCTTATAAACCTATTCTTGGATGTGTCATCTTATTAATTTTATTGAAATAATATGTTAATATCTTTCAAGAACAAATTTTTTAAAATCCCGGGATTCCGGGACTAGGTAAATGAAATCCCGAAATCCCGGGATTGAAAATATAGAGCGGGATTGCCAACCCTAGTAGGTTAGTAGGTTGGAGTGGTAGATTTGATACCAAAAGCTCACTTGAGCACGCATAGCGGCCGTTTTGACGCCACAGGTAAACGCAGCCTCTGTACTGACCGAGTTCCACCAACCTAGGGAAGAACTTGGTAAGCGCAAGGGCAGCACATTAAAAACACGACTACCCTACGCTGGAAAACTAGTCCAAAAGTTTAATAAACGAAGCTTTATTCTTGATATTAATAGACGATAGCTCCGTCAAGCTAACAAGGATTGGAGAGCCAAATAACCTGTAGCAAGAAATGGGAATTTTCAAAGAAAGTGGATAACAGTCTCCTCATCCCCCGCAGGTCTACAGCTACGGCAGAAGTCGTTAGATAGGAGCTGCATTCTTTCCGTGTGTCTTCCCATAACACAATCACCTGTAAGTATGGCCATTGTGGTCGAGATGCGCCTTCTATCTATCGAGGGCCAAGTGGGTCTAGCGGTGGAGCAGGACAGGATAGGTAGGCGTCCCGAAAGAATTTCCGCGCAATGCCCAACTTATCCGAGGTAAGTGAAATCCCTGTCAAAATAATATTCCACAGGGAGAAAATCGGTGTTCAGTGGGGCAACAGGATTAACCGGTGGACGATATTTTACGTGCCGTTGATTGTTTAAATGGGGAACTTGCACGGATCTTCTTATGGGCAACTGCTAATGGTCTCTGTTTGAACTCCGGAAAATCTAAGTGTATTTTATTGCATAGAAGAAGTGTTGTACCCACAATTTCTAGGGATGTTATGATGAATGGTGAGAAGATTGAGATGGTACATGCGATGAGGAATTTAGGAATAATTTTTAACTCCAATTTGACGTGGGATAATCACATAAATTCACTGGTAGGGCAGACGTATATTAAGTTATGCGCTCTTTGGTCCACGCAACTTTATATACCTTTGAGGATTAGAATTTTAATTGCGAAAACTTATTTGATTCCCTGCTTACCAAACGTAAGCTGAACGTTCTATTTAATAATATTGCTAGATATGCCTATAATTTGAGAAGATATGATCATATCTCTGTGGCAGCTAAGAGTCTTTACGGGGTGACCTTTGATAATCTTCTGAATATTCGTGTACTTTTATTTTTGCATCGAATTGTGAACAAGCGGATACCGAGTTATTTATTTGACAGGCTACGTTTTGTCCAGTCACCCCGTAGTAGGAATATTATAGTTCCTCGGCATCGATACCTATTTTCCGAATTGCAGTTTTATTTACATGCTATTCGTCTCTGGAACATTCTTCCACAACATCAGCAATGCAACACCAACGCTAATAGCTTCAGGAAATTTTTGTTTCAATATTTTCGTTGATTATTTTTTCCCTTTATATATATTTGCAAATTTGTTATTTCTTTTTTTCCCCTTTTTCTATTTTGTTTTTATTCCCCTTATTGCTACTTGTAATTATTCAGTTATTCATTTACTATATTAAGTACTTTAAATATAAGATTTTCATCTTGTTGTACATGATTTGGACAATGATTTCATTAATAAAATAAATAAATAAAAACAGGATTAACCTACAAAATAGAGGAATGACTAGAAGGGATGAGGCGCCAGCGAGACAGGGCATTGAGTCTAGTCGCGGCAAACGAAGCCAGTTAAGCATTGCGAACAAGGCTTTTGTAGCTGCAGACCTTCTGACCTTGTCAAGAAGTCTGACATTGTGTAATTTGTCCAGAGCAGTCCATCAGAAAGCAAAACCATATAGGAGGTTTCGATGATTGCAGAAGAGATTTGGCGCATTATCTATGGGCGGAGATCCCACCTTAATCCAACTGCTCTACAGCAGGAGTGAGCAGCACAGTGCGCTTTGCGTGCCCTAGGAACCATATTTGTCTTCTAGTTGAGTTTGGGGTCGTGGCCTAGATATTTAATCTCGGGACTTAACGTGAGTCTAGTCCCGCTTATGCTAGGAAGGGTGAAGGGTGTATCGGTCTTGGAGGGTTTGACAGAAAATTCAAATTCCCTACACTAATTCAGTGTAATCGACAGTGTTCAGTTTGTCAGACAGCGTCTTGACCCCCAAAGGTAACACTCTCCGGAAAGTTAGTGTCAAGGAGAAGTTCAAGCATCCCTGCCATCAGGGCGTTGGATGCAGTCGATAGATTTTTGTGTAGAACTTAGAATTTTTCGAAAACGGCAGAAGATTCATCGCTCGCGCAGTGTTCCTTCACGAAGCCCTCTTCGCTCGCTTTACAGCGTGTTTAAGCTCCGTCTTTTTGGCCTTGTAAAGTGCCCATTCAGCAGTGGTTTTCGCCCTTTTAAATAGCATGCTACTGGATCGATGAAATCATAGATCTCTTGGTTCCAATAGGGCGATTTTGGCTTGCTCCTGTGGGTAGAAGGTTTGATGGAGAGGGCTGCTGACTTAAGCGCCGCAGATAGTGTGCCCGCAGCCCTATATATAGGGTCCGCCAAATAACTTTTTCTTTTGAAAATGCTTAAAAAAAAACTACTGAATATTTTCTCAAATTCCTTTTTTTTATTTGAAAGTACAATCCTTCCGGTTAATAATGGAAATAATTTCATTCAAATGGTTGCCTCGACTTTGTATGGCGTCATACCAAGGTCTTTATGCAAAATTCGTTTCAATGATGTCTCCGAAATGTTCAATTGTTGAGAACGACGGTGAATTGATGTTGATGGCGCTTCACGCACACTTTCTGCCACAGCAGCAATATTCTCCGGTGTACGCACTGTTTTTGACTTTTCACGCTTTGGTTTATCGATGAGGATGATAGTTTCTTTCACTTTTTCACAAGATAACGAACATACGGAGCTGACGGTGATTCTCTTCTTCCAAAATCCGTACGCAATTTTCGCACACATTCTGCAACATTACCATGATTTTCAAAGTAATGTCGCAATATTTCCCGGCGTTGTTCAAGCGTATACACAACCATATTCGTTCAGCGGAAGGATAAAACTAATTATCTGTCAAATCAGACATGAGCTAAGTGTTACCATTCACGAAATAAGCACTAGTTGAAAAAAAAAGGTTAGATGGCGGACCCGATATACCAAAACGGGTTACAATAGTTGGGGGAGTCATGGGAAGACAGTTATGTAATCTATTCCTGAAAATGGTCCAATTCGAGTTTTTCCTATTGATCGGAAGGATCATTCTGTGTTGGGACTCGACCATGTTAGTATTAAAGGTAATGTATCTATGATCCGAGAAGGAGCATTCCAGATATACGAACCAGTTTCTAAGGTAGTCAGAAAATTCGAAGCTGACCAGGGTGATGCACTTCCCTTCTATTCGAAGTAAGGAAGGTTGGTTCGTCTCGCCGTTTCGCTATAACCAGCTTATTACTAATAATTAAATCAAAGAGACACTCACCACGTTCGTCGGCATCGGTTCCGATAATGACCGCCATCCTTCGCAGTCGCGCATCCGCTACCAGTCGACCAATGGGTTCTTTAAATAAAGGTCTCATTGATTGTTTTATATTTTACGAATATTTTGTTATTCCTTTACACACAGTCAAAATGGTAGAACAGGAACAAAGTAATTTATTGATTTACTCTTTAATGTGTCTTAGTAACTTACCCGACGTTCAAGCGTGCTTATCGCTTATCGACAGAGTATACTCGCGTCTACGCACATACGATGAAATATCAGAATTTTTTTCGGACATAATTAAGTCTAAACTTAAAGAAAAGGCAAGGCAGGCAAACGAAATAAATTGCTCCTGGATTCACATAGCGAACATTTTACGAAATAACTTTCAGGACAAACACTTTAGATCTCTACAATGACGTAAAGATAGGCAACAGAGATTAAATAATGAACTGATTATTATACTAGGGAAAGGTGGAGCAACTAGGCAAAGCTCGATCAATAATACGCACACTGCTTTACATATCATAAGAGGAAGGTCCCCGAATGCATGAAATCCATATTATTCTGTAGGAACGGAGATGTACGTATACAGGAAATGGAAACTGCCTCAAATGGGGAATAGCGTACAACTAAACAAATGCTTGGATTCCAATTCTCAACAATACTATAAAAAGCGGGAAAACCATCAGAATCAACCTGGGAACATAACAACCGTTCGACAATCAAAGGAATCAACGACATCAATTTCAACCGACGGTAGAACCAATACATAAAGGCATAAACATACCAGTTGAAAATTTTCGGGACGTTGCCTCGGACCAAATTTTTCATCCAAAATGTCTAAAACAAATTGACCCAATTTTAATAAAAGCTTTACAACATCAAACATACTCGCCTTTAGCTAGTTTAAATTAGATGGCGAATTCTTAATCCCTATAATCTTAACTTAAAAGAAATAAATAATTGTAAAAATCCATATTCTTCTGTGGAAAAGATGACCACAAAGAAATACTACGTCAAGACGTCAAAAATAATTATATTAAAACTACACGAAAATAGAGTAATAGGTGAAGAAAATTTGAGCGGCAAATTAAACTTTGCATCAAATATTAATACTTCTTCCTCTAACACTCTGGAAGATCAAATTCGAACAGAGCATTTTAATTCCAAAGAAAAATTCTTATGAAAATCTGTTACTTTTTACCAAAAATGACAAACTTTCCTTACATACAGACATAATTGGTCATTACAACCCTTCAGTCAGGACTTCGACCTAGCTTCTCACACCACTGATGTTGTGTGTATTAATTTTATACATGCGTGTCGGTACCTACAGTTTAAAGTCGACTCCGAACGACAGATTTTTGAGAAGCCCTTCATGCAGCGTTGCCATTTGTCAAGTTTTCCCTTTTTTTCAAGTTTTTGGAGATGCGAAAAAGTTTTCATTAAATTTGTTTTCTAACAAAACAAGTTTTTTTCGGCAAAATTGAATTTAAAATTTTTTTCAATAAATTCAGTATTAAAACAGGAAATATTTACATTTTTAAATAAAATATTGTGTATTTTATTAGTCCCGGACAAAAAACGCAAAAAAAAAACACCAACAGAGGGCACCGGGCTCCGGAATTTCCTTTAAAAATGTTGGTACTTTTGTAGAAAACAAGTTTTTTTTGTAAAAAAAAAGTTTTTTTTCCCAGAAATAAAGTTTAAAAAAAAATCTGGCAACGCTGCCTTCATGGCAATTTTATTTACTCTCAGGGCCATTATTACAACTTGCCTAAGCTTGAAATTCACCCAAATCCCCTGGGTCGTGCAATCTTAGGTAGTGGAAGACATATCCGATTAAAAAGAAGAGTTACTACAGACCTGATATAAAGTCATCCGCAAAACCGGAAACCCAATCAAAATCAGCAATATAACAATTTCACGTCCAGCATTGGCGGGACTGATTAACGGTTTTTAGCTTTAAGATTTGATACACAAATCGTTATTTCACAAAGGTGAAGATTCGATTTTTAAACTAAAAATATAAATAAAAAAAAAAAAAAAAAACTTGCGGTTAAACTTGGGTTTAGTTAAGTATATGTATAGTATATGATATGGCAAGTTCAAACATAAAATGACCTTTAAATGTTAAAGGTAGGATGATCTTGCCTTTAGCTTAACGATCACTTCTATCGTATTGGGTACTCATAATAATGAAAAACAATTTATCTGCCCGTTAAAATCCTCTCTTTAGTTAACGGCAAGTTGTAATAATGGCCCTCAGAGTTTTTGCCAGAAATCTGCTGAGAGGCAGTCGCCGAAGAAATTTTTTTTTTTCATATTTCGTTTTGATGCCTGACCTGGGATACGAACCCGGGCTTTACGTCTAATAAGCCAACACACTACCTACTAGTCTACGGCGACTACATAAAATATTCCTATTTTTACCATGTCATACCGATACCCTTACAGGCATACATAATTGGTCATTACAACCATATCTGAGCGAAATAAGGGGACTTGTTTATGAAAATCATGTATTATTATTATGTATTCCTACATAACACTCGTCTTTCTCGGCCTGCACATCCGTATGTGGTCGATTGGCCAGTGTATCGCACACTGCATTACAGACAAAGTTCGTTTGTTAGACGGACTATTCGTATGTGGAACTCCCTTCCTGCAGAGATCTTTCCTGTTACTTATGGTATAAAAATATTCAAACCTAGTGTCCATAAACACTGCTCACACTTTCCTCCTTTCTATAATATATTTTCCTAGTTCCAAACACAATGCCATCCCCTAAGTGTTGGTCGAATGAAAAAAAAAAAAAAAAAATAATGGCACTTGCCTTTGTTCTCCCGATGATAATATTAGAAGCTATAATCGAATTTTTAAAATTGTCTGCAACGGCATATGATAATTTATGCTCAAGTACGATGTTATTTAAGAGTTGAAATTTTTTGGCTTTTGAGGGATTAAAAAGGCATAAAATGCAGAAAAATCATCACAGTTATTCGAAAACAACTTAAAAATATAATACATTACTCCTTGTTTATTATATATATACAAGCAAATACAAAGCTTAATGAATCTTTTAATGTACTAAAGTAAAGAAAATGATGTAAATTTTCGTCAAATCGTCAAAATAAGGGCATAAATCGTCGTCGTCAATATGATATTTTTGGATCATAAAATCGTCAAAATGACGATAAATCGTCAAATCTGGCAGCTATGATTACTACCCCTGATTAAATCTAGCTTCTCACACTACTTATGATGTGTCGGTTAATTTTATACACTAGTGACGAACCCGACAATTTAAAGTCGATTCCGAACTACAGATTTTTGAAAAACTTTTCGTAACAATTTTATTTACTCTCAAAGTTTTTGCCAGAAATTTGCTGAGAGAATGTCGCCAAAGATAATGACCCGGCCACCATTTGTGTTCATATTTCGCTACACGTTCCTGTCTGACTACTACAAGGAATGGTTGAAATTTAAGAAATCTGGGTAAGTTTTTATACTTGAGTATCGTAACTATGAAAATTGTTATACGATAGTGGCTTAAAGATCGATAATGGATAGTAGCCGATTGTATGAAGGGCAACTAAAAATTTATGTTTATGAAGGCTCATAAGGTTAGGCTGAGGATTGGTAGAGGAGCTTTACAATAATATTCGCTATTTAGTAACAAGCCGTCTTAGTATGTTTGTATTTTACAGTGTATATTTTCAAATATTATTAGTTTTTAATTTAATTTGTAAACTTATACATTTTTTAAAGTGGCTTTTATCGCTTCCTTTATATTTTCAGAAAAAGAAACTATAATATTGCCTTTGACACCATTTTGGGCTTGTGTACAAATATATTGTTAATATTATTTATTGAAAATCCCGGAGATTATATAATAGCTGCTACCAATGTAAGTTTTTCGTATTTCGTTTTGTTGGAGATGTCTGATCTTTGAACCGAGGCCTAATGTCTAACAAGCCAACACACTACCTACTAGAATACGGGAACGATACCCTTACGTTCATAAAAGTGAAGTGGAAACGCCAATTCAATTAATGCTTGACAACAAAATCTTTAGACATAGCAATTCTCAACACCCGCCTGGATAGTCCGAAAAACGATGACGCCAATTAAAAGACTAAATAGAGATTTGTCGTCGATTATCGTAAGCTCAATGTACATATATAAATGTTTTTTTATTAAAAATTTTGTAATTCTGAAACTATGAGTATAACACTGTAAATAATTAGTTGCCTTTTGCCTCTGGTGCAATTAAATATAATTTATAAATTGGAACTGAAAAAAAAAACATATACAAATAAAACTTAGTTTTCATACATTTATGGTTCCATGTGTATTTGGCATTAGTCTTTTAGCTGTAGCATAGTTTTTGTGCAATATAATTGAGTTATTATAGTGCATAAGCAGGTCTGTTATAAATCGTATGCAAACGATTGTGGTGAGAAGTCATCAAGAGTTGCATTTATTGCATTTGAGCATAACACTCTATGATTGCACAAATTTGTTTTTATACTGATGCCAACTTTGCCTATTCATACCAACAATAATAGTACGAGTAATAAAATACGAGCACTTGTTTTGTTAAAAAAAAAAAAAAATAAAAAATAAACAGAACAGAAAACAATAATAAACGTTTGAATAATAAAGAATACATTTTGAAAAACCGCACTGAAATTTGATTTTAAAGAGATTTTTATTATTCAACAACAATAAAATTGAAAAATATTATTCATATATAATGGTAACAAACCGATGAGCATATCCTTCAAAACGATATGGCCTTTACGATATAATCATTGTTGCTTTGTTGTAAATAAATCAATTGTGAATTGTAAAGGTGCTTTTTGTTTGTTAAAATTCCTACAATTGAACACAAGTACAGCTGCAGAAAATACGAAATTCAACATTTTTGCATTTAATCTGTTATCTTATGCTATGCTATGCTATATTACTAATTAGTGGAAATTTGTTGATTCAAACCATTATATTATTATCGCGTCCATCTCATTATGCCTAAGGGCCATTACAACTTGTCTTTAACCAAAGGCAGAATTTTGAAGGTCACATAATTTGTTTGTCATTGTTACAAGTATATATACAATAAAATAAAAGTGAGCGTTAGTCTTAAGGGAAGATCATCCTAAAGTTAAGTTTATGTTTGAACCTGTCATAGTTTCCACTGCCATAGTTTTAAAAATGTTAACTTTATTTTACAAATAATTTGTAAATAACGAATAAAAGTTAAAGGTGACTTTTAAATTTACTTTAGCTAAAGTTGACTTTTATGCACTAAACACAACTTTAACGGCAAGTTGTAATAATGCCCTTAATTGTGTTAACTGGTTAAAATTTCAAAAAATTCATAGAAACTTTATCAGTCTGTTTTTCATCGAATCACCGACGCTGTGATTTTGATTTCAAAAATTGCGCCAAATGCAAAGGACAATTTTTACCATAACATTATCGGTACATTAAACAAGCTTTTTAAACGCAGTGGCAACGACGGACTTTGTTTTTTTGTTGTATATGCTCATTTTGTTTATATTTGAAGTTGCCATATTGAAAGTAATGTATAATATGGCAAGTTTAAACATAAACTTAACTTTAAAAGTTACCGGTAGGATGATCTTCCCTTTAGCTTAACGATCACTTCTATCTTATTGGGTACTCATAATAATCAAAAACAATTTATCTGCCCGCTAAAATCCTCCCTTTAGTTAACGGCAAGTTGTAATAATGGCCCTAAGAGTTTAACACTAAACCTACCGATACTTCATGTATTCCTATTCCTACCAAAGGGGGTCAAATGACCCGTCTGCAAAATGTTATATATATATTACTATGTCTTGTGAGAAATATATCAATTAGGCCAATTTGGTACATGAATAAAACAATTATTTTTTCAATAACGACTCAAAATAGTTTATATATTAAGCAAACAAACATAATTCAATACAATACAAAAAACAAAAATAATACAAGAAAAAATTAAATATTCTTCAATTAAATCTCAAATTTAGAAAATATTTAAATAATACGCTAACTTTATTCATGTTCACCGCATTTTTTTATATCACGGAATAGCAAAAATGTTCAAAATCACAAGAAATTGCAAATCAGGAAACATAATCTTTGCATGGGTCAAATGACCCCTTGCGGTATTTAAGGTTGATTACATATATTTCTCGGTAAAAAAATTAACAAGAGAGGAGTAAATCTTGGAAAACACATTCGATGTATTTTGTAATAAAAGTCGTAAAGGCAAATGGCGTTGTGATAATGTTATTTTCAAGAAATTCTGACAAAAAGTTCAAAATGGGTCATTTGACCCGTCATGGTAGGGTTAGTGTTAAAAGTTACCGGTGGGATGATCCTCCCTTTAGCATAACGCTCACTTCTACCATATTGTTTACTTATAATAATGAAAAATAATTTATCTGCCCGTTAAAATCCTCCCTTTAGTTAACGGTAAGTTATGATAATGGTCCTAAAACTAACAGTCGATTGTTGTTATATGTATTCTTTTTATCTTTTGTGGTCCTCATATGTAATTATTATGGGATTAGATTAAATAAAAGTTTTTTAAATTCATCTTTCATCTTTCTGATATTAAATACATCATAAATTTATTTACTTTTAAACTGGAGATTTCTAAATTTAAAACAATTAATTAAATAATAATAGTTTTTTTTTTAATTCATCTCTGTGATATTAAAAATTAAAATTAATAAACTATTATTTTATTTAATTAATTGTTTTAATTTTAGTTATCTCCAGTTTAAATGTAAATAAATTTGCGACGTACGTATCCACAACGAATAAATAACTTTAAAACAACTCTTACGATTTGCTATTGTAGGTAGAAGAATATAAAGAGAAATACATACATATGTACATGTTCCGGGAAATATATTGTATACATGTATATAGTATATACATATATTTATTTATTTATATGTATATGCTAATATGTATGTGTATTTTCATGTGCAAATTCAAAATTTATAAAGTAATTTTTATTACAACAAATTACAAACATTGTTTCATAAATTAATGAAAATTAAGCACTTCATGGAAAATATCATAAATTTTAAAATAATGGCTTGTAATAAAAATATATTACAAGCGTAACTTCAAAGCAACAAATTTTGAACAAATACTTGAATCGCATTTTTGCTATGATCTTCACAACAAGCGTAGAGAGTGCTAATATCTATGGATAAACGCCAATACCACAGCAGAACAGGAAAATTGTATAAGAAGGCAACAAATAGAATCACATGAAAGAAATATTCATTAATTTCTTCGAAGAAAATATAAAGAGCTGAGATGTTCTTTCAAACAACAACACAATCGACGTGTTAAAGAAATTAACTATGAAAGAACTCCATACATAAACTGTTGTGAGTAAAAAACCAAAAAGAAAAAAAAATTTTTTTTTGACGGTTAGTTAAATGATCTTCAGGTATGTGTATATGTATGTAGCTCGAAAATAAAACTGTTCAATTTAGCTAGTTTCTCTTCTAACTTACTTTCAATAGTGTTACGAGTAATCATTATTTGTCTAAGCATTTATTAATATTTTCCGTTGATTATTTTATAAAAGAAAAAGTTATTAAAATAAAACACAGATAGATACAAGTGTCTTAATATGCACAATAAACTTAAAGTTTATTTTAATTAATGTTTCCAACCTTAACGGCATATACATAATCAAATAATAGTGATGATTCCAAAATGTATTCCAAATTTTGTTTTTTAATTGGATAGATACAAAGCAGAATATTATAAAGACAAATTCAAAAGATATATTTTTTTATTTATGCTCAGATTATTAAATTTTATATATAAGCTCAGGCGTTAACATATAATTTCTTATATCTTTGCATGAATATAATTTCATTGGTGTCATTGTTTTAAAAGTTAAAACTCTTCGTTTAATTGAGTTCAATAATAAGAATTTACTTTTGTGATCTTGTCTTTTGTAACAATTGTTTGTGTACAACAACTATGTAAAAAAATTTCAGTTTAACTTGTTAAAGCTTTCCCCTCTATTTCTTCAATGTAATTAAGAGGATCTTGATGTCTTGAAATCTCTGCATGTATACAAAAGGAATATTTGTAATTGAACTTTACATCTGCACTAATTCCTAAAATCATGAGAATAATGGGTGTACCAAAGAGTACTTAATTTTTTTATTTGAAAATGTATTTCTATATCGTAACTAGGAAAGTAGAGCAATAAATTTTATTTGACTAACTCCGACATCACATGATCGTATAAAATAAAGACAATACTGGAGTAGGAAACGTCCTTATCTTAGTTGAAAGGAAGTACCGCACAATATCTAGAAAATCAACGGTTGAATTAAAAAAAAAAAATTTCGTAAAAGTGAATGAAATATTTATTTGGAGAGAAAACCTGGCATTTATTTTTCAAGAATTATTTCAATGTAATTATAGAGCGTAGCCATGTCCTAGGAGGTCCACCTCTGAGTTTAATCATTAGCATACTTCTTCCTGCATTTTTGGCCAGTATCTCACCAGTGTCAGTTGTAATGTTTTCTAGGAAGTTTTCATTTCCACCAAATTTTCCATACGAATTAAAAGGCCTTCACAATTTCTCTATTTGGAATGATTTTAGAAGTGAGCTTAATATATTCCGTATAAGTCTTGTATATCGAAATAAGTTAGAAACTTGAATTTGTGTTATTATTATTTTTATTAAAGCTTCCAACTAGTGAATAGGAAATGCGTTAGAGAAGTATAGAATTATATTTTATTTTAAAATGTACATTATATCATATTTAAATATGGTTCTCGAACAAAAACACTCGCAAAAATGCTTTCTCAATTCAACTCGTATTAATTTTAGCATATACAAAAAATTAATTTTACATATACATATGTACGGTATATGTAATTAAATATCATAACATTAAATTAATTGTTCATTTGAATAAACTATGGTACATACGAGTATTTTTTTGCTCACTAAAAATTTTCATTGTTATAATTTTTACCTTTATCTTTACCGATATCAGTATCCGAGGCAAATTCAATAATAATACGATATAATGTTGGATTAAGGTATTTAAGATATTTTAATGTAAATTACAAGAATATGATATGTTCTAAAATAGTAGTGACCGTAAATTTTCCTTAAAATTTTTCGTTAAATTTAAAATTTTTCCTTAAATTATAAAAGCAAAAATGCATTTACTGAAGTGGTCAGCGTTCCCTCTTCTATGTCCTTCTGTATCTATTACAATTGGTTAGATTTTAATGTAATAGATGTATAATTAGGGTTGGCAATCCCGCTCTATATTTTCAATCCCGGGATTTCGGGATTTCATTTACCTAGTCCCGGGATCCCGGGATTTATTCCGGGATTTTAAAAAATTTGTTCTTGAAAGATATTAACATATTATTTCAATAAAATTAATAAGATGACACATCCAAGAATAGGTTTATAAGAAAGAATTTACTAAATTATAAGAAAATTAATTTTATTTTTAATTTTGCACATTTTTAAATTAATTATAAAGAGTTAATTGTTTTTATAGATATATACTCTTTTGTTGATCAAGTGCGATATGTTATTATTTTTTATTATTTTTAAAATACGTTTTGAGGAAACACAGAGCATCCAAAGTTTCATCGCTCAAACGACTTCTTATTTTAGTTGCGAAAAATTCAGCTTCAGAAAAAGCACGTTCAGACTCTACACTGGCTGGCTTAATAGTCATTAAAAAATCATATGCTCTTTGCAAAAAGTCACCACGTGTTCCTCCATTTTCAAACAAGACCATTTCTCTCTGAATTTTTACAGACAACGTCTCACATCGAATTGCTATCCTCGGTAAATGTGCTTTTTTTATAGCTTCATTGAGCTCGTCTGAAATATTTAAAGGTTCTTCAAGAGAACAAGAAAGAGATTCAGATGGAAGCTCAGAAGAATCTGAAACAATTTCGAAAGGTTATTAGAAGTGATGTAACTGGACTTGAAGCATTTAGTATTTCGAGTAACTCAACTATTAATTTGAGACATTTTATGGAAGAAGGAACCGTTACGAACTCTGTTTCGGATTCGGACTGAACATTTGTTCTACCAATGTGCAGATACTGAAGTACCCCATTGATATCTGTTCTCCTTTGTTGCATGCGAAGGATGAGGGCTGAATGTAGTTTTTGACTTATAACGTTGTTAGCATCTTTAAGTTTTTTTAACATAAAAGTTATGGCAACATCGACTGTGAATAAGCAAAATATTCACCTTCAGGTGGACTTATGTCTATTAATGCATTTTGTATACAATTTCTTAATAAATAAAGACGTTCCAGCATTAACAAAAGGCTGCTCCACCTAGTTTTACAGTCTTTTATTAGAGTTAGTTGCTTTCCAAATTCAGCCGTAACATACTTTTGCAAGACATCGTTTTTTGTTGACGATGTTCTTGATCACTGCACCGCAATTAACCACAGTAATATCACATTGGTATCATCCATGTCTATGGCCATAATACAGACCAACCAATTCTTCGTTGCCAGAAAAATTCTCATCCTCGTTACTCTCTGAAAAATCGTCCTCCTCTTCTGATTCTTCACCCATTTTAACCAAACTAGATGACCCGTGCGAATATTTCGCACCGTTAGTTGTCATTTTTGTAACATAAAATGAAAATAATTAATAGAAATTTTATTAAAAGTATAAAAATATTGGAAAACATAATATATCATACATATTTACATACATATGTACATACATATGTTTAAATGCTTTTATAATACTTCTTTGAATACAATGTTAGAGGTAATGACATGATCATCGTCAACTTTTTGCCCGTACGAATCCTTAATACAAACAAAAATATCTTTAAACGTACGCACTCGAGAAAAAGCCACGTATAACTGCCCATGTGAAAAGACCGGTTCTGGTAAATACAATCCTACATTTTGAAGGGTTTGACCTTGTTTTTCTTAAAACCTTTTTAACTGTTAAATATCAGCTGACAATATATATATATGTATATATTAAAAGACACCGTATTACTACACTTCATAAAACAAACAATGCCATGAGAATAACGACATTACCAAAATGGCTTTTACAACTTTATATATTATGTGGAATAGCATTACAATTAAGCGACCCTGTTTATCGCACTTGATCTAACAACTACTGCAAAGTATTGCCAAAACAGCTTTTTACAACTTAATATGCATATTATATATAACTGACTTAGTAATAAACGGCATTATAGTAAATAGCGGTATTGCCAGAATGGTTTTTAATACATACTATATTATGTAGAACTGCATTACTATTAAGCGACCCTGTATTACCACACTTGAACAAAAACATATAATCATAATGGCAACAGTATTATCATGCAGTTCTATATAAAATATAATTTTTATCAATGAAAATATTAATTTTTCAATTTCTAATTATTTTTCGTTATTAGTGTTAGATATAAGCTTTAAAATGAGATATCATTCATTAAATTTGATGCGGTGGTATGGGAGATATTTGCAACCGACAAAAAAAAGTGCTTTAGAAATAATATATGATTTTGACAGTATTTAAGTTAGAGAACGTAGAATTTAAAAATGCAAGAACATTAAAAACGTTCTAAGTACACTTAGAACGTTATAGAATGGAGGCGTCGATATTACGAAGCATAAATTAATGTAAAATCAAAAGTAATAATTGAATAAATTATTTAACACGTTGCGAAATTTAAGAACAATCCTGTATGATGATGAGCTCTTAAAGTTTTCACGCGACATATGACTATATGTGTATTCTAAGTAGATTTTTCACCATAACTTCGGAACGGATCGGCGCATCTTAACCAAATTTTGACAGTATTTAAGTTAGAGAACGTAGAATTCAAAAATGCAAGAACATTAGTTCTAAGTACACTTAGAACGTTATAGAATGGAGGCGTAGATTTGTTCACAATTAAAAAAAAAACTCACATCAAAATTAATGAAGTAACATTTGAATTGTTTCTCGAATAATTTTTATTTCTAAACTCGAAAAATGTTTTGTCAATAATGAAGCGATAGACTTTGCGGTTGCTGACTAACAACGCCAACTTCAATATTGTTTTTCTTCCAATTTTCCAATAACTTCAAATAGTCTCAACGTCTATAATCTAATATATAAAATTCTCGTGTCACGGTGTTAGTGGTTAAACTCCTCCGAAATGGGTAGACCGACTTTCATGAAATTTTGTGTGCATATCGGGTAGGTCTGAGGATCGGACAACATCTATTTTTCATATCCCTAAATGTTAAGAGGGCGTGGCAAATCGTTAAAATTGAATATTTAAGTACATATTGATCGTAGACGAATAAAATTTGGTGGGTAAGTTCGTAGAATCGATATCGACAATTCCACCAAAAATGGGCGTGACAACCCTCCCCCTTCAAGTGATACCTATAACTCTTAAACTACTGAACCGATTTTAACCATTCTTTATTTGTTCGAAAACTTATCAGGTTTAGATGGTTTTAAAAAAATTCGATATAGCAAAAAGTCGGCGTGGCAAACCTTTAAAATTGAATATTTAGGAACATAGTGATCGTAGACGAATGCAATTTGGTGGGTAAGTTCGTAGAGTCGATATCGATGAACTCACCAAAAATGATCGTGGCAATCCTCCCCCATTAAAAAATACCTATAAGTCGGCTAATTCGATGGTTTATAACTACATATGTACATATACATACATATAACATGTATGTCTGTTAGTTTCTGTTTTGGAGCGATACAACAACTACAACTTCGTCAGAGCTTCCCATGATTCGGACATCTCATTGTTATCCTTTTTATGCCTCACCTAAATAACGTACCGACTTCGATTAAATTTTGAACTAGATAGATAGATCCACACACTTATAATAAGTTAGTAATTTTTATATATCTGTTTTATGCAGCGTATTACAATAAATATATAATGTGACCTGTTTTGGGCAATAAAAAAATCAATTTTGGGCGGGACGAAGTTCGGCGGGTCAGCTAGTATAATATATAAAAGACATCAAATAAGTGATCAAAATGTATGTACATATGTATTCTTTTTAGCATTTTGTCATCCTTCGAAGAACTGTTTATAATGGGACAGCGATAACATTGACTGAACACCTATAAAGGTTTGTCGCCTTATAGAAAAATAGGTTAGGTTAGGTTAGAGGACGTGTACTTGTCAACTGTGACTAGTACAGCAGCCGGAGCTCGAATTGACCCATTGTACAACGTCCTAGCTTCTTACACCACTCGTGTTGTGTGCGTTAATTTTATACATGAGTTTAAAGTCGACTCCGAACGACAGATTTTTTTGAGAAGCTTTTCATGGCAATTTTTACTCTCAGAGTTTTTGCCAGAAATCTGCTGAGAGGAAGTCGCCGAAGAAATATTTTCATATATTCGTTTTGATGTCTGACCTGGGATTCAAACTCGGGCCTTTCGTCTAAGAAGCCAACACACTACCGACTAGACCAATGCGAATTCGTAAAAAAGAAAGAAAAATAAGATAATAACAAAATTAATTTCAAAAGTGATTAAAGAAAAATAAAAAAATGAATAGATCAAGATTACAGATCAACTGAATTACAAAAAAAAAAGGAAATATTAATATACTGTGGCCAGGGTAACGGTTACCATGATAGCGCATGATTATAAACTATGAATAATTTAAGTTGTAATACATTCATATGATATACATACATATGTATATGCTTTATACGGTATTTTTGTCAGTAATGATAACAGAACGAATTCAAAGTATACACGCTTTTTCATTTCGGTTAAATTTTGTTGCCAAAAGAATGTATGTATGTATGTGTTCCTTTCTTAAAAGCATAATGTGTGACTATAGATATGGATGTATGTATGTATCTATAACCGATTTTTAAAAACCATACATTGGCGAATATAATTTTTTTTTTGAAATTGATGAATTCAAATTGATATTGTTTAAGTTTATTTTTTATGTCGTTTAACCATAGTAATGTGCTCATTTTAATTATTTTTTGTGATGGCAATTAAATTTTATTCAAAATGCCTCGCTATCGAAAAGTTTTCGACCTTTTGGATTTGGCTGAGTACTTCAAATATGTATGAAAAGGGTGATTTTTTAGCTATTATCTTTTTGGCAACACTGGTTTAAACAGCTCACGCACGTTTCGTGTTTTGTTTCACTGTCAAACATCTTCAGTTTGGTCTATAATTTAACCATGAATCGTCTTACAAACGAACAACGCTTGCAAATCATTGAATTTGGCATCATTGGACCGTACTCCTTCAAAGATGCTGCGAATCGTAACGTAACTGTGAATGGTGAGCGCTACCGTGAGATGATATCCAACTTTTTTTTGCCCAAAATGCAAGAGCTTGACATGTGGTTTCAACAAGACGGTGCCACATGCCACACAGCACGAATTATGATTCCGCGTTTTGGTTTAGTTAAAAAAAAAACTAAATTTTTTCTTTATTAATTTTTATTTATTTTATTTTAAGCTTTAACGACTTATCGATCGGATGGGAGGAACAAGACTGACTTATGCTAATTACAAGTTTTTCTTATCAATCTAAAATTATTGTTTTATTTGTTAATATTGCATTTTCGTTTGGGAACGGAAATGCAGTTTTAACAATATTTAGTAAAAAATTAGTTAAATTGGGACGGTTGCAATTCTTGGAATTGCGACCGAAAATTATTTTTGATTTATTGCAAATTATTTTATTAGTGAAAAATTAATTAAATTAGGACGGTTGCAATTCTTGGAATTGCAACCGAAAAATGTTTTTGATTTATGAACTTAATCATAATTTCTTTAAACAAACCGGAAATGAGTTTAATGTTACATTTTTCTTTATTTATTTGTAATTATGTTTGCAATAAATTCGTCTATTGGGTCATTCTTAATGTAATTGTTAGTGTTTGGTTTTATATACTTAACTCACGCGTATCAATGGACTTATTGAGAGGCGAGTTCGGTGAACATTTTATTTCACGTTCGGGACCTGTCAATTGGCCGCCTAGATCGTGCGATTTAACGCCTTTAGACTATTTTTTGTGGAGCTATGTTAAAGCTCATGTCTATACAGACAAGCCCGCTTCAATTGACGCGTTGGAAGACAACATTGAAGCATTTATTCGTGAGATACCGGCCGAAAAGTTGGAAAGAGTATGTTAAAATTGGATTAAGCGGATGGACCATTTGAGGCGCAGTCGCGGTCAACATTTGCATGAAATAATCTTCAAACATTAAATTATATGGACCGTACTATCGATTCAAATAAAGATTTCATGCATTTTTCTGAATTTTATGTGTTTTTTTTGAACAATTTTCCTATAGCTCTTAAAAAATCAGCCCTTATTATACATATATTTATGTATGTATGTATATAGGTATGTATGTATATGCATACATACATAGATAATGTACATTATTTATATGAATTTATATACATGTATAACATTTATATGCTCGTATTTTATTTATTTTTGTTGCCTTTTTTGCACATAATCGTTTATTGTATTTGTTGTTGTTAGTTGGATATTCTGTTCATGCGTCTGCATAAGAAATGCATTCACCGAAAAACGCATAAAATCAGATTTTTATTTTTTAAAAACATAAAAATGTTTGTAGCGGCATCCTTTTTTGATATGAACGAAATAAAGAAAAGTAGAAACAGACAAAGTAAGACGAAGTGAAAAAAAAATGCTATTAAAATGAATTGAATTATACCGACAACAGCTTCATATTAAATCTTTTCAAGTCTGTATGAAAGTTTAATAAATCTTTTATTCATGCAACACTTTATGACTTCATGGCTATTTGCAAAGCAACATCAGACTAGAAAACTCTTCCACAAATCCATCGTTTTTATTTCTTTTTTTTTAAGAATTTCGAAAAAAAATGTACTGTAATTAAGTTTAATACATATAGCTCCAGAAAATTATATTAAAATGTTTTGTTATATGTATTTACTTACGTTTAAAATCCAAGATTAAAAGAAAAAAAAAAAAAACTACTTGATGCTAAACAAGATTATTGACTATAATGGAGGGTGAGAAAATGAAACAATTGCAAAATATCGATAATATTCGTACGATTGGAATACATATAAATATAAAGTGTATCATGTATTGTAAATCAGTACCATTTGCTAAATATTTAATAATAATATTTAATATAATAGCATCCAATGGTATCAGATCTGTGTGGAATAATTTGCAATGCAATACATATGGGTATAGTCTGATCAAACTTAAATACTAGGACGATAGTTCTAGTTTTAGTTTATTTTTATGAAAAAGAGATTTCATCGAGTAAAACTTGCAATATAGTAATATACTGAAGTGATCATTATATTACACAAATCTTTCTTTCTGAAATTAATAACACGGTGCGACAGTGAAAATACATCCGAGTAACTACATAGTCCACGTTGTTCAGTTAATTGAGCAGAACTCATAAATACCTTTTTTATATTCCTCGAACCCTCCAAACTTGTTTTATTTGACGAAAACTGTTTTTTTTTACTTTACGCTCAAATTTCTGGATTACTCAAACATTTCTGACCCCAGATTTCCAAAATTTAAATCTTGTTGGAAAGGGAAGAGATGTACCTTTAAAACGGTATACATATATCAATTATTCGACTTAATATGCTATGAGTTTTGATGAGGTAAACTTGGAAAATTCGAATTTTTTTCATATTTTTTCAAGTTTATCCATTCATAGTAGCAAACTTTAATAACAAAATATAGGATAAGTGATAATATTCTTAAAGTATATTCTCTTGTGAAGAGATTGAGTTATCATTTGATAAAATTGTATAAAAATTACCGTAGTTATTAGTTAAATAGTATAACAGTTGTGTTATATTTTTTACATATGTATGTCATCTCATCAAATGAACTTTTAGTTGAAAAATTTTCAGAATTTTTGATGGATCTGGATTGTTTATTACAAAATGTGTCAATTTCACGTTTGCAAGACTTCCAGAAGTCGGCTAATATTTGTGTTTTTTGCAAATATTATTATTTCTCTTTGCGCAAACATTGGCCAACTTCTGGTGGTCGCTCAAAAGTGAAATTGACACATTTTCCGATAAACAATCAAGATCCATCAAAAATTCTGAAAATTTTTGAACTAAAAGTTCATTTGAAGAAGGTAGGTAGGTAGGTAGAAGTGGCTGTCCACCGGATGAGCGGACACACTTAGGCCTCATACAGGGCCCATTGTGATACCACAGTTTCCTCTTTCCCCTATTCTAGGAACCACTCGGAGCTTCCGATGAAGCGACTTAGACTGCCAATATCCACGCATGACAGTTCATCTACGTCCTCCATGTAGTAGGCACCCAGGTGTTTCTTTCTCCTCCGACCAAGTGCCGGACATGTGCAAAGTAGGTGAAGAATAGTTTCATCCTCCTCTTCATCTCCACAGCTTCTGCAGAAATCATTCGCAAGGTGTCCAAGACCAATACGCCTCGCATGTGTTCCTATAATACAATGCCCCGTAATAACCCCTTGGAGCTTAAGCAGAGTCGTCGTGCGCCTTCTATCCAGCTTTGGCCAGATTTTTTGCGTCGCTCTGCCTTTATCGGAAGCTGCCCATCTCCTGTTGGCAAGGTCCACGATTGCATTGTTAATCATAAGCCCACTGGTACTTAAAGGGATCCCCAATGTAGAGAATTCATCAGAGAGCTAACGATGCCAACGTGCCCCTTCTGGCCAATTCATCAGCTCTACAGTTGCCGGGAATGTCCTTATGTCCCGGTACCCATGTGATACAAACATCACATCGGTTCGCCATCTCATTGAGACATCTGCGACAGTCGTACACTGTCTTGGAGTTTATCACATTAGAATACAGCGCCTTGATGGCCGCTTGGCTATCGGAAAGTATAATGATCCTTCGCTTGCGAACATTTTTGTCCGCAACAATTTTCACTGCAGCTTGAATAGCCGACACTTCCGCCTGAAAGACACTGCAGTGATCTGGTAGTCTCATAGACTTGGATATTCCGATTGATCTCGAATAGATGCCAATACCAACAGCTCCTTCTAATTTGGAGCCATCGGTGTAGATTTGTGCGGCGTTTCTCGTTAGGTGCGCCACACCCTTTCCCCAGTCCTCCCTTTTCGGGATGGATGTCCTAAAATTCATTGAGAAGTCATATCGCGGTGTCATATAGTCTATGCTTCCGACAATATCAGCTCCCTCAAGTATCCTTGTATGACCAATGCTCGATGCATGCCATTGTCCAGTCGCCCAGAGACGCCTACTGATCCTAGCCGCCACACCCCTGCAGTATAGGTCAAGCAGTAGAAGGTATAAGATCATCTCCAGAGCGATCGTAGGAGTAGTGCGCAGGGCACCACTAATAATTATGCAAGCAGATCGTTGTAGCTTGCGTATCAGGTTCAAGTTCGTTGTCCTATTCAGGGATTCCCACCACACCAGGCATCCGTAGGTCAGGATAGGTCTGATCACCGCTGTGTAGATCCAGTGAGTCATCCTAGGTTTCAGGCCCCATTTCTTCCCCAACACCTTGTTACAGGCGTAGAGGGCGATGGAGGCTTTTCGTAGTCTGTTAGTGATGTTCGGTTTCCACGATAGTTTCCTATCCAGGATAAGGTCCAAGAAGCGCGCCTCCTCCTTGAGTTCCAGTTCCGCCCCATACAATCTCAGTGGACGAAAAGGTGGAGGTTTGTACTTCCTCGTGAAGAGTACAACCTCCGTTTTACCGGGATTAACACCCAAACCACGACCAGATGCCCACTCCCTAACCTTCCCTAGGGCAAGTTGCATCCTGTCTCTTATAGTGTCAACAAATCTACCCGAAATAGTGAGAACAACGTCATCCGCATAGGCAATCGCCCGGCATCCCACGTTTTCCAACATCACTAGCAGCTCACTCATCACAAGGTTCCATAGGAGAGGGGAGAGTACTCCACCCTGTGGAGTTCCCCTTCCTACTTCTCTGGTGATGAGCGAGCACCCCAGTGTCGGGTAGATTGTTCTTCCACGTAGTAGTCTGGATATCCAGTTCACCAGAGTATTGGGTACATTCAGTCTCGTTAGAGCGCCGGAAATAGCACCCAGTTCCACGTTATTGAAGGCTCCTTCTATATCCAGAAAAACCGCCAAGGTATACTCTTTTCGTGCCAGCGATCTCTCTATCGTACACGTTAGGTTATGTAAGGCAGTGTCAACAGATCTACCCTTATTGTACGCATGCTGTTGCCCAGATAGCATATTACTATCTAAGGTCTGGCGTAGTTCAACATCGATGAGTCTCTCCATGGTCTTTAACAGGAATGAAGAGAGACTTATAGGTCTAAAATCTTTAGGTGTGTTGTGAGAGTTTCTTCCTGCCTTTGGTATGAAGACCACTCCTACTTTACACCATTCCGACGGTATGTGTTTTAGCCGAATACTAGCGGAAAACATCTCTCTAAGTATCGCGATGTGTTCCAGTTTCAAGCGTTGTAGTAGGGCTGGGTATATTCCGTCTGGACCCGGAGATTTAAACGGTTTAAAACCATTTATTGCCCATTTGATTGCCTCTACCGACAAGATTGAGTAGTAGTCTTCATGTGAATCGCTTTCCAAGACTCTCACCTGCATATCCAAGTTTTGTCCCAGTGGAAAGTGCGTATTCACGAGAAGCTCTAAAGTTTCCTTCTCTGAGTTGGTCCATGAACCATCCGTCCTCTGTAGTACACTCGGCACAAAGGCCGTATTCGCAAGAATCTTTCTTAGCCTGGAGGTTTCGTTGATAGTCTCCATATTACTACAGAAACTTCTCCACGAATCTCTCTTGGCTCGTCTCAAGTTCTTCTTGTAGTCGCCCAGGTACACTTTATATTGTTCCCAATGCTCCGCCTTTCCGGATTTTCTCGCCGCGTTAAAAAGTCTACGCGACTCTTTCCTGAGCCTGTCCAGATCCCGGTTCCACCAGGGAGGTTTGTGCCCCCCTCTGCTGACTCTCTTCGGCCAAGCTTTCTCAAAGGCCCCTAAAATGGTCTTCGTAAAAACAGCCACAGTAGCTTCCAGTTGCAAAACACTATCAATTCTACTGTGCGTAAGTGGACCCATGCCCAGATTGACAAGACGATCATAGATATCCCAATTCGTGTTCCTGGGATTCCTAACCTTTTTCACACTTTGGATCTCCCTATCTAGAGAGAATTCAATGTATCTATGGTCAGAGAAGGAGTGTTCCTCAGAAACTTTCCAATCTCTGACCTCATCAGAACTACTTCTCGAGGCAATGGTTATATCCAGTACCTCTTTTCTACTCTTAGTTACAAAAGTGGGCTTGCTACCCACGTTGCATACTATTAAATCATTAGAGATTATAAAATCAAAAAGTGACTCACCCCGTTCATTAACGTCCGTGCTACCCCATATGGTATGGTGAGAGTTGGCGTCGCATCCAATGAGCAGGCCAATGTTTGCGCGCTTGGCGTCGGTGACCAGTCTTCTTACTGCATCTGGTGGATGATCTTCGGCTGGATGTGGCATATAACTGGATGAAATCCAATACTGCCTTCCATTTATCTCCGTCGCAACCGTAGATAGGTCTTCGTTACTGTAAGAAGGGAGCAAATATGCTATTAAGTTTTTCTTAATTAGTATACAGGATCTGGGCCTACCCGTAAGTTTGGCGTGAACCAGCCTGTAGTCCTTGAGCCCTAATCCACAAACCTTATTGGCCATAGACCATGGTTCTTAGATTAGGGCGATGTCTTCTCCTCTGTTTATCAGCCGGAGAAGTAGTGCAGCCGATGCTGCCTTAGAGTGGTGGAGATTTATTTGGATTACTCGACCATGGTCTGTTTCATCCTCTTTCCTCTCCACCATCGTTGTGTCCAGGCTATCATCCTCCTGATCAGCCTCGTCTAGGAGTTGAGATTCCCTCAGCAGCATACCAAAGACAGATGCTATGTCCGATCCAGTGGAAGAGAGAGAGCTAACTCTGTATCGGCTATGGATCTGTGTTGAGGATGCTGTGAGGTTATCACCCTCCTTTTCTTCTTCTTCCTCCGATCCGCCCATGTGTTCGTCTTGTGGCTTGTCCCCCTGAGGGCCCTGACTCCAAGTGGCGGTTATCCTTTTTGTAAACTTTCAGGATGATATGTTCAAATCCAAAGGCCACCGCACCATTGGATTTTGCTAGGTGCTCCAGCGAGATCCATGGCGCTCCTCTATCTTCCAATTGTGCGTTGGTAGCTTTGGATTGCATATTTTTATCATCCTGAGTACCTTTTCCGGCTCCTTTGGAGTATCCAGGAGCGTGTTCTTGGTCTGCTGGGTATGGCGTCTTTGGGCACTAATTCTAATTTGGCGCCCTTCCAGATTTCACCTACCCTAGCTAAGGCGTTGGAGAAGAGATCCAGGGCTTTCTTGTCGGCACACGTTACTAGCTTCACGTGTCCTTGGTGCCAGCCACTCATCTGGTAAACTGGAGCCGGTCCCGGATTCTCCTCCTTTACATCTAGAAAGACGTCCGCAAGGACGTCTGCTACGAGTCTCCAGTTTGACGGTGTAATACTGCCGTCTGGATCGGAGCGATCTACAACCGCCATCTCGATGCTATCTTTTAACACCTCACTGTATAAGATATTGGTGCGATGCGAGCTGCGTGGTTTTTTGGCGCCTGGTGCGTCGCCTTCAGAAGATCGTTGTCTTTTGACAGCCGTCTCTGTGGCCGACGTTTTGTCAAGTTCTTCGAGCTTTTCTTTGGCCCAGGCCAGTGATTGCACTTCGCGCTGCGTGCGGTTATCTATTGGGATCTTGGAGATCCTGCCTAGAACCCGCTTAGCGCTCAATCGCTCCCTGTATCGCTGCTTCGATTCTTTTACTTTTGGTGCCGTGTCAACCTTTACATTACCAAGGCCACTCTTGCTGGACGAAGGTCCGGCTTTTGGAGCAACCTTGCTTTTGGAAAGGCCGACGCTTTTGGCTTGTTGTTGCTTGTAGTCATTTGAGGTACTGGGTCCTTGGTCTGCCTTAGCATCAACCAAGTCTTTTCCCTCTTTTTTGGAGACGGGCGTCGGCTTAACACCCGTACGCGGATTTTTACGAGTTCCGTTCTCGTCCTCCTTAGTGGAGGTGTTTTTCATATTATCCTTTTTATTATTATTGTTTTCATTATTCATATTTTGGTCCCACGAGTTGCGGATAAGGGGAAGGTCCACCTGAGCAGGGATCCGCTGTGCCCAGGTAAGGCTGGTTAATCCTGGAGGTCGCCCGGTATCCAGGATACTCCGTTAGCGACTGGGATATTTTTGATGGGCCCCCAGCCAGGCTGACTATCGGCATGGGTCGTGTAATACCTTAGTCCAGCCCATACCTCTATCCTATGGCGAGAGCCATAATTCATCCGACCTTACGATCAAATGAGTATAGACTCCCCCGTTGGCTGGTGGACACCCCATCGGGCAACCACCATTACCAGCCGACACTCACGTGGAGGGTTTGGTAGAGGATTTTTGTCATTTGAAGAAATATGTATATGAAATATGTAACTCGAAGTGCCAATCTCTTCACAATTTTTCTCTTCATATTTTTTTATTAAAGTTTGCTACTATGAACGGACAAACTTGAAAAAATATGAAAAAAATTCGCATTTTCCAAGTTTACCTCATCAAAACTCATAGCATATTAAGTCAAATAACAGATATGTGTATACCGTTTTAAAGGTCCAGCTCTCCCCTTTCCAATAAGATTTCAATTATGGAAATCGGGTCAGAAATGTTGGAATAATCCAGAAATTTGTGTGTAAAGTCTAAAAAAACAGTTTTTATCAAATAAAAAAAGTTTGGAGGGTTCGAGAAATATTTTTGAGATCTACTCAACAAAACTCACAACCTACACTATGTCATTAGCCGGGTGTATTTAATTTTGTCGCATAGTGTAATCAATTAGATTCCAGCCATAAACTATGGAAAACGACATTTATCGTTTACATCGGTAAACGAGCTTTCAAGAGTGCTGATAACTTTGTTATGCAAAACATTCTCATTCTCAAACAAATGGCTTGAATAGTTTATTAAATTGTTATTGTTTTTATCCAAAGTGTTGAAAAGCTTTTTAGACCAGAAAATGAGAGTCCCTAGGTGAAGGTATAATTTCTCGGAGAAAAACTAACATTTAGAACCTATAACCCGGCTAAAATAATAAATTTTTTGAAAATAATTCCGGATAGCTAAACAGAAATTTACATTGCAAAAGGAAAAACTATTTTGTCTGATTGGAATGAGAATACCAAGATTTATAGGCAATTTTACGCGAATGTACCCCGATGGAAATGTGTATATTTTAACCAGCGAAGTAAACAAATTTTTAAAGGTGATTTAATTGATCGCCGTTGTAGTATTTATGGTTTTATCTTTTTCAGACTATCAAAAACTTGTGAGAACAGCTTCATGCCTTTCTGCAGTTGACTCTTCAACAAGGAAAATTAAATTATAACCATTGGTTATTTCAAAAATGTAAATAATAATAGAATTTAAAGACACATTGGCATTACGCGTAATAATTATAAAATAAGAAAAAATTGTAATTTCTTGTTTCTTTAATCTCAAACAATTTGAAGTCAATTCTAAAATACGAAGAGCTAGTGTACTTTAGTGTAATAGAAGCTTGTTTGAGCATATTTCTGAATATTTGTCTATGTCTTGGCGTCTTTGAATTTTTCCTTTGTATGAAGCTAAGACAGTATTCCATGACTGTGTACAGGAATATGTATAATTTTTTAATAAGACAATTATACAGTTAAATTTTACAGTCCAGTCTCAGGAATTTTTATGAATAAGTTAACATATTGTTACGCAGATCGAAACGAACTAATACATATCGTTTCACATAAAATCAAGAGACAATGTTTACACAATACACACGACACAAAAACACACTACACTAACACATACAACATGATGATTAATAGTAGCAAAGAAAATAAAGTATAAAGAATGTGCATTTTAACATATTTTGGAATATTTTTCAAAAATATTTCTTGACGCGGGGGGAAAGATAGAAGGGAAGGAAACAGAAACCAAGAGCGTAACAAGGCGTTGCTCTCATCGTGCATTTTTGTTGTTTGACCACTTTTTCATTAATTTTTCTGAAATCACATATTCTGGTCAGTGTTGCCACGAAAAAAAATTTTGTAACCAACATTTGTAAAAAAAAATCACCAAATAAGAAAAAATATAACCAAAATTAAATTCACAGTTTTTTTAATTTTATTTTTCAAATATAAATTACAATTAATACAACATAGTAAGAAAAGAAACAAAAAATAACAAAATAAAATTTTAGTCTTACTAATTAATTCATTTCTAGAAACAAAACAAAAGCTCTTTTTATAAGAAAAATAAAAAACCAAATCCGAAAATTTTGGTTAAAAAAGGTAAACGGCAACACTGGTTGTGATTAGTGAGTAAGAGAGAGAAAATAAGTTGAGAGAATTTATTTATTTACAGTCAAAGAAAAGTGTCAAAATTATACCTAGTTTTTTTAGATAAACAAAAATAAAAAAGATAAAAAACCCATTTTTTATTAGAAGAAAAAAGTGAGCGTTCCAAATCATTTAAAAAATTGTACTATGCGACAAAATAAAAAAAAAATTAAATACGGCCAGCTAATGACATAGAACATTTTTAACATAAAATATTTTTTGAGTGTTATTCTGAAATAAAATGATAACGCATCCGCTATACATGTGTTCTTGTCGCAGTCTGATCCACAGAATATACATATATATGTATATTATATATATATTATTATACATATATTATGTATGTATATTATTATACATATATATGTATATTCTGATCGACAACTAAATCAAAGAACACAAGAATGCGTGTGAGTTCTCTCTGCACAATTGTGCTTTTTAAAAAATATGCTGACAGCGGGTCGTAATCAGCTTTACCGTTGAGCGATTAAAGTCGCAATTTGACACTTTTTCAGCGACCCCGCCACTTTTTGTGCCCCCTTACTAAAATAAACTAAATCTGACACTTTTCAAGATTTTTGACCCTTTTTTCCCCTTTTTTAGAAAAAGTATTTTTTCTTTTATTTACATTTTTTTTTTCTTTCTTTTATTAACATTTTTCGGAACAATCAGCTTTTGAATTGTTTTTTATTTTAAAATATAAGGAGTGCGCACAAAAAAATCTGGATTTACACTTTTCGTTATAGAAATAAAACTAAATGGCGGATTTTTTACGTTTTATATTTCAATTAAAGTAAATAATATTTGAATTCTTTTGTGTATAAAATTTTCTTCTGACGAAGGTCTCAGTGCATCCAACTTTTTGAGCCACTTTTCTTCCAGACATGTTAGGGTGTTTTAGAAAAATACGTATTATTTTATTTGCTTTGTTTTGGCAAATCCGTTTTTTCTTCCACTTTCACGCTTTCTCTCAATACTCAAAGACTCCTTATATTTATTTATTACCTTAGAAACTGTTTTTTGGTTAACACCTGCGACCTTAGCAATCGTTTTTTGTAAGCGGCGCGGTTTTTCATTGAAAATATCAATTATTTTTTTACGACATTCTTGCTGGGTGCCCATTTTCAAAAAACTAATTTTGCTATTGCAATGACATTTAGCACGTGGATTTTGAAACAGATGACTAACAAAAACAATGTAACGGTATTCATTTTTTTCAATTATGATAAAAGTTATAAGCTTAAAAGTAGGCCCATTTTTTTTGTGCGCACTCCTTATATTATATTTTTTGTTATTTTTTTTTTTTAATTTGTTACAAAATACGCAATTTTGTATAAAATTTTATTTATTTTTAATGAACTTTTTTTTAGTTATAATAATAGTTTTGTTTTGTGTTTTTTTTGTATTATTATATAGTGGATTAGCAAAAAAGTTTTATTTAATGGAATTTTTATAAATTAAAAAATGCATTTTTTATTTTTGAAATTTAAATGTCCTAACGTTCATAAATTTGAATGAAATTACATTTTAAAGCTAGAAATAAAACAGAACAAATAATTTTAAAAAAATTAAAATTTTTGTTTAGGCTTATTAATTTTTGGCTAAAAATTTGTTTCTATTATAAAAAATTGGAAAAATTATCCAATAAAAATTCATTTTTTTTATCTGTATTAGTTCATTTTCTTTTCTTTTAAAAATGTTGCCCCTTTTTACTGCCAAAATACCCTTTATGTGCGACTTTTTTTTCAAAAATCCCCTTTTTGTGCGACTTCTTAAAAATTTCCAGCGGTAACCTTGGTCGTAATGGTAAAATGATTTTGGAGAGAGCGGGTCGCAATGATACAACCCGCCATAAGAAATTTTACTTCTACATAATGCGCATTCTTTATATCCATATTCTTTGATTGTAGCTACGCCAACAACTACAACGAACATGTTACAAGCAAAGCATCAACATCGGTATATGAGAGAAGGAGATAGACAAGTAAGCGAACGCAACAAAATGCAATGAGAGCGAAGTACACAAACAACAATGCAGTCGCTATAGAATTCTCGAGAGTGCGAAGCCGCGAATGTTCCACTTCGAGAACCATCATCAGACTGAAGAGGTTCGCATATAAAAGGGCAAGACAAGGCAGGCAACGAGTCAGTTAAGCCGAAAGTACATACCATCCGTTTAATGCGTGCTTGCGTTACATGCGAATATCGAAAAAGTAGAATCAGTGTAGTTGTTTGTGACAAGTTACAGAAGAAACGCATAGAATGCATAGACGCATTGAAAAGTAGGATTACTTTCTACTTTTCTATGCGACTCTTGCAGTGTTGGAAAATGTCAACAGTTTTTTAAACTTGGCATGCCAAATTATATACTATTGTGAATGGTTTCGATATATATGTTTAAATAGTTCATTAATATTTTCGCATTTTTCTTTTTGCATTACAAAAATATTAATTGCATTACAAACATATTTCATAATAAAGTTTATTACTAATTTAAGAGGAAAATACATTAAAATGCATTTTTTAAACACATTTCTTTCATGAACAAAATATGTATATGATGATTGTTTATATGTACATATATATGATTGTTTTTATGTATTGAGTGTCATCTATTTTGAATTTATTAATTTGTAAACAAGAAAAATGGAGGATAAATTAACTGAAAACACTCGTCTTGTGTTCGATTGAGGATTTGTACTTTCGGCTTTAGAATTCAATCAGCCTTGCGTGAAGTTGCGTGTGAAGTAATCAGTCGCGGTGTGAAGACAAGTTGCGTGCAAAGTAACTAGTCGTGGTTCGAAGATATCCGTTGTGAGCAGTATGTGTGTGAATAATAGTGAACAAGCAATAAATTGTAGTAATTATTGTTGTATCGGTTAAGTGTGAACAGTGGCACATAAGAAAGTATGGACAATAAAGAGAGTTTAATTAAAATAAGACACATATTAGTTTTTACTTGGTTTGCAATTAACGAACTCATATTTAAACGTTTTTTAAAAGGTAAAAAGGTAACAATTGGTGTCAGAAGTGGGATTGCAAAAATCCAAAAGTAAAAAAAAAATAAATACATAAAATGAAACTATCCCAACTAAGAGTGGACCGGCTTAAACGAGAGTTGGGTAAACTAGAGCAACCAACAACGGGTACGAAGAATGAACTGCAAAAGCGGTTAAGGGAACAACTGCAGCTTCAGCGCATCGACATCGGATCCTACGATTTCGAGGATGAAGAGGAACGAGATTTACAGGCCCCTGCAACGCCTAGCGGTGTCAACATAAACTAAATGCAAGCAGCCATTTTGTCAAAAATTGAAAAGGAGCGCGAAGCAACATCTGGAAAGCTGCAGGAAATCTATGAATCGGTCAGCAAAAGAATTACCAGTGTCGAGGTAAAGGTGTCAGATTTAGAAAAGGCCGTTGACGCGAAGGTGGATAATTTGGAAAAGGCCGTCGACGGAAAACTCGTAATGATGGAGGAAAAGCTCATCAACCTCCAGAGCCAGCGACCGGAACCAGTGCGAGTCGTATCTGAAAGTACAAGCAGGATAAAAACACCCTGCTTTGATGGTAGCTCACCCCTATCCCTGTTCAAATTCCAATTTGAGTCAGTAGCCAGCAGAAACGGATGGGACGATGGGGAGAAAGCTCTGGAACTAATTTTGGCTCTAAAAGGTGTCGCAGCTGAGATCCTAGAAACCATGCCAGCCAGCTGCAGGAACAACTACAACGAGTTAATGGTGGCATTACAGCGGAAATTCGGTGATGAGCACAAACGAGAACTGTACCGCATGGAGTTGAGATGCCGGACGCAAAAGGCAAACGAGTCATTACAAGCCTTTGCAATGGAGTCGAGAGGTTGGTGCAGCTTATATACCCCGGAGAAAACCACCCGCTGATAGACAACATTAAGACCGAGGCGTTTGTGAGTGGTATACACGACCCTGACATTAAACTGGCGGTATGTTCTACGCAGAAGACAACATTTGCAGAGACCGTAGCTTTCGCACTAGCCCAGGAGACCGCTCGCACGACATCTAGACCACAAATAAGTAAAGTGCGAAAAATGGAAGTCGTGAAGGAGGAAGAATGTCTGTTAAATAAACTTAAAGAGATGTTGAAGCAAGTTGCGGGAGAAATCGGACGAAAGGCTAAACTTAAATGCTTCAACTGTGGAAAGGGTGGTCATTTCCAAAGAAACTGTAAGGCGCCACGGAAAAGATCAAGACCGGTCTCACCAACAAGACGACATGCCGTTGAAACACGTAAGGCTTCTGGGGTACACAACGTTGAAACGAGTAGTTCCAAGAGAATGCGCAGAGAACATGTGGATAGCAATGAAGAACGAAGTGGTGTAGAACATAGAAATCCTGATGCTCCCACGAGCCGATCCTGTAATCTGGAGCGTAAACATTGTGTGAAGGCTGAGAAGAAGGAAGCCATCGTTGGAGTCCGGCGAATCCAGATTGAGGCCAACGAAGACTGGTCCGGTGCACAAAGGAGGGACCCAATACTGGCGAAGATAATAGCAGCTAAGGAAGAGGACAAACGACCTACCAGAAATGAAAAATTCGGAGAAGGTCCTCTTACAAAAGCATATTGGGCACTATGGGACAGTTTACGGTTGATAAACGGATGCTTATATCGACGTTGGGAAAGCGCTGATGGCAAGACCTTATCCAACCTATTAATAATAGTGCCTTCCTCCAAAATGCAAGAAGTGTTAAAGGCGTTCCATAATGGAGCTAGCGGAGGACATCTTGGAGCGAAAAAGACGCTGGAAAGGCTGAAGCGACGTTTTTATTGGTTTGGATGTCAACAAGCAGTGTCGGATTGGATAGCGAACTGTACCCAGTGCATTGCAGATAAAGGTCCCGTAAGAAGAGGTCGAGGTCAGCTGCAACCATACAACTCAGGCGCACCTTTGGAGAGGATAGCAATGATCAGTGATAGAATGAAAGCCAAGTATGATCGTGCGGCGAACACGGAGGCTTTCCTTGAAGGACAACTGGTACTATTCTAAAACCCAACGCGGAAGAAGGGATCACTCCCCAACCTACAAAGTAGCTGGGATGGACCGTATATAATAATCAGACGGTTAAACGATGTCGTGTACAGGATACAGAAAGCTGACAGCCCCCGGACAAAAATGAAGGTCGTGCACAAAGAGCGACTGGTAAAATATGGGAGAAGAGATAATGAGCCTATTCGGGACGAACAGGCTTAAGTGGGCGGCAGTGTTACGCAGATCGAAACGACCTAATATTGTTTCACATATAAACAAGAGACAATGTTTACACAATAGACACGACACAAAAACACACTACACTAACACATACAACATGATGATTAATAGTAGCTACACCAACAACTACAATGAACATGTTACAAGCAAGGCATCAACATCGGTATATGAGAGAAGGAGATAGACAAGTAAGCGAACGCAACAACAAGCAATGAGAGCGAAGTACACAAACAACAATGCAGTCGCTATAGAATTCTCGAGAGTGCGAAGCCGCGAATGTTCCACTTCGAGAACCATCATCAGACAAGGCAGGCAACGAGTCAGTTAGAATTTAATCAGCCTTGCGTGAAGTTGCGTGTGAACTAATCAGTCGCGGTGTGAAGACAAGTTGCGTGCAAAGTAAATAGTCGTGGTTCGAAGATATCCGTTGTGAGCAGTATAGCGAAAAGTTGTGTGTGAATAATAGTGAACAAGCAATAAATTGTAGTAATTATTGTTGTATCGGTTAAGTGTGAACAGTGGCACATAAGAAAGTGTGGACAATAAAGAGAGTTTAATTAAAATAAGACACATATTTGTTTTTACTTGGTTTGCAATTAACGAACTCATATTTAAACGTTTTTAAAAAGGCAAAAACGTAACAATATTATACATAGTACATACATATTGTTACGCAGATCGAAACGACCTAAAATCGTTTCACATAAAAATAATAAACAAAAGCTACCGGCCACCCTAACACATATGTCGTCGAACCATACATAAACCAACAATAACATCAGTATGAGTATGAGAGAGATGGATAACGCATACGCAACATAAGCGAACGCAACAAGAGGCAATGTGTACACAATACACACTTACAAATGCATCGAACATCTTCCAAATAAGGCAACAATAACAAGCATGAGAGTAAAAGGGATGGACAAGTAAGCATACGCAACAACAAACAACGCAGTCGCCATAGAAATTGCGAGAATGCGAAACCGAAACATTCTTCTTCAAGAAAGTTCGATGTACTGTTTGTGTTAGACTATAAAAGGGCAAGACAAACCAGGCAACCAAGTCAGTTGTAATTGAGTCAGTCTTGAGTGAAGTTGCGTGTGAACAAAATAGTCGTGTTTGAAGATATCGGTTGCGAGCAATAGTTGTGTGTGAATAATAGCAAGAAATTAATGTTGTATCGGTTAAGTGTGAACAGTGACATAAAATTGTGTATAATAAAGAGAGAGTTTAATTAAAATAAAACACATATTTGTTTTTACTTGGTTTGCAATTAACGAACTCATATTTAAACGTTTTTAAAAAGGTAAAAACGTAACAATATGTATGTACTTAGGTTTAACCAGTTTTATATTTGAAGATGTATGATGAGGATTGCATCAGAAAAATAGACACGTAAATTTTTGTGACTTTTTATTAATAAGCTCGATAAATTAAATATATAGAAATGGTCCCAAAATACTATTCTGTTACGCACAGGCTAGGCAGCATATAAAAATTTCAGTATTTTCTTGTTAATGTGGAACCAATAACTCTATCAATAATACTTATATTAGCATTTTCTTTATATATCAAAAGAAAATAAATAATTTCACCAAATAATTTCGAATACACGTTTCAAAACACTCGATATAATTTGTCGGTGCATGGAAAAGTTCGATGCTTTCTTTTATTGATAACAATATTGAAATTTTTTATTGTATATATCAAAATTGAAAACATGATATAAATACTCATGCAAAAGCAATATGCTATGCATAATCGACCTATAATATAATAAAACCTTTTGTAATGAAATTTTGGAAAATGACTCATGTGAATTTGAATAACATATAGAGAAGATCTTACGTTGGTATAACCATTACAATGAAAATCTGTTGTATAATGTTGCTGCAGTCTCCGAGGGAATTAAAATGAGGGACATCGAAAGAGGTCCCCAATTGATTTTGGACTGAAAGTACACACAACGGAACATGGCCATAATATCTGACATGCAGCCTGCCATCCGAGCACTCAGCTCTTATGGTTGAAACTACACCGGAAAGCTTAATCAGCTATGTTGAGAAGGTCATGTGGAAATTTATGACAATGCGTTGGCAAATCAGTTTGCGAGTAAGGTAGCTTTCACGTCCTTGGTGAGGCCAGAACTTTCCTGTGTAGTTGAAAGACGGGCTTGGAAGCTTTCACTCGGCTAAATGAAAGTCGAACTAGTTTGAAACAATTTGAAGTCGCCGTAGTCTAGTAGGTAGTGTGTTGGCTTATTAGACGAAAGGCCCGAGTTCAAATCCCAGGTCAGACATCAAAACGAAAATATGAAAATATTTCTTCGGCGACTTCCTCTCAGCAGATTTCTGGCAAAAACTCTGAGAGTAAATAAAATTGCCATGAAAAGCTTCTCAAAAATCTGTCGTTTGGAGTCGACTTTAAACTGTAGGTCCGGCCACTCATGTATAAAATTAACGCATACAACACGAGTGGTGTGAGAAGCTAGGACGTTGTACAATGGGTCAATTCGACCTCCGGGTACTGTACTTGTCACAATTGACAAGTACATGTTGACATGTTGACGGGAACATGTTGAGAATAGAGATCGATTCAGGCCCACTCCATTATAAGGACAACACATACTCGTGCGGCGTTAATCATCTCAGAAAAAAGACCTGAATATTTATCAAATAATAGACGGCATTAATCTTACTAACGCCAATAGCATACAGAAGTTTACAGAGCAACCGGGATAGGGGAGAAGTTTCTGTTTCTTTAATATAAGGGGAGAACAATAAATCAATCGTTTGGTCAAGATATGTACTCTACTACGACTACGTAACAAAAAGTACATTGGTTTTTTTACATCCGCTTTACCAAAATTTACCAAAATTAATCAATGTACATATATAAAGTATAACAAACATGCAACGCATTAAATCGAAAAGACGTCAAGTTTTATTTTTTGATGTCCATCACTACTAGCAATAATCAAATATAGTATCACTAATTTATGTATCACTAGGTTAAACATAAAATGTATGTACATATTGTTACGCATATCGAAACGACCTAATATCGTTTCACATAAAAACAAAAGCTACAACAACAAGAGACAATGAGTACACAATCCACACGACACAAATATACACTAACACATACATCGAACTTCTTATAAGTAAACCAGCTACAAGTATGAGAGAAAAAGGGACAGACAAGTATGCAAACGCAACAACAAGCAATGCAGTCGCTATAGAGTTTTCGAGAATGCGGAACCGCGAAAATTCTTCTTCAAGAACGTTCGATGTACTGTATAATCGAAAGACAAAGCAGACGAGTGAGTCAGTTAGAATTGAGACATTCTTGCGTGAAGTTGCGTGTTAACTAATCAGTCGCGGTGTGAAGACAAGTTGCGTGCGAAGTAAAAAGTCGTGGTTCGAAGATATCCGTTGTGAGCAGTATAGCGAATAGTTGTGTGTGAATAATAGTGAACAAGCAATAAATTGTAGTAATTATTGTTGTATCGGTTACAGTGGCACAAAAGTAGTGTGAACAGTAAAGAAAGTTTAATTAAAATAAAACACATATTTGTTTTTACTTGGTTTGCAATTAACGAACTCATATTTAAACGTTTTTAAAAAGGTAAAAACGTAACAATATGTACATATTTGCAATTTCAAACATTTATTCCTTTACTGTTGCCTAATTGAGTCAATATTCGGTTAATTCAGAACAATATTTTAACTGTTCATGTATAATAAATATAAGCAATATTCAGCTTACTCAATATTCATTTGACAGCTGGAAACAAAACAGCTGGTTGTTTCACCAACATTGTTTTTGTTTTGTTCGCTGTTTTTTGTTTTGTTTTTTTTTTTTGTTTGTCGTTGTTGATATTTGAGTTGTCAAATATCAATAGAAACTGTTCGGAAAATTGTAATATGCTCACTGAACGTACTTATGACAGTGCTGTACTTAAAGTTTTACTGAATATTATAACAATTAGCATTTAATTGAGCAATATTTAATTCAGATTTTATATTGTTACGCAAGAACAATCGAAACGACCTAATATCGTTTAACAATAAAAACAATAAGCAAAAGCTACAAAAACAAAGACTACGAATATGAAAGAGATAGAAAACCCAAGCACAACGAAAGCGAACGCAACAAGAGCCAATGTGTACACAATACACAAATCCACATTAACAAATACATCGAACGTCTTCTAAATAAACCAGAAACAACACGCATGAGGGATAGACAAGTAAGCAAATGCAACAACAAACAATGTAGTCGCAAAATAATTCTCGAGAATGCGAAACCGCGAACATTCCACTTCGAGAACCATCATCAGACTGAAGACGTTCGTATATAAAAGGGCAAGACAAGGCAAGCAACCAGATCAGTTGTAATTGAGTCAGTCTTGAGTGAAGTTGCGTGTGAAGTAAATAGTCGTGTTCGAAGATATCGGTTGCGAGCAGAATAGTTGTATGTGAATAATAGCGAACAAGCAATTATTGTTGTATCGGTTAAGTGTGAACAGTGGCACATAAGAAAGTGTGGACAATAAAGAGAGTTTAATTAAAACAAGACACATATTTGTTTTTACTTGGTTTGCAATCAACGAACTCATATTTAAACGTTTTTAAGAAGGTAAAAACGTAACAATATGAAATATTGAGATCAATATTGGCGTTAATTGCGATTTGCGCAATAAAGGTGCATACGTGAACATAGTATAAGTTGTAGTTTGCTTAATTATAGAATCCAAGCAATATTTATTTATATGCAGGTTTAAAAACTAACAATTTTCTATTTTACGATTAAACATTGAAAATAAGTTTTGCACTCGGAATAAGTCAGATTATAAAATTAATTCTTCTTTTTGAAGAAACGACAATTCGCACATAAACATTGAATATTCATAATAAACTGACAAAGTTTGTTTGTAAAACATAGACATGTTGTTTTAAGTTATATCACATTTTTTTTTTCATAAAAGTTTATTAAAAGTATTTATAAATATGTAGTTCCTTGCGAAACGGTATGAAAAACATACAAACTACATACGGAATAATCCAAATCAGATGTAGCAACTTGTAATTTTATTACATATCGTATTGTATGCGTAGCACCTACTTTGTAGTACGTTTTCTGATGATTATTACTTAATCGTGTTATACACATATTTCATAGTTGCTATACATACATTTATAAATTTATTCATTAAAAATTTTATCAAAGAAAATAAAGTATAAAGAATGTGCATCTTATACTGGGTTCAGACATGCACCTTTATTGCGTAAATCGCAATAAACGGCATTATTGATCTCAATATTTCATATAAAATTTCAGTTAATTATTGGCCAATAAATTCATAAATTGTTATAATATTGATAAAAAACTTTAAATACAACACTGTCATTAGTACGTTCAGTGAGCAGATTACATTTTTCCGAACGCTTTCTATTAATATTTGACAACTCAAATGTAAACAACGACAAACAAAAAATGGAAGGTCAGCAGAAATGTTTGTATTTTATATTGAGTTTCATATCAAATTTTTCTTTCTCATCCTTCTGAGAAAAGCCACTTTGGAGTCAAAAGTAGTTCCTATTAACCGCAACAGCTCGGTGTTTCGGTTAATCATTAGCAATACCTTTTTAAATGTTAAATTGTTTTCCATTTTTAAAAAAAAATTTTTTGGCACTAATTTTCGCGATTAAATTAAAAGCAATGTTGTTGAAGCAATCAGCTGTTTTGTTTACCAGCTGTCAAATAAATTTTCGTATATTATATGTCTGAACGCTAAAAATATTGTTCTCAATAAACCGAATATTGATTTAATAAAAGTGCATGTCTGAACATAGTATTAACATATTTTGAAATATTTTTCAAAAATATTTCATGACGCGGGGGGAAAAAGATAGGAGGGAAGTAAACAGAAACGAAGAGCGTAACAATGCGTTGCTCTCATTCTTTGCTCTCATCGCGATGAGATCAAAGACTATAAATATATGAAGATGTTGCACTGCCAGTGCCAAATTTGTCGATGGCAGTACGGCTACTACCACTTATTGTACTCAGAGAATTTATTATACTCAGAGAACGTATTGTTCTCTTCTCTAATTTATTCTCATATGCGTGTATACGTGTGTGCTTGTATATTGCCAAATAAAATAATAAACAAACTGAAAGATGTCTTGTTTTCACAAAATGTATGTGCAAATAGCCTGTGGAAAAGAAATATTACCGTTTGTTTTATTGTAGGGTAAGAATATGTGTTTTATTGTTGTAGAAATGAAACTATGTCGATTCGCACCGAAATAAAAAATCCACAATTTGTGTGGACATTTGAAACTGAAAAACTGAAAAATTGTTTTATAAAAAGTGTGAATTTAAAAATTGTAGTGCATGTTCAAACAAAACGTTTAATAAATATAATATATAATTAAAATCATAAATCATATTTTTAGAAGATATTGATAGGACTGGAAATATATCAGAAAGTACACATACCCCTGATATAGATGTCGCAGATAGGTATATACGATGAAAATAAAGAATATTTTAATGAAGGCACCGATTGTTTTACGTCCAACAATGTGCCAATTGAATTAACATCAAGTCGATATTTTGTTGGTTACATAGCTCAACGAATATCTTGCGTTAAATGTCGTGTGGATATAATCAAACCAGCGCAAATTTTGTCATATCCTTCAGAAATGTTCGTTTATGCAAAAAATTATATAAAAGATTCCGACTTTGGAAGTTTGGGCGCTCCATCAGATTTATTTTTTGAAGTTTGCAAAATTCATATAAGTCTTCGAAAAAATTTTTTTAGAAAATAAATCTATAAAAAACAAAAAAACATTTGTAGTTGGCCAAAAAATACAAAAAATACAATTTATTCCTTGGTTTGATGAAAATAACGAATGTTATAAACACAGAATGGAGATGCTTAATTTGCTAATTGTTGTTTTACTACGGAAGCATTCCACATGAGAAACATACAAATTCAAATTATCCAGTATGGAAAAAGTTAAAATTTTGAACCATTAAAATGATAAATAAATTTAATAAATACTAAACAAAAAAAAGCATTCGTTTTATTACAACTTCATTCTATACAAAAATAGACACATATGGTAAATACTTACATACATAATTGAATAGTAATATATAATTCGGTGCGAATCGATATAATTTCATTTCTACAACAATAAAACACATATTCTTACCCTACAATAAAACAAACGGTAATATTTGTTTTCCACAGGCTATTTGCACATACATTTTGTGAAAACAAAAAATCTTTCAGTTTGTTTATTATTTTATTTGGCAATGTATGTATACATGCATGCACACACGTATACACGCATATGAGAATAAATTGCTTAGAGAAAATAACAATACGTTCTCTAAGTATAATAAGTTCTCTGAGTACAATAAGTGTACTGAGTCTTTTTTGTTTTCTTTCTCTCAGTTAACGTGAGAGTGAGAACGACGATTCAGCTTTCATAAGAAAGAAGCACAAAATTTTGTCAATTTTAAATACACTGTGTGCAACATCTTTACATATTTATAGTCTTTGGTCAAACAATAACAACGATCATACATACATAATCGTACATACGCATATACATACGTACGATGAGAGCAACACATTGTTACGCTCTTTGTTTGTGTTTATTTTTCTCCTGTCTTCCCTCCCGCATCAAGAAATGATTTTTAAAAGAGATTTTGGTGAGAGCGGGTCTTACTGGTACATCCCGCCATAAGAAATTTTACTTCTACATGATGCGCATTCTTTATATCCATATTCTTTGATTTTATTTAATTTTCTTCAAACATCATAATATATTGTTACGCAGATCGAAACGACCTAATATCGTTTCACATAAAAACAATAAACAAAAGCTACCAGCTACACTAACACATATGTACACCGAACCATACATGAAGCAACAATAACACAGTATGAGTATGAGAGAGATGAATAACCCAAACACAACATAAGCGAACGTACAAGAGGCAATGTGTATACAATACACAAACACAATCTAACGTATACATCGAACATCTTTCAAATAAACCAACAACAACAAGCATGAGAGCAAAAGGGATGGACAAGTAAGCATACGCAACAACAAGTAATGCAGTCGCCATAGAGATTTCGAGAGCGCGAAGCCGCGAACGTTCTTATTCAAGAACGTTCGATGTACTGCTCGTATTGGACTATAAATGAGCAAGACAAAGCAGACGAGGAAGTCAGTTGTAATTGAGACAGTCTTGCGTGAAGTTGCGTGTTAACTAATCAGTCGCGGTGTGAAGACAAGTTGCGTGCGAAGTAAAAAGTCGTGGTTCGAAGATATCCGTTGTGAGCAGTATAGCGAATAGTTGTGTGTGAATAAGATCGAACAAGCAATAAATTGTAGTAATTATTGTTGTATCCGTTAAGTGTGAACAGTGGCACATAAGAAAGTGTGGACAATAAAGAGAGTTTAATTAAAATAAGACACATATTTGCTTTTACTTGGTTTGCAATCAACGAACTCATATTTAAACGTTTATAAAAAGGTAAAAACGTAACAATATATATATTTCAATATAAAATATGGACAATGCGTTAAAATTTTCTTTTTTCTTTTTGTATATTAAATTTTTTTTTAAAAATGTATTTTTTCAAAGAGCTTTTGCTGTAATGCAGGGAATATTTTAATTAATAACGAAAGAGTTCTCTCCCTTTCTGCTTAAATTATTAGGTCTTAGTGATCGATTACACTGGAGCGGAAATCATAAAAATATAAGCGTCCCGGCCAATTTCCAGAACAACTATACAGAAGATATAGAAATTGTATTTTTAAATAGTTGTTATTGCACGCCACTTTATAGGTATGTGTTTAAATCCGCGATCGGCTGACATATACTACTACAATTTGCACTTGTATAAGTGTAAGAGCGAGAAAACAAGAAATGAGAAACAGTTGTACTCTCATTTTCACCACAAGCAGGCATGGAAAACTGAAATTTATAAATAATACTAAGCAAAAAGAAAAATTGTAATTTTTTAGTTCAAAAGTAGTAAATATTTTACTGAGTAGTGGTTTGTGTATTTTTATTTATTGTTTAGTAATTCGTAAAAAAAATCAAATATTGTTTTATGAAAAAAATTTTAACCTATTTGTCAGCAATTATTATAAATTTTAATGAATTTCCAAAAACATATAATAAATAACCTATTTAAACACCTAAAGGCGATAAAAAACATTTAAATGTTTATAATTCCAAAAACTACTTTATATGTAGTGGAGACGCTAAAAAAAAGGTAAAACAATATACAGAATTATCCAACTCTGCATTTACATATTTTCATGTACAAAAGCAATAAACGAGCGAAACACAACCTTCTTCTGTGACAGCTCATAAGAGACTGAATTGTGTTTTCTATGCGTGTGAGTAGTCTGTGTATATTTTGTAACGGCCAAAATACACTGTGTATAGGAGTTGCCGATCGTGGGTTTAAATGGAATCCTTCAATTGAACTTGGAAATTTAAAAGTTATTAAATTTTACATATTTCATACAATTATACATTTTTGGCAATTGAACACAAAACATTTTTATTGAAATAAGAATTTTTTCCTGTTTTCTGTTTGCTTTGGTAAGTAAGAAGAAATAAGGATATCTAATATTGGTTGCTTAAGCCTTCTTTTATTATTCAAATAACAATTGAAATCATGAAATTAATTTTTCGGTTATTATTTATTTTGTCTGTTTAGGTACAAAATTTGTTATTAAAGTTGTATTCCCTAAAATAAAGATATTTTTAAGAGTGTAGACGTACACATGGCGGAACAGATTATGAATTAAGCCGAAAGTACATACCGTCCGATTCATGCGTGCTTGCGTTACATGCGAATACCGAAAAAGTAGAATCAGTGTAGTTGTTTGTGACAAGTTACAGAAGAAACGCATAGAATGCATAGACGCAAAGAAGGATTACTTTCTACTTTTCTATGCGACTCATGCAGTGTTGGAAAATGTCAGCAGTTTTTTAAACTTGGCATGCCAAATTATATACTATTGTGAATGGTTTCGATAAATACGTTTAAATAGTACATTACTATTTTCGCATTTTTCTTTTTGCATTACAAAAATATTAATAAAAACATATTTCATAATAAAGTTTATTACTAATTTAAGAGGAAAATACATTAAAATGCATTTTTTAACACATTTCTTTCATGAACAAAATATGTATATGATGATTGTTTATATGTACATATATATGATTGTTTTTATGTATTGAGTGTCATCTATTTTGAATTTATTAATTTGTAAACAAGAAAAATGGAGGATAAATTAACTGAAAACACTCGTCTTGTGTTCGATTGAGGATTTTCGTAGGCCTTAACAGCACAAAATATCACATATATATACTCATAAATTGGTAATTAATGTCATAAATTCTTTAAAAATCAAAATTTGATTTTCTATTTTTCCCAAAAGTGTTCTTGTTTGCTTGTTTGTCGTTTACCACATCAGCTGATCGAAACAAGAAACCAGAGCATAAAACGTATGGTGTGTAACTTGCAATAAAAACCGCATAGAATGCAAGAATCGCATGTAACACAAACACGCATGAAACGGATGGTATGTATGTACTTTCGGCTTTAAGTTGGAAGTACATACCATTCGTTTCATGCGCCTTGCGTTATATGCGATTCTTGCATTCTATGCGATTTTTTATTGCAAGTTACACACATGCGTTTTTATGCGACTGGCTTTTTGTTTTGATCAGCTGCTGTGGTAAACAACAAACAAGCAAACAAGAACACTTTTGGGAAAAATAGAAAATCAAATTGTGATTTAAAAGAATTTATGGCATTAATAACTAATTTGAGCCGTTTATTTTGAAAGTGGTTTAAGTCCATTTTTTAAAAAAATTTAGTTAATGATAACAATAATCATAATCCTATATAATCTTTTATTTTATAAAAAAATTAAGTCTAGTATCATTAATATTGCTAAGATTTGGGGCACTTGAAAATTAGTTAGTTAACGAAATGGAAAAAAATTTATTTTGAAACTGGTTTAAGTCCATTGAAAGAAATAATTTTTTTCATAAAAAATTAAAAAATATTAGTGGCGAACCTGTAATTGGTAAGGTAAATGTTTTAGAAAGAATCTATGGAAGTGGATACAGAGTTCAAAGTACTTGATTTATTACCTTGTCGGGGAAGACCAAGGAACTTCAATAAAATAAAATTAACACCACTATACAAAAATGTACGTCCCATTTCAACTCCTAAGTATAAGGATATGATGGAGTTACTAAGGTATATACTACCTAAGCACCATGAACATTTTAACAACCTCACACATAATCTAAATGAGGAGAAATAATATGGTAAAATCTTTAATATTATCCTTAATAAATTAATGTTGGTTTAATTTTTTAATAGATGAATTAATATTTATTTTTAAATACATGTTCTTCTAATTACATACATATATAAAAATCTGTATCTAAATTGAAAGCTTCCCTATTTATTTTAAGGCTATTACATTCATTTGCATTAAAAATAAAATATTTACATTTTTTGTTATTTAATATCTTTAAAATAATAATTTTAAGAACTTATCTTAAAAATCTAACTAATTAGAGGAATCACTAGGTATACAATGCTTTTGGATAATTTGTTCAATATTATTGTGAAACTAAAGTATTTTGTTTGCTAATAAACCCCATGTAATAATTATATTGGAATTATATAAACTTAGTGGAGTAACTTTAAGTGAAAAAATTGACTTATAATAATATTAAACAAAGAACACTAAGGGGACTTATTCCTTTCCACAAACAAAAAATTCATTTTATTAATTTTGAAAGTGGTTTAAGTCCATTTTAGGTTCTGAAACACAGCTTATTTTTCTAGTAAAGTTTAAAAAAAGTATTACGTTATATACTCGTATTCTAACATGTTTAAGGTTACTAACCCATAAAAACAACTTAATACCAGTTAACAATATTTTTGAAACAATTCAAACGCAAACCCTTAAATATCTCAATATAAGAAAAAATGGACTTAAACCACTTTCAAAATAAACGGCTCATTTATGAGTTTACATATGTGATATTTTGTGCTGTTAAGGCCTACGAAAATCCTCAAACGAACACAAGACGGGTCCCTGAAGGAAACATGTCGACAAGTGTCTCCAAGTCACCAGTTTTGTCGACTTTATGGTGACGTTGTGACCGAAGCGTCAACAATTATTTAATTTGCCTTTGATGAGAAAAAAAATTGTCAATTGTCAAATTGTCAAGAAATTATAAACGTTTAATAAAAAAACAATCAATGTTATATAAAAATAGAAGTAGTGAAAATGAGACAATTATAAGTGTAAATTGTGAAAATTTTGTGGAGCCTGAATGTTCTGTGTCGTCTCAAATAGATTTTCCAAAATATAGTTTACGCGAGAAGATAAAAAATTGGTATAATGCACACAATTGTTAAACAAAATGAAATTGCTTCAAATCTTATGGAATTTTTCCCTATCAACTCTGAAGAAAAACTGAGAGAATTTGATGCTATTTTGAAAACTCATTCAGACCCATACGTAAGTATTTAATTTTATTGTGGAACTACTTCAACGAATAAAATTGCATTTTTTGTTTATATTCAATAGATTCGATAAATGAAATCACTCCCTGGGGGCAGAACGAAACCTTCATGAAATATTTGGCCAAAATATTATCATGAATTTTAATGTTGATGGCTCTTTTGCCAAAAAGAGGTTGCGCGAATACTCAAATGTTTTTAAAGCCCTAATAGGTAATAAATGCTTGTTTGTGTTCTCATAAATATTTGTAATATTTTAACAATTTGTTTCGTTTTTTAATATCAGATGTAATATCAACTTTCAATGAAAATTCGGACAAAACACTTAGAGCAGCATTTCAGCGCCAAAAGAAAAAATATTTCAAACAAATGGGTCGCAGCAAAACCAAAAATAATGAAAATCGTGAAGAAGACGACTCTCCCAAAGAAGATTAATAATTTTACTTCTACAAAAAAAATTATTTTGATGTTTCTATATAAATAAGAGAGACTTAATTAATTGTACCTTTTTAGTTTTTATATTTAATAAAATATAAAATATTTACAAAATTGAAATTTTATTGTCGACTTTTACTACAGAAAAGTACCAAAAGTGTAGACTAGAACTGCTAAATTGTACTATTGATTCACTGGTTCCAATGTCTATATATGGTCCCAAAAGAAGTACCTAGTCAATAGTACTAACGTCAGTGTTAGATTTTCAATGACACACACATGTTAAATGTCTATAGTAAAAAGCATTGCCTGTCATATAATAAGTCAGTAGTACTGGTGACTGTGTCAATAGTAAGTCAGTACAGTTTCACTATTGACATTTCCTGCAGGGGTGTTTTCAGTTAATTTATCCTCCATTTTTCTTGTTTACAAATTAATAAATTCAAAATAGATGACACTCAGTACATAAAAACAATCATATATATGTACATATAAACAATCATCATATACATATTTTGTTTATAACACACACAATCCATAAAAACAATCGACAACTAGTATACACATTTTGTTGATGAAAGAAATGTGTTTAAAAAATGTATTTTAATGTATTTTCCTCTTAAATTAGTAATAAACTTTATTATGAAATATGTTTCTATTCTAAAATGCGAAAATAGTAATGAACTATTTAAACATATTTATCGAAACCATTCACAATAGTATATAATTTGGCATGCCAAGTTTAAAAACTGCTGACATTTTCCAACACTGCATGAGACGCATAGAAAAGTAGGATTACTTTCTACTTTTCTATGCGTCTATGCATTTTCTTCTGTAACTTGTCACAAACAATTACATTGATTCTACTTTTTCGGTAACGCAAGGCGCATGAAACGGATGGTATGTACTTCCACCTTTATTACAGAAAACCGATTTACAGATTAAAACCGTAATCTCTTTCAATATACTTATTTGCTTTGAAAACATAAGGGCATTAAAAAGGCCATTGTTAGCAAATGGGGGAACTCTTATAAATTTAAATCAACTTAAATCAATCAATTTTATGTGATAATAAAAGAAAGAACTTGTGTTCCAAGAATTTATCTTTTGTTTTATGCTTTGCATCGTTCTTTTTGTAGTATTTTTAATAACGTTTTAGTATAATAATGAAATTGTACTTATATTACTCAAGGTTAGTCATTTACAGATAGAGAGTTAAGAAAAATGTTTCAAAAATAATTGTTGATGTTTTGGCAAAAAAATTTCAAAAAATATTCAATAATAAATAAATTTAATAAAAAGTTAATTATTGTATGACATCCAAAAGTCTTCTATAACTGAAAACTTAAACATTCTATAATGAAATGATAATGGCAACAGCCATCCCATATAGTCACGGTGAGTCATCTTTAATCTTATTATTCGTTTTAAATATTGTTAAACTGATACCTGAATCTGGCAAAAATTATGCGAAAGTGTTGCTACACAGACCTATAAGTTTGTTAAAAACCGTTATAAATTAACATCAACACTAAATGTAAATAAGAGTATTCCGGACCATCAATTTCGCTCGAAAAATAAATTGGGCAATTCACACGACTTCGTGTCGTGTATGTTGTATTGAATACACATGGTTGTTTGTGAACGCTCAATGCTATGCTGTATTGTGTATTTCGTATTCCAAATGTATTTTTTTTGGCATTCAAACAATTTGATTGCACGAAACCAACACAACTTTTGAAAAACATGAAAAAAATGTGTATGAGTGTATCGGATTTTTACATGAAAATTATTAACTACAAGCATACACTGTTGTATAATCGTCCAACAATACACTCAATACAACGATACAACGGCTTGTGTGAATTGACCAAATATTTCACTATTTAACAATCCCACAAACGTGTGTATATATATACATATATATATATATATACATACATATACATAAACTTCTCTAGAGATATTTACTAATTTATTGTAATTAATATTGTTTATTTAAATTATTTATTAAAATTATAATTATTGTATATTAAATATCAAATTAGGGAGTGATATTTTTAAAAATGTAATGCTTGAGGTTGTACCAATTTTAGATTATTAAATAGATATTTATTATATCAGTAAAATCATCAACGCATTGCTCTTAGTCCACTAGAATTTCCTTGCTCGTATTTCATTGGACTGGCATATTATTTACACATATACATATGTGACTTGTACCAAAGAAAATAAAGTATAAAGAATGTGCATTTCAACATATTTTGCAATATTTTTCAAAAATACTTCATGACGCGGGAGGAAAGATAGAAGGGAAGGAAAGAGAAACGAAGAGCGTAATAATGCGTTGCTCTCATCGTGCGTTTTTGTTGTTTGAGCACTTTTTTATTAAATTTTCTGAAATCACTTATTCTGGTCAGTGTTGCCACGAAAAAAAATATTGCAACCAACATTTATGAAAAAAATTACCAAATAAGAAAAAATATAACCAAAATTAAATTCACAGTTTTTTATTTTATTTTTTCAAATATAAATTATAATTAATACAACATATTGTTACGAAAATGGAAATGGTGTTGTTAAAATAATAAGCAAAAGCTCCAAAAACAACACAATGGAGTTGATCACGCATAAAAACAAAAGCTCCAAAAACAAAACAATGCAGTTGTTCACGTGATCAACGAATGAGTAAGCATATAGCAACAAAAGCAACAGGGTTTGTTTACAAAATCGATGAATAAACAAATATAGCAACAAAGACTGCGTATAAAAGAAATATAGCAGAAAGACAAAGAAACAAAACAACAACAACTCTGCCTGGACGAAAGTAAATAAGATACACGAACAACAAAAATGGAATCAAGTTGTTTACATTTTTGGATTGTTCCCGAAGGTCGTCATCATCCTTCAAGGGCATTCATCACACTGTTGATCGAGTGATATAAAAGGCAAGATAAAGCGAGCAACGATGATTCAGTTAGAATTCAGTCAGTCGTGTATGAAGACACGTTATTCTCAGAGTACGAGTGAAGTTAGTCGTGTGACGACGTCGCGTTGAATTGAGTGAGAATTCAACCAGTGGTGTGCGAAGTGACGAGATCGAGTTATAATCCAGTCAGACTTGTGTGGAGACAAGTTGCGTGAAGAAAACAGTTGTTAGTGTTGTGCTTACAAAAGAAGGTTGTGAGCAAAGAAGAATAACTAACAAGTGTTGTTGTTGCTTATAAAAAAGGTTATAAGCAGAGAAATATCGCGAACAAGCACATATTGTGGAAATTATCATTGTATGCGTAGAATAAGTTCGCACAGTGGCACGAAAGTTGTGCAGAAAATAAAGAATTGACTTAAAATTAAACACAGATTTATTTTTATTTTATTTGCAATCTACGAGCTCATATTTTTAACGTTTTTAAAAGGTAAAAACGTAACAATTGGTGTCAGAAGTGGGATTGCAAAATTTAAAAATAAAAATAAATGAAGATGAAACTCGCCGAGTTAAGAGTGGAGCGGCTCAAACAAGAATTGGCTAAATTGGCGCTGCCAACAATGGGCACAAAGAATGAACTCCAGAGGCGGTTAAGGGAGGAACTTCAAAATCGCGGCATTGATATCGATACTTACGACTTCGAAGACGAAGAGGAACGTGAGTTACAGACTCCTGCAACCCCCAGCGGTGTGGACATGAGTTCGGTGCTATCCGCACTAATGGAACAAATGCGAGAAATGCAGGAAGAGAACAAAAAGCTATTCGAAGCCTCTAGAGCCGAAAACCAGAAAGCGTAGGAAGAGAACAAAAAGCTATTCGAAGCCTCTAGAGCCGAAAACCAGAAAGCGCAGGAAGAGAACAAAAAGCTATTCGAAGCTTCTAGAGCCGATAACCAGAAAGCGCAGGAAGAGAACAAAAAGCTATTGGCAAAACTTGAAGACAAACTAGATGCGTATGATGAGACGCTAGATGAAATAATTGAGTCATTCGGCGGAAGAGTTACAAGTGTCGTCGAAGAGGTGTCAAGTGTAGAAGAGGCCGTTGACACGGAAGTAAGTAACTTGGAAAAGTCCGTGGAGGGTAAACTCGTCATGATGGAGGAGAAGAGCCAGCGACCGGAAGGAGTACGAGCCGAATCAGCAGTAGCTGACAGAAATGGATGTGACGATGAAGAGAAGGCCTTGGAACTTAACTTGGTGTTAAAAGGTGCCGCCGCTGAGACTCTAGAAAACATGCCAGCCAGCCGCAGAAACAACTACAGTGATTTAATGGTGGCGTTACAGCGTGAATTCGGCAACGAGCACGAAAGAGAACTGTACTCTATGGAGTTGGGGTACCGTGCGCAAAAGGGTGGTGAGTCACTGCAAGCCCTTGTAGTGAAGGACGACAAATTAGTGCAGCCCACATACCAGGGAGGAAACCGTCTACTGGTAGACAATTGTAAGACCGAGGCGCGTGTAAATGGTATACGCGCCGATGATGTCGGATTGGCGGTGTGGACTGCACGAGAGACAATCTTCGAAGAGACCATGACCTTAGTACTAGCCCAGGAGACCGCTTGCATGATTTCTACAGCACAAGCGAGAAAAGTGCGGGGAGTGGAAATCGCGGAGGAAAAAGGACGCCTTTTGCATAAATCTAAAAAGTTGTTAAGGCAAGTTGTGGCAGAAGCCGGACGAAAGGGCAAGCTGAGGCTTCTCAACTGTGGAAAAAGCGGTCACGTCCCGAAGAAACTAGAACGCGCCACGAGGAAGGTCAAGATCCGATTCACCATCAAACGAGCGGGAGACCAGCCATCATCATCATCAGCGGGGCAAGTGCTGGTTTCCTAGAAGCGAGATCCCCACAAGGTCTAGTAAAGCGAAGTCGAGGTCAGCTGATATAAGTCGGACGCACTTTTGGAGCGGATAACATCAGCAGGTCCTTTGTATTGCCAGAAACCGGTATATTCTCGTCGAGACGGATTACTTCAGCTAATGGCCGGAAGTGTATGCCATACCCAATCAAGATGCGAACACAATAGAAAAGGTTTTTGTGAGCCACTGGGAATGCTGCTACTAGGTGCCAATAGAGCTACACTCCGAGGCAGAAGTTCGAGCCAGACGTATTCAAGGGAATGTGTGAGTCATACGGAATGGTAGAACAATTTGGTCGAAGCCTGGAGGAATACTCGAGAAACGTAGTGATCAAGCAACAAAGAGACTGGGATGAACACATTTCGAGGTATCTACTGGCGTATCCATCTGCGATGCATGATCCCACAGCTAGATCAACGGTCAAGGTTATTTACAGGAGAGGAGATAATGAGCCTATTCGGGACGAACAGGCTTAAGTGGGCGGCAGTGTTACGAAAATGGAAATGGTGTTGTTAAAATAATAAGCAAAAGCTCCAAAAACAACACAATGGAGTTGATCACGCATAAAAACAAAAGCTCCAAAAACAAAACAATGCAGTTGTTCACGTGATCAACGAATGAGTAAGCATATAGCAACAAAAGCAACAGGGTTTGTTTACAAAATCGATGAATAAACAAATATAGCAACAAAGACTGCGTATAAAAGAAATATAGCAGAAAGACAAAGAAACAAAACAACAACAACTCTGCCTGGACGAAAGTAAATAAGATACACGAACAACAAAAATGGAATCAAGTTGTTTACATTTTTGGATTGTTCCCGAAGGTCGTCATCATCCTTCAAGGGCATTCATCACACTGTTGATCGAGTGATATAAAAGGCAAGATAAAGCGAGCAACGATGATTCAGTTAGAGTTCAGTCAGTCGTGTATGAAGACACGTTATTCTCAGAGTACGAGTGAAGTTAGTCGTGTGACGACGTCGCGTTGAATTGAGTGAGAATTCAACCAGTGGTGTGCGAAGTGACGAGATCGAGTTATAATCCAGTCAGACTTGTGTGGAGACAAGTTGCGTGAAGAAAACAGTTGTTAGTGTTGTGCTTACAAAAGAAGGTTGTGAGCAAAGAAGAATAACTAACAAGTGTTGTTGTTGCTTATAAAAAAGGTTATAAGCAGAGAAATATCGCGAACAAGCACATATTGTGGAAATTATCATTGTATGCGTAGAATAAGTTCGCACAGTGGCACGAAAGTTGTGCAGAAAATAAAGAATTGACTTAAAATTAAACACAGATTTATTTTTATTTTATTTGCAATCTACGAGCTCATATTTTTAACGTTTTTAAAAGGTAAAAACGTAACAATATGTAGTAAGAAAAGAAACAAAAATAACAAACTAAAATTTTAGTCTTACAAATAAATTCATTTCTACAAACAAAAGCTCTTTTTATAAGAAAAATAAATAACCAAATCCGGAAATTTTGGTTAAAAATAGCTAAACGGCAACACTGGTTGTGATTAGTGAGCAAGAGAGAGAAAATAAGTCGAGAGAATTTATTTATTTACAGCCATAGAAAACTGTCAATAATATACGATACTTTGATTTTCATTTCACCAACATACATATGTAAAGCTATCTATCTTAATAATTTTAGATAAATAAAGATAAAATAAAAAATCCATTTTTTTATTAAAAGAACATAAAGCTATCCATCTTTGGCTTAAAAATTATACCTAGTTTTTTTTTAGATAAACAAAAATAAAAAAAACCATTTTTTATTAGAAGAAAAATTAAAAAATTAAATACGGCCAGCTAATGACATAGAACATTTTTAACATAAAATATTTTTTGAGTGTTATTCTGAAATAAAATGATAACGCATCCGCTACACATGTGTTCTTGTCGCAGTCTGATCGACAACTAAATCAAATAACACAAGAATGCGTGTGAGTTCTCTCTGCACAATTGTGCGGGTAGTGATGTTAAACAAATTTTGGTGAGAGCGGGTCGTAATGTTACAACCCGCCATAAGAAATTTTACTTCTACATGATGCGCTTTCTTTATATCCATATTCTTTGCTTGTACATTAATATATATCTATAATTATATTCCTTTTTATTACAAAACTCTACAAAAACTGTACAATTCAGCAGGGCACGACTATAATTCACATCAGATTTTACACAACAAATTAGTTTATGTAGAAAAATATTGAAGTAATGATTTCGACACAGTGTTCCATAAATATCTATCCAAAGGAAGCAGATGTGGAATCACTGCTCTTGAATTTTAATGGTAATATCAGCCTAGGTGCTACCCCACCAACTCGATTAACTAGGATTCATCTGCAGAAATTAATCGCTTTAATTCGAATAAAAATTAAAAGAATGTGCGCATATCAGCTAAAACTGTACTATTATTTAAAAAAAGAAAAATGGATCATTATGCTACCCTATGAAGTATGAAGTTGACGTGGTCTAGTAGGTAGTGAATTTGCTTATTAGACGAGAGGCCTCGGTTCAAGCCCCAGGTCCGATATACGAAAATATGAAAAAATATTTCTTCGGAGACTTCCTCAGCAAATTTCTGGCAAAAACTCTGAGAGTAAATAAAATTACCATGAAAAGTTTCTCAAAAATCTGTCGTTCGGAATCGACTTTAAACTGTAGGTCTCGCCACTCGTGTATAAAATTAACGCACACAACATAAGTGGTGTGAGAAGCTAGGTCGTAATCGTGACTGAATTATGTATATATGTATATTCAATAAATAATTGGGATTTTCTAAGTATTCTGTGTCACATTTTGCTTTAAAGTTCATTAAAGGTGCACGAGATATCTGGGTGGTATTTTGTCTTATCGTGGAAATGAATCAAAAGTCCTACACTTGTCCGATTTATATTTTAAAATATAACGATATTCTTACGATCCTTATCTTCAGGTCAATTGGTATGTTTATAACATAACATTGTGAAAGAATTCTGTTTGTTTGTTGTTTTAGAGAATAAAGACTATTTATTGCCAGCTCACATTGAATACATTTCAAGACATGTATGTTGATATAGACAAATGAATATGAAACTGTATCAGTGCTATTACATTTTTGCGTACAAACTTATATACTCGTAAAATTTTCGCACTTACGAACATGTGTTTCCTCATTAAAAATTTTCCTAAGAAATTACTTTCTCACATTTTCATTTTCTTAAATTTTATATCATTTTAATTGAGTCTATAGAAATAGCATCGATACCTGTGCGCTTACAACACTTGCATGCATACATACAATGTATGTATGTATGTATGTATGAACTTTGCACAATTTTTCGCCTGCGAATATATGTTCATACAATTACTAAGGCAAACGATGATGATGATGATGGATATAGCAAGAGTGCTCATGGGAGTTGAAACAGGTGCTGCATACATAAACATTTTTATTCTAGTGGTTCTTTAATTGTTAATACTTAGAACAGCAACTTTGAAAAATTTCGGGTTGATGCTTAAGTACAACGACTAAGTTAGCCAAAATACATAGATATGGTAGAACAGAACTATAATTCATTTTTAAATTGAATATCGTTGTACCTACTAGAAGCGTGGTTAAACTTAAAAGTAGTTTAGAATTTGCACCCGCATTGAAAATGAAACCTTATTAAAGAAAGAAAAAATTTCTTTTTTCTCTTTTCTAACCATAGTAATATTTAATCGCCACAATTCCATGAGTTATTTGGCAAAGTAATTAAATGTTTATAGCTATGCATGCTTAAAGAATTTATTACTGATTATTCATCACAACACTCTCCTTTGCGAGATGGTGAAATTATTTTGAAATTTTCAAATACATATTTCATTTGGTTGACATAGTATTAGAAATAATAAGGGCCATTATTACAAGTCGCCGTGGTCTAGTAGGTAGTGTGTTGGCTTATTAAACCGAAGGCCCGAGTTCGAATCCCAGGTCAGACATCAAAACGAAAATATTTCTTCGGCGACTTCCTCTCAGCAGATTTCTGGCAAAAACTCTGAGAGTAAATAAAATTGCCATGAAAAGCTTCTCAATAAAATTTGTCGTTCGGAGTCGAATTTAAACTGTAGGTCCCGCCACTCATGTATAAAATTAACACACACAACATGAGTAGTGTGAGAAGCTAGGACTGAAGGGTGCGGGCTTCTTGGGGACGATTGCTGTAGACTGTCTAATGGTGAAGGTATAGCACTGGCCATTTTATAGTCACCTAGCAGCAACTCGTTTCCTTGCCGTTCGCATCTTGAGATGTCCACAAACACTACTCCCTCTCTTCCACCTTCCTATAACCCATTTTCCTAAAACCTGCACAATGCACTGCATGAGTAGGGGCCATCCCCTGAGTGCTGGTTCACCAAAAAAAAAAAAAAAAAAATTATTACAACTAGCCGTTAACTAAAGGGAGGATTTTAACGGGTAGATAAATTGTTTTTCATTATTATGAGTACCCAATAAGATAGATGTGATCGTTAAGTTAAAGGGAAGATCATCCTACCTTTAACATTTAAAGATCACTTTATGTTTGAAATTGCCATATCATATACTATTTTCGATATGGCAACTTCAAATTTAAACAAAATGAGCATATACAACAAAAAAACGAAGCCCGCTGTTGTCATTGCGTTAAACAAAAACTTGTTTAATTGAGCAGTTTTATCGACTTTGCTCCGGCACTGCCATATTTTAATTTTATTTTATCTGTAAGTTGTAATAACGAAAATCAGTTAAAGGTAACTTTACAGTTCCCTTCAGCTAAAGGCACCTTTAAATAAACCGAAGTTTAACGGCAAGTTGTAATATTATTTATGGTAAAATTAACAGTATGATATGGAAAGTTAACAGTAGCACAGGTTTTCCGTTCATTTGGCGATTAATGTTGGCGTGTCCAACCTCCAGACATGGTATCAACGCTTTTAGTTATTTATTTATTTATTGGTGAAATCCAGTACACCAAGCATGTAATCTTATTTAATAGTACTGTTTATACAATTTTATAATGATTAAAATAAAAGTAAAAATTATATTGGTTAGCCTTGCGAATGGAGAATTCCAAAAAAAAGAAAAGTGTGTTAAAATTGCTGTTCATTGCTTTTCAATAGAATTTCTGGCGGAAGTTGATTCCCCGAACGAATAGCATTAATATAATATAAAAGTGGCTTTCAGATACCTGTTTCCGGTACCTTATGGCGCTTACCCTGTAGCCTCTCTTAGTTCTAGAAAGTTGTAGCTTATTAAATAGGTAATTTTGGTTCCTTTAGATCGATAATCTTGTGTAGGAAAAATAGAATGCGATATTTCAAAAGGTTAGTAAATGACATATTGTAGATTTTGTAGGAAAAATGAGAGATACTGCTATATCTACTGCGTCCATAAATGTATCTTGCTATGTTATTATACATACATAAGTTACGTTAAGTTTATTTTTGCTAACAGAGCCCAGACCCGCAAAGAGCTCACATCCATACAAGAGGGTATGAATTAGGTATGTTTTCGTCAAGAGGATACGTACATATATTAAAAGGTGTACAGGATTGAGTCCTACAGAGATTCCTCAGTATAGAATACGTTTTCCCACAAATTGTATTAACATTGTTCCGTCCAGGAAAATTGACTATTAAAAATAATACCTAAGTTCTTGGCACATTGTACCAATTCTAAGTGTGAGTTATCAACGACTAATGGTGGTGGTAGTAGACTTGGCAAAAGGCCAAATTTCACAATTTGATTTATTCACGCTCAAGCAGAGACCATTTGAAGTAGCCCATTTAAAAATATTGTCAAGTTCCTGGTTCACTTTATATATACAATTGTCGATGTAAGCTTTAAAATAGCTAATGTAGAGTTGGACGTCATCGGTATACATATGTATATTTGAATTCCGCAGTGAGTAATACGGGGAGGTAGGTCATTTGAGTACATAATGTATAGCAGAGGACAGAGAATTGAACCCTATGGTACACATCTTCGTACTGGACTGCTAAATGATTTTACATCACCAGGATGAACTGTCTGACTTCTCTTATACAGGTACAGCTGCGTGCAACTAATTAAGGACACAAAGCATACATGTGAGCATGATGCAAAAAATTCAAATGGTTGTATGATATTGTCAAAATTTGTTTTTTAATTTCATTAAAAAAAAAAATATCACAAAATAAAGCATAAAGTAAAAAAGTTATTTTTTAAAAATAATTTTAGAGTTCTTTAAAGATCATTCTTTTAAAATGACTAGCTGTGCACTTAAAGCTAACGCAGTTCATTGTATTAGACAGTAAATGAGATCTGATTATACAAATTGAGTGTATAATTCGTGTATAATATCGTGACTTAATTTGTTTCTTTTCTTTGTTCTTACATCTGTAATTTTTTTTTGATTAATGTGGTAAAAAAAAAGAATTTTAAAAATTCCCTACATATCGCTTAAAATAGAAAATCTCTCCAATTTTCCCCAAGTTTTAAAATTTTTGAAAATATCCCTACAAAAAGGGAAAATTCCCTACATCTGACATCACTGCTTGTGACAAAGATGTCTTGCTCAACAGTATCGGCAAATAACAGCTGTTTGAGGCTGTGTTGCCTACTATCAAAACTAAAACATCACTAAAATCGCAAAAAAATTTATGAAATCAGATTTGAAGAAAATAAATAATTTATTTTATGGAAACCGTTTTATTCGTTGTAGATGTATTCATTATATACGTATAAATATTTGGGTGCCTGCATATACAGAGATACATTCAGAGTCTAAAATTTAAATACACGTTAATGCATATATCAATTGTTATACACTTCTAGATCAAAGCTATTCATGGGTTGTAATGATTTTTTCAGTAAAATGGTTATTTTTTTTAAATCTCATTAAAGACAAATAAAGAGTTCTTGTTTTTGTTATAGAAAATTTTTCATTTTTATTGCAATGATTTTGATTTTTTCTCCAAATTTCACGACAAATTTTGTTCCTGAATATAAGCAGGTTAACATATTCAAAGTACAATGTTATGAATGGAAATCTTGAAGTGGACTGTACGAGTCATTATAATGGAGAATTGTAATTCAACGCAGCAACATAATTCCAAGTTTCCTTTTACACAAGTATAGTTCATTTTGGAATTCAATCATTTTGGAGGATACATTTTCAACCAAAGTGACATAAAAATCTTTCTCAAAAATATCTATAAATAATTTTCAAATTAGACCTAAAAGAAATCCTTCAATTTATATATGTATATTCGATTTCCAATTTTTAGATTTAACATCTATTTTAAGTTATGTACATCATTTCAGCGATTTTCAAATATGCTGATTGGCTACACTGGAAAAATGTAAACATTTCTTTATGTTAATTTTATTGTGATTAAAAACATAATTTTTCTGTTTTTTTCTTTTTTTTATGCGCTGAACCCACTTTCAAAGCCATAGTCGTCTTTCTTTTTTTCCATTCGCAAAATATCACAGAAGCTCCGCAACACAAAACGAAAAAATATTCACCTTCTATTACGTGTGAAAGTGTGTATATGTACGTATTTTTGTTTGCCAACATTCTAGTCAAACATTTGTTTTGTGGCAAATATTTTTTAAGTGTTTGCCGCTATTTGAAGAAACAAAAATGGGAAAATAAATGTATGTACGTAGTGTGACCACAAAACAAAATTTTAATTGTTTCTGTCATATTTCGGGCAAACAAGGGAAAACAAAATTGTGGCAAACATTTGCCATATCTGACCGCACCTTTAGTCCACGAACAGTTTCGAATAATTCCAACACCCTACCCACCGATTTTCTCCAATGCTGAATGAAACAAACTATATCCGTGACTATATCAAGCTCCTCCAAGTTAGTGGTGACCTTACATATTGATTGGTTTGTTCCCTAATCCAACAAACCGTCTTTTCTCGATTCCACTGCATTCCAAGATAAATTTTTTTATTTATTCTTTTTCAGTCATTTAAATCTGTAAGTTCATCTGAACTGTAAGCCCACTTGGTTGTGTCATTTTTAAGGACCTACTCAGTCTTTTTGTTCTTTCGTTTATCCAGTCGTCCGGCATGAAGGTCTCTTTGACAGCTACGTGGAATGAAAGGAAAATGGAATTTAACTCAATCAATTAACCAATTAATTGAATAACATTTTACTCATTTAAATAAATAAATTTCACAACGAATTTTTTAACTATAATTTTCTTTTATATATTTGTAATTTGTTAATTATAATTTATAATTTTTCTCTCTTTGTTTTCACATAAATATCTTACTCTACAAAAATAATGATCCGTTCCATCTTTTATTTTCATTTAAATGTTTCAAAGATTTTGTCCAATACATTGGACAGTAGGTTTGACGTTAGCCAAATACTTAGTTTTTGCCTAGCAATACTCAGGCTATTTTCAAACATGGGGGAGTGTCGGTACTAGTGTGGGGATGTGTTTCCAGTGCAGGAGTAGGGTATGTTCATTATATGGACAGTAAAATGGATCCATTCCAATATTTGGGCATTTTAAAATGGAATGTAAAGCAAAGTGCCGATAAGTTAAATATATTTGACACATTTGAACCAGAACAACGACCCGAAGTACGTTGCGAAGCTGTTGATCATCCATAATTGTTCAAAACTACTCCAAACACCGGTACAGGCCCCTCGAAAATGGAACAACATAACCCAAGAATTTCACTCCAATCGCGTGTAGTCGATGCCTAGACGTTCGGAAGCAGCAATAAGAGCAAAAGGTTTTGGTTTCAAGTGTTAATACTGTGCCTTTTACTTGAGTCTCTGATTATGCGTTTGACATGACATCCGTTAACATTGTTTCCTTTTATTTTTTAAAAATTTTTTAAATAAAAATGCTAAGTATTGCTTAAACGCTTTTTTAATTATCTATAAATTCGCAACATTATTTTAAAATATTTCCTTTGAAGTGGCAAAATCGTCATCGACATCTCATACCTAGTGTTGAATTATACGTTTGAGCCACTGTATCTTCTTTTTTTCTCTTTAGGTTTTTTTTATTACTCTTACACTTATTGTCGCAGGATTTTTTATTCACTATATTTATTGCTACACTATTGTAATGTTTTTGTAACACAGGCTATTTCACTTGCTTGTCTGTTTATATAGGAAACACAAACAAAATTGAGTGTTTTGTTTGTGTTTTCCATGCAAACAGGCAGGCAAGTCAAATAGCCTGTGTTACAAAAACATCACATATATTCTTTCACGATCTCGCTCGCGAGCATAATAGGCTGCGGCTTACGCACGATCTATTTTGTCCATTAAGGGCTACTAAGGTGTCTGGAACAGTTTTTTTTACCGAAAGGACTTTTCCCGAGGTCCCTGCTCGGGTTCCAATTAAAATTTTAGAATGAGAATAAAATTTTAACAAATAATTTATTGTTGCGTGTTTGTTAAGCTTCTAAATACAATGAGGTGGGAAAAATGTCTTTGCTGATTACACAGCAGATTTGTGTGTATAAAAAATTTAAAGCAACCTTATTCCATTCTTAAAACAATGATTCTATGTTTACAACAAATCTTCAAACTTTCACAGGTATGAAAGCACGTGTTGGCACGTGTTACCCACTATTGGAAGCTACTGGTCTGCTACGTATAGTTTTTCTTATGTGTTCCTCAAAAAATTTATATTTCTACAGCAATATCTCGCAACTACTACCAACAACGCTTGGTAGTAGTATGTATATAAATTTATGTAGGTTAATTATTGATTGTTCCAATTCAATTTGCAAATCAGCTATGAATAATACTAAAGACAATGTTGCCAGAAAATGAATTTCAAAATATGCTAAAACATGAAAAACATAATGCTAAAATGTTCTACGGAATAAAAAAAATGCTAAATTTTTTTAATGTAACATAAATACGATTTTCATTTCAATAAATATAATACATATAAGAAAATTTTGTAAAAAATTATTCGAAATACATTTTACTAAAATATTGATTATACAAAATGATTAATAGACTCAAATATTTCTGATATATGTATCTTCATATTTATCATCATCTTTATCTTCATTTTGATATTTTTCAGATGATCTAATTTTGTTTTGTATTTTGTAAGTGTAACAGCAAGCATTTTCGAATTTGTATTATTGAACATAACAACTCAGGTTTAATTCGATTTCGAATTTTATTTTTAATTAAAGCCATTAAACTTAAAAGCCTTTCAACTTCGGCGTTAGAAAATGGTAAAACGGTTAATGACAATACAAAAATGGACAATTCTTTAAATGTATTTTCGCCGACTGAATTTTTGAGATTATACTCGTATACCTGAATCCAAAAAGACATTGTATCAGACTTTTCATCCCAATGTTGCTTAAGCCCACTTCACACGGTCATACTTTACGTACGTAAAGTCTAATGAAAAAGTAAAATGAAATTCCATCCGTATGACAAAAAAGATAATAAAAGTCGTATGATTTATATTTTTTGCGTTTACATGATCGGTATAAGACAATAACAATGTAAAATGAAAACAGCTGTTACACTTTTTTCTGTGTTTACATAAAAATACATCCCTGATCTAATGCGACTTGCTTGTTTTTTGAATCATTTCAAAAAATGAAGAGAGCCATACGACTGTCAAATTTTTCATCCGTATTTTCTCTCAATGTGTGATGGTTTCATTACATAGTACGTTTAGACGATCACATCCGTACTCTTCTACACAAAATTTTGACAGATCATATTACTTGTGGGACCGTGTAAAGTAGGCTTTAGTAATATAAGACCACTGATTTTGAATAATATTTATATCAGGGGCCGAATTACCGCATTCGTGATCGAGTAGAATTATTCGTAATCTTTCTTCTTTAGATTACCGCATTCGATATCGAATAGGTTGTATCGAAATTTGAGATGATAGCATACGATAACGAGTGTGCAATCGAATGCATATTTTTGAAATGTCATTCGTTAACACTACAGATATCGAAAAGAAATATTTTTACTTAAGCGTGCATAAAAAAACCAAAAAATGTAAGTTTTTATAATTTGTTTTCTTTTTTTAAAGTTAAATAAGAAAAAAAATATTTAAAGGACCAATATAAACAAAATAAATGGAAAACAAAAGGATGAAATGGCCAGTTCATGGTGGAGCATCCTAATTTGGCCAAAAACATACTACCAAACTGCAGCCAAGGAAAAGCAGCATCAAAAAGGTTCTGGGAGCAGCTTATTTTTTCAGGTGTATACTCTATCAGCTTACGACATAATTTGTTTTCAATTTCCTTTAGTACCCTGTTTATCGTTTTGCAAACAGCGCTTTGACTCATTCCCATCAGGTAATCATTCCGTATTGTATGTTGATATCCACCACTGGCTAAAAGCGAAAGAGTTACGGCCAACTGCAATTTTGGTGGTATTGCGGTAGACATATACCCTTAAAAATATAATTCGCTAAGAATAAAATTGAAGGCTTCTTTTGAAAGCCGAAAGCGCTTAATAAATCTGTAAAAAATAAAAGTTTAATTAAAATAAAATTTAAAAATGAAATTCACTTACGCAGGAGCCGGCAATGATAGTGGGTCACTTTTGTCTCGGATTTGTTTTCTAATACGTATAGTATTAGAATCATCCTCTGAGTCGGACGACAATAAAGAAAATAAAATATCAAATGACATTATTTTTAACAAATATGCATAAATATTTAATATACCGGCGAAAATTTAGTTTACTTTTCTTCTTATTCTTCTTTGATGATTGCTTTTTAATGTACATATTAACATATGTTTTTAATAAAACATGTGTCAATTCTATTACATACTAGAAAAAATCTTGTACATTTTATTGTAATTTCGATACGTGAGCTATCGAATGAGGTAATCTATCCATTCGATTCGTCACTAAATTGTACTCGATACGAAAGTCTGTTCGATCACGAATGCGGTAATTCGGCCCCAGATGAATTATACTTAAGCTCTTCTAAAATATGTATGTGTAATTGGACTCCTTAAATGACTTAGAGTATTGTGTATAGAAAACATAGAAATATTTTTTAATATATTAATATTTTTAGGCAAACGAGTTCTTAATTGTTTAACAAGTTCCTTTAGAAACAAAATACATGTACATATTTATATTATATATGTATATGTTAATTCCGTGGACTGTATGGGGAGGAGAGAACACACAAAAAAGGGAACCAAATTAGAAAACTTCCAACGCAATCAAAACACAAATGGAAAAAAAACAACACTTTCCTTTTTATGTTCTTTTGGCACACGAACAATTTCCCATTTTCCTTTTCACTCACTTCAAGCACAACAACAATCTTGTCTGGTATATTTTTTTTTCATAACAAATTTATAATATTTCATTTATTGGTTCAAGTTCTTTTTGTTTGACAAATTTTAAATAATTTCAAATCTTTTATTATGCACAAACTTATAATTTCACTATTTAAATTTACAAGACAGTTATCAAGAAAAAATTACTGCACAAATCTCAACATCTTTAAACATTTTTTTATTATATATACAGTGGCTCCCAGCCTATTTCAACCAGCACCTTTAAAAAAAAAATTTGAATAAGAGTTTATAGAATATGTTTAAAAATTAAACAAAAAAGTTTTATTCAGTCTCAAATTTATGGGCAATTTGTGATCAAAACGTCCGCCAACACCAGAAAAAAAAAAATTAAAACTATTAGTTAATTAATCATTTACTTGTTTGTTTATAGTAAGTGGTTGAAATAAGCTGTGACGAATTGGGTTCCTATATTTTTGGTTTTTAGCTTATAAGTTTACATTTGAGACTGAATAAAACTTTTTTTCTTGATTTTTAAACATATTCTATAAACTCTTATTCAAATTTTTTTAATATCTTGTTTCGTTTATACGAGCTTAATTTTTTTTAAAGGTGCTGGTTGAAGTCGGCTGGTAGCCACTGTACTTTTGAGCTTTTCTTTTGCTTTATTAAATTTTCAAATTCGTATACTAAATACGGAATTGGAAGTAAAAATTCATATCATTGAAAATAACATCATTTACTGAAAGAAGTTAGCTTCAAATGTTCATAAAAGTTTTGTTTTGTGATAGTAATGAAATACGTATAACCAAAACATTTCCAAGAGTAAAAAAATTTTTTTGGAGTAAAAAAAAATTTTTATATCAAGCAAATTATGCTAAAAAGCATTTAGCATTATTTTCAAAAAAATAAATGCATTTTCACGAAACATAATGCTAAATCTAGCACTGAAAGTGCTATAATGGCAACACTGACTAAAGAGGATATACCGATAACCAAATAGTCTAATTCAGAGGACTACCGTTACATCAACATAAAAAAATGGATCCACAATATAAGAATTAAACTCTCTATACTTACACAATATATTGTGAATTGCATAAAATAAGCAATAAAATTAATTTATCCAATTAAATTTCAATATGTTCAATCAATTTGCAAAGGTAAGCTATTTATACAATATTAATTTCTCAGTTCAGTGATTGACTACCCTTATAGCATATATTGGACAGATACAGTGGACAGCAGAAGTCTAGGTACACCAAAATATATAGTCATCAGAAAGTTTCGCATTTTTCTTATGTTTCGTACCTAGACTTATGCTGTCCACTGTATGTCTTACTAATCTGCTAATGTGATTTCTTTTTAATTATGTTTTAAATAGCTCTTAATACTTCACAAAATAAACTCACGTTAATCGTTAACATAGTACAAAATGACAATATTGCCACAAAGTAATTTTTTCTACTTTATATATCTTTTTCATATATACAGTACATATGAGTAGTTGGTGTATTTTTAGTTTTTCAACTAAGCAGAAGGAAATGAAAAATGAAGGCTTTTAACTTTAAAATTAAAGTCAATAAGTTTTACTACGGAGTCAACATTTTAATATTATATTAAAATTTCTGAAAATGTTTATAATTATGTATTTATTAGTGTCACCTGAGTTATGGAAACCCCCATAACAATACCTACAAACCACCCAGATCAACAACAGCTTTAAATATTAATCAACCTACTTAATTCATTCGATGTCATCAATTTATTTATTTATTAATTTACTTCCGAAATAATTCTTAGAACTACATTTTATTATTTTATTCACTGACCTATTTAAAGTTCATTATTAACTTTCTTTATTCTATTCTTGGAATTAACAATCTATATTATTAAATAAGCAATTATTAATTATTTTCTTGTAACTTGCAATTTTTATAAATATTATTATTTATTTATTTTTTTTTTTTATTTATTTATTAATGAAATCATTGCCCAAATCCTGTACAACAAGATGAAAATCTTATATTTAAAGTACAGGAACGTAATATGTAAATAATAATTAACTTAATATAGTAAATGAATAACTGAATAATTACAAGTAGCAATAAGGGAATAAAAACAAAATAGAAAAAGGGAAAAAAAGAAATAACAAATTGGCAAATATATATAAAGAGAAAAAAAAAATAATCAACGAAAATATTGCCCTTTGGTCTAAAAAATGCCTCATCGACCTTTCAGAGGGTCATGAATAATGTTTTAGGGAAACTCATAGGTAAAATATGCTTAGTTTACCTTGACGACATTATTATTTATTCCACATCCCTACAAGAACATATGCAAAACCTCCAATTAGTATTCGATAAACTTCGATCATCAAATCTTAAAATTCAAACAGACAAATCAGAATTTCTTCATAAAGAGACAAACTTTCTCGGTCACATTATATCAATAGACGGAATAAAACTTAATCCAGCTAAAATTGATGTTATAAAAATTTTTTCGCTTCCTCGCAGTCAGAAGCAAATTAAAAGTTTCATAGGCCTCGTCGGGTACTATCAAAAGTTCATTAAAGATTTTTCAAAATTAACCAAACCACTTACCGAATGCCTAAAAGAGGGAAAAACATAGAATTAATGATAGATACCTAGAAGCTTTCGAAACATGTAAATCCATTTTAACTAACGACCCTATTCTACAATATCCTGATTTCACAAAACCATTTATTTTAACTACGGACGCAAGCAACTTTGCCTTAGGGGCTACACTCTCCCAAGGACGGATAGGAAATGATAAGCCAATATGTTATGCCAGTCGTACTCTCTCAGAATCTGAATGCAACTACTTAATGATTGAAAAGGAATTATTGGCCATCGTATGGACAACTAAATATTTTCGACCTTATTTGTTTGGACGCAAATTCTTCATTGTAACTGATCATAAACCACTCACGTGGATAATGAGTTTAAAAGAACCCAACTCAAAACTGGTCAGATGGCGTCTTAAACTGGAAGAATTTGACTACGAGGTAGTATACAAGAAGGGAAAACTGAATACAAATGCTGACGCCTTAAGTCGAATAAAACTAGATACACCCAAGCAGTCTGAGATAAACGCGAATGACAATGCTTCAAATCAAGGTACATCCGGTACCACAGTGCATTCAAATGAGGAAAACTTAAATGACGGCATATATATATCAGAAAAACCTCTTAACGACTTTAATCTGCAATTTATATTCGAAAAATTCTCAAATATTCCAGAAATGTCAGTAATGATGCCATTTAAAAACAAACAACGTCGAATATTTAGAAAACCTTTATACACAGAAGCAATAATAGTAGACATTTTTAAAAAATTTCTCAATCCAAACAAACTGTCAGCCATATTCACTGACAATGACACTTTTCGCATTATTCAATCGGTTTATGCAAAATTTTTCTCAAAGAGTAAAAAGTTTCGTGTAATACGATCGATGCACAAAAATATTAGAAGACATAACAGACAGTGACAAACAGGAAGAACTTATAAAAACTTACCATGTAAACAATAACCACCGCGGAATTAACGAAACGTTTTTCCATCTTAAAAGAGAATTTTATTTCCCTTTTATGAGGAATAAAATAACACAGATAATTAATAATTGTGACAAATGTCAAACCCTTAAATTCGATAGAAATCCCCCAAAACCAATATTTCAAAAACCCGAAACCCCCTTAAAGCCTTTAGACATTTTGCATATAGACATCTACAGCATAAACCACAAACAAATCCTAACAATAATTGATAAATTTTCTGAATTTGCAGCAGCATATACACTTTCATCAAGAAATACTGTATGCATACTAAAATCTTTAAAACATTTTATTAATCTTTACGGTATTCCAGGAAAAATAGTTGCTGACCAAGGTTCGGAAATTACAGCCAACATTTTCAAAGAGTTTTGTATTTGAATTTGGAATTTCATTTACATATTACTTCATTCCAACAGAGCAGAAGCAATGCTCCTGTAGAGAGGCTACATTCAACACTAACCGAAATATACAGAATCATTGTAACTACCAGAAAAGAAAATCACCTTAGTGAGGACCATGATGATATACTCACAGAAACTTAACTCATAACTTACAATAATTCAGTATATTCTGCTACTAAACTTACCCCATTCGAATTATTTTTCGGTAGAACTTATAAATTCAATAGCTCTGTCACGTTTAATAACGAACACGAATACATTACAAAACTTAATGAATTTCAAAATATCTTATATCCACAAATTAAGGAAAAAATAGAAAATGCAACTAAAAACAGGATAGACAAACTAAACGAAACTCAGTCGGAACCAGAAAATTTAGAAAATCAAACAATTTATCAAAAAGAAGCAAAACGTAATAAACTAACACCTAGATTTACAAAACATAAAGTAAAAAAGAACAATAGGGTAACTATAATCACATAACAAAACAGAAAATTTCATAAGACAAAAATAAAAAAGATACGCAAAATTCCAAAAACCTCTAATTAATTTTTTTCCCCTATCCATAGGATACCACAGTACTATCACAAACCGTAGACATACAACAGATAAGTAAAGTACAGAAAATATTTATATTATAAAAAATAAATATAAAAAGTTTCCGATTAGGCAACGCAAGGATAATTACCAATCACAATAACCTAATACATATTGTTACGAAAATGGAAATGGTGTTGTTAAAATAATAAGCAAAAGCTCCAAAAACAACACAATGGAGTTGATCACGCATAAAAACAAAAGCTCCAAAAACAAAACAATGCAGTTGTTCACGTGATCAACGAATGAGTAAGCATATAGCAACAAAAGCAACAGGGTTTGTTTACAAAATCGATGAATAAACAAATATAGCAACAAAGACTGCGTATAAAAGAAATATAGCAGAAAGACAAAGAAACAAAACAACAACAACTCTGCCTGGACGAAAGTAAATAAGATACACGAACAACAAAAATGGAATCAAGTTGTTTACATTTTTGGATTGTTCCCGAAGGTCGTCATCATCCTTCAAGGGCATTCATCACACTGTTGATCGAGTGATATAAAAGGCAAGATAAAGCGAGCAACGATGATTCAGTTAGAATTCAGTCAGTCGTGTATGAAGACACGTTATTCTCAGAGTACGAGTGAAGTTAGTCGTGTGACGACGTCGCGTTGAATTGAGTGAGAATTCAACCAGTGGTGTGCGAAGTGACGAGATCGACTTATAATCCAGTCAGACTTGTGTGGAGACAAGTTGCGTGAAGAAAACAGTTGTTAGTGTTGTGCTTACAAAAGAAGGTTGTGAGCAAAGAAGAATAACTAACAAGTGTTGTTGTTGCTTATAAAAAAGGTTATAAGCAGAGAAATATCGCGAACAAGCACATATTGTGGAAATTATCATTGTATGCGTAGAATAAGTTCGCACAGTGGCACGAAAGTTGTGCAGAAAATAAAGAATTGACTTAAAATTAAACACAGATTTATTTTTATTTTATTTGCAATCTACGAGCTCATATTTTTAACGTTTTTAAAAGGTAAAAACGTAACAATTGGTGTCAGAAGTGGGATTGCAAAATTTAAAAATAAAAATAAATCAAGATGAAACTCTCCGAGTTAAGAGTGGAGCGGCTCAAACAAGAATTGGCTAAATTGGCGCTGCCAACAATGGGCACGAAGAATGAGCTCCAAAGGCGGTTAAGGGAAGAACTGCGGAATCGTGGCATTGATATCGACACTTACGACTTCGAAGACGAAGAGGAACGTGAGTTACAGGCTCCTGCAACCCCTAGCGGTCTTGACATGAGTTCGGTGCTAGCCGCTCTAATGGAACAAATGCAAGTAATGCGGGAAGAAAACCAGAAAGCGCGGGAAGAAAACCAGAAAGCGCAGGAAGAGAACAAAAAGCTATTTGCAAAACTTGAAGACAAACTAGATGCGTATGATGAGACGCTAGATGAAATAATTGAGTCATTCGGCGGAAGAGTTATAAGTGTCGCCGAAGAGGTGTCAAGTGTAGAAGAGGCCGTTGACACGGAAGTAAGTAACTTGGAAGAGTCCGTGGAGGGCAAACTCATCATGATGGAAGAGAAGAGCCTGCGACCGGAAGCAGTACAAGCCGAATCAGAAGGTACCGGCAGGATAGAAGCACCTTGCTTTGATGGTAGCTCACCCCTATCCGTATTTAAAGTCCAATTCGAGACGGAAGCAGACAGAAACGGATGGGACGATGAGGAGAGGGCATTGGAACTGGTTTTGGCGTTGAAAGGTGTCGCCGCTGAGACTCTAGTAAACATGCCAGCCAGCCGCAGAAACAACTATAGTGATTTAATGGTGGCGTTACAGCGTGAATTTGGCGACGAGCACGAAAGAGAACTGTACCCTATGGAGTTGGGGTACCGTGCGCAAAAGGGTGGTGAGTCACTGCAAGCCCTTGTAGTGAAGGACGACAAATTAGTGCAGCCCACATACCAGGAAGGAAACCGTCTACTGGTAGACACTGGTAAGACCGTGGCGTGTGTAAACGGTATACGCGCCGATGATGTCGGATTGGCGGGGTGGACTGCACGAGAGACCATCTTTGAAGAGACCGTGGCCTTCCTATTAGCCCATGAGACCGTTGGCACGATTTCTACAGCACGAGCGAGAAAAGTGCGGGGAGTGGAAATCGCGGAGGAAAAAGGACGCCTGTTCAGAAAAATTAAAAAGTTGTTAAGGCAAGCTGCGGCAGAAGCCGGACGAAAGGTCAAGCTGAGGCGTCTCAACTGGGAAAAGAGCGGTCACGTTCCGAAGAAACTGGAACGCGCCACGAGGAAGGTCAAGATCCGATTCACCATCAAACGGGCGCGAGACCAGCCATCATCATCATCAGCGGGGCAAGTGCTGGTTTCCTAGAAGCGAGATCCCCACGAGGTCTAGTAAAGCGAAGTCGAGGTCAGCTGCACGATATAAGTCGGATGCATTTTTGGAGCGAATAACAACAGCAGGTCCTTTGTTTTGCCAGAAACCGATATGTTCTCGTCGAGACGGATTACTTCAGCTAATGGCCGGAAGTGTATGCCATACCCAATCAAGAGGCGAACACAGTAGAAAAGGTTTTTGTGAGCCACTGGGAATGCTGCTACCAGGTGCCAATAGAGCTACACTCCGAGGCAGAAGTTCGAGCCAGCCGTATCCAAGGGAATGTGTGAGTCATACGGAATGGTAGAACAGTTTGGTCGAAACCTGTAGGAATACTTGCGGAAGAGAAAAAAAAAAAAAGAAGAAAATGATGAGTGAGCAGCAAAAGGATTGCGGTGAACACACTCCGAGGTATCTACTGGCGTATCCATCTGCGATGCATGATTCCACAGCTAGACCAACCGCCAAGGTTATTTACGGGAGAGGAGATAATGAGCCTATTCGGGACGAACAGGCTTAAGTGGGCGGCAGTGTTACGAAAATGGAAATGGTGTTGTTAAAATAATAAGCAAAAGCTCCAAAAACAACACAATGGAGTTGATCACGCATAAAAACAAAAGCTCCAAAAACAAAACAATGCAGTTGTTCACGTGATCAACGAATGAGTAAGCATATAGCAACAAAAGCAACAGGGTTTGTTTACAAAATCGATGAATAAACAAATATAGCAACAAAGACTGCGTATAAAAGAAATATAGCAGAAAGACAAAGAAACAAAACAACAACAACTCTGCCTGGACGAAAGTAAATAAGATACACGAACAACAAAAATGGAATCAAGTTGTTTACATTTTTGGATTGTTCCCGAAGGTCGTCATCATCCTTCAAGGGCATTCATCACACTGTTGATCGAGTGATATAAAAGGCAAGATAAAGCGAGCAACGATGATTCAGTTAGAATTCAGTCAGTCGTGTATGAAGACACGTTATTCTCAGAGTACGAGTGAAGTTAGTCGTGTGACGACGTCGCGTTGAATTGAGTGAGAATTCAACCAGTGGTGTGCGAAGTGACGAGATCGACTTATAATCCAGTCAGACTTGTGTGGAGACAAGTTGCGTGAAGAAAACAGTTGTTAGTGTTGTGCTTACAAAAGAAGGTTGTGAGCAAAGAAGAATAACTAACAAGTGTTGTTGTTGCTTATAAAAAAGGTTATAAGCAGAGAAATATCGCGAACAAGCACATATTGTGGAAATTATCATTGTATGCGTAGAATAAGTTCGCACAGTGGCACGAAAGTTGTGCAGAAAATAAAGAATTGACTTAAAATTAAACACAGATTTATTTTTATTTTATTTGCAATCTACGAGCTCATATTTTTAACGTTTTTAAAAGGTAAAAACGTAACAATATCATTAACCTTGACGAATATACGAAAATTACCAACAAAATACAGGACACTATCTCCATTTTTGAGATGAACCACAGAACTACGAGTCTCACAAGAATAACTAGACTAGAACTCGACGAACTATACAATAAAATACATACCCTTATGCCATATAGACGACATAAACGTGGACTTATTAACGGACTAGGCACCACCATTAAATTTATTACAGGCAACATGAACGCCAAAGACGCACTTCTTATAAATAAACAAATACAAGACATCAGAACTAACACAACACATATCGAGGCTCTACTAACAGACCAGAACCAAATAAATCTAAACATGCAGGAAAGGTTACAAAACATAACAAATCATATAAACAAAGAGCAGGATAGAATAGAGACTTACATCAATAAATTAGCTAACAATATTTTAAAAGAAGATGCTGCAATATATCAGCCAAATTAATTATAATATAGAACTTTTAAATAATCATTTAGCTAATATCGCTGAAGCGATTATCTTAGCAAAACTAAACGTAATATCAAAGTTCATACTAAGCACTACAGAACTAGATCAAATATATAGTTATATGGAAAATCAGTCAATTAAAACAAGCTCCAAAGAACAAATATACATATTTAGCTTTCACTAAGAACCGCATTCAACTTTTCAACGAACCTTGCCCAAGAGTAGAGAACACTTACTACTGCAAGAACTCACTATACACTGAATATACAGCTAATTCCACGTGCACTGCACAAATAATCGACAACAAAGATGCTCTATGCGACCTGGAAGATGTTGGAAACATAAATCTTATTACGCAGCCTGAACCAAACTATATACTTTTCGTCAATGTGAAGAATACTGCTGTTACAACTAGCTGCAATAACGACACTTACGAGATTAAGGGCACAGCTATCCTTTACTATGTAGTGTATGCATATTGTAGAGTACAAATGCATATTCTGATTTAGTGTATTGGGTTGCACCAATTTATTACAAAGTGTTTCTTTGAACCAACCGCATATTTGTGTGTGTTGTTTGTGCGGTAATACTTTCAGTTTCTGAAGTGTGTCACTATTGTAAACTGACCTAAGTGATTGGAATGCAGAACATGTGCCATCCAGAATACTTTTGATGTCTGTTTAATTCAAGTGTATTTTATTTTAAGTATTTTAAGTAGAGTTTAAGTTATTGAGTGAATTTAGAAAGTCACTCATAGAATTAGAAAATGTATTAGTATATAAGACCAAATTTAAATAAAGAAACAATCATCTTACTTTGATCACTGAACTAAACAACTAGTTCTTTTATTCATATGAAACCATCCTGTTGAAACTAAAGAGCTGGTTTCAAAAAAGCGGTTATCATGGTGCGATAGGTGTCTCCATTGACCGTAATGGTTGCGCCGTCCTCATTTTCAAAGAAATATGGGCCAACGATTATCTCGCTCTACAGCCCGCACCAAATAATAATGGGTGCATTAGTTTCTGTACGATCACGTGTGGGTTTTCAGAGCCCCAAATACCAAGTTGAAAATGAGCTTCATCCGAAAAGATAATTTTGTTTTTTGCAGAATCGACATCTTCTTCAGTTTCTTGTTGGACCATCTAGCTAAGCGAAAACAACGCGGATGGTATTGCGGCTTCAACTCTTGAACGAATTGAACTTTATAAAGTGTACATTTCTTGAGAACGATGTCGACCACGCACACTCTCAGCCTCAGCTTTGATATTTTCGGGTGTACTCAGTCTTGGCCAATTAAAAATTAAACCAATTGGCTTTATTTTGAAAATAAATTTCCAATAAATCCCAACGTTGTTCAAGGGTAAATCGATTTATTACGTTCAGAGGAGATAATATACTGAATTTTGTAACATAAGATTACATTACGAATAGGAAACAATATGTGCAGATAGGCGATTCTGAGAGTGAGTTGGCTTATGTAAAATGTGGTGTACCTCAGGGAAGTGTACTAGGGCCCCTGTTATTCAAGATTTTCATTAATGATATTGGAAATATACAGTTCAATGGCAGGTTATTCATGTTTGCTGATGACATTTGCGTGCTTTATCCTTACAGACATGTTCAGGTATTGCAGACCCAAGTTGAATATGATGCAGTTATACTTGGGGAATTTATAAGAGTTAATAAAATCATACTTAATACCGATAAAACAAAATTTATAAGATTTAGGCCATGTAATTTAGCAAATGATGAGAAAATGGCTGTACACATTGAAGGGAAGTTAATAGAGGAATCAGAGTCGGTTAAGTATTTGGGCATGGTTTTCACCAACAATCTTCGCTGGGATAACCATATTGAATGTATTAATAAAAAGATATCTTCAGGTATTGGAGCTATATACAAATTTAGGAGGAAAATTGGCCTTAGGACAAGGATGATGATTTATAATACTTTGATTCATAGTCACCTTTCTTACCTTCCGATGATATATGGTGCTAGGAATTGTACTGCTCTCAGAACATTGCAATCTGCTCAAAATAAGGCCTTAAAATTAGTTTTTAATTTACCGGTAAGATATCACACGTTGGATCTTTTTAGAAATCAGGCGAAGAATATTTTACCCATAAGAGGTCTGTACAAACTGCAGCTTTTGAAATTTGTCTTTAAAATAGTTAGGAATCTGGGACACAGTTCCATTCTGCTACAACAGAATATTGAGAGAACACATCGACAAACTAGGCAAAGTCAGTTTCTGACTGTTATAAGATGTCGGCTGGAATTGACGAAACAGCGTATTAGCTTTGCTGGGCCAGAGTACATACAACGACCTGCCTATGTTGTTAAAGAATATAGAAACATTTGCGGTTTTTTAAAGGGAATTGAAAAGATATTTATTAATGAACATTGAGACACTTCTTATGTAGATTTGTAATATTATTTTATATTAGTTTATAAGAAATTGAATTGTACATTTATTGATATATACATACGTATACATTTTTCATTCTTGGTTTATTTAATATGGGGACATCCTCTATATATGTACGTATACATATGTGTGCATATGCATGCGTGTATATGGATAAGGTATATATGCCTAGGCATTGTATATGGACAAAATAAATGTATATACTTAGGTAAATATTATATATTATGAATATTTAATTTAGTTGCCAACATGCCTCTCTAATGCCAATACTGGTGCTGAGGCTATGATTAGTTTAAGATACATATGTATATCTAAATAAATAATTAATTAAAAAAAAAAAAAAAAAAAATAGAAGATGATTCGAATCATTTTTTTTTTCATTACTTTAAATTGTTTTTATGTAAGTATTTTGAAGTTCTTTGAATTAATTACACTATGCGACAAAATAGAAAAAATTAAATACACCCGGCTAATGACATAGTGTAGGTTGTGAGTATTGTTGAGTAGATCTCAAAAATATTTTTTGCATATTTCTCGAACCCTCCAAACTTTTTTTATTTGACAAAGACTGTTTTTTTAGACTTTACACACAAATTTCTGGATTATTCAAACACTTCTGACCCAATTTCCAATTTCTCTCCTTTCTTGTTGGAAAGGGGAGAGATGGACCTTTAAAACGGTAGACATATATCTATTATTTGACTTAATATGTTATGAGATTTGATGAGGTAAACTTGGAAAATTTGAATTTTTTTCATATTTTTTCAAGTTTGTCCATTCATAGTAGCAAACTTTAATAAAAAATATATAGGATAAGTGATAATATTCTTAAAGTCTGTTCTCTTGTGAAGAGATTGGGTCATTATTTGATAGAATTGGATAAAATCACCGTAGTTATTATTTAAATAGTATAACAGTCGTGTTATATTTTTTATATATGTCATCTCATCAAATGAACTTTTAGTTCAAAAATTTTCAGAATTTTTGATGGATCTTGATTGTTTATCACAAAATGTGTCAATTTCACATTTGCACAACTACCAGAAGTCGGCTAATATTTATGTTTTTTGCAAATATTATTATTTCTCTTTGTGAAAACATTGGCCAACTTCTGGTGGTCGCTCAAACGTGAATTTGACACATTTTGTGGTACACAATCAAGATCCATCAAAAATTCTGAAAATTTTTGAACTAAAAGTTCATTCTACCACGTTCTATGTAGTTACTCGGATGTATTTTCACTGTCGTACCGTGTTATTAATTAATTTTTTTTGTTTCTTTCATAGAATTGTATACTGATTGCAAATTGCACTGATTTTCTCGGGTTTAAAAATTGGAAACCCGAGTTTTATATCGCAAAAAAGCTTGGAAAAACGGTTTGGTGTGAACGTTATTACTAGTGGACTTATTGGGACTGCGTTATACTGTATAAAATATGTTTGTTTCAGATGTTTTTGATAGAACTACAGCTTTCTTAAAATTCCTACGTATGTAGATGTGTACCTACTAGAGGTGTGCACAAGACATTCTGCTAGCTTACCCTTCACCGAATGCAACACTGTAGTGTACTCTTTTCTGTTGCTTTTGATTTTACGAGTGCACTGAAATGTGTATTTCTCATTTATTCAATGTATACAACAGCACTCGTTTGTCCGTGAAGTAACGGAACTATGCTTTGTGTTGTAAGAGAATATTTCACTACTGAAGCTAAATTTTCAGTATTGTCAAATGAATTTCAGTAGTGTATTCGTTGTAAAATATGCGTACGTAAGTGTTTCTATACATTCTTTGCTTTCGCCATAAACTCTTTCAACAACAATCTCTCTTCAAAGTGCTATGTTAATATTCGTTGTTTTTGTTTGTTTGTTTGTTTTGTTTTTTCAAAAACAAAAAACTTTTTTCTTTCGCATTTACTGAAAAAAGAAATGCACGTTGTGACACTATGAAGAGTACAATAATTTTGTTGCACTCTTCACACAACTATCTTTTATACTGTTGTACAATGGTTTACGAGTGCAGTTGTTTTTTTGTACTCTATCTTTGCTTCACACTTATTTATATTTGCAGCTACAATCAATATTCGGTCTTGAAAAAAATGCAATAGTGTGCAATTTTATATGTCTTGTGCACACCTCTAGTACCTACCAACAAAACATTTTTTACTGCTACGCTACGCAATGCCGGGATACCTGTTGGGAGATATGGAAACTCCTCGATTGCTCGATTATAGTGGTTTTCATACATAAATTGGATTGGATATAATAGCCGAATTCACGATGGTCTTGCATCATTGCATTTGCAAAATGGTTTATAGGCCATTTACACTACAGCGAAATCTAGTAGATTAGATTTCAAATCTTGCTCAAAATCTAGATCGTTTACACTGGATTTATTTGACAGTAGCAAGATTTCATTTTAATAACAAAAACAGCTGACTGAAAATATTCATACACATATGCGTAGAAATTATAAATAAGACATGAAATTAATTAATATAATTAATTGTAAGGAAAAAATCAAATTAAGCAAATCTATGTTATAAGGAGCCAAGCATGCGTTTGCGTCTAGGCCAAGCTTCTTTGGAATACTTCTTCTTTTGAGGTCCAGAACTATTGGAGACATCCGTTTGTAGATGATGATGTTAGCATGCATTAATATTTGCCAAAGCCAATTTTTGAGCCACGCCAGAAGGCATTGAGTTAACTGGCTCGGCCATAACATTGTTGAAATAATTGATGAGGGTTTGTGTTATGAGCCGATGTAGGTGCTATAGTGATAGGGGCTGAAATGTACATATTTGAACCATCGTAACGAGAACATTTAGCAGGCACTATTGTGGTTTGTATTAAATTTCTAAAACGTCCCACATTAGGATCAACATCCTCAGGATTAATAATGATTTCTTCGTCGTTAAACGTTACATTAAGACGTTTACGGGAAACTTTATTCTTTCTTCCAAACGTAAAGTTCCTATTAAAAAGGTTGATCCCAGATCCAGTAAATGTCCACTATTTAAATGCTTGTGATATACAAAGGCTGCATGAACACGCGAACAGGAGGCGTGGTCTATACAAAAATCATTCATTTGAGCATTTCGCCCAAAAAGATAACACTTTTTCTCATCCACCATTGGCTTCTGCACCAACTTATCATCTTTAAGAACATCCAATGTAGGCCTGTCGGTGGTTTGCTGGCCCATGAAGGTATTATATAGTTATTAGCCATATTACCCTAGACAATTTTTAATTCATCAAACAACACCGGAAATTGTTTATTACACATAGTTGCATTTCTATTTTTACTAGATTTTGAGTAGATTTTGTCGAAATCTACTAAAGGCCCCTTCACACGATCACACAAGTAATACGTAAAGTCTGATGAAAAAGTAAAATGAAATTCCATCCGTATTTCAAAAAAGAGAATAATAGTCGTATGATTATTTTTTCTGTGTTTACATGATCGGTATAAGACAATAACAAAGTAAAATGAAAACAGCTGTTACACTTCTTTTTCTATGTGTTTACATAAAAATACATCCCTGATCTAATGCGACTTGCTTGTTTTTTAAATCATTTCAAAAAATGAAGAGAGCCATACGACTGTCAAAATTTTCATCCGTATTTTCTCTCAATGTGTGATGGTTTCATTACATAGTACGTTTAGACGATCACATCCGTACTCTTCTACACAAAATTTTGACAGATCATATTACTTGTGTGATCGTGTGAAGGGGCCTTAAATAAGTAGATTTCGTTTTGTATGGGAAATCTAGTTAAAATCAACTAGATTTGGCTCGAAATCTCTTAAGTACTAGATTTCACTGTAGTGTAAATGGGCTATTAGTATATTTTTACACTACAATAACAAAATATACAGAAATACTCTTGCTACGGTTTATAAAATAAACAATACTCAAAACCATAGTTTATATTTACTCAACATTTTGCAACACTTAAGTAAACTGACAGCTGACAATTTATTTATTAAAAATAATAAATTTCGTTATAAAAAAAGAATAAAAAGGGATAAACCCAACAAAAAATGGTCCGAAGAAGATGTTAATAAAATAATTCATACCCTCGATGAACATAATCTCTTCGGCAGCCTCGTCTATTAAAGAGTCCAATATTTGTTCTTTCAAACTTCCATTAGACATTTTTATAAATTGTTAACAAATATCATAAAATTATAATCAAATATTTATTTTTATTTTTGACAATCAGCTGTGTATTTGTGTTTTACAATTAGTGTTGCAAATGCAACCAGTAAAATTTGTCCACAATTAATAGGAAATATTTACAATTGCATAAATACAATTGCAAAAATACACAAGATTGTGAATTGGGCTAATATGTTTATTTTCGTTTTAAATTATTAAAACTTGACATTTTTTATTTTCTAAATTGCCTTTTAATTTTTATTTATGTATGAATATTTTAAAATATTTCTATTGTTTTTATTTTTAAATATTTTTTAATTGTATACAATATATACAAAAAGCAATCAGGCATAGGATTCATAGCTGATGCATTGTTTGGCAACTTTGCATATCTACATAATTTATATACCGTAGTAGAATTGCAGTCGCCGTAGTCTAGTAGGTAGTATGTTGGCTTATTAGACGTAAAGCCAGGGTTCGAGCCCCAGGCCAGACATCAAAACAAAATACAAAAAGTATTTCTTCGGCGATTTCCTCTCAGCAGATTTCTGGCAAAAACTCTGAGAGTAAATAAAATTGCCATGAAAAGTTTCTCAAAAAATCTGTCGTTCGGAGTCGACTTTAAACTGTAGATCCCGCCATTTATGTATAAAATTAACACACACAACTTAAGTGGTGTGAGAAACTAGGTCAATAATCCTGTTTGAAGGGTTGTAATGACCAATTATGTATGTATGTATGTAGTAGAATTGCATAAAAACTTTGTATTGATACATTTTGAAAGTCAGCCTATATTTATTTCTTTTTATCTAATAATTATTTTTAACCGCTTTTAATTATACATACATACATATATTGCTAAAAACTTGTTCAAATTGTGTTATTCGTATGCTAACTTGCCTCAAAAATGTCGTTATAACGCTGAGGCACATTAATTTTTTAATATTTGTATAAGAATTGAATTACCAATAAAAGAAAAAACTAAAAATGAAGAATTATTTGAATTTCTTTAAGAATTATTCATATCGATTCAAGAGAGTAGAAAGATGGTAATTTTTTTGTCGAGGTAGCAAAATCTCTTAGCCTTATAGGACGTCTACACATCCGGCATGTGGAACCATTCCATTAAAATCCTATCTTCGCCTAAAAATTTCTCTATCCGCGATCGCGTAAGCATTACTTTGGATGAGTGTAGCTTAGCATGGTACGACTTATGAATAAGTAAGTAAATTAAATGACACAAATTTCATATAATGTGTTTAATTGTTAAACTAAAGTACTGACCAAGTAAGTTAAAACAGTTTATTTAGTTTCAGAATGCTAATCTTAATTAGCTACAATGTATGTACGAATTAACGTAAAAAATTTCAAGATCATGATTGAAAAGATATACAGTAAACTCACAGAAACGTGAACTAATTTCTACAAAGCGTGTTCATGTTTTCGACATTGTTCACGTTTCCGATTGGTTTTTTTTTATTATATCCTACTAATTTTTAATAATGTTTTATAATTTTCTTGATACTACTTAAGAAGGAGCACACAAAATTAGAGCGTTGCTTCTGAATCTTTGCTCCTTTACCAGCATAACCCAGACTCATCGGCGTTGTAAAGCTGGCCGTTGTATAATCCCAGCTCTTCCATTTTTCTCTCAAGTTTAATTTAGATAGATCCCACTGCACACTTCACATTGCAGCTGCGCACATAGTTTTTCTCTACAAATGTTCAACAGTTTAATGACATACCTTTGCTTAAATTTCTGCTGTCAACCATCACGGGCAGTGCTTCCACAATCATTGATTTCATTAACGATGAGTTTTTGACACCCGTGGTTAAAAACCATTCTTGGGAACTCTGAACAAGATAACATTTTACGCCTTCCAGAGCCCGAAAATTTGTTTTTAACTCTTTTTATTACAGATTCTATCGAGTTTGCCACATTACTCTTCTTCGAAAAATCTGTAACGGAAGCTCCTTTCTTAATAACTCTTAAAAATCTGCAATTTTTAGCGTTAAAGCTTTAGGTTTTTTGAAGACATCTATAATAAGCTGGATTTAAAACAACTGTTAAGAATAATTCTTATTTACATATAGTACAATAAAGGGCTATCCATTTCGTGGTTTCAAAAGTATGGGACTGGAATTCGACATTTGTGAAACTAAGTTGTGAAACCAATTTTTTTCTTTTCAGTTGAAAGTCTGACATTGACGAAAATGGATCGCTTAAACGCATAAAAATTATCAAAACCTACTACAAAAATGGTGATTCTGCCACAGCCACGTATCGTGCTTTAAGAGGAGATTATGATTTACATAATCGTACAACTACGCAAGCAATTGGCAAAATTGTGAAGAAATTTGAAGAGACTGGAGTGGTTACAAATATTGAAAGGCCTGTGCATCATCGTTTCGCTCGTTCCGCTGAAAATATCGCTACTGTAAGTGAAAGTGTTGCCGAAGACCCGAATGTGTCGATTCCTCGTCGTTCTCAGGAATTAGGACTATCTTACGGCACATTATGGCGTATGTTGCATTTAGATCTACACCTACATCCATATAAAGCCCAGCTCACGCAACAACTGAAGCCAGCTGACCATTCACAACGTCGTAGATACGTGGATTGGGTGCTTGAACAACAGACGGTGGACGGCAATTTTTCGAACAAAATTTTCTTCAGCGATGAAGCACATTGCACACTCTGTGGGTATGTTAATAAACAAAATTGTCGTATTTGGGGTTCTGAGAATCCTCAAGTAATTGAAGAGAGGCCATTACATCCAGAAAAAGTCACTGTTTGGTGCGCTCTTTGGTCCGAAGGTGTGATTGGACCTTACTTCTTCGAAAACGACGATGGAACGACTGTCACCGTCAATTCGGAGCGTTATGGTCATATGATAAGCGACTTTTTTTTGCCTGCTATTGAAGAATACGACTTGGAGAATATGTGGTTTCAACAAGACGGTGCCACATGCCACACAACTCAAGCGAATATGGCTTTATTGCAAGAGAAATTTCCTGGCCGCGTAATTTCTCATATGTATGTATGTAAATGAAAAAAAAATGCTTGAAAATTTAAGTTAACATTTACAGCTTTCAACTTTTGTTCACATTTTAGAAAAGTCAATGCAAAAACAAAGTGTTCATGTTTCTGGAGTGTTCACGTTTCCGCAAGTTTACTGTACTCACTATGATATTAAAATCAGGTTTTTTACTTAAATTACTTAAGGTGCAAATGGGGAGGATTGTAACTGAAAACTTGTTGGAAAATCAATAATTTTATTTGTATTGAAAGGGAATTAATTTTGTGTTTGTATGGTTACTTAAGATTGTATTTGTAATTATCACTTAACTTATTATGAATAAGTATTTTGTAGGGATTCTTTACAATTTAATATCCTTTCTTTACTTTTTTTTGGCATTCTGTTTTGTTTTCTATTTGAATTACTTGTTTGGACTGTGAAATCCGTGTGATTGATTTTCACCAATAAGTACACCACAAACAGTGATTTAGACTTTTTTTTATTGTGTAATCCTTACGCAGAAAAGAAACCAAAAGACGGACAATGGGAGGCATGGATAGACTACGAGGTAATACAATACAATGGTTTTTTTCATTTTCAGTTGCTTAAACTTTTTCAAATGAAAAGGGGACTTTTTTGTTTTTGTCTTTCTAAAGTAATATCGTAAGATTTTGATTTGAGAGAACAAAGTAAAAAAACCATTGTTGTTGTATGTTGCTCCATTGATTACAGGCAAAGATGTAAAATTACTTTCGGAGATTCTGGAATCTTCGCTAAGAATATTATTGGTATGTCGACCAGTTGATATCTCAACCACGACAAAGTTAGTACTATTCACAAAAAGATGCATAGTCCCCCAATTTGCTACCTTTGTATATATGGTGTAACTCTCACTCTATCCAATAGAGCCAGATACTTTGGAAAAGCAAATGAAACTGAAACAATATAGCGGCAATTGCTGGTTATGAATGTATAGAGAGGGTATCCTTTCGAGATATTTATGTATATTGGCTATAAGACTTTATAACGATACCAAATCTTTCTATGTGGCCTCGGTTTGCTGGTTGGTTTGTTAACCATGATAGTGATAACAGGTACTCTTAAAACGATAACATCTAAGGCATTGTTTACTATTCTAACCATACATGTGTTGACGAAACAAAGGTCTACGAACTCGGCAATGAGGTCGGGTGTGATAAGATAATGGAAATGTAAAAGCAATGCCAAATCATGCCAAAATCTTGGGTGTAGTTGATCTGGATATACCTATTTCGAAAATACTGAATAGATTCCAAGTATGTATTCGAGTCAAAGTATGTGTCTTTTCAGAACAGCTGAATTTGTATTACTCGATTACTGTAGTACTACTTAGGCTGAAATAATGGCTATAAAGACTGTTGTTGTAAGAATATGGTATTAGAGTGCATCGAATGGTGATTTAACAACAGGGAGGAGCGTGTATGCACCATATTTTAAAGTTACTGTTTCCTAGACATAGAAGTAAATATCGAAGCCAACGCACTTGCAAGGGCTGGTACCATGAGAACTTCAATTGAATACCTTTGTGAGACTGCAGCGTGTTTCAGGCGGAGGTGATGGCAATTTACCGGGCCGCTCAATGGATCCTCGTCAACGGTGCTCCTTTCACTCGCGTCTCGGTCTTTTCTGATAGTCTGGCCGCGATAAGATCTCTATCAGGTTTCGTGAATAACTCTAGGATCGTTAGGGTATGTCACCGCTGTCTCGACCTTCTTTCTGGGCGCTTCACCAGTGTCTCACTGGTGTGGGTCACCGGGCACAGTAACATTCCGGGGAACTGTAGGGTCGACGAGCTCGCCAGAGCTGGTGCGCTCCTTCCGGAATCCTCTTCAATTGAATTGGGTATGCCACTTGCCTCAGTAAAGTTGGTCATTGCGCGGAAATTCTTTCGGGACGCCAACCTATCCTGGGTCAATGAGGAGTCCTGCTCCACCGCTAGACTCACCTGGCCCTTGATGGATAGAAGGCGTACCAACCAATTACTTGGTCTTGGTCGTGATGCCATCTCAACCACAGTGGCCATGCTTACAGGTCATTGCGTTATGGGTAGACACGCGGAAAGAATGAGGCTCCCATTTAACGACTTCTGCCGTGGATGCAGATCCGCTGAAGAAGAGGAGACTGTTATCCACTTTCTTTGTCAGCACCCGTCTCTTGCTAGGTGTAGATATAGGTTATTTGGCTGCCCATTTCTTGTCAGCTTGACGGAGCTATCATCTATTGATATCAAGGATATAGGTTCGTTTATCAAATTTTCTGGCTTGTTTTCCAGTGTAGGGTAGTAGTGCTTTTGATGTGCAGTCCTTACGCTGACCAACTTCCTCCTCTTCCCTGATTTTGGTGAAACTTGGTCAGTACAGGGACTGCGTTTACCCGTGGCATCACAACGGGCCGCTATGCGTTCTCAAGTGAGCTTTGTGATATCAGAGCTACCACCTAACCTTTGTGAGAATGAGGGGCAAACAAACAGAGTCACACAAATTTCACTTTGAAAGGAAAGATAGGATAAAAATCCCAATAGGTATACCAGACAGTTCTGGCACGATATGGATATTGCAGAACAGAATTTGTGTTAAACTTAACTTGAGTCCATCTTGGAAACCGTTTTAACAGAACACTGATATCTGGGTGAACATGCCTGAAAGTTAGGATTACTATGGGACAGTATAGGACCCAAGTGACGGCCTAACCTAATCTAACTTACTTAACCTAATCTAACTTACTTAGAAATTTGAAGAATTTGAAACTGTTTGTATTTTATTGGCTAACTGGTATAAGTCAATAACAAAAATGTTGCTTTACTATTCAACTATGGCGGCTGTCTCAAAAAAAGTCATCGAATTTTTGCGATATTTTTAATTGAATTCCAAATAATCATTTACTGAATATTGGATATACAAAAAATGTTGGACGTTCAGCTCTTTTATACTTTCATAGAGATAATGTTTTATTATTATACGCGGTGTGATCAAAAAAATAACAGTTATTTTCAATTTTTTTCAAAAAGTTTTTATTTATTTATCAATAACTATCTTGTCCCCTTCAAAGTAACCCCCCTCAGATGTAATACACTTATGCCAGTGTTTTTACGGTGGTTGAGGCAAGATTGTTTTTGGCCAAAAACTCACGCACAAGCATGGATGTGTGAGCTGGTGCGTTATCATGGTGCAAAATCCATGATTGGTTTTTCCACGATTATGTGCGTTTCTGACGAATTGCTTCGCGCAATCGGCGCATAACTTCAAGGTAGTATTCCTTACTGACGGTACGACCTTGTGGCAAGAGTTCATGATGCACCACGCCATTGCAATCGAAGAAAACAGTGAGCAAAACCTTCACATTTGACCGAACTTGACTTGCTTTTTTTGGTCTTGGCCCTTCTGTAGGCTCCATTGGGATGATTGGGCTCTGGTTTCAATGTCATAGCCATACACCCATGATTCGTCACCAGGTATGACTTTTTTGAGCAAATCTGGATCGTCGTTGTTTTTGCTCAAAATTTAGCAATTTTGGAACAATCTTCGCTGCCGCACATTTCATGCCTAAAATATCCGTAAAAATTGCTTGTCATGAACCTAACGATATGCCAACATCATCAGCAAGCAACCTCTCTAATAATGATTCGACGATTATCCAAAATCATTTTCTTCACTGCTTCAATGTTTTCATCGGTTGTTGACGTGCTCGGGCGACAAGGACGAGCATCGTCATTGACATCGTCTTGGCCTTCCTTAAAGCGGTTATACCACAATTGAACTTGTGTTCTGCTCTTAGTAGACTTGCCAAACGCCACAGTCAACATTTCCTTGCATATTTAATTTCATTTTTTACACAAAACTTAATACAGTTTCTTTGACCCATTTTTTCGAATAGTAAAAAATCGAACAGCACACCAAAACACGACTAACCTTTTTATCTGTCAAAAACAAACTGCCAATCCAAAATGGCTGATATTGTCAACATATATAACAGACATGTGTACCAACATAACAGAAAAAAATGCGAAAATCGAACATACGTAACTCACGAAATTTGAAAATAACGGTTAGTTTTTGGTCACACCTCCTACATCTTCATAACTTTTATTTCATTCGGTACTCATTTTATTTTCATTTATACCATGAAGCAAAGCGGATTAGTATATAGATTTTATTAAATGAAACTGTCGAAAAATGAAAATTATTAAAAAAATTTCTATTTGAACTAAAATAATTCCCTATCTTGGTATAAAAATATCATTAAGAAGCTTTAACTAAAGATCTAGTTTTTTGGCATCCAGTTAGAGATTAAAATGGTTAAAAAAATAAAATTTGGATTCAGCATTGAACATGCCTATGTTAAAGAAATCTTAGCATCTCAATCAAACGATGACGATACGTTATGCATGCTAGTATTCATTAGAGACGGTAAACATCCGAACAGGTTTGTGTCACGCAGAACTGTTAGTTGCTTCTCACAAGAGAAAAATGAATGAAGTGAAATATGCAACTCTGGAAGAGTTTGCTATGTGATATAGTACCAATTATCGTACAAACGAAACTAATGATCAAATTGGAAATATATTACGAATATTATGTTAGAAAAATACAAAACCAAATATATTCAATTCATAATAACTAATTACACGGTGCGAGAGTGAAAATACACCCTAGTAACTACATAGTCCACGTTTTCCAGTTAGTTGAATAGAACTCAAAAATACCTTTTTTATATTTCTTGAACCCTCCTAACTTGTTTTATTTGACAAAAACTGTTTTTTTCACTTTACGCACAAATTTCTGGATTACTCAAACATTTCTGACCCGATTTCTAAAATTTAAATCTTGTTGGAAAGGGGAGAGATGGACCTTTAAAATGGTATACATATATATATTATCCGACTTAATATGCTATGTGATTTGATGAGGTAAATTTGGAAAATTCGAATTTTTTACATATTTTTTCAAGTTTGTCCATTCATAGGTGCAAACTTTAATAAAAAATATAGTATAAGTGATAATATTTTTAAAGTCTGTTCTCTTGTGAAGAGATTGAGTCATCATTTGACCAAATCGGACAAAAATTAACGTAGTTATTATTTAAAGAGTCTAACAGTCGAGTGATATTTTTATATATATTATGTCATCTCATCAAATGAACATTTAGTGCAAAAATTTTAAGAATTTTTGATAGATCTTGATTGTTTATAGCACATTGTGTTAATTTCACGTTTGCACGACTACCAGAAGTTGGCGAATGTTTGCGCAAAAGAAATAATAATATTTGCAAAAAACACAAATATTAGCCGACTAGTGCACCCTGATCAGGTGAATGATGATGCGATTTTGGCAGCGCGATTAGACTTCTTCCACAAAGAGAAGATGGTCCTACCGATTAATACCAAATAAAGAAGAATGGACTGGAAGGAAACACGGCCAGGTAAATTTTTACCCTACACAGTTCTTAAAGGGCAACAGAGGGCAAACCTCTACAAGTATGGGCACGACTTGGATGAAGCGTGTCCATCATGTCATAATACAAGCGAAACAGCGGAGCATATATTCTTTACGTGCCCGCGCTACGAATACAAACGAAATTTCCTGGAGAGGACGATTGGATCCCAGGTGACTCCCGATAACGTGGTTAACTTGGTGTTAGCATCATGTGAAAATTGGAACGCGGTAAGTTTCTTCGCGAAGGAAGTTCTGATAAAACAGAGGATAATGGAGAGAGCAAGAACAGTAGAAATGGATAGCAGCACCCGCTGAATCTTTACCTCCTCTGATGTAATACTTAATTGTGGTCCCGGGATGGGGGGCGACTTAATGGAAGTGTGATGTTGCCGAAAATATATTTGGCAACAGAATTCAAATTTTTTTATATATTATTTGTAAACATAATTTTTTGGATATTACTAATTAGTTAACTTCAGCTGTACATATTGAAATATTTTAGTACATTATCTAAGGAATGTAGTAAAACCAGTTTTAATTTTTGTCTATTATCCCATTTTCCTTTTCGTATATTAATTATTTATAATAGCTCTCATTAGTACTTGTTTAGTGAGAGATGATCCCGTTACTTCACTTTGTACAATTGCTTTAAAGTAATATTACTTAAACTTAGTAAATGACTTGTGCTTTGACTTTTTATAAGAACAGTTTACTTTACTTAAAATATAAATAAAATCTATATTTAAAATACTTTTCATAAATTCCTTTGCATAAAGTCATTTTCTTTTCTTAACTACAACATACATTACTTCAACATATTTATTGGTGCCGAAACCCGGGAATTCATAAGTATTACATATAAAATTAATACAAGAATTCCTTATAAATAAAGTTTTAATAAAAATTATAATAAAAAGAAAACTGAACTATTTAAAATTCTATAAAATTAAAACTTTATAAAAGTGAACTATTATTTTTAAAAATTTGAACATAAAACCTGTGAACAATGAGTGAATTAGACCTAATAATAAAGGAACAACGCAACCTGCTGAAATTATTAATTAAGCTGGAAACTGGTTTCGAACAAAAGGAGAAAAGTGAGAGGACAAGCGGTTTCTTAAATTCTTTAGTCCAACAACTCGATAAAATATTTGGTAAGTTTGAATCTCAACATGATAAAATAGTGCGTCGAATCCACGAGGAGTCTCTAGAAGATGATGATGTTCCATACATGAAAGAAGATCTCTACTTCGAATTTTCGGAGAAATATTTGTGTTTTAAGGGAAAATTATTGGACTCTAAGGCGGACAACACGCTGATAAATGGACCATTGTCAAGTACTTGTGTCCCAACTAACGGTCGCCCTGATATTACCGTTAATTGTGATGCTAAGCTGCCTAAAATTTCACTGCCAAAGTTTTCTGGAGAATATATGGAGTGGATACCATTTCGCGACATTTATTCTTCTGTTGTTCACAACAATGATTCGCTCACCAAAGTTCAAAAGTTTTATTATTTAAAGGGTACGCTTTCTGGCGAAGCATTTAATTTAATTAAAAATATTTCTGCTACTGATGCAAACTATGATTCGGCATGGAACATTCTAGAATCCAGATATCATAACAAGCGAATGCTTGTTGGCAGTCTAATATCTAAACTTTTTCATATTTCCAAATCTGATGGTAGATTTCAATCCATTAAAACTTTATTGGATTCTACCCAGGAAATCTTGTCTTCACTTCAAAACCTCAACATAAACACCCAAAGCTGGGATCCTATTCTTATACATCTAATAGTTCAAAAACTCGACTTCCAGACACGAAAAGATTGGGAACAATCTTTGAAATCGTCTACTGAACTATCTTCTCGTGATGAACTATTTGCATTTTTAGAAAGAACTTTCCGTACATTGGAATCGATTAATGATGATGCTGCATCGTCATCTAAATATAGAAACTCGAAGAATCATAAACCTTTTAATTCCGCTAAAAGGACATCGTGTAACTCTGGCAACTTTTCTGAACATTATACAAAATCATGCTTATTTTGTGATAAAGGACATTCGCTTTCGAAATGTTTTAAATTTCTATCCCTACCTTTGGATTCTAAGAATGCTTTTTTGTTAAAAAGAAAGGCTTGCCGTAATTGTCTTGCTGTTGGTCATAATCAAGAGAATTGCAGCTCACCATATCGGTGCATTATATGCAAACATCCACACCACACTGTTCTTCATGCAGACAAAAATCATTCGGAAACGTCTTCTGTTCCTGCTATTTCACTCAATTCTAAAAATAAAAGCGTACCAGATGCTACTGTTCATAGTGCAGTTGCTTATCAAGCAGTATTATTATACACTATTCGATTACTAGTTCGAACTGATAAAGGTTATTTTCCATTACGAGCTCTTTTGGATCCAGGCTCACAAGGAAGTTTGATTTCTGAAGCTGCAGTTCAACTGATGGGTATACGAAAAGAAAGATCATACTGTAAGATAATCGGCATTGGTAACAGTGGTGAAAACGTATCGAAATACTCAGCTAATATTGATTTATATTCTCGTAAACGAAAACTTGTATTTTCATGTACGGCATTAGTTTTAGCTAATCTTTCTTCGTATACACCGGATCCTTCCTCTAAACTTATTTCGTTGCCTGATATTGATCCTGAAAATTTGGCTGATCCACTTTTCTTCAAATCTGATCCGATAGATCTAATTTTGGGCTCAGATGTCTGCTCTATAATAAAACTTCCCGCCGAATCCTTTATTCATAACAATTTATTCTTCCAAAATACTCATTTTGGATGGGTGTTTTCTGGAAAAAATGGTAACATTTCTTGCAACAGGCTGCACATACTTAACGTCAAATTGGAGACATTATTGAAGTCGTTTTGGGAACAGGAAGAAGTTAATACTAAAAGAAAGATAAGTAGCGAGGAACTGAAATGTGAAAACTATTTTACAAATACAGTTAATAAATCACGATCTGGTCGATATATAGTACATTTACCGTTTAGATCCCTAGTAGAAGATAACACTGCGCCTTCTGTTCCGAATAATATCATTAGTGCCTACAGACGGTTGCGACAATTGGAAATCTCTTTTTCGAAACGACCTAATTTTGCTGAAAGATATAGGAACTTTATGCGAGAGTACGAAAATTTAGGTCACATGACCAAATTTGGAAAATATCCCGAAGATGTCAGACCTAATTCCTATTTCTTGCCTCACCATGGTGTACTAAAGGAGAGCAGTACAACTACCAAACTAAGAGTTGTTTTTGATGGAAGTTGTCATTTGATTAACTGCAAATCATTAAACGAGGAACTCTGTCCTGGACCTGCGCTTCAAAATGATTTACCAGGAATTATTACAAAATGGAGGAGGCACAGAATTGCATTCAGCGCGGATATTGAAAAAATGTTCCGGCAGATAGATGTTTGTCCAGACCATAGGAAATTTCAGCAAATACTTTGGCGACATGAGTTAAATGATGAAATATCTATTTATGAGCTGAATACCGTAACATACGGTACTACTTCAGCTCCTTATTTGGCTATACGTGTTTTGCAGCAACTAGCATATGATTTTAAAGACGACTTTCCACAAGCAGCAGATGTTCTTGTTTCCGATTCTTACGTAGATGATGTTATTTCGGGTGCAGATAATCTTGAAAGTGCAATTAAGTTACAAAAGGATTTATGCAATCTTCTGAATAAAGGATGTTGCAATTTACGCAAATGGATCTCTAATTCTTCTCAACTTCTACGAGAAATTCCCGAAGAACATAAGGAAAACTCTAAAACTTTACAATTTGATAAAGACAATGTGGTGAAAACTCTAGGCATCCAGTGGGATACATGTGGTGATTTCTTTTCATTTAAAATAAACCTTGATGATACTAATTCTTTTACTAAGCGAACCATTCTTTCAGAATCTGCTAGACTATACGATCCTTTAGGATGGCTTACACCCTCCACCATTGTAGCCAAGTCTATTTTTAAAAAATTATGGGAACATAGTGTCGATTGGGATACTCCGATACCTACTGAAATAGAAAAAGAATGGTTTAAGTACAGATCGTCATTGGAAGATCTTGTAAACTTGAGAATTCCCAGATGGATAAACTGGTCTCCAGGAGTGAAAACAGAATTGCACTGCTTTTGCGATGCATCAACTTTAGCTTATGCAGCGGTAGTTTACCTTAGAGTTATTACTTCGGAAGGTATTTTCGTTAATATTTTGCAAGCAAAATCTAAAGTCTCTCCTATTAAAACTGTTACTATACCGAGGTTGGAACTATGTGCCGCTAAACTTTTGATTCAACTTACTGAAGATATCAAGAATTCCTTGGATATTTGTAAAATAGAAAACATTTTTTATTGGAGTGATAGTACAACTGTTTTAAGCTGGATTCGGAAACCTTCATCAACCTGGACAGTCTATGTTGCAAATAGAGTTGCAGATATACAACGTTTGAGTAACCCCCTGCAGTGGAGATATGTACCTTCCAATTTAAATCCAGCCGATTGTGCATCTAGAGGCATTTTAGGTCAAAATTTAGTAGCAAACGATATCTGGTGGTCTGGTCCAAAGTTCTTATATGAAGCCCCTTCTTCATGGCCTAAAAGATTATTAAACTTACAAACTTCTGAAGAAAAGAGTCCGAAAGTTTCTACTAATATTAGTATTGAAAAAGCCTATCCTGATTTGTTATCCAGGTTCTCGAAATTAAGGACATTGCTTCGAACTACTGCGTTATGTCTACGATTTGTAAATAATTCTAAAAATTCTCCTTTGGAAAGGAACACTGGAGCTATATCTATCTCTGAAATTAACAATGTTTTATTGCGCTTAGTTAAAATTACTCAATTGATAGATTACCCGAATGAATTGAAATTTCTTTTTAAAAAACAAGAAATTCGTCACAGTCCTTTATTGAAGTTAATGCCATTTTTGGATGACAACGGTATTATTCGTGTTGGGGGTCGTCTACAAAATTCTGATTTTAACTATAGCCTTAAACACCCTATAATTTTGGCAAAATCTAATCCTCTTTCAAAACTAATTATCTTGGAAGCCCATGAGAATTCCCTTCATGGTGGAATTACTTTAACGATGTCAATTGTTAATCGAAAATTTTGGATCGTATCTGGGACTCAGCTAGCTAAAACCATTATACGTAAATGTTTACAGTGTTTTAAATATTCGGCAAAAAGTTCACAACAAATTATGGGCAACTTGCCGTTGGTGAGACTTCACATTACTAGACCCTTTAAACACAGTGGTGTTGACTATGCTGGACCATTAAATATTAAATCGTCTACTTTAAGGTCCGCTGTTATTACAAAGGGCTATATTTGCTTGTTTGTGTGTATGGTCACGAAGGCTATTCATCTCGAAGCGGTTTCAGATCTTACTACAAACTCTTTCTTGGCAGCTTTTCGGAGATTTGTTTCTCGCAGAGGCGCATGCACTGACATCTATTCAGACTGCGGTACAAATTTTATTGGAGCATCAAAGGAACTTCAAATTCTTTTTCATAGGAACAAAAAGTCCTTGCCAGAGGAGTTACAGCATGCTTTAAGCCTAAATTATACCAATTGGCATTTCATACCTCCGGCCTCGCCAAATTTTGGTGGATTATGGGAAGCTGGCGTAAAATCCGTGAAGTATCATCTAAGACGAGTTGCCAATGACCGACTACTTACATTTGAGGAGCTAAATACCTTACTTTGTCAAATTGAAAGCTGCCTCAATTCTCGGCCTCTATGTCCTTTATCATCTGATCCATCGGATTTTAACGCACTAACACCAGCACATTTCCTCATTGGCGAACCACTACAGTGTGTTCAAGAAGAAAACTTATTAGCTCAAGGGGAAAACCATCTTTCACGTTGGCAAGCTATCGAGAGAATGAAACAGCATTTTTGGAAAAGATGGTACAGAGAATATCTTAATCGTCTTCAAGCTCGGCCAAAATGGCTAAGAAGCATGAAAAATCCCAATATCGGAGATTTGGTACTAGTAGCAGATGACAGATGTGGACCAGGTCAATGGCTTCTTGGAAGAATTGTTGATACACATCCCGGAGGTGACGGAAAAATAAGGGTGGTATCAGTCCAAACTAAAAATAAAATATTTAAAAGACCCATTTCTAAAATTTTTCTCCTTCCAGAAACTTCCAGTGAATCCTTTAAAGAAGTGTCAGAGGATAATCCAGAAGCTGCTGTGAATGTAAAAGACGGAGCCTAAGGCAACGCTGTGAGTCGGAGCATAGCGGAGTTTCTTAACTCGACTAAATTACTCCCAACGATAGGACTACTATATCCTGTTTTGAAAACATTCGTTCTCCAGGGGGAGAATGTTGCCGAAAATATATTTGGCAACAGAATTCAAATTTTTTTATATATTATTTGTAAACATAATTTTTTGGATATTACTAATTAGTTAACTTCAGCTGTACATATTGAAATATTTTAGTACATTATCTAAGGAATGTAGTAAAACCAGTTTTAATTTTTGTCTATTATCCCATTTTCCTTTTCGTATATTAATTATTTATAATAGCTCTCATTAGTACTTGTTTAGTGAGAGATGATCCCGTTACTTCACTTTGTACAATTGCTTTAAAGTAATATTACTTAAACTTAGTAAATGACTTGTGCTTTGACTTTTTATAAGAACAGTTTACTTTACTTAAAATATAAATAAAATCTATATTTAAAATACTTTTCATAAATTCCTTTGCATAAAGTCATTTTCTTTTCTTAACTACAACATACATTACTTCAACAGTGACGAACTAGGTTGGGCTTAGTACGTATGCACTTAGCAAGCCAAGAGTAAGTCTTGCGGCGAAACGTGCACATTGCCATGAAAAGTTTCTTAAAAATCTGTCGCTCGGAGTCGACTTTAAACTGTACTACACGCGAAACGTCTGCGTTTATGCTACTTTTGGCAAACGACTTTTTTTGTATTTTTTCTTTAATAAATTTAAAACACAATTCGAATTTTCACTCCTCTATACAGTTTATTTCATTTTGTCATCTAGCATTCATATTTGTTTTTGTATAATTTTTTTTACCTAGTATATGAGAAATTCGGTGATACTCTAAAAGTGTTTGCCTTATAAATGTTAAATTTTATGAGAACATATATACATATATATATATATATATATATACATATATTTATCTCACCAAAATAAAGACAGCAAATATAATTTTTTTTTTGAAATATTATTTTTATTTAAAAAGGTATTCTATGTAGCATTTGTACTACATACAGCAGATCCATTTCTGTTTTGCACGTGTTTCGTGAATGACATTTTTGACATTAAGGTCATGCCGTGGTACATACATATATTTATTGACAACTTTCACTTCATCTCTTCTAGCATACTATTTATCTCTATTGCAAATTCTATCATAATTTTTGAAAATCATCACTTTCGATTTAGTAAGACCAACTTTTAAAGACCTAAGGTCAAAATAGCCTTCCATTTCGTTTATCATATGTAGCAAAACTCCAATTTCGTCCACCAATATTACTATATCGTCCGAATATAACATATCTTCTATATAACTGCCTCTATCAATATGCTTATGCAGATCGCTTATATAAATAAAAATAAAGGCGATGACAAAAAGCATTCCTGTTTTTTCCTCACATTGTTTCATGTCAAAAATAATGTGAAAAAAAACCACTGAAGATATTGCTATACATTCTAGTTAACATATCCTAAAGCTGTGGTTGTTGAAGAACATACTAAATATGAACATTAAAAATTGATAAATTCGAGTAGATTTTTTTAACATTTATTTAATATTTCATTTTTATCTTTTGCACAATACTTTTTCTTCTTTGATTTATATTCATTGTTCTTTGCATTGGCATTGTGAAGCCATACAAATTGTTTGTTATTATTTTCAATTATATTTTCAATAATGTTTTTATAATAGAAAATAATTAAAATATCGAAACAGACAAAATAGTAATAGAAAAAGAAATAAATAAATAAAGTATACATGTTTACGTGTGTACTACGTAAGAGGGTGGCTAAATATAACGATACCTTCTTGAATGAATCGTAGTTTTTGGGAAAAAAAAATCTTTTTATTTTTCAACATGGCCTTCATTCCTCCAAAAAATATGATTTGACGAGATCTTTAAAAAAATTGAAATTTGGTGGAAGTAGCACTCGTTCCTTGTTATAAAAAAACAATTACAAATTTTTATTTACAAAATTATTATTTTTTTTTTACTTAATAAATAAAGAATGAATTATTTTCTTTTTAAATTGTGTTTTTATTATAATTTATTTATTTTTTAATTTTTTATTTCCTTAAATATTTCTTTTAATTATATGTGTACGTATATTACCCAACAAACCAAAACGTTTAGAAATCGCTTGTAACAAGCTTACCAACATAAGCCTTAAGCTTAGAAAATGGTTATAAATTCGATTGTAAAAGGTTTGTTAAAAATTATTTAATAAACAAAACTGAACCCTTGCTAGAAGCTTATAAATCTAATTATAGAACAAGCTTGCAGACAAATATTTTTTCTAAACATATTTATGATAAGCTTATGTCTGAAACATTTTTATAAGCTCATGAATATAACCTTATAATATACGTACAGAGTAAATTGTACACTCAACAACAAAAATATTTTTTTTCGTGACCGAATTCATTTATTTATTTTTTGTTTAATTGAGTACATTTAGGCTTTTTGCTACCGTAAGTAACTCATTTTCCTGGAAAGAAAGAGTGTGTTTTAGAGTGCTGTAACTTAGAAAAATTTTCTTTATTTAACATACAAACGATTTTAAAAAGCTTTTATCCTCCTGGAGTAACTTTTCGAAATTTAAAAATTCTTCCATTAATTTAAAGGGGCTATCAGGTATTGCCAATTTTACGTCTAATTTTTCTTTTTTGAGTTCTTTTATTTCTTTGCACAGACCAGTAATCTCCTGCCGCAAAGAATTGACCTCATTCGTGAGGCGTATGAACATTGGTTCCATTAATTTAGAAAATTCGGTCACCATTCCTAAAAATTAGTAAAAAAAAGTTTTTTCAGCTTAAAAATAAACTGTTCTCATTAAAAAAGAACTAAGAAAAATATTATAGTGCTGTGAATATATACCCAAATACTTACCTTCTGATGTTACAGGTTCCCCACGTATTATTATTATTTGCACAAAACACTAAATATAAAATATTTTATGAAAAAACGATAAATAAATTGACAGCTTTTTCAAAAACATTTAGAAAACTATAACTAGCATAAGTTGTTTGCAATCATACTTGTAAAATTATTATCTAAACTAAGTGTATAGCAAGTATTGTTGTTAAAGGTATTGTCATTTTCAATGTCGAAATATTTTTTCGCATACACTCTTAAAACTTTTGAAATGACTTCATATGTATTGTCTAGAAACAAATAGTATTTGCACAATGGGCAAAAGTTTTATAAGAGACTATTACCGTGAATTGGTTAAACTATGTTTTTGAGAAGCGATACAGAGAGAAATTAAAACTCAAACCTACTGGAGCCAAACATCAGGCGTGATTGATGGCAAGGGCGATCTAATTTGTTTATGTCAATCATAAATCAAAATGATTGCGAAAGACCAAAATGGTTTACAACAGGTTTGTTTGTTTATTGTCAGGTCCTATGTCAAACTCTGGCTCCAATGCACAGTTGCAACTGAAGAACCTAACCGAGATTTGAGCATTTTAAAAGAAAGCTTCTGTAGCTCATACAGCTCACTGTTGAATCGGATGCGGAAATCATCGCCAACTCGCACTGGACCGAAGATCTTACGTAGGACTTTTCTCTCGAACACTCTCAAGGCAGCTGCATCAGTTCTTAATAGGGTCCATGCTTCTGCGCCATAAAGAAGCACGGGTAGGATGAGCGTCTTGTAGAGTATTAGTTTCGTCTTACGAGAGAGGTCTCTGCTACTCAATTGCCTATTGAGACCATAGTAGCACCTGTTGGCAAGAGTAATCCTGCGCTTGATCTCCAGACTGACATCATTTTCGGTGGTAACAGCGGAGCCAAGATAAATGAATTCCTTGACTGTATCAAAAGTATAGTTATCGGCCGTAATTTGAGAATCAATACGCCGCACGTCTCTACATGTCGATAACATATACTTTGTTTTGCCCTCATTTACTGCCAGACCCATCTTCTTAGACTCGCGTTCAATAGCACTAAAGGCAGCAGTGACATCTCGCTTGGTACGCCCTATGATGTCGATGTCGTCAGCGTACGCAAGCAACTGGACACTTTTTTGAAAAATAGTGCCATTGCGATGCACTCCCGCCTTCCGCAGAACACTCTCCATGACGAAGTTGAAGAGGTCGCATGATAAGGGGTCGCCTTGTCTGAAACCTCGCACGGTATCAAAAGGTTCGGAGAGGTCCATTCCTACCTTGACGGAGCTGCAGGAATTGCTCAACGTCATTCTGCATAGCCTTATCAGCTTCGCAGGTATACCGAGCTCAGACATTGCGGCAAAAACACGATCCCTTATGGGGCTATCGAAAGCAGCCTTATAGTCGACAAAAAGATGGTGTGTGTCGATTTGATTTTCGTGGGTCTTTTCCAGGATTTGACGTTGTGTGAAGATCTGGTCGGTGGTGGACTTGCCAGGTCTGAAGCCGCACTGATAAGGTCCAATCAGTGTTTTGACGAGTGGCTTCAGTCGTTCACACAATACGCCTGTAAGAACCTTATATGCGATAGGGAGAAGGCTTATACCCCTATAGTTGGCGCATATCGTAGGGTCTCCCTTTTTCAGGACAGGACAGAGGACACTGAGGTTCCAATCGTTGGGCATACTTTCCTCTAGCCATATTTTGTAGATGAGCTGGTGCATGCGCCCTACCAACTCATTACATCCGGTCTTAAACAATTCAGCGGGGAGGCCATCAGGACCTGCCGCTTTATTGTTTTTAAGACGCATAATTGCGACTTTAACCTCATCATGGCTAGGTGGCGGGATCTCCACGCCGTCATCATCGATCGGGTTCGGAACATCATCTCTAGAGGCGGTATTGATGTCGTCATCGCCTTGCAGCAGAGTAGAGAAGTGTTTCCTCCACAACCTCAGCACCCCCTGCGGATCTGTAACCAGGTTTCCATTCTCATCCTTGCAGGAAGACGCTCCGGGCTTATACCCCTCGGTCAGACGCTTAACCTTTTGATAGAATTTTCGAGCGTCATTCCTACATCTGTACATCTCGACTTCCTCACGCTCACGCCTTTCCTGCTCCCTCTTCTTGCGTCTGAAAAGGCGTCTCTCATCCCTTCTCCTCTCTCTGTAATTTTCGACAATGGCTCGCGTAGCGGCCGACTGCAACGTTTTTCTGTATGCGGCGTTTTTCGCTGCAGCTGCCTCGCGACACTCCTCATCGTACCATTGATTTCGTTGGGGTGGGCGCTCGAAACCAAGGACTGTTTCCGCAGTATTGCGCAAGGAGTGGGAGATGTTGGCCCACAATCCGCCAATGTCGTTGAGATTAGATGGGGAACGACGGAGCTTATCAGAGAGTTGAGCGGAGAACGCCTCAGCTGTCCTTTGTGATCGCAGCTTCTTAACGTCCAGCTTTCGCAATGCACTAGAGCGCGCAGTCCTCGAAGCGCAAATGCGCAATCGAAACTTGGCTGCGACAAGGTAGTGGTCCGAGTCGATGTTTGGACCTCTAAATGTGCGCACATCTAGTACACTGGATACATGCCTTCCGTCAATCACAATATGATCGATCTGGTTGGATGTCGATCGATCAGGGGACATCCAAGTGGCCTTGTGAATGTCGAGATGCTGAAACCTGGTGCTACATACTACCATGTTACGCGCCGCGGCGAAATCGATCAGCCTCATACCATTGGAGGTAGTGTTCGCGTGGAGGCTGAACTGTCCGACAGTGGGGCCAAAGATACCTTCCCGCCCGACCTTCGCATTAAAATCCCCGAGGACGATTTTGGCGTCGTGGGCCGGGCACTTATCGTATACGTCCTCGAGCTTAGCGTAGAAGGCATCTTTAACCACATCGTCCTTTTCTTCCGTCGGGGCGTGAGCACAAATTAGGCTGATGTTGTAGAATTTTGCCCTGATGCGGATTGTGGCTATTCTTTCGTTCACTGGCGTGAACCCAGAGACGAGGTGACGAAGTCTCTTATTAACCACAAATCCGCACCCGAATTCGTGCTTATCAACATGGCAGCTGTAATACACATCGCAAGATGCTAACCTTTTGCATCCTTGTCCTATCCATCGCATTTCCTGTATGGCAGTGATGTCCGTCCTACATTTCATGAGGGCATCCGCCAGTTGGGCGGAAGCGCCTACCCTGTAAAGGGTGCGGACGTTCCATGTGCCTATTCTTAAATCGTTGTCCTTGAAACGTTTGCCGTGGTCGTCAACTTTAGAGGGGATCTTTATAGAGGCTATTGTTGTGGTTTTCATTGGATGGGATTTTTACGTGGTGGGTTCCAAGCCCTACGCACAACCCGAATTTAACGTCCAGGGGATTGGACCTCGCTGCACGCATTAGTTAACATCTAGCGGGTGCTAGAATGCCATCCAGGAGGGGCCACGAGGAGGCTGCGTGTCAACTTGAATACAGCAAAAAACAAGGATCGTCCTGGTGGTCGCCATGTTGGCCACAGTCAGAAACTTTACCTTGCTTGCATGCATTCCATCCCTCCCCATGAAACAAACATATTTTTGGATATAGAACAGGGATGCCCAAAGCTAAAACTGTAGTAGTATTGGTGAGCGAGAGAGAACTGCACTGAAAGAAAAGTTGTGTAAACTGAAATAAAATATACGGAAAAAATCCAAAAAGCGGAATTTACAATAAAATTTGGAATAGAAATTTTTCTACAATGGCGGCTTCTAAAGATGCTCTCATCAGGTAGACTCTGTTTTATTTAGGCAGCGTTTTCCTTCGTCCCTTAAATGAATAATTATAAAACTAAAGCGATATTACGAAATCTGTTGCATGCGTCGAAAAAAATTTAAAATGCAATTTTTGCTGCTTGTACACTAATTTCAACAATGAGATGACAACATTTAAAATTACTGACAACTATTTAGTTATGGAGCATATTTCTTTTTTAAGCTCTCTTGAATTTCTTATGTATATCTAAGGGCCATTATTACAACTTGCCGTTAAACTTGGGTTTAGTTAAAGGTACCATTAGTACTTTACAGTTCCCTTTAACTGATTTTCGTTATAACAAAGAAAGAAAATAAAATTAAAATATGGCAGTGCCGGAGCAAAGTCGATAAAACTGCTCAATTAAACAAGTTTTTTTTTAATGCAGTGGCAACAGCGGACTTCGTTTTTTTGTTGTATATGCTCATTTTATTTAAATTTGAAGTTACCATATCGAAAATAGTATATGATATGGCAAGTTCAAACATAAATGATCTTTAAATGTTAAAGGTAGGATGATCTTCCCTTTAGCTTAACGATCACTTCTATCTTATTGGGTACTCATAATAATGAAAAACAATTTATCTACCCGTTAAAATCCTCCCTTTAGTTAACGGCAAGTTGTAATAATGGCCCTAAAGGCCGTGTCAGATAAAACTTTGTTGCTTTGCGTGACGTTTATAACTTTGATAGAAAAGCGTAAAGCAAAAGGTGTATGCCACAACAAAAACTTTGACAACACTCGCGTTGTTTGTTTATCTTTTAAAAGTGGTTGGCGCGTAAGTTTTGCTTTTAATATTTTGTGTTTAAATAAGGACTAAAAATGGATTTGGAGGATTTATTGGACATACTTATAATTATACTGCTAAAAAAAACTAAAAAACATAAAATTTAAGGACAAATATTAAAAAAATAAAATTTGCGCGCAAATTTGCCAAAAATATTTACAGAATAATCAACAGCTGATTGTCAAAGCGCGCCAAAAGATGAGAGATGCCCAACTTTTCGCTTTGCGTTGCGTTGAAAGCTGTTTATGTAACAAGTGCCATATAAACATGTACATTTATCTTAAATGTCAAAGCGAATTTGTAACGCAACGCGAAGCAAAAGTTCTATGTGACACGGCCTTAAGTGCGCTATATACATATATGTATGTATGTATATTTAATATATGTACATATGTAAGAATGTGCGCATGAGAGAGGAAAAATTTAATAATTTAAAAAAGTTCCAAAATAATTTTAAAAAAAATTTATAAATATTAGTTAACGTGGCATTCTTATGATTTATGCCATTGATCCAAATTGTGTTTGAAATTTGATTCATTGATGTTCATGAACTGCTATCGTTCAGCAGTGTTGGCGGTAGGGGATTAATGATGATTATTTCATTTAATGGGACCTCTGAGGAAGTGCTGTTAATACATAAAAGAAAAGTATTAAATTTTCATAAAATGAGAATACGGTGCCTTAAATAAAAAATATGAGCTTCATAATCTTATATTAACTGCTACGGTTATAAAATGTATACATAACCATTGCTAAAGGAATCCAAATTATTGAATGTAATCACAAGATTATTTAAAAAAAGTTATAACATAAAATACATACGTATACATATATATGTATTTTTAAATGTTTTCAATCAACATGTCGATCAGTTTGGATTGATTGATTTTCTTCAGGCATCCTCTGCGATCACCTACATGCATGTTTATTAAGAAAGCAAAATAACTTGTTGATCTTTAAATGCAAAAAAAACCATTAAGTTTATAAATACGATACACAGTTTTACAGGATACATACCACATCATATAATAAAAATGAACAAATTATTATATTTTAGACTTTAAAAGTAGAAATCTAATAAAAAATAAAACAAATTCTTATGAAATCACTAACTCTTAGAAGTTAATAGTCAATTAAAAATTAAAAAGGGGTGATTTTTTAAGAGCTATAGAAAAATTTTTCAAAAAAAAAAAACACATAAAATTCAGAAAAATGCATGAAATCTCAATTTTAATCGATAGTACGGTCCATATAATTTAATGTTTGAAGATTATTTCATGAAAATGTTGACCGCGAAATGGTCAAATGGTCCATCCGCTTAGTCTAATTTTGGCATACTCTTTCCAACATTTCGGCCGGTATCTTAGGAATAAATGCTTCAATGTTGTCTTTCAATGCGTCAATTGAAGCGGGCTTGTCTGTATAGATATTAGCTAAAGGCGTTAAGTCGCACGATCTAGGCTGCCAATTAACTGATCCCGAACGTTAAATAAAATGTTCACCAAACTCGCCTCTCAATAAGTCCATTGTTACGCGTGCTGTGTGGCATGTGGCACCGTCTTGTTGAAACCACATTTCATGCAAGTCAAGTTCTTGCATTTTGGGCAAAAAAAGTTAATTAAACTTAGTTAATTAAACTGACCATAAAATGGAAGAAGGGCGCGATGAACTTTCTTAACAGAGCACGCATTTTGATAATAAAATTCAATGATTTGCAAGCGTTGTTCGACGATTCAAGGTTAAATTATAGACCAAACTGAAGATGTTTGACAGTGAAACAAAACACGAAACGTGCGTGAGCTGTTTAAACCAGTGTTGCCAAAAAGATAATAGCTAAAAAATCACCCGTTATAATCAAATACACCTACATACATACATACATATGTATCTTTATATGTTTAACTGCTGAGTAATGAAATTTAAAGAAATTTAAATACAATACTATCGGGTCCGCCATCTAACGTTTTTTTTTCAACTAGTGCTTATTTCGTGAATGGCAACACTTAGCTCATGTCTGATTTGACGGATAATTAGTTTTATCCTTCCGCTGAACGAATATGGTTGTGTATACGCTTGAACAACGCTGGGAAATATTGCGACATTACTTTGAAAAAAATCATCTTTTCAGATGAAGCTCATTTTGATCTTGGCGGGTATGTAAACAAGCAAAATTGTCGCATTTGGGGCACAGAAAACCCGCACGCATACATTGAAAAGCCGACGCACCCAAAACGAGTCACTGTTTGTTGCGGATTTTGGTCCAGAGACATAATTGGGCCTTTTTTCTTCAAAAATGAGCAAGAAGTGGCCGTTACAAACAATGGCGATGGTTATCGGGCCATGTTGAATGAATTTTTGTTCACAAAAATTGAAGAGGAGGATATTGGCAACATTTGGTTTCAACAGGACGGCGCTACGTGCCACACAGCCGAAGCTACACTCGATGGTTTGCGCCCTGTTTTTGAAGATCGCATTATCAGCCGCAGATCTGATGTCGTTTGGCCACCTCGGAGGTGCGATTTGACACCGTTGGACTATTATTTGTGTGGTGGCGTCAAAGATAAGTGTTACGCCGACAAGTAAGAGACAATTGACGCCTTAAAGGACAATATTCGCGAAGCCATTGTGAAATACAGCTGCACACAATCGATAATGTGCTTAAAAATTGGACCGATCGTGTAGGCTACTGCATAGCCAGCCGAGGCAGCCATTTGAATGAAATTATTTTCCATTATTAACCGGAAGGATTGTACTTTCAATCAAAAATTTTTCAATTAAAAAAAGAAATTTGAGAAAACATTCAGTAGTTTTTTTTAAAGCATTTTCAAAAAAAAAAAAGTTATTTGACGGACCCTTTATTAAAAAATAAGTAGTGCTGTTTCTATTTTCAATACAACCTTTATTAAATATTAACCTTTAACCCTTTTCACCATTAAATATCTTTTTGAAATTGGTATATCAGTATGTGACGGTTTTTTGTTAAATAATTTCACACTTGAAATTTAATTTTTTTCTCTGGATATTCCCAGAAATTCCCTTTAAAAATTCTAATTACTGCTATATAAAACAAAAAAAGAAAAATTATTGAATAAGTATAGCTTAAACTATTGCGGTATATAATTCAGTATTTAGTACACAGTATTTGATACGTCAATGTCGCTCTTCTTTTTTATTATCACTAAAACACTATGAAGTAAGTAATTATATACGAAGTAAGTAATTACAAACGGATAATACGTGTTTACTACGATCTCTAATGTCCTGAAATTCTTTAATATTTATATAAAATAAATTTTTTCATTCAAAAACTAGCAAAACCATTGGGCAATTCACTCAAGCCGTTGTATTGTTGTATTGAGTGTATTGTTGGACAATTATACAACAGTGTATGCTTGTTGTTGATAATTTTCATGTAAAAATCCGATACACTTATACACATTTTTTCATATGTTTTTAAAAGTTGTATTGGTTTCGTGCTATCAAATTGTTTGAATGCCAAAAAAATACATTTGGAATACGGAATACACAATACAGCATAGCATTGAGCGTTCACAAACAATCAAGTGTATTCAATACAACATACACGATACAAAGGCGTGTGAATTGCCCACATTTTTGTTAACATCTATTATTTGGTTTGTGGTTAGTTTAGATTGTCTATGTACAATGAATAACTCCATGTCAGAGCAACGCTTGCGTATTATTAAATTTTTTCTAATTAGTCAAGAAATGATTGCATCCCGCGAAACTTTCTATTTTGTAGTGGATTCAGTAGTGTATGTTATGATTTGATAAACATCACATTCGAGGCACAATAGTGTCAATCTAATAAGTGCATTCTTCTTATTGATAGTATGATTACAGTGATATAAATACCGCTATTACTTTTTGATTTACTTTAATTTAAAGTTCTCAGTTCTTTAAGAATGGCAATAAATATTTTAACATCTTTAATTTCAAGGTGAATATACATATATAGAATGACAAAAACAGTTACGACTTGACAGTTTACTATAATATCAAGAATTTAGAGAGGCAGAACTAAGTTATACAATCCTTTTCAGGCATTAGTAACTCAGGGGTTTAGTTTCTCATAAATGAAGGTATAATTTAATAATTAAAAATTTGCAATTATAAGAGTAATTGTGTGATAATTTTTAAAACTATTAGTTTCGAGGTTTATATAGCGATAACGTTTGCAATTTTTGCAAATAATAAAATCCTCCATTTTACTTCGAATTATTTTTCCAAAATGCTTCTTCTTTTCAAAAGTGGATTAAATTCACAAGAATTTCTTGGTTTTGTGAAAAGGTGGGCTAAGGAATTCACTGATCCTTATATAACAAGATTGCTATACATTTCACTTGTTAGGCCTATTTTGGAGTACGCGTCTGTTATTTGGAATCCATACTATCGTTGTCATAGTGATTCAATAGAGTCTGTGCAGAAGCAGTTTTTATTATTCTGTTTACGTGGCTTAGGATGGGATTATGCCAATGGGTTTCCATCTTATGAGGCTAGGTTAGGTCTGATAAAACTTTCAACTTTGGAACGTAGAAGGGCTGTGTTAGGTGTTTGTTTTGTCTATAATCTGGTTAAAGGTGATATCGATTCCGAGTTTTTGCTTTGTAACCTAAATTTCAGTATTCCAGCAAGATTTTCACGGCACTATCGTCCTTTTTCCTTAGATTTTTATAGAACAAACTATGGTTGTAATTTTCCTTTTCGTAGATTATGTAATGATTTTAACATGTATTATGATTTTATTGATTTTAATTGTACTGTTTATAATATTAAACGTAGCTTATATGCTGCCATTAATTTGTAAATTACTATAGAAAAATATATTCTCGTTCTTGTCTTAGGTAGTTATGGTTTATTGTTGCTTTATTCAGCTTGTGATTAAGTTCTGTAGCTGATTTATGTTGTCGTTGCCTTTACTTTTCCCTAGTCCGGACTGTAGTGTGTACGTGTCCCTACGTAATGGGGACGAGCCCTCCGCGGTCGGGTGAGGGTGGGTTAGTGTGAGGCCGGAGACGTTCGACAAAAAAAAAAAAAAAAAAAAAAAAGCGATAACAATTAGTAATAGCGATATTAACGGCCAAAATTTGTTTACTACCATCAGCGCTACATTACTAAGAGACAAATTTAAATTTGCAATATATTGGACAAAACGTCTGAAAGTGTTAATATTCGTATATAATATTAAAAATTTTAATCAATTTTTTGATGTACTCGAAATTTCCCTCACGATTATGTGCAAGCTTTGTTTAGTTCTGTATACTTAGCCCTGCCATAATCACTCGCATTCCGTTATATCTTAATAAACTCCAATGTTTATTATTAATATATAGGTTTTTACTCTCAAATTAACGATTTTTGTATTCAAATTAAATTTTTTAAAAGTCAAACACAACTTTTTGCAACACGTATTCAATTTTCTTCATTTCAAATTAAATTCTTTTTATTTCAAATTAAATTATTTTTTTCTTTTTTTTTTCAAATTAAATTTATTAACTTCGAATTCAATTTTTTGTTTATTTGACTAAAAATTTACTAAATAAAATAAAAATAAACTTATTGTTCAATTCATTTATTTAATATTTGGACGGTTTTTATTGCAACATGTCTCCAGATGCAGCTAATAACAAATTCATGGTCATATCGAGATAATAATTGTTACAATCTGAATGTGTTTCCGTTTCGACTGATTGTTTATTTATTGCTACCAGGTCCAAATTAATGTCCGGATCAGCGAATAAATTTCGGGCATGTAGCTTTGTTCTAGAAAAAACCTTTTCTATCGGATTAAGCATAGGTGAGTAAGGAGGAAGAAACATTAAAATATGCCCGCACTCTGCAACCTTATCTTTTACTTCTTGAGTTTTATGTATCTTTGCATTATCAAGGACCAGCCAAGCACCTTCGATGTTGGATTCAGCTAATTTATTGAACAAATATGCAGCAGTTTTTTGTAACACATACATATTTTTTTATTCGTTGGCTAAAAGCAACTTTTAAAATTAAAATTAAAAGCACCCTGTTTTTATAAAACTTAAACTTTTCACAAAACTTTAAACTTCGTTTATATTTGATCGTATTATTATAAAATTAATTTTTAAATTTTTAGCCAAATAAACAAAAAATTTAATTCGAAGTTAAATAAATTTAATTTGAAATAAAAATAATTTAATTTGAAATGAAAATGATTTAATTTGAAATGAAAAAAATTGAATTTGTGTTGCAAAAAATTGTGTTTGACTTTTAAAAATTTGAATTTGAATACAAAAACCGTTAATTTGAGAGTAAAAACCTATATACCGAGAGATTAAGAGTTATTAGATACAATATCTAGAATAGATTAATATCTAATCTAATAATTAAGAATTATATCTAGAATAGATTTGACAAACGTTTCATGTGTTAGGCAGAACATTTTATCACTTTCATTTCAGACATTCAATAAAATGGTATGTAAAGTTAAAAAAGAAAACTTTTTTAAAGAAATAAAGTTTGGAGTTCTATTAAACTAAATTTACAACTACACCATTTCTCATGTCAGGTATATTTAATTTTTTGTTGCATAGTGTTATTATTATTTTAATTTTAAATTGAAGATGCAATAAAAACTTACTGTTACGTTAGAAGGAAAACATTGCCATCCTCATATAAAATAGATTACAATTCATTATAAATATAGTTTGCTTGAAATTTTTATATTGAAGGCGAATTAGTACAAACTCAATTGAAGCCACCGTCGTCTATTAGATAGTGTGTTGACTTATTAGACGGACGGTCGTAGTCCAAAGCACAGCTCAAAACGAATAAACACACTGAGAATAAATAGAATTGTTATGAAAAGTTTCTCAGAAATCCGTTGGGACTGCAGGTCCCGGCTTTCGTATATGAAAAAGACACTCAATAAATCTTAATCTGTAGTGCAGAGATTTTAAACTGATATTGTAATTTGTTTCTATAGATTTTATTAATTTGATATAAGAAAGTTTATTAATATTGTTTGCATTGCAAAAGTTGCAGCACTAGTCGAAATTTGATTTGAAATAATATTAAAGACTCTGCTATCAACCAAAGGACACAATTCTTGTCACTGTTATGTAATTTAATTTCTGTTGTCGATATTTTATTTCACACTTTCCAATTTGTTTAATAAATTAATTTTAAGCAAAATTCAATAGACAATAATATTTTCATTGTAACATAATTTCACGGCATCCTAATTTAAATGGGTACGCCCTCTTTATTACGGAGTGAATATGAGGACAATATTATACTCCTATTGAACGAATCTTATTTTTTCCATGAGTTTCACCATTATTGACACTACATATTTCATTATATATTTATATATATATATATATATATATATTTACAAATTTAGTAGAGTTGGATTACTTGAAAAAATTCAAACTTGACACTTAAGATGCAATAATTCGTTATGGGCTATTTAAAATTCCTCACAATTGATTTAATTGTTAAGAAAATTACTCGTCGAAAATTGTATTTAAAAAATACTTGCTAATTTGCTAAGAATACCTTGAAGGATAATACAATCCTACTTTAATCTTTTTGATCATTGTGCGGTACTTGCGACCTGAGAAGAAAGTTTTTTGGATACACTGAATTCATCTGCAGAACTTGTCTAGGTAGAGGTGGTTTGGCTAAAATCCATAACTTTATAAAACTTTTTCCAAGAATTGTAAACAAATGCTATTTAAAATAGTAGTAATACAATGAGAGCATACAGTATCCAAATCTGCCAATTTAAACTATCATTACCATATCAGTTGGTCTGATTAAAACAAAATATGTACATACTTAAATACACGTATATGTAGACACAAATTTTTTCATTAAAAGCACATCCATGAAATATTAATTTCACTGAACTAAATTGAAAACCGTAACTCAAACTACGATATAAAGTTCATTAAAGCATACAAATTAACTGATGTTTGATCGTTGTGGCTTTTGTGTTATTTAGTGAGAATGTTTTCCTATCCCTAAGATTCATTGAAATAAAGTTTTTATTAATGTTCAAAAATATGCGCCCGTTAATAGAATTAATGATCACAATCGTTAATATCTGACGTTAAAAATTGCATGTCAGTGTTTGATTTTGATTAAATGTTTAAAACAAAACTGAAAAAAAGAAAAAAAATTTATACCGCGGATATTAAAGGTCCAGATTTGTTCATATTTTATTGCAGACGCAGTAAATCAATCAAATTTTTATTCATTCTTGGCAAAACTCGTTAATTTCAATGCTTGTGGTAATGGGAGTTAAATGAATAAGGAATTTATTCATTTGTTATTCCTAAAAAAGTTCCTTATGAAATTAATTAAAAAAAGGAAATATATTTTTTTTTGTTTTGTTTTGTTTTGTTTTACATATGTTTTGTTTTGCAATACTTTTGCTAATTATTAAAATAGTTTTTTTTATTAAAAAATTTTTTTTATCAAATTAATGTTTCGTCCAGTTATGTATGCGTTTATTGTATTTTATTGAAACGATAACATACATAAATGTAAAAATGTAACATTCATAATTTGATTTAATTTATAATTAAATTGCAAACACTTACGACGAATTTAAGGAGGTAGAATTTTCAAATTATATTGAAATAACAAACAGTTTTCAAATCAAAAAAACTTAAAGTAATAAAATCAGAAAAGCTTTCGTAAATATATTCTATATGTAAATGGACTAAAATATTATTTTGTGGCTCAACGGCTGCAATCGACCAGGCCTTTTTACAACAAACCTTCGATCGATTGTGTAACTTTCCAATAGCTTCAATTATAATATATTCAACAGTACCGTGTTTCCTTCAAAATTCATTTTGATGATCCGGAATATACGTTCTCGCATTTATAATTTGTGTTGCTTTATACATTATCCGTTTTTAAAAGAGATTGGATATTGCTAACAGTAAGCTTAACTGTCTGTACGACACCGCCGTTATCAAATCCATCCTAACTTGTGCAACATTCAACTCTCGAGGTTAGTAATTAATTAATTTGCCTCTTGCACACCATCTGGTGTAGAATAAAAATATTTTCAAATAATTCTCAAAATATTTTCCAATCCCTTCCTTGACCGATGCAAAGTCAAAATTATTACGTACTTTCGCATCTTTAATATACCTCATCTATGCTCTAATTACAACGTTAGATTTTATTATGGCATCATTGGATTTTTGCTACTTTTAATTTTATCGCATATGTACCAGGCAGAGATTGCTCTGGCCATTCTCTTGACAGTTTAGATACTGAAATTTTTCAGATCGCTTATTTTACTCTTCAATGTTGATTTCGTGTTTCATTATTTTTTTATATTATTCTAGAATTTTTCCCCCATTTCTCATAATACTTTAAATGAGGCTTAATGGTTAATAACACTGTGCGACAAAATAAAAAATTAAATACATCCAATTCTGTTCTTACACGGTCCTTTTTTACACGGTTTTGTAATAACACGGTCTAAAAAAAAAATTGATTCTGTTTTTACACGGTGATACATATTTGATATAGCACGGTTGAGGAAAGTTTATGAAAATTTCAACGTGATCTGAAATCTTGTATGGCTCGTTACTATGAGTAATACAAAGAGATGTCCAAAACTACATAAATCACAACGGCTAATAACAGATTTTATTATTAAACGTAGTGCTATCAAATCGGAAACTGAAAATGCTAATCTTGTTGGAGTCGATAGCTATTTTAAACCAGCTTTATACCGGGTTATCCATTTCGTCGTTTCAAAAGTAAACGTAAATAAAACACATATAAAATATATTTTTCATGATATTTCTTTTTTATTGTAAAGTTTGAACGTTGACATTATGTGTGAAACAGTACATCATTTAAATGACCTCCACGCAAAGTGTTGCAAGCATTGATTCTTTTGAGGTAATTTTCGACCACTTTTTGACACATATTGGGCGGTATCTCAGCCATAACTTGACGAATGTTGGTTTTTAAGTGCTCAAGAGTTGAAGGTTTATCTGCATAAACACGGTCTTTCGCGTAGCCCCACAAAAAAAAGTCAAATGGTGTCAAATCGCATGATCTTGGTGGCCAGTTAATATCGCCGCGACGAGAAATTACGCGGCCAGGAAATGTCTCGCTCGAGTTGTGTGGCATGTGGCACCGTCTTGTTGAAACCACATACTCTCCAAGTCGTATTCTTCAATAGCAGGCAAAAAAATCGGTTATCATATGACCATAACGCTCCGAATTGACGGTGACAGTCGTTCCATCGTCGGTTTCGAAGAAGTAAGATCCAATCACACCTTCGGACCAAAGAGCGCAACAAACAGTGACTTTTTCTGGATGTAATGGCCTCTTTTCAATTACTTGAGGATTCTCAGAACCCCAAATACGACAATTTTGTTTATTAACATACCCACCGAGTGTGAAATGTGCTTCATCGCTGAAGAAAATTTTGTTCGAAAAATTGCGGATACAATGTCAATGTCAGACTTTCAACTGAAAAGAAAAAAATTTGTTTCACAACTTAGTTTGACAGATGTCGAAATCCAGCCCCATACTTTTGAAACCACGAAATGGATAGCCCTTTATAAGCGATCACGTAAGACATCCGATGATGATAGCGAATAGAATTCTGTTATTTTCATCATCGCATTGACTGCTTTTAATTTTGTACTTATGAACTTTTGATGATTTTTAGTTTGTTTAAATTACCTTTAAGAATTGGTGAATGTACCATTTGTTTATCAACATATATTATTTTTTTGACTTCCCGAACTACAATAATTTTAAATTTATGTTACTTTATTTTAGATTTGAATTGCTTTTCACTTTATGAAATAAAACATGCATTAAAGCTTAAAAAAGTAAAAACAGAATTAAGTGTACACCCAGCTAATGACATAGCGTAGGTTGTGTGTTTTCTTGAGTAGAACTTAAAAATAAATTTTTATATTTCTCGAATCCTCCAAACTTGTTTTATTTGACAAAAACTATTTTTTTTTTGCTTTAAGCACAAACTTATTGATTACTCAAACATTAATATTAAACCGATTTCCAAAATGTAATCTTTTCTGGAAGTGGGAGGGATAAACCTTCAAACCGATATACATATTAAAGGTCTGCACAAATGTATTTGACTTCAAAAAGTACATAAGATCTAGCATACACGCACACTTATCCGAAGTATCCGAAGAAGAAAAGTACTTCTTTTTGAGAACAACAAAATTATCGAATAACTTCTTGTTGTTATTTGACTGCGTTCGCTTCATACAAATACATGTTCAACTTTCTTTCTTACTCGAAAATACCGGCACAAAACATGTCGAGTACAATGAGTACCACCAAACTTCACGTAGTACTACAAATACCAATGAGTACTGCAAATACCACAAAGAAGTTTGGCAAATGAAATGATCTCTGAAAATATGAAATATAAACTATGTTTTTTAACGTTTTAGTAATTTTAAGTGATTTTTTGTTATTTAATTGTTTTTAGTTCATTGAAAATAAAGACTTTTTTAAATCAAAAAGCAAAAAAAAATATTTTCCAAAAAATTTGACTATTTTTGATTTCTATTATTTTATTTCAACGATTAATAAATAAATGCCTAACAAGCAGGGATTGCAAATAATTGTTATTGATAAATTTTCTAGAGAAAGAAATCATGCAATGATTTTTATTTTTTAATTTTTATTAAAAAACTCAACAAATAATGATTATTTTCTGAGTTTTATTTTTTGTTCAGAGAATAACAGTTATTGTGAGAGTTTTATTTTTCGCTCAGAAAATAATAGTTATTATGTGATTTTTATATTTCATTCACGAAATAACAGTTATTTTCGGATTTTTATTTTTCACTTAGAAAATAATAATTATTTGTTGAGTTTTATTTTTTTGCTTATAAAATAAAATTATTTTTAGAATTTTGATAATATAGGAAAAAACTAAGATATTTAGTGCAAGATATATGATTCCTTATGGTACTTTTTCATTATACAACTGGTAAATTTTGAAAATTATATAATATTTAATATAAAAATATGAAATTCAACATATAGGGTCCTAATTAAACTTATTTCAGTATAAATGTACTTTTTGGTACTTTTTCATTCTACAATTGGTACTTTTGGGAATAGACCTCTGAATATATAAATTATTAACGATATTATGATTATATAAGTTATAACCACTATTTATTTGTTTAATTTTATATGTTTATGGACAATATGATTCCATGTTATCATTCAATTTCATTCTTTGCGAAGTATCAGAGAAATTTCAAAAAGTACCAATTGTAGAATGAAAAAACACATTCATACTGAAATAAGTTTAATTAGGACCCTATATGTTGAATTTCATATTTTTATATTAAATATTATATAATTTTCAAAATTTACTAGTTGCTTCCAAGTGAGATAAATAAAAGAGAAAAATATGAGCAATTAAGAACACTGCGTTTTATACAGATGGTTTATATACGAATTCGTTTAATAGCAAAAATTAAAAATAAATAATCTCTTTTTACTAGAGAAATAATTAAATTTAATTTCATGTACATATATTTTCTGGTGTTATGTTCTAAGGGTAATTAAAGAACTGAATGTTATTTTCACTAAAAAAATTAATATTCATAAATCACCAAAATATTAATACATAAAATGTAATTATGCAAGAGTTTTTGTACATATTTTAGTGTCCATTACTATTATTTACATAATCGCCAAATTTCTTATGTTACATTTCTATCATCATTAATCAAAAAAACTTAAAAAGCTTCATACAGACAAGGGAAAAGTATAAAAACAAAATTTCTAACACACCTAAAAGTATCGTCTTCTTCTGTGGTTAGGTTCATAAATTAGGGTTATTAAAAGAAATGCAATTTCTACTAAAAGTTAATAACATCTCAGATGCTCACCTACTAACGATTTGTATTATATTACAAGTGAGTTACGACATTTATGAAATCTCCCTTATTTGTTGAGTGACCATAATTTTTAAAACGTTCTATAATTTTTTCTCCACAAATCTTAATTCCACTAGTCTTTTTAGTGGGAAAATCTTCATTGAAACGCACTTTTCTGTAGTTTTAGGACTTTAAAAGTAATTTCAAAACTTTCTCCATCGAGTAAATAATTATCCTTTCTGGAGGACAAAAGTAGGAATGTAGTATTGAAAAGTAATAAGGACGTAAACGTAATAAATTGACATTACAATACTTTAGCCATATTTTTATATTAAATATTATATAATTTTCAAAATTTACCAGTTGTATAATGAAAAAGTACCATAAGGAATCATATATCTTGCACTAAATATCTTAGTTTTCTCCTATATTATCAAAATTCTAAAAATAATTTTATTTTATAAGCAAAAAAATAAAACTCAACAAATAATAATTATTTTCTAAGTGAAAAATAAAAATCCGAAAATAACTGTTATTTTGTGAACGAAATACAAAAATCACATAATAACTATTATTTTCTGAGCGATAAATAAAACTCTCACAATAACTGTTATTCTCTGAACAAAACATAAAACTCAGAAAATAACTGTTATTCTTCGAACAAAAAAATAAAGCTTAGAAAGTAACAATTAAAAAGTAATTTTTTTAATAAAACTCATAATGATTACAGTCCCTGCTAACAAGTCGTTTATAAGTTTGTTCATACACATAAGCATTTTTATATATATATAAAAAAACATCAGTTATGTGGTGTTTTATGCTGCGAGTATTTGAAGTACCACATGAAGTGAACATAAGTTTAGAAGTACACCTATCCCCCGCTTTACACGGAAGATAGGTTCCATAAAAAACCGTGTAACTCGAAAAATTCACTCTTATATGGAAAAACCGTGCTAAACGAAAATCACTATAAAAAAGCCCTTTTTGTCAGTTTTTAATATGATGAATAACAAACACATTTTTACAAATTATAGATTTTGTAAAAAATAATTCTGTTATTTGCTCACCTTGAATAAATTTACGCTATCAATTATATATAAACACTAATTAAAAACAATGATGCTCTTTGTTTTGGTATTTCAAACAAACTAGCTTATACACACATAAAATTTACTTTTGATCATAAAACGGGGAGTTCCCATCTTATCTATTTCCATCATAGACATAGACTACTAAGAATTCGTAACTGTAACATATGGGCAATTCACACAAGCCGTTGTATCGTTGTATTGAGTGTATTGTTGGACGATTATACAACAGTGTATGATTGTTGTTGATAATTTTCATATAAAAATCTGATACACTTATACACATTTTTTTCATATGTTTTTAAAAGTTGTATTGGTTTCGTGCTATCAAATTGTGTGAATGAAAAAATGTGTATATGTTTTCATATGTTTTTCAAAAGATGAGTTGGTTTCGTGCTATCAAATTGTTCGAATGCCAAAAAAATACATTTGGAATACAAAATACACAATACAGCATAGCATTGAGCGTTCACAAACAACCAAGTGTATTCAATACAACATACACGATACAAAGTCGTGTGAATTGCCCAATACATTTTGTAGTGTAAAATATTTTGTTTTGTCAGTAAAATATGTTGACAGTAAAACAATGAAAATGTTATTGTAGATATAAGCAAATTATAGTTTAGTGTTTATAATTTCGTGTAAATGCAAAATTAATAAATTTCGTTAAAAAATTTTTATTTTCAAAAACCGTGTAAGATCGAAAACGTGTAAAACGAACACCGTGTAAAACGGGGGATAGGTGTACTTGGTTTTGCGGATATATTTTTCAATGAGTACTCTTTTTACGGAACATAAGCAGCTTCGGATAAATTCTTACTCGTATTTATCTTGCACACATGACAACGAGTTGCACATATGAAGCAAAAAAGTTATTTGTTGCAGACCTTTAATACATATACACTATGAGGCAAAATTTAACTTTTTTTTTTCTAAGATTACCTTTACGGAACAGTAGCTTTTAAACAACAAATGAAAAGAAAATAAAATGCTTACTATAAATTAACTAAAGATTTATTATATTCCACTAAACATTAAAAACTAAAATTACAATTCATACAGCAAAAAATACTTTATTGAAAAGCTAAAAAATCCACTTTCGCACTCTTTTCAAAAAATTCAGAAAAACTATATTAATAACCGGTTATATCACCTTTTTGCGAACAACTTCCTTGATGCGACGTCGCATACTCTCCACAAGACTTTTCAATTTCACCCCACATTTCATATATTTTTTCCCAGAGTTCTTTAATACTTCCAGGTTGTTGTTCAAGACCCCCTAGTTTTCGGTTAAGGATGGCCCACAAATTTTCGATGAGGTTTAAGTCTGGACTTTATGCAGGCCACTCCATCACTTGAAATTTTTGACTTTTCAACCAAGTTTGAACTAGTTTCGACTTGTGTTTCGGATAATTATCTTGTTGGAAAATTGCATCATATCCTCGCTATATTCCAACTGTCCTAAAGCTGCTGGTGAATTTTGTGCTTTGCCTTCGAGTGACCTGGTTTTAGCCTTTGTTCTGTAAGAATCAATATCTTGAGCCGTAGATAGTCGTTTGTTATTAAGGTTAACGATGTGTTGTTCATGCGTTTTAGTCGATTGCCAACCATTTGGTAAGATTTGCACTAATTTGGTGCAAAAACTATCACGGGGTGAAATCCGTAAAGCAATTCATGTGGGGACACTTGGTCGTTGAATTTTTCAGATTATTAATAGTCCATTAAATATTTTGAAGTTCTTCATCCTAGTGACGTTCGTTTTGAGTTGTTTCATGCGTTCCATTTGACCATTTGTTCCAAGAATACGAACCGTGTTTAGAACATGTTGCCTTGCAGATTCATCATAATATACACATTTTAAAATACCTCGAAGTAAACGCCGTCTTGCTGTTGCTGATAATTCCTTCCAGTGAAGAAACTTGTTACCTCATCTAAAATTTTGGTTACGTATTTAGTAGCTGTGCTGCGTACCTCTCTGATCATGGCGAGCTTTGTGAACGCATCAATTACTACCAAAATATGTTCAACACGTTCGGAAGATTTCGGGAAGGGACTCAAATGATCAAGATGTGTCCTCTCAAATGACATTAGATCAATGTGGTTGAAGTGATATTCGCCCTTACTGGCATCACCGAGCTGCTTATTAAACACATGACGATCGATTTTACATAATTCCTCATTCGGAGATATCACATCAGTTGTTGGTTTTTCGCCAAAGTTCTATTGATACGTAATGTTATCGTTTCTAGTTCCTGAAACACATTAGTTGGTTCAGATCGATGTTCGATATCAATATCATACTTCTGAATTCGGAGCCACCACCAAGCTAATAGAGAAATCAATTCTCTTTTACTCATCGCATTGCAATCTATTATAACTTTGATGCACTTAACGTACACGTAATATTTGAATCGCTCTAGACCTTCTGCATACAACAGCAAGGGTTTCCAACTCACCTATTCATATGTGTTTCTGTTGGACTGGTAGATCGAATGTAATACGATACTGGTTTTCATGTATCCGCAACATTCTACATAAGTACTGTCCAAAGATCAATGGAACTAACATCTTTATGCAGTTGAAGTTAAGCATTGTTGGCAATGCACGTTTCGACACTAAGATACTTACCAATTTCTCAAAGTCTACATGCTGCCCCAACAAAATTGTTCGCCCTTACGTAACAACCCACACAACTGCTCTGATATAATATCATATGCTAGAACAAACTTCTGGATATAACCACTCAGGAATCTGCGAACCTCTGTAACATTCCGTGGCCGATCGAAGTTTGTTATTGTCTCGGTTTTTACCATTTTCAGTCAACCGGTGTTCCAATAATGTAAGTGGGTCGTTAAATTTCATCTAACGTCTCTATCTTGCCGGCTGAAATATAAATGGATTCCTATCAATCACTTGCAATATGAATTAAGAGGAAATTAGGCACATACATAAATAAAAAGCTAACATAATATACTATATTCAACCAATATGAGCGAGCATTCATTTATAATACATCAATGAAATTTATATTATTTTTTATATTATTTTTTACACAATTCTATAAATTTTTCCTTTTGCAATTCTTTCAGGAACATATGGCTGTCCCTGCTTTGATTCAGTTTCATTAATTAAGTTTCTTCCAGCTATGAGGAGGATTTGCGACAAGCCTTAGGATGTGTGTAAACATTTTTATGTGATCTCTTGATAAATCTTATCATGACATTATTTCTGCATAAAATTATTTCAACTTTATTTTTTTAACAATCTCGTAATAGTTGTAGGAGTAGAAATTTGATATTCGAATCGTGTCAAAGTGCAATACAAACTTTATATCAATTTTTAAACTTCACTATTTTAGAAGTTTAGCCACTTTAAAAATGAAAAAAAGATATGCACTTGTGGGTATACAATTCAGTCATCAACAATTTTGTTTTTAATTCTACTAAGAATAATTTCATACTTTCTTTTACACCCCTGATATTTACAGATCGTATAGTACCATAACTCTAGTTAATGTGTTCATGGACTAACCCTAAAAGTCCTTTTTTGATATTCTTGCAATTTAATCTGTTAGGTCCATTGTAAGTGTCCCCAGATAATTAACTTAATCTCATTGAAAAAGTTAAATTTATATTTTATTAAGTTAACAATTATCAATTAAGTTCTTTTTAATAAATTTAAGTAAATTTTTTTACAATTTTTATTTCTCAACGCAACTGACAAGAAGAAAATATCAAAGTCCAATTGAAAGAAAACTCATTTTGGAAATTATTGCAAATTGTTCATAAATCAATTTCACGTTTTTGGAGCATAACGACTCCAAGTACTGCTCATGTATTATTCAAAAATTGGATTGCAGATCATAAACTAAAGTCTTTATGTTGGCCAACTCAAATTTTTGACTTGAACCGAACACAAAATATATGGAGCATTATAAAAAGAGCAGTAGCTTTGCGCAAACCCAAAAACAAGAAGATTTTATGGAAAATAATGTGGGGTGAATATAATAAGTTCTGCGCAGTGTGCTTCATTGGTTCAAACTGGGCGAAAGCAATATGCCGACGTTTAATAGAATATAAAATTAAAAATTGTAAGATAAAACAAAACACAAGGTAAAATAAGAAATTTGATGGTAACTCTCGTTTTCCAGGTGATGGATCATAATGGAAAAACAATATTTTATAAAAAAGATAAATCTTAATAAAATTTAAGTTATTGTTTTATAGGTATTTTATTATATTTATTTTTTTTTTTTTTTGTTACCGTTAATAAAATTTAAATTTTGACTTGTCTTTAGAACAACTACGTGAGTAACTCAATGAGCACAATGATAACACATGTGTTTTTAATATCAATAACATTTAATTTATTCGAAACATAGGTTATGTATTTAATGTTTGAATATGATTTTTAGTCGCCGTAGTCTAGTAGGTAGTGTGTCGGCTTATTAGACGTAAGGCCACGGTTCAAACCCCAGATCAGACATCAAAACGAAATTATGAAAAAAAATATTTCTTCGGCGACTGCCTCTCAACAGATTTCTGGCAAAAACTCTGAGAGTAAATAAAATTACCATGAAGAGCTTCTCAAAAATCTGTCGTTCGGAGTCGACTTTAAACTGTAGGTCCCGCCACTCATGTATAAAATTAACGCACACAACATAAGTGATGCGAGAAGCTAGGTCGTAATCCTGACTGAAGAGCAGTGATGTCAGACGATAATTTTAAAAATCCCTATGTTTCTGAAAAAAAATCCTAATCTAATCCTAAATCTAATTATACAAATTGAGTTTAAAATATCGTGACTTAATTTGTTTCTTTTCTTTGTTCTTACATCTGTAACCACAGAAAATATTCTCTCGGCATCCGCATTGGCGTGTGGCTTTACCACAATATGTTTAACAATTTTGCGAAGTTTGGAAATACCAAAAGATCACTAAAGTTTTTTGATTTGCACAGATTAGACCAAAATGTCTCCACGTCTAGTTTAGATAAGCTCTGCTTTTCATGCTCGGAGAAATTGTATTCTATTGTCAACCACTCTTGTGTAAGACTGTTTATATCAATATTCACCCTTACTCTGGTTGTCGTCATCGTCGACGTCGTTACCAAAAATGATGTCGATAAAATCAGAGTCGACAAAATCAGAGTCGAAACAACACAATATCGACGGCGTATTGACTCACAGAATACCAAATGTGTGTCGACAGTCATCTATAACTGTCAATAACGACAAACAGAATACCAATTTTAAACTGTCGACGCAAGACGACGTCGACGACGACAACCAGAATAAGGGTGATTAAATTTGTGTCACACTAATTTAAATTGAAAAACATGTTTATTGATGCCACCAATGGCTACTTCTGGGCTTAAAAATTCCATTTCTTTAAAAATTGTATCATTTTTTAAAGGTAGTCTTCTTTGGGTTTCCTCTAAGTCAGTTATGTAAAATTGGAGACAGTCGGATTTTATTTGATAGGCACTTTGCTGTAGAAAACTTTTTAATAATTCTTCGCACTCACTTCCAACGTAAAATTCCTCAATTTTCAACGAAACATGTGGCGATCGTACAACGCAATCAAACCTCAATTCACACTTTTTAATGAAATTTTGACCGAGCTTAAAAAAAGTTTAAATGACTCAAAATGGAGTACATGAGCTAGTGGTTTTTTTGATTGGAAAAGTGCGTTCATCGAATTATTTGGGAATGTTGAATGTTATTAATTTTTTTTTTTTTGATTAATGTGTTAAAAAAAGACAATTTTAAAAATTCCCTACATATCGCTTAAAATAAAAAATCTCTTCCTTTTTCCCTAAGTTTTAAAATTTTTGAAAATATCCCTACAAAAAGGGAAAATTCCCTACATCTGACATCACTGCTGAAGAGTTGTAATGACCAATTACAAATCAAACATTAATATAACAATTCTCCTGCCATCAAATTAATGTGGTTCACGGGTTTAACTCATAAAATTTTTGCGCCATTTTCAAATTATACTTAACAAAATGCAAAAGTAAATAGTAAAAGAGTTTAATAAACAAAATAATTTCTCCATACAAAACATCAATCATAAAGCCGAGGAAAACAGAACTGAATGCAGTTAAGTGTTGGAAAATTAAGTATTGGAAAATTGATGATTGATATTGAATTAATTTTGAATTTTTACATTCGGAATAAGTTTTGAAGAAACTTTGATAAATGAAAATATATAGTCCTTCATGATTTTTCTCTCCTCAATAGTAAATAGTGCAAACGCGTCGTTTTAACTCGTTTCCCCAATTACAAAATAAACCTAATTTCGACACTGCTGGCCTTATGAACCGCTAGTGCGGTGTCACTAAACATAACCCAAGTAAAGTTCCTGATAAGTACTAGTATGCTTTAATGTCGTAGAGGTTCTAACTATATCATCTGATGCCTCGTTCTACTACTTACTTACATAAATTGAAATACAGTGAACTCGCGGTAATATGATTATCCAATATAATGAACTATCCACTAATGTGAACACTAAGTTTTTTATATGGGCGCTCTAAATAGTGAACAAAGTTTAATGGCAGTAAATAGTGAACAATTTTTTTTTTAATTTTTGGGGATTTCTTAATTTGTAAAGGCATTTATTTTGCAATTAGAATCACCAAACTTTATTATAGGAACAGTCTTCTGGCAACAATTGTTGCAAAAGAGGGGGATTTGCTTGAATCGATGAAAAAAAAAATCACACTTAAAGAAGGAGTTTCTATTCTAGAGGCATCCTGGAACCGAGTTGGTAAAGAAACTTTATCTAACTGTTGGAAATATTTTGAATATGGTAAATGATGATGATCCTGAATATAATGTTCCTTTGACCGTTTTAAAAGAAAGGTGGCAGTCGGAAATTAGATCTTTAGAAAATACTGAAGCAGATCTTCTACAGACATTGTGCCCTCAGCAAGTATTTACTGCTGTAAACATTAGAGATTGGATCAATAATCCTTGTGATGAAAATGTTTTATTGAAGTGACTGAAAACAACATTAAAGCCAAAGAAGATGTCGAAATTTTTAACAAAGCTGTGCAATAGGCTAAACTTCAAATGATCGATCAAACTGACATTAAAGTATTGAAAACATCAGGGAATTGGCGGTAAATAAGCTGATCGAACAAAAGAAAAAACAGAAAATAATAACCGATTATTTTCATATTTAATTATATATGTATGTACCTATCTTTTTTCATTGCAAACTTTATTTATTTCTTGTCGTAATATTTTATTTTTTTTTTTATGTACACACTACGTATGTACTCTTTATAAAGTGGATTTTTAAAAACTTTTTATGTTCTAAATAAATTACAAGATGTTGTTTTAGTAATGCTTTGTGTTTTCATTCCTTACAGAAATAATTTTTAGAAAGAATAACTTAGTAATATATAAAAAAAATCACAATCGAAAATGTCAACATTAATTAGTTCACATTATCGAGAGTTCACTGTACATATTTTTTATTTTTTAGTCTAGTTTTATTTGTGTTAGAGTTGCTGATGAAACCATTTTTCTATTTACCTTTTTGAAGGAGATTCCCTAACGTATTTGCGCATCAATATTTTATTTTGGCATTACCGTTGTATCTGCTATCAAAAGTTTTACCTAATGGATGTCATCACCGACTTTATTTTTTAATGTTTTTAAATGTTAATGTTAAACTATAAATCGATGAAATGCAATTTATTATACTTATCCTAATAAAGATTATTTAAAATTGTTATCAAAGGCACATTTCTGAGTCCAGTCCAGATATGTCCATAAAGTTCCGTAATTGAAGTTTTAGAGATATCGTCTAAAAGAACTGTCTATAACCAAACGTCCACTTCCTCTTTGGAACATTAACTCTGTTCTCTCGAAGCATACGTTCACATCAAATTAAATATCGAAAATTCGGCTGCACTTGTTTTTTGGTTTTGAAAATGGTTCACATAAACAGTTTTATTTTAATTCCACAGATAATTTGTATTTTCTATACATGTACATATGTATGTATGTGGGCAACATAAAGTGCAATCCTGTATTTTCAATATGTATACATATATATACAGAATTTTTTTAGTGTATACAGATTTTTTAAGAGCTATTAAATTACATGATTATTAACAAATGCAAATAGAGATAGAAAGTAGATATTTTGAATGAAATTATTTATTTGTTATTTTAATTATGAATTTAATTTAATTTACCATTTTCATATCTTTTGAATACTACGTTTCCGCTTGATTCAATAAAAGTAAGTTGATATTTAAATATATTTTATTAAAGAATGTATCCACGAAACAAAAATTTAATTTCAATTTCGTACGCTAATAGAATTAGGAAAAGAAAACGGAAGATTCATTAAGAATATAAAGAAATATTTTGTAAACATTAGAATTGTGCAAAATAAAGTTGTAAATTGACTATTTTCTTTTATTCGTATAATAACCAATAAAATGCAACCGTTCTCATTATACTAGTTTTTACTGTCTTTGTACTTAACTGACGAAATGACTAATTGTTCTTTTTTCTTATTACACAATACATATTGAATAATGAGTATCAATGTTAAAAGAGTTTTTCTTTTCTTCTTCTCTCTTTTCATTATTAATGATGTTTTAACTGGATTTAATTAATTGTTATACAACAATCCTTCACAGTAGCGTTTGTGTTGTTTAATTTTGTGTAAAATTAAATGTTTCACATTAAAATTCTTTCATGAAAGTGTACATCATCGGTGTCTGTTTGTTTTTTATTGATTTTTTATTGGTAATGTTTTTCGCTAACATAATAGTGGCTGACACTGGAGCGGATCCAAGATTAACTTTCTGGGAGGAATAGTGAAAATTTGCAATTTTTCTATATCTTTTTCTCTTTATTTAAAGTTTATATTTAAGAAAAATTGTTTTATTACGTACGTATTTTATTAATCATAAGGAATAAGAAAAATCTCGCAAGGGCAAAATTAGTAGAATTTTAGTTAAACGATTTGGAAATTTAAAATTTTAATGAAATATTCATTTGTGATTTATTGTTTACCAACAATTTCGTAGTTTCTCCTCTTCAGCATACGCTTGTGCTCCTAAAAATTCAGCACGAAAGCCGAACGAACAACAAAGACATTCCAAACAAAGGCATTCACAGCAGTAAGAGCGGAAGTGTTAATCGAGAACATGTCCGGAAAAATAAGATACACGTAAAAAGCACGATAAAATACAATATTCCCTCGATTTACGTCGTCTCGATTTACGTTGTTTCGATTAACGTAGTTTATTATTATATTGTAATACTTTTTGTTTATTTTTCCTTTGTATTAAAAATTATGTATAAATAAATATTCAAAAAATAAACACAAAAAAAAAATCGATTAATGTCGTCAAAAATTTTGTTCCCTTCAACTTCGATTTGCGTTGTCATTCGATTTACGTCGCCTTTTTTTGGAACCAACTGTGACGTAAATCGAGGGATTACTGTAAATTCATATAACTTTTTTAAGTTCCTTGTTAAAAACATACTACTTTGTAGTATGAGCAATATGAAATTCGATTTACGTCGTTTCGATTTACGTCGCCTTTTTCCGGAACATTCTACGACGTAAATCGAGGGAATACTGTAATGTAAACATAACAGAAATTTTATAAGAATATCCATTTTGAAGGATAGACATCACCCATTGAATACAGGGGGGGGGGGGCGTAATGTTAAATAGCGTAGTTAAATAGAATTTTTGTCCAAATCTATTACTTCTGCAATAAATTTTGTTTAGATCTTGAATTAGGTTGAGTTAAATTGACAGTCGCCTCAAGAAGCATATCGTAGTTGGGTCTCATAATATCCTATTGATAGGTATTACAACTACCTATGTATGTCGTCATAACTCCTTACTGGCATTTTTTAGTAATCCCTATAATTTTATAAAAGTGTAGAATCTCAACTTTGATCAGACATATTCCTCGTATCATCGTGTCAGGTTTGTAAGTGTCGGACAATAACAGGGAGATCATTACAACTTCTGAAGAAGTTGTTAATAAGATGGACTCCGATTAGGTTTACTACAGGTTTGTTCTACATATTTATATCAATATCGGACCAAATTTGTCTATTCTCTTTATCTTATTCAAACGAGTCAATTTTATGTGAAATCATTTCTCTTCAGAGGAATCTGACGTACGAATTAATTTGAATTTTCTGTTGGAACAACCTTTGTAATTACATCAGCTCTGTTATTACATTTACCCTCAGAAACTCATATGTGGGCTATACGTCGAATGTCTCGCTATCTTTTCCAGTGTCACTCGGCGTTTTCGTACAGCAGCAGTTTTTATATCAATTTTCTGACAGCATAGCACCATAGTAACTAGGTAATGCAGGATTCATCTTTTCCTTAAAGATTTAAACTCAGACTGATGATTTAAATCCATCAATGAATACTTGGATAACGAAGTCGGGGAGGTGTAAATCATCCTCATAATAGGATCTATCCGGTACTTTCGTTGTTAAACCTCAATCGAAAACGGGTTTAGGAATATTCATTTCAATGAGTCAACCGGGGAAAAAGTCGCTAGATCGAAGGGTTGTTCTTACTATCGTGTTTAACGTATACCCTTGGGAAATAATCGATCATACCGATAGTAACTGAGTCACTACCGTCGGCTTTAACCAACTATGCAGATAAGCCCTCGCGTAGTTTGAATGACACCATTCAAGTTCTTATTTAAATGATTTTACACCAACAAAACTATTTGACATAGGCAGGAAGAGAGGAGATAATTGCTTGGTGCTGAATGTAAGATATTCTCATAGGGAAGTTCCGACGACGTTCCGAAACATCAGGTTGTCGTCTTTTGACATTTAAGTAGCTGAACAATTTATCATCACTAACATTCCACTTAAGAAAATGATCAACGTGCTGTTTGATTTTTGAATTGTCGAATATCAATTGTGAAATCGTCAGAAAAGTTTCTCTTTTCTAACAGGTAAAGTTGATGAATCCACTTTAACAATTAACTCGAGGAAACCACCTCCAAAAATTAATTTCTGTCATTGGGGAAAACAGCTATGAAACGTGACAATATTGTTGAAAAATCGGACAAATAATGAAGAATAATAGCGAACTGTTAGTAAAGTCGAAAACAATAAATGGGGTTTCTATAGAACCAAATGTCCCCACCAACTGCCAGACATATGTCGTAAACGGGTAGACAGATCCGCCATTTTGAATTTTTTAAATCTGAATGAAGATCAGCGACCCCAAAAACCCCCGAGTAACAATTTTCAAGTAAATCTGATTAATTTTTAAGGACCTCCGTAATGTTTTTCTTTTCTCTTGCACCCCTTGACATAAACCCACCCCCTACTTTAAGGGTGCATGCAATCAATTTGGCTTTGGACTCATTTTAATGAGCAAAGATCAATTGTCAATTTCTGACAACAGCGATGGTTCTAGCACGTCAGTGTTTAGCTCTACAATTTTTTAAAAATGCCCAAAAACGCTATTTTTAGGTGTTTCAACCCCCTTTCGAAAACCTGACGTGTTGGAAAGTTTTTGAACCCAGATTCGTGTTCAGCGCGCAAAATGCCTTCGGAAACACCTGGAGCCATCTTATTTGCAAAACCCATGCATGGCTGTGTTATCATTATTCACCACAGATAACAGTTTTTAATTCTATTGTCAGACAAAACATGAAAGAATTATTAAACTGTTTTAAATTCTAAACTGGATGTACACTAGATGCATAAACCAAAGCAACTGACTTAATATTTTAGCATTTCCATAGCAATCTAATAGTATAATATCAAGCCTGAGAATTTTTGAAGATTATGTATAATAAAAAAAACGTTCTGAAATTCGAATTCATAAAATTGGGATAACTAGACTTTTGTAGTCCACTGTATATGTGACTATATGTATGTACCTATGTATAATATATTAATTTATATACATATTTCTTCGTTTTTGTTTTTCTTTTTTGTTCTTTATATTTTTCCCACAATTATAGAAAAGTAAAACAATTTACAAAATAAATAAAGAACAAATAGACTATAATTGTGTTGTAATTGAATGAACTGATGGGACAGAATCAAAACAAGTAGCAACAGCCAACTTTGGAAGTAACCTCCACTATTGTCATATAATTCGATTGGCTGAAATAAGATTTCTACAACAATAAAAAATTACAAAAGAAAAGACCAAAGATTGAAATGTACAAAGTCAATGGAAATAAAACAAGAGTGCATAATAAAACATGTTAAGAAAAAAGTACGACTATACCCACATACACAACAAATATTGTTTTCGAATGAGAAAAGTAAATGATCTGAAAAAATATTTTTTACAGCAAAATCATGAAATTATACAAACTTATTTATACAAAGTGTACAGTTCAAAGTTCAAAAACATTTCGATTATATTGAAGACAAAACATCCACAGAGAATTCATTTGCGTTAACAAAAATATATTCATTGTACGTATACTCGTACGTGATACATACATACATATGTACATAGCACTTCCAAATATGTAATAAAAATCTTTTTCATTCAACTGTTACCAACTATGGCGTAATGTATTTCATTAAAAGCCAGGTTGCCAAACTTTGTCGTCTTCATAACGTGACGTCAGATACCTGACTTAAATATGTATGCGCACTTACAGATAAACAATAAGATGAAAGTGTCATCCTAGTTTTATTTAAAGAAGTTAGAACAAAATAGTTTGTAATAATTTTCATTTTTTAACTGAACCTAAATTTATTTAAATAAAAGGACACGGCAAAACAAAGATATCGCTTTAGGAGATTAGATGATGATAAGATGGGTTACATCTAGAGAATATCTTGATGTTTCTACTGTATATACTTGTTATATATTTCAGATATGCCCATAGGTACATCACAAAACCACCTATGAAACCAATTTTTTGAAGAGAAGGGTCCAAGTTAATTCTCGAAATATGTTCTCATGTTCATCTTTCCTTCAACTTAGACAATGTTGCCTACTTTTAACATTTTTTAACATACATTTTATCTTTTTGATTGACTTGATTATAATTCGAGGCTCAAATTAGTCTGCAAACTACTACTTTTGAAACCAATTTGGTTTTACGGAATTCAGACACTAGCTTGGCGTCCAATTTCAACAGGTTGAAAAATAAATCTTAAATTCGTTGAAATACATATATGGATACATATGAGTCATCATTTATGTTGTCATATAAGGATGACTCGGTGCAGAGATAAAAGAGACGCTGCCCTTTCAAAAAATAATATACACCAAATAAAATATAACACTAAGACCATTTGGTATACAGTCAACCCTCCTATAACGCGGTACTTTCAGAACGCGGTTTCCAAATAATGCGGAGCTGTAATTGCGACAGTCCTCCTATAACGCGGTACTCTTACAGCGCGGTTTTCGTTTAACAACATCCCATAAGTTCCTTCCGCACAGCCTATGAATGACTCTAGTAAATAGATATTGTAAGAGGCTTTAATATTAGTTTTAGTTTCAACGCAAAAGCACAGCCGAGATATATAAACAACATGCCAGCTTATCTCATAGCCGTCTACGACATCGGTTTCAGTCATCTCAGAGCTCTTTCACAGTACATATGTTTTGTTGGTGACCAAGTCTTTCTAAAAATTTTTCTGCAACTCATATCTGATAGTGAGGATGAATGTTGAAAAGTTACATAATTTTAAAAAAGTCTTTCTTATTTTTGTTGGAAAAGAGCCTTTAATTTAGTTTTGTTTAATTTTTTTTTATCAATCCTTATATGAACTCTAATTCAATAAAAATAATTTATCTTGTCTTGGTCTCCATATAACGCGGTACGAATGATGTGATTTGTACTAATTCTGTGTTTCTTATAGCGCGGTTTCCATACAACGCGGTAGACGGTTTCCATAGAACGCGCTACGCATTAGCCTGGTTTGTACGTTTAAATCGGAGTTTCTTATTGCGCGGTTTCCATACAACGCGGTACTCACTCACCACGTTATAGGAGGGTTGACTGTACTTAAATTTTCGGGATTTCGAGATCTTGAAATAAATATTTCTGGTAGATTCCAAAACCGGGATTTTTCGGTTTCACAACACAATAAAATTTATTGCATAGATACTTAACCCTCTCATGTCATTTGTTGCCTATAGGCAACATTGTATTCATGAGCCTATAAGTCCCGTTATTTTAATTTTTTTGACTTGCGGTTTTTTGCAACATACAGATATATATTTTGTGCAAGCTATCAGTTTATTACTTTTGTGTTAGTTGTGCACGTGTTCATGAGGCAGCCTTTTTTCCTAGAACGAAAGCGTTACAATTTTTTCGTGGTAAAAGTGTTTAAACAAAAAGTGAGTTGTAAAACTAAAGTAAACATTTTATTTAAAAATTAAGTTAATACTATTGATAAATAAAGGTAAGACAATTATTAAAAGTAAATTAATCATGTGAAAAAAGTGTTGTTTGCTTAAAATAATTTTTTGAAAGTGCTTTTGCCCATAGGCAACATCGGTCAATTGTGGTAATTTTCTAAAAAAATATATTTCTTCGTGTTGATGCATTTATAGATGTGTCCAAAAGGTCTAACACAGACAGACATTGAAAAAATCGTTAATTTTGACTGGGATGACTCTGAAGATGAGGAAAATGACGAAGATGAGCAGGAAAGAACGTTAAATTTTTGAAACGATTATTGAAGAAACGTTGCAAAGTGTAATTGATAACGGCGAAAATGTGGAAGTTGGTTTGATTGAGGGACTAATTGGAGAAATTTATGACATAACCGAAAATGATGAAGATGTTATACAAGAAGCTACGGAAAAAATTGATTTGCAAAGTTTGAGGTGGAGAAGTGCGGAAATAATGGAATGTGATACTCGTTGGAAGGGTGAAGTGCGTAGTAACGAGGTAAAACAACCAATCGAATATTTCACCCAGTTCTTCTCAGATGAAGTCTGGAAAATGATTTGTGATGTAACAAATCTCTACGCGGTACAAACTGATGGAGCAGAATTAAAGTTTAATATATCTGAAGTAAAAAGATATATTGGTATATTGTTATATCTTGCTGTTATATATATGTCAATTGGATATTGCTAACGAGCTTTTGAATGCATCTCAAACAGTTATACTAAAGAAAAGAGGTCGCCCATCGTCGCCGTAGTCTAGTAGGTAGTGTGTTGGCTTATTAGACGTAAAGCCAGGGTTCGAGCCCCAGGCCAGACATCAAAACAAAATACAAAAAGTATTTCTTCGGCGATTTCCTTTCAGCAGATTTCTGACAAAAACTCTGAGAGTAAATAAAATTGCCATGAAAAGTTTCTCAAAAAAATCTGTCGTTCGGAGTCGACTTTAAACCGTAGGTCCCGCCACTTATGTATAAAATTAACACACACAACATAAGTGGTGTCAGAAACTAGGTCAATAATCCTGACTGAAGGGTTGTAATGACCAATTATGTATGTATGTATGCATCGTCACTCCTTGCAACCATGAATTCAGCTCCATCATCACAATCAACGCCTTTATCACCAACACTTTCGGTTGACTCTGAACCAAGTACCTCTAAAAGGGAATATATTGCAGAGCCTGCAAAATTAGTGCGATTTGACAATATTGGTCATTGGGTAGAATGGGGAGCAAAAGGTCGTTGCCGGCTATGTCATACTGGTTTTCCGCGCTCAAAGTGCAGCAAATGCAATGTTTACCTATGCTGCAATCCACAAAAAAATTGCTTTGTATCTTATCGTACTTAAATTTCAATAAAATTTTTTTCCTAAAATAATTTTATATATTTTTTAATTAACCACTATGGACCAATGTTGCCTATAGGCAACATCCTGTAACTAACAAACTAGGACATCAAGGACTTTGAATTTTTGCTCAGTTTATATTTGAACTAAGATTAACACATATTTGTCCTCCAAAATTTTTTTGCCCAAGCCAATTTTATTATGACATGAAAGGGTTAACTTTTTATAGTACAATATAAATTAAAGCACACCAAAAGTTAAATATACATACATAATTGGTCATTACAACCCTTTCGTCAGGATTACGACCTAGCTTCTCACACCACTGATGCTGTATGTGTTAATTTTATACATGAATAGCGGGACCTAAAATTTAAAGCCGACTCCGAACGAGAGATTTGTTGAGAAACTTTTCATGGAAATTTTATTTACTCTCAGATTTTTTGCCAGAAATCTGCTGAGAGGGTCGTTGAACAAATATTTTTTAATATTTTCGTTTTGATCTCTGACCTGGGGTTTGAACCTACTAGCGACTTCAAAGTTAGCTATATCGGGCATAATTAATAATAATAAAATAATATAATAAAAATTGGTATACATATGTACAATGTACACATCCATTAAAAAATATTTGGAAAAAATTCTATTAAAATTTAAAAAGAGACAATTTTCACACCAGAAATAATATTTTTATTTAAAAAAAAACACATAGTAGGTATACAATAAATTTGATGTAATCAAATTGAATGCGAGAATTCTTTTTTATATTTATTTCACAGCTAAAATTTGTTTAAACCATTCTCGTGCAATCGATCAAAGCAAGGCACAGATGTGCCTTTGATCAAAGTTTTCGAGGTAATAAATTGAAATCGTTTTGCGGCAACATTGCATTCATGTCAAAAAAAAATTGTTTTTGTTTTGTGCTTTGTGTATTTATTTTCGTTTCATTTGTTTCACCACCTATTAAATTGAATTCACAAGAGACGAGATGCATGGAATTGAAATTTTCAAACCAGTGGATTATTGGAACAATGTGGGAAATAAATGATTCATTTAAAGACTGTGAAACAATGAGAACCAAGGAACGATGAATAAGAGAAAATTGAATACATTGGCCATTCATATAAAGCAATTGGTTATTCTCTATCTATTGTTATTATTCGCTGAGTTTTGTTCAGCGTGTAAGTCGGCAACATTTTTTATTTTTTTTACTAAACAAAATTAATAGTCATCCACCATATTCCCCCTATCTGGAAAGAAAACGACGGCATGAGCATAACGTAACGCACACTAATAGTATTCCGTACACGATTGATTATTTGTATGCATGTGTGCGCTGTGTGTTTCACTTCTCTATTATAATCCAATTCGATTCGAATGAAATTCTCGTTCTCCTTCACACTCTCATACAAAAAAAAAAACTGCTGTTGGTTTAACTCATTTTTGTTTAGTCATTGTTTTTATTTTTGTTTTTGGTGAATGTTGTCTTTTTTTATGATTGCTTTCGATGTTTGCCCCTTTACATCATTCGGTTTGTGATCGTTGTCGTTCAATGCAGCGGCATTGTTTTTACGCGTGATTGTCGTTAAAATTTCGATAAATTGAAATGCAAAAAAAAAACGAAACAAATTATTTAAAAAAAAAAATCGTCGAAACAAATGAAAACAATTTAAAGAAAAATCGAAAGTTTTAACAAATAAAATGCTTTTAAAAATAAGTACTATTCTCCAAATTTAAAACAGAGCTATTTTAAAAACCTAAATTTACTATACTTGACCATACCATATCCACACACTTTTGTATAGCATTTCAGTATTCAGCTAGTATCACAATTACCGACGGTTCTTCGAAAATAAACTGTACAAATTTTTTATTTGGTTTCATGTCGTGTTTCTTTTTTAATTTCGAAAGGAGTGATCGACGATATTCAATTAACTCAACCAACCTATAGTGATCTCATATGATTTCTCTATACCTATGTGAAGTGTGTTAAATAAAATTCAGAAAAAATTGTTTCCTTTCATCTGACCAATTTATATACATACTATTTATTCAGGGGTGTCATTTTTGGTTTTGCCTTTTGTCGTTTTTGAAAACCAATATTGGATTCATTTGGTGTCACAAAACCAAGTCGGTTTTATTATTTTCGAACTCAAATAAAACCGATATTCGAATCAGCTGTTGTTTACATTTGTATTATTGTTTACAATTTTAACTTAATTTTTCGTATGATAAATGGTGTGTTTGTTAAAAATTTTACGGATTTTAATGTTTTAATAAAAAAAATAAAAGAAATAAATAGAATGAGCACTGCTGTTGTTTTATATTTGCTGCTAGAGAAAGAAAGTTTAGAAAAACTGAGAAGAAAAACATTGCGGGACTGCAGCAATCCGCTTGAGCTGCCTGTGGACAGCGTATGTATATTTTTTATAATGTGCGTTCAAATTTAAAGTTGCTTTGCAGGTTCATAGAATACTACCGGCTAAACAAAGACGCTTTTTGTGTGGTATTAGACACAATAAAAGAGTACCTTTCACGTTCCAAATCACGTTTTAAAATCAATATAAACAAAAATTTTGAATACATTTTTAAAATAAATAATAATTTACTTACATTTTGCAAAAATATCCTACTTCTAGAAAAAAACTTCGCGCGTAAACAAAATCCGTCAGCTGATTGCTGATCGGTTTGTTTCCAATAACAAAACCGATAACATTGGATTTCATGACACCAAAGCAAAATTTTTGTCGTTTTTAAAACCAATACCGACAACATTGGATTCTATGACACCCCCGATTAAACATATCAATTTTTTATTACTTTTTTCGGTTTTACAGTTTAATTCATAAAAAGAAAAACAAACAATATTAAAAATTATTAAAGAACGACACCGACCATAAAACATTCAAATATGTATTCACCAAATAAACAAATAAATCGAGTTCAGATGGCGAGAATTATGGTAAGATTTAATGAATAATGAACTTAACGAATTATTGAATATAAAAATGTAAAATAGGTATATCTGTCACTCATTATATATTTTTGAAAAATTGTTGTTTTATTCAACTACATATACAAGTTAATTGTATTTCATTTAATATATGTATTTATTTATTTTTTTTTTTTTTTTTTTTGTTAAATTATTGGTAAAATTGTACAAGAAGCTTAAGCTTTTAAATGTGAAGAAAAATAGTGATGCCATTAGAAAATATTTCAACATTAGTATGTACCTACAACTTTTATTTTTAAATTTATTTGAACCAAAACAAAAAAAAAAAATAAACATGAAGATACCTGTTAGTACCTTTCGAAATTATTAGCGATAAGTATAGCAACTAGCGAGAATAAAATAAGCATATAACATGTCGGCTGTGAAAAAAAGTAGAACAAAAACAAATAAACAATCTGAAGTTCAAAAGCTGGTACGTTTTTATGGGAAATATTAAAAAGATACACCTTGAAATACGAAATTTCTTTCTCAAGTTCGAAGTAAAACCATCTCTTACGCTGAAATCTAAAATCTAAACAACAATAAGAAATTACGAAATCACTTGGCAAACCTGATAAACTTTCTAGGGGCGATGTATAAAAGATTCTCAAAGATCTCAATCAAGATCCAATAAAAAGTGATCTGATATTAACGAAAGATATTGAAAAGTGTTCCAAGATTACCGCGACTCCAAGAAGAATAATAAAATTCACTTCACCTTAGAAATTTATTTAATTGATGATATAACATATTTAGTATTGATGGCGAAATCAAGTTATTCACAAAATGTTATAGCAACGGTGAAAAGATAGTGCCAATTTTATGTTGGGAAGCAAAGGACTCAGACGGTGTTTATCAGCTGATTTTTATTGAGGGCTTCAGCTTCAAGTGTAAAATCATATTGGAACAAAATCTAAAGGCTTCGGTTGACAGCGTGAACTTTTGACAAGATAAATACATACCTCAACTATACTGCGCACATAGTTCGGGTCTAATTCTTATAATATGAGTCCCTACAGCAATGATGTCCATTTCATAGCACAATTGTGCTGACTAAAACACACACATATTCTTATTCTCTTTTGTTTAGTCGTCACTAAGCCAGCGACGAATGCACATCTGTAGCGGGTGTACGATTTTCTTTCAATATTTTTGTTTAGAGCACTGAAAGAAATAAATATGGCATGCGAAAAATATTTTATGATTATGAATGTGTTTGGCAATACAGTAGTTTTCCGATTTAACGACCATTCATTTCTACGAACATCGCATTTAACGAACAGGCAAATTTTTCCTATTGAGTACCTTAAATAGCGAACAAAAATTATTTTTTGTACTCAGTTTAACGAACAAATTAAAATATTATTTGAATGAAAATAAAATGACATTTGACAAATATAACAAAAAACCTAATGTGTAGTAAAAAAATATACCTTTGTTTTAAGCGGTGGTTTTTGTTTTCTTTTGATGTTTAGTTTTGTGCATACTTTTATGATGAAAACATCAAAATGAGTGGAAGAAAAAGACTGTGTTTAAAAGATAAAATAAAAATTGTTGATGACCATCGAATTGGTTTACGTATTACAGCTTTGTGTAATAAGTATGGAAAGAAAAAGTCCTCTATTTGTACCATTTTAAAATCTAAAGAGAATCTCATTAAAATTGCGGAAACAACAAATTTTGGATCTAAAAAGAGAAGGTCTATAAAGCAGGGCGAATTTCCAATAATGGAGAACAGGCTCTTTTCATGGTTTCAAAGGCAGCGGCGATGTCATATTTCTGTAACTGTGGCAATTTTACAATATAAAGCCAAGGAAGTTCATAGAAAAATTTATGGAGGCGGTTTCAATGCCAGCCACGGGTGGTTGAAAAGATTCAAAAAAAGGTATGGAATACGGTTCTTAAAACAAAGTGGGGAGAAACTTTCGTCGGATGCCCAAGGATTGGAGCCATTTAAAAGAACATTACAGCAGATATTTGTAGAAAATAACTTGCCGAAAGACGCAATTTTCAATGCGGATGAAACCGGCTTATTTTTGAAATCATTACCTGAAAAAACTTATGTTCATTCTGGAGAGAGATGTGCTCCAGGCAGAAAAGTATCCAAGGAACGAGTTACTGTCTTAGTTTGTTGTAATGCCAGTGGTTCGAAAAAAATTAAACCTTTACTATGTATTAGTTTTTATTATATTTATAAAAAACAATTAATTTGTGATATGAATTGTTTCCTTTTTTTGTATTATTTTTATAAAAAATAATTCATTTTTATAAAATACATTAAAAAAAAATATTTTATGTACTTTTAACTTATTCTCATACCAAAAACCCACATTTAAGTTAGTACTGCATATAACGAACTTTTCGATTTTACGAACAGGCCTGACAACATATAGGTTCGTTAAATCGGAAAACTGGGAGGGATGGAATTGTTTAAGACCGGATGTAATGAGTTGGTAGGGCGCATGCACCAGCTCATCTACAAAATATGGCTAGAGGAAAGTATGCCCAACGATTGGAACCTCAGTGTCCTCTGTCCTGTCTTGAAAAAGGGAGACCCTACGATATGCGCCAACTACAGGGGTATAAGCCTTCTCCCTATCGCATATAAGGTTCTTACAGGCGTATTGTGTGAACGACTGAAGCCACTCGTCAAAACACTGATTGGACCTTATCAGTGCGGCTTCAGACCTGGCAAGTCCACCATCGACCAGATCTTCACACTACGCCAAATCCTGGAGAAGACCCACGAAAATCAAGTCGACACACACCATCTTTTTGTCGACTATAAGGCTGCTTTCGATAGCCCCATAAGGGATCGTGTTTTTGCCGCAATGTCTGAGCTCGGTATACCTGCGAAGCTGATAAGGCTATGCAGAATGACGTTGAGCAATTCCTGCAGCTCCGTCAAGGTAGGAATGGACCTCTCCGAACCTTTTGATACCGTGCGAGGTTTCAGACAAGGCGACCCCTTATCATGCGACCTCTTCAACTTCGTCATGGAGAGTGTTCTGCGAAAGGCGGGAGTGCATCGCAATGGCACTATTTTTCAAAAAAGTGTTCAGTTGCTTGCGTACGCTGACGACATCGACATCATAGGGCGTACCAAGCGAGATGTCACTGCTGCCTTTAGTGCTATTGAACGCGAGTCTAAGAAGATGGGTCTGGCAGTAAATGAGGGCAAAACAAAGTATATGTTATCGACAAGTAGAGCTGTGCGGCGTATTGAGTCTCAAATTACGGCCGATAACTATACTTTTGATACAGTCAAGGAATTCATTTATCTTGGCTCCGCCGTTACCACCGAAAATGATGTCAGTCTGGAGATCAAGCGCAGGATTACTCTTGCCAACAGGTGCTACTATGGTCTCAATAGGCAATTGAGTAGCAGAGACCTCTCTCGTAAGACAAAGCTAATACTCTACAAGACGCTCATCCTACCTGTGCTTCTTTATGGCGCAGAAGCATGGACCCTATTAAGAACTGATGCAGCAGCCTTGAGAGTATTCGAGAGAAAAGTCCTACGTAAGATCTTCGGTCCAGTACGAGTTGGCGATGATTTCCGCATCCGATTCAACAGTGAGCTGTATGAGCTCCTCAACGACATGGACGTTGTACAGCGTATTAACATCCAGCGGCTGCGCTGGCTCGGCCATGTCGTTCGAATGGAGGAGGATGCTCCGGCGAGACGGGTATTTGATGCGGGGATCTGCGGAAGTCGGCGAAGAGGACGACCTTGTATCCGTTGGAAGGACCAAATCGAGGAAGCCCTGTCATCGATTGGTGTGACCAACTGGCGTAGGCGCGCAAGAAGCAGAGGCGCCTGGAAGGATGTGTTGCGGCAGGCCGAAATCCGTTAATCGGGTTGTTATGGCCAATTAAGTAAGTAAGTAAATCGGAAAACTACTGTATTCAATGTCTATTATGTTATAAAACATTTAAGGAAATTAGGGGATATGTTTTAAAAAGATACTATGATTCCCTTCAAAGTAATAAAGATAGATTTAGTGATACGGAAAAAGAAGAATTATTTTTAAAATATAAAATTATTTTTTTGGAAAAACTGAAGAATTGGTTATTATATTCAAAACATTATTTTCCAACTTTGAAGAGAGGTTTCAAGATTTTAACAAAGTACAACTCCTGCTTGATCTTTGCAATGATCCTTTTAATTGTGACGTCACCAAATATGAGTTTGAATTCCAAGTGGAGTTGATAATACTGTGTAGTGAATTCATCATTAATAAAATTAATATCACCGAATTTTGGCAAAATTTGGATGATTTATTATATCCAGAATTAAAAAAGAATTATCAAAAATGTTTATCATTGTTTCCCTCAACTTATCTATGTGAACAGATTTTTTCAGACTTAAAATTCATTGGTTCTAAACAACGTAATAAATTAAATTCCGCACACTTAAAAAATATTCTTTTGCTACGAAACACTCATAATATTAGCATTAATGTAGAAAATTTCATTAATGATATATAAAATAAATTTTAATTTATCATTTTGTCCGTGAATTTTTTTTTAAGTATACACAGTTTTTCTTTCAATGCAGTTCTCTTTCTCTCACCAATCCAACTACAGTTTTAGCTTTGGACATCACTGCCCTACAGTGTAGAGCATATTTAGAAAGTTTTGGGAAAAATTTGCAATTAGAAAATTAAAATAGAGCTTGGAAAAAATAACATCTAATGCATGATGTCAATGCTTCGGCCTCTACAGCCATTAATGCCCGGGTGCTCCCATCAAAAACTATTTTTTTTTCTTAAATAAATTTTATCTTAAAATTGGTGCTCAAAATTTTTATAAAAATTTTCTTTTTAAAGTTAGTGTTGGGGGTATGTAAAGCTATTCCTTTAACTGGATGTTGAATTAAGAACTAATTTTTAAAATGTTAAAAGTCAAATGATTAAATTTATTAAAACCAACAATTTTCCTCCGTGGATTTTTTCAAAGAAATTTTGACGAAATTTGTTTTTTCATACGCTTGTAATTTTTGGATTTAGTGCAGGGATTTTAAATTAAACTGATATTTTGGAATAGGTCTGGATAGGAAAGGTCCCAAACAAATTCAAGTTTAGCTACAAAAGCTTTTTAATAACTAGAAAATATAAATTAAATTGTTACACTAACCTTTAAAATAATCGTATGTATGTTTATAACATTTCTTATCCTTATGGAATAATGAATATGATTGCGGAATATTTATACATACATATACATATGTGGACATTATTATAAGAATTGCTATTTAACATATTATATAATATTATTATTATGTATGTACATACATATATAAATGTCAATAATCGTATAGTAAAATGTATATAGTAAAATAAACTATAAATTGTTCATATAAATATAAAAATTTTAAAAGTAATACAAGGTACTAAACTGTTACTAAGTGCTAAATTATTAATGTTGTTACAAACAAATTTTATGAGGAGTAAAATAATTAAAATTGGTTTCAAAAGCCTGAAATAATGCCATTCATACACAAAAAAGTGGTGTAGGCATATTATGATCCTTCTGCTCCTAAGTCACCCGACAAACCGAAGTTCATTTTAAAGATATTTTAGTATTTCTGAAAAACAAAATGAAATGTTCTTACATTTATTATTTTTAAAATTTTATGAAAGAAAAAACCATAAAAAATGGGAAACATGGTCATATGTTCTTAATCTTTTCACATATCTAACAATATTATTAGACAACATAATCGCTAATCATCGAATAGCTCTTCGCAAAAAATTCACATTCATTTATTAAACCTGAAAGCAGGCACTTGTCTAATATAAGAGGTTGAAGTCTAGTGTTGACAAAGGTATCTAACCGCAGTATAAGTTTGTTCTAATAGTGCTTTAACATGATTTTTCAATATATAAATTTAGTATTGATTATTTAAATTTTTTTTTTTGCTGAATTTACAATATTAATTACAGAGCCTTTTATTAAGTGTCTACATTGATGTTAGAGTCAAGTATTCTGTTCCAAACTGAAACTTAAACAAAGTATACTCATCATTAGGTCTCACAATGTTCACAATAAAAGATTACCATCGACTACCATAGCAACTATGCACAAAAGAAATCAGCAATGCGAAAGTAGAAAGTAGTTTTTATAGATCTTTAATAAAAATTGCAAAAATAAGTGATCCGTGAAGTGATATGGAGTAGACCTCTATTCAATGTAATTGCGTTACGTCGACTGTTGTTTAGATGGATAAATTGCAAACGGATTGTATGATAAATGTGATAAAAGTCCTGTTAAAGTTTCAGAAAAAATAAAAAATTAAAATGTCGAAATTCATGATAAACAATATGTGATATAACGAATGATTTAGTTGTACGTCATCCAGTTTTTGTCGTACGTTTTTAGACAGCCCCGATAATTGCGAAAACCTAACTATTTATCAGACGACAAATTAATATCCCTGATGAAAGGTGATATTTTAAAATGATCAGTTTTAGACAGGTACAACAGTATCATTATTAGTCTAGAATTAACCAGTCGCTCTTTGTGCACGACCTTCATTTTTGTCCGGGGGCTGCCAGCCTTCTGTTTCCTGTACACAACATCGTTTAACCGTTTAATTATTGTATACGGTCCATCCCAGCTACTTTGTACGTTGGAGAATGATCCCTTCTTCCGCGTTGGGTTGCAGAGTAGTACCAGTTGCCCTTCATGGAAACCCTCCGTGTTTGCTGCACGACCATACCTGGCTTTCATTCTATCGCTGACCAACGCTATCCTCTCCAAAGGTGCGCCCGAGTTGTACTGTTGCAGCTGTCCTCGACTTCTTCTTACTGGGCCTTGTGGGGACCTCGCTTGGGGGAAGCCAGCACTTGTTCCTCAGTGCTTGCTCGGCTTTTTTTTCTTTTAATTTAACGGGGTCTCTGCTGTTGATGGCTGGTTACTCGGCCGTTTATTGGTGAGACGGATCTTGACCTTTCTCGTGGCGCTTTCCAGTTTCCTTGGAACATGACCGCCCTTTCCACAGTTGAGACACTTAAGCTTGACCTTTTGTCCGACTTCTTCTAGAATTTGCTTCAACATCTTTTTAGATTTATTCAAAAGGCATCCTTTTTCCTTCACGACTTCCATTTTTTGCACTGTGCTTGATAGCGGTGTATAAATCGTGCGAGCGGTCTCCTTGGCTAGTGCAAAGGCCTCGGTCTCATTTACAAACGCCCCGGTTTTAAAATTGTCTACCAGTGGATGGTTTTCTTCCGGGCATGTGAGCTGCACTAATCTCTGGCCCTCCACTTCAAAGGCTTCGAGTGACTCATAATCCTTTTGCGCACGGCTCCCTAGCTCCATAGGGTACAGTTCTCTTTCGTGCTCGCCACATAATTTACGCTATAACGCCATCATTAAGTCGTTGTAATTGTTTCTGCAGCTGGCTGGCATAGTTTCTAGAGTCTGGGCTGCGGCACCTTTTAACACCAAAATTAGTTCCAAGATCTTCTCCCCATCATCCCATCCGTTTCTACTGGCTACTGTCTCGAATTGGAACTTAAATTCGGATAGGTTTGAACTACCATCAAAGCAAGGGGCTTCTATCCCGACGGCACCTTCCGATACGACTTGTACTGTTTCCGGTCGTTGGCTCTGGAGGTTGTTGGTCTTCTCCTCCATCATAACGAGATTCCCATCAACGGCTTTTTCCCAATTTGACACCTCTTCGGCGACAATTGCAACCCTTTCGCTGAATGACTCTAGTTTGCTTTCAATTTTTAACAAAAACTATTGTTCTTCATTCTCCATTTCTTTCATAAATGCTGCTTGCATTTGTTCTCTATCTTTTTGCAACTCAGCCAGAAATTTATAATTTTCGGCTCTAGAAGTTTCTTGTACGTCAGCCAATAGCTTTTTGTTCTCTTCTTGCATTTTGCGACTTTCGGCTCTAGAAGCTTCTTGAAAATCAGCAAATAGTTTTTGTTTTTCGGCTATAGAAGCTTCCATTCTCTCCGCCATTTGTTCACATTGTTTCTGATAGGCTACTTGCATTTTCTCCATCATAGCGGCTAGCAATGAAGTTATGTCAACACCGCTAGGGGTTGCAGGGGCCTGTATCTCTCGTTCCTCTTCTTCCTCGAATTCGTAGGAATCGAAGTCGATGTCCTGAAGCTGCAGATGTTCCCTTAATCGCCTTTGTAGTTCATTCTTCGTGCCCGTTGTTGCCAGTTCTAGCTTAGGCAACTCTCGTTTAAGCCGTTCCACTCTTAGTTCAGAGAGTTTCATTTTATTTGTTTTCACTTTTGGATTTTGCAATCCCACTTCTGACACCAATTGTTACGTTTTTACCTTATTAAAAACGTTTAAATATGAGTTCGTTGATTGCAAACCAAGTAAAAACAAATATGTGTCTTATTTTAATTAAACTCTATTGTCCACACTTTCTTGTGCGCCACTGTTCACACTTAACCGATACAACAATAATTACTACAATTTATTGCTTCTTCACTATTATTCACACACAACTATTCGCTATACTGCTCACAACGGATGTCTTCGAACCACGACTTTTTACTTCGCACGCAACTTGTCTTCACACCGCGACTGATTAGTTCACACGCAACTTCACGCAAGGCTGATTGAATTCTAACTGACTTGTTGCCTGGTTTGTCTTTTATATGTTTGCTATTTTATAGTCCAACACGAACAGTACATCGAACGTTCTTGAAGAAGAATGTTCGCGGTTTTGCATTCTCGTAATTTCTATGGCGACTAGTGTTGCCGTTTGAACATTTTTTTTCCGACCAAAATTTTCCCAAAATCGGCTGTTTCCGACCAAATTTGAAAATTTAATTAATATTTGTGTTTTGTGATGTACATTTTATTTAATAGTTAAGTAAAATAAAGATTTCAGATATAACATATTTGCATTAAAGAATTCAGGCATGTAAATTAATATTTGTGTAATGTAATTAATAATTAAATATGTACATTAAAATTGTAAATTATAAGTAAAGAATTTTTATTCAGTCTTTTTAACATATTGTTACGCAAGAACAATCGAAACGACCTAATATCGTTTAACATAAACAATAAACAAAAGCTACCAGCTACACTAACACATATGTGCATCGAACCATACATAAACTAACAATAACATCAGTATGAGTATGAGAGAGATGGATAACGCAAACGCAACAAGAGGCAATGTGTATACAATACACAAACACACTCTAACGTATACATCGAACATCTTCCAAATAAACCAACAACAAGCATGAGAGCAAAAGGGATGGACAAATAAGCAAGCGCAACAACAAGCAATACAGTCACCATAGAAATTGCGAGACCGCGAACGTTCTTCTTCAAGAACGTTTGATATACTGTTCGTGTTGGACTATAAAAGGGCAAGACAAAGCAGACGAGTGAGTCAGTTGTAATTGAGTCAGTCTTGAGTGAAGTTGTGAGCAGTATAGCGAATAGTTGTGTGTGAATAATAGTGAACCAGCAATAATTGTTGTATCGGTTATGTGTGAATAGTGGCACATAAGAAAGTGTGGACAATAAAGAGAGTTTAGTTAAAATAAGACACATATTTGTTTTTACTTGGTTTGCAATTAACGAACTCATATTTAAACGTTTTTAAAAAGGTAAAAACGTAACAATTGGTGTCAGAAGTGGGATTGCAAAATCCAAAAGTGAAAATAAATAAATAAAATGAAACTCTTCGAATTAAGAGTGGACCGGCTTAAGCGAGAGCTGGGTAAACTAGAGCAGCCAACAGCGGGCACTAAGAATGAGCTGCAGAGGCGGTTAAGGGAACAACTGCAGCTTCAGGGATGGAGAAAATGCGAGTAGCCAATCAGAAACAAAGTGAACAATTGATGGAGAAAATGCAAGTAGCAAACCAGAAACTTCTGGCTGATGTTCAAGAAGCTTCTAGAGCTGAGTCTCGAAGAGACAGTGAACAAATGATGGAGAAAATGCAAGTAGCAAACCAGAAACTTCTGGCTGATGTTCAAGAAGCTTCTAGAGCTGAGTCTCGAAGAGACAGTGAACAAATGATGGAGAAAATGCAAGTAGCAAACCAGAAACAAAATGAACAAATGATGAAACAAATGCATGCTGCAAACCGAAAGCTATTTGAAGCAACGACAGAGAAGCTGCAGGAAATACGTGAGTCATTCAGCAGAAGAATTACCAGTGTCGAGGTAAAAGTGTCAGATTTGGACGGAAAACTCGTAATGATGGAGGAAAAGATCAACAACCTCCAGAGCCAGCGACCGGAAACCGATATGTGCTCGTTGTGATGGACTACTTCAGTAAATGGCCGGAAGTGTATGTCATACCCAATCAAGAGGCGAACACAATAGCAAATGTTTTTGTAAACAACTGGGTATGCCGCTACGGGGTTCCAATAGAACTACATTCCGATCAAGGCAAAAATTTCGAGTCAGCAGTATTCAAAGAAATGTGTGAGGTATACGGAATTAAGAAGACTCGAACAACGCCACTTCACCCACAGTCAGACGGAATGGTAGAGCGATTTAACCGAACCCTGGAAGAGTACTTGCGGAAAGTAGTGAGCGAGCAACAGAAGGACTGGGAGGAACACAATCCGAGGTTTCTACTGGCGTACCGATTTGCAGTCCATGATTCAACATCCAGATCACCCGCCAAGGTAATTTTTGGGACTGAGATAAAACTGCCCGGTGACTTGGAGTTTGGAGTTAAGCCCGCCACAGAGAGAGAGATGCCACTGGTAAAGAAGAAAGCCTAAATGAACTTCATCAATTTGTGCGCACCCGAATAAAAATGGTCAGCGATAGAATGAAAGCCAGGTATGATCGTGCAGCAAACACGGAGGGCTTCCAAGAGGGACAACTGGTTCTACTACACAACCCAAAGCGAGAGAAGGGATTATCTCCCAAGCTACAAACCAGCTGGGATGGACCGTACAAAATAATTAAACGGTTAAACGACGTCGTGTACAGGATACAGAAAGCTAACAGCCCCCGAACAAAAATGAAGGTCGTACACATAGAGCGACTGGCAAAATATGGGAAGAGAGATAATGAGCCTATTCGGGACGAACAGGCTTAAGTGGGCGGCAGTGTTACGCAAGAACAATCGAAACGACCTAATATCGTTTAACATAAACAATAAACAAAAGCTACCAGCTACACTAACACATATGTGCATCGAACCATACATAAACTAACAATAACATCAGTATGAGTATGAGAGAGATGGATAACGCAAACGCAACATAAGCGAACGCAACAAGAGGCAATGTGTATACAATACACAAACACACTCTAACGTATACATCGAACATCTTCCAAATAAACCAACAACAAGCATGAGAGCAAAAGGGATGGACAAATAAGCAAGCGCAACAACAAGCAATACATTCACCATAGAAATTGCGAGAATGCGAGACCGCGAACGTTCTTCTTCAAGAACGTTCGATGTACTGTTCGTGTTGGACTATAAAACGGCGAGTGAGTCAGTTGTAATTGAGTCAGTCTTGACTGAAGTTGCGTGTGAACTAATCAGTCGCGGTTTGAAGATATCCGTTGTGAGCAGTATAGCGAATAGTTGTGTGTGAATAATAGTGAACCAGCAATTATTGTTGTATCGGTTAAGTGTGAACAGTGGGACATAAGAAAGTGTGGACAATAAAGAGAGTTTAATTAAAATAAGACATATATTTGTTTTTACTTGGTTTGCAATTAACGAACTCATATTTAAACGTTTTTAAAAAGGTAAAAACGTAACAATATGTTGTTTTCATTTACTTATGTTATAATTCAGGCATGTATTAAATACATCACATTAAAAATAAAAAGTTAAAGTTCTTGATTTTACATTTGGTTATGTAAGTCCCTTTTGGCTGACCAAACATAGTGCGGATTATTCATTTTGATATTTTCTTTACACGACATAATACCGTTAACAGTATTTACTTCTAGTTTATTCCTTAGTTTAAATTTTATTAGCGCTAGTGTGGAAAATTTGCGTTCAGCGGCGGCGGAACTATGTGGCAGAGATAACAAATTAAAAATAAAATAAGAAATATTTGAGAAACTTTTCTCATTTGATCCGTTTTGTATAGAAGCTATTTTTTTGCCAAAAAGCATTAATATTTAAATTGGCCAAAGTTTTTATATCGCTGAGCCGCAGTAAATTCCACTCAGTAACTATTAAATCGGGATCACAGTCAACTAACTTAGGGAATTTTAAAACAAGATCCAGAATTGCTAAGTCGTAGTTTGAAAGTACCTTATCAGGAGTTATCATATTTAAAAGTTTTATACTATCATTTTTGAAATCTAATCGCTTGTTGATCTGATCAAACAATTCTATATAAAATTCTAAAACAGCAGATTTTATTTCATATTTTTCAGTCGTATTCAAATAAGTTTCCGCATATGTTTCTGCCTTAGTGCCAATAAATATTTTACAAGTATTAAGCTGATACTGCTTATCTTTGTAATCAATTTCTATATTATTTATTACTTCTTTTTTAATAAAATTGCTTAATATTAAAAGAAAATTCGATTTTATGCTAGTGTATAAATACGGTAATCGTGAACTTTCCGCTTGAAATTCTTTGTTAAGATTATTGGCAATGGGTAGAAAATATGTCAAAAACAAAAAAAAATTTAGAATTAAAATAGAGCTTGGAAAAAATAACATCTAATTGCGGAGCAATGCATGATGCTTCGGCGTCTACAGCCATTAATGCCCGGGTGCTCCCATTAAAAACTATTTTTTTATCTTAAATAAATTGTATCTTAAAATGTGTGCTCTAAATTTGTATAAACATTTTCTTTTTAAAGTTAGTGTGGGGGTATGTAAAGCTATTCCTTTAACTGGATATTGAATTAAGAACTAATTTTTAAAATGTTAAAAGTCAAATGATTAAATTTATTAAAACCAACAATTTTCCTCCGTGGATTTTTTCAAAGAAATTTTGTGAAATTTGTTTTTTCATATGCTTGTAACTTTTGGATTAATGCAGGGATTTTAAATTAAACTGATATTTTGGGATAGGTCTGGATAAATTATTATTGTTCACATAAATTAGACAAATATCAAAATATCAGTATCATTATTAGTCTAGAATTAAAGTCAGTTTTGGGTATTGGATAAATACTAGTCATTATCACAGTTTTTAAAAAATGCACTGGCAGCAACACTTTCTTAATTTAAGATTTATGTCAGTCAATAGAATTCTGCGTTGACCCTATTTATAAAAAAAAAAAAAGCAATCAGCTTAAATTTGAAAAGTTAAAAAAATTTGTTATCAGTTGGCACCAGAAATCAGCAATGAATCGTTTTTTCACTACTCATAAGTACTCATGAAATTTTGAGTATGAGTGAGTCAAGAGTATTGAAATTCAATTACTCTGATTCATTCGTACTCACTACAACATTGATTTATAAGTACAGGTTGCAATGAGTATGAGTACAACGTTGACATCATACTCATAACATTCGAAATATGTTTGATTCATACGCCTACTCATTCAGATTCATAAATTTAGAAAAATACTCATAATACTCATAAATGATTCGAGTGATTCGAATTATTCATCAAAGTTTACAGTCTTAGTTGTTGTTGCATTTACAAAAAAAGAGAAAAGACAAAGACAGCAAGAAATTCAAGAAAACAACAATAAATTAGAGCTGCAGAATTTTTGAGAAAACCGGTTCACATTTATCGGCTATTTTTGTTTAACGAAAATTGAAATACTCATTGAAAGCAAAAGTTATTATCTATTTCGTTTTTTTATTTGAATTTTTGAGTGTTTTAGTAAAAAACAGAGTGTGTTAAATATTGAAAGGCAAAAACCGATCGTGAAAGCCCCCGGTTATACTCTCTCATTTAGTTGTCACCATAGTTGCCAGATTTGACGGTTTATTATCATTTTGACGATTTTGTGCTTCAGAAAGATCATATTGACGATTTATGTGCTTATTTTGACGGTTTTTAGAAATTAAAAATTAAATTAAATTTTTACATAAATTAAAAATTACATTAATTTCTTTATTTTAGTACTTTGCAAATTTAGATTAGCAATAACAACAAGGAGTAAATGAGGGAGTCAAATTATATTTTTAAGTTATTTGCGAACAGCTGTGATGATTTTTTTGTTTGCTTTTGTCTTATTAATCTATTAATAGCAAAATAATTCGAGTGATTCGAATCATTCATAAAAATTTAGTCTTAGTTATTGTTGAATTTACAAAAAAAGAAAAAAGACACATAAGCAAAAAAGACAGGGCAGCAAGTAGAGCAAACACACAACCTTCTAGTGAGTATTGTAGTGTTCGTAAGCGAATCATACTTATTTTGTGCTTCGCGTATATGTTAAGTCATGGAGAGTCGAAATCAACAACATCATGCGTATTGTTAAGTACGAGTATTTCTAACTTTGAATATGAGTAGTATGAGTATGATATTAAAATAAGTATGAATGCGTATAAGTATCAAAAATTTTGAGTATGACTCGAATCTACTCATCGTTTTGAATACTCATTGCTGATCTCTGGTTGGCACCAAAGTCGTATTCATAAATGTTTCTTTAAAAATAATTTGTTAAGCACCTAAACATCGAACTGGCATTTGTTTACATTATCTGTTCCATCAAATCCAATGTCTCTTATAAATGGGCAATTTCGTGTCAAGTGACCCAATTTTTAAAAACGATGTCTTCCGATTTGGATGAAATTTGCACCAAGGTTAGTACTGTTGGATAGTTGGCCAGACACAAATTTTCAGCTCTATCAGTCAAGAACTGCTGGAGTTAGAGGGGGTCAAAGTTGGACATTTTGGTCATACAGGGTTTTTTTAAAATTTTAAAATGTGTGTAACTTTTCACCTATTGGTCCTAGCAACAATTTTCCAAAGGATATTAGGCTATTTCTTCAATCTTTCCAAAAATAATTTTTTTAATTTAAAAAAAAAATTTTTTTTATTTTTTTTTTTAATTAATTTTTTTTTAATTTTTTTCAATTTGGGCCCTTTTTTTTGCTTAAAAGAAAGCTTATAAAATTTCCTTTAAGGCCTTCATAATCGCTTAATGGGATGCGAGTGGGATATCTCTCAAAAAAATTATTTTTTAACTCAAGAATAAAATTTTTCAATATTTGGCACATGTACCATTTTCATTTTCCCCCATTTTTTTTCGAAATGGAGTTTTTTTTTATTTTTCCTCAAAAGAAAACTTAGACCATTTCCTTTAAGGTCTTTGTGGGCACTTAGTAGCAAGAGGCATATCTATAAAAAAAAATATTTTAACTCAAAACCAAAGTTTATAAATTTTACCATATGCACTATATTTTTTTTAATGGATGTTTTTTTTTTTTGCTCAAAGAAAGCTTAGTTCTTTTCCTTTAAGAGCTTTGTGGTCACTTAATGGGATGCGAGTGGAAATTTGTGTCTGGCCAACTATCCAATAGTACTAACCTTGGTGCAAATTTCATCCAAATCGGAAGACATCGATTTTAAAAATTGGGTCACTTGACACGAAATTGCCCAAATATATTTCAATAGTGCGAATTATATAATTTCAGGTCTTTTCGTAGTATTCGAAAACTTGTATTATTTGACTACAGTTGTTTTTTTTTAATAAAATAAGATCCATGTTTATATATTAATTTATATTGCGTTTTTATTAAAAACAATAAATTGAGAAAAGTTGTAAAATATTCAAATAAAAAAAAAAAACAAAAAATGGAGTTACATATATCATGCCCTTTAATTTATAGTGTTTTCGCACTGAGTGGTTTTAATGCAAAAGTTGGTTTTAACGTTAAAACCATAATTAAAACTTGGTTTTACCATACAAAATTATTGTGTTAAAACCATCTTAAAAACCTTTTTTAAATTGGTTTTAAGTAGGTTTTATGAAATACATTCTTGTTTTCGATGTACTAAATCAGAGCTACCAACATTGAAATGTTGAAAACAACTGAAAAAACAAAATCAAAATAAAATAAAAACAAAACAAATATAAAAATACAGAAAAAAAGAAAAATAAGAAAGAACTACTTGATTTCCAAGCACTTCTTCACTTTTTATAAATAGATCCACTATTTTAAAGTATTCTTTTACAATATTTAGAATAATTTTTAAGTTATTGTTCATTTCTTATATTTTCTTATTTTTTATTTTTTTGCTGTTGCAAATTATTTTTTCAGCTGTTGCACAGTCATAAATGTCATGAATGTTAATGCAAAATCAGCTGATTATGGTTTTAATGTTAAAAGCAGGTTTTAACTTTAGGTGTGAAAACACTATTACATTAGCCAGATGAAACCATAAATTTTTGAATTTTGAAACAAATAGAGCGTTCATAACTTTAATTTTTTAATAATTTTTATTTATACGGATTTTGTAAGTTTGTTTCGTAATAAAGAAGTAAAAAATAAAGAAGATTTGAATAGAATAGCAGAGCCTAGAACTATTGAATATTTTTTGTGTTTTGGAGTGTCTTGCAATAGGAACTTCCGAACTTTAACAGTTGATAAAGACCATCTTGTTGAAGCTACATTAGTCAACTAAATTGTCATTTATTCAGACTGTTTTATCAAATCACCGTATGTTCACTGAATGTAATCTGGAGCAGATGGCAACTGACCCTAATACTTATCGAAAAATAGTCGTCAGTGATAAGGCCCATTTCGGGATGAATGGAAACGAAACAAACAAAATAGTCGAATTTGACATGAGATGCAAAAGCGCCAAAAGTCACTGTTTAGAGTAGATATTAAGCTAGCGGTGTCATCGATCCACGGCGAGCACTATAGATCGTCCATTACCAACTTCTTTTGGCCTGAATTGGTAGATCTGGACACCAAGGCATTCACGAGCGATTTGACGGCATGATCATCGAGCACGGAGCTAATGTGAACCGGTCACCGAGATCGTAAGATTTGACCCTCAGATTTTTTCTTGTGGGGCGCTATCGGTCAAAGTCAGCCTGATTTATACGTCAGATTGGATATTTCAAATCCACCCATAGCGGACATAGTTGCAAACAATTACAAAAACTATTCATATTTATTAAATATCATAAAGCAACACATTTTATCCAAAATTTTCAATTTAACAGAGCATTGCTTTAAACACCTTCAAGCCATTCACGAGTCTGCCCCACATTCAATATATTTTAGCAGCTGATATTTCAGGACAAACATGCGCACAATAAATAACACACACATTCAGATCCTGCTATTCACAGAAAACGTGTTTGGTCCTTAATGGTTCTGTGACAATGATCATACTGCTGCTGACAAAGCAGGCAGAAATCGTCAGGTGTTAGAGATGTTTAAATTTAATTTGATATTTTAATTCTGCATTAAAATATTTTAGATTTTTTCAAATAAAAAAAAAAAACATATAGGATAGGATTATGTGTATGTAACTTAATAATATATGAGGGCTAGTCCAAATCGAAAATCTATTTTGAAATTCTCTTACATATGTAAGTAATGGGTCCGCCATCTAAGGTTTTTTTTTTCAACTAGTGCTTATTTCGTGAATGGTAACACTTAGCTCATGTCTGATTTGACAGATAATTAGTTTTATCCTTCCGCTGAACGAATATGGTTGTGTATACGTTTGAACAACAACGCTAAGTGGGCCTGCGATCGAATTACAGAAGATGCCGATTTTGGCAAAAAAAATCATCTTTTCAGATGAAGCTCATTTTGATCTTGGCGGGTATGTAAACAAGCAAAATTGTCGCATTTGGGGCACAGAAAACCCGCACGCATACATTGAAAAGCCGACGCACCCAAAACGAGTCACTGTTTGGTGCGGATTTTGGTCAAGAGGCATAATTGGGCAATTTTTCTTCGAAAATGAGCAAGGAGTGGCCGTTACAGTCAATGGCGATCGTTATCGGACCATGTTCAACGAATTTTTGTTCACAAAAATTGAAGAGGAGGATATTGACAACATTTGGTTTCAACAGGACGCCCCTACGTGCCACACAACCGAAGCTACACTCGATGTTTTGCGCACTGTTTTTGAAGACCGCATTATCAGCCGCAGAGCTGATGTCGTTTGGCCACCTCGGAGCTGCGATTTGACACCGTTGGACTATTATTTGTGGGGTACCGTCAAAGATAAGTGTTACGCCGACAAGCTAGAGACAATTGACGCTTTAAAGGACAATATTCGTGAAGCCATTGGTGAAATACAGTTGCACACAATCGATAATGTGCTTAAAAATTGGACCTATCGTGTAGGCTACTGCATGGCCAGCCGAGGCAGCCATTTGAATGAAATTATTTTCCATTATTAACCGGAAGAATTGTACTTTCAAATAAAAAAAGAAATTCGAGAAAATATTTAGTAGTTTTTTTTAAAGCATTTAAAAAAAAAAAAAGTTATTTGGCGGACCCTTATATTCTCTAAAATTTATAAACAAAATTATCAGTTTTTAATTAAATATGAATATTCCATGATACATGTAAGGTGTCTGCTCAAGTTCTCTCTTGAGCATTCCATCTAATTGGCATATTTTACTAAGCAACAATAAACAAATTGAAAAATAAAAATACTTTGAAATAAAATTAAGCGACAAGGCAATAAGTGGATGGGTTGCACAACAGTAAAGAACTGCATGAACCTTATAGGGACCATAAATGGATTGCCAAACTTAATCAATTTATGAAATCCCTAGTCATCGGCTTTGAAAATCCCCAGATCGCGTTTATCGCGATGATAACTGATTTAAGTTAATATTCAGAAGTCACTGATCTACATACAACTAAGTTAATTCAATTAAATCCACTGTTACTTCAGTATTGATAAGTTATTTAAACTCTGCATATTATGACAATGACTGTGTATCATACAAAACCAAATATAAATTAACTAATGACCTAATTCAGTGCATGTGTTAAGTAATTAATGTTATTAAAATTAACATTATTTGATGAAACATAGCAAAAATTTAAATAACGATTAATTCGATTTATTTATGAAGTTTTTATTATTTTCTACAGAATTTTTTATAACTTATTTAAATACATTATATTTTTTGTTGTTGTTTTTTGTATATGAAGTTTTAGTTAAATATTTTTATTATGAATTAACAACCAAAATGATTTTTTTAAATTTGTGTGCTGCAACGTAAACATCATCGTTGCTTATGAAAATACATTTCATTTTAGAAATTATTTAATGAACAGTCATTACTTTACACTATGAGATAAAGTTTACTCTTCCGTCCAGTTGAATCTGTATAAGAAAATTGAGCATGTTACCGGTCATTTAGTTTTTAACTTTAATTACTATAATATACAGTGGAGGTTTTATAATTAGCACATCCATTTATCGAAAAATTTTTATGTTAAAAATTTTATTCTTAAAATGCTACTTAAAATGGCTTATCGACTGTAATTAATAAAACCATGTAAATAAATGGTAAGATCAACAATAATTATTAAAGGTACCCGCCTTTTTTACAAAAGTCCCAAAAAAATTTCGGGACATATAATTAGCACACAATACGTTTTGTTACTATTTATTTTCTCATTGAGATGAAATAGTTAAACTAGTTTTGTATTAATTCCAATACGTTTAGGTGTTTTTTTTTTTTTTAGAAAAAATATATATATATTATGGGTAATGGACTAAAAAAAATTTCTTTACACCTAAGTTTCGCGAAATTATAATAAATATTCACGCAAATGAAAAAAATACATTTGTGAAATTGCAAGTGCTAGTGGCAGACAAAAATAAAAATTGTTCATAAATACTGTCGTATCAAAAAATCACAAAACAACTGCGGTCATTAGAAGAAAGCTCCGACCTTCTTGATTTACTTGTTCGTTTAACAAAAACTGTTTTTTACTTTACGCAGAAATTTTTTGATTACTCAAACATTTCTGACCCGATTTTCAAAATTTGAATCTTGTTGTTTAAAACGGTATACATATATCTATTATTCGACTTAATATGCTATGAGATTTGATGAGGTAAACTTAGAAAATTCGAATTTTTTTCATATATTTTCAAGTTTGTCCATTCATAGTAGCAAACTTTAATAAAAAAATATAGGATAAGTTATAATATTCTTAAAGTCTGTTCTCTTTTGAAGAGATTGAGTCTTCAGTTGATCAAATCGGACAAAAATTACCGTAGTTATTATTTAAAGAGTCTAACAGTCGAGTGATATTTTTTATATCTCCCCTTTCCAACAAGATTTAAATTTTAGAAATCGGAGCAGAAATGTTTGAGTAATCCAAAAATTTGTGCGTAAAGTAAAAAAAAAAAACAGTTTTTGTCAAATAAAACAAGTTTGGAGGGTTCTAGAAATATAAAAAAAAATATTTTTGAGATCTACTCAACGAAACTCTCAACCTACACTATGTCAATAGCCGGGTGTATTTATTTTTTTTTATTTTGTCGCATAGTGTAATTATTCATGTAAACACGAATTTCTTCATAAAGTCGTCAGGAATGAGGAAACCCGTTATGCAAAAATACAACATATTAAATTTAACAATAATTATCTGTTGCGGACTAATTATTAATTAATTGGGTATGTAGCGCACCACAAACCATTGGTGCGTTTCTCTTTCGCTAGGATATAAAGGAATAAGCTAATAGTTTTATGGTCAGCTTCCATAGCTTAATATACATTGTGTGGGGCCGAACGTAAGGAGTGATGAGATGATGGATCAACATTTAACTAAACATATGGTGTAGATTCATTTGATTCCATTCGCTTATGAAAACTTGTGCGTGAAATAGTTTTTTAAACAAGATAATAAAGATAATGATAAAACATTACAAGATTTAAACGACCAATTTTTTTATATTATATAATGGCCAGCACAAACTTCTGATTCCAATTCAATTCATGGAACAATCTTGAAATACAAGTTCAACAAACAAACAAAAAAAAGGAGTAAAAAAATTTATACAAAATACTTAAAAGAATTAAACCCAAATTTTTTTAACCCAATTACATGACAAAGGAAATATTTGCTTTTATCACATAAAGTGTAATTTTTGTTGTTGTTAAATTCTTTGATTAAAGTTCCCATTACTCTATACATCACTTAAGTGTACCCCATAGAATATTTAACTGTCCTTAAATTAATTTTGAAAACATCTTTGTTTTTTAGTGGGTAAAGGTCGTATAGATGGGTGTGCTAATTAAAAGACCACCATTGTATGTATGTATATGTAGCTCAACATGTTACGTATGCAAGTTAAATACTTTATTTCTTGATTATTACGTCAAATTTATACCAATACCTCCAAATTTCGAATTAATCTTCCTCAAGGTAGAACGTTCACATAAATATTTTCTAAATCAGAATAATGAGATTTTAAGTGATCTTCTACACCATACGACTTTGGTATGGTACTTATGCATCGAATAAAAACATTTTCATATTGTATTTCGGAATCTACTATTGGCATTTAGTATGATTTAATTGTACTCGTATGCGTTTAGCTTTGTGAGGTGCAATTATATTAAAGTTAATTGGTCATTACAATGTTGTGTGTGTTAATTTTTTTTATCCATAAGTGGCAGGACCTACAGTTGAAAGTCGACTAAAAACGACAAATTTTTGATTAATATTTTCATGACAATTTTATTTACTCTTAAATTTTTTTTTGCCTGCTTAGATGTAGTCTTCGAAGAAACACTTTTTATATTTCGTTTTTTTCGAGATGTCTGTGCTGGGGTTTGAACTACGGCCTCACAACAACACACTACCTTATAGACTAAGACGATTTCATCTTTACTTACATATATATTGTATGCGAGTGTTCATAACAGAGCCTTATTTAAATCAATCTGTCATTTTAATTGTTACATAAACGGCTTTAGCATTTTAAAACAGGTATGATATAATATTGGAAACTAAAACATAGGCATATGTAAAGTAGTGGCTCATATTTGATGCTCTAATTCATTATTCTCATATAAAATTTAATTATTGAAGATCAATCAAAAAAGTACATATACAATAGTTAATAAAGGCAAAATGAACACAATTAATAAATTTCATAATTAATAAAAATTATCGACATCTCGAATACATAATTTTTTAATAAAATATAAATAAACATTTTCACCTGTACATAACTATATCAATTGCAATACACAATTTAAATTTCACGTTATTTGTTTTCCAATAAAATTTAGTTTACATATTTCGTGAAAATTTCTCTAAGCAATTATAGAAAATTTTTTCTACAAATAAAAGAAATTTTTGGTTACGCTTGGCGAATATTTTATTAAGACATTAAGAATTTTTTTTTTGACTACATACGTTTCTCTTCAACACAACCGAGTCTAAATACTACTTCTGGTTAATTACATTTTTACCTATCATAATTTTACTAATTGTACTAATTGTATTTTATTGAATTATTTTTTGTTTAAATCTTGAAAACCAAAAAAAAAATGGAATTTAGTTTTCTTATTTAATTGTAATTACAAGCTTAGGTGAATGAAAGCTAGAGTAGCTAACTAAATGAATGTGCCTGCGGAAATCTAAATCTGCGTTTTTATTGTTGGCATGTTGAGATCTTCGGGTTTCTAGTGAACCAATGCACTGCGGTTAAGTTTGAAGCTAGGGAATAATTACATACCATAACAGCATAGAAGTAAAGTTCACATTAAGAGTTTACAGTACAGTCGCAGGCATGATTTCCAACCAAAATAAAGCAATATACACCTGCACCTCGGTTTACGCGGAACTCGGATTACGCGGTTTCGAATTTACGCGGTTTTTAAAATGAAGAAAGAAATTTTTTTTAGTTAAAAATTGTGGGGAAAACAGTGCTAACGTTGACGTTGTGTCTGTGAGAAAACTAGTAAACCATTTTCAAGGAGGAGATGTCATTTTAGATCGTGGTCTTACATTTCAACGAAATATGAATGAGCTATTAAAACAATATGAAGAAGTCTACAAAGATATGACTAATAGAAATAAGCAACAAAAGCTTATCTCTGAATACTTTCCTAAAAACGAAACTATTCAAACTGAAACTAATTTAAAAATTGCACAATCTAATGAGATGACTTTATCCAGTGATGAGTCGGAAAGCATAGAAATTCGTAAAAAAGACTTGTTGTTGAAAGTGTAGCGATTAAGTTAAAAATTTGATGTTTTGTGTAATGAGGTACATACATATATGAATGTGTATTTTTTAATGGAATAAATGTTTGTTTTTTTAACTTAAATCATACTTTAATAAATTATTAACAGTATAAAACTATATTTTTTTTCAATGAAAAAGCTTTTTTACGGTAGGTATTCGCTTTACGCGGTTTTTCCATACAAAAATGTAAATTTCGATTTACGAGAATTGGCCAGGAACGTATCTACCGCGTAAATCGAGGTACAGGTGTATTTCAAAAATTACAGTTTAATTTGCACTGATTTTGATTATTTGTAAAATTTTTATATCCGATATCTATCAAGGAGAATGTGAAGATGTTGCATTGTTGTGGCACTACTGAGATATTTACATATATGAAAGAGGAAACACACTTTCCTGAGTAACATATATGTTATATGAACACATTTATGTTCATTCACCTTTATTTTTTATGACAATACACATAAAGTTGTACAATGCTATCCTGCTATATAATGGCTGAAATCGGCAGAGAAATAATAACAAAATCACATGAATAATAACAAATCTTCGTTCTGTTATCTTGTGCTTTCCGTTAACGTAATGTTACTAATGGATATATGTACCATACCAAACTTTGTCGAATGTTAGACAAAGGAAAAAAAAGATAAATAATTCAACACTACTTCTTTCTTCATGCTATTTGAATGCTTTTCTTACTACTTACACTAATCTGTAGTTTCGTTCAATAGTGCTGTGTTTACTCCTAAATCCTTATTAATAACTCGGAATACATCTGTTCGCGTTAAATTATTTTCTGAGCTTTCGTCACTCTCTGTATTTTTCTTCTCTCAAAAATTGTATTCCCATGCCTACATGGTACGTATATTCTATTACATCAAGCCAAATATCGTCACCAAAGTTGGATATGGAAACAATGAAATCCTATGATGTTCTATCCATATGTCAATAAAAGGATTGTCCAATCGAATCTACTTTCAATCCGTTTCTAGGAATTATTAAAGATTTGTTAAAGTTTCGCATTTGTTCTATGGAAGGAATAATCTGGAGGCGAGTACACCGATTATTCCCTGCATGTTGGTAGTCTTTACGAAGATTGCATAATAGCGATAGTTGAACCTTCCTATATTTGTTCTCTGGAGACACTGGGCCTTACATAAATTTGGTTTTTTGAAAGTCCATTTTTACGTTATCGAATTTGATGTACGTACCAGATTTTTAAACAATTCATATCTGAGGTCGCCGTAGTCTATTAGGTAGTGAGTTGGCTTATAAGGCCGCGGTTCAAACCTCAGGTCAGCCATCAAAACGAAAATATGAAAAAATTATTTTTTCGGCGACTTCATCTCAGCAGATTTCTGGTTTCTGATTACTCTCAGAGTAATCTCTCTCTCTCTGAGAGAGGAAGTCGCCGAAGAAATATTTTCATATTTTCGTTTTGATGTCTGAAATGGGATTTGAACTCGGGCCTTACGTCTAATAAGCCAACACACTACCTACTAGACTACGGCGACTTCGAACTATCTGAATTTACGTTATTAAAATTGTGTTTTCGTTTAAGTTTTTCCTTAAAAAAAAAAAAAAAACATATGCCAGTTGTATAATCTTCAGTTGATTTAAGTATTTTTATCGCTTCAAAATGTATGCTCTTCGTAAGAAGGAGAACAAAAGCTAAATGAACGAATAAAAATGTTAATTAAATGGGAAAAACGCAAAGGTAAAAAAAATGTGCTAAAAGTTGGAAAGAAAACATTTAGACATTTAGACGGATGTTGAACAACAAAAACAAAATTCTCAAATAAAATGAAATCATTAAAAAATTTAATTATCGAAATGCTAATAAAACAAAGATGTAGTCATGCATAGACATACGTATGTAAGAAACATTTGCGAATGCATTTGTTTTTGTGCCGGTTTATGCAAATGGGCGTGGCTAATAAACGCATATCGTGGCTGCATATAAAAATAATATATTTATGCATGATCATTTACTCTGCATATGCTGCTCATTCGCACATATATACACCTACCTTTAGATGATTCTTCAACTCGTTCATCTCTCGTCTTTCGTAGATGGGTAGATAGTATAAAATCTTAAAAATCTTTGAGAAAGACTAATAGGCAACAACATAAACAACAAAGACACTATGAATAACTCAAATGTATTTTTTTAATTCTTAGGACTCTGCTAATATAGATAATATTTATTTGTATGTTTTTGTTTCAAATAAATATTCGTTTCATTAAGATGCACTGTATGTTCTACATGAGATACAATGCAATTGAAAAGAAAAAAATTAATTTCGTTGAGAAGATTGCCTCACTTTATCTACACAATCAATGTAAATTGATAGAGATGCCAGTAATGAAATTTAAATACACCAATTCGCGTAAATCGAAATTTACATTTTTGTATGGAAAAACCGCGTAAAGCGAATACCTACTGTAAAAAAGCTTTTTCATTGCAAAAAAAAAAAAAAAAATATAGTTTTATACTGTTAATAATTTACTAAAGTATGATTTAAGTAAAAAAAAACATAAACATTTATTCCATTAAAAAATACACATACATATACTATGTACCGCATTACATAAAACATAAAATTTTTAAACTAACTTAATCGCTATCATTTTCAACAACAAGTCTTTTTTACGAATTTCTATGATTTCCAACTCATCACTGGATAAAGTCATCTCATTAGATTGTGCAATGGTTGAATTAGTTTCAGTTTGAATAGAATATAAGTAAAAAAAAGTTTTTCTTCATTTTAAAAACCGCGTAAATTCGAAACCGCGTGATCCGAGTTCCGCGTAAACCGAGGTACAGGTGTACACATATTTTTGTTATATAACTTTCTTTTCCTTAGCACTCAATACATACTTTTAATTAAACACATTCAATCATTTAAGCAACCATCAATATGGATAAAATAAAGCACCAAAAAAAAAAAAATGTGAAAGTATTGGTACCTCCTTTGTATTGTGCAGGGCTGTCAGGTAAAGTGTAGGTTAAATCGGTATTTTGACGCTTTATTAATATTGTAAATTTTTTAAAACCAATCGGTTTTTAGCCGAATTAATTGTATTGAATTAATATTTGAATTGAACAATTCTAATAAACCTGATTGAATGGTTTTATTAAAACGATGTGAATATTTTAATTGTAAATAAGCTTTTGAATGAAGGAAACCTTCAGTTATTCAATTATTATCTTCGAGTATACCTGACTGTATATTCTATCAACGTTTGCCCGAAATAAAATAACAAATTTTGACATATTTGGGGATGCTTTCGAAGAACTACCATGTTTCATTTCAATCTTTTTTCACAATACGTTGAACGAAATCGAAATAGAATCAATTCTCGGAACCTAATGTGTAGATCTTGTTCTTCGGCTTCATTATCAAATTGTTAAAATTCTTTAACAATTTCTAAAATAAAGAAAAAATTTTTTTTTAAATATTTCCATGTGTAGTTTCTTATAATTGTTATGAAAATCATTTCTTCTTAAAATTTGGTCAGACAAGTCAATATGAAAACTTACACCATTTTGCTATTATTTTATTGAATTTACAGTCATTTAATACTATGTTCAGACATGCACTTATATTGAGTAAATCGCAATAAACGGCATTATTGATCTGAATATTTCATATAAAATGTCAATTAATTATTGCTCAATAAATTCATAAATTGTTATAATATTGATTAAAACTTGAAATACAGCACTGTCATAAGTACGTTCAGTGAGCATATTACAATTTTCTGAACACTTTCTATTGATTTTTGATAACTCAAATATCAACAACGACAAAAAAAAAACAAAACAAAAAACAACGAACAAAACAAAAACAATGTTGTTGAAACAACCAGCTGTTTTGTTTACCAGCTGTCAAATGAATATTGAATAAGCAGCTGAACTGCGTATATTGTTATGTCTAAACACTTAAAATATTGTAATCAATAAACCGAATATTGACTTAATAAAAGTGGATGTCTGAACATAGTATAACGTGGTTTTTGAAATAATATAGTATATGTTATATATTCACGCAATTAAACTCGGCTTTTATGTAATCAATTAGTGCGGTTATTGTAATTAATCGAATAAATTTTGTCATTCCCTAACAATTTATTATTTATAAAATTGCTTAAGACTTTCCATTTGCAAGTGCATATTGTGAATTTGACTTTGGTCCTTTGAAAATCCTCAAATCGTCAGTTTTGTTAAGTGGAAGAAAAAACGGTGACAAGACGAAAAATCGCCAAATTTGGCAGGTGTGGATAATTGAATGCTATCTTATGCGCATACATTTTTGTTTCCAGTTAAAATTCAGTGTACTTTAGTAAATTCGTCTACTCTTACCAATTTGCGAGCTTTTTCATCAACTTCTACATGGTAATCTGACACTTAACGTAGTAATTTTATTAATATAAGATTTTAATCTGCCTGATTTTCTACTTACGTTATATTAAAGAAACTACGCACACCGTTTATCCTATATTGAAAGTCCCATTTTATTGTTTAAATTAATCTAGCTGGTTGGTCGAACTATGTACATAACTAAACATTTAAACTACTAACACAGATTATCTTGTATCTTATCGTATCGACAACATATGTATAGGGTTATCCATTTCGTGGTTTCAAAAGTAAACGTAAATAAAACGCATATAAAATATTTTTTTCATGATATTTCTTTTTTATTGTAAAGTTTGAACGTTGACATTATGTGTGAAACACTACATCATTTAAATGACCTTCACGCGAAGTGTGCAAGCATTGATTCTTTAGAGGTAATTTTCGACCACTTTTTGACACATATTGGGCGGTATCTCAGCCATAACTTGACGAATGTTGGTTTTTAAGTGCTCAAGAGTTGAAAGTTTATCTGCATAAAAACAGTCTTTCGCGTAGCCCCACAAAAAAGTCTAATGGTGTCAAATCGCATGATGGTCTTGTTGAAACCACATATTCTCCAAGTCGTATTCTTCAATAGCAGGCAAAAAAAGTCGGTTATCATATGACCATAACGCTCCGAATTGACGGTGACAGACGTTCCATCGTCGTTTTCGAAGAAGTAAGGTCCAATAACACCTTCGGACCAAAGAGCGCACCAAACAGTGACTTTTTCTGGATGTAATGGCCTCTCTTCAATTACTTGAGGTTTCTCAAGATTGTTTATTAACATACCCACCGAGTGTGAAATGTGCTTCATCGCTGAAGAAAATTTTGTTCGATAAGTGGCTGTGGCAGGATCACCATTTTTGTAGTAGGTTTTGATAATTTGTATGCGTGGTGTGATAGTTAAGCGATCCATTTTCGTCAATGTCAGACTTTCAACTGAAAAGAAAAAAATTGGTTTCACAACTTAGTTTGACAGATGTTGAATTCCAGTCCCATACTTTTGAAACCACGAAATGGATAGCCCTTTATATTGTCCTTCATTCGGTGGTCTGGTGTAAGCAAATACATATAACAATCTAAAAACAAACAACCCTTCAAATAGGCATGTACATTTTATACGTACGTGACTTATGGGCGCATGACTTCTAATGTTAATAACCAATGATCTAAACTAATAGAGTGAAAATGATTGCACCTGACAACCAACATTTCAAAATTTCACTTGTAATTTTTTTTTACGTTTTGTTGTCGTCTGCCTCACAATGTATGCAGGTAATCCATCCTTTTAGAAGTGATTTTCATTTTAAATGTTGATTCAATCAATTGACAGTTATCCGCGATATAATAATAATATAAAAAAGCTTCTCTGCAAATTATTGTGATACTTGAAGTAGTCGCTATTGCCTTCAAAATGTTGATGTTGGATTGTGGCTCAATTTTAAATCAAACGCTATAGGATGATATTTCGAATAAAATGAATGAGAAGAAGTCAATGAATTGCAGTCGTCGTATATTAGTGGACAGTGGGTCAGATCAGTCAAAATATTTCTTTGGAAGACTGCGAAGAGCAAATGAAATTGCCATTTAAAGTTTCTCAAATCTGTCGTTCGGAGTCGACGTTAATAAACTTCATAAATTAAAGTTAAAAGTAACGCAAACAAAAACTAGACAGTAATCGTGACTAAAAGGTTGTATTGACCAATTAAGTAAGTAAGTAGAAAGATGAGGTGTGAAACTGTTGTGAGAGACACAAGGCGAGACTTAATAACCATCCTAGCATATTAACGTCTGGAACAAACAAATACTCTTCAATTACTGTATACCTTCCTTTTCTTGTCATTTGTACATACATACAAATATTATGCATGTTCGCTGGCTCAAATAAGTCTCCATACATCAAGCAGACTTTTTTAAATTAGCATATTGGATTATTTTTGAGTCTTTTTATTCAGTGTTTGTTTTTGCTTTACTGTGTTTCACTTTTGCTTTTTTGCTTAACTATAACTAAGAGAAAATAAACAAGCAATAGCTAACAGCAAAGTGAAAAAATAAAAAATGCTGTTTAGCTATAGTGGTACAGTGAAATGTTATCTGCATGCGCAGTCAAGCACAGCGATTAATTTCGCAGCGATCCCTACTGCTTACAGCATTTGTGGTTTCTCTTGTGCTTTTTGTTGCGCACTTTTACTTTGCAAGCACTGCTTAAGATATTTTTTATGTTTGAAATTAACTGTGTGTTTACACCATTCTCTTTGAAATATCTTAAGCAGTGCTTGCAAAGTAAAAGAGCGCATCAAATATATATCAAAAGCACAAGAGAAACCACAAATGCTGAAATGCTGTAATCAGTAGGGATCGCTGTGAAATTAATCGCAGTGCTTGACTGCGTTAGCAGAAAACTTTTCACTTAATTGAGTTAAAAATTATGATATGAACATTTATAATACATTTATTTACAATTTAAGGCAAAGAGATTGAAAAAAAACTTTTTTTCTAAAAACAAACAAAAAAAATATGTAAGAAATTCTTATTTTACCCCTTTTGTTATCTTCAAAGATGAAGATAGAAAAGAGCTAAACAAGCAAATTTCTTATTAAAGCATAGTTCGAATATCTGTTACGATCTTCGAATCTTTGTGTTAGTTTATCAAATACCTTTGCACTCAAGTCTTTATATATGATTTTTTGAATTATTTGCAGATTCTGTAAATAGGTTTTAGCACATTTAGTTGACCATACTTGACATCCATAGGTCAATACTGGTCTAATACGCATCTGTATAGTAATATTGTTACGTTTTTACCCTTTTAAAAACGTTTAATATATGAGTTCGTAGATTGCAAATAAAAATAAATTTGTGTTTAGTTTTAAATAAATCCTTTATTGTTCGCACAATTCTGTGCGCCAATGTTCACAACTTGCTGTAAACAGCAACAATTCCTTTGTTTTTTATTCTGCTTTACACTCGTTTGCGTAAACAATAACAATTGTTCGACCGATCTTTATAGTGGAGATGTTCAAACCACAATTATTCTCTTCACACGCAACGCGTCTTTTCACAAGACGGACTGAATTTTTACTGATCCTGTTACCTGCTTTGTCTTGCCTTTTATATCGCAGGGTAAACAGTCTGATAAATGCTCTTGAAGGAGAATGACTTTGCCTTCGCGAAATCTCTATAAATGTAAACATGTTGTTTACGTTATTGTGGTTTGTGTATTTTGTTTATGTTAGTCCTTGCAGTGTTGTTGTTGCCTGTTTGTTTACTTGTTTATCCCTTTGTTTATACTGATGTTGTTGCTATATTTTTGTTTATTTGTTGATCATGTAAACAAGTCCATAGTTTTAGTAGCTTTTTTTTTTATCATTTTAATGTTAAACGATGTAACACCATTTCCATTTACTTAAAAATATTTTGTTTTTAATGTTTAACGTCGGTCTATGATTCATTAATGGATATACAGCTCTGCCGCATTCGATTGTTTATGAACAGGTTTGGAATATGTACTGCTTAGAAGTTAATTTTGTATCTAGTGTAATTCCCAAATACTTTACTGAATCTAGAAAAGGTATATCTGTTCCTTGTATGGCAAGTCGTCTACTAGTTATATAAATATATTATTTATTTAGCCTTAAGAAATCAAGGCACTTGCACTTCTTTAACACAATTTAATTTAATTGAATTCAATTTTCATGCCCAGGACACTAATATTTACATCAGCTGGAGGTAAAGATAACATATACATAATAAATGGCGCGCTTATGACTCAGTAAACAGTATAAAATCTTACATCAGCTTTTTCATTTTGTGCTGATGGTAAAAAACGAAATTAAATGGAAATTATTATTATTATTTCTTTATTAGTATCAAAAAATACTTTTATAAATTTACATAATATATTTACAGTCTCATTTATAAGACAATGTAAATAACAAGCCCTATATTACATTGTTCTTAACAAGTATTACAACATTTTTTCTAAATACGCTATTGTTTTGTTCATTTTTCACATAATCAGGCAGTTGGTTATATAATTGCAATCCCTTATAGAAAAGCGATCGCTGCATCGCCACCGTATCTGCCCGTTCAATACGAAAATCGTATTGAAAAATCGAAATGAAAAAATAATTTTATAAATAGGGTGCCCTAGTAGTCTAGTGGGTAGTGTGCTAGACTATTAACGTGAGGGTCGTGGGTTCGATTCCCACCAGAGACTCTGGTCTGTGACACTACACCGAGCACATGGTTTTATGTTACTCAGCTCGTATATATCACTATGCGACAAAATAAAAAAATATTAAATATACCCGGCTAATGACATAGTATACATAGGTTGTGAGTTTTGTTGAGTAGATCTCAAAATTATTTTTTTTATATATCTCGAACCCTCCTAATTTTTTTTATTTGATAAAAACTGTTTTTTTAGACTTTACGCACAAATTTCTGAATTACTCAAACATTTCTGACCCGATTACCAAAATTAAAATCCTGTTGGAAAGGGGAGAGATGGACCTTTAAAACGGTGTAATATATCTGTTATTCGACTTAATATGCTATGAGTTTTGATAAGGTAAACTTGGAAAATGCGAATTTTTTTCATATTTTTTCAAGTTTTTCGGTTCATAGTAGCAAATTTTACTTAAAAAATATGAAGTAAGTGTTGACATTCTGAAAGTGCATCTTGTGAAGAGATTGGCATTTCGTTTGATCAAATTGGACAAAAATTACCGTAGTTATTATATAAATAGTATAACAGTCGTGTAATATTTTTTATAGTCATCTCATCAAATGAACTTATAGTTCAAAAATTTTCAGAATTTTTTATGGATCTTGATTGTTTATCACAAAATGTGTCAATTTCACGTTTGAATCGCAAGATCATCTCGAGTGGCCATGCTTACAGGCCATTACGTTATGGGAAGACTTGCGATACGACTGCAGCTCCCATTAAATGACTTTTGACGAGGTTGTGGGTCTGCTGAAGAGGAGGAAGCTGCTGTCCACTTTCCTCGTCAATGCAAATCTCTGACGATGTACAGATTTAGGTTACTTGGCTCTCCATTACTTGTCAGCTTAACGGAGTTATCATCAATTGATAACAAGGACAAAGCTTCGTTTATTAAACTTTCAGGCTGGTTTCTAGCATTGGAGAGTCATGCTTTAATGTTCAGCCCCTGCGGTGACTAACTTCATCGATAAAAATAATAACATGCGATCTGTACAGGGATAACGTCTACTTGTAGCGTCATAACGGGCTGCTATGCATGCTCAAGTGACCGTTGTTATCCAAGCGACTACTGCAGCCTAAAATTCAAAGGAAAATTATAGTGGGAAGTTTATCATTCACAGATTTAGAAAAATCTTCCGCTGATAACAGAAAGTTTTCGATATGAGATATATGTAGTTTCCACTTACCTTTAACAATGTTTATATTCTTGAAGCCGTAAGAAAATTCAATTTAAAAAAGATTATTATTTTAATAGTTAACAAAAATGAAACAACAACAAAACTCATTTTTATAATTAAAAAATAAAAAAAAATAATAAATTTTAATTAATAATAATAGTTAAAACCATTATTTTTCGCGCCCTATTATTTATTGATTAACATATGTTTTGCTTCGTATATTTCATTTATTTGTATAAATATTCCTGGGAAAATTATGTAAGCTTCACACTTCTTAAACAACTTCAAGTCACAATTGTCCGCCCAAACGGATTGATCTACAATAAATGCGAAATGAATAATAATTACTACTATCATGTGCAATATCAGATCCACAAACAGTTCATCGGTCGTCAATGTTCCCTTGCAGCAGTGTAGACTGCATTCTAAGCATCTTCCCCGTCAAAGCGGTCAAATTTGTCAGAAAGCTATTTCTTGTTGACAGATGCTTATAAATTGTGGACGTGATGATACCAACTTTCGCTTTGGAATGAATACGAGTACAAGTAAAGCCCTTTTAGGAACCGCCCGAGTCTTATGGATAATTTGCAGAATGAGAACACTGGCTAACCACCATGGTATAAGAAATATAGAAGGTAGTTTCATTCTTTATTTTTTAAAATTCACTATCTGACATGCTTAAGGATTCTGACGTTTAAGTTAAAATAATGCTACCATATTAATTTTAAATTTCCCACATTTTCTTTGAAGTCATATTAAAATAATAAATTCAATTCAATTGAAAAATATTTTGAAAAAATTGTTTATTAAAATATTTATATTTAAATTGGAATTAAAGGTAAAACTTGTGATATATAAATACTTACGAAGCTAATTTGAAAATATTATTTCAAGATTTAAAAACCATGAGTTGTATTTTCCCCAAATGCGAAAATACGAAATATTTTTGCAAAAATTCAAAAATACGGTTTTTTAAAGTCGCCACATTTCCCAAAAAACACCAGCAGTGGCTGGAAGTGTGTAAAATTTGTGAGTGGGATTTGCCAAAGGAGCCGATGGTGCGCTCGAAACATTTCATTGAAAGTGATATTATAGTTAAAACGAAACGCGTGAGATTGGATAGATATGCTGTTTCAATTAATACAAGGTAACAAGTAGTGTTCAAAATGTGATTTAAAACATAATAGAAGATAGTCATTAATATTAAATAATTTTAGCCAGCTAAATGAATTTATTGGCAATGAACAATATGTTGAAGAGTATCTCGAAGAATATATTGAAGAATGTGATGATTTTTTGGAAGGGTGGTTAGACAATTGTATAGTAGTTTTTAAATTTAATAAATAACCATTACAATTTAGATGTAATGAAATAAAAAGCGAAGGAATATCCCAAAAAGTTGTAAGAAAGTCTTATACAAGTATGAGTAAGTTGTTCTTAATTATTGTTTCTTAATTAGCGTTACATTTTGATACCGTACACCACTATAGAATTATATATTAATAATCGTGGTTGTAATGCCCCACCATGTCCGCCCATGGTCAGCTGGCTATCAATGTTAGTATTGTGTGCTAAGTATTGATTAAGAGATTTGGTACACATATTGATACTAACTCTTCCATTTGAAAATCACTTAAAATTCAACAAAGCTGGTGTAGGGTATCGAATGGCGGGTATAACTGACTATACTTTCATGTTTTTGGATGATGTTAAAAATTTAAGTGATATTGAATTCGATTGTTTGGACAATTTTGCGGGTTATATAATTATGGGTCTTACAGAATTTGGCTTCAAAACTTCGGCACAAAACGATGAAAATTATACGTATATAAATTTATTGTCCGAGGGAGGTTTACATAAGCCTAATACCGATTTTTTAAAACTTTAGGAAAATTTAAACTCAATTTTTTTAAAAACTAATGGAAATTCTTTAAATACTAGCCCAAATTACATGTTAAACTTGTTGGACTTAACTAATATAAATTTAGACATAAAAATTGTTAAAAGGTTTTATCTTGGACGAACATTTTTTCGAATTCGCTTTCTAAATCGTCATATAAAAGAAACTAAATATTTGTGTACTAATAAAAAAAATGAAAAAATTATTACTTAATTAACCTTAAAAACTAGACAATGTGTGTTTAATTATGACGGGAAATTAGTTATTCAATCGACCACTTTTAGCACAACATAATACAGTAAATATCATACTTAAATATACTAAATTATAAATTACACATTTGTCATAAATAATTTATTGGGAATATACAACAAAATTATAAATGTGGCAACGCTATATATATAGTTTATGAGAAAATAAAACTTCAAAAAACCGTATTTTTTAAAAAAAAATTTTGATTGAAACTACCTTCTATATTTCTTATACCATGGCTAACCACTATTACCACAAGATTTTTTTGCTCTCTTTTTTTGAGACCAACTCTTAGAAGATGATCCCTATTCATGCAGTGCATTGTGATGAAATACAGGAAAAATAGATTATAGGAGGAGGGAAAGAGGAATAAAGTATAGTACAGCAATTTTTCGTTCGTAGGTTTTTTTCAGATTGCTTTTTAGTAATAACTATCATTTTCTTTTTTATTTGCGAGTAATCACATGCAGTGGACTAACAAGTCTAGGTACCCCAATATATTTTAAATATTATCTGAATTGTAATAATAAGTAAACTTAATTGATGTTTTTAAATGATGTAATAAACAAGGAAAAGTATTCAATCAACGAACAAATTCACCAAAAGTTTGGGAGTATTAAGAATTTGTAATGGTTATTACTTCCAACTAACCAATGCACACCATGAAACGGCTACCAATATGAAGATTTTATTTTTCTATCAAAGACCCCACAGGTTTAATACTCTTGCACAAAGTCTGATATGTCTCCGAGCGTGTATTTAGAAGATCATTTGGAGAAACGTTTACGTAGTTGCTACCCCTAAAAGGAAAGTCAACTGAAAAATTTGCTCATGAATGCATGGCGCTAAATAAAAACAGAAAACGCTAAAAAAAATTTATTACATTCAATGCCAATGGGATTAAATTGAGTGCTTGACCTTAAGAGATAACCTACTAAATATTGGGTCTAAATTTTAATGTATTGAGTCTTTGAATTTTAAATTTACTCTAAATTCTTCTAGGGGGTACCTACACTTTTCCAGTGTTAAAATATAAAGGCACCAGAAAGTTTCCCTTATTTTTCTTATGGCTTGTGAAATATCTTAAACATTTTTTGTTTTATTATAAAATAGAAAAAAAAAATTAATAAAATAAATATAAATATAAAAAACAGCAATTATTTTTACAAATTTTAACTACAAATTTATAAAATTGCTGGCAGATGTTGGAGCACATTGACTGTCCACTGTACAATGTCAGACAAATAATCAGACAATCACAAACACCCAGAGTCTTTGGTGGCACTTGAAGTTTAGCACACTATCAACTAGACTATCGTGGCACCCAATTATTCCTATTTATCTCCGATGTGCAACTTTGAGGTATATCACAGTTATCATCTTCCTAACAATCACCACAATCTAGAAATACTCCTTGAACATTACAATATGTTTTTGTCTAACCATACTTTTGATAATTTGGGTTCTTCAATTGCAATTTTTTGTGTAGTCGGAATCCCACATCATACAGAGAATGTGTTTATTTAATTGTAATTTATTTATTTATTTATTTGTAATTTATTTTTGTTTATTTATTTAATAATTACAATACGATTACAAACTATTTTTAATTAATTACGAGATAAATAACTCTGACCTTATGGTCCGTGTAGTGTAATAAATAAAATATAATAAAAAATCCCTTGTGGGAATCCGCTATCAGTTTAGCCAAAGAAAATAAAGTATAAAGAATGTGCATTTCAACATATTTTGGAATATTTTTCAAAAATACTTCAGGACGCGGGGGGAAAGATAGAAGGGAACTAAAGAGAAACGAAGAGCGTAACAATGCGTTGCTCTCATCGTGCGTTTTTGTTGTTTGACCACTTTTTTATTAAATTTTCTGAAATCACTTATTCTGGTCAGTGTTGCCACAAAATGAAGAAAAAAATAAAAAAATTAAATACGGCCAGCTAATGACATAGAACATTTTTAACATAAAATATTTTTTGAGTGTTATTCTGAAATAAAATGATAACGCATCCGCTACACACGTGTTCTTGTCGCAGTCTGATCGACAACTAAATCAAATAACACAAGAATGCGTGTGAGTTCTCTCTGCACAATTGTGCGGGTCGTAATGTTAAACAAATTTTGGTGAGAGCGGGTCGTAATGTTACAACCCGCCATAAAAAATTTTACTTCTACATGATGCGCATTCTTTATATCCATATGCTTTGGTTAAAGGTACCTTTAGCTAAAGGGAACTGTAAAGTTACCTTTAACTGATTTTAAAAATCTCTATTAAATGCAATCCGTCAATAACAGCGCCTTCAGTTTGCCAAAGATCATATGGCATGGGATGTTCAATTGCAGCCCATACCATAACGCCCCCTCTCTGCTATGATGGCGGCTCGGAAATTTTTCGTGATTACGCATACCGTGAAAATAAAAGTTATAACCATCGGAGCCATCCAAATTAAATGTTTTTCATCAGAAAAAATTACTTTTCGCCAATCGTTATCGCTGAATTTTCTTGAACATTCCATCCCATATGAACTTTGGCAAACTGAAGGCGCTGTTGTTGACGGATTGCATTTAATAGAGATTTTCTTTAGTTTTCGGAGTTGTAAATGTTCACTGCTCAAAATAGCGCGACGAACTGTTGCATTAACTCCTGTTAAATGCTTAATTTTAGAGGTAGAATGGGCTGAATTTGAGGCAATTCGAAGAATTTTTCGCTTGTCCTGTGGTGTTAGAGCTGTGTAAGTACTTCCTTTGTAATTTTTATGATATCTTTCACAATGTTTTATGTAATTCATTATAACATTATGACTTCGTCCGATTTTTCTACCGATTTCGCGATAAGAACATCAATTTTTACCTTTTCAGACGAACTTAAAGAACTTTTTCTTCCCATATTGTTTTAGCTAACTGCAGTCACAAACTGTAATTTTAATTTTATTTGGTTTTTATAAAGCTTTATTACAACCAGCTACTGGTTTAAGTTAAAAATGCACGTGGTTCTATTCTGTTGAACCAAAAAATAAATGATAAATTTTATACTTGACTACAAAGAAAGAGAAAAAGTACCGTTATAATCGATTTTTATACTATTTTTTGTGTTTAAATTATCATTTACAGTATCAACTATTTTCCTGCAAAACTAAATTTTTTTATTCTATCTTTATTTGCAATTTATACAGTTTTTTTGCTTTAAAAAGTGTTGGTTCTATCCTGATGAACCGCAGTGTATGTGTATTCTAAGTAGATTTTTCCCTATAACTTCGGAACGGATCGGCGCATCTTAACCAAATTTTGACAGTATTTAAGTTAGAGCACGTAGAATTTACGTATTTTTATATTTAAAAACGTTCTAAGTGTACTTATAGAATGGAGGCGTCGATATATAATATATTGTTTCTGCGATGCCATGTTCTTTATATGTTTCTTAAGATGTTAAACTTACGTTTCTTTCAGTTTTGTAATAACTTTTAATAATTACCAAATAGATTTTGATATCACGTAATGTACGCTTTCATTTCTGCGTAAAAATACAATCAATAAAAAAAGTTAAAAGAAATTATTTGAAGCTAAATCGTAGAAAATTAAGCTAAGTTTAGCTCTAAAAAAGCTGACCTGGTAGCACTGCATTTAACAGAGCACCAGAAACTTAAGAGAAAAAAAGGCAAAAGGTGTGGATATGTAAATTTTTGTCTAGGATTGTTAGTTAAAAATGTTCAGTATTTTTATTTTTTAAATTTGAGAATTTCACGAAAAATCAATAAGGATGAAATCGAAGACCTATAAATAAAATAAGAATTACACATAAATATATATGTATTACAAAAAGAAAGTATCTTTAAATTTCGTGGAATCAATTTTGATTTCTGTACATACGAAAATTATGGCATATGTTTTCAGTATAAGCTATAAAACAAACATACAGTATTGTTCAACTAGGACCCAATATTTTTCGAGGATAACAAAAATGGCTTTTTTATGTTTAAATACACAAGGAGGAAAAAGCATTTGTATACAGAATGTTTAACTCAGTAATGAATTGGTTTTTCCCTTTTTCAACTACTTTCTACTCGCAAGAAAGAAAATTATTGTTTGACATTATTCACTCTATTGTACACTACGTAGAGCTCTACTTTTAATTTTTTATGCGTTTCGTCTGGTTAAATAATATTCACCATTGGATAAAAGTTGTTTTAATTTATGCCTTAAATACATTTTTTCTACAATGAAACCTTTAAGCTTTTCCATCAAATATTAAAAGATGATCAAAGATCTGTTGGCAGAATATCATTAACTTAAAATAAATATTTTGTTTTTTAATATTGAAAAAAAAAGATTAAACCTTAGAAAAAAAGGAAAAATATTTGTACAGCGGAATAAATTCAGCTATCGTAACGTACCGTAGCGTATCGTTTATATTGGTAAACATTACGTATGCCATGTAGGGATAGTCTCAGCATCATTCCCAGTTTTTATGTGAATGTGATCACGCAAGTTGAAGATGCTGCGTACCATAGGACTAGGGTGGAATGCAAGCTTCTTAAAGTATATCTCTGCAGCATCTTTATTTTGGCGAAAGGTACGCTTGGTTCAGATGAGCTACAACTATCCGCGCACTACACGTTTTCTATACAACGAATGCCAGGTATTTTAATATTATAACAATAAAATTATTTAATAATTAAAATTATTTAATTAACTTTTGTTCTCATGATTCTTCCCTTCGCTGTACACAGCTTTTAAGAGAAACAAATTGAAATGATTTGTTGGTAAGAAAATACCATACAAATCTTGTCGGTTCGCAAAATAATGAGAGTTTTTATGGACGAAGATTGATAATGATTAAGAAGAAACTAGTTCAAGACAATATCTAAAAGCACTAATCAATAATGCCTCGATTTATTGTATACGACAATAACACTTTATAAAATTGTTATCTTTATTTGTATTTAAAAAAAAAGACTATGTAAACATTTCTGATATTTTCTGTCCATTCATTACATACTCTTTGATTTAGAAGCGGAAGATCGTTTGAGCAAAAGTTCACTACAAATATTTTAATTTCCATGTAATATGAAAACAATAATAATAATTCATTGTATAATATAATCCATTATAACTTGTATTCATTATAATTGTACTTTATTGTAATATGCATTTATATTTAAGTGTTCAGAGACCATCTAGATGAATTAAGGTACTAAGTATGCATATGAACGTGTTGCATGTATTCCTTTTCATAGGATCCAAATGAAGCGCAACTGTGACTATGTATTGCAAATTAAGAATTTTCAATTTAAACACCACCGCTCACTAACCACAATACAAAAGGGAAAATACAACAAGAACACCAAAGAAAATTTCTACGTTAATAAAAAATTGTAAAAAAAAAAAATTATGCTTCACCGTATCCCTTTGTGAGAGTTTCTTAGGAAATCTTTGATGTGTGGCGATCATAAATTTTGCTGGTTTTTTAAAAGTTAAAAACTTCCTCATGTATAGCACAACAATTGAATTTAAGTATAAAAATTGAAACATATTTTTAAAAGTCATTAATGAGACTTAAACTGGTAAATTAATTTACTAAATATGTATAGCCATTAGTTGGCTTATTGAAAACTAAAATCAATTACTGTAAAAATTTAAATTAGTGGCGAACTTTTAACACATTGCGTACGGCGTTCTGTGTTCTCAACATGCGAACGTTCTAGAAAAATGTTTGGAACGTTCTAGAAAGAGGCGGCTGCGTGTGCATATCTAATCTATTTTGGATTTTGTAATATATTTAAATAAATATATTCAGTAGGACCTTGATTATCCGTGATTCGATTATCCGGCAACATCAATTATCCGGGATGGAAAAAGAAAATTTTTTGCATCGACTTAATTTTATTTTGGATCGACTTAAATTTTTCTGCATCGTTTAACCGCGATTACTTCTATTATCCGTGATTATGAGCAAAAATTTTTTTCTATTATTTTGGACAAACAAGCGAAAAAGGGGAATTCCCTCTTTAGTACATGAAATCCTTATCTACTGTTCACTGTTTTCTGACAAAACTATTTTTTTTTTATAGTTTTGAAACATGTATGTATATAAAATCCTTGAATTATTTAGTTTTTATATAAATATGTACATATTCATTTATTAATTAATAAAAATATCTATTAAAAAACTAGACAAAATTGGTACTCAATTAAACGGGAAAATCGATTATACAGAATGCTTCCGGTCCCGACCATCACGGAAAATCGGGGTCCCACTGTATATCACATATATATGTATGTATGTGAGGTTAAACCGAAACAACCTGTCTTTGGTCCTGGTTATCCAATTCAGACCAAAAGAAGAAGTTGATAGTCATTGGTTCGCTGTTGACTGATGGCCTCGCCAACATCGTGGTCAAAGAAATTTTAACCGTGACGACGTCAGTCCAATATCCAATCCACTTTTTCGGGATCCGTTGGATGCTCAAGGACCTCATATGAATTAGTATTGTCCCAGATTGAAAAATTTTGTGTGTTCACTTATCCATTCATTTATAAATGGGCCTAAAGATAATTATTCAATGGTAATTACGGTCAGTTCCTGGGTCAACTGAATTTTGTACGGTTGTAGACCCAAGTCACGACTCAAAATTTGCCGAGACATGGTCTGTGAAAGGCAGAATTCTTGTGAGTGATACGAAATCAACTGCCTCGGATTCCCTTGCACACTCTCACAGACAGCGGTGATGTTATCAGCAGGCCTTATGTTCGATAAGGTAGAACACCCCCTCGAAGGAAGAGGTCTCAATTATACCAGCATTTAGGCCAATTGTGATATCACAATTAATTTCAACCATTCCTTAGAGCAAACCAACCTCGGTCCAAAATACATATACATATCTTGCTATTGCAGCAACCTTTATATTAGGGAGCTCAGTTGATATTGATGGATAGAGATGAAAACGGGTAAACCCTCTCTACTTAAGAGGAGCACGTGAATACTTGAGACAGACATAGAAGATTGTCTTCTACCAGGAAGTTTACTGTAGGTCTACAAGCATAATGCCGCCAGTACCCGGTGATTTAAAGTGTCTGAATGAGACAATGGTATCTACACTAAAATTAAAGATAACTTGCTGCGCAGATGACTCCAAACTATAGGTGTCCCGACAGTGTTTACAGTTACCCGGATAATGTGTTTTAAAATACTACTCTAAGAATCTCCTCATTCGGAACAGTCAGGTATTATTACCTGACCTAATCTACCCTATAACGCAGTTAGCCTTTGTCAGAATTTTGCGAACATGCAGAAGAATCTGAAGCGGTTAATTTTGTGTTTCCCACCTGAACTCAGCCTGTCGTTAAATTAACGAATTGGCGAATTTTGCGTCTTGACCTGCATCTGCACCCATACAAAATTCAACTGATCCAGGAACTGAAAGTAAACGAAGGTTAGCGATGAGGCTCATTTCTGGTTAATGGGTACGTAAATAAACATGATTGTCGAATTTCAGACGCCAATCCAGATGAGATCCAAGAGAGTCCCATGCATCCCGAAAAAGACACTGGTGGCTGCCCTACTGACTAGCAAGATATAAGACACTCTGCTAATTATTAAGATAATGTAAGACAATTTAAAAAATTTGAGTACAATATTTTAAGTGTTCGGGCATAATAATATACGCAATTCAGCTTACTCAATACTCATTTGACAACTGGAAAACAACATTGTTTTATTTTATTCGCGAAAATTAGTATTGTTTGTTTGTTGTTTACTAGTGTTTGTTGTTGTTAACATTTGAGTTGTCAAATATCAACAGAAAGTGTTCGGTTAATTGTAATATGCTCACTAAACACGCCTATGACAATGTCGAATTTTAAGTTTTACTCAATATTATAACAATTTGTGTATTTATTGCGCAATTATTAATTAAAATTTTATATGAAATATTGAGCTCAATAATGGCGTTTATTGCGATTTATGCAATAAAGGTGCATATCTGAACACAGTATAACACAAACATCGATTTTAGGAACGAATTTTAAAGTGTAAGTTTTTAATATACTATAGTTTCAATATAGTATAGTTCAACTAACTGACCCGGCAAACTTCGTCCCGCAGATCTATCTAGTTCAAAATTTAATCGAAGTCGGTACGTATTTAGGTGAGGCATACAAAGAATAACAATAAGAGATCCGAATCATGGGTAGCGCTGACGAAGTTGTAGTTGTTGTACTCGCTCCAAAACAAAAACTAACAGACATACATGTTATATATATATTTGGTGAGTTTTTTTTTTTTTTTTTGGTGAGTTTGTCGATATCGACTCTACGAACTTACCCACCAAATTTTATTGGTCTACGATTACTATGTCCCCAAATATTCAATTTGAAAGGTTTGCCACGCCTACTTTTTGCTATATCAAATTTTTTAAACCATCTAAACCTGATAAGCTTTCGAACAAAAAAAGAATGGTTAAAATCGGTTCAGTAGTTTAAGAGTTATAGGTATCACTTGAAGGGGGAGGGTTGTCACGCCCACTTTTGGTGGGATTGTCGATATCGACTCTACGAACTTACCCACCAAGTTTTATTCGTTTACGATCATATGTACCTAAATATTCAATTTTAAGGATTTGCCACGGCCACTTAACATTTAGGGATATGAAAAATAGATGTTGTCCTATTCTCAGGCCTACCCGATATGCACACAAAATTTCATGAAAATCGGTCGATCCATTTCGGAGGAGTTTAACCACTAACACCGTGACACGAGAATTTTATATATTAGATATGTATATAGAAGCTTTACCTTGATTTGATATAATTTTGCTTCTACGAGTATATGAAACCTGTAAATCTGACATTCAATTTTATATTTTAACGTATTTGATTCCCAGTAATTTTAAAGACCATGACTCCTTTTAAAGCCTTACGAATTCGTCCTTGTTTTAACAGTATCACGTATTTGTCCATACTTATCTCGACTTTTCGGCTTTTGAGCCCTGTTATCCTTTTCTAAACTTTCAGATTTTTCATTTAACGTTTTATAATGTCTTTCGGTCTTAATTCACTCTTACTATTAGTAGATATGTCACCAGTATTGCAAAGATGTCTACAATGGGGAGGATTCATAAATATTTCTTTAAACAAAAAAAAAAATAGTTTTGATAAATTTGAGTTTTTCTCAATGCAGTTGCTAAAATTTGGAGCTCCAGCACTTATAGTAAGTGCAGGTTATATTTTGATTAGATAATGTCTAAATGTTTTTATTGTTTACACTTGAAGGTCTTAAAACGATGTCAGCGTTTCGGCCACTTGACCTGTTTTTTGTTTTCTTAGTAGAATTTATATGTCACACAATATATAATTTTTTTATAGTCATTTATTTATAATTTTTTAATAATATCAGCAGTTTAAAAGAGAAATCAAAAACCGGTTTTCGACTGTTATTTTTATTTATTTGCTTAGCATTATTTTCACTATTGGACAATTCACACGACTTTGTATCGTGTATGTTGTATTGAATACACTATTTTTTTGGCATTCAAATAATTTGATAGCACGAAACAAACACAACTTTTGAAAAACATATGAAAACATGTATACATTTTTTCATTCACACAATTTGATAGCACAAAACCAATACAACTTTTAAAAACATATGAAAAAATGTGTATAAGTGTATCTGATTTTTACATGAAAATTATCAACAACAAGTATACACTGATGTATAATCGTCCAACAATACACTCAATACAACGATACAACGGCTTGTGTGAATTGTCCATATCTGAAAGATGTTCTTTGACTTTAAGGGTCTGCAAGTGGATTGCGGACATTTGAACGATCTTATATTACACATACATATAATGACATCAATAGGTCTTTCAATCGAATAAGATACTTCTAAGATATCTCATACGCATTTTGTTTTATATAAATTTAAAGATTTTAGTTAAAAATGAATTTAATATACATTTAACAATACAATCCGATATTGCAAATTACTGAGCAATATTTTTTGTTACTCGTAGTCTTTATTAGAATAATTTCATGAATGCGAATTAGTATCGAATATAAAAATAACACTTTATCGTCAGGTATTGGATGAATTGCTTTCAAATGAAATGTTAATATAAAATAATATAAAAAATTTATTAAACTATATAGAATACTTAAACATAATATAATACTTAAATAATTTATATAATACAAAATTTGCATTCAAGGAATATATAATTTAATAAATATGAATAAAATTACACAATTTTGTTTTGAAATTGTTGATTCGTTTTAATAATATGTATATTAATTATTATTAGGTACCTATACAAATTTTAATATTTCGAAAGTAAAATTTGCTTAAACACAGCGATACAGTCACGCAAAAATACCATAAGATCAGTATTTGATTCATGTCCTCAGAAAACAGCTGACACTGCTAAATTGAACTAATTTTTTAGGTTTGGTTAATTAAAATTAAGAATTCATTATATGTATATGTATTTGTTTTTAGTTTAAGCTTAATCTGTTCAAACGATATTATAATCCCAAGTTTAAAATGCCAAAAATATTTGATGAACCTAATACCTATTTTTGCAAATAGAATGTAGAATTTGTTAAAATAAAGGTAGCCCTTAGAATCTCGATTTAAAGTTCTAATTGTAAATAAAAAAGGCCAAAAATGCCTGGATAGCATACATATATAATATAACTTTTATACTATGTTCAGACATGCACTTATATTGAGTAAATCGCAATAAACGGCATTATTGATCTCAATATTTCATATAAAATGTCAATTAATTATTGCTCAATAAATTCATAAATTGTTATAATATTGATTAAAACTTGAAATACAGCACTGTCATAAGTACGTTCAGTGAGTATATTACAATTTTCCGAACACTTTCTATTTATATTTGACAACTCAAATATCAACAACGACAAAAAAAAAAAAAAAAAACTGAAAACAACGAACAAAACAAAAACAATGTTGTTGAACAACCAGCTGTTTTGTTTACCAGCTGTCAAATGAATATTGAATAAGCAGCTGAACTGCGTATATTGTTATGTCTAAACACTTAAAATATTGTAATCAATAAACCGAATATTGGCTCAATAAAAGTGCATGTCTGAACATAGTATTAGTTGTGAGTTAATAGTGAATGTATCGCATAATTTTCTTTACAGTAAATGTAATTGTAAATACATAAAGAACGTTAATCTGTACTATTTGTATATACATATGTATAAGCTTAAAATTAATAAGTTTCAATTTACGGGACCAAAATGTGCTAAAATGGTACAATTAAGATTTCCTTCTCTAGATTAGGGAATTTTTTGACTCATTTTTCCAACCCTGTAAATGCTACCTATATTGTAATAAGAAGTTCGTTTAAATAGGGGACCAATTACCTGTTTAACTGGAAACACTTGAATAATAAAACTGAGACAAAGCAATGAAATAATGAGAAACATACTCCTGTGGTCACACGAAGACATATTGTGAATTTCCTGCGTTGTAGAGTATTCAACATTTTCCAAAAACCGGTTTTCAAATAATTCGAAATTTTAAAATTTAAAAAAACCGGTTTCGAATACCGTTTTGCAAAAAAAAACCGGTTAACCGGTTTTTATTTATTTATTTATTGTATTTAATTTTTTTAAGTTAACAAATCAACATTTATAATAAATTAATGTAATATGTACATTCTACATATGTATTTTATTAATAATAACAGAAATACAAATTTATTAGTTTTATAAAATTAAAATTAATTTTTATAATTTTTGTTATTATCAAACAAAAAATAAAATGAAATCGGTTGGAATTGAAAATATAATTACAAAACATCGTTTTTTCTAAAATAATATATCAAAAATAGTATACAGTTAAGATGGAGGGTTTTTAAACGATTTTTTATGTTTAGTTTTAATAAAATTTGATGTTGAAAATACCCGCTCGCTGAAAGTTGAAGTTGGGCAGATAGTCAAAAGACAGTTATATAAATTTTCCATTTTTTCTGTTCTTTTGTTGCATTTGTAGAGGTATATGAAATCATCATATAATGATGAATGTGGTTTTATGATTTTTTTTTTTTTTTGGTTTTATATACTGTTTATTGTATTATTTAAATCAAAAATTAAGCTGCTGGGATTATCCGTATCAAGACTTAAATCTTGGTCAGAATCTACCACTTCATCATCTGTATCATTGCAAGGAAATAAACGGTTATAAAAATCGACAGCAAATTCCTTGGACTCCGGTTTGGTGGAATACTTCAAAATATGGTCATTAGTTGGATACTTTCCTGAACTTAGGTACACAATAAGGGTGTTAATTACTTTAATTCTACGTTCAGTAAGTCTTATCATTAGTCTGTTGCATAATTCTTGCGCATATTGTGTGTTAATTCTGTTTAAATTATTAAAACAAAAAAACTTAATGAATGAATGAATCCTTAGATAATTCTTTAATTGCTATTTCTAATGGTTGCAAAGTTTTCCAAAGATTTTCTAAAGCTTCAATTTCGATAGGCGAGAATGGTATTAAAGAAAAGTCCATCAAAGCATGGTTTTCACACTCCCATATTCTTAAAAAAATTTCGATAATTTTTGATAACGAATTCCATCTGTATTTTACGTCACATACCAATTTAAGTTCTTTACCTTCTTGGTTGTTTACAAAATACTGAAGTAGTTTTTGCTTTTCGTTTGATTTATTGAAAATTTTTACGTATTTTCGCAATTTTGCCACAACTTCTCCAACTTCAGAGCAAAAAGAAGAGAAAAATTAAAATATGAAAATTTAAAATATGAAATATTCGAAACCGGTCGGTTTTTAAAAGTAAAAAAACCGGTTAACCTGTTCCCGGTTTTTGAATACTCTAATGCGTTGTATGTGATGAGCTCCCTGGAAAGACGCTCACATAAAATTTAGTATTTGTGGTGTTAATTATTTAGCGAATTATAGAGGTTGTTCCGTACACTTATTCGTTAAAAGCTTCATGATCAACAAGATTAGTCCCGTTCCCACGCAGTTTGGTAATTTTAATCACAGCTAAGCAGTAACGAAAGCAATGACATTTGAGAAAGGCTTTTAGCGTAAAAACACTGGTCCAACTAGAGGGAGAAAAAAAGTGTTATAAGTGTTGCGAACCAAATGTGTTAGAAGCAACAGATATACAGAGGGAAAACTGATGGATAAAGCAGAAAAATTAAATGTAAACAAACATTTATATTGTGTTAAAAAAGGGAAAATTTAGAATATTTTTTAATTTCTTCAATGAAAATTTTAAAAATTCGTAAATATTTAATTATTAATAGAAATTTGTGTGGTTTTTGGTCACAACGAATATAGTTTCTTGTGCAAAAGATAAGTAAGAAGCTAAATATATCAAGATCAAATAACACATATTGCTCATAAAATTTTTTTCTTGTAGAACTTTGTGTATATTACCAGTATTTATTATTTTCTTGAATGAAAAAGTTAAAATTCGGTAATTTTTTCATTATTAATTGAACTCTTAGCAATTTCTCTACATAATGAAAGAAGTTCCGTGTGCAAAAGGTAAGTAAAAATAAAAATATAACAAAATATATACTCATAACTTTTTGTTTCAGGAATTTGTGAATATACCTCTCAATTGGTTAAATACTAAGTTAGTGACGAACGATAAAAGGTGTCACCAAATACGCTAGTTCCAAATTACGTTTCTCCAATAAAATGGTACATCTCCTTTCAACCAAGAACCCGTATTATGTGCATAATTATTCTATTATTCCACCACAATATCATCAATTTCTATCCAATAATAAAAATCCTCCCCGAAAACAAACATAAACAAAACAGAGTTACTTTTAGACAGAGACAGAAATACTTTTTGGTTATATTTGCTGTCTCTTTTACATTCGAACATTGCTCCTGTCAAATTCGTTTCGTTACTGCTTATATTGTGATTTTAATATACTTAAATTTTCTCCAATGGGCCCTACTCATATTGAACATCATCTTTAAGTATCTGTCAACCACATATCATATGCAAATGAACCATCAGGCTTGAAAAGTTGCTGCAAATAATGAGTACCTTTATGACTCATGTGAGATTTGATGTAGGATATGGTTAGAAAGTCTTCACTTACATGCGTGTATTGTCAACCAATGAATTGTTTTAGGATGTGCTTTTGGGATGAAAACTTGAAATGAAGATTGAAATGCAGTGTTTTCTTAGAGAGAAACGAATTTTAATAATGTTAATATCTAAAACACGATTGTAGGTCCATCTAAATAGGCATTCTAATTAAATCAATACCAAAACATTATTTGTTCGGCGATTTGTGTGAAGATTACTTGCGAACTATTACCATCTGTATTGAAAATTCACATTCTAATTTTGTTATAACCTTGCCTCATAAATTTACGTTTTCAGCTGTCCAATATAAAGGTTTCCATAAATCTCTAAGGTCACATTTTATGGCAGACAGCGACTACAACGCCAAACATAAGTTCTAGACTTGTCGCCATCCTATTCTTAGAAGTAGTCATCTATTTAGTACAATATCTATAATGGGGTTGGAAGTAATATGGAGTGGACAACTAACTACCAGCCTACTGCCAGGCAGATGATTTGGAGAGTCACAAGACATATTTCAAAGATTGGGTCCAGGTTGAGTATTCCTTTTAGGACCTCTCCACTATTGTTACGACCTCAATGATATTGAATAAATTGGTTTAAATTCAAAAGATACCCCAGTGTGCATAGCATGATAAATATACGATTAAGTACATCAGAGGACATACTTCTAGCTCCATCCTGAAAACACATGTTATTAATAGACATACATACATACATAATTGGTCATTACAACCCTTCAGTCAGGATTACGACCTAGCTCCTCACACCAGTTATGTTGTGTGCGTTAATTTTATACATGTTTACTACAGTTTAAAGTCGACTCCGTGATTTTTAAGAACCTCTTCATGACAATTTTATTTACTCTGAGTTTTTGCAAGAAACCTGCTGAGAGGCAGTCGCCGAAGAAATGTTTTTTTTTTTCAAAATTTCGTTGTGATGTCTGACCTGACCTTTGAACCATGGCCTTACGTCTAATAAGCCGACACACTACCTACTAGACTACGACGACTGCTTTGTTATTAGAACCATATTTAAAATTCAGTAGTAACACAACATATTGGCCAACTAATCGAAGTAAACTCTCATGCATTATTGATTTCGAGGTGGTGAACGGTATTCCCAAATAAAATGGAGTTCACTAGAGTTGTCGTCAGATCATTCTACTACCATTGTATCAACATTCTATAAGGTTTAAATTTTTTTCCCGTGTATTTGCAGATATTAGTTAGTTTAGTTTACAACAAACATTTTATTTTAAATTTACAATTTTCATTAATTTCACAAGGATATGGGGGACTTTCCATTTCGAAAACACAACATCTGCAAAGATCAATTCCTCTATTACTTCAACACGCTGGGTCCTAAATTTATTGCAGCAGGTGATTGCAAAATACACATTCTGGGGATCACGTCTCATTACTCCGAGAGGAAGACAGCTCTTAGGCGCAGTATCTTCGAACAGTATGGATGTTTTGTCTGTAGGTCATCCTACTTACTGCCCAGCTGATCAAAACAAAATTCCGGTTGTAATAGATTTCGCCGTAGTAAGAAATATCGTGTCCGCTATCTAACGTTTTTTTTTTCAACTAGTGCTTATTTCGTGAATGGTAACAGCTTATGTCTGATTTGACAGATAATTAGTTTTATCCCTCCGCTGAACGAATATTGACCATCCAAAGCGTTTTCGCTTCGCTAAGAGGGCCTGCGATCGACTTACAGAAGATGCCGATTTTGGCAAAAAAATCACCTTTTCAGATGAAGCTCATTTTGATCTTGGCGGGTATGTAAACAAGCAAAATTGTCGCATTTGGGGCACAGAAAACCCGCACGCATACATTGAAAAGCCGACGCACCCAAAACGAGTCACTGTTTGGTGCGGATTTTGGTCAAGAGGCATAATTGGGCCATTTTTCTTCGAAAATGAGCAAGGAGTGGCCGTTACAGTCAATGGCGATCGTTATCGGGCCATGTTGAACGAATTCTACGTGCCACACAACCGAAGCTACATTCGATGTTTTGCGCCATGTTTTTGAAGATCGCATTATCAGCCGCAGAGCTGATATCGTTTGGCCACCTCGGAGCTGCGGTTTGATACCGTTGGACTATTATTTGTGGGGTGCCGTCAAAGATAAGTGTTACGCCGACAAGCCAGAGACAATTGACGCTTTAAAGGACAATATTCGTGAAGAAATTGGTGAAATACAGCTGCACACAATCGATAATGTGCTTAAAAATTGGACCTATCGTGTAGGCTACTGCATGGCCAGCCGAGGCAGCCATTTGAATGAAATTATTTTCCATTATTAACCGGAAGGATTGTACTTTCAAATAAAAAAAAGAAATTTGAGAAAATATTCAGTAGTTTTTTTAAAGCATTTTCAAAAAAAAAAAAAAGTTATTTGGCGGACCCTTTATTAGACGTGAAAATCTTCGTATGTACCCGTCATTGGATTTGACCAACGATCCTAACATTTGTGCTGATACAATCTATTGGGGCAAAATTATCTTCAGACGAGGACAAATTGACGGAAATATAAAATGTTTGTAAGCTCGCACCTGCCATCAAATATCTCATTGAAGTGCGAACAAGAAATTGAATCCAGCGTCCGTCAGTTTACTAACATCTTATTTGAAGCTGCTACGATATCTACATCCTCTACCCCTTTGGCAAGAAAATGAAAATTTCACTGTTACGCCAAAAAAAGGAATTTAAAACGCCAATGGCAAGAATTTCGTTCTCCAGGACTAAAGTCTCAACTTAACCAGTGCCGAAGCGTGACGCTTTGCAGAAGGATAAAGAGTCGAACGTGCGAAAATATTTGCAAAACTTGGACGCAACGAAAGACGCGGACTTCAGTTTATGTAAGGCAGTAAGGAAAATGCGGCGATCTACTTTGCATGAATCCCCTTTACGACTACAGCGCGGTGATTGGGAAAAAACGCAGAACAGAAAGTGGAGGCTTTTGACACCTACTTAGAGATTGTTTTTACACCAAACAAGTCTGTTTCTAGTATTGCTGCAGTTACAATCGAAGATGTGGTACGTAGTCCGATCAAGTTCCGGCTGTCTGCAGTGATTGCCGTCATCCAGAGTCTAAAGCCGAACAAATCACCTGGTTGTGATAAAATAACTGCGACAATGGATATATATCAAGCCTTCTATTTAAGATCACGCAGTTTTTACCACCGAATTTCTAAAAAGTTATTTATAGGATAGATATTTCCAAACAAAATCAAAAGATGTCACCTCTTCCCGCAGAAAGATATCTGCTGGCGTACCTCAAAAAAGTATTCCAGGGCCGTTCCTATACTTATTGTTCACTGCAGATATGCCTATAAGTGCAGTGACTCACATGTCTACTTTTGTGGATGATACGGCGTTTTTAAGTATTCATACAGTTGCGTTTCAAAGACTTCAATCTCACGTTAATGAATTAGAAAATTGGCTGCTGAAATGGAAGAGAAAAGTCAAAATTTCTAAGTGCGTGCACGTTACGTTTACACTGAGAAGGGGAAATCGTCCGCCATCAAGATTAATGGTGTGACAGTACCAGAACATAATAGTGTAAGATACCTGGTCATCAATCTTGACCGTCGCCTTACCTGGGCTCAGCATATAGCTGCCAAAATTACTCAGATCAAACTCAGAACAGCACAGCTTTAAGGGCTTATTGGACCGTAACTTAGAACTAAAACTGCTTTTGTATAAGCCGGTATTGAAACCTAGTTGGCTTTATGGCATCCAACTGTGGGTAACAGCGTCACCATCGAATGTAGAGAAGCTTCAAAGGCTGCAATCTAGACTTCTTAGAATAATAACAGGTGCTCTTTGGTATTAGGAAACAGTAACATCCACAAAGATCTAAGGGTGCCCCTAGTTCGAGAGGAAATAAAAATAGCAAGTGTCAACTTCGTCTCTAGGATTACAGAACATCCCAACCGTCTTGTAAGAGACTTACTTGTATTCGAGGGTCACAGACGTCTCAAGAGGGTTCAAACAACTGATCTGGTTAGATAAATTCACTTTTGATGAGCACTTTTAGTTGTACGTTGCAGTGGCAATAACAACTTTTATTTTTGTATTATTTTAGGTTAAGATTTGAATACTTATTGTAAATTCCGAAAGGAAAGATTCAATAAATAATATATGAAAAAAATCATTTCTTTTAAAGTCACATTTATAGCCATTAGCTTGCAAATGGGGTACCTTATCTAATCCTGAATAGCAAGTAGATAGATGGCAAACCAAAAATTTATCACACATTTGTAACCAAAACTTTCTCCTTTACAAAAGCTTCGCAGTTCTAAAACGTTTATCTGTCGAACTATTGCCCTTTGGACCTCATTAACCAATATTCAATTTTGTCGCAATATTTGTCAGTGATTGCCAAATTAAAAACTGGAGAATTTCCGTAACTATTATGGGACAAATAAAAAATGTCAGATTTTTTTTTTTAATTATATAGTGTTTTTTTTAAAGCGTGAGAACTTAAAATAATAATAAAGGGTAGAAATATTTTTTACAATCTGGTAAATAATTTCATGCCATTTTTTACATATGATTTTTGGGGTATGTCCGCGACGCCTAGGAGCTATCTATACACTCAGTTGGTCTATACACTCAGTTCAAGTTTTTCAGATCCGGTCTCATGGTGCCAACGATAAGTTAAATATTGACGGCTTCCAGAATTGGAGCCGATCAAACGTTGTTCATTTGTCGATAAACCGATGCAAACCAATGACATAATAACAATGACAATTCCATAAATATCTATCGTGAAAACTACAGAGAGAGACAGAGAGAGTAATGGATAGAATTACTTTTGGAAAGAAAGTTTTTATCAAACTGATTTTCCAATAAATTGATTGTGAAGCACGTTCTATAGCAAGTTACTATATTGGTGGAAACAAATGTTGTTAACGTTTAGCTAATCAATTTTTGGAAACAAAAAATTCAGTACGAATTCAACAAAACGCTTGCCATTTAACGTAAAAGCAATTTTTTGCTCATTTCGAAAAAAGTAAATACTGGTGATTCCGCCAGTGTTTATATTGCAGTCCATTTTAATGGATATGCGTTTGTTTTAAAATTATGTATAAAAACATACTGGGACATTTTTTTGTTTGGTTTTCCAGAAAATCTGAAAAAACCATATACACAATTAGTCAGTACAAGCCTTCAATTAAGATTACGACGTAACTTCTCACTCCACTTATGTTGTGTGTGTTAATTTTATACATGAGTGGCGGGACCAACAATTTAAAGTCGACTGCGACCAATATATTTTTGAGAAACTTTTCGTGGACATTTTTTATCCTCAGAGTTTTTGCCAGAAATCTGCACAGTGTTGTTATTGTTATTTCGTTTTGTTAGCAATACATATCTGCCCGGGAGTTTTAACGGGGGTCTCACGTCTAATAAGCCAAGACTACGATGGCTTTTACTTCACTGGTCGAAAAAACCCTTATTTTAAAACATAATACGACAGAAACTTTTATATAAAAGGGTGTCAAAAAAAAGCTAGATTTTGTCCACAAAAACACACTAGTCCTGTGCGCAAGCTTGATTCTTATCTTAAATATTTCCTCTACGCACAACGTTATCAGGTAACAGCCTTTATACACAACAGTATTGTGAGAGTAGACTTCACATAAGACTCAATCCCTGCCTACCAACAGTCACCATGGATATTTGAACGATGTTATATTCCACACATAAATATTTTTAAAAACTAATAAAAATAAAAATTATATCTCTCACACATTTTGTTTGAAATGAAAGACAGGGGTGCAATCCATAGCCTTCCTTAAAGTATAAATTATATTGATCTTAAACGTCGACCATAGAATAATTAATGGTTTTAAGAACGCCTCTCGCTTGTAAATAATTGCATACGACTTTACAATCAATTCGAGATGAACATTTTTAAATGAATTAATGTATATCACCAAGAGCTGAATGTTTTACTTCAAATAATATTTTTTTTTATTTTTTATGGTAGGTAGTGTTTTTGCTTACTAAATGAGAGTTTATGGGATCGAACCTCAGATAGCTCTGACATCTCGAGGAAAAGGAAATATTTAAAAATATATATTTCGTCTAGCAAAACCTCTGGGAGTAAAAAAAAATTGCTATGAGTACTAGACACAAAAATATCGAACATTTTATCCTGCAAAATACATCACATTTTTCACAGTTTTCTATTCCATATTTTTAACGAAAGTAGATTAAACTTGGGAAAATCATAAATCGTATAAAATTGGTTCGGATGTGAAGCATATGGAAGAATTTAATCAAGTTTTGTGACATAATAAAGGAGAAAAGAATTTATGGTACAGTAGGACCTTGATTATCCGTGATTCGATTATCCGGCAACATCAATTATCCGGGATGGAAAAAGAAAATTTTTTGCATCGACTTAATTTTATTTTGGATCGACTTAAATTTTTCTGCATCGTTTAACCGTGATTACCTCTATTATCCGTGATTATAAGCAAACATTTTTTTCTATTATTTTGGACAAACAAGCGAAAAAGGGGAATTCCCTCTTTAGTACATGAAATCCTTATCTACTGTTCACTGTTTTCTGACAAAATTATTTTTTTTTATATTTTTGAAACATGTACGAGTATGCATATAAAATCCTTGAATTATTTAGTTTTTATATAAATATGTACCTACATACATATTAATTTATTAATTAATAATCTATTAAAAAACTAGCCAAAATTGGTACTCAATTAACCGGGAAAATCGATTATACAGAATGCTTCCGGTCCCGACCATCACGGAAAATCGAGGTCCCACTGTATAATAAAAATTATTGCTGATTATGGGAAAACATACAAATCTGAATGAAAACATAATAGTTTTATTAAATTAATGAAATTTATTAATGATTTAAAAAAATTTTCTATATGTATGCATTTTTTACGTATGTACGTACATATATATATACATATGTATATGAAGAATAACAAAACAAAAAAAAAAGAAATAAGAAATTATTAAAATAAATTAACTTCTAAATTATGTATGTGCGAATTTCAATACTTTACAAATACAAAAAAACTATTTTCATATAAAACGTTAAAATAAATTGCAATTACTGTATTTTATTTTGAATTGTCCAATGTATTAAAATTCAGCTCATTTAAGGCATTATAATCTGCCAGAGCTAGTGGGCAAATAAGGCTCTTTCCTCTTATCTGTATATCTGTTTAAATTTTCCGCAATATATGGCTACGGAGGACATTGTTAGCGATGTTACAGTGCACTCTCGCATTCAGACAAGACGCAGCCTAATGTATATACACTGTATGGTGGTAACATTTTGTTCAAACACAGATCGGTATTGTAACTAGTACTTTTTAATCGTTTCTTTAGTGTATTATTTGATGAGTATGAAGTGGCAACGCAGCCGCAACACTTTGCATTTGGAAAATTCGAGAGTTGGTTGCAAAAAACACCAAATGTACGTTCTGTTACGTTTCGTTTCTGTTTTGTGTATTTAATACACATACGGAACGAAACAGAAAAACTTACGACTCGTATATAAAAAACAAAACCAGCTGATTCGTAATGTAACAGGAGATAAGAACTAATTCCAAGGTGCATTTATACAAGGTGGAATTGTTAGACCAGTTGATGCAAATAATATTGTCAAAAATTTTTTGTTTTTTGTGTATTTTGTTTTAATAAACAATTTCGTTTTTTCTTATTGTGTCAGAAGTTTGTATATTTTTCTTCTTTTTCTTTTAAAACCATTTACGTATAGAGAAGAATGGAAGCAGAAAGGAAAAACCTAATTGTTTAAAAATCTATTGATACATATTTTCTTTATGTAAAGATTTCTTATAAGAAATTAATATCTTTTAAAAGAGTATTGAACATTTTTTAAAAGGCTTCCTTTCTAGTCTGTTTATATTCTATGGTCCTAATGTTTACATATTCATGTCCGTTTTTTTTAGAGAGTATTTACATTTAAGATTCAAATGTTTTATTTTTTTGTCTCAAATATTTATTAAACTCTTGAAAACATAAATAAAATATTACTTAAGAAATAATATGAATTTAATTTACGTCCAGGGAATATATTGGCCACACTGTGATACTTGGATAGTAACAAATTTTCGACAATTTACAGCGAAATGCTATTCACAAACGAAAAATATTTCAAAATTTCGGAAAAGTTTGCGACGACCGGTTTAACTCTAAACATATCAGTTCTCCAGTCTTTCAATTGAAAATATTCTCTAAGGGAGAGCATTACATAGTTTAAATACAAATCCGAGGAGTCTACGTACAAAACATAAAGTTGGCAAATAAATTTTCATCCCGGTTTTCAAATTAAGAGATGTTTAAAAATATTGCTTCTAAGGACCACCTAATTCCTGTTTCCCTGGAGAGGATAACATCATCAACTAACATTATAGGAAGTTCAAGAGTCATAGCGTGGTCTTACTTTTGGTGGTTTCAAACAACTTTTGTCCTCACGCCGATGAGCCTGCATTTAAAGCCAATAAATTACATAAAAATAACGAAATTATTTAACATTTAATTAAGAAGTAACGTACCTGTTTGTAGGAATATTGGAATGATTCCTCTCGTATTTCGGATACTGGTAGGCGGTCAGTCAGTCTCCATCGTATGTATTGTAGAATTATTCATAATTTCGTTTTTTTTGTTTTCCCTTACAAATAATGAATCATAGAAACGTAAACGTTGCTTGATTGTTTTAAATTTTAGCTGAGTACGAAATTATTTAATAGATTGTTGAAGGATTGAGTAGAAGTTATAAAGAAGATATTTTTTAGAATTTGCTATTATTTTAGAGAAGACTATGCGTGAGTGGTAAATTTATTTTTTCTTCCCATCGTCATTCTTTAGTCAGCTGTTTTTGACAAGATGATCAACTCGCAACAACAAAAAATGCCTTTTGTTTTTGTATTGTTGTACTTATTGTAATACTTATCCCACCTTGTATAAATGCGCCTTGACTAATTCTGTCTTTTATTGTTTTGACGTAAATATGGAGCTTTTATTTAGATACGACCTCAGAGCGTAAAAGCTATGCGGTAGATAACGTTCCGCTTGTCGATCTTATTTAGGAATTGCACAAAGTGATGAAATAGTATACGTCCATAACTTCAAGTAAATACTTTCAATTACATTCAAACATATGTTCATACATTTTTTGCAAAAACAAACAGCAAATTAATTTGTAAAAACATAAAATTATTATCTGTAAGTAGCTCAATAAGTACAATTTATAATCTTAAAAATATTATTGATGTTGTAAAAACAACAATGAATGCATATGTACGTGGCATATGAGCAGACAGTGTTAAGAAGTAACCGCAGGTGAAATCTAAAGATGACATTGGCTTTTTGAACTTCTTCATTTATTTTCCATTTTATTTCATTTTTACAGTTAATAATTTTTTTTTTTTTTAATTAATTTTGTACAAATAAGAATTTGTACCTAATTTTATAACTGATTTTGAAATTGAATTGAATTTGAAAAATGAAAATTACTTATTTAAACTATTATCCCTATTATCTACATATATCTATTATTATTATTGAATTATATTGTGAATTATTTGAATTATTTGAATTAAATTTATTGGAAAATTCCAACCAACACTAAAACAAAGCAGCATATGTAAAAGATAATTTTATCTTTATCTTTTTTTTATAATTTATCCTTTGGATAAATTGTAAACCTTATTTAAATCATATTTGTACCCAAAAATTATTTGCTTTCACAGCTCTCAACCGAATTGACATACTAAATTATAAATAAAATTATTGTAAATCGGACGTCGGCACCAATAGCCCCCGGGGGTTGAACATCTTCGACTTTTTACACACATACGACACGAATATCAACAATGTTCGTTAAAAAGAGCATAAAAATGCATTCAGTTGCTTGTCAGCTTTGAAAGAAGAACCCAGAGAAATATTACAGTAGGATTCACTAATATTCAATGAGATTCACTAATAACAATGAGAAATGATCTCGATTTTTGGAAGAATATTTGTCAAGTTAAATACGCAGTCTTTAGGGATTTGGCGCTGTACATTTTTTTTATACTTTCCACTACATATAAATATTATTAGGTTACACATGAAAATATTACTAACAATTTTCCTCTGGGTTATACCAAAGAAAATAAAGTATAAAGAATGTGCATCTTAACATTTTTTGGAATATTTTTCAAAAATATTTCATGACGCGGGGGGAAAGATAGAAGGGAAGGAAACGAAGAGCGTAACAATGCGTTGCTCTCACCGCGCGTTTTTGTTGTTTGACCACTTTTTTATTAAATTTTCTGAAATCACTTATTCTGGTCAGTGTTGCCACGAAAAAAATATTGCAACCAACATTTGTGAAAAAAATTACCAAATAAGAAAAAATTAACCAAAATTAAATTCACAGTTTTTTTATTTTATTTTTTCAAATATAAATTATAATTAATACAACATAGTAAGAAAAGAAACAAAAAATAACAAACTAAAATTTTAGTCTTACGAATTAATTCATTTCTACAAACAAAAGCTCTTTTTATAAGAAAAATAAATAACCAAATCCGGAAATTTTGGTTAAAAATAGGTAAACGGCAACACTGGTTGTGATTAGTGAGCAAGAGAGAGAAAATAAGTTGAGAGAATTTATTTATTTACAGCCATAGAAAACTGTCAATAACATACGATACTTGATTTTCATTTCATCAACATACATATGTATGTAAAGCTATCTATCTTAATAATTTTAGATAAATAAAGATAAAATAAAAAATCCATTTTTTTTATTAAAAGAACATAAAGCTATCCATCTTTGGCTTAAAAATTATACCTAGTTTTTTTAGATAAACAAAAATAAAAAAACCCATTTTTTATTAGAAGAAAAAATAAAAAAATTAAATACGGCCAGCTAATGACATAGAACATTTTTAACATAAAATATTTTTTGAGTGTTATTCTGAAATTAAATGATAACGCATCCGCTACACATGCGTTCTTGTCGCAGTCTGATCGACAACTAAATCAAATAACACAAGAATGCGTGTGAGTTCTCTCTGCACAATTGTGCGGGTAGTAATTTTAAACAAATTTTGGTGAGAGCGGGCCGTACGCCTACAACCCGCCATAAGAAATTTTACTTCTACATGATGCGCATTCTTTATATCCACCCTGTAGGAAATCAAACTAATTTTAAAGTAACTTCAAACTGGTTTTTTAATAAGCACATCTAGTGGATTAAGTGACTTTTTTCCTTGTCGCCAACTCATTATTTTAACATAGGCATGTCATAGGCGGTAGTCAATTGGTCATCTCTGCATGACTTTTAAGTGAACTACAAATTACTTATTTTTCAACCAATTTGTAGTTAAATAAAATATAGTTAATTTAAATATTGGTTTATACTAAATTATTTAAAAACCACTTTTTTAAATCCAATTTTAAACAGTTTTATTTATATTATATTATACATACATATACATATATTTATGTATATTTAGAAATAATTGTTATAATACAAAAAAAATTTAATTATGTAAATTAAAAGAAATGTACATTTCATGACTTAAAATAAAAGTTGTAGAAAGTTTGTACTGAAAGAAAATTTTGTATAAAGTATTAAAATTATAAAGTTTTTTTCCAACACAAACGTTATGAAAATGCTGTTTTTTAATAACAGCTAAGGCGTTGCGTAATTCTTTATCTGGGTCATCACAGAGAGGCCGAATCGCATCCATTAATGCTTCAAAAACTTTTTCATAATCCTTCAAGCGCTTTTTGCCATGAGTGCCATCAATATTTATAGCAAGAATCAATTGCAAAGATAAAATTGTCGTTAAAGTTTTTTGCAGTTTCCCTTTCAGAGACAATTTCATGGCATTGGTCTGCAAAAATGCACAAAAATTTGAAAAATGATAAAAGTAGAGAAGAATAAAAACTCACGTAAATTTGCTGATTTTCACCGATTATCATATCATTGAGCGTTTTCAGTTACTCGGGGATGTTTATTGGAAAAACAGTCTTAATTGCCACATTGTTTTTTTTTCCCTGTCGAACAAGGCTTTCGGTCACTACTTTTTGGGTAGACAATGCTGCCATTATAGTCTCATTTTTAGTTTGAATTATCTTTTTGAGCTTCTTAATTTCGCCTTAAAATATAAATATTTATCAGAAAATATTGATATTTTGGTAGACAAAATATATTTTTATCTTACCTGTTATTTCTGATAATTTCGCATTCATTTCAGAAAATTTAACATCAAATTGCTTCAAAACTTTATGTGAACATTGAAATAATTAATGTCCACATCTTCCTCACAATTTGTCTCGCTTGCAACTTCTACTACTTCCATTATTGCAGGATCACTTTTTTCACAATTTTCTTTTCTTAATTTCTGTACATATTTTTTTTTTCTGCTTTTAAAATGTGTAGTAAAAGGCACTTAATTACTACACATTTTTTTATTTTGATTTTTAATGAACTATTTTATATGTAACAATATCACTTTTATTAATTTTATTATAAATTTACAATATTTAATTGGGTTTTTCCCCTTTTTTTATTAAAATTGAGCACCACCTAAAATACCGTATTTGCTTTAATTGACATTTGATTTACTGATATGCTACTTCGTTTTATTATTTTTTTTTTCATTTTCTTATTTTGCTTTTTTTCATTCTTACTTCTGTTTCTATGCATTATATTTGGTTGATATCTGCATGAGATTTAAACCAATTTGTAGTCATTTGCAAAATAGTTAATATATAATTGCGTTTTTATCAACCGACTATTTTATTTACTACAGGGCATATTCTTTGGTTATACACATGCTTCTCACAACTACAGTCACATTTTTATCATGTTCTCTTTGTGCCGACGTCTGTTGTAAATACTTCGGAAAATAAAAGATCTCTCTCTTCCTGGGCGCTTATCTCAGAAAAGGTAATTTACTCAAAACGACCTTAAAAGGAAATAAGAATTACTGACTAACATTTCTTTCTCTTACTTTCAACCCCATTATAATTACGTTTGAGTAATTATAATAACAACTTCTCTTCAGAAGATTGGCCCAATAGTTTCAATCCCTAAATCCCAATCTTCTGGAAGAGAATTTGTTTTAAAAATAACACAAGTTATTTCAAATTGCCTTTTTGTTTTACTTTTTGTTGTTATTTTATTTTCGTAAAAATAAAATCATACCCTTTTTGTGTACATAGTGTATAAAATTCAGTACGGCAACAGCACATATAGACTGTGAGAGCAGAACTGAAAGTGCGAAAAAACGCTGTTAAAATAAAATAGATTCAACTCACGACTGCTTCTGCCGATGAGTTTTTAAGGCATTGTTTATGGAAAAAACTGTCAAACCCCCAATTCTGTTCCATCTTTAAGTAACGAATAATTTTGACTGAACAAAAATTTTGTTTAGCATCGCCATCCTCAAAAATTAATTTTTCTTATGAATACAAATTTATTACTTACGACAGGCGTGATTATTTATAATTATGTACAAGCGTTGCGTGTAATACTCATCTTTTAAAATACCATCCGACAATATCTTGCTGACTTTTTTGGAAAAATGCATCCATTTCTGCTCATTATATCCCTCTCGCATAATACATACATAATTGGTCATTACAACGCTTTAGTTAGGAATACGACCTAGTTTCTCACACCACTTATGTTGTGTGCGTTAATTTTTATACATGAGTGGCGGGATGTACAGTTTAAAGTCGACTCCGAACAACAGATTTTTGAGAAACTTTTCATGGCAATTTTATTTGCTCTCAGCGTTTTTGCCAGAAATCTGCTAAGAGGAAGTCACCGAAGAAAATTTTTTTATATTTCGTTTAGTTGTTGATGTCTGACCGGGGGTTTGACCCGGGCCCTCACGTCTAATAAGCCAACACATTACCTGCTAGACCACGGCGAGTTCCCCTCTCGCATATGATATGACAATGATTTTTTTAGAGAAGCTTTTCCTTAAGGACTACAGCTTTTGCCAAAACCTACTAAGAAAGGCACGTTTTTTTCGATGTGGAGCTTTGAACTCTTAGGAGCTGTGCTGTAGTAAATCAAGAAAAAGAAAAAGTTTGGGAATTTTTAAAAATTTTCTTACTTTAATTTTTTTTTTTAACTTTTTTTAAGGTATTTTCATTACATTCGATGATGCCAATTTGGAGAAATTTCAATTTTATCACACATAAGTTTTGCAGCTTTTCTGATATCTTTTAAAACTCTTTATATGAAACAAAACAGACAACAATTTGAATAATTATTTTAAATTTTAATTCCAATGCCACATAGCAAATATTTTTGTTGTCACTAGAATTTTGTTTATTTAAATGCGTCGCATTTTTTTCCTTAAAATTTTATGACTGGCCATAAAATTATTTGCATTAAGTCTTAATATTTTTGTTGTTTAACATTCAAAGAAAAAAAATATATATAACACTAAGAGAATATGTAGTGAAAAACATTTATTATGACTACACACTTTGAGTACTAAGGCACAATTAAAGTGAAAAAGTACCAACAGAATTCATACCGCAATTTGCGAAATATCCCCCAACGTTAAGAATTTCAAATATTAAACATGATAATTTTGTTGTAAAAGGGCTATCCAACAACTATCAAGGCATATCAAAAAACTTCCCAATCCAAAGGAAGCTAGTAAATTATACGTCATTCGTTGAATAATTAAACCATGTAACTTTTGTCGATTTTAACTGAAACATGACGATGAAATTATACATATATTTCATCGTAGGCATTCAGTTAAATATTGAAAATTCCAAATAAAACCTTTAGTGGCATTTATTCATGAAAAGGCGACAGAATCGAAATTACAAAATAAAAAGCGCCAGTTTTGAATCTCTAATTTTTTTCAACAAACAAAATAATTACTTTAACAACCTACTTACATACATGTAGTATAAAGCATAAGTTATATTATTCTAATTATGGATATACCATTAATTTTATTAATTTGATCCTATTTTCTAACAAAACAATTACTGATGTATTCAACAAACAAACAAAAGCAAAATAAGAGAATGGTGAATAAGGTGAATGTTTTTGCATTGCAAAAGTGTATTTAGAAGGACTAAAAAGAAGAGAAAGTAAATTTAAAATCAGTGTTCGAAAAAATACTCTAAAGTACTCAACGTTTATATACTGTACTGAATGTAGTGAGTAAAGAACACTAACACATTCACTACAACGAGAGCAAAACTTTTCGTTTCTATTTTAATGTTTGTGAACATGTAAGCAAACACTAACATAACGTACTGAACAGAGTTCACAAACACTATTTTTTAGTGTTTGTGTACAAAGTACACTAAAAAGATCAGTACACAACGAAAAAAATTGGGTTTTAGTGAACTTTTTTTGAGTACACTAACATTTTTAGTGTACGCGAGAGTTCATTCAGTATTTTTAGAGATCGCGTTGTGGTTTTTGATGCCATTTATTATTCTTTAGGAATAATAGACATATTTCGCTTAAGAATACAAATAAAAACTGGCCATTTTTCTCTCTCTCTCTCTCTCTCTTACTGAATGAGAACATAAACTCTCGCGTACACTAAAAATGTTAGTGTACTCAAAAAAGTTCACTAAAACCCAATTTTTTTCGTTGTGTACTGATCTTTTTAGTGTACACTATTTTCACTAAAAAATAGTGTTTGTGAACTCTGTTCAGTACGTTATGTTAGAGTTTGCGTTCATTTGTTGTGTACATGTTGTGTACGTAATGTGTTTGCGTACGAGTTCACAAACACTTAAATGAAAGTTAAAAGTATTTTATTAGTTACGTACACAATGGTTAGTGTACAGTATTTTTTCGAACACTGTTTAAAATATCGACGCTTAATGTGTTAAGAACATATCGCACACCCAGTACAAAAGTGACTCAACTCAAAATTTTAATTTTTCGAGTTTATATGCTTAAACTATGTAGAATACACTTGCTTATTTAAAAAAAAATATCAGTGTATTTTGTTGTTGTTAACTGTTACTAAAAATGGTCCAAAGATTTTGTTTTTAACTATTTTTATTTAAGTGAAAAATAGTTTTTAATCGATTTCTGAAAAATGAAAATTTTGAGTTGAGTCACTTTTGTACTGGGTGTGCGATATGTATTCATAACATTTGGTAGAATATCACTTAAAGTTAAGCACTTCATTTAAAAACGGCTTGACGTTGAACACACAAGTTTTTTTGAGTCCTCCGGAGATATTTGCTGTCATGCACTAATAACCAAGTTTTTCAGTTCAGTTTTGTTTGAGATTTCGTGGCTACCAAACCGGTTTTCCAAACATTCCACAAATGCTAAATTGCATTCACATCAGGACTTAGTCCTATTGGAAGTAATAATAATTACAAACTCCTAATTTATGCGCACTCTCGTTGAGATTGTTTTTAACAATGTTTAGCCAAATTATTTGCTGCCGAAAGACATTCAAACTAAATTGTACTGCAACCACAGCACAAACTCGTATATATGGGCTACAGGTTTTTATATAAATAAAATGTGCTATATACATACATGCACATTCATATATGTACTATCTATCAGAACTTGCAATAGGGACTTCCGCGGTTTGGCAATTGACAACAGCCATATTGTTAAAGCTACATCTGTGACATTAATTGTCGACAACAGATGCAAAATAATTATATAGTTTTCTTGTAATCAGTGATCTAACTGAACCCCATGTGGTCCATGTCTGAATGAATAGGTATTTAAACAAGTAAATTTGTCGAATGAAATTTAGGAGCATGTAATGCATCCGGAAAGAGTCGTTATTTCGTGTGGATTTTGAGCGAGCGGCGTCATCGGTCCATATTCCTTTAAGAACGATGTTGGGTCATCATTTAGATGATTACCACCATGTTTTGAACTGTATTGGAGGATCTGGAAATCCGCACATGTGGTTTTCATAGGAAAGTCGAACGTACCACACCAATGGTTTTTGTCTTCCAAGGATTTTCTTATTACATTTAATAGCCTGAGAGTTTGGTGTTTCAATCGCAAGCATTGTAAAAATATTCAAGTTATGACTCTATGGTCCATTATTACAACTTGCCGTTAACTAAATGAAGGATTTTAGCAGACAGATAAATTGTTTTTCATTATTATAAGTAGATAATATGGTAGAAGTGAGCGTAAAGCTAAAGGGAGGATCATCCTACCGGTAACTTTTAAACTTAAGTTTAGGTTTGAACTTGCCATATTATATATTATTTTCAACCTGGCAACTTCAAATATAAACAAAATGAGCATACACAACAAAAAAAAACAACGCCCGTCGTCGGCACCGCGTTTAAACAAAAACTTGTTTAATTGAGCAGTGTTATCGGCATTGCTCCGGCTCTGTCATATTTTTGAAAAAGTTGAATTTATTTTATCTGTAAGTTGTAATAACGAAAATAAGTTAAAGGTAACTTTACAGTTCCCTTTAGCTAAAGGTACTTTTAACTAAACCCAAGTTTAACGGCAAGTTGTAATAATGGCCTTATATGATTTAACTTTTGTATTCTTGTATTAATGTTCGAGTATATATGTATGTATGTACATATTTAATATCAATATTTATTTAATATTAATTATTGGTACTATTTTAACCTAAAGTACCAAATTCTTCTTTGTCTCGTGATGTGAATTTATTATAAATACGTTAATTTTTTAAAAACACATGCAGAGTTTTTCTTTCATTTCTTTCTAGTTGCTATCTCTCTCTCTCTCTCTCTTCTCCATGGTATGGTAATGCAGTCTCATTTTCGTACATCAGTTCGTGCATCAACACTTTAGGGTTATTAAAATCGCAAGCACATCAACGTCAGCATGATTCCTAATGACATGATCAACACTCGAACGATTCGTCATTTCAAAAGTCACTCATTAGGACCGAATGTGAGTCTGCTTGTCTGTTTTGTTTTCTTGTCCGACCGTTCGTATTTTTTATTATCCAATAAATGTAGGTATGTACATACATATGTACATATACCCGTAATGTTTTTAATACACTACACTTTATATGCTGCTGATGCGGTTGACTGACTGAAATAATTTTCTACGTATCTGCTGCTAGTTATAGCTTTTGCTTTTGTGTTGTTTTTTCATCTTCTTTCTGATGTTTTTAATAACAAAAATTATGTAAATTAAATATGAAATGATCATTATATAATTTTATTCTTTCAAAATCCAAATAAATTGAAGTTTATGAGAAATATTTTCTGAACATTATTTTTTTTTTTTTTTTTAATTTTAAATATTTCAGAATGATGAATAGAACGTGACATTGTTGCATATTTAAATAACGATCAAAGGGTTAAAATGGAAATATATTTTCCGTAATTTGCTTTACGCTATAATAAACTTATGTATGTTTATCATCTGATAAATGTAACGTTATTACAGCCCTATGAAGTTATTACAGCTCTATAATTACCAACTTCACCGTAGGTAAATGAAAAAATGCTTGGCATATTGGAAAAAGCTTTGTCAATGAGGTTAGTAATACCATCAAATTTGTTTGTATTATGCTTAATTTTCTAATAAATAGAAATAGAACGATGACAGAACAAGAAAGGATAAATTGCACCAATCGTGACAAAAATAGAAAAGTTGAAAGAAACAAATGAACTATTCTGTTTACACTTTCTTACGCTCTTTCTGTAATAATAAATTCGTTTAATTCATTAAAAAAATAATTATTTAATTTTCATTATCCATACATACATACATATAAAAATAGTACATAACTGAAGTTGACGTTCTTCATTTCATATATCACTTTACAACCTGAAAATAATTAGAAATTAATTTAATGAATTAAAAACAAAATAAATTTAATACTTAGATGAAATTAAAAAACTTTAACATAAACTTAATGAAAAATGATAAATTATTGATTTTTTTCACAATTCCACTAGCTAAGCTATGAGTGCTATCCCTTAAATCTTGAAACATTTTAAATAAATCACTTTTAATAAATGAGATATCATACTTTGATGTTTCAACAAATTATATCGGGTCCGCCATCTAACGTTTTTTTTTCAACTAGTGCTTATTTCGTGAATGGTAACACTTAGCTCATGTCTGATTTGACAGATAATTAGTTTTATCCTTCCGCTGAACGAATATGCTTGAACAACGCTGGGAAATATTGCGACATTACTTTGAAAATCATGGTAATGTTGCAGAATGCGTGCGAAAATTGCGTACGGATTTTGGAAGAAGAGAAGCACCGTCAGCTCCGTATGTTCCTTATTTTGTGAAAAAAGTGAAAGAAACTTTCATCCTAATCGATAAACCAAAGCGTGAAAAGCCAAAAACAGTGCGTACACCGAGAATATTGCTGCTGTGGCAGAAAGTGTGCGTGAAGCGCCATCAACATCAATTCACCGTCGTTCTTAACAATTGAACATTTCGGAGACATCATTGAGACGAATTTTGCATAAAGACCTTGGTATGACACCTTACAAAGTCCAATTGGTTCAGGAATTGAAGCCAATTGACCATCCAATGCGTTTTCGCTTCGCTAAGTGGGTCTGCGATCGACTTACAGAAGATGCCGATTTTGGCAAAAAAATCATTTTTTCAGATGAAGCTCATGTTGATCTTGGCGGGTATGTAAACAAGCAAAATTGTCGCATTTGGGACACAGAAAACCCGCACGCATACATTGCGACGCACTCAAAACGAGTCACTGTTTGGTGCGGATTTTGGTCCAGAGGCATAATTGGGCCATTTTTCTTCGAAAATGAGCAAGAAGTGGCCGTTACAGTCAATGGCGATCGTTATCGGGCCATGTTGAACGAATTTTTGTTCACAAAAATTGAAGAGGAGGATATTGGCAACATTTGGCTTCAACTGGACGGCGCTACGTGACACACAGCCGAAGCTACACTCGATGTTTTGCACCCTGTTTTTGAAGATCGCATTATCAGCCGCAGAGCTGATGACGTTCGGCCACCTCGGAGCTGCGATTTGACTCCGTTGGACTATTATTTGTGGGGTGCCGTCAAAGATAAGTGTTGCGCCGACAAGCCAGAGACAATTGACGCTTTAAAGCACAATATTCGTGAAGCCATTGGTGAAATACAGCTGCACACAATCGATAATGTGCTTAAAAATTGGACCGATCGTGTAGGCTACTGCATGGCCAGCCGAGGCAGCCATTTGAATGAAATTATTTTCCATTATTAACCGGAAGGATTGTACTTTCAAATAAAAAAAGAAATTTGAGAAAATTTTCAGTAGTTTTTTTTAAAGCATTTTCAAAAAAAAAAAAGTTATTTGGCGGACCCTTTATATAATCTTAAATAGATTCCTGATTTTTTAGATCAGAAAGCTAAAGTTTCTGCAGCTCTATAAAGCACCAGGAAGGCCACTCTCATGCTGTATAGGGAATCGCTGACGTTGCAATAGAAAACACAGGAAAAAGTTTTTTATTTTGGATCTATGTTCCTCAGAGTTAACAAAGGTAACAGAGTTAAGAAGGTAAAGCATTCCACACTAAGGCTAAAGGTTTTAGGTGGCTCTATACTCATTTCCACTTAAGCCGCTTGACAGAATCATTGATGTCTATATTAGATCATTTCTCGATCTGAATACGCTTTCAGCATCACAACACGTCTATATGCCGAAACTGCGCTACACTTACCATAAAAATCCTCGGACTACAAGACATACATTCCATTTGCCTTGATATAGGAGGCGCTTTCAATAATGTTATAACGGACTCAGTTAGTAATACCATGAGACAACTGGTTGTTAATTCTGCGGTCATCGCAGAAAACTGCTGAGATACAGAAGTTTCGAACCTACTTTGCTGTAAGCCGATAGTTTTTACTTTGTCTAGTGGCTCTAAATATCTTGGAATATTCGACAGTAAACAAAGGTTAGGCTAGGTAATGTGGCGGGCCCCTGTAAAGGAAGAGGGTCCATTGTGTTACTACAATTAATTCTATCCGAGGGTGAAACATTCCCTAGAGAAAACCATCCCAAGTCAAAACTAAATCTTGCTATCGCAGCAATTTTTATATTATAGAGCTCGGCCAAAAATGTCAGAAAGTGAGAGGTCAAAAACCCTGACACATGAAGACAGTTCCTTTCCCCTCACAGGGCCACAGCACCGGTAAAAGTCATTTACCGGAATTACGAGTCTTTCGGCATGGCTACCAAAAGGACAGTGGTCAGTAAGGTTAGCTATTGTGCGGCGGATTTCCATGCGATTTAAGAACATAAACATTCATGATCAGAAGAGTCTAGAAATATTGCACGTACGCTCTTGCTGCCAATGAGATTGAGTATATGTACTTATAATAAGTGTGAATAATATCCAAGCAATCGGAATAACTACATACGTCCTGTAACATGCCGGCAATTGCGAGCTCCTGACTGGATCTGGCCAGCTCATCGGAAATGCAATTTCCAACGAAATTCCCACTTTGAATGATCCAAATTTCTTCTTAAAAATCGACGGTACGAGTAAGTCAATGGATTTTCTGGAAAAATCCAACCACTCAACAAGCATTGCGTCGCTTTCAAAATTGCCATAAGGTAGCCTATAACAAAGTTTAATATCAGAACCCGTAATAAATCTGCCACAGTCCACCCCATCACTCGTCTTTGACTTACCAGTGTAAACTTCAAACGCCACATTGAGAACCTACGGATTTTCAGACCTAGCAGTCCCTAGATAAAATTCCAAAAATTTTACATTGTATTTAGAAAGTTATAAGAGATCATATAAACGAATCTGATGTGTCTGTGTCTTCCCTGAATAGCAGCACCTTCCGGACAAGTTGACTAACATTACGCTTATTAAGCGCCGCAACAACTTCCTAATGGGTAGTATTGGAGACGCTGTCCATGTCAATGAAAGCTGCCAGTGAGTGCAGTTTGTATGCCAGTGATTTTTCAACGATCCCCATCAAGGAACTTAGTACAGTCTCAGGGGATCTGCGCCTAGTATGGCAATGTGAGTACTACTGGCAAGAGTAGGAAAGTGATTTTACCTTATCTCGAGGTCCAGAATCCTTTCCATTGTTTTGAAATAGAATGAGGTTCGACTAATAGGTCTGAGATCATTCGCAGTTAATATCAAAGGTCTCTCTTGTTTGGGAATGACTCATCTCCTACATTAGTACCTGAGATTCCCCACATAAGTTAAAGAGCGTTGGCATCGGCACTAATTCGTGATCCCCCCTTTATCTAACCTCCACCATTTATCGTTTCAGACAGCTATTAGGTGGAGAGCAGTCCTCGTAATGTATGTAATAGAAGAGGATGCATAAGGTTCTGTTCCCAGGTTGCATGGAGTTTACTACAACCCCCACCATGTCATCATTGTTAAAATGAGTAAGAAGAATAATTAATACCATTCCCGATAAGGATAAGTTCTGTTCTACCTGCGCCGGGAGGAACGATGAGTATTCAGAATACACAATCCAGAACCACTACGTCGGCAACTGCTCTTTTTTGAGAGCAATAGGTCGAAACTGGAGTGTTAATCCTAAAGATATATGCTGGCTATAAGACTTTCTAATCAAACCAAATCTATTCAATGAGGCCATGGTTGGCCTAGAGAAAATAATCATCAAACCCGGTCTGAAAATATTATAAGGATGGTGACGATCATGAAAACATGTGGAGATAACAATATTTGATTCTGTATTACTTATTGAATATAAATGTTTAAACTGTGTTAAATAATTCACTTTTTAGGCTGTAATCTTGTACAGCTTGTAAAATATGTATACTGTTTCTGATGCTCATATTTCGTAAGAATCAAATTATAATTCTCTATCAGCTTAACACCTCTTTCCGCTGCGTCATTGATAACATTTAATAGGCAAAGAATATTCTACATTTTCGGGATTGAGACACCATAAATGATTTAGTAATTTTTTAGAGCAACCTGCGCTATATCCTTGTCAATGATTTTAAAATTGTATATTTGCTGTAGTAATATAAAATAACTATAGGGCGTCATAATTTCAGAACTAGACGAAAACCAAGCTTCTATATATACATATATGTATGTAGTTATTATAAAGATACATATTTGTCGCAAATCACTTTCTTCTTGTTTTGTGTCAATTTAAATCCTTCTCGGAATAAAAATATCTTTATGCATAAATAGCTTTCGCCATCCATCTAGCATGGTGAACAGCACCAGGTGCATTAAACATTATTGCTTTAGAATTGTGTTTCTTAGGATGCTGTCCTAAAAACACAAAAGTGTAGTCATCTCCTGATAGTTTTGTTTCGAGCATAGACTGAGCAAAACGACTGATTGAATCACTAACATGAGATTTTGTTCTACCGTCATCTATTCAAAATCGAAATTTGTTTAACTTTTTAATTCTTTCGAAAAGAACGACATTTAGACAGCAGTTTTTATTCATTTTTGCTTCAAACACGCTTCTCAAAATTATTTCATGTAAATGATTTCCACATGCTAGCAAGATATAATAATTGGAAACGTAACCACATTTTCACTTAAAGTTAACTCTGGTAATAGTTTGCCGTCCCAATGTAAACACATAACATTAAAACATTCAGAGCCACGTCGTACGTTTCCGTACGACGCCTATCCCGTCGTGGGGTGCCTTGTTGTACGTTTCCGTACGACAGTGATTGTTTTTACTTAGAGGCTGTAGTTCGTTTATATACGACACAGAGTGAAATTTAATGTGATTTTTAAATAAAGAATCCTTTACTGAACATTTTTGTAAAAGCATTCATGGGTGTTACAAATGCATACCCTTCGTGCAGTGCCACGTCATAAAGAAATGTACGACACAAAAAAGCCTGTATAAAATAAAAACCATGGGGCAGAATGGACCAAGGAGATCTCAGAAATCGGTTTTTGTCACTAATACACTCAGTTAACAAAAGGTTAACTGAGAAAGGTTGTCGTTAAAACTGCTTGGCACTCAATGTGTTAAAGGTACTAATGTCGATGTTTTTTTCAACTCTAACATATGATGTGTCGTTTTTTTTCTCGGGCTGCTCGAATAGAATTTTTATTAATTGTATAGTTTTTTGCGTCAAGCTCTAATGCCTCAGCAACTGCAATGACAATATTGTTACGCAGAACGAAACGACCTAATATCGTTTCACATAAAAACAATAAGCAAAAGCTACAAAAACAACAGACAATGCGTACACAATACACACAGCACAAATACACACTATCAAATATCTGGAACCATTTATAAATAAACCAACAATAACATCAGTATGTGTATGAGAGAGAGATGGATAACGCAAACACAACGAACTTGTTACAAGCAAAGCGACAACAAGCATGAGAGCAAAAGGAGATAGACAAATAAGTAAGCGCAACAACAAGCAATGCAGTCGCCATAGAAATTGCGAGAATGCGAAACCGCGAACGTTCTTCTTCAAGAACGTTCGATGTACTGTTCGTGTTGGACTATAAAAGGGCAAGACAAAGCAGACGAGTGAGTCAGTTGTAATTGAGTCAGTCTTGAGTGAAGTTGCGTGTGAACTAATCAGTCGCGGTTTGAAGATATCCGTTGTGAGCAGTATAGCGAATAGTTGTGTGTGAATAATAGTGAACCAGCAATTATTGTTGTATCCGTTAAGTTTGAACAGTGACACAAAAGTAGTGTGAATAATAAAGAGAGTTTAATTAAAATAAAACACATATTTGTTTTTACTTGGTTTGCAATTAACGAACTCATATTTAAACGTTTTTAAAAAGGTAAAAACGTAACAATATGTACAGATTTTCAGTTGCTTATCATGCACGCATACAAAGCAACGGCTACAAATTAGTATAGAAATAAGCCGTGGACATCTATGGATTTTTTAAAATATTGTCTCTATTTTGTTCAATATAGGATTAAGAAAAAAGTTGTCAAGGGGAAAAATGTTTGGAACTTTACAGGAAACATCTTCCTCTTACAACATTTTTGCAATAAAATTAATATTTTTGAAGTTATAAGTCATAAAACTTAAATTTTATGGTTTCCCCTAAATTTCATCGGTCTTGAGGCACGTCTTAACCCCAACCGATTGATCTGAAACTTTGACAATATCATTTTTTTGCCAATATTCACCAAACTGGGTGGTGAGACTAGAAAACTTTCGACAAAAAAAATATTCCATATAGCTATGGAATGTAATGTATATATATTTATTTTACATTTGCATTAATAAATATGTAAATCTTTTTTTTTTCAATAGATTTCAATATGATCGGTTTTAGTTTATAATTACATAATATATTAAACGCAGAAATAACATCATGAATAAATAAATTAATGTGTAAGTGGAGTCACCAAAAAACACATGTTTCCCATCTTGTTGACGTTTCATGGCAACTATAAAACGAGGACCTTATTTTCACTTCTGTATCTTGTTTTAATTTTAATTTTCTTCATAAAATAATGATTGAAGCATGAGACATTAATGTATGCATATAAGTACATATGATTGATTGTGAGTGTGTGTAATTTTTTGTGGGAAATCGTATGACATTAAAAAGAACGAAATTAATAGAAATAAAGGAATAGTCGTTTAAGTACGAGGGAGAGAAAACAAAATCCAAAAGTAATGAAAAATAAAATAAAAACAGAACATATCGATAACAACTAAAAAATTAATTATAAGAAAGGAAGAATAAAATAGTTCCCCATACAATTAAAATTCATTTTAATATTCATTATTCATAGTTTCAAATTTCATTGATAAACGGTTGTTTTACTAATTTGTTTTGGCTTCTTTAGTTCTTACTTTTTTTTAACTTTATATTATGCATTAAACATACATATTTAAAGCTACCGACCACAGGACTACCAATGCTGCCCACAAATGTCGCCAAGCAGTTAGCTTTTTAATTATTTTAAAAACGGCAGCGACGAAATAAGCAACTTTCCTGTAATTTTAACTTTTTCTAGCATAGAATAATAATAATTTTTTTCTATCAATTGTGCAACGCCACAAATGTTGCAAATTTAGAATCAGATTTTCTCTGAGGGCAGAATTGACGATTCGATTAGTAAATCAATTATATTTCCGATGTATAAGAAATTATAGAAAATTTTTTTATGACCTGTGCTGCGAAAATTCTGACGGGTGCATTAAATAAACGCTTTTTTAATTGGGTGGAGCTCAACAACATAACGACGGAGTGCCAAGCTGGTTTCAGAAGAAACTATTTAACTGTGGATAATATATACAGTAGTTCCCGCTTAACTGAATCAGCCAAATTGCACAGCTTTTGTTGCAATTAACCGGGTAAATCATTTAACCGATACTCGTCTAATTGATTTACTGACGCAATTAAAAGAACTCCGTTTAAATGAACTCTGGGCTCAATAAAGCAGAATATCTGACGTAAATGTATAAGAATTTACGTATACAAAATAACTTAAATGCATCTTTTTTTTTAAAATAACGAATAGTTTATTGAAAGAAAAAAAAATTGTGCATACTTATATATTGTACTGTGTATAAAATAAAATAAAATATGTTTATATTATAACTCAATGATGTTAAACATCGTACAATATTTGTACATTAAGTAAAAAACAGAAACTGAATTAACAAAAAATTATTTCATTACACACTGAGATCCATTTTCATATCACATATACATCATACATACTACATATGTACATATATACATAGGTATATGTTTGTAGTTTTATGCTGTATCTATATAGGCTTAAAAAATAGGTTATTACAGCTTGAACCTGTTGTTTGCAAAATTGTTCAATAGTATATTTTTCTATACTATCGAGTTCATGTGAAAAAAGATTTTTGGGCAAGAAAAAATCACGAAGGTTGTTCAGACAAATCAAAACATCTTAAGTTGAAAGAAGATTGCTGACTTCTCTTATGTCGTCCTCTTCTTCGGACAAAGAGTCCGAAGTTAAATCGTTCACCACTTCATTTATGATTTCCGCATCCGTAAGTTGTCCACAGCATGGAAAACTATCATCAAAGGAAACATAATTTTCGAATTTTTGTTGTTGTTCGCCATCAAAAGAGAATTCTAAAATATTTTCTTCTATGTTGCAGAGGAAGAAATAAACTTTGCCTAAAAAAATAAAATTTTAAAAGCAATTAAAATTTTGCGTTCTCTCTTTATTGTAATGTAGTCAGATTCCAAAAAGCTCAAACTTTCTGATTACTGATAAAAGAGCACACCTTAATAACGTCTGAGTTTCAAAACATTACTTCGACTTAAAATGGTGTCATATTTCATCAAATGCAATTCTTCACGAAATGTTAAATGGTTGAAATATGTAAACAAATTAAAAGTTACCAAACTTTTACACAATATTCACAAGAAGCCAATTAACCGGGTATTTTTGTATACATTTATCAAGAAAGAGGGAATTTATGATTCAATTAAAAGGGTAACGCAATTAACCGAAACTCAATTAAACGAGAGTTTTTCAGTATATCTTATACGGAAAAACTTCATTGCTAATTTTTTTTTAAAGCAAATAAGCGAGCAAATCAAATAACCGGGAATCAAATAAGCGGGAACTACTGTACAATCAATCAGCAATAATAAGTTACAAGCTGTCAGAAAAAATACCGATTTTTGCCGATTTTAAAGCGGCATTCAATAGTGTGGCTAGAAAATTTTTAATTTATATAATGGGAGTATCATACAAATTTTTAAAATTCTTAGAAGCTATATATAGTACCACGTAATCACCTGTGTGGACCGGAAAAGATTTCTCTGAATATTTTGCAACAAAATAGGATGTGAAACGTGGATATTTGAAATCTCCTTTGCTATTTGCTATGTACATAAACGATCCACACGAATGATTGGAAGGTGAACGGATGGTAGACAATTTAAATATTCGTCTTTTATTATACGTTATAGTTACATTAGTATATGATATGGGTAAGACGCAGGGTAAAAATCTAGAAGACTATCACAACATGTGGAACTTAAAAATTAACTTAAATAAATCCGAAATACAACGGTGAAAGAGTTAAAATCGCTTTCGAATTTAACTATCTAGGAGGAGTGCAATTTTTTTTTGCAAGTGGGTCAATTTTATATAATTTGTTTAAAAATTGAAATAAAACTTTTCTAGAAAGTTTAAAATTTAATTTTCTATAAAAGTTTGGGAACTATTTTTTATGCTAGAAATCGTGTCTTTAACAACAACAAAATATGTCCTGTTTTCGTAACGTACTGCTGTTGTAAAGAAATAAAACAAAGAGAACGATAGTGTCATTTATTATGATTTTGTTAAATACTTTGTACATACATATTTTCCTATTTAATGCAAAATACTTACATACATATACTGAGCGCCAAAAGTGAGTAAAAACCACTGAAATAATTAATTTTCTTAGGATAGCGAGAAAAGTAAATCAGAATAGTCGAATAAATTTCCAAAAATAAAAACGTTTATTTATTACTTATAAAGTGTTAAAACAAAAACAACAATTCATGATAAAGGAACTTTTTTTAAACTTAAGAACAAAACTATCTCTAAATTTTCACACCAAAAGTTGGTATACACTTTCATGGTTACTTAAGATAAATATTAAAAATATAAAAAAAAATAAGTTTCAATATTTAGTTGGACCTCCCTTGGCCTTTTTGACACATTTTAGCCTATTTGGCATAGATTCCGCTAATTTTGTGGAAAATTCGGGTGGAATTTTGACCCATTCTTCTAATAATGCTCCTTTTAGTGTTTCTTTGCTTGTAATATTTCTTTTTCGGATCTGGCGGTTCAAATGATCCCAAAGATTTTCAATGCGATTAAGATCCGGGGATTGTGGAGGGTGATCCAGCATGTTTCTTATGTGTTTTGTTGCAACCACTCCTTTGCCAAACGGGAGGTATGCTTGGGATCATTGTCCTGTTGGAAGATCCAATGCAAAGGCAATTCAATTTGGAAACACTTGGTGCAAGATTTTTTTTTTAAAGGTTTACGTAGCGTTGAGGGTTCATTGTCATGTCAATAAAGTCAAGCTCTCCAACTCCAGATGCTGAAAAACACCGCCAAACCATTACTGAGCCTCCTCCGTGCTTAACTGTACACTGGATATTTTGCTCGGCCAGCTCTTCATTTTTTTCGCCAAATTTTTTTCATTTTTTTACCTCCAAAGATTTCGAACTTACTCTCATCCGTGAACAGGACATTTTCCCAAAAGTTAATATCCTTATTTTCATATTTTTTTTTCCGTAATTTATGCGTTTTGCTTTATTTACCTTGGAAATAAAGGGTTGTTTTCTATGACGTCTGCTATGAAACCCGGATTTATGCAATACACGTCGTATTGTACTTCCACTTACAAATTTTTCCACCTCTTCACTAATCTCTTTAGCAATCTGCACTGCGCTAGAACCAGGATTTTTTTTACTGTGGCAACAATCTTCCTTTCTTCCCTTTCATTTAACATTCTTCGCCGACGCGTTCGATTAAAATTTTCTATTCTTTTAAAGTTTTTATATTTATCGAAGATTTTTTTAACTGAAGTGTGATGCCTTCCAACAATTGTCGCAATTTCACGATAAGATTTCCCTTTTTCCCTTAGTTCTACAATAATTTTTCGAGTTTCAGTTGAAATTTCAGTTCTCATCTTTTTTAAACCTTTTGTACTTCTTGTCATATTATTACACAGCAAGTGATGAGTGCTAATGAACTTAAAGAATGTTTAAATTGTATTTTCTTACAAAAAATTGAAGAAAACTAGCAGTAAATTTAACGGTTTTAGCAAAAAATGTAATGAGAGGAAAAGTGTATACTCACTTTTGCTGCGAAATATTTTGAGTTTTTTGTTGTAAACCAGTAAAAAAATGATTTTGTTTTTTTAATTTTTATTTTGTGGTGAGAGTTGGTTATGAAGGAAGCATTAAATTTTCATCGTAAAAATTATTGTTGTGATACAAGTATATTTTTTATAATAGAAAATTTAAAATTATAGTGGGTGTTGACTCACTTATGGCGTTTAGTGTATGTACATACATATATGAAAAAAACTTCAAGCTCGTCAGTACGTTAAAGAAATTGTGCTCTAAAAATACAAACAAAAAGAATCCAAAATTTAAAAAAAATGTCAATTAAATCTTTCCACAAAAATTAGCTTAATGTGCACGTATGTATGTACATAATACAGTATCAGACAAAAAAAAACCGATTACTATTACGATTTGTGTACTTTTAAAAATTAAGTAAAAATGTATTGTTGTCGTATTTAGTGTCAGTCAATAGTAAGTACCAACAATTACCAACAATAAATAAAATTTCTATTTTGTAAGTAATTTAGAACCGAATAAACGTATTATTATACAGTTATTTGTGATATTTTGCAATAATTATAGGAAAAATGACCCCAAAATAAATATACAGTAGAGTTACAAATAAATAAAATATAAAACAGTGATAAAAATTAGTTACCGATTTTTTAATGGTGAGTCTTTGTTTAGTGTAGATTGAGGTTTTCGACCGCGGAAAACAGGCAAGACCGATATTCGTTTAATAATAATAATAACCGATAAACGTCAGATATTCCCTAAACGTGAGCCTGTTGTCATTACTTCCAGGTACTTAATTGCCTACTTCGTTGTTATGCGCTGCTCGCCTACCGTTATGGTAATAAATATTCTTCCTACTGCTTACAAGTAGAACATCCGTTTTGTGATCAGCAAGTTTGAGACCTATCTCCGCGATCCAGCTTCTAACCATACCAGCCTCAGTGTTACACGTTCTCACCAAATGTTTTCCCTTTATCACCAGAGCAATATCGTTTGCAATTCAAATAATATGTTTACCTGAGTTTAAGCCTCAGTACATTATTATACATGGTGTTCCATAGTATTGCGGAACCCGCGCCATTACCACATACAACTTTCTGCCATCATACGTGTCTTATCAAAGCACTCTATATTCAGAACTTCTTACAGGTAAATTCTTAAGTTATATTTAATAGCAATATCGAATTCGTTTGACCCTTGTATTTATAACTATATACTGAGCAGTCTATTAATTTTGATTATGCCGCCTTTTGTAGAATTGATAAATGAAGTTATCAAAGGTAACTTTGTTTTTATTGTCACTATCAGTTTGCATTTCACTCATTACAACAATGCATTTATTTTTATTAATTTTATTACATTGTACACTTATAAATTATTTATGTAGCACTGTAGTAAATTTGGCGGACGACTTTACTAGTTTCTGTTCACATCAAGTAATGCTTCTTTCAAAAAGCGATTACTGTAATCTATGAGACGAAACATTATTTCTTTTTAGACTTTCTGTCACCACAGGATTCATCCATTCTTCTTGATTTTTACTGATATTCTAGTTACATACATACATAATTGGTCATTACAACCCTTCAATCAGGATTTCGACCTAGCTTCTCACGTCTAATAAGCCAACACACTACCTACTAGACTACGGCGACTACACTTACTTTTTTCAAATAAATGATTGAATTAACCGTGTATATCGAATTTCATGTTTCGAAATCACTAGTGTTTGTTCACCTAATTGGTGCAATTCACTTGCTATAATCTGTATGAACATACTCTACACAATTATGGGGATGTACCAGCAATTAAAACATATCTACTGTTCAACGATTTCAAAATAAAGGGATTCGCAGCATCGTAATCGCTCCATAGATAAGAAACGAAAATTTTGAACGTGATCTAAGCATAAATACTGTAACTCATTAAATCGGTATTACATTATGGCCAACTGGCCTACAGTCATGTAAATCCCAAAGCATTTTCTCTGGCTGATTCAACAGATATAGTGACCCTTGTCACCTTTTCTGACATGTATTCAAAGTTAAGCTTCAATAAACTGAAACATTTGCCAACGGTTAAGGCCTAATGTTAACCTTGAACATATGGGAAAATGTGGAGCCAGCTTTATGAACTCTGGAACTGATATACTTGGATACCAAAGGCACGAAATAAAGGAATGAATTTCGGACGAATCATGGCGAACAAACGAAGAGCATAAAAGTTCAAAATCTAAACTGAATAGGATAAAAACTAGGGATTTCAAATTCAGTTTTTTAAGCGTAATAAATCAACTCGACAAATAAGTAAAACTTAATGCTGGAAGAAGAGCAAATAAATGCACAACATAGCGAGGGATGCCCAGCAGAACTCCGTCGCACCTGTGATATGTATAAATCACTGAGTAAACTGACCAATAAGTACTCTACAGCATGTTATTTCAATTATGTTTGTGCTTCGAATTATAAATGAGAAAGCAGAACATGAATTTCGTGGTATTAGGAGACATACTTACATATTGTTACGTTTTTACCTTTTTAAAAACGTTTAAATATGAGTTCGTTGATTGCAAACCAAGTAAAAAAAACATATATGTGTCTTATTTTAATTAAACTCTTTTTGTTGTCCACACTTCCTTATGTGCAACTGTTCACACTTAATCGATACAACAATAATTACTACAATTTATTGCTTGTTCACTATTATTCACACACAACTATTCGCTATGCTGCTCACAACGGATATCTTCGAACCACGACTTTTTACTTTGCACGCAACTTGTCTTCACACCGCGACTGATTAGTTAACACTTCACTCACTTGTCTGCTGTGTCTTGCCCTTTTATAGTCCAACACGAACAGTACATCGAACGTTCTTGAAGAAGAATGTTCGCGGTGTCGCATTCTCGTAATTTCTAAGGCAACTGCATTGCTTGTTGGTGCGCTTGCTTATTTTTCCATCCCTTTTGCTCTCATGCCTGTTGTTGTTGGTTAGAAGAAGATGGATTGGATTGGAAGATGTTCGATGTATTCGTTAGAGTGTGTTTGTGTATTGTATACACATTGCCTCTTGTTGCGTTCGCTTATGTTGCGTTTGCGTTATCCATCTCTCTTATACTCATACTGATGTTATTGTTAGTTTATGTATGGTTCGATGTACATACGTGTTAGTGTAGCTGGTAGCTTTTGTTTATAGTGTTTATGTGAAACGATATTAGGTCGTTTCGATCTGCGTAACAATATGTATATTCCGGTCTACAAGTGTGAGGTAATCCTCATAATTGGAACATTCGAAAACGGTTTGAAAAACGGATCAGCAATGCAAGCTAAATATTCAATTTATATTAAAGCGAATTCATAAGAACTAGTACTGGCTAATAACTTTTTCCATTTTTATTATCATAATTGGATGTCAAAACGACTGATAGCACTTTTGGCTACGCCTTTTTATATTTCATGATTTCACAACAACAAAATGAAATACATACATATAATTTTTTTTTTTTTTTTCGAACGTCCCCGGCCTCACACTAACCCACCCTCACCCGACCGCGGAGGGCTCGTCCCCATTACGTAGGGACACGTACACACTACAGTCCGGACTATAGCGGGCTAGGGAAAAGTAAAGGCAACGACAACATAAATCAGCTACAGAACTTAATCACAAGCTGAATAAAGCAACAATAAACCATAACTACCTAAGACAAGAACGAGAATATATTTTTCTATAATAATTTACAAATTAATGGCAGCATATAAGCTACGTTTAATATTATAAACAGTACAATTAAAATCAATAAAATCATAATACATGTTAAAATCATTACATAATCTACGAAAAGGAAAATTACAACCATAGTTTGTTCTATAAAAATCTAGGGAAAAAGGACGATAGTGCCGTGAAAATCTTGCTGGAATACTAAAATTTAAGTTACAAAGCAAAAACTCGGAATCGATATCACCCTTAACCAGATTATAGACAAAACAAACGCCTAACACAGCCCTTCTACGTTCCAAAGTTGAAAGTTTTATCAGACCCAATCTAGCCTCATAAGATGGAAACCCATTGGCATAATCCCATCCTAAGCCACGTAAACAGAATAATAAAAACTGCTTCTGCACAGACTCTATTGAATCACTATGACAACGATAGTATGGATTCCAAATAACAGACGCGTACTCCAAAATAGGCCTAACAAGTGAAACGTATAGCAGTTTTGTTATATAAGGATCAGTGAATTCCTTAGCCCATCTTTTCACAAAACCAAGAACAGCCCGAGCCTTGCCAATCACCATACTAATATGATCAATAAAAGACAGTTTAATATCCAATAATACTCCCAAATCAAGAAATGAAGTAACAGTTTCCAAAGGGCAAGAATTTATCACATAAGTGGGCGAAACTACGCCCCCGCGAGAGAAAACCATGCACTTACACTTTTTCAAGTTAAGATCCATCAAATTAGTCCCGCACCAAGTTACAAAGGAATCAATATTTCGCTGAAGAACAGCCTGACCATGGTCATCATCAAAAGTATAAAATAATTTAACGTCGTCAGCATACATCAGAATATTACAATCAGAAATAGCACAAGGAAGATCATTAAGAAACAATAAAAACAGTAAAGGACCCAAATGGCTGCCCTGCGGAACACCAGAAGTAACATAAACAGTCTTAGATAACACATTCCTAAACAATACCCTCTGAGTTCTAAGGGAAAGATAGGAGCCCAGCCAACGATGAATAGTACCAGGAATACCGATCAATGACAGTTTATGAAGCAAAATTCCATGATCAACCCTATCAAAAGCCTTACTGAAATCAGTATAAATTACATCAGTCCGAGCCCTGGCAAGAAAACCCCTGAAAACATGCGTAGTAAATTCAAGAAGATTAGTGACAGTCGACCTACCTTTCAAAAAACCATGCTGGAAAGGGGATATTAAAGTTCTCGTATTAAAAAAGAGGTAATCAGTCACCAGTTTCTCCATTAACTTGGGAATAGCACTGAGTTTGGCAATACCCCTGTAATTGGAAATATTGGATCTATTACCCGACTTATGCAAAGGAATTATAAACGAACTCTTCCAAATAGATGGAAAATGACCAGCCCTCAGAAGCCCATTAAATATAAAGGTCAAAGGACCACTCAATACAACAGCGCACTTCTTTAAAATGCAGGCCGGTACCCCGTCAGGGCCTGGCAAGTATGTAAGTTTCAGTCCAGACAAAGAATCAAGAACAGACTCCTCATCAAATGAATATATATTAGAAATAGAGACACTTCCCACCGAATAAGGATACGAAAAGCCGCAACTCAAATCAGGGCCCGAGTTCAACTGCCTATAAGTAGACTGAAAAAAGTCAGCAAACATATTCAAAATATCCAGGTAACTAGAGGATGATACGCCATCATAAAACATCTCCGTGGGAAACAAAGATGATTTACGTTTAGCTCGAACGAAGTCATAAAACGACTTAGGATCACTAGCGAAGTTCGACCTGACCTTAATCATATATTCCTCATAACAGTGATGATTCATCCTACGATAATCCACACGCGCCCTAGAGTAAAGAGCATAATCAATATCAGTACCTGATCTAACAAACTTTTTAAATAACCTCGATTTCCTGTTCCTCAACCTCGACAGTCTAGCCGAATTCCACGGAGGACCAGAACGCTCCAAACGACTATTCACAATTGGAACACACTTTCTAAAACATTTAAATAATACCTCATAAAAGCCATCCAAGATCCTGTCAAGTGAAAGAGAGTCATATGGAGGTGAAATAAGTACAGACGACCAATCTACAGAGGATAGTAGTGTATTTAAACGACTAAAATCCGTACGATGGAAATTAAAACGCCCCTCAACACCAGATGAGCGATCAATTACAGGAGGTAAACAAACATCAACTTCAATAGAAAGTAACAACGTAGGATGATAACTATCCTCAGGAAAAGATATAGGATCAATGCGAAATAAGGAAGAAATACTTGGATCCTCTAAAAATACAAGATCCAAAATTCTACCCATTGAATTCAATAAACCATTAACCTGGAAAAGACCAAGATCACACATAGCGGACAGAATTTCATCATAGGATGGAATTGAAGAACATGGCACCAATGACCCAGTCTCAGGTGAAAAATTCCAGGATGTATGCGGAAGATTAAAATCACCAAGGACTACTATAATCCCCTCTTGCCCCATTAAATCAATTACTTCAGAAATCAAAACGAAATGAGCACTATAGATATGAATGTCAGAACAGGGGAGAATATATGAGCAAGTAATGTATATAGACTTTCCACGATTACAGACCCTAACGCAAATATACTCAATATCCTCAGAGGAACACAAGTCAACCAATTCAGATTTGTATTTAGAGCAAATGGAAATAAGAACACCACCACCATTTTTAGACTTCCTATCGCGTCTATAAATATTAAAATTACTAGACATAATTTCAGAATCAAAAATATTACAATTCAGCCAAGTTTCAGTAAGAACAAGTGCATCAAATTCAAAATCAAAGCTACTATTATATAGCGAAGAAAATTTAGACCTAAGTCCGCGAACATTCTGATAAGCAATTCTGAAATTAAAAGACGATTTCGAAGTTAGTTTTTTTGAGAAATAGGACCAGGCAAATTAGCACCATTCCTACGATGGCCCTGCCTGACTACGAATTCCCGTACCAATACACCCTGTGGCCAAAACGAAGGATTAACAATTTCACCAAATTTCTCATCGGCAACATATAATTTAAACGAAGAAATACTGCCATCCAAAGATGGCCTCATCTTATAGCAACCAAACTCAAAAGGCTCACTAATCTTCGATTTAACGAAATATTTCACATCATCGACTGAAGTATCACATGCAAGACGAGACACAAAAATAGTCCTTTTAGGTTTAACAACAACCAATTCCCTTGGAGCAGAAGTATTTAAACCAGCGGACACTACAGATGAATATGTAACAGAAGACGGTTTCGAAGATGCCTGGGAGGTGACATCACCCAGAGGTAAAGGTAAAGGAGATAGAGTAGACTTTGGACCCAGTTCAACTAGATTCGCAGACCTCGGTATAGGAATGCTAGCTGGGTTATCAGCAATAGATGGACAAATGTCAACAATAGGAGTAACAGTGGACAATGTATTGATTGTCGCAGTTTCCCCTGGCACAGAAACCTGCACCACATGCCCAGAAGCCCCAGAAGGAAGAGGGCCTAGAACTTTCTCCGATTCGAGCAATTCATTCAAAAGGCCATACTTCGAAAATAATTCCCCGAACCGACGAAATTTAGAAAAAAGAGATGCGAATTCAGTGTGCATCTCAGTAAACTCACGACGAGTCTCCATAAAAAATTTATAAAATTGGATGTCAACCACCTTACATTTAGGACAACACCAACGTAGACCCAAGGAACTATCCACTAATTGGTCCGTGGTGCGAGGAAGCAAACCAACACACTTAATATGAAACAATTTATCACATAACCTGCAAGAAATCTGGCGTTCACCCTCTTTCTTTACAATACATTTTGATGCCATACAATTATCCATTTTAATAAACTCAATATATAAATAAACAAACAGTGAAAATTATAAGCAAAACAATATACAAAAAACAGTAACAAAATAAAAAGAAAAATAATAATAAAAAGAGGAATATGTACTGATAGAAAGATAAGTAAAAAAAAAAAACAGTAATAAGCGTATAAAAACAAAAAATTATCAAAACAAGAAGCAATTTTTGTTTTTGTTTTGTTAAAATGAAACAATTAGTATCAAAATTAAACAAATAAAACTTACAATTTTAAATAAAATTTATATCCAAATAAGGGAAAATAATAAGACAACTTTTAAACACTTATTTTAAAAATACTAAGCTTAATATACACTTAAAAATCAAAATAATAAAATTTGTAGAAGAGCACTTCACAAAACTACACACTGTCACAACAGAGTTGCCGATACGAATTTAACATAATAAAACAAAAATGAAAAACAAAACAAAAAAATATTTTGTAATAAATTTTTCGAAAGGAAGTAAAAAGCTAATCTGTAATGATGCTGATAAAAATTAGTTGAAAAGAGAATTGAGCTTGCATTGTTAACGAGACAAAGAGTAAAATATACTTCAAATCGAACAATTTATCGCAACAATCGACCTACGATTGAATCCTATTCAATATAAAGCGAATCGTAAATTTTCTTCGTATAATGAATAATTTTCATTTGATTTTCTCTTTCTTTAATTGTTTATTCTATTACTGTATAATATTAAATGATGAATTTTAAAAGATCAATAACTGCAGCAACTGTTTCCATTTAATCAAAGATATGCAAAGGAATTTTAATGCTTTTGTAAAATGCTTTGGGAAATGTTGGTCTGATGCTGATGCAGTGTTCCGCGATGACAATGCATCATTGCCATCATTATAGTCATTATCAAGACAGTGATTAGCATTTTGTTGTGTCACTTTACTCTGAGCATATTGAAATTCATCTCAATTTTCAAGTACGACCCAGACAAATATAATGTTTTGATGGTACATGTTAGTTTGTCGGTGCGCGCACATTATGGTTCTCCATGCAACTCATATTTAAATAATGTTGTTGTAAAGTTGATTGTTTTGATTGTTGATTTAGGCACGTCTCCGAAGAATAATAAAATAAATAAATTTTGTATTTCTCTTTCATTAACCATACAAAACAATTCTTATGAATTTAATTTTCTAGATTGTATTTTTGTAGTTGTTGTTGTTTTTATTTTTTCACTATTTTTTGATGCTTTTGCGGAGAAGTCGCTTTATATCAAAGAGTTAAATTCATTTATTGAGTCCTAGACAGACAGTTTTCTCTGTCCACACTGTTCTTTAGCATATTTGTAGATGTTTTAAAATCCATTACTTAATATTATACAGTAATAGAATAAACAACAAAAGAAAATAAAAAAAAATCAAATAAAAATTATTCATATTCGAAAAATTACGATTTGCGTTGTTTTGAAAATAATCTAACTGTAGATCGATTGTTGGGACAAAATTGTTCCATTTGAAATTTATTTATTCATTTTTTTTTTGTCAACGACAACTCAATGTGTATAATAAGCAGACGTCGGTACAAAGAGAACATGATAAAAAAGTGAGTGTATTGTGAGAGGCATGTTAACACAAGCCGCATTTGTTAACCCAGAGCAGAAATTACCAAAAAAAATTTTGGTTGTGTACAGACGTCGACACCAATGTCCCTCAGGGCAAGATTTTCTTCGGCTTTATATGTTCATATGTTCTCTTTGTGCCGACGACTGGTAGTGTATTAGAGAGAGTAAGAGAGAGAAAATAAGTTGGGAGCCTACAGTCATACAAAAATCGATTTGGCTGATAATAAAAATTCAATCAGCACTTTGATCAAAAATATTTTAAACAAAAGAAATCGTCGTCGTATAGCATTATTAACTAGCCAAGATTCAAAGAGAAAAATTCCTAAAAATCTTAATTTTTGTAAAATTGACATGACATTCCCATTTATTTGATTTTAAAAAGCTTAGCGTTTTACCTATATCTTGAATAGAAAAGGTACGACGGGCAGGACGATAGAAGATATACTGAGGCGGAAAGGCATGGCCTACTACGACTCTCGTTAGACGGGGTAAGAATCTTAAGCCTCAGTTATGCTACCAGAATGGAACGTAACCGCAACAGTAAGAAACAGCTGATCGTTTTTGTTATGTATAAAGCAATACGAATGGTTATAGAAATGTAACGTAACCGGAACGGAACGGAACGTAAGAATCTGTAAAAAATAGAATTTTCTTACAGTTTATTACGGTATACATATACAACAATGAAGTATTGTTACAGCTGTGTGAATTGTGCAGGACATAAAACAGAAAATACTTCTGATAAATTATCTATAAGACTATCAGCCATGTCACAGAACGCAATTCCGATCGACAATGGTTTCAATTCCGAAAGTCGAGTCTTTAGAAAACGAAAAACTTCTGCGGAATGAAACCACTTCAAATTTTCAAAGTGGTTTTGATATTTTTGATGATTTATTAAAGAAAAATATTAATAAAACTTAGTCAAACTGAAAGACAAAATGGTATATTTTATTATTACATAGGTTTTCTAAGTATTTACTTAATATTTATGCTTAAGAAATTGAATTTTGTAAACTCGCTGAGAAAAACAAAACAAAGTGATATATTTTTGCATCGAAGTATTGCCACGTTATGTTTTTGAGCAAACCACTTATTTTTGAGAACAAAAATTTATTAAGTAGAACAAATTTAAGCGGTGGCAACACAAATGATGGAGAAAAGAAAATACAAAAATATTTTTACGTTGCATTTAATTCAGTTTTATAAAAATGTAAGTACAGATTTATTGAAATTTTTTTGTATTATTACATAACTTATATTTTTTTAAGGGGTAAAGGGGCATCTTTCATATAAAATTTTTAATTTTTTTTGATTTCAATTAAAATTTTTGTATCAGCGTCTTTTTCTTCTTTTGTTTTGGTTCTGCTTTTTATTCACCAATTATATTTTTTTTCTTTTGTCATGCACTACGTTGCCATACTTTATTTGAAAAGTAACAATTTTATAATTTTTGGGAATGAACAAAATCGTTCGGAATCTGAAGAACCTAAAACAAAATCGATCGGAATTGCATATACGCAATCAAAACCATTCCGATCGGAATCTGTGACATGCCTGTATATTACGTAAGAAAGAACATTAATTTAGAATTGAAAAGATTTGCCATCAGGTTTTAATCATCTCACTATCACTGTCTATAAAAATAGTTTCTATCTTTTTTTTATTTATTTAATTTTATAAAGATTCATATTTACTTATACTTGTTTATTGGGAATTAAATTTGTATCCGCTAGAATTGTTTGAAAAAGTGTAGGTCATCTAATTATTTGTTAAAAATTAAAAATAAAAATTATAAAAATTATGTAAATTGAATTATTTAAAAATTATCGATAAAATATCGGTGAATATTATTGTGTCCAACTTAACATATAAAGAAATCATTTATTAAAAATTAAATAAATTTATTTTGAATTTTCTTTACAGATAAATACATGTGAGAACGTCATCGGTACTACATGATCACTATATGGTTCAGATTTTTACCAAAGAATGCCTAATGAATGCTTACGAGCCTTATAACAGGAGATACAACCGATTATGTTTATTTTCACAATATTTTTTTTTTCAATTTCACTAGTCAATAAATAACTGTCTCATTAAAACAACACAAATTGCAAACAAAGTCATGATCTTTATTAACAAAATACAAAACAGCATAGTATGACTAACAATAGACTTAAAAATTAGTTTCGAATTACTTTAATTCCTAAGAACTTCCCTCTTCCCTCTATACACCGTGAAAAAGAAGGTAAACGTAAAGAATTCGAAAACTGAAACCAATGCGAATCAAAATCAATCAAAAAATGTAGAACTTTCTAACTTTATTTATTCAATTTATTTTATTGTTTTCACTGCAGCAACTTGGTAATAAACTAACAATAGACTGAAGTAAATTCTTTAAAATTAAACTTTATTAGATTGTTTTTAAAGATTTTTTCTTATTGTTAGTGCCCTTTTTTTGGTCACATAAATGCCATGCAAGTGCTATCATCTTTATTTATAGTTAACCCTTTTAGTGCCACGGAACGCCGTCGTGCTCCTATCGTTAATTCCGAAAAATGCCAGCGTCGCGATAGCGCTCCTTTTGACAGTTCATTTTTGGCGCGCAAGTTATGTAATTTAAATTACAAAAAAAATTTTTAATTTTAATTTCTATTTTAAAATTAAATTAACTTTATTTGTTGAGAGTTCTTATAATACTAACTTAAATATAACAAAATTGAATTTTTTTTTTTTTTTTTTTTTTATTTATTTAATTATTTATTTATTTATTTGAATGTGAACACAGTACAACAAGATACAATCTTATTTAACAGCACTGGTAAGAAAGAGGTACAGTGTAGTATCGAAATAATATAATAAAGAAAATTAAAAATAGAGTAAAAGTAGAGTAAAATTAAAAAGAATAAAACAAAAAATAAAAAAAATTAGAAAATTAAAAAAATACTGATAATAGATAATAGTTAAATATGTACATTACTTGAATATTCTTAATTAAAATGTGTAAAAATTGCAGTTCTGAAGTGCTTAGCATTGCTTAATAACTGTAAATGGTTTGGAAGTTCATTCCAGAGATGAATTGAGTTTATATAAAATTGTCTTTCAGAAAGTAGTTTGCGATATCCAATAACATTAATCTTGCGTCCTCTATTAGATCTTGAGAAAATTAGCCTTCTATAAAGATATTGGGGTTGGGCAGTGTAGACAATTTTGTGCAGATATACAAGTGTACGACATTTTAACAAATTTTTAAAAGAAATATTGTAAATTTTGTACGAGAATTCAGATATTCTACTAGATCTTGTTCGGCCAAAAACATATCTTGCTATATTATTATATGTGACTTTGAGTTTATTTTTACTCATCGAATCACAGCTAGCAAAGAGTTCACTTCCTTTCCACTTTCTGAAGAGAAAATGGAAAAAATTATGAATATTCGAATATTGTAACGGAAATGGTGAATATTTCTCTTTTTCATATAAATTATCTATAAAAATGCACTTTTTTACTGGCATTTTTCGCATATATTGGTAAAATATGTATGGCAAAATATTGCAGTTTTTAGAAACTTAGAAAATATTATCGACAATTACAAACTATAATGTGAAAAAAGTATACATCTATAAAAGAGCAAAGAATTACAACAGGCATTAAATAACAAGAAAAATCACAAACAAATGTTCATCAAGCCTGACTTGTCAAAAGAATAAAAAGTGGTACAGATTTGACCGTATCTACCTTCAAGTTTATTCATTCTTTTTATAGCATAATATTCTCTATAAAATTGAAATGTAATAAATGAATATGTTGTGTGAGAACGTTTAAAAGTGTTCAAAAGAGGAAATATTTAAAAAGAAGACTTATTGTGTGTGAGGAGTAGTCAGGGAGCTGTATTGAAAAGCAAAGCTTTCAAGCACAGTTGGAGCATTAATCTTTGTTAGTAAAGGATCGTGTTATAAAATAGATAGCAAAGCGTTACCATTATAAGTGGGCTGTTAATTTTAATACTTAAAGGATTTATTAATTATTAATAAATAATAAATAAAAAAATTAAAAATGTGTTTTATTTTAAAATGTAATCATTGAAACCACAAAGAATAATCGTTTAAAAGGTATGTACATACGTAAGAATACAAAAAAATAAACTACCGTTCGTTTTTATGATTTGATTAATTTTACAATCAGTATGAGTGATTAAATGCACAAAGTTGTTACCATTTTAATATTCAGCTTTCCAATCAAAATATTGTGGCCAATTCTGAAGCGAAAACTTTTAAAATTTAGTCACTCGCATATCCAAACAATAATTAGAAATTTTTAATTTAAGAAAAATTGGTCTAGAAGTTGCTGAAGCTCACTTTAGTTTATCGAACTAAGTTACCGACAAAATCAAATTCAAAATGTTATACCAATAGTAGTAATACACGATGAGTTGAAATATAAATGAAAAAATCCGAACACAGTAAAATAAGTTTTGTAAATAGTTTAATATCCATACATAGTATTAGTTATTGTTTTTGGAGATTAAAATAAAGTGAAAGAGGGCTAAGGAAGTGTAGGGGAAAGCGTAACTTTTTAATATTTGTGTATGCGTATCATTATATACCCTGTAGGAAATCAAACTAATTTTAAAGTAACTTCAGACTGGTTTTTTAATAAGCACATCTAGTGGTTTGAGTGACTTTTTTCCTTGTCGCCGACTCATTATTTTAACATACATAGGGATGTCATAGGCGGTTGTCAATTGGTCATCTCTGCATGACTTTTAAGTTAACTACAAATTACTTATTTTTCAACCAATTTGTAGTTAATTTAAATATTGGTTTATACTAAATTATTTAAAAACCACTTTTTTTTAAACTCAATTTTAAACAGTTTTATTTATATTATATGTATTATTCATATACATACATATGTATATTTATGTATATTTAGAAATAATTGTTATAATATAAAAAAAATGTAATTAAATTAAATGAAAATTCATGTACATTTCATGACTTAAAATAAAAGTTGTAATGAAAACAAGTAAAATTTTGTTCTGAAAGAAAATTTTGTATAATGTATTAAAATTATTAAGTTTTTTTTTCAACACAAACGTTATAAAAATGACGTTTTTTAATAACAGCAAAGGCGTTGCGTAATTCTTTATCTGGGTCATCACAGAGAGGCCGAATCGCATGCATCAATGCATCAAAAACTTTTTCATAATCCCTCAAGCGCTTTTTGTCATGAGTGCCATCAATATTTATAGCAAGAAGCAAAGATAAAATTGTTGTTAAAGTTTTTGGCAGTTTCCCTTTCAGAGATATTTGCATGGCATTGGTCTGTAAAAATGCATAAAAATTTGGAAAATAATAAAAGTAGAGAAGAATAAAAACTCACGTAAATTTGTTGATTTTCATCGATTATGACATCATTGAGCGCTTTCAGCTCCTCGAGGGTGTTTATTGGAAAAACAGTCTTAATTGACACATTGTTTTTTTCCTGTCGAACAAGGCTTTCGGTCACTACTTTTTGGGTAGACAATGCTGCCATTATAGTCTCATTTTGAGTTTGAACTATCTCTTTGAGCTCCTTACTTTCGCCTTGAAATATAAATATTTATTAGAAAATCGTGATATTTTGGTAGACAAAATATATTTTCATCTTACCTGTTATTTCTGAAAATTTCGCATTCATTCCATTTCTTCTTCACAATTTGTTTCACTTGCAACTTCTACCACTTCCATTATTGCAGGATCACTTTTTTTACAATTTTCTTTTCTTAATTTCTGTACATATTTTTCTTTTTCTGCTCTTAATTTTCGCCTTTTACTATATATTTTTTGATTTTGATTTTTAATGAACTATTTTATCTGTAACAATATCACTTTTATTAATTTTATTATAAATTTACAATATTTAATTGGGTTTTTCTCGCTTTTTTATTAAAATTGAGCACCACCTAAAATGCCGTGTTTGCTTTGATTGACATTTGATTTACCATCACATTACCACCACCATGTTTTAAAGTTGGCTTTAGATTTTTCAATTCAAGACCTGTATTTTCTCTACGCCATACAAATGTCCTGCCGTCTGGTCCAAAAATTTTAAACTTAGGTTAGGTTAGGTTAGGTTTTAAACTTACTTTCGTCCGTAAATATCACAACATTCCAGAAGTTTTCTGAGTTATTAACATACATAGTTTTTAGCATACTCTAAACGTAGCTTTACGTTCCTTTTTTGAAAATACAGGTCTTGAGTTGAAAAATCTAAAGCCAACTTTAAAACATGGTGGTGGTAATGTGAAAGTTTGGGGTGCCATGTCAGCAGGAGGTGTCGGAAATCTTGTTTTTGTTCAAACTACAATGGACAAACACCATTATTTGAATATTTTAAAAGAAAATTTGGAAGCTTGTGCAACGAGATTAGGAATGCTAGGGGATTTTCGACTCGTTCACAATAATGACCCATAACATAAGCCCAAAATTGTAAGAAAACGTAAAAAAGTGCTTTCTCAGTTTGGTTTCTGAAGTATTTTTCAATTTTTGTTAGTTCAATAAAATTTATTTCTTTTTTAACCTTTATATGTGTGTATTCGTGTAATATGCCTGTTGCACTTTTTAAAAATCAACAACTCATTTTCATTGGGTATATATTTTCCAAACTTCATTAAATTATATTTTCAATAGTTAAGGGTACGGAGAATTGTTTGAGTCAGTGTATGTATGTGGCCAAGGGCGTAAAGAGGTTAAATTTTTTTTTTTCGGTTTTAATAGCTATATTTTATGTATCGAGTTTTTAAAACCTCCGTTAAATGCACCTTATTGCATTAGCAGCACTAACCCGCTCATTGACGCGGACTAAAATAGAAATTAGCATAAGTGCGCAGCAATAGCATTTGCGATTGATGACGCGCTGTCTTTAAAGTAATCAATTATTTTTTAAGCGGTTGCCTCGTAAAGCGTCGAATGTGTTTATAGCATTATGTTCTCTAATTAAAAGAAAATAGATGCAAACGGTAATGCCTTAGCTAAGCAGGATGGGTTTTAATTATTTTAAAGGCGGCAGAGCCGACGTATATATAAAATAAATAAAAGTGAACAGTCCACTAATTCTTTATCAATAGTGACACTAAAACGTTTTTCCGCTATTTTATTATTTACGTTGTATGCATCCAGTTTTTTTTTTTCTGAAGTCGCCGTAGTCTAGTAGGTAGTAGTGTGTTGGCTTATTAGACGTAAAGCCAGACATCAAAACAAAATACAAAAAGTATTTCTTCGGCGATTTTCTCTCAGCAGATTTCTGGCAAAAACTCTGAGAGTAAATAAAATTGCCATGAAAAGTTTCTCAAAAAATCTGTCGTTCGGAGTCGACTTCAAACTGTAGGTCCCGCCACTTATGTATAAAATTAACACACACAACATAAGTGGTGTGAGAAACTAGGTCAATAATCCTGACTGAGGGGTTGTAATGACCAATTTTGTATGTATGTGTATCCAGTTTTAATCGTGAGAAAAAATAAATAAAAAAAATTTGACTTTATGCGCAGCGCCATCAGCGCTTGTTTGCTCGCAGCATTTGGCGCCATTTATGTGTTTAATAGCGTGTTGTTCATTTTTCGTAAAATGGTACGAATACAAACATTTTAATCAGACACTTGTAAATTTATTGTTGTTTGTATAAAAACAAGGAAAAAATTAATAACAAATTTTGAAATGTTTGTATACCAGAACCCGGGAATTTCACGATTCATATTTGTCTTTGACTTTTTAACAAACTCAAAGTGTTTTACAAACACATTCACAGATTCCAAAACTTAAAAGGAATTTGATAACGATATTTATGTACATAATCAAAATTTATATAATAAAAGTAAATTTTAAAACATTGAAGACATTAGTAGCAACTGTTGAGCTAATTAAAAGTACCTGGTCTCGGGATTACGTCCTCGGTCTTCAGAGCAAGTCCAAGTGGCATCAGGAAGCACACAACGTAGAGGTAGGTCAAGTGGTAATCAGCCACGAGGACAATCGCCCGCCACAGCAATGGTTGACCGGGAAAGTCGTGGCCGTATTCAAGGGCGAAGACGGCAAGGTCAGGGTGGCGGAGGTCGCAACGCGCAACGGCGTCTATAAGCGCCCTATACATAAATTGGCACCTCTGCCATACAATTGAAGACATTCAGTCCTTCAATGGGGCCGGAATGTTGGGCCACATCTAAAACATATATATAACACAACAACATATATGTATATCTAACACATAATATATGTAACATAACATAACACATATATATATAGCATATAATATACATATATATAACATAACATATAAACAATACTTAATATACATATACTAGCTGTACCCTGCGCGCGTTGCTGCTCCACCAACTAAAATAAATTTGAAGGAAAGACATTACACAAATATCCAATTAATTTTGAATCATTTTATTGAATTTGTTTCCCGTTGTCCAGATGATTCAGACGAACGGGCCTGAGTAATACGCATTCGTTCATTTTCTAATCTCACTTCTCTCGAACGGGTCTCAGCGGCATGTACTCGAAGATTTTCCAGTCTCAATGCCCGTTGCTAGTCTGATTCTGAGGCTCGTAATGCTCTTTTCTTCCGTGCTTGAGGAGTAGGTCGACCAATTACTTGTCATTCATTTTGTATAATTTTCAGTGGCGCCATCTATCGGAAATTAATCGCACCAACTTAGAAATCCCGTCGACTCATCCGCAACAACTTTGCTAAAGATCATATCATGATCAAATACTTTTGTAATTTTCAGTGGCGCCACCTGTCGGATATTGGTCATACCAACTTAGAAACCTTCGTCGGCTCATGCGCAATAACTTTGCTAAAAATCATAACATGATCAAATGCATAGTTTACGATTTAATTCATTTTTAGTAATTTTCAGTGGCGCCACCTGTCGGATATTGGTCATACCAACTTAGAAACTTTCGCCGGCTCATGCACAACAACATTGCTAAATATCATAACATGATCAAATCCACAGTTTACGATTTAAATCATTTTTAGTAATTTTCAGTGGCGCCACCTGTCGGAAATTGGTCATACCAACTTAGAAACCTTCCCCGGCAGATAACCTGCACCGACAAAAGCTCGATCTATATCCCAAATTTCAAGAAAATCGGTCTAGGCGTTCAGGCGTGATTGGCTATGCACTCAATTTGCCCGTTTTTGGCCCCTTTCCCCCTTTTTGGACCCCTTTTGGTTCAACTTTAGAAACGGAACACCTAAAATAGCTATTTGGGAAACTTAACCAAGCTAAATCGTAAAAAATTACCTATAAAACAGATAAAATAAAGCATTTATGCATAAAAGTACTAATTTTTGTCCATTTTTTGTCCCCTTTTGGTCAAAAATTTGAAAAGATTTATAGCCTATAACCTGCACCGACAAAAGCTCGATCTATATCCCAAATTTCAAGAAAATCGGTCCAGGCGTTTAGACGTGATTGACTAACAAACAAACCAACAAACAAGCAAACAAACAAACAAACAAAAAAACAGACTTACAGAAAGATTTATAATATATATTAGGATAATATAATAACAATAAAATGAATTCATAATAATTAACTAATAATACAAATTTTATAAATAGGAACTACCTTAATAAAAATAAGAATAATATAAATAAATAGCGTTAAGGTTAATGAATAAATAATATAGAATAAGGTTCAAGGACAGACAAAGCAACGGAGTTGCTGAATGTCCTTGAACCGTTAGTATTAAGATAGATTATTATATGTTAGACTTAAGTAAATAAGGAAATGGGAATTCAGTTGATCATTAGAAACAATATCGACCGGTCTTTTTCTTTAATTGGTTTTGGTCTTCGTGAGTTCGAAAAGAAAACTTATTCAGTGCCCAATTTAATAGGAATTTAAATTATAATTTAATTAATTTAAAGAAGTGTTCCTAAAAAAGATTAGGAAAAAACAGAGTCTAATTACACATATTTTAGAAGAGCTTAAGTATAATTCATCTGATATAAATATTATTCAAAGCCAGTGGTCTTATATTACTAAGCAACATTGGGATGAAAAGTCTGATACAATGTCTTTTTGGATTCAGGTATATAATTTTAAAAATTCAGTCGGCGAAAATACATTTAAAGAATTTTTTCTTTTTTGTATTGTCATTACTCGTTTTACCATTTTCCAACGCCGAAGTTGAAAGGCTTTTCAGTTTAATGGCTTTAATTAAAATTCGAAATCGAATTAAACCTGAGTTATTGTGTTCAATAATACAAATTCGAGAAGGATTAAAATTCGAAAATGCGTGCTGTTACACTTACAAAATACCAAAAGAAATTTCTAACAAAATTAGATCATCTGAAAAATATCAAAATGAACATAAAGATGATGATAAATATGAAGATATATCAGAAATATTAAAGTCATTTTGTATAATCAGTATTTTAGTAAAATGTATTTCGAATAATTTTTTACAAAATTTTCTTATATTATATTTATTGAAATGAAAATCTTATTTAAGAAATTAAATATTTAAATTTTTAAAATAAAAACTATAAAATGTAATATGTACAATATGTACACAGTAATATTCATATATGAATATTAAAAAAATAAGAAATAAAAATCTTTCAAACTATATTTTTTGAAATAATTTACAAATTTTTATTTTCCATTCATTTTCAGAAATTTTTATGAATTAATATATAAATTGTAATTGATTAAAAAAGAACAATAATTTTATGAACATATTGTTACTCAAATGTAATATACTGATGTAAATAAGTTTTATTTTCGGAATAAAACAAAAACATATATATGCAATAAATAATTTTGTTACATTTAAAAAATTTAGCATTTTTTTTTATGCCGTAGAACATTTTAGCATTATGTTTTTCATGTTTTAGCATATTTTGAAATTCATTTTCTGGCAACACTGAATGTGACATTATAAATTAGTCGGGCGAAATGCGATATACTACTATTTCTCCTGATGCCAAAAATGTATCGTGCTATAGCGTTGTAAGTTACATTAAGTCTTCGTCTACTAACTGCATCGCAGCTAGCAAACAGCTCACGTCCGTACATAAGAATCGGTAATAAATATGATTTCGCTAATAGCGTTCGAATATCAGTTGGTGTAAAATACTGTGACATCCAGAGATTTCGAAGCATCGCAAAAGTTTTTCCACAGTTCATTTTCACGTGATCCGACCAATTTAGTTCTCTATTGAGAGTTACGCCAAGACTTTTAGCCGTTCTAACAAATCCTATATTCGATCCATTAATTTGAATTGGTGGTAAATTCGAGATAAAATTTTCAGGTGCTCCAATCAGTAACACCATTGATTTGTTGGGATTTATATTTAGACCATTTGCAGATGCCCATAACTAAATCTGATTCAAGTTCTGATTTATCAAACGGATGCAGTTGGTAGCATCACTAGCACTACAACCCATGTATAGCTGTACATCATCAGCATACATGTGTATTTGGCAATATTTCACCTGCAACGGTAGGTCATTAGCATAAATCGAGTACAGCAATGGACCAAGTATAGAGCTCTGTGGCACACCCCTTGGCATTGAACAGCTCCTGGATATAACTGAGTTATGGCTAACGCTTTGACTTCTGTCGCCTAGATAGGAGGAGATCAGTTTTAGTGCTGTTGAGGAAAAATTGCACATATATCTCAGTTTAAGTTCCAAGATAGAATGATGGACAGTGTCAAATGCCTTAGAATGATGCAGTAGCACAAGAAATGACATAGTGTGTCGTTTATCAATCTGGCACCTAATTTCCTCGGTTACATCAACCAACGAACTAAGACAGCTGTGTTGTGGTCGAAATCCGTATTGCCTTTTCGTTAATAATGAGTTAGTATACAGATAACTACTAATTTGCAAATAAACTAATTTCTCGTTGATTGCAAACAAAATAAAAACTAATTTGTATTTGGTTTCTGTTAAACTCTTTATTGAACGCACTACTTATGTGTGCCACTGCTTCCATCTTATACAACGTATACAACAATAATTGCTTCTTCAATATTCTCCTTTGCGTAAGCAACAGCACTTGTTCGTTAGATCTTTACAACGGCGATCTTCAAACCACGACTGTTTTCTTCAAACGCAACGCGACTTCACATTAGGCTGACTGAATTCTTACTGCCTGTCGTCTGTTTTTTCTTGCCCTTTTATAGTCCAACACAAACAGTCTAACGAACGTTCTTGAATTAGAAGGTTCGTGTCCTCACTTTCTCGAGAATTCTATCGCGACTACATTGTTGTTTGCGTATTGTGTACACATTGTTGATTGTGCTTTCGCATACTTGTCTATCCCTTTTTCTCTCATGCTTGTTGTTATTGGTTTAATTGGAACAAGTGCGATGTATTTGTTAGTGTAGCTTTTGTTTATCGATATTACATTGTTTGTATTTTCGTAACAATACTTATTTTAATATCATGGAACCTCTACTCATATTAAAAGTTTGAAGTAGTCATCATATTCATATTTAACAACACGTATGATGTTATTGATTTCGACTCTCCATAGCTCAATATTTACAAGAATCACAAAAAAAGTATTATTCGCGTACGAACGATAAAATACTCACTAAATGGTTGTGTATTTGCTCTGCTTGCTGTTCTGTCTTTTGTGCTTATACTATGTGTTTTTCTTTTTTTGTAAATGCAACAACAACTAAGACTGTAAATTTTGATCAGACGTCGGCACAAAGAGAACATGATAAAAATGTGAGTGTATTTGTGAGAGGCATGTGTTATTAAAATAATACGTATAGTTTTAAGTTTATACAAATTAAATGTTATCGTTTTTTAGTTCTTTTGTAATCTGACTATTAAGTCTTAATAAAAGAAAAATTGAAATTGAAATTTGTTATTTCTTATATAAGTTAAGAGTTACAAAAATTCTAAGAAAACAATTTCAATAAATTAATTGATGGAGCAGAGACATAGCTGCCAGATTTGACGATTTTGTGGTCCAAAAATATCATATTGACGATATGACGATTTATGCCCTTATTTTGATGATTTTTTGAATTTAAAAATTTACGTCTTCTTAAGATTCGTATTTGCTTCGCAATTGTTACATTTGAAAATTTAAGTTTGTAATAACAATAAGTAAAGTATTGTTACGTTTTTACCTTTTAAAAACGTTGAAAATAAGAGCTCGAAAATATAAAATAAAAATAAATTTGTGTTCAGTTTTAATTAAAATTCTTTATTATTCGCAATTGCTTTTCTTTGTTATACAATTTGTTAAACAATAACAATTACTAGACAATTATTTGACAGATCTTTGTAACGGAGATCTTCAAATCAGGATTACTCTCTTCAAATACACAGCGTTTTCACAAAAGGCTGACTGAACTTAACTCAGTCGACTTGTTTGTCTTGCCTTTTATAAAGCAGTGTAAACAGTCTGATGAACGTTCTTGAAGGCGTATGTTTATGTCTTCGCCTTCTCAAAATCTCTATAAATGTAAACATCGTTGTTACATTTATTATTGCAGTGTTGTTTGTGTATTTTGTTTACATTTATTCTTGTAGCGTTGCTTGTGTATTTTTGTTTACTTGTTTACCCTTTTTCATGCTGGTGTTTGTTGTTATATTAAGCAGTACGATAATTTGTGAACAAGTTTGTTTACTGCATTATTTTGTTTTTGTAGCTTTTGTTTATAATTGTATTGTTAAGCGATGTAAAAGCAAAACACCAGTATCTAGATTTTTATTTTTGTAACGATATCTTTAATTTTAATCTAGAATATGTACATATATTGAATTAACTTTATATGTCTTACTACAATAAAAAAAAGTTTTTTTAAAAAAAAAACCTTCCAATTTATTTATTTTTTTGACGATTTTAAAAAACGTCTTTACGATTTTGAAGATTTACTTTTTAATGTTTAATGCTTTATCTATCTGGCAACTATGATCAGAGACCACGTAAAATTGATTAACGTAGCTGAACTTAAATAACAAAACTCTCTGCCTCTGTGTCCAATGAAAAACCAAGCGAACTAATTCTATCGCACGAATTCGATTCAATTTGGATTTCACTTTGTGTTTTACCTTTGCGTAAATTGAAATAATGTTTCACTATCAATTTTTGTCTTTCAATTTTAAACACACTTTGAAAATTTAAACGAAATTGACAATGAAATTTGGTTACAATCGAAGGCTTCAATTTTTATTCAATGAAACAGCTAATGTCTGCTCTGCAGAGATTGTAATTTTTGACTTTTAAGGAATGAAAAAGGCTTAAGACACAGAAAAATCATCGCAGGTGTTTGCAAATAACTTAAAAATGTAATACTTTTTATTACTAATCTAAATTTGCAATAGTAACATTTTTGTACAATGGGTCAATTTCGACCTCCGGGTATTGTACTTGTCTTAACGAACAAGTACACGTCCTCTAACCTAACATTTGCAAAGCAAAACAACGCTTAAAGTGGCTTTTAGGGCCATTATTACAACTTACCGTGAACTAAAGGGAGGATTTTAATGGGCAGATAAATTGTTTTTCATTATTATGAGTACTAGAGATGAGCGATCCAGTGATTTTTGAAGAACGTTGTTCTCAGTGAACGTGATTTATTAATCACTGTTCTTTAAAACAGTGATTGTGATCACAGTATTCCAAAAGAAAAAAAAAATTTTTTATTTTTATTCCAACAATAAAAAATAACTAAAAGAGCGGAAACTAATAACAAAACAAAAATTCAATAAATTCATATAAATTAATGTAAAATATACAAGAAATATACATACAAATTAAGAAAATTTAAACTTTATGTACATTACTAAATAATATATACAAAGAAAAATTACTTAAATATGTACATTGTACTTATTAAATATATTTATAATTTGAGTTTAAAAATAATAACATTTTTGCTTTATTGTCACTAAAACGCGTTCGTCGCTCATTTAATACTTGTCCAGCTTTTGAGAAGACCCTTTCGCATGGTACAGAAGAACCAAGAGCACAAAGTTTTTCTTGAGCAATTTTATAACGTTTTGGATATTTTAATTTATTAGTACGCCACCAGTTTAATGGGTCTTTATTCCGTGGAATAACATCATCTTCCAAATAACTATGTACTTCATTAATAGCACGCGATGCTGCTGTTCTTCTTGGTTTAAAGTGAGAAATATTCGAATCAAAAGAGTTCCATATTGAAAATTCTTTCGGGGTGTCATCTTCTATAATTGTATCTGATGTTCTAATTCAGAATTATATATTAAAGAGACAGAAGATATAACAATTTCTTTAATGCGTTCTGCACAAGCCGGATCGCAAAAGGCAAACGTTTTAAATCTCGGATCAAAAAAAGTAGTTATTCCTAATATATCGTTATATTCTACATTACTGAGGCGATCAATGTTATTATTTTTAATGTAATTTTTTTTTTTATATGAAGTTTGACAATTAAGTATCACAGAAAGTTCATGTATAAAAGACAAAAGTAAATAATCAGCATCATCTAATAGTAATTCTGCCTCGCTGAAAATAAAATGAAATAAATTTGAGTATGTAACAATTTTGAAAGAACGACATTATTAGTAACTGTTATTTGGCAATTTCAATCACTGTAGTTACCAGTGAATTATCAATCACCGTGATTAAATCACAGTTTTGAAAATATCGCTCATCTCTAATGAGTACCCAATAAGATAGAAGTGATCGTTAAGCTAAAGGAAAGATCATCCTACCTTTAACATTTAAAGGTTACTTTATGTTTGAACTTGCCATATCATATACTATTTTCGATACGGCAGCTTCAAATTTATGGTGTTTTCTTTTCTACAAAGAAAATGTCACCCTCTTACAAGGTGCATTAAAAAAATTTCTGACCAACCCTGTTGTAATGTAATTTTTTATTTGAGAAGAACATAACACAAATATTAAAAAAGGGTATGCCCTGTGTTTACCAGTTATTAAGAAAATTAATGAGGAAATGGCAATTTGTTCAAAAGTCGTTCAATGTAAATAATAATATTTAAAATTAATTTAAAAAAAGTGTTTTGTACGTATTAAATGTTTTATATTTATTAACGTTAAGGTTTTAGATTTAAAAATATGTTGTATTTTTCGATTTGTTTTCAATAAAATATGTAAATATGAGAAAGGTGTTGCCAGATAGCTAAATTTTCGATTTCATTTTTTGAGCGCTGTTTTTATAACCAAAAATATTTTTTTTAGCACTGTTCTAACACTGAATGCAATTTCTTTAAATTACTGACCATGTATCTTTAATAATGTAATGTTTCCTTAAGGTTACTCCACAAAACAATGAAAAAATTAACTTTAAAATTGGATAAAGATACCATGCGGCTTTTTTAAATTTCATCTGGCAGCTCTATAAATAAACAAAAGTCATCTGCTTTACAGGGCAATACCAGCACTCTCGATTTATACAGGGCATAAAATGCAATGCCCTCCACCATTGACAAGTGCGATTTATTTAGAATAAAACATACCACCCTTTTTGAGGGCGAAACATTTTTAAGAAACAAACACAAAATTGCATTTTGCACATGCAGAATGCACATTTTTTGGTAGAAAAGAAAACACCATTAAACAAAATGGGCATATACAACAAAAAAAACGAAGTCCGCTGTTGCCACTGCGTTAAAAAAAAAAAAAACTTGTTTAATTGAGCAGTTTTATCGACTTTGCTCCGGCACTGCCATATTTTAATTTTATTTTATCTGTAAGTTGTAATAACGAAAATCAGTTAAAGGTAACTTTACAGTTCCCTTTAGCTAAAGGCACCTTTAACTAAACCCAAGTTGTAATAATGGCCCTTAATGTACTAAAGTAAAGAATATGATGTAAATATCTAATTTCCAAAAATCGTCAAAATAAAGACATAAATCATCATATCGTCAATACGATGCTTTTGGAGCACAAAATCGTCAAATCTGGCAGCTATGATTGTAATTATAATTTAAGCTGAGTTATTTTGAAGTTAAATATTTGTTACATACATTTTAAATACTTTATATGTTTATGATTCAACAACAATAACAATATTCGCTCCGATATAGATTAACTTCCTATTTTATTGGAATATGTATTTTGAATATTTTTGGACAATTTCTTACTTGTCGACATAGTAAATTCAATATTTTTAAATAATCCTGGAGCTTAAAGAGGCTTGGCAGTTCTATAATTTGTAGGAGCTAAATAAAACAACACCATTCTGTCCAAGGTATTGAAAACATGTTCAATTTTATATAAATTAATGCACATAAAATTTAATTGTGCAATAAAGGCAATTGTGCAATTTACATACATACATACGGTGACCATCCGTCCACTATTATAGCGGACAGTCCGCTATTTTAACCTCCTGTCCGCTATTTCTTTTGCGTCCGCTATTTGTCCACTATTTTACAACACGTACCTTCTAAAAAGTATTTATTTTCCAAAATGTCCGCTTTTGTCCACTTTTTTCACTAATTTGGTAAAAAGGCTTATATTAGCTGGAATTACATATGAAATTGAGTTGGAAACTAACTAATGTTTATCATAAAATATAAAATTTTCTAGAAAAAAAAAATTATTGGAGTTGCCTAAATTCGAAATAATTGTATACAAATGGCAACTGAAACCTTACCAATAGATATAGAAGTTGTAGTTGTTAAACTATATGCATATTTTTACATTTGTATAGTTAGAGTGGAAAAATTTAAACAAATTTGTGATATAAAAAATTATTGGGACATTGTAAAACACGTTGGTTAACTTTAATGCCAGCCTTAGGGCGAATAATGGAATTGTTTTTACCATTGAAAGAGTACTTTCTTAAACAAGAACAATAGTGTTTAATTTTTTAATGATCCTTTTTCTATGTCTTGGTTATTATTTATACACCGTCAAGCTTGAGTCTTCCATAAGTATATACTGCGTTTAGAAAGTCAACATATTTAAGTGCCTGAAACTGCTATAATATTAAAAGAATTTAAATCAAAGTTAATAGAACGTCACAATGCAGTATTTTTACCACTTAACCTACAAACTTCTACATATTTCAGTTCTTCACTCAAAGGGACTTGACATAAAAATGTTTAAGAAAAAAGTTAAAAACTTTTACAGAACCTTTCACCTGAACCAATGCTGAACAAATAGAAATATGGAAACAATCAGCATCGAAACGAAAAATATTTCTTATAAAAACATACTGAAATTAGTAGATTTTTCATTTGTTTTGCTAGCGTCTAACGCACTAATAGAAAGAGTTTTTTCTATATCTAACAATATTTGGTCTTCCGAAACATCCCAAATGGGACTAGAAACTTTAGAATATCTTTTGACCATAAAATGCTATTTTGAAATGGACTGTTCGGAATTTAAAACATTTTTATCTAACAGGCCCAACGCTTTAAAAAAAATACATTCTATAGAGGAATATCAGAAGTAAATTTATACACATAAGTATGTATATAAAATATTAATTATAATAAATAATTTTTTTTTTTTTTCAATTTTATATATTTGTCCGCTTTTTTCTCATGAAAATAATGGTCACCGTATACATACATGTAACTAAGCAATTGACAAATTACTTAAAACAATTCTCGATAAAATATTTTTTTTATACTTTATACAATAGCAAAATATTGAGTTTACAGTTCGTTGTAGTTAAAACCTTGTAACAATACCTTGTCCACTTTGAGAAAAACTAATCTATACAAAATACTAAGTGCTGCTAAAGGCAAAAGATTCATTTTTAACATACCCATTTACAATGTATATACACTGAGCGCCATAAGTGAGTCAACACCCACTATAATTTTAAATTTTCTATTATAAAAAATATCCTTGTAGCACAGCAATAATTTTTACGTATTTTTTGTTTTAACATATTATAAGTAATAAATAAATGTTTTTATTTTTTGGAAATTTATTCGACTATTCTCATTTACTTTTCTCGCTATCCTAAGAAAATGAATTATTTCAGTGGTGTTTACTCACTTTTGGCGCTCACTGTATGCATATATATGTTCCTTTTACTCCTCTAGGGACCATAGGGCCGCATTCACAATGAATACGGAGAATAATTTATGTAAATTTACTTTCAATCAATTAAAATTAAACAAAAGTTCCTACTTACAGCTTACATTTTACACTTCCACATTTTAATAGGAAAACTTCAAAATAAAAACAATTATTAAAAATTTAAGCCTGGGGGGTTTAAAACATAAATTGAAAATTACACATAATTTTTGCGTAACAAGACAAGCAGAATCCAGTAAACGTGTGAAAAGCAGCTTCAATAAAAAGCTAATCAATTCAAAAAAAAAAAAACAAAAAAAATCAATTTACATGTTTTCATACTTATGTATGCACATATGCAGTATGTAGCATATGTACCTACATATGTATGTAGGTTTATACGAATTGAGCTGATATCAAGGCAATGTAGCAGATATCGAAAAATAAAAGAAATAAAATAGACTGTAGATGCCTATTGTTAAGTGTACAGTATTATGAAGAAGAAATCTTTATGTTCTGTATTAAAAAAAGATGCACAGTAGTCCGGTTGAGTAATACTTGCGGGATATAAATAAATTTCATAATACTTAATCTTCCGTTTTTGTTGCAAATAATCAAAATAATTTCAAAACTACATTATTTTGAAAAAAAAGTGTTGATTTGAAAAATATTTTCAAAATAAAAACACCAAAAATAAAAATACAAAAAAAAAATCGTAGCTAGATATTTCTTTGCATTTAAATACAGAATACGATATAAACATACAGTCGCAATAAACATTTAATTTTACATTGCTACAATACAGAAATATGTATTGTTACGCAGATCGAAACGACCTAATATCGTTTCACATAAAAAAACAACCCTGTAGGAAATCAAACTAATTTTAAAGTAACTTCAAACTGGTTTTTTAATAAGCACATCTAGTGGATTAAGTGACTTTTTCCTTGTCGCAGACTCATTATTTTAACATAGGCATGACTTTTAAGTGAACTACAAATTACTTATTTTTCAACCAATTTGTAGTTAAATAAAATATAGTTAATTTAAATATTGGTTTATACTAAATTATTTAAAAACTACTTTTTTAAATCCAATTTTAAACAGTTTTATTTATATTATGTATATTATATACATATATTTATATTTAGAAATAATTGTTATAATAGAAAAAAATTTAATTATATAAATTAAAAGAAAATTCATGTACATTTCATGACTTAAAATAAAAGTTGTAGTGAAAAGAAGTAAAATGAAAAATATAGTATACATTCGAAAGTTTGTACTGAAAGAAAATTTTGTATAAAGTATTAAAATTATGTTTTTTTTTTCCAACACAAACGTTATGAAAATGCCGTTTTTTAATAACAGCTAATGCGTTATGTAATTCTTTATCTGGGTCATCACAGAGAGGCCGAATCGCATCCATTAATGCATCAAAAACTTTTTCAAAATCCTTCAAGCGCTTTTTGCCATGAGTGCCATCAATATTTATAGCAAGAATCAATTGCAAAGATAAGATTTCAGAGATAATTTCATGGCATTGGTCTGCAAAAATGCACAAAAATTTGGAAAATGATAAAAGTAGAGAAGAATAAAAACTCACGTAAATTTGCTGATTTTCACCGATTATGATATCATTGAGCGCTTTCAGCTCCTCGAGAGTGTTTATTGGAAAAACAGTCTTAATTGCCACATTGTTTTTTCCTGTCGAACAAGGCTTTCGGTCACTACTTTTTGGGTAGACAATACTGCCATCATAGTCTCATTTTTAGTTTGAATTATCTCTTTGAGCTCCTTAATTTCGCCTTAAAATATAAATATTTATCAGAAAATCGTGATATTTTGGTAGACAAAATATATTTTAATCTTACCTGTTATTTCTGATAATTTCGCATTCATTTCAGAAAATTTGACATCAAATTGCTTCAAAACTTTATGTGAACATTGAAATAATTAATGTCCACATCTTCTTCACAATTTGTTTCACTTGCAACTTCTACTACTTCCATTATTGCAGGATCACTTTTTTTACCATTTTCTTTTCTTAATTTCTGTACAAATTTTTCTTTTTCTGCTTTTAATTTTACATTTACTTATTTTGCTTTTTTTCATTTCATTTACTTTTGTTTCTATGCAATATATTTGGTTGATATCTGCATGAGATTTAAACTAATTTGTAGTCATTTGCAAAATAGTTAATTTATAATTTGCGTTTTTATCAACCGACTATTTTATTTACTACAGGGAAGAGACAATGTGTACACAATACACACGACACAAAAACACACTACACTAACACATACAACACGATGATTAATAGTAGCTACACCAACAATTACAACGAACATGTTACAAGCAAAGCATCAACATCGGTATAAGAGAGAAGGAGATAGACAAGTAAGCGAACGCAACAACAACCAATGAGTCGCTATAGAATTTTCGAGTAAGCGAGAACGCGAACCTTCTTCTTCAAGAACGTTCGATGTACTGTTCGTGTTGGACTATGAAAGGGCAAGGCAAACCAGGCAACGAGTTAGTAGTAATTGAGTCAGTCTTGTGTGAAGTTGCGTGCGAAGTAAACAGTTGCGGTTTGATGCTTACAAAAAGGTTGTAAGCAGAGAAATATAACGAACAATCACATATTGTTATAGTTATTGTTGTGTGTGTGAATAATAGCGAACAAACAATTATTGTTGTATCGGTTAAGTGTGAACAGTGGCATAAAAGTAGTGTGAACAATAAAGAGAGTTTCATTGAAATAACACACATATTTGTTTTTACTTGGTTTGCAATTAACGAACTCAAATATAAACGTTTTTAAAAAGGTAAAAACGTAACAGTATGTATATCCAAATAAACCATGTATTTACATATACATATATGGAAAGATGTAAAATACGGTATGAATAGTTATCTTTATAATTTGTTATCGTAGCGATACATATGTATATGGAAAGTTTCTGAAATTAAAATATAAAATATATTGTTACGAAGATCGAAACGACCTAATATCGTTTCACATAAAAACAATAAGCAAAAGCTACTATCTACACTAACACATACATATGTACATCGAACCATACATACACCAACAATAACATCAGTATGAGTATGAGAGAGATGGATAACGCAAACGCAACAAGAGGCAATGACTATAAAAGGGCAAGACAAAGCAGACGAACGAGTCAGTCTTGAGTGAAGTTGCGTGTGAACAAAATAGTCGTGTTTGAAGATATCGGTTGTGAGCAGAATCAGTGTTGTCAGATTTTTTTTTACCTCCATCGCCAAAAGCTATACGCAAAATCGCCAAAAATCGCCAAAATAAAATATTCTTCATTTTTTCCAAAATAAAAATCGCCAAAAGTTTAAAAAATCATTTATATTTATTTCATGTATTATAAAGTCAATATAAATCTAATAAAAGTCTATAATAAAAAATATTATAATTTTACATTAAATTTGTACTTTTAGTGCATTAGTTATTAGTTGTCAAAATATTTTTTACAAAAATTAATTGCATAAATCTATAATATCATAAACCTCATTCTCTGCAGATTCATTTTCACTGCTTGGTATATCATACATATATTGTATTAGAATTAAACTTTTTTAACATTTTATCTGTAGGCTCAAATGAATTGCAACAATTTTTATTAACATTCATATAACTTATTATTCTTATCAATGAATATTAACGGTCATATTGAATTTTATTACGTAAGCGAGTTTTAGTGTAATTCATAATAGAAAATACCCTTTCTACGCAAGCGTTGCTGGTTGGTAAAATTAACGTATTTAGAACGGCCAATGCTAAGTCTTTAAAGTGAAATGTTCCAGCCGCATCGCAATAATTGTAAACTTGTGGCCAAAAGTTGGGATTTCACCTTTAAAGATCTCAGTCCAATTGATATATGCTAATTTTGACCATTGCAATTCGTATTCCCCTGCAGATATTAAAAATAAAGTTAATGAATTTTGAACTACCGAAAATTTTACTTGTGTTAAAGGGTTTATTGAAAATTCATTATTTGTTTTAAAAATATTTATATTTTCAGGTAACCGTTTTAGCATTTCTTTTAATAGTTTTTTTTAAGAACAAAAAACAAATTTCTTTTAAAATTTCTGCATAATATTCATTCATTTTTATATTTTTTAATTTCATATCAAATTCTGTGCCAAAATCTATTCCATTCCAATGGCAGCAAAGAATCCGGCGAATCAATAGCCAAATTTAATGAACATATTAAGTTATCCAAATTTCCATTATTTTTTAAAAATGATGGCTAAAACATTTTAGAAGAAATAATTAATATTGTTAAAACTATTTCACCATACGTGCTATCTGTATCCATATAATCAGATTGAAGTTCTAAATTTAAATGATTCATTTTATTAACTATTGGGTTAATAAATATCAGATAGTTCTTTATAAATATGTTAAACAGTCTTGTTGTTTTCAGCAGTTGAGATTAAAGAAAAGTGGTATTTTAACTCCACCCACTGCTCCAAAACTCTTCTGATGGCGGCCCAATAAGACAGCCAACGAGTCCCCGATATTTGTACAAGTTTTCTAAAATTATTCGAATCAACTCCAATGTTAACCAAATCAAAATTTTGTATTGTAAAGTACGAAGTGGGCTATAGCTAAAATAGTTGTAAATTTCCTTAAGTAAAAAGTCAGCCTTTTTGGGAATTTCACTTGAAAAAGTAATAATTGTGGATTTTCTTGTTTTATTTATTTATTTGTTAAAAATAGCCAAATAAATCGCCAACTAGTCTGTAAATCGCCAAAAAATCGCCACGTCGCCAATTGAAAATTTTGGTCGCCAAAGGCAATGAAAAATCGCCACGTTTGGCGAGAAATCGCCACATCTGACAGCACTGAGCAGAATAGCAAATAGTTGTGTGTAAAAGAAGTATAGCGAACTAAGCAATTATTGTTGTATCAGTTAAGTGTGAACAGTGGCACAAAAGTAGTGTGAACAATAAACAGAGTTTAATTGAAATAAAACACATATTTGTTTTTACTTGGTTTGCAATTTACTAACTCATATTTAAACGTTTTTAAAAAGGTAAAAACGTAACAATATTTATACAGTAAGCTTAACAATAATAAAATCTAAAATAAGAAAAGTAATGATTCTGTACCAGTAGTAAAAATCTATAATTCTGATATTTAAACCAATACTTTGCCGACCCATAAAGCCCACTGAACAGATACTGAGTCTCGCACAAAGCTTTCAAAGGCCCTTGAAACGACGTAGAGATTGTGATTGTGATTATTCAATAACCAATAAGTTCCTATATCTACTATTCCTATAGATACATACTGTGAACTATACAAATTCAAATGTGAACCGTAACCAAATAAAATGCTGAGTTCAAATGGGCCAATGATGCCTCCACTTCACAAGCCGCACCAAACAGTCACTCGTAGTAGGTGCATCTGTAAGACAAAGAGTGTGTTTTCTGAGCCCCAAATACGGCAATTTTGCTTATTAAGGTACCCAACAATATGAAACTGAGCTTCACCTGAAAAGATGATTCTTTGACAAAATCGAATGGTCATGCATATTCAACTCTTGAACTAATTGAACTTTTTAAGGCGTCATACCGAAATCTTTTCACAGCTTCAATATTTTAGGGTGTACGCAACAATGTTTCAAAAATTAAACCAGTTTCACGAACTTTACCAATAACCTCGTCCTTCTCTGCGGCCAAATTTTAAATTCTTTGTGACAGAATAGAATGACATAAGTATTGCCTGATTCAATGGTTCAAATTTATACCGAGAGATGGCCTACCTGATACAATTCATTACTACGATTTCTCTTTTCAAACTAATGCTATGTTCACACGAGCCTTCGAATTACTTCGCTCTCTGTTTTGAATTACTTATATGAATTATCATGTTCACACGACAACTTTGTAATTCCTTTTCACAGTTCTTCTTTTCTTCTTCTTTTTATTGTTAAATTATTTGTTGTAAAATTGTGTTAACAATGGAAAAAAAAGCTACAAATACTTTCAACAGGTTTTCTACACACATAGTGGCTTCCTCCGCTAATTTTTCGAATAACTTTCTAATAAATAATACTTTTTTTTAAATGTTTTTTTTGGATTCCATTATTGTTTATTGTTTACAATATTTATTTGTTTATATTTTTTGTGCTTTGACAGCTGGTGATGGCAAAAATACGATAAAATTTAAAGATTACATAGGTTTTTAAGTAATTCACAGGGTAATAAAAATTGAATTACATACAATTTGGGTAATACGCTCACAAAATTTTGTATGGCGAATAACGTAATTCAACACATAATTGGATGTTGAATTACGAATGAGAGACCGAATTACGAAAAATTGCTGGCGTGTGAACATAGCATAACACTTAGGGTTTGACTACCATTCATGCATGACATTCATTCATCTATTCGTGCATTGTGTTGAAATTAGGAAAATTGGTTGTGGAAAGGAGTAAAGACAGAAAAACATTGAGTTGTAATGTGGTTTTAAGTGAATTTTGATTGCTCACATTAGAGTTTTGTATGAAAATTCAACAAGTTGATTGAATTCAATGGGTGATTGTATACAAAGGGGGATGCATTGTATCGTCGCTATTATTCATCGTTCTGGACTCAGTAATGCAGAAAGCAACTAAAAAGTAAAAGAACTAGACCATGACAAATCTCGGTTCAACCGATTTGAGCAATAAAACGTATATATGTGAAATCTTCCTTACTGTACTGTTACGAGTCCTAAAATTATACTGCAAACGACATAATCAAGGTTTTATTTATAGTTTCGCGTGGAAAATATAAAAACTATGGAAGATGATTTCAAATAGCCCTGGACGATATCCAATGTGAAAATTGAATAGAACTTTTATGGCAACAGAATCAGTGCTACAGTTGCATATCCCGAATTGGTATAATTTAGGAGCAAGGAAAGCTCCTGCTCTTTGTTCCAAGCCGTAGGAAAATATTATCCCGTACTTAAAATCGCTTCGGTATTAACTTTTGTACGAATTATTATCTCTTTATCTTGTTGGCGATAACAAAAAAAAAATATTGATTTTATTCTATTTACGTTTTAACAAACAAAATGTAAAAGAATATAAAGAAAATTAAAAGTGGAATTAAAAATATTAAGGGCCATTATTACAACTTGCCGTTAACTAAAGAGAGGATTTTAACGGGCAGATAAATTGTTTTTCATTATTATGAGATACAAGATAATATGAGATTATAAGATAGAAGTGAGCGTTAAGCTAGAGGCAGGATCATCCTACCGGTAACTTTTAAAGTTAAGTTTATGTTTGAACTTGGGATATTATACATTATTTTCAATATGGCAACTTCAAATATAAATAAAATGAGCATATACAACAAAAACACGAAGCCCGTCGTTGCCACTGCGTTTAAAAAAAACTTGTTTAATTGAGCAGTTTTATCGACATTGCTCCGGCACTGCTATATTTTTGAAAATGTTAAATTTATTTTATCTGTAATAGCCCATTTACACTACAGCGAAATCTAGTAGATTAGATTTCAAATCTTGCTCAAAATCTAGATCGTTTACACTGGATATATTTGACAGTAGCAAGATTTCATTTTAATAACAAAAACAGCTGACTGAAATTTAAAAGAAAATAATATTTCCAAATTTAGTTTAATACCAAACAAAAATGAAAATTATAGGACATTTAGTATCGTTTTCATCAAGACCAAATAAGATCCAATCAGAAATAATGTTGGTGCAAGAAAAAACGTCAGCATTTGTAGAATATAAGATTTAAAAAATATGTAATGCAAATGTATTACTACATACTATTGCTAAATAAAGGGTCCGCCAAATAACTTTTTTTTTTTGTAAATGCTTTAAAAAAAACTACTGAATATTTTCTCAAATTTCTTTTTTTATTTGAAAGTACAACCCTTCCGGTTAATAATGGAAAATAATTTCATTCAAATGGCTCCGAGGTGGCATAATTATGCCTCTGGACCAAAATCCACACCAAACAGTGACTCGTATTGGGTGCATCGGCTTTTCAATGTATGCGTGCGGGTTTTCTGTGCCCCAAATGCGACAATTTTGCTTGTCTACATACCCGCCAAAATCAAAATGAGCTTCATCTGAAAATATGATTTTTTTTGCCAAAATCGGCATCTTGGTAAGTCGATCGCAGGCCCACTTAGCGAAGCGAAAATGCATAATCATTTATTTTCCATTATTAACCGGAAGGATTGTACTTTCAAATAAAAAAAGAAATTTGAGAAAATATTCAGTAGTTTTTTTTAAAGCATTTTCAAAAAAAAAAGTTATTTGGCGGACCCTTTAGCAGTATGGAATGGGTACATGTTTTTAAATTGAACTGTCAATTTTTTCCTATGCAGCGTTGTATTTTTAAGTACTATTTGTCAAAACACATAGTTGCATTTCTATTTTTACTAGATTTTGAGTAGATTTTGCCGAAATCTACTAAATAAGTAGATTTTGTTTTGTATGGGAAATCTAGTTAAAATCAACTAGATTTGGCTCGAAATCTCATAAGTACTAGATTTCGCTGTAGTGTAAATGGGCTATAAGTTGTAATAACGAAAATAAGTTAAAGGTAACTTTTCAGTTCCCTTTAGCTAAAGGTACCTTTAACTAAAACCAAGTTTAACGGCAAGTTATAATAATGGCCCTTAATATTTAAAAATATTTAATATTTATTCGTATATTAAAAAACAATCTTCGTTTTCACCGAGAGAGCTTATATTTAGGGTCTTATAGTGCGTTTCCATTATGAGCAAAACAACTTATTTTGCGCAAAACTAGTCTTTGTGTTTCCATTATGCCTTAATAGTTTATCTATTCGAATTTTCGAAATTACTTTGACACTTATGTTGTATGTAGTACACGTTAGTACACGTCCTCTAACCTAACCTAACCTAGTACAATGGGTCAATTCGACCTCCTTGTACTGTACTTGTCACAGTTGACAAGTACACGTCCTCTAACCTATGTTATAAACAAACAAAGAATCAAAAAAAATTGTGTTGAACCAAAAAAAAATTTTCAAAAATAATTGTAAAATCGAAAATGCAATTGAATTTCTTTCAAATTATATTTTATGTAACAATAATAATATGACAATAAAAGTATAAAATAATGTTTCAAATAAAACAGTTTTGTTCCAGCATCAATTATGTCAGTTTTTTAAATTTGTCATTCACTATTATTGGATTCCCCACAGTCGTTTTTAAATTATCGAAGTAATAAAGTGTTGCACAGAAAGTTTTCGATATGTTTTGGAGCAAAACCACTGGTTTTGAGCAAAACTAGTCTTGTGGCCCAAAACATGTACATACATATATGGGAACGCACTATTGAGCTTGGTCGAATTTAAACTTTAATTACCCACAAACCCAAACATGTTCGCACTGCTGACAAAATTACACTTCGATATACACATTGAGTCCTTGATTCACATTAATACTTTTTCACTGCAACAGCTCCCTTCAACAACTTTACTAAATTCATAACTCCAAACCATTACGCTCTCGGTATGTTACGGTTATTTGATCCTTTTAAAGGATTTGAAGGTTTTCTCTGCACTTCCATTATTCCATTACAAAACTAAATAATTTCAGTAGCTGTCGACTTCCGAAGTATTTTTGATTTTCTTTTTATTGTTCTATAAGAAGCTGTATTTATTGTGCAATTTTGTAAGAATATGTAGTCGTTTGTTTTTAGCACTTACTATATCACGTTTTGCTTGGTGCCCACATAGTTCCAGTAAATCAATTATATTTTTATTTCAAGACTTAATCTTGCCCGGCGTTTTGAATTTCATTTTTTTCATTAAAATGTCAATATGTAAGCGGTTTAGGAATTTTTTATATCGTGTTTCATTTTCACTCCTAATTTTGTTATCATTCTACTGCAATAGTTTGTTAAAATGGCTATAAAATGGAAATCAATAGAAAAAGATTTCATTAATTTAAAGCAGATGAAAATCAGTAGTTATAAAAATTAAAACTAATAAATTTTTGTTATTTCAAAATATTTTCATAACAACAGTGTATAAAAGTATTTCGCCCGTGAAAAAAAAAAAGAATGTTGAATATTGAATGACGAATTGAATCACTGTTCGTAAACGATTAATATGCCATCGGTTGTAAAAATCTCTGTTCAACACAATTTAATCTTTATTCAAAAAAAAAAAAAAATAAATAAACTATAACCTTAACTAAAACTCAACTTCTTGTTATAACTTTTGAAAATGTATGTGTGGTATTACAACATCTGTGTGTTTCAAAATAAAAATAAAAAAAAACTAAATGCTGGGTCCTTTTAACAAACGACTTCAGAAATTTATGTGCAATTTATTAGTTTATTAAATGCATCGCCGTAATGCATACTTTTATTAAATAAGAACGTTATTCATCCAGACCCAAATCACTTACTATTCTAAAGAAAAAGTCTATTTCCAATTTAAAACATTGATAGCACAGCTTCCGTACAAGAAATGAATGACCGAAACTGACACAAACAACAAGTTTTTCATACTCGTCAGTGGCAGAGTTGCATTTCTTAATAAATCAATACATCATTAGTGATAATAAAATGACTGGTCATTTGAATGTTAAACTTTAATACGTTCCCTGTCAAGCAGTTTATGAGAAAGTGTCTTTTCTAGTCCACGTGAACCATTTTCGGTACATGGTAACTACTTTAATAATCCTAATATATATTATAAATCTTTCTGTAAGTCTGTTTGTTTGTTGGTTTGTTTGTTAGCCAATCACGCCTGAACGCCTGGACCGATTTTCTTGAAATTTGGGATATAGATCGAGCCAGGTTATAGGCTATAAATTTTTTCAAAATTTTGACCGAAAGGGGGAAAAAATGGGACAAAGGGAGAAAAAATGGGCAAAAATTAGTACTTTTATGCATAAATGCTGTATTTTATCTGTTTTATAGGTAATTTTTTACGATTTAGCTTGGTTAAGTTTCCCAAATAGCTGTTGGAGGTGTTCCGTTTCAAAAGTTGAACCAAAAGGGGTCCAAAAAGGGGGAAAGGTGCGAAAAACGGGCAAATTGAGTGCATTTATATTTAGGACTTAGAGTATTCAAAAAACTGGGTTGTTTGTTAAACCGGTTTCCGAATAATTTGAAAAATTGCATTTTTTAAGAAACCGGTTTCGAAACCGATAAACCGGTTTTTTATTTATTGTTATTTTTAATGCAATATTTACCCAATATTATTTTTTTTTAATTTTTTAAACTAATCCAAACTACATAACCCGCGCAACGCCGGGTACAATCTGCTAGTTTTCTATAAATAAATATATTTTTCTTCTTTATAAAAAACCGTATATTATTCCTAAAGTTATTAATATTTAAGAGAGTTCCAACAATTAAATTTTACGTATAAACAATTTAAAATGATAATACAGTTTAGGCACAAACGCAGTTTATTGAAGCAAGGAATGAGTCAACTTACATACATACATACACAATTGGTCATTACGACCCTTCAGTCATGATTTCGACCTAGCTTCTCACACCACGTATGTTTTCTGCGTTAAATTTATATATGAGTGGCGCGACCTACAGTTTAAAGTCGACTCCGAAGGACAGATTTTAATTTTATTTTTTTTTTTGAGAAGCTCTTCATGGCAATTTTATTTACTCTCAGAGTTTTTGCCAGAAATCTGCTGAGAGGCAGTCGCCGAAGAAATATTTTTTTCATACTTCGTTTTGATGCCTGATCTGGGATACGAACCCGGGCTTTACGTCTAATAAGCCAACACACTACCTACTAGACTACGGCGACTACAAGGAATGAGTTAACTTAAAAAACTAAATTTGACTTAACTTAAAAATTAAAGAATAACAAAAAGGCGTGTGAGCAAGGTTATATACTACACTTAAAAAAAAACAATTTTTTCAAAAATAAAATTTTCTACACACTACCCGTCCTTCCTTTCTCCTATAACTATCTTTCTGATATTCCAACTCAACTCACTGCATGAGTAGTAATTTCATCGAAAAATCGATTTCAGTCAAGAGGCTCATTCCGAGAGCAATGTACTTGAGATCCAAGAATATCAATGCATCCCGAAAACGTCACTGTTTTATCAACGGCGGACGCTTCAAACTTCTAACTATGATCAAACGCTTCTTGACTAACCACGGCCAAATGACTGTTGCTGCTCCGGTAGCATTGTACATTAATTTATTCATTTAGTTTGTTTTTATTTACATTACATACGACGGGCTTCGTTGTTGTTTATATTTAAAGTTGCCATGTTGAAAATAATATATAATGTGGCAAGTTCAAACATAAACTTAACTTTAAATGTTACCGGTAGGATGATCCTCCCTTTAGCTTAACGCTCACTTCTACCATATTGTCCACTTATAATAATGAAAAACAATTTATCTGCCCATTATAATCCTCCCTTTAGTTAACGGCAAGTTGTAATAATGGCCCTAAAGGTCAGATATACTGAAGAAGATAAAATACAAAAAAAAGTCTTTTAGCTTTTAGCTTTTCAAAACAGACGTTAAACTATAATCCCCGCCAAATTGAGGCTTCACCAGATTTGTCTTTGTATCAAACCCGCATACTATTGTAGGCTGGTAGAAAAGTTGCTCATCCTGCGATTCCAAGCAGCTGCATAGGCTTATTCACGAGTTTTCTCACTAGATATGGATCGGTTGGTTTCTGATAAAGCAGTGTTCGAGTAGAACAGCAACAGCAAAAATATCTTTAATAGAAAACAAAGCTTATGTAATGCAAAAAACGTGTTAAAAAATTCCTGGATTAAAAAAACGGTATTGTTACGAGTTGTTTGAAAGGTCAAATGCAACGCTGTAGATATTAAAGCCTGAACGCCTGGACCGATTTCCTTGAAATTTGGGATATAGATCGAGCTTTTGTCGGTGCAGGTTAAAGGCTATAAATCTTGACCAAAAGGGGAGAAAAAATGGGACAAAGGGAGAAAAAATGGGCAAAAATTAGTACTTTTATGCATAAATGCTGTATTTTATCTGTTTTATAGGTAATTTTTTTACGATTTAGCTTGGTTAAGTTTCCCAAATAGCTAGTGGAGGTGTTCCGTTTCTAAAGTTGAACCAAAAGGGGTCCAAAAAGGGGGAAAGGGGCCAAAAATGGGCAAACTGAGTGCATAGCCAATCACGCCTGGAGCGATTTTCTTGAAATTTGGGATATTGATCGAGCTTTTGTCGGTGCAGGTTACAGGCAATAAATCTTTTCAAAATTTTGATCCAAAGGGGAAAAAAATGGGACAAAGGGAGAAAAAATGGGCAAAAATTAGTACTTTTATGCATAAATGCTGTATTTTATCTGTTTTATAGGTAATTTTTTACGATTTAGCCTGGTTAAGTTCCACAAATAGCTACTTGAGGTGTTCCGTTTATAAAGTTGGACAAACGGGGTCCAAAAAGGGGGAAAGGTGCGAAAAACGGGCAAATTGAGTGCATTTATATTTAGGATTTAGAGTATTCAAAAAAACTGGGTTGTTTGTTAAACCGGTTTCCAAATAATTTGAAAAATTGCATTTTTTAAGATAAACCGGTTTTTTATTTATTGTTATTTTTAATGCAAAAATTACCCAATAATAATTTTTTTTAAATTTAAAAAATGGCCACCTTTTTTGTCGAAATACATCCCAAACGATGCCTGTCTTAAACATTTTTCATTTTTTAAACTAATTCAAACTACATAACCCGCGCAACGCCGGGTACAATCTGCTAGTATTTTTATATTTTAATTTGTTTTAGGACCATTAGACTTTAACTGATCAATTTTGACATTTTGGTATGTTCTTTTTAGTATTATCATAGTGATCGCAAATTTTTGTCGGATGGTTAAATTAACACTTTTTCTACCAAAGTTGTCAAAAGACACCTTTTAAAATTTTAACTTGAAATTTATTTTAAAGTTTAATAATTTTTTCTCAGTTAATGTTTTGACAATTCGTATAATAATTGTTAAATTTGTTTAGCGTTATTATTTTCTCCAACTCATTCTGGATCAGTATATGCGTACATGATATACCAATTTCTACCGTGAGGTGTCTTTTGACACCATTACGATTTTTCTTACAGCAAAAAGAGGAAATATAAAGAAACTACACATGACGTACATTTTTTTTTTTTTGGTTTTTTCCTCTTCGTGTTATTATACCAAGCCATGGAAATTCCGTGCAATTGGAAATTCTGCGAAATGCCGCGCCATGGAAAATCTGTGAAATTCTGTTCAGCAAGTTTTCGAAAATGCCAAAAAAATTTCGGTACACTGAATTCCCCGTTATAATTTTTATATTCGATTGTTTTTTGGGAACAATAGGAAAAGGAATAGGACATGTTTTAATAATTATTTGCATCCAAACGCATAGGTGTCAAAAGACACCTTTTTGTCGAAATAGGTATACACAAAATCGTGGTAGAAATAGTGTTAAATGAGTTCAGGTTATGTTCTCCCTTTCTTCATAAAATGTTAGTTTTAACTAAAAACGTGGAAAAATTGTTTTTTTTTTTTGCGGGAAACAATGTCGCACTATATCGACCCCTTTGCGCGAAATTATCGTATGTTACAAAAACCAAATTTTACAGGACAGCCATTTTTCTACTTTTCTCTGCTTTCGCTTGCAATATCAAAATGAAAAAATACATGTGCGTAGATAATTAACTAATATAACTACACCTAAAAATATTCCGGTGGAAAAGTTCAAGTTTTCCTACAAAGACGTATTTTTGGCACATACGATAATTTTATTCACAACATTTCGTAGATACGTGTGTAGAAAATGACACTTACGATAACATTTGTCAGTGTTAGAAATAAATTGAAACAGAGATTTATTAGTGGATTTATGTATTTGTTTATTATTTTTTAACTTAGAATGGTACAAAGTAATAAAAAAATGTAATCAATATTTAACAGAAGCATGAATTCATTAAAAAAAACTAAAAAAAACAATAATAATAATAAGTGAGTTAATCTTCTTCGCGTACAGAATATTTTAAATTTAAATACTCATTGTGGTATTTTGGCGGTATGCTATTTTTTAAACATAGATTTTTCAAATCATTGAATTTTTGCAAAGAGATAAATAAAGGTGAATTATACAACTTTTGTAACTTAAAGGTAAAATTAAAGTTATTTATAGTTTTTTTAGTGGAATTGTCGGAATATCCGTAAATGAGTTCAATTGATTTTGATTTTTTGTCTAATAAAGCTGTGCGAACTTTATTTTTGTTTAGTTTAACTTTGTTTGGTAGTAACAGATTTGCAAAGGACTTCCAGTTTTCAAACTCTGCGCGGCCTATTTCAATTCAGTTGTACCCCAATGGATTAGTTCGTGCATTGCGAATAGCTGTGGGCCAATCACTTGGCACCAAAATGGTACGCCTGCGTACAAATGATTCAATTGTGCTATGAACAGAATCAACTGGCATCATTGTATGACCGGGAAGTAAATATGTTGTTATAATTTTTTCAACGAAGTTTAACAAATTTAAAAAATGTTTCAATGTAGCTAATACAGCCTTGTTGCGGTTTTGACCAGTGCAACTGTCGCAATATAGGGCTATGTCTTTAACTGTCTTTCTTTGGTCTACGATTATTAAATACTTATACAGCGCTGTGGAAATTTCATTGCAGCCATCACGCTCACCCCACAAATAACAATAGCTACTTCTAGTGCCGTTTTCATAAACACTGAAATTGTAGTAGGCGTGAGTAAAAAAGGGTTATATTATTTCCGAATGGAGTATTCAAAACTTTTTGCAAATCGAAGCTGGCGCAAACAACTCTAGAAACATTTTTGCTTTTATTTTGATCTCTTAAAAAATTAGCCTTGGCCTCATCTTTGTCTTTTATTTGCATCCTATACTCATTGGAATTCTGCAAAAGATTTTTTTCCTCTTCATCTAGATGTTTAATATTTTCGCAATTAGTGCACTTATCTTTTTTTGGCAAATGAAAACCTATATTAAAATCTTTTTGGAAAACCTGTCTGAAAACCCAATTCGACACAATGCAGTTGCTGAGGTTCCTATCGCTCATATATTGAGTGTAGCACCTATAAAGGGTTTGCTTGTTTTGAAATTCTTGTGGCAAATAAAGCGAGCAATTCCCTTTACTTTCAAATTCCGACTTAGAAAGAAATATGTAGTAAATATTGTAAAAACTACAATATGCAAAATATTCTTCATTGGCAGATACGATAAAATCGCTCACAAGAAAAAATGGAGTGTAACATACGATAAAGTATTCAATCAATTTTTGGAGCAACAAAGTGGAATTCGCCTACAATATTTTGTCAGGTGACGTGTCTTTGAATGTAGAACAAGATTGCATCAAAAACTCAATTTCAAAAAAATTGGCATATACGATAATTTCGCGCAAAGGGGTCGATATGTCACACTGCATACCTTATTTTTCCCACCATTTATAATTAATATTTTGTAATATACTTTTCCTTGTGGCCCTTTTACATACAGTGTTGTAGCCAGAATTGTATGTGTACAGTGACCATTATTTCTATGAGAAAAAAGCGGACAAATATATAAAATTGAAAAACAAAAAAAATTCATTTATTATAATTAATATTTTATATAAAGATTTTTAAAATACAGACATAAATAAATAGGTACAAATAATATACACAAACTTAAATTTATACATATACAGTGGTGGCCTTAAAATTAGAAACGACTTAGCAACATGTATGTTTGTTAATTTATTTTCAAAACTTTGTTACTAATTTTAAAACTAATAGTTAAAAAAGACAGTACAACATGTTAGCTTTAAGTTTAAAATAAAAAAATTCACAGCATCAATATCATTTTTAAGAAAATTAGCTAAAAGCAAAAAAATACCAATTTTAGGTTGCTCATATAGTTAGAAACAAAAAGTAAGTAAAACATTTAATGGGTATATTCGTTAATATTTTGTCGGATAGCCCTTGTTTTGAACAACATCTGCAAATCTTTTCAGCAAATTTTGTACCAAACGTCGGCATGTTTGTACTGATATGTTTTGCCAGCTTTGCTGCACCAGCTGAAACAATTCATCGTTATTTCGAGGATTTTTGTCCTTAAGATCTCTTTTAACAATTATTTGAAACCCCAGCCAGGAAGCCTAGAGCCAGAAAAACCACTACAGCAGAAGACAGAATTATTTGTGGGGCCAGTAAGAGAAACCCTTTCCTGTCTTCTCGTGGAATAAAGGCTGAAATTGGGCAAAACGTAACGTCAGAAATATCCACACGGACAATAAGAAGGCGTTTACAGGTGGACGGATGGTCACCGTATGTATGTGCAATAGAGACCAATTGATTGTTTTACTGGCATGGGATGCACAATGGAGTATTTTGTTGTTTACCTTTTCCTTCTTTTTACCTGTTTTCGACATGAAATTGCCGTCAATTGAGAAAACTAATTGTTATTTTAAAGTTCGTTGACTCTTTCGGGAGGGATGGAATGCATGCAAACAAGGTAAAGTTACTGACTGTGGCCAACATGGCGACCACCAGGACGATCCTTGCCTTGCTGTATTCAAGTTGACACGCAGCCTCCTCGTGGCCCCTCCTGGATGGCATTCTAGCACCCGCTAGATGTTAACTAATGCGTGCAGCGAGGTCCAATCCCCTGGACGTTAAATTCGGGTTGTGCGTAGGGCTTGGAGCCCTTTACAGGGTGCTGACATCACTGCCATACAGGAAATGCGATGGATAGGACAAGGATGCAAAAGGTTAGCATCTTGCGATGTGTATTACAGCTGCCATGTTGATAAGCACGAATTCGGATGCGGATTTGTGGTTAATAAGAGACTTCGTCACCTTGTCTCTGGGTTCACGCCAGTGAACGAAAGAATAACCACAATCCGCATCAGGGCAAAATTCTACAACATCAGCCTAATTTGTGCTCACGCCCCGACGGAAGATAAGGACGATGTGGTTAAGGATGCCTTCTACGCTAAACTCGAGGACGTATACGATAAGTGCCCGGCCCATGACGCCAAAATCGTCCTCAGGGATTTTAATGCGAAGGTCGGGCGGGAAGGTATCTTTGTCCCCACTGTCGGACAGTTCAGCCTCCACGCGAACACTACCTCCAATCGTATGAGGCTGATCGATTTCGCCGCGGCACGTAACATGGTAGTTTGTAGCACCAGGTTTCAGCATCTCGACATTCACAAGGCCACTTGGATGTCCCCCGATCGATCAACATCCAACCAGATCGATCATATTGTAATTGACGGAAGGCATGTATCCAGTGTACTAGATGTGCGCACATTTAGAGGTCCAAATATCGACTCGAACCACTACCTTGTCGCAGCCAAGTTTGGATTGCGCATTTGCGCCTCGAGGACTGCACGCTCTAGTGCATTGCGAAAGCTGGACGTTAAGAAGCTGCGATCACAAAGGACAGCTGAGGCGTTCTCCGTTCAACTCTCGGATAAGCTCCGTCGTTGTCCATCTAATCTCAACGACATTGGCGGATTGTGGGCCAACATCTCCCACTCCTTGCGCAATACTGCGAAAACAGTCCTTGGTTTCGATCGCCCACCCCAACGAAATCAATGGTACGATGAGGAGTGTCGCGAGGCAGCTGCAGCGAAAAACGCCGCGTACAAAAAACGTGCAGTCGGCCGCTACGCGAGCCATTGTCGAAAACTACAGAGAGAGGAGAAGGGATGAGAGACGCCTTTGCAGACGCAAGAAGAGGGAGCAGGAAAGGCGTGAGCGTGAGGAAGTCGAGATGTACAGATGTAGGAATGACGCTCGAAAATTCTATCAAAAGGTTAAGTGTCTGACCGAGGCGTATAAGCCCGGAGCGTCTTCCTGCAAGGATGAGAATGGAAACCTGGTTACAGATCCGCAGGGGGTTCTGAGGTTGTGGAGGAAACAACTCTCTACTCAGCTGCAAGGCGATGACGACATCAGTACCGCCTCAAGAGATGATGTTCCGAACCCAATCGATGATGACGGCGTGGAGATCCCGCCGCCTAGCCATGAAGAGGTTAAAGTCGCGATTATGGCGTATTGTGTGAACGACTGAAGCCACTCGTCAAAACACTGATTAGACCTTATCAGTGCGGCTTCAGACCTGGCAAGTCCACCATCGACCAGATCTTCACACTACGCCAAACCCTGGAGAAGACCCACGAAAATCAAGTCGACACACACCATCTTTTTGTCGACTATAAGGCTGCTTTCGATAGCCCCATAAGGGATCGTGTTTTTGTCGCAATGTCTGAGCTCGGTATACATGCGAAGCTGATAAGGCTATGCAGAATGACGTTGAGCAATTCCTGCAGCTCGATCAAGGTAGGAATGGACCTCTCCGAACCTTCTGATACCGTGCGAGGTTTCAGACAAGGCGATCCCTTATCATGCGACCTCTTCAACTTCGTCATGGAGAGTGTTCTGCGAAAGGCGGGAGTGCATCGCAATGGCACTATTTTTCAAAAAAGTGTCCAGTTGCTTGCGTACGCTGACGACATCGACATCATCGACGCTGACGACATCGACATCATAGGGCGTACCAAGCGAGATGTCACTGCTGCCTTTAGTGCTATTGAACGCGAGTCTAAGAAGATGGGTCTGGCAGTAAATGAGGGCAAAACAAAGTATACATATGTTATCGACAAGTAGAGCCGTGTGGCGTATTGAGTCTCAAATTACGGCCGATAACTATACTTTTGATACAGTCAAGGAATTCATTTATCTTGGCTCCGCCGTTACCACCGAAAATGATGTCAGTCTGGAGATCAAGCGCAGGATTACTCTTGCCAACAGGTGCTACTATGGTCTCAATAGGCAATTGAGTAGCAGAGACCTCTCTCGTAAGACAAAGCTAATACTCTACAAGACGCTCATCCTACCTGTGCTTCTTTATGGCGCAGAAGTATGGACCCTATTAAGAACTGATGCAGCAGCCTTGAGAGTATTAGAGAGAAAAGTCCAACGTAAGATCTTCGGTCCAGTGCGAGTTGGCGATGATTTTCGCATCCGATTCAACAGTGAGCTGTATGAGCTCCTCAACAACATAGACGTTGTACAGCGTATTAACATCCAGCGGCTGCGCTGGCTCGGCCACGTCGTTCGAATGGAGGAGGATGCTCCGGCGAGACGGCTATTTGATGCGGGGATCTGCGGAAGTCGGCGAAGAGGACGACCTTGTATCCGTTGGAAGGACCAAATCGAGGAAGCCCTGTCATCGATTGGTGTGACCAACTGGCGTAGGCGCGCAAGAAGCAGAGGCGCCTGGAAGGATGTGTTGCGGCAGGCCGAAATCCGTTAATCGGGTTGTTATGGCCAATTAAGTAAGTAAGTGACTCTTAAACTCTGTGCTACTGTATCTTTCCTATTCTAGTCTACTCTATGACTTCCTCAAAAGACCAAATGTTAGTTTAAGATACCGCCAATGACGTTTTGTTTTAATAAATAAAATGTCACAGCTTGCCTTATTCACTTCAAAACTCTTACTAGTCTTATTAACTCAGTACACTAGAGCCCCGACTTGCGTCGATCCGATATGCGTCGTTTCGATTTGCGTCGCTTAAATTTAGCCGAATTTGAAGGAATGGAAGAGGATGACATTAATGAACTTTTACTGTCTCACGATGAGGAGCTTGATAATGAAAATTTATTATCCATTAATATTCAGCATGCTTTAGAAGATGATGTTATGATAATTGATAATACATTAGGGGAAAAAAAATAACATTCTCCAATATTTCGAAAGCTATGCAATTAATTTCCCATGCATTGGATATATTTTCTGAAAACGATCCTGACGAAAATCGTAGCGAGGGCGTAGCAGCGTCTGCTGACCAAGCCATTAGTTGTTACAAGAAAACATATCAGCAAAAAAATCTCTAAAAATTCAACAAACCTTTTTGTTAACAAACCTGTAAGACCACGTAATCAAATGGAGTGTTGTTGATTTGAATTTATTACCTGAAGAAAGCACTACATAAACTAAACAAAGCACAATTTCTTCTTTAAAATTTATTTTCTTATAAATGAATTTTATTGATTTTTGTTAAGTTTTTTTGTTAATTTATATTTTTGCTATTTCTTTATAATAATTAGAGAGAACTTTACTGAACTTAATAAAATAATGAAAAATGTTTTCATAATTCTGTTTTATCCGAAATATTAAGTTTTTTTGCTTCATTTTGATGAATTTCAATGCATTTGTATAGAAAAATTTGATTCGATTTGCGTCGTTTCGATTTGCGTCGCAATTCTCTGGTCCCCATTAACGACGCAAGTCGGGGCTCTAGTGTATATACAAATATTTACTTGTACATATGTATATGAAAATTCAAATTAAATTGATCTACTATATCAGCAAAGTACATGAAGTTTCAGTCCATTAAGTGAGAGAAGAAAGTGGTTTTAAATTATATGTATATATTTATAAAACTTATAATTAAATGAAAAAAGGGTAAAAAGTAATAATAAAAAAAAAAAGAGTAAAGACAAGAGATAAAAGAAGAGATTTGTGGAACACAGTTCAACAATAATTTAAGTTTTTATTTAATATTTACTACGTAAATAAAATTGATAAAAAGCTTTTGTTACAAGCCAAAAAAATATTGCAAGACTTTCTGAAATAATTTCCAATAGTTTTGTGTGACAGTTTTTGTTAAATAAAACAAGTTTGGAGGGTTCGAGGAATATAAAAAAAATTATTCTGTTCTACTCAAATAGATGTCATCATTTATATAATGATTTAAGAAAATATCCAACTAAATTTCAACAATATACCCGAATGAAAATTGAAACCTTTGATTACATTCTGGACAAGATAGGTGTGAAACTAAACAAAAACTGGACAAATTTTATTACGGTGCCAGTAACTTCTTGCGAAAGATTGATAGTGACTCTGAGGTAAAATAATTCTTTAATCCTTTGTTTAATTTAATTTTATTTCATGTAATAATTTGTATTTATAAAAAACTATTTATGTATCGAGTCAGTATAATAAATTGACGTCTCCTTTGCTGTTTGCATTTGGTCCAATGATGGCTCACTTCCAATTTGTATGGAGGCAAATGATGAAGTGGCTCGTTCGCTTGCGATTTCAATTGGCACAATTGTGCTGGACTGAAAATGTCCTGATGTGCACAAATCAATTGAGTACACGTTCTCAGAGGAGGTGCTAATTGGAGAGGAAATTGTTTCATAGCGTGAGCGTTTGTTGTGCAGTTCTGGCAAACTGTTGCCTTTGCCATACACATATTTGTACAGTGTATTTTGCAATTCCATCCTGCATAAAAATTTTTTTTCCGGCTACAATTTCCGAATATGCGGCAGTAATGTTAAGAAAAAGGCCTCATCTTCGTCGAATACTGTTTTTTTCTGAATTTCTTTTCTCAAGCAAAAGTAATTTTTTTATCTATTTCTAACAGTTCTGCACTGCTGCTGTTCGCAGTCCGTTTCCTCTTTGGGCATGATTCATTGTTTGTTTCAAAGCTTTCATACATTTCCTCACTTTCCTCAACTTGTGATGTGTTGTGGATGTCTTCATTTGCATACTCCTCCACCTGACTATTCTTAAATTCATTTATGGAAATTTAAAAAAAAAAATATTTAAATCTTTTTAATCATTTTTCCTTCAATATAATCATTTATATGTTCCCTTATGTACTTAATTTTAATATTTTAATTTAGTGAGTTTATCCTTAAGTTAGTTAAATAGGCTACACTTACGTTAGATCGACAAACATGATCTGGAAACCATTTATTTTTTTTTTAGTTTGGTTAAATAACAATAATACTTATTATGTAAGATTATTATCGGCCAAATGAAGTTTTTATTTTCAATATGTCGTCATAGAATTATTTAGCTAATATGGCCCAATTTTCTTCTATGCAAATAAAAACAACTTTTTATTCCATATTTTTTCCCGACGTTTCGTGAATTCTTTGTTCACTTTATCAAGGGAGTTTTTATATGTAATATTAATGTTATTTTACATACATACATAAAATTAATTAAATAACAAAAAATTTTTTAAAAATTAAAAAACTTAATATGAATACAATATTTTCTATCTTCACTTTTTTAAAAGTCTAAGACAAGCAACTATTATCCCTAAAATGAAATCATAACGGAAATAAAATCAGGGCTGGAATGGCCCTTTTTGGTTTAGTTTTTAGCACTTTTAGCTCTTTTTACAAAAAAAAAAGGATTTTTTAATGATCTGGCATCGTTTTAGAAGGAATAATATACAAAATATATCTTTTTGTGCAACTGTTAGTTTCTTTAAACATTAACATATTAGCTTAAATTGCGGGAATTCCCTCCATTTACTTGCCTTTAAATATACCGTCGAACCAGAAGCTAGTTTAACACATTTATTATAGTGAATTATTAAAGTGAATAAAAGAAAAAAAACTGAAATTTTTTATGAAAAAATATTGATTTCTTGGCAAACACCAACTTAAAGAAATTGAGATTGAATTTGTTAACAAGCAAGTGTAACTAAATTGTTTTATACAAATTGAAAAAATTTTGAGGTAAATAGATTTTATATTATTAATTATAATAAGGTGTTAATATTAACATATGTAAACAGTTTTAGATGGAGCGTTACCAACAAAAATACCGTAAAGCATGGGAATCTGAACCATCGTTTAAAAAATGGATAAGGCCATCCAAAGACCCATCTAAAGTTTTATGCATATATTGCAAAAGCGAAATAAATGCCCAACATTTCGATTTAGTACGTCACAACGTAACTAAAAAGCATAAGAAATGTATGGAACCCTTTAACGACATATCACTTTCGCAGCCACAAATCTCTTTTTCACCAGGAGTTCCTACTGAAAAGCAAAGAAGCCAAGCGATGCTTGCTCTTTTTACAGCCGTTCATACACCATTTCAATCAATGGATCACCTAGGTAAAATGTGTTGCAAAGTATTTTCAGACAGTAAAGCAACAAATATTAATCTCCATCGTACGAAATGTTCAAACATTATTACTAATGTTTTAGCTCCTCACTTCATCGATGAACTTTTAGATGACTTAAAAAATTCATACTTTAGCTTGATCTTGGACGAGGGTTTGTATTAAAAAACTGTTTTATATTTTACTGTATGTAGTTTTACAACTATTTGTATTTTTCAGGAACAGATATTTCGATAGAAAAATTACATATCTGTCATTGTTACGGCTGTAACTAAAAATATCGTGAAGACAGGAGGTTTGCTTTAAACAGTATCTGTACCAAGACTTGGCTTGTGGCTCGTTTATTTCTATGTAAATTTAAAATATTAGAATAATTACAATACATTTAATTTTATATACTCACCGCAGTTTTGCACCTCCTTCTTCAACAATAGACGGGCTTCGATTAAATATAAATTTAACTTACATCTAATTTACAAGTTGCAAATAAATAAGAATTCAAAAGAGAGTGCAAAAAGGCGGTTTACAAACAAACGTCAAATAAAAACACAAAACAATAATTCACAATAACAAAATCAGCTGTTCATGTGGAACTTATTAGGGCGCTCCGTAACACCCCCACCCCCGTGGAGCGATCAGCTTCACCATCATCTAGATAAAGAACAGCTAACTTCGAAACAGCTCGTTGTAACTCTCCACTTGAGGTTTTCACATCTGCTTTCCGAACAACTCCATCAGCTCCAGTGTACAAACGTATGACCAAACCTCGCCGCCATTGATGTCTTGGAATGTTAGGATCGCATATAAACACAACATCACCTTCTTTTATTGGCCTTGTAGGCTCGCACCACTTAACTCTTCTTGTTAGAGTCGGCAAATATTCCAACACCCATCTTTTCCAAAACCTATCTCTTAAACATCTTACAATGCGCCATTGCTTCTTCAGTTTGAATATGTTATCATCTGGAACTTTAACTGGAGAAGTCTCAGCTATATTAGGCGCTCCTAGAAGAAAATGGTTTGGAGTGAGTGGTTCTTCATCATGTGGACTGACGGGCAAATGAGTCAACCGTCTTGAATTAATGATATTTTCAGCTTCGATGAGTAGGGACTGCAATACGTGTTCTTTCGGGGATTCATTATTTAGTGTTTGACGTAAAACCCGTTTGACACACTGCACCATTCTTTCCCACACTCCGCCCGCGGAGGGGTTTGCTGGACAATTAAATACCCACTCAACACCCTTTGAAGACAATAAATGCTGAATTCTTTCGGCTTCAAAAACTTCTTCAAAGCGCTTAGCCTCCTCGTTGGCACCCACAAAGTTTTTTCCATTATCGGAACGAATCCTAACTGGAACTCCTCGACGGTTCATAAAATTTTTCAAGGCAATGATGCAAGAATCCGTTGATAAATCGTAGGCTACTTCAAGATGAATAGCGCGTATAGTTAAGCAAGTGAACAGTGCTACCCATCTTTTTTCAGTTCTACGACCAATACTAACATTTAACGGTCCAAAGTAGTCAAGACCAGTGTATTTAAATGGAGCAATATAAGGCTCAAGTCGATCCACAGGTAGTGGTCCCATGACTGGAGTAACAGGAAAAACATTTACTAATAACACATCTCAATAGACTTCTTAACTGAGGAATCCAAAATTTTTTCCTTATTTCACAAATCGTGGCTTCATGATTCTGGTGCTTCATTTCACTGTGATAATTCATTACGACAATTTTTGTGAAGTAGTGGTCTTTAGGCAAAATAATCGGCCGTCTAGTGGTGTACGGTAGGCTGCTGGCCGCATCGATTCTTCCATACACCCTAAGTAAACCATCTTCGTCGATATATGGCAGCAAATTAAATAAATTATTGGCTTTTGTGACTGGCTGTCCTTTTTTGATACTCTTAATGTCTTCAGAAAATGATTCTCCTTGAACTACCCGGCATAAGATTTTTTCGGCTTCTTCTAAATTTTTGGCTGTTATTCCATGTCGATCTAAATCACTGTACCTCTTACGACATAAATTTATAAATCGAAGCATGTATGCGATCGTTCTTTTTAATCGGCTATAAGAAGAGAAACGTTTAATATTTATAAAATCATTGTTCAAGATTAGAAGTGAGACCTTTGGGCGAATTTCTTCCTCATCATGATCCTCAGGAGGGGGAGTAATATCGTGATTCGGCCATTTATCTTCATGTTGTTTTAAAAACTTAGGTCCATTTAACCATCGGCTTGATTTAGAAAAATCAATATTATCGTAGCATCTAGTGGCATCGTCGGCTACATTGTCTCCGGTAGAGATCCATCTCCAATTTTCTATATTAGTTGACGCCAATATTTCAGCGATTCTATGAGCTACATAAGGTTTGTAGCTTCTATGTCTACTTGAGATCCATTTCAAAACGTTTTTTGAGTCACTCCACAAAATAGTTAGGCTTGGCACTATCTTGTGTTCGCTAAGCACATTTTGTTTTATCCTAGTTCCCAGAACGGCCGCCTGTAATTCAAGGCGAGGAATTGATGCTTTATTTAGAGGGGCACATTTCGTCTTTGAGCATATAAAACTGACACCAATACTACCATCGACTGAAATAAATCTCCAATAAGCCACGGCTGCAAAGGCTTCCTCACTAGCATCTACGAATATGTGCAACTGGATTTCATATGGCTTTCCTTGGGGGAAGTAAAATCGTGGTAAACGAAAATTAGAAATGTTTTTCAGTTGTTTACGCCACTTCTCCCATGATGTATTGATATCGTCTGGAATCGGTTCATCCCATCGGAGGGCACGTTTCCATGTATTTCGTAGTATTACTTTAGCCCCTACAATATAATGATTTAAAAATCCCAATGGATCAAATGTCGACATGATAATACTTAACATTTGGCGTTTTGTTGGCTTGTCATTACCGGAAATAATGTCCTGACTAACATTTTTAAATTTCAAATCAAACGTAAAACTGTCTGAGACAGATTCCCAATAGAGACCTAAAACATTCTCTACGCCCTCATTGGCTGGAATAACTTTGAGTGATGAATTTCCATCTAGCGCCTGGATAACATCATTCGAATTTGAAGTAAAGCCTCTTAGATCAAATCCTCCGTCTTTGTGAATATTCTTCACTTGTAGTGATACTTCAATGGCTTCTTCAACAGTATCAAAGCTGTCTATAAAATCGTCCATATAATGATGTTCACAAATGGCTTCTATCGCTCTTGGATTGCAATCTGTATGCTCTTTGGCATTTTTCTTCATGACATAAAGAGCAGAACACGGTGAGCAGGTAGCTCCAAATGTCATTACCACCATTTCATACTCATCACGCGCGGAATTATAATTACAGTTTCTCCATAAAAACCGTTGAGATATTTTATCACTCGGTTGCATCATTACCTGATGAAACATTTCGCAAATATCTGCAGTAACAGCAATTTTTCCAGATCGAAAACTGTAAAGTGTGGTTGTTAATGACGAAATATACTGAGGACCTTTTAATAAATTATCATTCAAGGAGATTCCATTTACTTTGGCAGCGGCATCAAAAACAAATCGCAATTTTCTTTTCTCCTTGTTAGGGTTTATAACTCCAAAATGAGGTAAATACCATTTTTTATCTGAAGTCAGGTGGATATCTTCTGGCGGCACTTTACGGACGTATCCCTTTTCGATATAACTATTTATTACCCCACTATAGGCAACATAAAGGCTTTCGTCACGTCGCAACTTTTTCTCTAAACTTTCAAGACGGTTTAATGCCATTGAGTAACTATCTGGGAGATTTACTAGATCTTTTTTCCATAAAAGACCCGTTTGGAAACGTTTGCCAACGCGCTTTGTTGATTCATGTAATATTCTATTCGCTCTAATGTCGTCTTCACTCTGAATTGGAGGAGCGGTTCGTACACCCATATTTTCAATATTAAAATAATCTTCAACCATCTTGTGGATCTCTTCCTCCTCTTCAACACGTACGAAAAGGCATGAATGAATTGAAGGTGATACTGATTTACACGGACCAAATACTACCCATCCTAACTCCGTATTACACGCAAATGGTCCAGCAGAATTGTTTATATTTACATCAGATGGCAACCCCAAGCTGACGTGGTCTAAACCAATTAATAATTTTGGAACAATATTTGTATAAGGTTTAATAAAGTTCGACGGCGCATCTTTAAATATTTGTTTTATCTCACATTCCGTTAGGCTTTGCATTGGTAAATTTAAATTTGATACGGCATACACATTTTTGAGGAGATGAGTTTTATTCTTTCCGGTACCGCTTAATCGTATATTGAACGTAAACGACGGCTCCCTTGCTGACCGGCCACCAAACCATTGGAGATTTAAATTATTACTTTTCCCACGTACACCTATATATTCTGCGATTTCCTTGTCTAGCATAGTTATGGAGGAACCATCATCAAATAGGGCATAAATATCTACACTGCGGTTTTCACCATAGAGGGTAACTGGCAGTACACGAAACAGCAGTTTTTTATTATCATGGAAACAGCTTAAAACGTCATGGCTGGGCTCACTACTATTATTGTTATTTGACTGTGCTGGCAAGGGAACACTGGGTGTATCTTCATGAAGTAGTTTATTGTGTTTACGTTGGCAGCCTTCTACTGGGCATACTCTCTTTCTACGGCACTCCCGAGTCGAATGTCCTATATTTAGGCAAGAGAAACACGCGTGAATCTTTTTTACCATAGTCCAACGTTCTTCCACTTTAAGATTTAGGAATTTGCGACAGTCATATATTTTATGGTTTCCTTTGCATACAGCGCATAGATGAATCTTTTCTATTGCATGTAGCACTCTGCGCTTTGGTTCATTATTAACATCTTGCACTAAACATATTAAATTTGCCACTTCACTTAACCAGTCACTAAAATGTTCAATTGTTGGATATGGGTTAATATTTACTGCGACTTTAGCCCACTCCAGTCTCTTACTCATGGGGAGTTTTGAAATAATCTCCTCTAAAAGCGTTGGATTAGCTACGTGTTGTTGACCATTCACAGATTTAAGAAACACTGCTAAATTTTTCACTTTAGTTGAAAATGGCACTAATTTAGGTAAATTGTTTTCATTAATATAGGGTAATTCCTTCACTTTTTTCAACTGGCTATGAATCAACTGCTCAGGTCTTCCAAAGCGGAATTTTAATTGATCAAGAACCGCATTAACATTGTCAGGGTGAATAAGGAGCGACTTTACGATTTCTTTTGCTTCACCCTTTAAACATTTTTGAAGCCTTTGGTTATTTTCAAAATTATTGTAACCGTATGCTGCTGTTGATTGTGTATAAGCTGTGAAAAATAATGGCCAGTCTTCTGGTTCACCGTTAAACTCCGGTAAATCCTGTATTTTTCTTGGCATCATAAATGCATTTGCTCCGTTAAGGGTACCGTAAGCATTTAAATTGTTTGTTGTATGTTGCTGGTGGCTGGAGACTATGTTTGAGGAAAACGACGGCGTACAGTTATTATTATTAAGCGGTGTATATGTGTTAAAAGTAATTGACGCTGCTTGCGGCGACGGAGCAGCGCTGCCTTCTACGGTATGTTGAGGGTGTGTATATGTTCGCGGATTACGGGGCTCTAACGTTGTTGTGTTTGTACATTCAATGGCGGGGCTATTTGGCATACTTATTAAGTTGAGGTTATGGTCACTTATCGTTTGAGTTGTCTCCTGTGAAGCAGATTCTAATTGTTGACACTTACGTCTACTCTCGGCAAGTTGAGATTGGGTTTCCGAAAGCTGGCGTTTCAAATATTGCATTTGTTTTTGCCAATCTGTCGAGAGGACGTTACCCGATGTTGAAGGCTGCATATTTATTTGGGTTGCTTCATTTGTTGACTCCGGTGCCTTAGAAGCACTAAGGGTACTCCTTTGTTGGTTTGAACTGGCTTTTTTACTTATGTTCGCTGTCGGGGCATCAGTGCTGGCGGCAGAAGCACTAAGATTAGTCTGGCTGGCTGGTCTGGATGCTGGCTGCATCTTCTCTTGTTCAGGTTGGTCAGATGTTGCTGTATCTGCACTAGTTGAACTTCTTAAAAGTGGTGGGCTGCGAACTATCGGTGGAGGCATTTATTCCAAAAAAGTTTATTTCCTTTACTTGCAGATTTACTGGTGCTGGCGGCAGCTCTTGTAATTCTTCTTTTTACAAGAAATGTAATAAATCGCAAGTAAAAATGCAATCAAAATTGCGAAATAAAAATGTTACGGCTGTAACTAAAAATATCGTGAAGACAGAAGGTTTGCTTTAAACAGTATCTGTACCAAGACTTGGCTTGTGGCTCGTCTTGTGGCTCGTTTATTTCTATGTAAATTTAAAATATTAGAATAATTACAATACATTTAATTTTATATACTCACCGCAGTTTTGCACCTCCTTCTTCAACAATAGACGGGCTTCGATTAATTATAAATTTAACTTACATCTAATTTACAAGTTGCAAATAAATAAGAATTCAAAAGAGAGTGCAAAAAGGCGGTTTACAAACAAACGTCAAATAAAAACACAAAACAATAATTCACAATAACAAAATCAGCTGTTCATGTGGAACTTATTAGGGCGCTCCGTAACAGTCATAGATAAAAAATTAATCAAGAAAAACTTGGTAAAATTTACGAAGAGTTTAATTTATGAAATAAGGGCAAAATTACCACCAAGCTTTCAAATTTTGGAAAAAATTTCTGCATTTAGTGTAACAAATATTTTCTCTAGTAATATAGAAGATACGAAAGTTGTTATTATAGAGTTTATAAACAACTATAAAGAAATTGAGGAACTTGTAAATTGTATACAAAATTTAAAACTATATAAGTGGAAAAATCTGGATAGAACTGATAGTTTTTGGATCGAAGTCAACCAATTTAAAAACTCAACAAACGAAAATCAATTTGGAAAACTTTCATCTTTTGTGTTAAGACTTCTGACACTGCCCTACTCAAATGCAGAAGTAGAACGCACATTTAGCGTTATGAATTTTTTTTAAATAAAATAAGGAACAGAATGTCATTAAATACATCTAATTGCTTAATTCATATAAAGTATGGATTAAAACGAAAAAAATGCTGCTGTTTGGACTATCAAATACCAGGAAATGTTTGCCTAAAAATTAATTCTAACGAAACCTACAAAAAGTCAAAATACTTTATCAAAACTGTTTTGTGGACTGATGAGGAAGAAGACAATACAATTTTGTACGAAAACGATCAATCAAATGTTTGCTTTTAATGACATTTTTTACCCCCACCTGGGTAACAATCTTGTCGCGATGTGGGGGCTTAAGTGTACTTCGATTCATTCTGTGACCCAGCGTGAGTTGGAGTGCATGACTAAAGGTTACCCTAATATCGTGGGAAGACTCTCTTTCGGATCGACGTCATGCTTGATCTTTTCGAACCGTCGGATCACGTATAGTTTTCTTTTTATACCCCTAATCCGGAGTGTAAAGCGACCCGTGCTTATCGGATGGTTTGCAGTCGGGGGTCTAATCCGACTGTATTATAACGGAGCCTCACTGATACCTGGGCGCCTCAGTGAGTATTAGGTTTCTACCAAGTCCTTGTCATGCTAACGGGGGCTATGGCATGATCGACCTCCTTTCCCCCTCACTCGTGGGACCTACATATATATGGACGATAACTATTACAATTTTGGTATTTTTGACTTTGGACTAGACGTGACCCAGCTCATTGCGCAAATTCAGGCGAGTATCGTTGACAACAACAACGAAATCGTCAGAAATTTCGCCCCGGCTGGTATGAGGATTATGAGTGTAGAGGAGATCTTTAGTGAGACGACTGCTTTGGCAAACCTCACTTCGACGGAAGATATGTGCGTGGAGTCAGACCCTGTCTCCCCACTATCAGATGAAGACGGTGACAATACGGTCATCGAAAGACTCCCCTTAACTCCTATCCAAATTGCCACTGGGAGCAATGAGGTGGGGACTTTCCCTTTAAGGAACCCACTTGTCAGACAGGATGCTTCGGACCCACTAGTACAATCATCTATAGATTCGGACTGCATGGGAAAAAGTACCTCGTCTGACAAGGGGGGAAAAGCTGGGCGGAAACGTTCCGCTATGTATAATGAGAGGAAGTCATACCGCAGGGCTTGCACGGTCTTGAAGAGATTTGCAAGCTGTGATGTGGACTCCCTCTCTGTTAAGGAGCAGAAGATGCTGGCTCGACACAGAGGCACTGTTTCGCGGTATGAGTCCAAATACCCGGGCAGTGGCCTCTCACGAGGCGCTGACTCTGGTAAGAAGGATGGTCCCTTGAGTGCCGATGGGAACGTGGAGCAAATTGCTTCTACCTCTCAAGCCGCAAGCAAGGGGCATGAAGGTTCTACACCCTTACTCCCAACTGGAGCAAAGAAAACCACCCAGGTTTTCAAACCTTCGGTGAAGAGAAAGGATGATGGTGTTCCTTCCACAATGGATGAAGGAAAGGAGGTAGAAACTACCGCTAATCCTTTATCACAGAAGAAGGATGTAAGGTTGGAGGCGAAGGAGGTGGGGGGGCATACTTCGGTGGATATGTCTTCTTTGCAGAATTCTCGCAAGGGAAATCGCATGAAGAGGATTAGATCCGACGATGAGCCTTCCCCCGGCTCCAAGCGTCCTAAGAAACAAGGTAGCCTCGGAACTAATCCTTCCCTTCAGCTAGCATTCATCGACAGGTCGGATTAGATGGAAAAATCTCTCCTGAAAGGTGGAATCTAGTTGAAGAAAGGCTCATTGAATTTATGATGGAAAAGAGTTGTGATGGCAGTAATGCTCGCATATCTTCCATCGGTTGGTCCAAGGGCATCAAGGTAGTGAACTGTGAAAACGAGGGAACTGTAAAGTTTCTTGTGGAATCAGTGAAGCGCCTTGGTGAACTCTGGCTCGGTGCTCGCTTGGAGGTGGTCCCTCAATCCGACCTCCCTCTACGTCCAATAGCGACGGTATGGGTCCCGCCTACTTTTAGGCAGATGAATAACGTACCCAAACTTATTGGAAAGCAGAATGACGGATTGAACACCAGCTCGTGGGTAGTTGTCAACTCCCTGACTGGTAACGGTAAGAAAGGATGCGATTTTAGGATCGCTATTGGTCAGGATTCTCTTCAGTGGCTAAGGGCAAGGGGTGGTGTAGTGTTATGTGGGTTGGCACGCCTAAAATTCCGGCATCCGGACATAAGCGGTGTCAGGTAACCCAGAGGATGCTAAAAGTGGTGCAGATTAATCTGCATCACTGCGAAGCCGCCTCACACTACCTGCTAACCACCCTGCGCCGCCTTGAAGTTGACATCGCTCTTATCCAGGAACCCTGGATCCTTAGGGATAAGATTCTGGGTCTGAGCGATCCTGATTATAAGTTACTTGTTCCTGGAACAAGTGAGAAGGTAAGGACCTGTATCTTAGCTAGAAGTGGTTTGGACTTGTTAATCACTCCTTCCTTTTGTACAGGTGACGTAACAACTGTGGCCTACAGAGATGACCGTGGTACCGATTTGATGCTGTCATCTGTGTACATGCCGTATGAGGCTGCATCCCCTCCGGGTGACTTAATTGAACTACTGGTGGAGCATGCTAAGAGGAAAAGATGTCGTCTTGTCTTGGGTTGTGATGCCAATGCTCATCACACTCAATGGGGCAGTGCTGACATAAATACTAGGGGTGAGTCGATTTTGAATTTTATTATTCTTAATAGGCTCAACATTTGTAACGTCGGTAATACGCCAACGTTTAGAAACCGTGTTAGGGAGGCGGTAATTGACATTACGCTCTCTAACATGGAAAGGTCTATGATTAGAGACTGGAGGGTTTCAGAGGAGTGTTCCTTCTCTGATCACCAACTGATATCCTTCAGTATAAATCTATCTGGGGGCCTTAACAAGCCTTTTAGAAATCCAAGAAGAACCGACTGGATCAGATATGAGAGTGCTGTGGAGGGGGAACTTAGAGCCCTTCGGGGACGCTCCACTCCTGGCATCAATGATCGAGTTGGATCTTTGACGGATATTTTGTTGTCTTGTTATAGAGCTGCTTGTCCTCTCACATACCCGGGTAAGAGGAGCCAGCCTGCCTGGTGGAATGCGGAACTCCAGAGACTCCGCTGTTGTACTAGGAGACTCTTTAATAAGGCTAAGAGGTCGGGCAAGGATGTTGACTGGTCTGCTTATAGATCCAGTTTTAATGATTACAAAGGGGCAATAAAGCGCTCAAAGAGAATCACCTGGATGAGTTTCTGCACGAGTATCGAGGATGTTGCTGATGTGGCTCGTTTCCGTAGGACGCTGTCGAAGGACCCCAAAGTCCTTGGCTTCGTCCAAAAGAACGATGGCACATGGACATCCTCGAGAAAAGAAACCCTAGAGGTTCTGTTGAGCACTCATTTTCCCGATTGTGAGGATCCAGTAAGCTATCCATTGGGTGTAGCTGATCCCTTCTGTGATGTTGGCGTTTTGGAGGATATCATTACCAGGGATAAGGTCAAATGGGCTATTAATAGCTTTGAGCCGTTTAAATCGCCTGGTCCGGATGGTATCTTTCCGGCTTTACTTCAGCATGCTGGTGATATATTACACGAATATCTGGTGGACGTGTATAGGGACTGTCTCCGGTGGTGTGATATACCTGATGGTTGGAAAGATGTGTTCGTGGTTTTTATACCAAAAGCTGGTAAACCCAGTCACATCGGCCCTAAGGATTATAGACCGATATCACTCTCATCCTTTCTCTTGAAAGCTTTGGAGAGACTTATCGATCTATATTTGAGGTCAAACATGGACCGGTCTTTGTTGAGTAGGTCGCAACATGCTTACATTAAGGGTAAGTCAGTTGAGAGTGCTCTTCATGATGTGACAGGTTTTGTTGAGGCGAATTTGGCTAGGGGTGAGTACACACTGTCGGCTTTCCTTGATATAGAGGGGGCCTTCAATAATGTTACCACTTCTTCTATTGAGAATTCACTAAGGGATATACATGCCCCAGATTTTCTGGTGCGGTTTATCGCCCACATGTTGGGTAACAGACTAATCCGATCGAATCTGGGTGGATGTTCTATCGTCAAGCGTGCGACCAGGGGTACACCACAGGGGGGTGTCCTATCCCCTCTATTGTGGCTCTTGGTCGCAAATGTTGGTCTGAGGCTCCTGGAAAGTAGGGGCTTTAGGGTTGTGGCATATGCCGACGATGTGGCTATTCTTGTGGGTGGAAAATTTTTGCCGACGCTGGGGGAACTGATGGAGTCTGCTCTTGGAATTTTATCCTCTTGGGCAACGAACTGTGGCCTGGGGATAAATCCAAATAAGACGGATCTCGTTCTGTTCTCGCGTAGGTACAAAATTGAAACCTTCAGGCTGCCAAGATTAGCTGGTAGGGAACTGCCGTTGTCTTCTGAGGTCAAGTACTTGGGTGTTGTCCTGGACAGTAAGCTGAACTGGAAACGAAACACCGAGGAAAGAATGAAGAAGGGACTGAATGCTTTCTACCAGTGTAGGAACTCCATAGGTAAGAACTGGGGTCTTCCCCCTAGGGCCATTCGCTGGATATATCTGGCGATTGTTAGACCGGTTATTACTTATGGTTGTGTTGTCTGGTGGTGTGCCTTAGACAAGAGTTTTCAACGGAAAATCTTGGATAAGGTTCAGCGGATTGCCTCTTTGAGTATCACTGGAGTGAGGAAGAGTTGCCCTCAGGCTGCTCTTGATACTATGCTCTGTCTGACTCCGCTTGACTTATATGTCAAGAGGTGTGCAGCGCGTAGTGCCATACGCCTGAGGGAATCGGGTTGCTGGAAGCAGCGCTCGATAGGTCACTCCAGAGTTCTGAGTATCGTCTTTCCTGACGGAAGGTATGGACTTTCGGAAAAAGCCACTGATTACATTGTGCCCGAGGCTATATTCCTACCTGGTTTAAGGACACTTATACCGGATAGGGCACAATGGAATGGTGGGGTACTCCGGGGGCAGAGTGGTATACCCATTTTCACAGATGGGTCTAAGTTAGGTGGATGTACAGGTGCTGGGGTTTTCTGTAGAGAACTCGGTCTTGAACTCCACTTCAGGTTGAATGATGACTGCAGCGTTTTTCAGGCGGAGATTTTCGCAATACTGAAGGCTATTGAGGCCATAGCTGGTGGCCCATCTTCGGATTTGGAATCTTACATGATCTTCGTTGACAGTCAGGCTGCCCTTAAGGCCATTGCGTCGGTCTGGTGCAAATCACGACTGGTTCGCGAGTGCAAAGAGTCGTTGAGGTCTTTTGGACCGGACCGTATCCGTCTATGCTGGGTTCCGGGTCATAGCGGAATACTGGGCAATGAGACGGCGGATGCCCTCGCTAGGTTAGGTTCCCTTTCGGGGGGCGATTTAATAGTTGGTCCTGAACCCCCAGTCTGCCACCTCTATGGCCTCATCGATGGATGGGTCAGGGAGGAAGAGCAGAGGCGTTGGAGGAACGGATCAGGTTGTTCTGTCTCTAGACGTCTATGGCCTGCTGTGGACAGTAAGAGAACAGATTGGCTGCTGGGCTTGGTTAAGGCCAGCGTAAGGTTGGTTGTCGGTTTTATCACAGGGCACTGCGAGATTAGGTCGCTGACGGGGATCTGGAACAGATCCCAGCCGGACTATTGCAGGGTATGTTGCGATGAGGAACACCTCCTCTGTAACTGCCCAGCCCTTGGTAGATTGAGGTTGAGGACCCTTGGCAGAGCCTTCTTTGAGAGCTTGAGTTCTGTGTCGAGAGCCGACATCAAGGCTCTCCACAGATTCATTAGCAGTTTGAGCTGGTTGAGAGGTGCTAGGGCTTCATAAGTGTAGTCGCGCGCTCAACCCTTGTTTTTGTGTCTGTTTCTTTCTGTGTGATTCCCATCCTCCCCTTACCCTTATACCCTCCTTTCATCCTATTCCCTCTATTTCCTTCCCTCTCCAAGGACGTTGTACAATGGGTCAATTTCGACCTCCGGGTATTGTACTTCTCTTAACGAACAAGTACACGTCCTCTAACCTAACCTAACCTATGACATTTTTTATATTCATCAGCACTATTTAATTACTATTATTTTAGAATTCATTTAAAAAACAAAGGACAAATAATAATAATTTAAAAAACGTTACATTTTAATTTAGCCCTTTTTAGCTCTTTTTACTTGTTGTCCTGGCGCTTTTTGCATCTACAACGTTGACATCAAACTCACAACATTCGAAATGTGTTTGATTCATACGCCTACTCATTCTGATTCATAAATTTAGAAAAATACTTATAAGTGATTCGAGTGGCTCGAATCATTCATCAAAATTTACAGCCTTTGTTATTGTTGCATATACAAACAAAGAAGAAAGGAAAGACAAAGACAACAAGCAAAGCATACACACAATCTTCTTGTGAGTATAGTAGTGTTCGTACGCGAATCATACTTATTTTGTGCTTCGTGTAAATGTTAAGTAGAGACGAGTCGAAGTCAATAACATCATGCGTACGGTGACCATTATTTCCTTGAGAAAAAAGCGGACAAAAATATAAAATTGAAAACCAAAAAATAATTTATTATAATTAATATTTTTTATATAAAGATTTTTAAAATACAGACATAAATAGGTACAAATAATATACACAAACTTACAATTTATACATATACATACATATGGATATACTTATGTGTGCCGTAGTCTAGTAGGTAGTGTGTTGGCTTATTAGACGTAAAGCCCGGGTTCGTATCCCAAGTCAAGCATCAAAACGAAATAAAAAAAAAAAATATTTTTTCGGTGACTACCTCTCAGCAGATTTCTGTCAAAAACTCTGAGAGTAAATAAAATTGCCATGAAGAGCTTCTCAAAACTTGTCGTTCGGAGTCGACTTTAAACTGTAGGTCCGCCACTCATGTATAAAATTAACGCACACAACATAAGTGGTGTGCGAAGCTAGGCCGAAATCCTGACTGAAGGGTTATAATTACCAATTATGTATGTATGTGTATAAATGTAAAGTATTGGGCCTGTTAGATAAAAATGTTTTAAATTCCGAACAGTCCATTTCAAAATTGAATTTTTTGGTCAAGAGAGATTCTTAAGTCTTAGTCCCAGTTGGGATTTATCGGAAAACCAATTATTGTTAAATATAGAAAAAACGTTGATGCGTTGGACGCTGGCAAAGCAAATGAGAAATCTAATAATTTCAGGATGTTTTTATAAGGATTATTATTATTTATATTTAAATCATTTCTGAGTTCTGTTACCTTTATTAACAACTTTTCAACTGAAGACCAAGATAGAATTGCATCTGCAACATAGATAAAATATAGAGTTTCCAACTCAATTTTATATGTAATTCCAGCTAATATAAGCATTTTTACCGAATTAGTGAAAAAAGTGGACAAAAGCGGACATTTTGGAAAATAAATACTTTTTAGAAGTTAGTGTTGTAAAATAGTGGACAAATAGCGGACAGGAGGTTAAAATAGTGGACTGTCCGCTATAATAGTGGACGGATGGTCACCGTAATCATGCGTATTGTTAAGTATGAATACGACGAGTACTTCCAACTTTGAGTATGAGTATCATATTAAAATAAGTATGAATGCGTATAAGTATCAGAAATAATAAGTATGACTCGAATCTACTCATCGTTTTGAATACTCGTTGCTGATCTCTGGTTTGCTTATCGCAAGTAAATCATTGTCATAAAGCAGTTTACTCAAATTGTACAAAATTATCATTTTGTGCATTGTCAAATATTCAGATAACCCTGCTGATTATCGCTAACGAATTTTTGAAATCATTAAGATTACGCTACGAAATTTTAATAAGCCTGGGTTGTATAATGTGTCCCAAAGGCGTTATTAATCAATCTCATTGAAGCAACCGTGGGAGAAGGTGTATTCAATTAGCGTGTGTCAATTTCAAGAGATCTACCATATACTTTCAACGAATTTCAGTTAACGGTACATCTTGAGACCATCATTAACACTGTAATATGGGATTCCACATTGCACAATTATCGTAATCAAGTGGAGACAAGCTATAAGTTACCTTTATTTGCACTTAGAATAAAACAAAAAATTCTGATTACGAAGAATTTATATTGTAAACACTAGAATAAATATTCAGCAAAACGATATATTTCAATTCTTATTTTCTAGTTCTGTATTAGTGTTATTATTTTAAAAAAATTTCAATTATTCCGAAAATAAACGCAAACGAATATGTGTATTTCGCCATACAAACAGTCGTTAGTCTAACAGAAAAAAGGTATTATGTGCTGTTTCTGTAAGAAAAACAAATAAAATTGTAGTTGTTTACTTTGCGGATTATATACAAATAGACGTTCGTCTGAAACCACTTGTCTTACAGAAACAGCACATTAATTTAAGATGGCTTTACGCCTTGTTTGTTCATCTCATTTATTGTCATTGTTCATCACCCTAAATTTATAGTTGTAGCTAAAACACCTGCAGTCGTATGCAAAATTAATGATAGAAAATGTTTCAGGACGAGATAATTCAAATAATTCGGATTATAAATTTATACGAATTAACAAATGAAATTTTTCTAAATTGTTTTTGTATTAGAAATGCTGTGTTTCATCAAATGATAATTGGTTAATAATTCATTAAAGTAGTCGTAGTCTAGTACGTAATATGTTGGCTAATAAGACGAGAGCACATCGTTCAACCTCAGGTTCAGACACCTCAAGCAAATTGAAATATGAAGAAATATTTATTCGGCGGCTATCTCTCAGCAGTCTTCTGGCAAAAACATACAAAGAGTAAGTAAAAATATTTTTAATTCGGAAATACATTTTTTGATAAAGTTCATTTCATCACAATCACTTTAAAATAAAATGTTATCTCTTGAATAGTTAAATACCTAATGTGTAATGTTTTAAAAATTTCAATGCCAGAAGGGTTTCTTGGTAAAAAAAAATTGAACACATATATAGTAGAAGGCATACTCCCAAGCTAACATTTGAAATTTCATTGGCTTAAGAAATTTTAAATAAATATTCAATTAAAAAACAATTTTCAATAGTTAGACGTAAAAAACGTTCAACGTATTTTTTTTATCAATATTATAGTATTTTTAAAGAGATTTTTGAGTAAATTATTTATTTATTTATTTTCAAGGAAGCATCAATTGAACTCAGAAGACCACATATCATCTTTTGTATGTATGGATGAGAGATGCCAATCAGGAATTTGTAATGTTTGCAGAACAAATTTACTGTTTCGTTATTCTACCGGGTTATCCATTTCGTTGTTTCAAAAGCAAACGTAAATAAAACACATATAAAATATTTTTTTCATGATATTTCTTTTTTATTGTAAAGTTTGAACGTTGACATTATGTGCGCGAAGTAGAGATGAGCGATATTTTCAAACCTGTAATTTAATCACGGTGATTGATAATTCACTGGTAACTACAGTGATTAAAATTGCCAAATAACAGGTACTAATAATGTCGTTTTTTCAAAATTGTTACATACTCAAATTTATTTCATTTTGTTTTGATTATTTACTTTTGTCTTTTATACATGAACTTTCTGTGAAACTTAATTGTCAAACTTCATATAAAAAAAAATAACATTAAAAATAATAACATTGATGACACCACCAGTGTTGCCACGAAAAAAAAATATTGTAACCAACATTTGTGAAAAAAATCACCAAATAAGAAAAAATATAACCAAAACTAAATTCGCAGTTTTTTTATTTTATTTTTTTCAAATTTAAATTACAATTAATACAACAGAGTAAGGAAAGAAACTAAAAATAACAAAATAAAATTTTAGTCTTACTAATTAATACATTTCTACAAACAAAACAAAAGCTCTTTTTATAAGAAAAATAAATAACCAAAACCGGAAAAATCTACACATCTACAAATTGAACAAAAAAATAACCAATTTTGGTTAGAAATAACCAAACACGGCAACACTGAACACCACTTTGATTTTGTTTAGTAGGCTTTTCGTAGTATGTATCTAGGTGTCTCTTTCTTACGACTTAATAAAATACGTTATTGTCATTATTGTATTATTGGAATACTGTGATCACAATCACTGTTTTAAAGAACAGTGATTAACAAATCACGTTCACTGAGAACAACGTTCTTCAAAAATCACTGGATCGCTCATCTCTAGCGCGAAGTGTTGCAAGCATTGATTCTTTTGAGATAATTTTCGACGACTTTTTGACACATATTGGGCGGTATCTCAGCCATAACTTGACGAATGTTGGTTTTTAAGTGCTCAAGAGTTGAAGGTTTATCTGCATAAACACGGTCTTTCGCGTAGCCCCACAAAAAAAGTCTAATGGTGTCAAATCGCATGATCTTGGTGGCCAGTTGATATCGCCACGACGAGAAATTAAGCGGCCAGGAAATGTCTCTTGCAATAAAGCCATATTCGCTCGAGTTATGTGGCATGTGGCACCGTCTTGTTGAAACCACATATTCTCCAAGTCGTATTCTTCAATAGCAGGCTAAGAAAAGTCGGTTATCATATGACCATAATGCTCCGAATTGACGGTGACAGTCGTTCCATCGTTTTTTTTTTTGAAGAAGTAAGGTCCAATCACACCTTCGGACCAAAGAGCGCACCAAACAGTGACTTTTTCTGGATGTAATGGCCTCTCTTCAATTGGCCCCAAATACGACAATTTTGTTTATTAACATACCCACCGAGTGTGAAATGTGCTTCATCGCTGAAGAAAATTTTGTTCGATACGTGGCTGTGGCAGAATCACCATTTTTGTAGTAGGTTTTGGTAATTTTTATGTGTTGTGTGATAGTTAAGCGATCCATTTTCGTCAATGTCAGACTTTCAACTGAAAAGAAAAAAATTGGTTTTACAACTTAGTTTGACAGATGTCGAATTCCAGTCCCATACTTTTGAAACCACGAAATGGATAGCCCTTTATTATTCCGCTTCCGTTACTTTGTAAATAAGAAAAATTATAACAATTTATATTTTATTTTATTTTAAAGCGTTGGATCAAAGTCACAAACTGAACTATAATAATCAAAAAGAAATAAAAAATCTCATGATTACATGTATGAAATAACTTTTCAATACGCCGTGCCGCAAGTGTAATAGTATTGTACATATTTCTTTAACCAGGAATAACGATTTTATTACAATGAATCACTTCTCTCTTGTTCTTTTTTTTTATTAACGTTTGTTGGTACCATATGTTAAAACCTTTCCCCGATTAACAAATATTTATTTTATATGTACTTGGATGTACATATGTACGTCTCAAGAACGCACTAATATAGAGTAGTTTTTTCTTTTAAACGCACTTTACTCAAAAAGAAAACAATTGAAATAAGAAACAAATTAGATTAATAATAGAGGAAACTGCCTTAGCAAATTCAAATTCAATTACTCTTACGATACGTATACGTATATTCATGTCAGTTTATGTACAAATACTGAAATGTTGCTATTTTATAGAAGCTGTGTAGCTGTGTTTAGTGAAACTAATACCGAGAAATACTTATTTGCGCAGTAATTGGTCATGCTCGCCGTCTAAATAATTTATTACAAACTATTATTCATCACCTGAATGTTCTTGCAGTAGAGTGATAAATTATTTACAAATATTTTTCTAAATAGATTTGAGATCAGAAGTTAAAAGGAGATATCCTTTTGTTTTTATTCAATTTAACAACATTTACTGTTAATGATACAACAACAAACGAAAGAGATTCATTTGTATTACACTATTTAATATCAAACAATGATGTTGCAGTCTATGAATCCAATGGAAGCAAAGTCGAAATCGATTGTGGAATGTAAATTTGTTTAATCTCACCTCCATTACTCGCTAATGATATGTAGTCGTAGTCGCAGTCGTAGACAGTGTGAAATAGAAGCTGTGCAGTTGCCTTCATCATCATTATCATCATCATCATCATCAACATTATAAAGAGCATTATTGTAACATTACCATTAACAGCATCCTCATGACTGTGTTGAATGACACGGTGAGATTCGGAGTCACGTTTGAATGGAAACAATTTGTCAAAGTCAAATATTTGTACAAAGTGTTGTATTGTATATTTATAAACGTAATTTAAATCTGCGGTCATTACAACATTTATCACCCCGTTTTCTTTGTAAGCCTTGCTTGCCCTTTTTATTATTCGAAATACCAATTCAATATTACAAATACCAGATATTGTTTTCTCTTCAACTCCTTTTCGATTGCTGACACCAATCGCATTAAAGAGATTTTTTACTATATTATCTCTTGATTGTGTGGAATAGAAAAAATTTTGTACGTATGTAGATATGTACGTACATTGTACATACATATGTATGTATGCATTATGTAGGTACACCAATGTGAATCTTGTGAGTTTTGAATGTAAAATAGCCGTCATTGTTTGCTTGTCGCATTAAAATCGTTGCTTTTGATATATTTGTCAGACGAGTGTACGAATAAGGGTAAATTGGTGTCTAAAAAGGCGTTATAAAAGGATGGATGACAATTATTAAGTACAAAATAATAACCTCATTGTTATTGAGATTGTCATGCTCATTATAATTCAAAGCAGATCGCACAGCCACATGAAAACAATTTCTGTTGAACAGAAGAAAATTTACAAAAATAACCAACCATACCTTTCAACTTTCATTTATCATAAAACGAATTTCTTAAAATTGTTTAGCTTTTTTACTTTACAAACGTATTTGAAATATGTATGTATGTATGTACAAGAAGACAAAAGAGTGCAAAGTCTTCGTATTCCCAAATTCTTTTTTTTTTTTATCTGTATTGTTTTGTAAAAATTAATAATTACGATCGTACATGTCAAATTTATAATGTTATTTAAAATCCATTATTGACAAAAATCTATTTGCACTGAGTATTCAAATAATTAATTCGAAGCTAAAGCAAATTCATCAAATTAAAAAAATAATACTCAAAAGCTTTGTATTAAAGAATTCTTTTATTTTTCATTTTCATTCGAATATGTAAACGTAACAAATGATATGGCAAAGTTATTAATTAATTGCCTTGCTTGGAGTGTTTCATAAAAGTAAGTCAAAGACTTTAAATATAATAAACGATTTAATTAAAAACAATAATTTCATTTCACCCAGTAATTTGTACAAAAATGATTATTTTTAATAACAACAAGATAAATTCTTAGTATTAAGTCCATAAGTTTTGACTCTAATGGTGTTTTCTTTTCTACCAAAAAATGTGCATTGTGCATGTGCAAAATGCAATTTTGTGTTTGTTTCTTAAAAATGTTTCGCCCTCAAAAAGGGTGGTATGTTTTATTCTAAATAATTCACACTTGCCAATGGTGGAGGTCATTGCATTTTATGCCCTGTATAAATCGAGAGTGCTGATAATGCCCTGTAAAGCAGATGACTTTTGTTTATTTATAGGGTTACCAGATGAAATTTAAAAAAAGCCGCATGGTATCTTTATCCAATTTTGAAGTTAATTTTTTCATTGTTTTGTGGAGTAACCTTAAGGAAACATTACATTATTAAAGATACATGGTCAGTAATTAAAAAAAATTGCATTCAGTGTTAGAACAGTGTAAAAAAAATTTTTTTGGTTATAAAAAACAGCGCTCAAAAAATGATGTCGAAAATTTAGCTATCTGGCAACACTTTTCTCATATTTACATATTTTATTGAAAATAAATCAAAAAATACAACATATTTTTAAATCTAAAACCTTAACGTTAATAAATATAAAACATTTAATACGTACAAAACACTTTTTTTAAATTAATTTTAAATATTATTATTTCCATCGAACTGCTTTTGAACAAATTGCCTTTTCCTCATTTATTTTCTTAATAAGTGGTAAACACAGGGCATACCCTATTTTAAAATTTGTGTTTTGTTCTTCTCAAATAAAAAATTACATTACAATAGGGTTGGTCAGCAATTTTTTTAATGTACCTTGTAAGAGGGTGACATTTTCTTTGTAGAAAAGAAAACACCATAAGTCTTTAACTGGAATATGCACCCAAGAAACTATACAGGTGGGCGCCAACTCTCTCTGATAAGCCATATGCGATATGTATGATTTGCAACCAATGTTAATTAAAAAAAAAATCCACACTAGGTAATGGTACGAAATTATAAATTTGATTGCCGAATATTTTATAAATTGCAATAATAGAATGGAAAAAAGTACTGCGGTATTAAGATATCTCTTTAGAAAAGTAAATACTACGGAAACACCTTAAATGGGAACTTTGAAAACAGAAATCATTTTCAATTGGGCAATGAGGTAGTGCACTGTAACGGTAATAATGCGAGTAATTTGGGTTCAAATAATGAAATTTTTAAAAATAGGCAACGCATGTCTCATCGTCTATTTAACATCACTTTTTTAAATAATTTTTTTAAGAAATAATTTTTGTACACTTCTCTTCCTCTCTCTCTTTCTTAAGAGTTCCAATTTTACTTAATTTATTTAAATGAATTAATTTTTAATAGTATTAGTGACAAGTGGATCTGGTCCCCAAAATTTTATTTCAGTCTTTTGCTCTTCTGTTAAGCCTTAAAATCGGCTTCTTTTTTAATTATTTAGGGCCATTATTACAACTTCCCGTTAAAGTTGGGGTTAGTTAAAGGTACCTTTAGCTAAAGTGAACGGCTAAGTTACCTTTAACTTATTTTCGTTATTACAACTTACAGATAAAATAAAATTAAAATATGGCAGTGCCGGAGCAAAGTCGATAAAACTGCTCAATTAAACAAGTTTTTTTTTAACGCAGTGGCAACAGCGGACTTCGTTTTTTTGTTTTATATGCTCATTTTGTTTAAATTTGAAGCTGCCATATCGAAAATAGTATATGATATGGCAAGTTCAAACATAAAGTGACCTTTAAATGTTAGAGGTAGGATGATCTTCCCTTTAGCTTAACGATCACTTCTATCTTATTGGGTACTCATAATAATGAAAAACAATTTATCTGCCCGTTAAAATCCTCCCTTTAGTTAACGGCAAGTTGTAATAATGGCCCTTAGACTATTTTTTCAGAGATGTGCCTGGAGAAAATGTTCAATAATTTACCTCGTTCGCTAGGGTTTGCAGATCCTTTTGTACTTCCACTTCCGCGTTTTATTTCAATACTCAAAAGCGAAGCGGAGTCTTATTGAAAACTTGAATTATTTTTACTTACGCGATTCTAGTTCTACACGTGCTTACTGAAATAGATGATTAACGAAAGTAGGGTCACATTTATTATTTATTGTTGTTTTAATTTTATACATGAATAGCGAGACCTAAAAAATTTTAACGTCGAATCCCAACCACAGTTTTTTCTTGGTAGTTATTTACACTTAGAGCTTTTGACAGAAGTTAGCCGAATCGAATAGTGAAATATAAACAAAATCACCAAAGCCAAACTAATAAAAAAAAATACCCTCAACACAACAGCATATACACACGATCGATGCCAGAAAATAGTTGTAATGTTAAAAGTTAAAGATTTTTTTCATCTCGTCACATTTTAAATGAAATAAGACAGCTAACTAACTAAATTGATATCGATTCAGTCATTTTAGAATCATGTGTACATAAAATCCTACACTTTGTACAGTAGGTTAAATAAGACTATTTTATAGTTATATGTAGGCTTGCCAGACGTACTGTTTTCAGCAGTACGCGTACTTTTTTTAGTTTTTGTACTTTTAACTGCATAACCCCTAAAGAAGTACGCAAATGTACTTCTTTTTAGTATCTGTACTTCTTTTTGTACTTTTTTTCTACCTTTTTTGTACTTTCTCAGAGTCAAAAACTGAGTTTAGAAAACATCACAAGCTTTTGCGCAGACAATGCCAACGTAAATTTTGGAAATAAAAAAAGTGTATTTGTTGAGCTTAAAAGGCAAATTCGAATATAATAGGAATTGGATGCCTTTGTCACGTATTAAATAATGCTTTTAAAAATTCTTTAAAAATATTAAAATTTGATTTAGCAAATGTAATGAAAGTTTTTAATGAATTTTCGACATCAACAAAAAAACTGCAAATCTGAAAGAAATGTTTGAATTTTGCGATTTGGAATGGTCTGAAATGCTCCGTCATGTACCAACTGGATGGCTTTCTCTAACCCCCGCTGTGGAGAGACTTTTAAAAAACTATCCTGCTGTTAAGGCTTATTTTTTGTCGCAAGATTGTTGTTTCCGTGTTTTACGCCAATTTTTCGAAAATGAAATTTCTGAAGCATACCTCGGTTTTGTCCATAATATAGGAAATACAATAATATCTGCTATTAAAAAGTTAAAAGAAAATAATAGCCTTGTTATAATTGATATGTTTCAAATAATAAAACAGTTAAATGACAAATTTGAACAACAGCACGATGAAAAATTCTATGGGTTTTTAGACGAACGTATATGTAGCAGTTGCAATAATCAGCAAGAGATTTGTCTTATTAAAAAACGCGCAGCAGAGTTTTTATCGAATATACATACATAAGTACTTATGTATATAAAAGGTCGTTTCAATTTAGAAAATAATAAGTTTAAAAAACATTAAATTTTCCATCTTAATTCAAACATTTCTTTTCATGAATTTGTGGAAATAATTACATAATTTTCAATCGAAAATATTGATTTAGAACAACTGTTTGACGAATTTATATCATTAAAAACATTTGCTGAAAACATTGAAAAAAAAAATCCTCAGAAGAAAAATGGAAAGAATTCTTAAATAGTGGATCATTTCCTACTTTTGAAAAAATTTGTTGCTTCGTGTTTTCAATTCCTCATTCTAATGTAGCCAGTGAACGAAATTTTAGTTTAATGTTTAATTTTTGGAGGAAGGAACGAAATAAACTTTTAATAGAAATTTTGGAAAGCGAGTTAATAATAAAAACAAACTTTGAATACAGTTGTACTGAGTTTTTAAATTTTTTAAAAACCGAAAAAGGTAAAAATTAAATTAAAAAACAAAAAAGTGATAAATATTTATAATTTATTTAAATGTATCAGTAAATTTTTAAGTCAATAATTTTAAAAAATTAATAATGTATATACTTATGTATGTATGTACTTATATGAATGTATACCGTAAAAGCCAGGGTTCGAGTCCCAGGCCAGACATAAAAAAAAAAAAATAAATAAAATGCAAAAAATATTTTTTCGGCGATTTCTTCTCAGTTTCTCAAAAAATCTGTCGTTTGGAGTCGACTTTAAACTGTAGGTCCCGCCACTTATGTATAAAATTAACACACACAACATAAGTGGTGTGAGAAACTGCGGGCTTCTTGGGGACGATTGCCTGTAGACTGTCTAATGGTGAAGGTATAGCACTGGCCATTTTATAGTCACCTAGCAGCAACTCGTTTCCTTGCAGTTCGCATCTTCCCCCTTTTCCACCTTTCCTAAAAACCTGCACAATGCACTGCATGAGTAGGGGCCATCCCCTGAGTGCTGGTTTCATAAAAAAAAAAATTATTTTTTCTTAAATTAATTTTGAAGTATTAAACAATGAAAATTTGTTTTTGAGTTTTTATTCAGATAAATTAAAAATCCAATAATACTATCATAATATAATACATTGATTTTATTCTAGTCTGAAATACATATAAATTCCATAGATTTAAAATCACAAAAACTGATTTAAATTAAATTTTAAGTTCATTTTTTTATATTAAATACAAATAGTTATGAGCTCTTTTTTTATGTTCTTCATTTTTATTGAATTAAATAAATTTTGAAAATAAACCATTGTACTTCTTTTTACTCAATTGTACTGCTTTTTTAACTTCAATGTACGTTTTTTGACGATTTCAAATCTGGCAAGCCTAGTTATATGTAATGCATATGTATGTACATACATATACATACATATACATATGTATGTGTCTTACTTTGTCACTGCAATATTTTTGAAATCATTTAATTGACTATTTATATGAAAATTTATTGCGTTTAAATTAAAATTCACCCTTTTTATCATCACAGTAGGCTAACATAAATGTAAATGAGTATATCATTAACTTAAATTAAAAACGATCTAATTACCATTATGAAAAGAAATGTATACATATTTTTAAATGAAATTGACCATTAATTAAATTTAAAAATTCAATAAAATTTCTAATCAATTCCACTACACGACGACCGGCATAATCTTATTTTCGATTTTTGCTTTTAAATTGTACAATTTATCGATTATGGTGTCCAATTACATATACAAGTGGCCAAGTACATTCATTTAGAAAATTTTGATTTTAAATTTTTATTGTCATTATTTAAAATTTGACGTTGAACTCTAATCTCTGTGATAAAAATATCTCAAGTAAATAATAGACCTGTTTAAATACTTATCAATATAATATAAACAAAATAAAAATTACACTAATTCCAGCTAGTTTTTTAAAATTGTCTCAAAATAAGTAATATAACTCAGGACTTATAACAACATTGTGTCAAGAGAGTAAAAACTACAAGCCAAAGTAAAAAAATGATAAATCTCTGATATGTGCTATGTGGGATAATTGGGGATCGAAAAATTCGGGATTTTCTCTTAATAACAAAAAATTTAAAAAATTATTTTATTAAAAATTTAATTTATTTTTAATCTTTATCAGAATTACATACACATGCACAGAGCGAAAATTGCCTAATAAAGTTGTTCGATGAGGAGCTTTTTCCTCACCGGTGACGATATAGAGCAATTCTGTAAATTTGAATTGTTGACTATATGTCACTTAAAAGTTCACTGGGCAACGATAATTTAAAATAATAAAAGAATAAGCAGATGCGATCGTGGACCAATAAAGGAGAACAAAAGAAGTAGCTCGCTCGGCTTCAATATTAACAATAATTTCTTTATTTAAAAAATATGTAACTTAAACCTATGTTACAATGTAAAAAATAAGATCACTGTTGTTGTTGCTATTATTTGTTTCTCGCTTCCAATGTACCAATTCATTTGTACCTATTAAACACCACGCATAAAAAATGTACATAAGTAATTGCAAAATATAAGTGAAAATAAGTAATATTTTTGTAACAAGAACAACAACATTATAAATATGAAAAGAATATAAGCGAGAAACAAATAATAAAGCTAACGGGTGACAACCAAACTAGGTCACAGTGTAAGGTCACAAAATGTGATCAAATTACAGTGGGCTAAAAACCGGAAAAATATGAAATGTATTTAAATGCAAAATTAAATGCAATTAAAAAATTTAAAGACTTTAAATACAATTAATAGGCAAATCAAATGAAAAATTAATAAAAAACAAAACTAATAAAAAATACAAAAATTTATAATATAACATATTTATGCGGTGACCTAACATACCGGCCCCATTGAAAGGACCCTTTCAAGAAGATAGTAGAGCTAGTCTGTGGATAGGGCGACGCATAGTTCCCTTTGTAGTTTTGATGTCGACAACACGGACCCGGCCATCTCTTCCACGGATGATGTTGATGATTTTGCCCATGAGCCATTGTTGTGGAGGTAAGTTATCTTCTCGAACAATAACTAGCGAACCAGGGTTGACATTAGGGTTGGATGCAGTCCACTTGTTGCGGGTTTGGAGCTCATTAAGGTAGTCGTGGGACCACTTTTTCCAAAAACTCTGCTTGACAGCACATATTCGGGCCCAGTATTCTAGGTTGTTGACTTCTTTCGATAGGACATCACGTTCTGGCAAACTTCGCAGGGGAGCGCCGATCAAAAAATGGCCTGGCGTAAGAGCCTCAAAGTCACTGGGATCGGATGATAGAGGTGAAATTGGCCTTGAATTTAAGATGGCTTCTATTTCGACCATTGCGGTTGCCAATTCCTCATAAGTGAGCCTAGTGTTGGATAGAGCCTTCGTCAGATGACCCTTGGCTGATTTGACGGCCGCCTCCCACAATCCGCCAAAATGTGGTGCCCTAGGGGGAATAAATCGAAAATTTATAAATTGATTTGAACAATAATTTATAATAGCATTAGAGTTCTTAGGCTCAAAAAGAAACGATTTTAATTGTGCCAACTTAGAATTTGCTCCAACGAAATTTGTAGCATTGTCACAGAATATATCTGTGGGCAAACCTCTGCGTCCAATCAACCTTTTGAGAGCAGCAATAAAGGCATCAGTTGATAGGTCCGAGACCACTTCGATATGGACTGCCTTGGTAGTGAGACAAACGAAAACTGCGATGTAGGTTTTGTATGGAACCTTTCCCCTTATTCTTAAGTAAGTGTTGACAGGACCACAAAAATCGACAGCACATCTAGCGAAGGGCCTTGAGGGGTTGAGTCGTTCTACAGGCAAGTTTCCCATCATCTGGTTTAACAATTTCGGGCGATAGCGAATGCATTGTGGGCAGGAGTTAACAATTCGACGACACAGGTCTCTTGAGTTGATGATCCAGAATCTTTCACAAATTAGCGCCATTAGAGCCTTAGGTCCAGCGTGATAATTTTGAAGATGTAGATGGCGAACAAAACAAGTGGCGAAATGATTTTTGCTAGGCAATATGATAGGATGCTTCTGACCTTCAGAAATAGCTGCGTATTCTAGGCGTCCACCAACTTTGAGCAAACTGAAACCGCTTGACGAGTCGATGAAGGGATTGAGACACTTCAGAGCGCCTTCAGGATCTTTTTTCTTCAGAGCTCGATCTATGTCATCTTGGAAATGCTGTTTCTGTATGTTGAAGACAATACGAATCAAAGCATTTTCTAATTCTTGGGGTTGCAAAAAGTCAGAATTAAAAATATTAGTTTTTGGTTTTTGAGCAAAACGAAGCATCCAGGCAACAACACGAATTATTTTCAAGTAGGAGCTATATTTTTCGATACAATCCAAGATGTAATTCGATCTGACTTCGAGACAAAGAGCAGTTTTGCGTTTTTCTTTGTCGATTTCTTGTTGATTTTCTTGTGAAAGCTTATCCATTTTGTCAGGCGGCCATTGAGCAGGATCAAGAGCGAGAAATTCTGGTCCGGTGAACCAGATTGACGAGGGGAGTTCTTTTATGGCAGAACCACGAGAGACGATATCAGCAGGATTGAAATGTGTTGGAACATGACGCCAAACACAGCCACTAGTGAGATCCTGTATTTCTGATACCCTGTTGCCAACAAAGACGGATAGAGTTGAAGAGTGCTGCTTGAGCCAATGAAGAACCAATTGAGAATCCGTCCAGAGAAATACTTCAAGATCTGGAATCGAGAGCAAGTTTTTGATTTTGGAGTACAATTTTGCCAGAAGTTGAGCTCCACACAATTCGAGTTTGGGTAGCGATTGTCTTTTTGTAGGTGCAACACGAGATTTAGCAGTGAAAAGGCGCACAGAAACCTTTCCAGAAGAAGTTTTCACACGTAAGTAAAAACAACAGCCATAAGCGCGAATTGACGAGTCACAAAATCCATGTAGTTGAGCTGATTGAGAATTAGGAGCAAGACAATAGCGAGGTATTTTGAGCGAGCTTAAAGTTGTGAGATCTGAGACGAAATTTTCCCATGCCGAGTGCAGTTCTTGGGGAATAGATTCGTCCCAACCAATTTTCAGAATCCATAATTCTTGCATGATGATTTTCGAGTTTATAAGAATCGGAGCCAGCAGTCCAAGGGGATCAAAAAGAGATGACGAGAGCGACAAAATAGTACGTTTGGTGATTTTTTCATCAATTTGAGACTTTGGCGAAAACGAGAATAGAAAAACGTCTCTTTGTTGATCCCAAGTGATGCCAAGAGCGTTGGTTATAAAAGCGTCGTCGATATTCAAGTCCTTTATAGTATTATCATGTTGGAAGTCTTTATGGTTCGAATGCCACTTGTCCAATTCAAAGCAACCACGATTAAGAACTTCAGTCACCTCCCGCTTTATTTGAGCTAATTCTTCCAGTGAATCTGCACCATCTAGGAAATCATCAACGTAGAATGATGTTTTGATCGTTTTTGAGCCGAGTGGAAACTGCTCGGTATATTGATCTGCGAGATAATGAAGACTTCGAATGGCGAGGTAAGGGGCAGACGACATTCCATAAGTGACAGTATTAAGTTCGTACGTACGAATTTCTTCTTCTTCCGAATTTCTCCACAAAATGTATTGGAATTTTCTATCACAAGGGTCAATCAGGACCTGACGATACATTTTAACTATATCCGCTGTTAAAGCGTAGCGATGAAGACGAAAGCGAAGTAGAATCTTGTAGAGTTCATCTTGAATCGTTGGACCAACCATGATGATGTCATTTAACGATTTCTGAGAAGATGAGGGACACGAGGCGTCAAAAACAACTCGAAGCTTCGTTGACGTACTGTTGAGCTTAAATACGCAGTGGTGAGGGATGAAATAATGGGGCTCATCCAAGCGAGGGCTTCGAACTAGGCTCATGTGTCCACAATCTTCATACTCCTTCATAAAAGCAACGTATTGTGTTTTCAGATTGTTGTCACGAGCAAAGCGTCTTTCTTGAGAGGAAAATCTTTTAAGAGCCATATTCCTAGAGAGACCTAAAGATTCTGCAGGTTCTTTGAAGGGCAATTTGACAACAATCCTGCCAGTAGATTCACGGCTTACAGTGTTGTTGAAAAATGATTCACAATCATTTTGTTCGGGAGTCAGATCATTTGAAGCAGATTGGATTTCTTCTATTTCCCACAAACGTTGCAACTTCAAATTGACCTCTTCTTCTATTGAAAGCATACAAGACGAGCTAAAGCCATTAGATTGATATCGACCTGCTACGATCCATCCAAAAAGTGTTTTATGTAATTTGGGCAAATTAGGACCAAGTTTAATTTGGCCAACCGACAGAATATCAAAAAATGTTTCGGTACCAATGAGCAAATCGATACGTTTGGATTTGAAAAAATCTTCATCAGCGAGCTGGACATTTGTAGGCAAATTCCACGATGAGACATCTAATTCAGCATCGGGTTGGTACGAGATATGAGGGGTAACACAAAACGAGAGCGAGACTTCAAAATCTGTAACTCGAGACTTGACATTTGTTGACGACTTATATCTGCTTTTACTATGAGTATTTCCAATACCAGCGACTTCTGTAGTTTGTTTGGTGCGGGGTAAATGTAGCTTCTGAGAAAATTCGTCAGTCATGAAATTCAATTGGGAGCAAGAATCCAACAATGCGCGTCCCAATTGATAGCAACCAGTAGAATCACGAACATGAACGATGGCAGTAGCAAGTAATATCTGTTCCTGCGAGGATCTTTCCACATGGGTGTGGACCGAGGAGGGATTTTCATTCGAAGTGACACGAGAGGCTGGTTCAGCAGCAGGGGACGAGGACCTTGAAGCAGACTGAGACCGATGTAGCATGCTGTGATGCAAACGAGAACAAAATTTGCACTTGAATGAGGAGGAGCAGTTATTAACATGATGCCCTTTCGACAAGCAATTGAGACAAAGGCCAAGCCGTTTGACATTTTCAAAGCGTTGACTGACATCCATTTCTTTAAAGCGAGAACAACGACTAATTGTGTGGTCAGATTTTGAGTGAACAAGCACGTTTGGAAACAGAGAAACTACAGCCAGATTTAGAATTGGATTTATCATTGGACTTACCAGACAGATGACCAGACATACGAGGAACCACATGAGAACGGCTGGTTTCGACCGATTCCAGAAATTGGCATGTCTTTCCAGAACCTTTGAGCAATCGTCCCATGATGGAAGTTTGGTGAAGTCCAATGAATCTTTCCATTTCCTTTTAGTATCGTCGTCAACTTTTTCCATCACTATGTAGATCAGCATTGACTGTGCGATGTCACTGTGTGAGCCAAGAGACAGCAGAGAACTGTAGAGAGCAGAAACATTGTCGACAAGACTACGAAGTTGTGTGCAATTTTGTTTCGACATGTTGGGAAGGTCAAAAAGAGTACCAATATTTTCCATAAATATGAGTGAGCTGTTATCATAACGCGTCTTCAGCCTTTCCAGAGCCTTCGGGTAATTTTCGTTTGTAATCTGGAAAGCCTTGACCGTTTCTAGTGCCTGTCCATGTAGGCAGTTGAGCAAATGATTAAACTTTTCAATGTTTGAAAGGCCAAGCTCACGATCGATCACTTGCTTGAACGACGTTATAAAATTTTTATACTCACTGTATTTACCATTAAATGTGGGCAATTTGAGTGCAGGTAATTTGTGGCTGGGCGCTGGGAAACAAATCGTAGAGTCAGAAATTGTTGTGTTGTGGACATCCTCGCTAAGCTGAGACTGAATACTTATTTTAGCTGCAATGTACATATCCTCAATTTCGGGCCGACCATTATCCTCTGGATCAAGTTTCTCGATTTGGGTTTGGAACGTCAGGATTTGTTTGAAGTACGACTCCAGAATCCCCAAACGACATTTGAGTTCCGCGGACGAAAGCGGTTTTCCTTCACCCCTTGCATTAGCCTCAACTTGATTCTTGATACGGGTGATGCTCTTTTTCGTGTTCGCCCGTTGCTGCTTTGCTTCTTCCAGAGTCATTGTAGAGCCACAAAACTATTTTTAAAACCACAAAACGAAAGCCAAAAATTTCCACCAAAAAGTCCAAAAAATTTTTTTAAAAACACAATTTTGTTCCACACTGTAGATTACGCCAAAAATTTTTCGCCAAAAACGAACTGTATAAAATGTTTATATTATGTACTTACATATATACTGGAACAAATTAAAGCGCGGAAAATTGTATATATTCTTATGTAAAGGAATTAGCGGTAAAACCCGACACAGTTTTTTTTTATTTAAATTATATTTTTTTATAATTCTCTGCAGGGTCAAAAATGTTACTTATTTTCGTTTTTTTTTAACTGCTCCGAAGAGCCAACAATTTTTTTACTTTTTATTTTAAGAAAAGCTGCTCCACAATAATTTTCCAATGTATTTGATGCACCACACAGTTGACTATTTCTACAAAAGAAATGTCTTTTTTGTTTGCTCGCGATGAGTCTTTAAAATAATTTTCGAATAGTTTTTAATTTTTAGTTTTTATAATCTAGTTAAAAAAATGTCGATAGTTTTTGATTTTTACACAATAGATTTTTATTTTCAATGTCCCACTTCACAACACGACCGTCTACTTGTTGTAAGTAGTACCACGACAAAGTCTTTTGGGGTTTCCACGGAACGCACAACAAACCAAAATGAAATTTAAATTCGTGCCCCACGTTGGGCGCCAAAATGTTCGATGAGGAGCTTTTTCCTCACCGGTGACGATATAGAGCAATTCTGTAAATTTGAATTGTTGACTATATGTCACTTAAAAGTTCACTGGGCAACGATAATTTAAAATAATAAAAGAATAAGCAGATGCGATCGTGGACCAATAAAGGAGAACAAAAGAAGTAGCTCGCTCGGCTTCAATATTAACAATAATTTCTTTATTTAAAAAATATGTAACTTAAACCTATGTTACAATGTAAAAAATAAGATCACTGTTGTTGTTGCTATTATTTGTTTCTCGCTTCCAATGTACCAATTCATTTGTACCTATTAAACACCACGCATAAAAAATGTACATAAGTAATTGCAAAATATAAGTGAAAATAAGTAATATTTTTGTAACAAGAACAACAACATTATAAATATGAAAAGAATATAAGCGAGAAACAAATAATAAAGCTAACGGGTGACAACCAAACTAGGTCACAGTGTAAGGTCACAAAATGTGATCAAATTACAGTGGGCTAAAAACCGGAAAAATATGAAATGTATTTAAATGCAAAATTAAATGCAATTAAAAAATTTAAAGACTTTAAATACAATTAATAGGCAAATCAAATGAAAAATTAATAAAAAACAAAACTAATAAAAAATACAAAAATTTATAATATAACATATTTATGCGGTGACCTAACAAAAGTCAAGAAGATTTTCTCTACGAAACGTTTTTGGAGTGAGGGGTATTACAGCAGAAAGAAACGAAGATTTTTTCGTAGAGATTTCTTATTTGGTCAATTCACACAAGCCGTTGTATCGTTGTATTGAGTGTATTGTTGGACGATTATACAACGTTGTATGCTTGTTGTTGATAATTTTCATGTAAAAATCCGATACACTTATACACATTTTTTTCATATGATTTTAAAAGTTGTGTTGGTTTCGTGCTATCAAATTGTGTGAATGAAAAAAATGTGAATATGTTTTCATATGTTTTTTAAAAGTTGTGTTGGTTTCGTGCTATCAAATTGCTTGAACGCAAAAAAAAATACATTTGGAATACGAAATACACAATACAGCATAGCATTGAGCGTTCACAAACAAATAAATGCGTTCAATACAACATACACGATACAAAGTCGTGTGAATTGCCCAATTACTTTTATGTGATAAATCTTTTTAATTTTTTCAAGAAGTATAACACATTCATTTAAGAAGAAAACTTGTTACTTACCATTTTTTTTACTCGAATTGCGTCATTTTTGCCACAAAAAATACAATCCATAGAGAAAAACTTATTGATTCTATTGTGTTTTCTTCTAAATTGTATAAAACAAGAATTTCTTATTAATTTCATTGGGCTACCTAATTAATTTTTTCAAAAAAGTCTTTCTTATAGATTTCATTAAGCTACTTAATAATTTTTTTTAAGGAGTATGTATTCCTTATTGATTTCATTAGGTTTCTATTTGATCATGTGTAAATTATCTTATTAATGTTTTAATAAGAATATCTTCTTGATTATATTAGCTAACTTGTTATTTCATGAATGCATACAAATAAACATAGAGACAATTTCTATGAACTTTTTGTTTTTGTACCGTTACAATTTTTTTTGCGTCTTTACAATTACCATATTAAAATCAAATTTTTAGTTGAAAGTGAACAAGTGGCAAGTAACGAAGTGGAAAAAAGTAATAAAAATATTCATTCTTAAAAAAAACAAAGTAATTTTAAATAAAAAAATTGAATTGTTTTAATTTCAACAAAAAAAAGTGTTATAAATGTAGGAATTTGCCGTTATTATTTATTGTTTTAAATAAAACAAATTCACGTTATTTAGTATATTTAAAAATTCATTTATTAGTTCATTAAAAGTTCACATAAAAATGGGAATACCCGTTAAACTTAAAATAATACAACTTCACGTCTTACTTCTTCACTCTCTACTCTTCAACTGACTCTATAGACGAAAAATCCGTCTATTATATTCGTTCGTCTACTCGTCATTCGTCCATTGTCTGTGGAAATTTCTGGAGGCTGATGGTGTGATTTGTTGAGATGAACGTTTGTCCGTTTTTTAGTTCTCATTAGTGTTGTGTGGGTTAGAGCAGGACCGCTGCATTGTTACAGCGAGTAAAAGACCTAGAATATTCGACGAACGAACGGACGGACATTATACATTGTCTCTGCTCTACACCGTGGACCGATTTGACTCACATTCCACATAAAAAACAAATAAAATTTTGAGTAATGACCGATCAAAGGAGTTTAACAGAAAATGTAGATATTGTCCCAATTTTTAAATCCTGGGAGCTCCGTGATGAAACGTGCAACATTCTTTTAAGTTTTGGAATTACATCAATAAGCATATTAAAAAATGGAAATCGAAGACGTTGAAAATTTATTCAAGAAGGTGGACCAAAAATATACTAGGGTGTTGATTAAATTCAAAGCAGGCCTAAGGGAATGGAGAAGAGTATTGTTCGTGCAAAATCATGTTTATGAAAAAAAGTATATTTTCATCTAAGTATCTTTTCAGAACTTAGCATTCATATGTGAAACAGAAACTTTATCGGCAAATAGTCGGATACTGGAATGGTTGGAAAAAATTTCTGACAAACTCAGTAGTTCACAATTCCATGACTCCCCACACAGTACACAAACCTCAACAGATAATTCTGTATGCGGTACCAGCCTTATAAATCTCCTTAAAAGTAGTGTGAAAGGACAGATAGTACTTACATTTAATGAAAAAAATAATTATATTGACTCAAAAAACCAGTAGACGTTAGTGCACTGTATTATTGAAAAGTATGTTGGCACAGGATCAAAATTAACATACTCAGAAATGAAGCAATGGTCTTATGCTATCTGCGAAGTATTCCCTAAAGAAAAACCGGTAAAAAAATCTAAACCAAATTTTATTTAATGTACATATCCTTTTATAACAGCTTTTGTTATTCTAGGAAACATACTTTTTGAAACGGAAAGACGGGAAGAAAAATCCAACAGGAAAGTTATTTTCTCGTTGGACTAATGTTGAAAAAGAAAAATTCGCTGATTATCCTGTCACTGCGGACGAATCTTTTAAAGATTTGCATAATATATAATACCTAATGAAATGTATCAAGCAATATTTAAAGAACATTTGAAGCCAAAATACCACAATCTTGTCCATTATCCTACAATAATTAAAAAATTAGGTCCTCTTAAATATTTATGGTCCTTTAGGTTCGAGGCTGAACATCAATTGCACTAGCAATATGCTCGTAACATTACTTCTAGAACAAATATCCCACTGACATTAGCCATAAAGTCCTCTCTAAGATTTTCCAATTCCGTTTTAAATAACGAATTCTTTCATCAGGAATTCTATTTTGATGAAGGGCATTGTAGTGTACTTGTTGTATTATGCTTGTTAAAATTCAGAAATTTTAAATCAATGTTACCTTTGTTTTATGTATATAAAATACAATAATTTATTTTCATTATTCAATAAAGAACTTGCGAAGAATACACAATATATTTGGCGACGAGTAGTATTGAACCCAGTAAAAAATTTATAAGCAAAAAAAAAAAAAAAAAAACAAAAAAAAATTATATAAAAGAAAATGTCTTTAATTGGATCAATTGAACAATTTGTGTTTGGTGAAGATTTTGGCGAATATTTAGAACGGATCGAGCAATTATTTGTAATAAATAATGTGGAAGATAAAAACAAAGTGGCTTTATTTTTAACATTGGTTGGCCCAGAAACATATAAAAGAATAAATTGGTCTTGTTACCAGAAAAGCCAACAAGTAAAGCTTTCCAGGATCTGGTAAAAATAATTTTGCCACATTTCAGTCCGGAAAAAAATATTATTGCCGAACGGTTTAAATTCTATAGTTGTTCTCAGAAGCCCGATGAGCCCATGAGTGAATACATAATAAACTTGAAATTATTATCAGCCCGTTGTGAGTTTGGTGCATTTTTAAATGAAGCTTTGCGTGATCGTTTAGTTTGTGGAGTAAGCAGCAGTCAACTCCAGACAAAATTGCTGTCAACATCATCTTTGAACTGGGAGGAGGCGTGCAAATTAGAACAATCGTTCGAGCTAATTAACCAAGACCAAAAAAGTATGCATTCATCGTCGTATGATGTCAACAAAATAAATCATTACACTCAAAAGTACAAGTACAAGCATGCAAGTGGCAGTTGTCCGGCTAAGGAGTGGACCTGTTTTTCCTGTGGAAAGAAAGGGCATTCAGCGAAGGCGTGTTTTTAGAAAAAGAATAAATCAATTCAAAGGAATTTCAGTAGGCAGAACAATGTTAACGAGTTGGAGTTTAAGCTGGGATCGTTGAACTGGGTAAATAAATCGGAGTCACCACTGGTAAAGAGTTTTATTCCAAACGGTAAAACTTTGGAAATGGAAATAGATACCGGAGCCGTCGTGTCCGTTATATCTAATATAGACTATAAATTTTATTTTAATGATATAAATTTAAAAAGTATTAATTTTCCTCATTTGCAAGTTTTAACAGGTAATGCTGTGGAGGAGAATATTGGTGACAGTTGATGGAAAAAGTGATTTGGAATTATTGGTAGTGAAATCGAACAGGCAATTCACGCCTTTAATGGGACGGAATTGGATAGATGCTTTATTTCCTGGTTGGCGAAATTTTTTTAAAGTAACATTGTGTAAGACAAGTAATATTTTATCTATAAAAAACGTCTGCCAAACTAGTAACGTGGAAGTGTTGAAAAGTACTTTTCCATCCTTATTTTTGGATTGTACAGACCCCATTAGAAGTTTTTCAGCTGATATTTCTGTCAAGCCAAATTCTAACCAAAATTTTTTAAGGCGTACACGGTGCCTTTAAGTTTAAAAAGTCTATAGAGGCCGAGTTAGGTCGAATGCGTGACGAGGGAATAATAGAGCCCGTCCAAAAAAGTGTTTGGTCAACTCCGATTGTTTGCGTCATAAAAAAAGATTCTAATATAAGAATCTGTGGAAATTTTAAAGTAACCATAAATCCAGTTATTGAAATGGATGTATATCCATTACCGTTAATTGATGATATTCTTACAAGTTTGAGGGGTAAAACGTGTTTTTGTATTCTTGATTTGAGTAAGGCTTATTTACAGCTATTGGTAAATAAATCATCTCGAGCGTTGTTAGCTATTAATACCTATATGGGATTGTTTCAACTTTGCCGTTTACCATTTGGTGTTTCAACTGCACCTATGATCTTTCAAAGGGTGATGGATCAAATTATGCAGGGCTTAGAAGGCGTTGCTGTATATCTAGATGATATTTTAGTTTTTAGTAACGGTGAACAAGATTGTAAATCTAAATTGTATAAAGTTTTAAGTAGATTGCAAGAATACAATGTTAAAATCAATTAGAATAAATGTAAACTTTTGGTAAATACTATTGAGTATTTGGGTCATACCATTACCCCTGAAGGTATATAAACTTCAAATTCTAAATTGGAGGCGATAGTACGAGCACCTGAACCAAGTAATATTGACCAACTTCAAAGCTTTTTAGGGTTAATTAATTATTATTCCAAATTTTTGCCAAATAGTGCTACAGTCTTAGCACCTTTGTATAAATTATTACGTAAAGACGTAAAATGGAGTTGGGAATGTATCCTAGCTTTTCAAAGCTGTAAAAAGTTATTATGCAATAACAATTTGTTGGTTCATTTCGATCCAAATAAACCTATAGTAATTGCGTGTGATGCGTTCCATACGGTGTTGGTGCCATTTTAAGTGTAGTTGTTGATGGCCAGGAGAGGCCGTGTTACATGGTTCATTCAGTATTTTTAGAGATCGCGTTGTGGTTTTTGATGCCATTTATTATAATTTAGGAATAGTAGACATATTTCGCTTAAGAATACAAATAAAAACTGGCCATTTTTCTCTCTCTCTTTCTCTTACTAAATGAGAACATAAACTCTCGCGTACACTAAAAATGTTAGTGTACTCATAAAAGTTCACTAAAACCCAATTTTTTTCGTTGTGTACTGATCTTTTTAGTGTACTTTGTACACAAACACTAAAAAATAGTGTTTGTGAACTCTGTTCAGTACCTTATGTTAGAGTTTGCGTTCATTTGTTGTGTACATGTTGTGTACGTAATGTGTTTGCGTACGAGTTCACAATCACTTAAATGAAAGTTAAAATTATTTTATCAGTTACGTACACAATGGTTAGTGTACAGTATTTTTTCGAACACTGTCCTAAATATTTATGAAATAGTAGATTTTTTATACAAAGAAGACAATATAAAAATAGTTGATAAGAAATTTGTAAACCTGAATTTTTCACAAAGATTTCAATCTTATTTGGTCGGCAATGAAACCGAAACATTTGAACGTCATTGACTTGATCGATTTAGACGGACCGCCCATCCATTTTTACTTGCTGAACAATGGACTTAACCTCTTCACGCCCTTGGCCACATATGTGGACGTTTAATATTTTATAATTATAATTGTAATAATAAAAACAACAAAAACTTGATAATAACTTATTGACTACCAAATCCTCTAACAAGAGAAGTAAACATTTTACCGTTTGTCTGCACTGATGATCAGCGTTGCCACAAAGAAAAATTTTTCCCTACCAATATCCTCACCAAAACCTACCAAAATTATTCCAATCCTACCAAAATTTGAATTTAAGTAATTATAAATTATTCAGTATGAAATTAACGTTTTATTGCTAAAATTAACAAACATTTCGTTGTTCCTTATGTAAACACAGATATGTTAAACGTTAAGGTAAGTTAAAACATGGTTTCTAACTACATATTTACTTACTTAAACATTTTATTTTCATTTTTAGACCTAAAAATAAATAATACTCCCAACTTTAAATCTTACAGATATTAATTGTATTTTCCTACCAAAAAATAAATGAAATTTGAACAAACCAACCAAACTACCAATCGTAGCAATTTTAAATAAAAACTACCAATTTTGGTCCAATTGGACCCTACCGTGAATATTATAGGAATAAGTTATTTGGGAGTAAACTTTTTTTCCCATCCCAAAAAATCGGTATTGGGAATATTTTGGGAGTAAAAGTTTTTATTGTGAATTAGTTATAAATGCTGTATAAACAAAAAAGTTTTATTGTGAATTACCTCTCAAAAATTTTTCAAAGAAAAATACAAATATTAAAAAATGAGTAGCGTATATCTTCGTTTTTTGGTGCTGGAAGAGAAGAAACAAGGCCTGGAAAGGTTGCAGCGAAGATCTATTTAAGATGAATCGAATCCACTATCACTCCCTGAGATAAAGTAAGAATTATACATACTAAAATATTTTTGTTTCGCGGTAAATCCTTTTCAGATTCCAGGAATATTACAGGGTGAACAAAGAAGGGTTCAAATGTTCCTGCTGAATGTATTGATGGAAAACTTGCCCCCCAGTGGTAAGGTATTTGCCATACCCCCATTGTGAAACTTGCCGGCACCTTGATATTTGTTGCTGAAGGCAGCTACCAAAAGGGAGTAGGTTGGCAAATTGATGTCGGTTTGGCGCAGTCTTCATTCAGCGAAGTGCTTTCAGAAGTATTAACAACATTTGATAGAGTTTTATGTCCTCAGTGGATTGTGTGGCCGTCTCCTGAGGAAAAGAAGGAGATTGCAAAATGGTTTTACACAAAATACAAAATTTCAAGTGTTGTGGGTTGTATAGATGGCACACATGTACGAATCATCGCACCGTCAAAAAACCGATATTTATACGTCAACAGAAAATGCTACAACAGCCTAAGCATATGATTTATTATTTAAGCATATGATTTATACATGTTTAATAACTCCCTTTTTATATTTTATAATACACTAGCAGATTGTACCCCGCATTGCGCGGGTTATGTAGTTTGGATTAGTTTAAAAAATTAAAAAAAAATTATTATTGGGTAATTTTTGCATTAAAAATAACAATAAATAAAAAGCGGTTCATCGGTTTCGAAACCGGTTTCTTAAATAATGCAATCTTTCAAATTATTCGGAAACCGGTTTAACAAACAACCCAGTTTTTTGAATACTCTAAGTCCTAAATATAAATGCATTCAATTTGCCCGTTTTTCGCCCCTTTCCCCCGTTTTGGACCCCTTTTGGTCCAACTTTATAAACGGAACACCTCCAATAGCTATTTGGGAAACTTAACCAAGCTAAATCGAAAAAAAATACCTTTAAAACAGATAAAATACAGCATTTATGCATAAAGTACTAATTTTTGCCCATTTTTTCTCCCTTTGTCCCATTTTTTTCCCCTTTGGGTCAAAATTTTGAAAAGATTTATAGCCTATAAACTGCACCGACAAAAGCTCGATCTATATCAGAAATTTCAAGATTATCGGTCCAGTTGTGATTGGCTAACAAACAAAAAAACAGACTTACACAAAGACTTATAATATATATTAGGATTGCTATCAACGCTTCCACCATACAATTAATCTGCTCCTTATTTACATTTGCGTTCCTTAAATAAAAAATGTACTTAGTTTTAAAAAATCAACACCAAAACAATTTATAACTCCCATTGGCAGGTGTTGGGAATTAATTTTACTAAATAATTCTTGGGAATAAACATTGTCAATGCCAAATTTTTTATGTTTGTGAACTCACTCCCAAAAAATTTTTTTGGGAATGATTCACAATAGGAAATGATGAAATTTGGGAATTTTTTTATGGGAATAGTTATTTGCGATAGGGGTGAATATCAGATTTATTTAATATAATAAGTTTTACCATCACTACCTAAAAAATCTAACAGCTGCACTGAAGTTAACCCTGGAATCAGACTGGACGGTATAAGTCATTATCCTAAATACAAGGAACTGAAAAATCCCCCCAGATGTCACGACAAAAATTGTGTAAGACGAACTCTCTACATTTGTGAGAAATGTTAAGAATATATATGCCTGATATGCCCGGAATGTATGAAAGCATTTCACACATATAGTACCATTAACGCTCAGTCACCTTTTTGTGAATTTTCATTTTTTTTGCTTTTTGAATTCTTATTAAAATAAAGTTAATTAATTTAAAAAGAAAACAAAATTTAATAATTTTTTTGTCACAATAATATCGTCCCTGAAGAGGTTAAAGTTATTCGAGTAAAAAAATACTGGAATAATATTTACTTTTTATTATATTAAATTTCTTTCTAAGCAATTATATTTTATCATATTTTTAATACATTTTTACTTACTGAAATTAAAGCTAATTTTAATTTTTATTATTACAAATATTAAATTAGTTTCTAAGTAAATATATCAATAAAAAATCTATAATAATATCAAGCAAAATCAAGAAGTATTATTTAAAAAATAAAGGGATAGTCTTATAAAATTAAGAAGAACATCTTTTTGAAAAAAACAAAAAGAGGGCCTAATAAAATCAAGAAGAAAACCTTTTTGAAAAAAACAAAAAAAGCCTAATAAAATTAAGGAGAAAACCTTTTTAAAAAAATCAAGAAGACTATCTAGTAAAATCCATAAGTTTTCTTCTTGATTTTTTCAAAAAGGTTTTCCTTATAAAAATAATAAGAATCTCTTCTTGAAAAAAAAACCATAGAGAAATCTTATAAACTTTGTTCTAATTTACTACGTATTTATTAGGTTCAGTTTTCTCTGTGTGGAATAGATAACACATGTAAAATAAAAACCAAAAGAAAAAAAACGAAAAATTAAAAATAATTAGGGCCATTATTACAACTTGCCGTTAAACTTGGGTTTAGTTAAAGGCACCTTTAGCTAAAGAGAACTGTAAAGTTACCTTTAACTGATTTTCGTTATTACAACTTACAGATAAAATAAAATTAAAATATGGCAGTGCCGGAGCAAAGTCGATAAAACTGCTCAATTAAACAAGTTTTTTTTAACGCAATAGCAACAGCGGACTTCGTTTTTTTGTTGTATATGCTCATTTTGTTTAAATTTGAAGTTGCCATATCGAAAATAGTATATGATATGGCAAGTTCAAAAATTTTTTATGAATCTTTACAATGGGTCAATTCGACCTCCGGGTACTGTACTTGTCACAGTTGACAAGTACACGTCCTCTAACCTAAACCAAAAATCTTGGATGTATTGGTGATTGGGCGCAGTTTATATGTATTTTGATTTCATAACTAGAAAATAATTCGTAAATAACATCGATTAAAAAGCCGTTGCTTGAGAATCTTAGCTCTTATGACAATGGGTGCTAGCCATCCAGCAGGATCAAACAGCTTCGCAACTGATGATAGAACTTGGCGTTTCGTTATTCATGCGGATTGATTTGCGGGTTAGAATGTGTATGTGAATGCATCTGAGAGAGCATTCCATTTAATTCCAAGTGTTTTTGTTGTGCCTGCTTCTTGGAACCGTAAAAATTCGGAGTCATATAAATCCTCCTTGGGTAAATGGGATAATAACTTAGAATTGTTTGCTGTAATCTTCCTTAGCAGAAGACCAGCTGACTCCAAAACATTGATGAGTTGAGTCTGGGCAGATTATGTTTCCTCAAATGAATATCCTCCAGATAGAATATCATCGACAAATGTATTCGAACAGAGAATGGCAGATGCTTTAGAGAATTGAGATTCAGAATCTGACGTCAGTTGAAGAAGGGTACGTATAGCGAGAAAAGGGGGGCAATTGACTCCAAAAGTAATCTAACTGGGCCATCCGGTTTATTCTGAAATATATCGCTACTGAAAACATACTGATTCCTCCAATTACGAATAATTGTAATTAGATCATTTTGAAGAATAGGAGGAGAGAGCATCGTTTAGAGAAAACTGAGATTTCAATTTCCTCGAGGCGTTAAATACGACTCGGACCTTGGTCGTCTATGATCAGGTTGAACTACAACAATTTTGCTTTGGAATGGGAGGGTCCTAAGCAATTATTGCAAAATTTATTTTGAAATACGAAATCAACCCTCTGTTGCACAATAAAATTTTTGAATTTGGGACAAGATCTGAGAGAGTGATCTTCATTGCACAACTTACACTTAGGCGTTATATTCTCCTGAGGCATACATATATGTCTGTACATAGGACAACGCTGGTTTGCTGAGACTAAGTCCGCCTTTTGAGTTTCTAATACTCGCTAAGCGTTCAACAGTCTCATATCTCTCCACAAGGAATTGGAACATTTGAGATCATTTAGGAAGCTTATAAGGAGATGTGAGCGATTGCTCCTAAAGGGCTAGAGTTAAATTCGGGAAGTTTGATAGAAATCAATCGAATGAACATCGGATCCCAACTTTCTACTTCTACACCTAAAGTTCTGAGTCGCTGTAGAATCATTAACCGCAGATTGTACACTTCTGTAGCGGGGATGTCAAATAAAATTTTTATCTGATTATCCACGAGAGCTCGTTTGTTCTCGTATCGAGTTTGGAGCGCATTACGTGCTATATCGAAATTATCGTGGAAAAGAGTATATCTTTTCACAATTGCTCCAGCTTCACCTGTTGTTTTATTCCGGAGGTGATATAATTTAGCGACGGGAGAGAGCTTCGTTTGGTTTATACAGACATGAACATATCTCGGAATGAGGGCCACTGTTCGTAATTTCCTTCAAATACTTCCGTATCGCACGGTGGTAGTTTTATGCAATTTCCAGAATTTGCTGGCAGCAATGTTTGGGTTTGAGACTGAGGTGAAATATAAAAGCGAGGTGTTGATTGAAATCCAGAATCGCATTCGAGTGACTCTCATCAAATCTAAGATTTGAGAATTAAAATCTGGGACAACATGACTTTTTTGTAACATGATAATTTGGATTTTTACCAATGAGAGTGTGCGTGTTGGTTGTTGATGTTTTCAATAAAATACATTGTTCGTATTTGTATGTACAATAATGATTATTTAATGCAAAGAAAGAGGCTAAAGGAGAAATGAATTTACAAAATGATTTTATACTTAAGGAAATATTATCTATACAGATAATAAAGATATGTACATACTTTTAGAACTTATAAACTAGTGTTGGTGAACGTATGTATATTAAAATTATAATCATGTATATAATTCACAATTATAGCAAAGTTTGAAATCCTAATATATATTATAAATCTTTCTGTAAGTCTGTTTTTTTGTTTGTTTGTTTGTTTGTTTGTTAGTCAATCACGTCTAAACGCCTGGACCGATTTTCTTTTCAAAAATTTGACCAAAAGGGGACAAAAAATGGGTCAAAGGGGGAAAAAATGGGCAAAAATTAGTACTTTTATGCATAAATGCTTTATTTTATCTGTTTTATAGGTAATTTTTTACGATTTAGCTTGGTTAAGTTTCCCAAATAGCTATTGGAGGTGTTCCGTTTCTAAAGTTCAACCAAAAGGGGTCCAAAAAGGGGGAAAGGGGCCAAAAACGGGCAAATTGAGTGCATAGCCAATCACGCCTGAACGCCTGGACCGATTTTCTTGAAATTTGGGATATAGATCGAGCTTTTGTCGGTGCAGGTTATCTGCCGGGGAAGGTTTCTAAGTTCGTATGACAAATTTCCGACAGGTGGCGCCACTGAAAATTACTAAAAATGATTTAAATCGTAAACTGTGGATTTGATCATGTTATGATATTTAGCAATGTTGTTGTGCATGAGCCGGCGAAGGTTTCTAAGTTGGTATGACCAATATCCGACAGGTGGCGCCACTGAAAATTACTAAAAATGATTTAAATCGTAAACTGTGGATTTGATCATGTTATGATTATTAGCAAAGTTGTTGCGCATGAGCCGACGAAGGTTTCTAAGTTGGTATGACCAATATCCGACAGGTGGCGCCACTGAAAATTACAAAATATGAATTAAATCGTAAACTGTGTATTTGATCATGATATGATCTTTAGCAAAGTTGTTGCGGATGAGTCGACGGGATTTCTAAGTTGGTGCGATTAATTTCCGATAGATGGCGCCACTGAAAATTATTCAAAATGAATGACAAGTAATTGGTCGACCTACACCTCAAGCACGGAAGAAAAGAGCATTACGAGCCTCAGAATCAGACTAGCAACGAGCATTGAGACTGGAAAATCTTCGAGTACATGCCGCTGAGACCCGTTCGAGAGAAGTGAGATTAGAAAATGAACGAATGCGTATTACTCAGGCCCGTTAGTCTGAATCATCTGGACAACGGGAAACAAATTCAATAAAATGATTCAAAATTAATTGGATATTTGTGTAATGTCTTTCCTTCAAATTTATTTTAGTTGGTGGAGCAGCAACGCGCGCAGGGTACAGCTAGTTTATTTATAATTTTATAATAACACAAAAAGGTTTTAAATTTAGTTTTTAAAATTTCTAACAATTAAGAAGTTTGTTGTTATTTGGACAAAAAAATTTTGCATCTTTTGCTTGATATATATATATTGTTACGCAGATCGAAACGACCTAATATCGTTTCACATAAAAACAAAAGCTACAACAACAAGTGACAATGCGTACACAATACACACGATACAAATACACATGCAGCGAACTTATAGGTAAACCAGCTACAATAAGTATGAGAGAAAAAGGGACACCGAAGTATGCAACCGCAACAACAAATAATGTAGTCGCCAGAGTTTAGTAGTTGTAGAGTTTTCGAGAATGCGAAACCGCGAACGTTCTTCTTCAAGAACGTTCGATGTACTGTTCGTGTTGGACTATAAAAGGGCAAGACAAACCAGTAATTCAGTCAGCCTTGCGTGAAGTTCCGTGTTAAATAATGAGTCGCGGTGTGAAGACAAGTTGCGTGTGAAGTAAAAAGTCGTGGTTCGAAGATATCCGTAGTGAGCAGTATAGAGAATAGTTGTGTGTGAATAATAGTGAACAAGCAATAAATTGTAGTAATTATTGTTGTATCGGTTAAGTTTGAACAGTGACACAAAAGTAGTGTGAATAATAAAAAGAGTTTCATTAAAATAAACACATATTTGTTTTTACTTGGTTTGCAATCAACGAACTCATATTCTAAACGTTTTTAAAAAGGTAAAAACGTAACAATATATATATATACATACATCCAATGTGATTTCAATATATAAGTACATACATATGTCTTTATACGATATATTGTTACGCAGATCGAAACGACCTAATATCGTTTCACATAAAAACAATAAACAAAAGCTACCAGCTACACTAACACATATGTACACCGAACCATACATAAAGCAACAATAACACAGTATGAGTATGAGAGAGATGAAAAACCCAAACGCAACATAAGCGAACACAACAAGAAGCAATGTGTACACAATACACATTAACAAATACATCGAATATCTTCTAAATAAACCAACAACAACAAGCATGAGAGCAAAAGGGATGGACAAGTAAGCATACGCAACAACAAGTAATGCAGTCGCCATAGAGATTTCGAGAGCGCGAAGCCGCGAACGTTCTTATTCAAGAACGTTCGATGTACTGTTCGTGTTGGACTATAAAAGGGCAAGACAAAGCAGACGAGTAAGTCAGTTATGATTCAGTCAGCCTTTCGTGAAGTGGCGTGTTAACTAATCAGTCGCGGTGTGAAGACAAGTTGCGTGCGAAGTAAAAAGTCGTGGTTCGAAAATATCCGTTGTGAGCAGTATAGCGAATAGTTGTGTGTGAATAATAGTGAGCAAGCAATAAATTGAAGTAATTATTGTTGTATCGGTTAAGTGTGAACAGTGGCACATAAGAAAGTGTGGACAATAAAGAGAGTTTAATTAAAATAAAGCACATATTTGTTTTTACTTGGTTTGCAATTAACGAACTCATATTTAAACGTTTTTAAAAAGGTAAAAACGTAACAATATGTATATATCGATTTTCATATACATTCATAGTACACTAATAATAATGCACTAATAGAGTTTTAACTACATATATCAATGATTATATTGTACAGGGTGGGCCAAAAGTCACGAAGGGGTTTAATCGTTTAATCGTTCTTGGGAATCTCGTGGCTTTAGTTCTTGCACTAACTGCAGCTTGTATGGGAAAAGATGTAAATTTCCCTTTAATATTCTGCGTAAAGACCGCCGAGACATTTGCAGCTCAGCAGAGCGCCTTCGAGTTGATTTTTCAGGATTCTCCTCAACACTCTCCAGAACGCGTTGAATATTTGATTCATTAATTACAGAATGTGGTCTTCCGCTTCGTGGAAGATCCCTTACTGAGCCTTGTTCCTGAAAACGTGTCACTAATTGATTCGGATGGTGAATTCCGCACATTAAAATGACGACGATAGGCTCGTTGAGTTTGAATTATTGATCGATGATGTTCAAAATAAAGTTCTATGATTTTGGTTCGCTGGATAACGTTGTAACCTTCCACAATTAATTTCCCAGATTTATTTTACAAGTCCTAAAAAGAAAAATAAAAAAAAAAAATTAAATTAGAAAAGTTATTAATTTTTCAAATCCCTTCGCGACTTTTGCCCCACCCTGTATTTGTAATTATTTTAAGAATTGATTTTTAATACAATATTGTAAGATTTTCTACCATAAAAACATAATATAACCAGCATTTTGTATAAAAATTATTGTGGCAATACAAAACAACTTTTATGGTTTCCAACAGTCAATGAAAAAAAAAAAATAACCATTGAACATAAAGAAATAATTCTAACCGATTTAAATAGAAAGAAAAACAAAATCAATTCTCAGCTACTGTTCATATTTTAATATTTCAATTTAATATCAATATTATGTTTCATCGCGACACGTTTTACTATTCTGATTATTTTGGAATCAAACTTTAGAGAGAATTTATATAATAAAACGGCATATTAAGTTAATAGTTTTCATTAAATTAAATGCTTAAATTCAGTAAGTTTGTTATTTATTTAAAAGAGCAACAAAATACGATGTTTGGTTAAAGACCGCTTAAACAATTATAATCAAAAATAAAAAATTCTTCCGCCGTATGAAGAATACGGTCGTGTTAGTTACGCGAGTGTGCTGTGTAGTACCACGTTCTAACGACTTTGAACAAATCTTCTAAAAATAGGAGTGAGACTAGAATGCGTACATCATCCTAATATAATGTGATAGTAATGAGATTATTATGGACCACTTATTCACCCCTATTCTCGAAAAGAAATATTCTACGTCTACCAATTTTGGTATTGGGCATTTCAATCCCATTTGATTTCTTTCGATTGTATGTATTCTGCGTATTGATAGTTGTGATAATGATAGAATGTGATGTTAAAAGACGATCACATCTTTTATAAATGGTTTTTTAATTAATTTTGTTTTTAATTGAACTGCAAAGCAAAAATTTTATTTATTTATTGCAGGTCCAGAACATTTTGGCTGCATTATTAGACGTGAGGCAGCGGTTCAAACCCCTTCGGCGATTTCCTCTCACAAGTTTTCTGACAAAAATTCTGAGAGAAAATAAGACATCCATAAAAAGTGTGAGAAGCTAGGTCGAAATACTAACTTTGACGCAATGGATTGTTTCCAGAACGAAAAAGTACCCACACCTCGGATAAGCAGCCAAGAGGGTGTTAAAGAATTGGACTGTAATTGAAATTGATTTGACAAGCCTGGTAAAAAGTACCACTGGGATAGGCTTTTTGTTAATTTCTACTTCCTCAATCTTGAATCTTCCCTTCCGAAAGCAGAGATGCGGCTGCTATCGAATCCATTTCTTCTTACATGAAAAAAAAAAAATTTATATAAAATAACATCCTTTATTTCTACAAAGTAATGCTGCTATCGAATCCATTTCTTCTTACTTAAAAACAAATTTTATATAAAATAACATCTTTTATTTCTACAAAGTAATGATATATAAAAATGAAAAATATCATCTACAGCGCAACAGGATTATAGGAAATAGTTTGGCCGTAAGTACCACTTACGTATGTGCAAACACTTCTTTAACTTCTCGAGCTTTCCGCTGGTGTTTTTTTTTTTACTAAAATTGTCACAATATTCATTTCCTATTATTTTAATTATAAAACTATTGTCCTATTTACACTTAATCTTTTTATTAAAATTTTAAAAAAATTATAAACTTTTTCTATATCCTTTTCGTATGTTCGCCAGCAAAAAAGGTTACATTGAAATACTCTTCTCTTAATTTTTTTCAATACGAAAAACGGACAGAAGAGAACTCTACGAGATACAATATATTTCTATCCTCAACTTTCAAGGCTTAATAAAATATTTTCTACAGACGTGCAAAGGTTGATTTACGATCGTAGGTAATGGTAACAGAGCAGATCACCTCAACAATCATTATCAAAGTATGCACATATCGTTCCGGAGAACTTCTTAAATATCAATCATTGGCATCTCTTACTAGATATTTAGAAGGTCTTGATTAAAGACGTGCACAGTTACAACTGTTCGAACATGTTGTGTGTCTTTGCCGAACTGAGTGTGTATAGATAAATGGTTCTGCGTTGCAGATACAAGTTGGTATGGTTATTTTTTGTAGCAGTTAGGGTATGAATGGATAAAGAGAAAATGAGAGTAACATATTGGTTTTCCTATATTTCTCACAAGCAAATACTTGTAGTTGATGGTGGAATACAATTAGTAACTTATTGTACTAAGCGAATAAAATTTTGTATGTACATATAATTTATATGATGATTGCTGTACAGTGAAGGTAGAAATGAATAATTTTGAAAAAATAGGGTAAAAAAAATTTTTTGGGGCAAAAGGAGGAATGGAATAGGTAGGGCCTGGAGACATAGTGATGTGAGTTTGGCGGGCCTAGGTTGAGGGGAAAGTGTTTTTCCCCCTTAAAGTGTCGGCGGGTCAGTTGATAGTGAAAGGTTCTTCCATCAATTGTTGGCCTCGCGACGGTCTATTGGAGTCCTTTTATCCGAGGAAGATTGATGAAAGCGTTCCGGAGATAAGGCGGTTTCAGTAAATTGTTTACTGGACGCATGCCTTGTTGTTGTTAATAATATTTACTTACAACACCAAAGTTTACTTGTATATTTTTGTCACCATAAATATTTAAAAATACCTAATAAGTAAATCAAAAATACTTGTAGTACAACAGTTATTTGAGAGCAAGAAACAAATACAATACAATACTCAATGCAAAACCATAAAGAACTGTTATTGTTTTTGTGGGTAGAGTAGATGAGTAAAAGCAAAGAATATGGATATAAAGAATGCGCATCATGTAGAAGTAAAATTTCTTATGGCGGGATGTACCAGTAACACCCGCTCTCACCAAAATCTCTTTTAAAAATCATTTCTTGATGAGGGAGGGAAGACAGGAGAAAAATAAACACAAACAAAGAGCGTAACAATGTGTTGCTCTCATCGTACGTATGTATATGCGTATGTACGATTATGTATGTATGATCGTTGTTATTGTTTGACCAAAGACTATAAATATGTAAAGATGTTGCACACAGTGTATTTAAAATTGACAAAATTTTGTGCTTCTTTCTTATGGAAGCTGAATCGTCGTTCTCACTCTCATGTTAACTGAGAGAAAGAAAACAAAAAAAACTCAGTACACTTATTGTACTCAGAGAACTTATTATACTTAGAGAACGTATTGTTATTTTCTCTAAGCAATTTATTCTCATATGCGTGTATACGTGTGTGCATGTATGTATACATACATTGCCAAATAAAATAATAAACAAACTGAAAGATTTTTTGTTTTCACAAAATGTATGTGCAAATAGCCTGTGGAAAACAAATATTACCGTTTGTTTTATTGTAGGGTAAGAATATGTGTTTTATTGTTGTAGAAATGAAATTATATCGATTCGCACCGAATTATAATGTTATTTTTTAGACTATTCAATTATGAATGTATGTATTTACCATATGTGTCTATTTTTGTATAGAATGAAGTTGTAATAAAACGAATGCTTTTTTTGTTTAGTATTTATTAAATTTATTTATCATTTTAATGGTTCAAAATTTTAACTTTTTCCATACTGGATAATTTGGATTTGTATGTTTCCCATGTGGAATGCTTCCGTAGTAAAACAACAATTAGTAAATTAAGCATCTCCATTCTGTGTTTATAACATTCGCTATTTTCATCAAACCAAAAGGAATAAATTGTATTTTTTGTGAAACTTACGCATTGGTCAACTACAAATGTTTTCATGTTTTTTATAGATTTATTTTCTAAAAAAAAAATTTTCGAAGACATGAATTTTGCAAACTTCAAAAAATAAATCAGATGGAGCGCACAAACTTCCAAAGTCGGAATCTTTTATATAATTTTGTGCATGAACGAACATTTCTGAAGGATATGACAAAATTTGCGCTGGTTTGATTATATCCACACGACATTTAACGCAAGATATTCGTTGAGCTATGTAACCAACAAAATATCGACTTGATGTTAATTCAATTGGCACATTGTTGGACGTAAAACAATCGGTGCCTTCATTAAAATATTCTTTATTTTCATCGTATATATCTGCGACGTCTATATCAGGGGTATGTGTACTTTCTGATATATTTCCAGTCCTATCAATATCTTCTAAAAATATGATTTATGATTTTAATTATATATTATATTTATTAAACGTTTTGTTTGAGCATGCACTACAATTTTTAAATTCACACTTTTTATAAAACAATTTTTCAGTTTTTCAGTTTCAAATGTCCACACAAAATGTGGATTTTTTATTTCGGTGCGAATCGATATAGTTTCATTTCTACAACAATAAAACACATATTCTTACCCTACAATAAAACAAACGGTAATATTTCTTTTCCACAGGCTATTTGCACATACATTTTGTGAAAACAAGACATCTTTCAGTTTGTTTATTATTTTATTTGGCAATGTACAAGCACACACGTATACACGCATATGAGAATAAATTAGAGAAGAGAACAATACGTTCTCTGAGTATAATAAATTCTCTGAGTACAATAAGTGGCAGTAGCCGTACTGCCATCGACAAATTTGGCACTGGCAGTGCAACATCTTCATATATTTATACTTTGATCTCATCGCGATGAGAGTAAAGAATGAGAGCAACGCATTGTTACGCTCTTCGTTTCTGTTTACTTCCCTCCTATCTTTTTCCCCCCGCGTCATGAAATATTTTTGAAAAATATTCCAAAATATGTTAAGATGCACATTCTTTATACTTTATTTTCTTTGGTAAAAGCAAAAGCAGACAATATCAGTTACACTCATTCTCTCATTTATACCAATAGTATATGGTATCTACCATGGTGTATTTGTTTTACAAATACTTTGTGGTGTACTACTGCACGTCTTTAGTCTTGATTCTACACCAGAGGTAAATTTTTCAGTGTGGTAACCTAATAGAACCCTTAAAAAGCCTTTACTTTTAGTCGTTGAGCATTTTTCTAGAATAAACACTTTAGTGGTCCTAGTAAAAAATAAATCGATTGTGTTAAAATTGTTTTAATGAAAGTATTTTTTTTTTTCTTTTTTGCTTATTTGTGAAATCCAGACTTAGTCATTAAATAGAATTAAGTGGCCAAATATTGAAAAGTCCTGTTCGTATTAAATATTACGGCATTGCATTCACTCCTTTGACGAATTACTGATGAAATGATGCAATCGATCATATAATCTTAATTCTGCGCCTCGATGTTTTTGTGTGTGTGACGCTGAGGCAATTCATCATAATTACCTTAAGTTCGAATATATGTTAAAGGGATCTGCGCTATTGCCAATCTCTAGTAACTCTTCTTTTATCTCAAATCAACCTTGATTCATCTCATTAAATTATCATTAAATCCAGTTTCCTAACTTATGGAAATTGCGTACAGGCAAAGAAAATAAAGTATAAAGAATGTGCATCTTAACATATTTTGGAATATTTTTCAAAAATATTTCATGACGCGGGGGGGAAAAGATAGGAGGGAAGTAAACAGAAACGAAGAGCGTAACAATGCGTTGCTCTCATTCTTTGCTCTCATCACGATGAGATCAAAGACTATAAATATATGAAGATGTTGCACTGCCAGTGCCAAATTTGTCGATGGCAGTACGGCTACTGCCACTTATTGTACTCAGAGAATTTATTATACTCAGAGAACGTATTGTTCTCTTCTCTAATTTATTCTCATATGCGTGTATACGTGTGTGCTTGTACATTGCACAAATAAAATAATAAACAAACTGAAAGATTTTTTGTTTTCACAAAATGTATGTGCAAATAGCCTGTGGAAAAGAAATATTACCGTTTGTTTTATTGTAGGGTAAGAATATGTGTTTTATTGTTGTAGAAATGAAATTATATCGATTCGCACCGAATTATATATTACTATTCAATTATGTATGTATGTATTTACCATATGTGTCTATTTTTGTATAGAATGAAGTTGTAATAAAACGAATGCTTTTTTTGTTTAGTATTTATTAAATTTATTTATCATTTTAATGGTTCAAAATTTTAACTTTCTCCATACTGGATAATTTGAATTTGTATGTTTCCCATGTTGAATGCTTCCGTAGTAAAACAACAATTAGTAAATTAAGCATCTCCATTCTGTGTTTATAACATTCGTTATTTTCATCAAACCAAGGAATAAATTGCAGTTTTTGTGCATTTTTTGTATTTTTTGTCCGTTAAGACAAGTACAATACCCGGAGGTCGAAATTGACCCATTGTACCAACTACAAATGTTTTTTTGTTTTTTATAGATTTATTTTCTAAACAAATTTTTTCGAAGACTTATATGAATTTTGCAAACTTCAAAAAATAAATCAGATGGAGCGCACAAACGTCCAAAGTCGGAATCTTTTATATAATTTTTTGCATGAACGAACATTTCTGAAGGATATGACAAAATTTGCGCTGGTTTGATTATATCCACACGACATTTAACGCAAGATATTCGTTGAGCTATGTAACCAACAAAATATCGACTTGATGTTAATTCAATTGGCACATTGTTGGACGTAAAACAATCGGTGCCTTCATTAAAATATTCTTTATTTTCATCGTATATATCTGCGACATCTATATCAGGGGTATGTGTACTTTCTGATATATTTCCAGTCCTATCAATATCTTCTAAAAATATGATTTATGATTTTAATTATATTTATTAAACGTTTTGTTTGAGCATGCACTACAATTTTTAAATTCACACTTTTTATAAAACAATTTTTCAGTTTTTCAGTTTCAAATGTCCACACAAAATGTGGATTTTTTATTTCGGTGCGAATCGATATAGTTTCATTTCTACAACAATAAAACACATATTCTTACCCTACAATAAAACAAACGGTAATATTTCTTTTCCACAGGCTATTTGCACATACATTTTGTGAAAACAAAACATCTTTCAGTTTGTTTATTATTTTATTTGGCAATGTACAAGCACACACGTATACACGCATATGAGAATAAATTAGAGAAGAGAACAATACGTTCTCTGAGTATAATAAGTTCTCTGAGTACAATAAGTGGTAGTAGCAGTAAATCGGCAAATTTGGCACTGGCAGCACTGTTGCCAGAATTGACGATTTCTCTGCATTTTGACGTTTTTTACCCCTCAAAATACCAAAATGACGATTTGACGATTTTAGGTTGAAAAATGACGATTTTTCTTTGGATTACTGACTGTAGACCAGTGTGATGCTTCAAGTTTATATGATTTAATAGTAAACTATTTTAATAAAAATAACATCGATTATAAAAAAAACTTAGTTGGATTTGCGGCAGATGGAGCATCAGTCATGACCGGAAAGAAACATTCAGTAGCCCAACTTTTGAAAAATGATATACCTCACTTATTTATAATCAAATGTGTTTGCCATTCCTTGGCTCTATGTTCCTCTAATGCTTGCCTTAAACTTCCATCAGCCGTAGAAACTCTTGTAAGAGATGTGTACAACTATTTATCAAATAGTCCAAAGAGGTATAGTCAGTTTGATACTGTACAGAAGTTGTTGGAAATTAAATCTAAAAAGATTTTACATCCATGCCAAACGCGCTGGCTTTCCTTAGAAACCGTTGTTAATCGTATTTTGTATTTGTATGAACCCCTTAAAATTTATTTTTCCTTTGCGGTCAACATTGACAAAATCGACACGGCTAAAAGCATTTTCAAAAATTTAAATCATACAAATCAAATTTACTTATCGTTTCTAAAATACATGGGTATTATAAATAATATAAATAAAAATTTTCAGAGTGAAGCTACTGAAATTCATACCTTGTATTTACAGATGGAAAAATTACTTAAAATTGTAATGAGCAACTTTTTAAAACCAAATCTTATTAAAAATAGCAACATTTTTTTGATTAATTATAAAGATAGTAAAAATTTTCAGGATAGTAAAAATGTTTATATATGTAGGTATTTACGCTGCAGAAATTCTTTCAAATTCAAATCTTTGTGAAAGTGATGTACAAGAAATAATGAATAATTGCATACAATTTTACATTGAATTAATTGGCCAGATTTTTGAAAGATTTGATTTTAAAAATGAATTTAAATCCTTAGGTATATTTAATCCAAACGTATTAATAAATGGTGAATCCAATTCAATTTTAGATACTGTAAAGGCTTTTCCAAATTTTTTAAAAGAAGATGATAAACAAAGTGTAGATTCAGAGTTTAGGGAATTAAAATTTTTAGACTTTAAAACTATTTTTCAAGGAAAAGAGACACACTTTACAGAATTTTGGAAAAAAATATCGGAAGTAAAACGATCTGATTCTTCTTTGGCTTTTCCAATTTTAACAAATTTTGTTCGCAATATAATGATTTTACCACACTCCTCGGCAAATGTTGAAAGAATATTTAGTCAGGTAAATTTAAATAAAACCAAAATGCGTAATCGTTTACAAAACGATTCCTTAGAAGGCATTCTTTACACAAAAGACTATTTAAAACTTAAAAAGTCTAGCTGTTATGACACACAGATGAGTTCAGATTTGCTTAAATTGTTATCATCAGATATTTATGCATAAAATAAGGATTTGGTAAATATGTTAACTAGTTTTTATATTTTATGTATGTATATTAAAAATATATGTATATGTTTGTGAATTCTGATCTCAATATGAACATTATTTTTTACTATTATAAAACTTTTATATTTCATTGTTATGTTTTTAAATAAATATAGTTAATAAGACTGAATTAATCTTATTATTTTTTTGAAATAAAACAATTAAAAAATTAAAAAAAATGAAAACTTGTGTTTGACGATTTTTTGACGATTTTGTAAAGTGACTTGACGATTTTGACGATTTTTTACGCAAAAATCTCCGGATTTTGACGATTTAGGCCATGAAATTTCTGGCAACACTGACTGGCAGTGCAACATCTTCATATATTTATACTATAAATTTTATAGTCTTTGATCTCATCGCGATGAGAGCAAAGAATGAGAGCAACGCATTGTTACGCTCTTCGTTTCAGTTTACTTCCCTCCTCTCTTTCCCCCCGCGTCATGAAATATTTTTGAAAAATATTCCAAAATATGTTAAGATGCACATTCTTTATACTTTATTTTCTTTGGTATAACTCCACTAAATCTAGCGGTTGAGATTTTTGAAGTCTGGTCGCGTAGACCACTTCTCGAATTTTGTGACAGTTAGTCTTCTTCATGTTTATTTTATATTTTCATGCTGTGACTTGACTCCAGTGTTGCCAGAGATCATTCTCTTTGCGGATTTTTTTTTTCCATTCCACTTACATACATAATTGGCAATTACAACCCTTCAGTCAGGATTTCGACCTAGCTTCTCACATCACTTATGTTGTGTGCGTTAATTGTATACATTAGTGGCGGGACCTATAGTTTAAAGTCGATTCCGAACGACAGATTTTTGAGTAGCTGTTCATGGCAATTTTATTTACTCTCAGAGTTTTTGCCAGAAATCTGCTGAGAGGAAGTCGCCGAAGAAATATTTTCATATTTTCGTTTTGATGTCTGACCTGGGATTCGAACTCGGGCCTTCAGTTTAATAAGCCAACACACTACCTACTAGACTACGGCGACGCCATAATATCTTTTTCAATTTGTAAAAAAAATTTTATAATATTCTTTATAATTCTTATAGTTTGACATCTGAACATTTATTATTGTAACACAAAAAAACCTACAGCGTTGCAACAAACACTGACTTCTTAAGCACGTTATTTCTGAGGTTAAAAGAAAACCGAAATGTAAAGCAATATTGTATTAAACATACCAGCAAATAAATGTATTTGATGGTTGTTAACAGAGATGCGAATATACTGTACAAGTTTACAATGTCTTAACGATTATTATATTGCCGCTCTTTTCCACTTTATACGGTATTCAGATATGCACCTTTATTGTGTAAATCGCAATAAACGCCATTATTGAGCTCAATATTTCATATAAAGTTTCCATTAATAATTGCACAATAAATACGCAAATTGTTATAATATTGAGTAAAACTTAAAATGCAACACTGTCATAAGTGTGTTTAGTGAGCATATTACAATTAACCGAACACTTTCTGTTGATATTTGACAACTCAAATGCCAAAAACGATAAACAAACACTAATAAACTAACACACGACACTAATTTTCGCGACCAAAATAAAAACAATGTTTTTGTTTACCAGCTGTCAAATGAATATTGAGTAAGCTGAATTGCGTATATTATTATTCCAGAACACTTAAAATATTATACTCAATTAACCGAATATTGATTCAATAAAAGTGCATATCTGAACATAGTATTATGTAACCGCATCTACTCTACATTTTTAAGGAAAATTGAGTTTCAGAAAAAGACTCAAAAAATAAATTCAAATAAATATATATCTTTCGTTTAAATTATTGTTTAGAGTTTATAAAATGTAACTGTAGCCTTTTTTTTCCACATACGTTTTCATACTGTATTTTTTTCTGTTACTTTCCAGAACCAAGCTCGCTGAATTTTTCTTCATAACATAAAAATATATCTACCTCAGACATTGGATGAACTTTTGGTTAACATCATTTAAAATAAGGACAATGTTAATGCAAAAGAATTAAATAGTCTTCTTGAAAGTATTCTTAATGGAATCTAAGCAATTAAAAAAGCGCATAGAGGATACTGGGAAGTACTAAGGCAAAGAAGAATTCCAAGCGCTTCAAGAGAGTACGTTTTAATCGTGATAGAATTAAAGAATATCTTTTTCCCTACCACTATATATCACCAATTCTTTCTACTCTCCATATGTTTTTATAGGGAATAACTTTATAATTTGCTACAGTTAGTTTGTGTGTGAAGCTATTTTTTTAAAAACCAAGAAATATGTCTCAAGAAAATATTCAAAAATACGTTGATGAAATCAGTTCTCTTACTTGAATTTATAATTTAGTCTCTAACTTAACGACAGACAACAACAATTATTACCCATGTGTTGTCATTCTAATTCTTATGTTTATACTTATTTTTTCATTTGTATTTAATCCTGCCACAATCCTTTACAAAGCAGAATAAAAGAAATCCTTCTCCACCTCTTCAAACAAAACGTAGGTACTTTGTGTATAAGAATACAATACGTAATTGTACTAAGCTTTCTATTTTTTGTTTTTATTGTTATTTGTTTTTTCTCGTATGTATTTCTTTTCTTCATTTATTAAATCAATTTGTTAACGGTCTCCTCATATTATTTTACCATTCGTCCGTTTACTATGTATAGATTACATGATAAGTAGACTAAACAACTGATTGTGGTGTACTTATCTGTAAAAATCAATCATACTGAATTCTCAAACGTACAATTAAAAAAAAAATTATCAATAATGCTACAGTCGGTCCCGTTCGATTATATAGTACGCACGTCAAAATGTAGATTATGCATAGGCAATCTAAATCAATTCTTCAATCACACTTCATAAGTTGAGAGTGATATTAACAGTGGTGTTGTGCTAATTTTTTTTACCTGAACGCGTATATATAATTGTATAGACAGGGCCGATCCTGGGCAGGCGGCCGCTCTGTGCGTTCTCATGTCCCAAATTTAACGACGGGGGTGATTTTCCATGATAATCCTGGCGGCGGCGTTTTTTTTTTAGGTCTCATGTCCCAAATTTGACGACGGGGCGGAGGGAGATTTCCTCCAATTTTCGCCCGTCGCCAGGATCGGCCCTGTATATAGCATAAAAAGGAAAGGAAAAACCATGATTTAACGATAAAAAGGCGGAAATACCCGCTCTTCATTTTTGTTTGAAAAAAATAAGTGATTCTCTTGGTAGCAACAGTTAAATTTAAATGCGGCCGAAAGGGTTAAAAAAATGGTTTTAAATACTCAAATTCCTAAGTAGTAATTAGTTCGGGTTCGGGTTCACGTATTTGTTTCGGTTCGGGTCGAGTTCCGGTTCAGCAGAAAAAAACGTTTCGGACTCCGGTTCACAGTTCAGAAAAACAAGCCGGTTCGTTCCGGTTCCGGTTCGGTTCAAACCCTTGTTTATAAAAATACATATAAAAATTCGTCAAAAATTAGAAAAAAAATCAGCAATTCTTTTTAATTTTTTTTTCAAAACGTCAGCCAATTCTCGTTATCAGAAATCATCTTTAGTTCCCGAACGCGTTCCTGTCCAAAAAGGAAGTACCGGAACGACGTTCCGGAGCGTTCCGGCTCGACAACACCACTGGATATTAATGCTCTACCATGGTGGCGATAATATTGCTTTATGGAGGTCATTTTCCGACTACGATGTTACGACACAATAACGGGAACAAGTTACTTTAGAAAGTAACGGATTATATTGTAATCCTTCGGAATTTCATGCTACATAATGTCGAATAAAATTGTGCCACATCCAGAAGTCGCCGTAGTCTAGTTGGTAGTGTGTTGGCTTATTAGACGTAAAGCCCGGGTTCATATCCCAGGTCAGGCATCAAAAACGAAATATGAAAAAAAATTATTTCTTCGGCGACTGCCTCTCAGCAAATTTCTGGCAAAAACTCTGAGAGTAAATAAAATTGCCATGAAGAGCTTCTCAAAAATCTGTCGTTCGGAGTTGACTTTAAACTGTAGGTCTCGCCACTCATGTATAAAATTTACGCACACAACATAAGTGGTGTGAAAAGCTAAGTCGAAATCCTGACTGAAGGGTTGTAATGACCAATTATGTACATATGTATATGACAATATCAATATACATATGGCTTCACAATCTTCAAGTCCAAGATTTAATCGAGAACTTAAGAAATATATAGTAAAAACAACAATCAGACAAAAGTGTCCAACGAATTCTTATTAGCTTTGCCAAGTACTTTGACTTCAGTATACTCAGATAATATCTACCAGTTTTAAACTACACCAGAGCTTTACAAAACTTTAAACACTCTAGAACAGCGCCAGACCTGTTACCGTTTTAATATTTTTTAACGGTTTTGAAAAGAAAATAAGATATAGGACACCTTATATATAATTACATATATATGTACACTTATACATAATTACATATATAATTACACTTTGCTTTGTTTAAGTTTCAATCAAGCTAATCAGGTGAGAATGGGTTCGTCTGTCGTTTCCTAGAAATAGCGCCATCTATAAAAAAGTGATCATTATAATTGTAACATCTCTTGTTTAACAGGTGTTATATGATCGTTGTGCCTCTAGGGGACTGGGGCAGAGGAATAAGGTCAATTAAGTTATCATTATTATTAGATCACTTTATAGACTAAAAAATATGACGACCCTTTTTCGTCTTTTACGTGATTTCAACCGAGTTACTAGTCTCATTCACACGTACGTTTTTCTTATTCTGACTTAAAAACTTGTTATCTTTACTGATTGAGATTCCAGTATCGGTAGCATGACTTAATTCTATTTTAATATTTATGTCTTTTGGCGTTCTTTAACTATATGTGGTCAATTATAAAACTCTTTTAATCAAATTTCGAACATTCATTTGCGAATTTGCTAAATTAATTCGAACATTTTATTTAAAAGAAAATTCAAATTTTTTAGTTTTAACCCTTATTTTATGCGTGTTATGTATTTCTTTTTGAATCGTCTGCTAAAAATTAATTTACTTCCACTGCTTAAAGTGACGTATTTATTTATGTAGGGTATAATAATCCACACAGAAATATAAGAAATTGAAAAGAAGAAAAGAAATTGGGATATAAATATTAAGGGATATTAAATTCTTAAGAATCCTTACAAAGGACTTGTAATAAACAAGGTGACAATTACAAAATATAAATGCACATACATACATATGTACGTAAACATGTAATACTCATGTTATTACTCCCCTTACAATCAATGTAATTTTATAATAATAAAGTTTTGTCATCTGTCTTTTTACTTCTAACGAACATTCTGCTATGCTTATTACAGTATTATAAAATTGAACTTTATGAAGATATATTTTTTTCAAAAAAGAAACAACTGTTAAAAAAAAAAAAAAAAAAAAAAAAAAACTATTCTATCCAAATTGACTTTCAAAGTCGATAAATTCAATTAAAGTTTTTTTTTTTAATTATTAATTGAGAGTTCATTTCAACTCAAGACATTTCTAATTAGAAATCACCAACTGTTCTCTTTATTTATTCGACTATGTATGTTGCAACACTCCAGGGAGTTTATTCCATGACCTCTTATGCAATACTGAAATCTGATAAGATCCAAGTGTTTGTGTCCCCTCAAATAGAGAAATAAGAAAAATTAATAACGTTTTACTTGTATTAGTTGCTCCGATAGTCTCATTTAATACAAAAGTAGACATACATAAATATAAATTAAAAATATTATTTTCGCCCACATTTAAGATATCTAAGGAAGTAATCGAAATAATCGAAGTTATCACAGCACAGGTTATTGTAAGGCATAAGTAATTATATATGTATGTATGTATGTACAATAGTTTTATGTGTATTGTTTTTATTTTCAGTTTTATTGTGAGAAATTATGAAGTTATAAATGTATTTGACAAAATGTTGAAAATATCTTTGTTTATTGGTTTGTTTGTTTCAAATAATTAGGTTAACATATAACATTTTTATTTGTATCGAAAATATGGATTATTATTTCGCTCGAGCAATATCCGATGCTCCAATGAATCAATGGAGTTGGACACGCTATCGTGGTTAACGAGCTACTACGGCCTCTCCTGTAAACGGTCGAGAAGCCTCAAAATAGACGTTAAGGGCCAACCCATACATGAGAGTTGTATTCCATTCTCGGTCGGTTATAATTGGTGTAAGTAGTAAGAAGATCAGATGAAGTAAAGTATTTATTGCAACGTCTTAAGAAACCAAGGCACTGAAAAATGTGTCAGTTTTAGCGAACATCACACTGAATTTTCATGCTCATAACGTCAAGATCTTCTGACTCCCTAATATTTACACCACACATGTGTATAGATGATGCAATATTATTGCTACCTAACAATGACTTTATATGTTTTTGTTTTAAGAACCTTTCAATTTATTTACATATTTATTTTTCTGAAAATTTTTTTACGATTTCAATGAACGTATTTGACGACTTTTTCTCGAATATTTGACGATTTAATGCTTCATTTATCTGGCAGCTATGCACACAAGTTTGTCGATATGTCAAGTTTTTGTATACAAGAGAGCGGATAGTATTTTGTAAACTCAATAATGTAATGATAGCGTACATTGAGATACAAATGAAAATACCGCTGTCGTATTGCTCTCCTTATTTTTCACATTCTTCAAAAACCATCACTCTTCTTTAAATCGACGATACAATTTTATGTAAACAAATATATATACGAAGGAATACCTGGATTCATTTTACTCTGTTTTGGTTTTTTACCAACCGACTAAAAACGACAAAACTCCACATTTGGGAGTTAAGGATAGGATAAACTTGAAAGTTATTGCTTAGTGTAACCAATCCTCTCGTTTGTGAGGGGAAATTTTGTCACTGATTCTTTAACATCTGTCATGCTCCATAGAAGTTAGTGCAATTACTAGAGTGGAGAAAAATCGGACCAATGCTGTCATAAAGGCATGGATACATAGATAAGATATTGACTTTAAATGAACAGCTTTAGTTAACCCACAGCTTTAACAAAGGATTATATAATTTCAAATCGATCGGCTAAATCATATCAGTATTACAGTCTCAGTCAGACATAAATTGCGATTCGATATTTTGTGCAGAATAATCATCCATTGGCCATACAACTGATAAGGTTTTGTAGTTCTGCAATCCAGAAACTTGAAAGAATTAGTATCAACAAAAGCCGATTTCCGCCTTGTATGGGTTGTAGTCTAGTAGGTAGAGTGTTGACTTATTAGACGTAAGGCCACGGTTCAAATTCCAGGTCAGACATCAATACGAAATTTGAAAAAATATTTCTTCGGCGACTTCCTCTCAGCAGATTTCTGGCAAAAACTCTAAAATAAAATTGCCATGAAAAGTTTCTCAAAAATTTGTCATTCGGAATCGGCTTTAAACTGTAGGTCCCACCACTCCTATATGAAATTAACGCACACAACATAAGTGGTGTGAGAAGCTAGGTCGTAATCCTGACTGAAGGGTTGTAATGACCAATTATGTATGTATGTATTGTAAATGCCTAGGGCGTTTGATCTTTTCCAGCAATAAATTAATTAACACTGTTTAACTTGATTCTTTTTTTATCCGTCATAATGTCACTACAGGTAGTCCCCGACTTACGACTATTCGCACTTACGACCATTGTTTTTTCCAATTTTTTTCATAGAAAATACTTAAAGAAGACAAATATGTAGTTGCGCGGAATTCCTAACATATAAATTTTATATATATAAGTAAATATAAATTTTGGGTTGTTTCATTTCTCCTGACCTTCAAAGTCAGTAGTACAGTATGTAATTTTTTTCTTAAATTTTTTTTATATGAAATTCGACTTACGATTTAATCGACTTACGACCGATGACCAGGAACCTATCTCGGTCGTAAGTCTGTTTCAAATCTATTATCAGTATTCAGTTCCACCAAAAAAATGGAATAAAAATAAGTGCTTATAAATTAATTGTTGTAAAAACTTTGATATGTTAAGTGAAAGTGGCCATTAATATTAAAAAAATTATCAGCGAAATGTACAAAGGTGAAATTTATCAAATATTAGAAAATCTATAACTAACTGAGACAGCAACAATTTTTAACAAAATTAGATCAAAATAATCAGTTCAAAACGTGTCAGAAGCTTACACAAGAATACGCGTTTGCTTTTAATGTCTCCAGGAAGAGATCGAGCAGAAATGTAAATTGGAAAGAAAAATCAAACAGATAGCTGGGAAAATAACAATTTTATAAAACAATAAAACAACTGTTCGAATTTATGAAAAGGTTTTATTAAATGCACAAATCTTATAGGATTTGCTGGTTATGAACAATTATAATGTCCCTCAGGGAAAGAACATCTTCGGCTTTTTACACAGATAGGGCACCAACATCAACAATGTTCGTTAAAAAGAGCTTAAAAATGCGTTCAACTGCTTGTCAGCTTTCAGTGAAGCAGGTTCTCCTCGCTTCTTTTTGAATTTTTTTTTTTTGTATATCAATTATACACCCAAAGAAAAATTACAGTAGGATTCACTATTTTCTAATGAGATTCACTAATAACGATGAGAAATGACCTCCATTTTTGAAAGAATATTTGTCAAGTTAAATACGCAGTCTTTAGGGATCTGCTGCTGTACATTTTTTCTATATTTTCCACTACATAAATAAAGGGCTATCCATTTCGTGGTTTCAAAAGCATGGGACTGGAATTCGACATCTGTCAAACTAAGTTGTGAAACCAATTTTTTTCTTTTCAGTTGAAAGTCTGACATTGACGAAAATGGATCGCTTAACTATCACACAACGCATAAAAATTATCTAAACCTACTACAAAAATGGTGATTCTGCCACAGCCACGTATCGAACAAAATTTTCTTCAGCGATGAAGCACATTTCACACTCGGTGGGTATGTTAATAAACAAAATTGTCGTATTTGGGGCTCTGAGAATCCTCAAGTAATTGAAGAGAGGCCATTACATCCAGAAAAAGTCACTGTTTGGTGCGCTCTTTGGTCCGAAGGTGTGATTGGACCTTACTTCTTCGAAAACGACGATGGAACGACTGTCACCGTCAATTCGGAGCATTATGGTCATATGATAACCGACTTTTTTTGCCTGCTATTGAAGAATACGACTTGGAGAATATGTGGTTTCAACAAGACCATCATGCGATTTGACACCATTAGACTTTTTTTGTGGGGCTACGCGAAAGACTGTTTTTATGCAGATAAACTTTCAACTCTTGAGCACTTAAAAACCAACATTCGTCAAGTTATGGCTGAGATACCGCCCAATATGTGCCAAAAAGTGGTCGAAAATTACCTCAAAAGAATCAATGCTTGCAACACTTCGCGTGGAGGTCATTTAAATGATGTAGTGTTTAACACATAATGTCAACGTTCAAACTTTACAATAAAAAGAAATATCATGAAAAAAATATTTTATATGTGTTTTATTTACGTTTACTTTTGAAACCACGAAATGGATAACCCTATATATTATTAGATTACACTTGAAAATATGACTAACAATTTTCCTCTGGCTTATACACATGCCTCTCACGAATACATACACATTTTTATCATGTTATCTTTGTGCCGACGTCTGATTATAAGCTATGTTTCCCTTTTACCTCAGCAATGGTATAGAACTGTGTTTTGAATATGCCACAAAATTTATTAATAAGTCAGTTAACTTCTGGCAAATAGTTATATTTACTGACAAAAGCAATTTCAATATTTTTGGATCAGACGATTTGTGTGATGGAGCGAAACCACTGCGTTGCAGTTACAAAACTTAAAACGGCATGGCGACACATCACATTTAACTGATAAAAATTGCTTATATTGTTAGTAACATCTATTTTGATTAGTACAGCAAAACATTAAAATTATGCTTTCAAACTTCATTTTATGGTTGTTGGTGAGAAACAGAGAACATATGATTTACGCAACGCTAGTAGTGAAAATCAAAAGTATTTTCATAGTTTTCAAACGCACCTCGGCCTATTGGCGCAAGTATTATTTATCAACACAGTAACAAAAAGATCTGTTAATATGATGTGTAGCCAAGCGGCTTCAGAGGAACAGTCAAACACGTAGGACTTTTGCTGGTGTGGCGTGAAATGACTCCTGTAAGATTCATCTTATGTTTGCGAAAATCGTGAGAAACAAATTTCATCATATAAATAACTTTATCATATACATATGTAGGTAACTTTAAAATTGAATATTGGATTCATATTCGAAATATGTAAACTCGAAAAAAGGAGGACAAACTGGCACAGAAGGAATTGGAGATGTCTGGGGAGGAGACAATAGAGGGGGTATATGTGCCTCTACAATAATACTTCTCCAAATTGAAAAACAGCATGGGATTCAACACCTTGTTGGCGAATCTTAAAACTATTGCGTCCAGCAGTAGACAACGGGTGGACCAGGGACCTATTTGCGTTCGAAAAAAGAACGGTTCACATTCTAACAGGAATTCTAACGGGACTCTGCTCTATAAAATGTTTCACTGACAAGATCGGTCTGCTCCACGAAGATTACTGCAGAAGCTGCAATGATGTAGAGGAAACAACCTAACCGTTACAACACCTTTTATACGAATACCCTGCACCTCAAAACAGATGTCATCGGTTTCATCCGAATCTCAAACCTAGCACTAACGGATCTTGACAAGGGGGCTTACCTCATTCTGGGTAACACAATGGTCCATATGGGCCGCTGAGTGAATTTGAAAATTTTTGCTTCAAATTCGAAATCAGCCACCTCAAAAACCCTCGTATATCGATTTTCATCCTTATTCAGTGATACCTTACAGCTTTGACCAGAAAATGCGGTTATTTTACCTGAAGTGCTATAATATAAAACTAATATCGCATTACACAGATCACAGATTCAAACCACATAGAGCGTTATGGACTGTTTTTGAAAAAAAAAATTATTGCACACAATATCTAATAAGCAAATGCGCCCAAGACACTATTGTTGCAGATGGGGGGATTATTGAGACAGAAATTACGCAAAAGCTAGACTTTTACATAAAAACAAACGTTTAAAAGAACTTTCTGCCGCTCAAGTACTTCAAACTCGGTATTAAATAGAAATTTGGAATAAATCAATTGAAATTTTCAATCTTTTGAGATACAATTATAAATTGTTTTTAGATTTAAAAAAAAAAAAAAATAATTTCAACCTTTGTTACAAATTTTTTTGTATCTAATTTTTATAAGCACAAATCGTACTTTTAAAATCTGGTAAGTAGTTTCTGATATATTGTGAAAATGGTTTCTCTCTGTTTCTCGGTGTATTGTCCGTCAGTGTACTTTTAACAAACTACTTTTCATTTATTTACTAATTATTATACAATTACACACTATTACTAGCTGATTAACTTATATCTTTCTTATTTACGGTGTACTGTAACATACCAGAATCTGGTGGGAAGTCTAGAATACTACCCACTAGACTACACATACATAATTGGTCACTACAACCCTTTTGTCAGGATTACGACTTAGCTCCTCACACCACTGATGTTGTGTGTGTTAATTTTATACATGAGTGGCGGGACTTACAGTTTAAAGTCGATTCCGAACGACAGATTTTTGAAAAACTTTTCATGGTAATTTTTTTTACTCTCAGAGCTTTTGCCAGAAATCTGCTGAGAGGAAGCCGCCGAAGAATTATTTTTTATATTTTCGTTTTGATGTCTGACCTGTGATTTGAACCGAGGCCTCACGTCTAATAAACCAACACACTACCTACTAGACCACGGCGACTTCAGACTACAAGGGTATCCAAAATACTTTTTTATTCTTATAACAAATGATGTATATACATATGTATGTGCCAATTATACTTACGTTAAATTAAGCACGTAAAATTTTTCAATATATTATTGAGAATACTTATGTGTTCAATGCATTACATTGTTAATTAGCACTTTCCTAATTTCCATAAAGTTTTACAGAAATTATTTGGTAAAATAGTGATAAAAATCTTTAAGACATTTTCAATATCGTTAAACGTAAGAAAAAATTATAAATTCTCCAACTTGTTTAGAAAGTTCAAAATTTAAATAAATTTTATAAGAAGTTCGCATAACAAATATTCAAAAATGTTAAATGACAATAAAATGTTTTTGTACCAATTTTAAAATAAGTAAGTTACTAACAATATTAATTTAAAGAAAATTAATTTATTACCAATATTAAATTAAAATATTAATTTTGTATTGGAATGATTTTAATTAATAATAAAATACTTTTTTTTACACGATTTCGCTTTTACACGGGGCGAGATATTAATAAATGCTTAGCTCAATATGAGGAGGTCTATAAGGATTTAAACAAAAACCAAAGGCAAATGTTAATTGCGGACTTCATTACGAAGTCTCGTCAATATAAAATCGTTCCTAATCCATCTAACACCGAAACAGAATAGCATAAAGTATTATCGAGTGATGAAAGTGACATCATACCAATCAGGAAGAAATAATGTGATAACAGTATATAATTAAATTTTTGGTAAAATTTTTTAAATATTTATATTTCTAGTTTCTGTACGTAAAATGAATATCATATCCATATACAGGAGTACACTTCTATGTATATATTTGTATTTTAATGAGTAGATAGCTACTTTTATCTATTTCAAAATAAACATATACATACATATATGTAGGATTTCATACGATGATGAAACATTATCCTTTATTTTAAAAGGATATTTTAATTTTATTTTTTTTAAAAAAACGTTCAAACACAATTTTTTTTTTATTTTTAAAAGGATAATATAATTTTATTTAAAAAAAGTACATTTCACAATTTACAAAAAGGATATTTCACAATTTGATATTTCACAATTTATTATTCTATTCTTAGACGTTCTTCTCTTTTACGTTTCAGTTTAATGACTACTCATATTTTATTGAAAAAATGTATTCGTTAGTTTGTGTTTTCCATAAGTCTACTATGTTTAATCGTATTTTGTTAATCGTTATTTTCGTCCAAGCCTACTATGTTTTGTTTGTTCGTTATTATTGTCTAAGTCATGTTTTGTTTGTTCGTTATTATTGTCTAAGTCTACTATGTTCTCTTTGTTCGTTATTATTGTCTAAGTCTACTATGTTCTCTTTGTTCGTTATTATTGTCTAAGTCTACTATGTTCTGTTTATTCGTTAGTGATTATTAGTGGACAAGACTACTGAGTTCAGTAAGGTTGTCCACTTCTTGTCCGTCTTGAGTCCTGTCCTACATTCGGCCATTCTGCACGGTCATTCGACTCGGATGACGGTTTCCACTTCTTCATATATTCAGCTACCGTACTGGTTCTCTTTGGACCCTCACCTTCACCAACTTTTTCTACTTCATACCTATCATGTTCCATAATTCGAATCACCTTATATGGCCCTAAATACTTTGGTCGCAACTTCAAACCTGGTCCAAATTGAGTTCGTTTAATAGCAACTAATTCATTTTCTTTATACAATGGTGCTCGAATTCTCTTCCTATTAGATGTTTTCTTATTTTCTGCCTGAATTTTTGCTATATTTGATCTGGCTGTATTCCGAATTTCATCTCTATGCTCATCTAATTCTTCTATAGCAAATTCCTCAATCATGTTCCGTATGTCTTTTCCTTCGTCTGTTCTCATTTCACATCCTGTAAGAATCTTAAATGGGGAATACTTTGTACTACGTGTAGGAGTATTATTTATACATTGTTGAACCTTATCTACATGCTTGTACCAATTTTGGGGATCTTCTGCACACATTTTCGATAGCAAAGTTATTACGATTTTATTAATACGTTCTACCTGACCGTTTCCCCTAGGAACCCCAGTTGTAATAAGGAGGTGTTGAATATTACGCTCCGTACAATACCTATTGAACAAATTCGATGTGAAAGCTGCTCCTCTGTCCGATATAATTCTCTCCGGATTTCCAAAAATTGTTGATTGGCGCTGTAGTCTATCAATAACTTCTTCTGCTCCAGTGCTTCTGGTTGGATATAACCAAACAAATTTAGAAAATAAATCAACCACTACCAGAATGTGGTTATATCGTTTCTTTGTTTCTTCCATAGGGCCGACGTGATCAATATGATAAGTTCTTAACGGTCGATCCGACTTATCGATAGTGGTAAGAAGTCCTTCCTGTTTACCTGTCTTAGCTTCTGTTATTATACACTCTATGCAACTACGAACTATTTTGTCAACTTTCGACATGTTGGGTATATAAACTTCTCTTTCTAAAAGATCTCGCGTCTTCCTAGTACCAAAATGACCTTTTCTATGAGCAATCTGGATTATTTCTTCTTCCATACTTTCCGGAATCACTATAAGTTCCCGATCTGGATCCTTGTAAACTAAGTCATGTATCAAATAAAAATCCTCGTAATTTCCATTTTCAAGAATATTCCTAACAGCCTTAACCCAATTGTCCTGCATCTGTGCTTGTTTGAGTCGATGCTTTATCGAGTCATCCGACATCAAACAAGAAAACCTACTCAAAGCATCAACGTGCCGCATTTTGCTCCCAGATCTATGTTCTATCACAAAATCAAATTCTTGTAGAAACATGGCCCACCTAGACACTCTTAATGGAACGTCCTTCTTCTTTATAGTCATCGCAAAAGCATTGCAATCTGTCACAATTTTCATTTTATGACCCATTAGATATACTCTCCACTTCTTTAATGCTTCGATGATTGCCAAAACTTCGAGTTCATAGGAATGGTATTTTTGCTGTGCATCAGTAGTCTTGCGACTCATATATTCCACCGGATGAAATTGTTGGGCATCTGCGTTCTTCTGAAGCAGAACAGCTCCGTAGCCATACATACTTGCATCAGTGTGTACTTCTGTAACAGCATTTGGATTATTCAATTTTAAAACAGGTGCATTCGTCCAACTTTCCTTAAGTTGTCTGAATGATACCATTTGAGCCTCTCCCATTACAAAATCATTATTCTTCCTAAGTAAGTCAGATAAAGGTCTAGCAATTGTAGCATATCCACAGATGCATCTTCTAAAATACGACGTGAGGCCCAAGAAACGTTGTAGCGCTTTCTTGTCCTTCGGAACTGGAAAATTTTCAACTGCTGATGTCTTCTCTATTGATGGTCTTATCGTCGAATTTTCAACAATGTACCCGAGAAAATTAACCCTACTCATTAAAAATTGACACTTCTCCCACTTAATTCGTAAGTTATGTTTTCTAGCTACTTGCAATACTTTCCGCAATTTCACAATTCCTTCTGAAACGTCTATCGAAGGGATTATGATATCATCGACATACACAATTATAGTACCATCCTGAATCAATTCCCTATATATCGAAAAAATAAATCTAGAAAATACCGCTGGCGAATTAGAGATTCCAAAAGGTACGTAATTAAACTCGTACTGACCGTTGTGTGTTACAAATGAAGTAAACTTCTTAGACTGTTCCTCAACAGGTACGTGGAAGAAACCATTCTTTAAGTCAAGCGTAGAATAAATCTTAGCGGATTCTAATTTATGTAATACATCGTCAATTTAAACCATTGGAAAGTTATCCCTCATAATTTTTTCATTTAATTTCCGAAAATCACAACACAGTCTCTTTGTGCCGTCCTTTTTGGACACTAAAACGATTGGTACTCGGTCGAATAATGCCCTCACTTAACCAATCTTTAACTTGTTGCTCAACAACACCTTGATCTTCATAAGATAAACGACGTGGTCGTTGAAATATTGGAATATCATCTGACAATATTATCTTCATATTAATGGGAGATGGTTCAAGGTTCTCCGGATTATAGTCTCTTACTAACTTGCTAACCTCTCCTGCTGTCTCCTTCGATAAATGTGACAAGCTCAATGTAACATCATCATCGATAACAACCGTGGAACAAAATATCTTAAAATCATCTATTTCATTACTTTGTTCTCCTACAGATTCATTCCTACGTCTGAAAGTTGCACCATTAGAGGTCAATATCATATCTGTCTGATCCAATATATCATTCCCTATTGCAGCCTCATATGGAAATTGTTCAGCTATGTAAAATCTAACCTTAAAATCAAAACCATCTATATTAACGATGCTATCAAAGTGTTCTAAAGTCACCATTTCACCAACATTGGCTGTTACAAAACTTTCCCTTCTATTAAGAATTTCAATACCCTGCAACTTCTCAAAAATGTCCAACCTAATTAACGAAATATCACTGCCAGAGTCTATAATCGCAGAAATTTTAACATCATCTAATTTAATTTCCTTAAAAACACGATTTTGCCTCAAAATACTCGCCGAAACGGATTTGTCGTTTCTTACCGTTTTATTATATTTCCTACAGTACAAGATCTGTTCTCGTTTTCCTTTTTGATTTGGTTCGAAGTCTTTATCTTACATTCATATGATTTATGACTGGTTTTCCCACAATTAAAACACTTAAAATTCCCTGATTTACAATATTTTGCTAAATGATCGTCGCCCCCGCAGTTATAGCATTTGCTCTTGGAATAATTATTCGGTTTTGTTCTATCTGCCTGTCCAAAATCCGAAGATACTTTGAAGGTTGGTGCCTGTGAAGTAGTTCTTCGAATTTTCTCATAAATTTTAATTTTCTCCTTCAAATCTTCTACACTCGTTGCTTGGTATAAAATACTCTTACCGAATTTTGAATCGAGAATCCCATCTGCAAAATATTGAATTAGGCTGTCGTCATCCAGCTTAACGGGTTTCCCTATTTCCATTAATGTGTAGAGGTACTCCCGTAAACTTTCACTATTCCTCTTCTTTCGATTTCTCAATATCTGATGTACTTCAATTGCTGCTAGCTTGGTTCCAAATTCCCTGACAAGTGCTTCCCTAAGAGAGTTCCAATTTTTTATCCCACTCTGACTACGAATAAACATACGTGCTGCCCCTTTCAACAATTGTTTCGCGTAAATAAACTTATGTAAATTACTCCAACCTACTGCCTCAGCATTATCCTCAAAATCAGAAATCCATTCATCTATCCCAATATTATCCGTACCACAAAAACTAGTCAAAGAGTCCTCAATATCCCGTAGCGTGAATATATTTCTTTGACTAACTGAAACCTGTTCATGCCGCGGAGTGGCATCAATATATTCCGAGTCAGAATTTGGTGCACTCAGGCCAAAATATTCCATAAGCCGATCACGAAGTTCGGCCTTTCGTCCATTTGTAGGTAGTCCTATCTCTGTCAACTTTCCCTTTAATCCTTCAACTGTTAAAGCAAAAATTTCATTTACGTCCATGTTATTTAAATTATTTATTCGTCCGATAAAAAAAAAAAAAAAAAAAATTCAGTAATAAAGTATGTATAATATGTCTGTATAGGTAAGTATGAGTAAAAATAATTATAATAAAATAATAATAACAACGCGTAATATTATAAGAATGAAATTAATTTGTAATTAAGGTATATATATGTAAAGACAAAAAAAATTAAATATCTAAAATGTTTGATCAAATTAACAATTAGTATTAATGTACCCAAAAAAAAATTATCAAAATGTTGTCCAATAAATTCAAAAATCAAATTAGATTATTTACATACAAAACAAAACAAAATACATAATGAAATACTTCCAATTAGATCAGCAACTTAGCACTCTTCTTTCTTTTCTCTTCGTTTCTACTTCAGCACTCTCAGCTTTCATTTAGGGGTTGTTTTTTCTTTCTCTCTTCTTTTCTAACTCGGCACTCTTGAAATACATTAATGTTGTTGTTGATGATGTTGTTGTTAATGATGTTGTTAATGATCTTCTTGTTTTCCACAATTAATTTATATTTTAAAATGTTTTTTGATATGTCTTTCTTTTATTTTAAAGCATTTTTATATATTTTGCTTTTTCTTTTTGTTTTAATTTTATATTTAAAAGAATTTTTAGAAGTTTTATTTTATTTTATTTTCTTTAATGTCTTTTAATTTTATATTTATGTTGACACTTTTCAAGTTTATATAAAATTTTTTTTCTTTCATAGAACTTTTAGTTTTTCTTGTTAGTCTTTCACACACACATGCACAAATCTTTTCATTTATTATTTAAAAAAAAAATTCCTTGTGTCATTTTTAAAACTTTTTTTATATAACAAAACTTTTCGATTTAACCAAATGTTCCACTTAAGCTTGTAATTTGCTCTTTTATAAAATTCAGGACACAGGCTTTAATGTCTTCTTATGGTTGAGCCCCCAAAATGTAGGATTTCATACGATGATGAAACATTATCCTTTATTTTAAAAGGATATTTTAATTTTATTTTTAAAAAAAAAAACGTTCAAACACAATTTTTTTTTTATTTTTAAAAGGATAATATAATTTTATTTAAAAAAAGTACATTTCACAATTTACAAAAAGGATATTTCACAATTTATTATTCTATTCTTAGACGTTCTTCTCTTTTACGTTTCAGTTTAATGACTACTCATATTTTATTGAAAAAATGTATTCGTTAGTTTGTGTTTTCCATAAGTCTACTATGTTTAATCGTATTTTGCAAGGTACATCTAACAGGTAACCGCAAGTGTACAACAAGTACAACAATGCAAAAACAACAGGCATTTTGTTTTTGTTAAAGCGTACGCGTAATGTCAAAAAAATTAACCCTCAAACCTCTATAGGAAATTAATAAAAGCAATTAAAAAAAACTAAATAAATTTTATATATTGAAATTTCTTTTGATTTTTATGTCATGCTTAATTACGCCAAAGTGGGGCAATTATAAATTAAAAAAAATTATTCCATGCAGTCAATAACATTTCCACTTTATCTAAAGAACATGTTTTTATATGGCCATCGATAAAAATGGCAGATGCTAACGTTATTTGTTATTGGTCATAGTTTTGGCACTTAGTTGGAGAGACCGAAATCTTTTTTTGGGTAATTCATCAGCCTCGTCTAAATAAATATAAATATAGTATATCTAGGTTGTAGTTTAAAAGATATATGGATTTAGTGTTAAAGGCTTAAATATTATTAATCATCTTGCAAAAATTTTAATAAAATTGGCTTTGAAATAGTAATCCTGAAGAATTTCTAGAGTGCGTATCGTTAAGGATACATCCGGTACATATGAGGGTTTATAAATGCGAAAATGATTATCGAAACAAAACAAACAAAAAACAACAAAATTTTGACATTTAAAAACGCGTCAGCTGTTGACATAGTTTTACCTGTTAGATTTGCCTTGGTATTTTGTTAATCGTTATTTTCATCCAAGCCTACTATGTTTTGTTTGTTCGTTATTATTGTCTAAGTCTACTATGTTTTGTTTGTTCGTTATTATTGTCTAAGTCTACTATGTTCTCTTTGTTCGTTATTATTGTCTAAGTCTACTATGTTCTCTTTGTTCGTTATTATTGTCTAAGTCTACTATGTTCTGTTTATTCGTTAGTGATTATTAGTGGACAAGACCACAATATAAGCAGTAACGAAACGAATTTGACAGGAGCACTGTTCGAATGTAAAAGAGACAGCAAATATTACCAAAAAGTATTTCTGTCTCTGTCTAAAAGTAACTCTGTTTTGTTTATGTTTGTTTTCGGGGAGGATTTTTATTATTGGATAGAAATTGATGATATTGTGGTAGAATAATAGAATAATTATGCACATAATACGGGTTCTTGGTTGAAAGGAGATGTACCATTTTATTGGAGAAACGTAATTTGGAACTAGCGTATTTGGTGACACCTTTTATCGATCGTCACTAACTTAGTATTTAACCAATTCACAAATTCCTGAAACAAAAAGTTATAAGTATATATTTTGTTATATTTTTATTTTTACTTACCTTTTGCACACGGAACTTGTTTCATTATGTAGAGAAATTGCTAAGAGTTCAATTAATAATGAAAAAATTACCGAATTTTAACTTTTTCATTCAAGAAATTAATAAATACTGGTAATATACACAAAGTTCTACAAGAAAAAAATTTTATGAGCAATATGTGTTATTTGATCTTGATATATTTAGCTTCTTACTTATCTTTTGCACAAGAAACTATATTCGTTGTGACCAAAAACCACACAAATTTCTATTAATAATTAAATATTTACGAATTTTTAAAATTTTCATTGAAGAAATTAAAAAATATTCTAAATTTTCCCTTTTTTAACACAATATAAATGTTTGTTTACATTTAATTTTTCTGCTTTATCCATCAGTTTTCCCTCTGTATATCTGTTGCTTTTAACACATTTGGTTCGCAACACTTATAACATTTTTTTTCTCCCTCTAGTTGGACCAGTGTTTTTACGCTAAAAGCCTTTTTCAAATGTCATTGCTTTCGTTACTGCTTAGCTGTGGACAAGACTACTGAGTTCAGTAAGGTTGTCCACTTCTTGTCCGTCTTGAGTCCTGTCCTACATATATGTGCTATTTACTTTTATTTTACGTTGAAATAAATGACTGAGTTATGCCTATTTTAGTTTGTTTTCGATTTACATGGTTTTACATAGCGAAATCTATGATTTCGGGTTACACGGTTTTCTAAGGAACCTATCCTCAGTGTAAATCGGGGGATAGGTGTATACTAAAACAATTTTTATTTGTTCCTCATTCAGATTTATTAGTTTTTTATGCTACGTTATCGTAAATAATATCAATAAATTAAAAAAATTGGTTTTGTGTCAAGTTTTATTATTAATATTTAATACCACATAAACCTAAGTTAATAGTCGAAACAGATCAAATCTTAGGGTTCCTAACTGCTGGTTAGAACTAACCAAATAGAGAATAGATTATATAGGTGTATTTAATTTAATAATTTGCCTAATTATTTAAAACTTATTCAAAGAATCTCTATGTTTAAGTCCTCTTGTAAAGAGTTTTTATTGAATTCAATTGAAACGCTTTTGATGTAATTAAATTTAATACATTTATTTTTTTAAATTTTTTCCTTTATTTCGTTTTAAATAGATATTTAAGCTCTTTTTATAATTCACTTTTCATTTGTATATACATTGTGTTCAATCATCTTGTCAACTTGCATCAATAGACTCCTTTTGCACGTTCAAAGTACAAAAAAAATAATTTTTTTTCTTATGTAGGTTAGGTTAGGTTAGAGGACGAGTACTTGTCAACTGTGACAAGTACAGTACCCGGAGGTCGAATTGACCCATTGTACAACGTCCTAGCTTCTCACACCACTCGTGTTGTGTCCATTAATTTTATACATGAGTGGCTGGATCTACAGTTTAAAGTCGACTCCGAACGACAGATTTTTGAGAAGCTTTTCATGGCAATTTTTACTCTCAGAGTTTTTGCCAGAAATCTGCTGAGAGAAAGTCGCCGAAGAAATATTTTCATATTTTCGTTTTTATGTCTGACCTGGGATTTGAACTCGGGCCTTTCGTCTAATAAGCCAACACACTACCTACTAGATCACGGCGACTTTTTCTTATGTAAATTGGCACCATTTTCATTTATTATATGTTCCATAGAATTAATGTTATATTATATTATTATAATATTATTACGATATAATATTAATACGATAAACACAATGACTGGCAGCTTTTTTATGTATAAATAACTGATCGCACAGAAAATATTATTTTTCGAAATTTATCAAAAAATTATGAAATCGGACACTTCCACATTTTAGTACTCACTATCATACTTTTTGAACAGAAATGTAATTTTTGACAACTAACGAGCGACTAAATCTGATAGTCAGTCACGGCCTTTAGCAACATATAGTATAAGTTAATTTAAATCTGAACTTCTACAACACAAAATACCTTTGTATAAAAATTTAAACATAAAATATAAAAAACATTAAAAAAATAAAGTAAAAGAAAACAAATAGCAACACATTATTGAATAAATCAATTAGGTTAGGTTAGGTTAGAGGACGTGTACATGTCAGTTAAGACAAGTACAGTACCCGGATGTCGAAATTGACCCATTGTACAACGTCAATAAATCAATTAACCACAATTTAAATTAAATTAATAGTTAAAAAAAAATCTGTCTGTGAAAATAAGTTAAACTAAACATAATAAAAATGCTGTCGATTTTGTGGTCAATTAGACTGACTATTAATTTAAAATAATATATGTACATATGTACTTCAATAACCGTTTATGTACAATTATTAATAACACTATGCGACAAAATAAAAAAATGGTGGTCGCTCAAACGTGAAATTGACACATTTTCCGATAAACAATCAATATCCATCAAAGATTCTGAAAATTTTTGAACTAAAAGTTCATTTGATGAGATGACATATATAAAAAATATAACACGACTGTTATAATAACTACGGTAACTTTTATCCAATTTTATCAAATGATGACTCAATCTCTTCACAAGAGAACAGTCTTTAAGAATATTATCACTTATCCTATATTTTTTTTATTAAAGTTTGCTTCTATGAATGGACAAACTTGAAAAAATATGAAAAAAATTCGAATTTTCCAAGTTTACCTCATCAAATCTCATAGCATATTAAGTCGAATAACTCAAGAATAAGATTTTTCAATATTTGGCACATGTACCATTTTCATTTTCCCCCATTTTTTTTCGAAATGGAGTTTTTTTTTTATTTTTCCTCAAAAGAAAACTTAGACCATTTCTTTTAAGGTCTTTGTGGGCACTTAGTAGCAAGAGGCATATCTATAAAAAAAAATATTTTAACACAAAACCAAAGTTTTCAAATTTTGCCATATGCACTATATTTTTTTTAATGGATGTTTTTTTTTTGCTCAAAGAAAGCCTAGTTCTTTTCCTTTAAGAGCTTTGTGGTCACTTAATGGGATGCGAGTGGAAAATTTAAAAAAAACCCTGTATGACCAAAATGTCCAACTTTGACCCCCTCTAACTCCGACAGTTCTTGACTGATAGAGCTGAAAATTTGTGTCTGGCCAACTATCCAATAGTACTAACCTTGGTGCAAATTTCATCCAAATCGGAAGACATCGATTTTAAAAATTGGGTCACTTGACACGAAATTGCCCATATATATTTCTATACATTCAAGCAAATAAAATTCCCATACAAGACGACATTAAATATCTCAGTATTATTTTAAATAAATACTTTTTCAAAAATCTTCTTTTGAAAATGTTCGAAAATGCGCACTTTTTAGCCTTGTAAACCAGCGTTGTCAACTATTTATAAGCAAAAAGCGCCGTCCATCACATCAAAAAGCGCTAAAAATTATGTTCAAATACAAAAACTCAAATATTGGTATTAAAAACATTTTTTATTAAACATTACTTCATATTTGGTATTACAATTCAGGTACAAATAGTAGACACATACATAATTGGTCATTACAACCCTTCAGTCAGGATTATTGACCTAGTTTCTCACAAATAGTAGATTTTACATTAAATTTTGTTTAAGCCTTACTACTTACATTTACGTAGTAATTTTTAAATTCAGGTACAAATACTTTACAAAATTAGATAAATCATTAATATCAAATATTATTTTAAAATAAAAAAATGGTTTGAAATCAGAGAAGACCAACATTACTATTGATGATCAAACATTACTTGTTCATCTTCCAAAAAAAAATATCTTCGTCCTCATCATTATGCTCAACTTCTGGCCATAATATTGTTGTTATATAATACTAGCAGATTGTACCCGGCGTTGCGCGGGTTATGTAGTTTGGATTAGTTTAAAAAATTCAAAAAAAATTATTATTGGGTCATTTTTGCATTAAAAATAACAATAAATAAAAAACCGGTTTATATGTTTCGTAACCGCTTTTGAAACCGGTTTCTTAAAAAATGCAATTTTTCAAATTATTCGGAAACCGGTTTAACCAACAACCCAGTTTTTTGAATACTCTAAGTCCTAAATATAAATGCGCTAAATTTTTTGGTCCCTTTCCCCCTTTTTGGACCCCTTTTGGTTCAACTTTAGAAACGGAACACCTCCAATAGCTATTTGGGAAACTTAAACTAGCTAAATCGTAAAAAATGCCTTTAAAACAGATAAAATACAGCATTTATGCATAAAAGTACTAATTTTTGCCCATTTTTTCTCCTTTTGTCCCATTTTTTCCCCCTTTGGGTCAAAATTTTGAAAATATTTATTGCCTATAACCTGCACCGACAAAAGTTCGATCTATATCCCAGTTTTCAAGAAAATCGGTCCAGGCGTTCAGGTGTGATTGGCTATGCACTCAATTTGCCCGTTTTTGGCCCCTTTTCCCCTTTTGGTTCAACTTTTGAAACGGAACACCTCCAATAGCTATTTGGGAAACTTAACCAATCTAAATCGTAAAAAATTACCTTTAAAACAGATAAAATACAGCATTTATGCATAAAAGTACTAATTTTTGCCCATTTTTTCTCCCTTTGTCCCATTTTCTTCCCCTTTGGATCAAAATTTTGAAAAGATTTATTGCCTATAACCTGCACCGACAAAAGCTCGAACTATATCCCAAATTTCAAGAAAATCGGTCCAGGCATTCATTAGCGTGATTGGCTAACAAACAAACCAACAAACAAACAGACTTACAGAAAGATTTATAATATATATTAGGATTTTGATTTTTTATATACATCACAAAATGAATTTTTCATTTTGAGGCCATATTTTATATGAATTAATGAATTTACTGTGTTGAGTGATATTCTATTTCTTATTTTTGTTTTGAAATAATTCATTACACTAAAAGATCTTTCCACTTCTGCATTAGAATATGGAAAGCTTAATAAATTAATAACAAATTTTGAAAGTTTAAGAAAAGGATTTTCATTTAATAAATTTTTATAACAGTGTACTTCTATCCAAAATGATTCAGTTTTATCTTTATTTTTCCACTCGCATAATTTTAAATTACTAAGGCAATTTTCCATTTCTTCAATTTCATTTTTACAATCAATAAATTCTTTTATAAATTATATTACATTTGTTGTGTCGTGAGAAAAAATATTGTCTATACTGAACAAAGATAATTTTTTTAAAATTTTAAAATTAGTTGGCAATTTTGCTCTGATTTCAAGGATTAGTGTTTTGGTAAATATTATTAAATTCTGTTTTATTAATTTTTTTTCACAACCTTCAATATTACACTCATGACAAACTTTTTCAAAATTATATCCTAAATAGCAATATCCATTCAATACTGAGTCAATATCACCTTCCATATAATCGAAATCTTCCATAGGTATTATAATTTTGTTAGTTAAAACTTGCAACAATCTGTATAAATCATTAAAAAGTTTAGTTTGATCTGCACTTTGAGATTCAAAAGCTAAATTTACTTTTTGAATTTCACATAAAACTGCTGCTAAATAAGTTATGTAAACTATATTTTTTGAATCATTATACATACATATCTTTAAGATGAGATGTCTCAAATAAATTATCATTAAGAATATTGAAGTGTGTTTTTAATTCTAACCACATTTTAAGTATTGTTTTAACAGCCTTTTCAATCGAAACCCACCTAGTCGTTGCTGTCATAGGAATTTTTATTGGTCGTGCATTGTCGTTATTTATTAATTTATAAATTTTACTAAACTTTTTTTGTCTGACTGATGAGTTAGAAAACTAATTACATATGACTTTCTTTTACAATAAAGTTAATATTAGGAGGAAAATATTTTTCTGCTGCAGCACACACCGCTAATTGCAGCGAATGACAAACACATCCAATTAATACAAGATTTTTTAAATTGTATTTGTCTTTAATTTTTTTGTAAAGTCCGTTATGTACACCGGTCATTACGGCGGCATTGTCCGTACCAATTGCTAAAAGTTTCATTAAATCTAAATTAAACAATTTTGTTAGTCGTTCCAAAATTTTTAACAGATCATCTGATTTTCCAACTTCTAAATCAATCAGTCCCAAAAATGTAGTTACAAACTGTTTATTATCAATGCTGTAATATCGTATTACAATTCCTAATAGCTTTTCCACTGAAATGTCGGTTCCTAAAAAAAATTCAAACATATTTAAATAAGGTATGTTTAATATTTATACCTTCATCTAATATTAAGCTAAAATGAGAATCACCTAGGTCTTCTACTAGGTTTTCCACAAAATGTGGTACGATGTAAATTAAAATTTGCGGCTTTACTATCTTTAAAATCAGAATTGCATAAAGCACCTAGGTGATTTGCTGATAAAAAGGGGCTGTGAACGGCAATATAAAGTGCAAGCATGGCCTGACTATTTTGTTTTTCTGTGGCATTTATTGTAAATGAAAGCTCGGGTTGTCTTAATTCCGTTTCATTAAAGCCTACTTTACACGGTCCCACAAGTAATATGATCTGTCAAAATTTTGCGTAGAAGAGTACGGATGTGATCGTCTAAACGTACTATGTAATGAAACCATCACACATTGAGAGAAAATACGGATGAAAAGTTTGACAGTCGTATGGCTCTCTTCATTTTTTGAAATGATTCAAAAAACAAGCAAGTCGCATTAGGTCAGGGATGTATTTTTATGTAAACACATAGAAAAAAAGTGTAACAGCTGTTTTCATTTTACTTTGTTATTGTCTTATACCGATCATGTAAACGCAAAAAATATCAATCATACGACTTTTATTCTTTTTTTTGTCATACGGATGGAATTTCATTTTACTTTTTCATTAGACTTTACGTACGTAAAGTATTACCGTGTGAAGTGGGCTTAAATGGTTTAATAGTTTTTTGGTGCTTTGCAGTATTCATGTGTCTTACCAGATCAGATCGTTTTGCATTTATCTGGCATTTACAATAAATACATATGGCCTGTGTATCGTCCTTAATTAATGGCTTCACCCATTTTTTAAAAAGTGGATCAGACTCCCACACTTTTCTGTATTTCTGCACAGACTAAATGGTTATTTTTAATTAATACATTTCTAAGAACAATTAAAAAATAATTACCATTTAATTTTGACGAGATGTAAATATAATTAAAAAGTCCTTAATTTTTAAGCCGCAAATATTTATTTTAAGGTTGTGTAATTGTAGTAAATAATCCAATTTAAAGCAAATAATTTATTAGAAACACAGTAAAATCAAAAATGCCAAAAATATTAATTGTAATTGAAAAAAAAATAGTTGGGTTTGTTGCAAATAATTTATAAGAAACACAATACGAGAAAAAATTTAAAAGTTCGTTAGAAATTTTTAAATAAACAGTTGCAACCAAAAGTACAAAAAATGTATACACAAGTGTATGCAAGATCGCAGTTGGCCACAGTTTGTTTTTTTAAAATGAACTTTAGTATGATATATCTGTCAAACTCTAAATAAAAAAACAAAGTAAAATCTCATTTCTCATCAACGAGTTGATATTAAACGCATTTCTTATTAGTTGCAAAAAACTAGGAAACATGTTGCTAATCTGCAAATCAAAAACCAAATAAATAAAAACGCGCTAATTTAGCGCCTTTTTCAAAAAAAAGCGCTAAGAAGAAAAAATGCGACTTTTGGGTTGTTAAATCTAGCGCAAAAAGAGCTAAATTGGCAACGCTGTTGTAAACCGCAGATCTGCGCTCAATATTAAAATTAAGTTAATTTTGCATACTAATCAACAATGGCTTTTGGATCTAATGTCTGCTATAATCAAGTCACAAAAAGTGTTTGTAGAAAACTGCAGATAATTCAAAATAAAAACTCTAAATTATGTACAATCTACCAAGGTCTTACTCTACATTTCGGTTACATAGAAACTACAAAAAGATAACATCAATCAAGTCATTAGTACCATATATTAACAAAAAGCTTTGAGTATCGAAAAAGATCATCTAACTATGACTTGATAAGAAATTTGTAAGGATGTGTTTTCTAAGATCCCTATTAACGACAAGTCCACGTAACGTACGTTCCTTTTTAGCATATGAAGAGCAATGTAAATGCTTACCGAAATGTTCTGTCTCGTTGACAAAACGGAACGATCTGTGTAAAACAGAATTCCTTAAAGTTTTTACCTGACATTTCAACATGAGTGATGTAGAGTGAAACCAAAGAAAATAAAGTATAAAGAATGTGCATTTCAACATATTTTGGAATATTTTTCAAAAATACTTCAGGACGCGGGGGGAAAGATAGAAGGGAAGGAAAGAGAAACGAAGAGCGTAACAATGCGTTGCTCTCATCGTGCGTTTTTGTTGTTTGACCACTTTTTTATTAAATTTTCTGAAATCACTTAATCTGGTCAGTGTTGCCACGAAAAAAAAATATTGCAACCAACATTTGTGAAAAAAATTACCAAATAAGAAAAAATATAACCAAAATTAAATTCACAGTTTTTTTTATTTTATTTTTTCAAATATAAATTATAATTAATACAACATAGTAAGAAAAGAAACAAAAAATAACAAACTAAAATTTTAGTCTTACAAATTAATTCATTTCTACAAACAAAAGCTCTTTTTATAAGAAAAATAAATAACCAAATCCGGAAATTTTGGTTAAAAATAGTTAAACGGCAACACTGGTTGTGATTAGTGAGCAAGAGAGAGAAAATAAGTTGAGAGAATTTATTTATTTACAGCCATAGAAAACTGTCAATAATATACCATACTTTGATTTTCATTTCATCAACATACATATGTATGTAAAGCTATCTATCTTAATAATTTTAGATAAATAAAGATAAAATAAAAAATCCGTACATGATGCGCATTCTTTATATCCATATTCTTTGGTAGAAGTAAAATTTCTTATGGCGGGTTGTAACATTACATCTTTTTAACATTACGACCCGCTTGTGCAGAGAGAACACACACGCATTCTTGTGTTCTTTGATTTAGTTGTCGATTAGACTGCGACAAGAACACATGTGTAGCGGATGCGTTATCATTTTATTTCAGAATAACACTCAAAAAATATTTTATATTAAAAATGTTCTATGTCATTAGCTGGCCATATTTAATTATTTTTTTTATTTTGTCGCATAGTACAATTTTTTAAAATGATTTGGAACGCTCACTTTTTTCTTCTAATAAAAAATGGGTTTTTTTATCTTTTTTATTTTTGTTTATCTAAAAAAACTAGGTATAATTTTTAAGCCAAAGATGGATAGCTGTATGTTCTTTTAATAAGAAAAATGGATTTTTTATTTTATCTTTATTTAAAATTATTAAGCCAAAGATAGATAGCTTTACATATGTATGTTGATGAAATGAAAATCAAAATATCGTATATTATTGACACTTTTCTATGGCTGTATATAAAAAATAAATTCTCTCAACTTATATTCTCTCTCTTACTCACTAATCACAACCAGTGTTGCCGTTTACCTATTTTTAACCAAAATTTCCGGATTTGGTTATTTATTTTTCTTATAAAAAGAGCTTTTGTTTTGTTTGTAGAAATGAATAAATTAGTAAGACTAAAATTTTATTTTGTTATTTTTTGTTTCTTTTCTTACTATGTTGTATTAATTATAATTTATATTTGAAAAAATAAAAAAACTGTGAATTTAATTTTGGTTATATTTTTTCTTATTTGGTGATTTTTTTACAAATTTTGGTTACAATATTTTTGTCGTGGCAACACTGACCAGAATAAGTGATTTCAGAAAAATTAATGAAAAAGTGGTCAAACAACAAAAATGCACGATGAGAACAACGCATTGTTTAGGGTTGGCAATCCCGCTCTATATTTTCAATCCCGGGATTTCGGGATTTCATTTACGTAGTCCCGGGATCCCGGGATTTTAAAAAATTTGTTCTTGAAAGATATTAACATATTTCAATAAAATTAATAACATGACACATCCAAAAATAGGTTTATAAGAAAGAATTTATTAAATTATAAGAAAATTAATTTTATTTTTAATTTTACACATTTTTAAATTAATTATAAAGAGTTAATTGTTTTTATAGATGTATACTCTTTTCTTGTTCAAGTGCGATATGTTATTATTTTTTATTATTTTTAAAATACGTTTTGAGGAAGCACAGAGCATCCAAAGTTTCATCGCTCAAACGACTTCTTATTTCAGTTGCGAAAAATCCAGCTGCAGAAAAAGCTCGTTCAGACTCTACACTGGCTGGCTTAATAGTCATTAAAAAATCGTATGCTCTTTGCAAAAAGTCACCACGTGTTCCTCCATTTTCAAACAAGAGCATTTCTCTCTGAATTTTTACAGACAACGTCTCACATCGAATTGCTATCCTCGGTAAATGTGCTTTTTTTATAGCTTCATTGAGCTCGTCTGAAATATTTAAAGGTTCTTCAAGAGAACAAGAAAGAGATTCAGATGGAAGCTCAGAAGAATCTGTCACAATTTCGAAAGGTGCCTTATCTGAATCAGAAGGTGTAATTTCTGACTCAGAAGCTATTAGAAGTGATGTATGTAGTTGGACTTGAAGCATTTAGTCTTTCGAGTAACGCAACTATTAATTTGCGACATTTTATAGAAGAAGGAAGCGTTACGAACTCTGTTTCGGATACGGACTGAACATTTGTTCTACCATTGTGCAGATACTGAAGTTCCCCACTAATATCTGTTCTCCTTTGTTGCATGCGAAGGATGAGGGCTGAATGTAGTTTTTGACTTATAACGTTATTAGCATCTTTAAGTTTTTTAACATAAAAGTTATGGCAACATCGGCTGTGAACAGATTAGCATCCCGATGGCAAAGGACGTCAACTGTTGCTTTAACTGGGACAAGAGCACTAATGATTGCGGATACCATATTAATCTCATCTTTGGATAAAGCAAAATATTCACCTTCAGGTGGACCTATGTCTATTAATGCCTTTTGTACACAATTTCTTAATAAATAAAGACGTTCCAGCATTAACAAAAGGCTGCTCCACCTAGTTTTACAGTCTTTTATTAGAGTTAGTTGCTTTCCAAATTCAGCCGTAACATAGTTTTGCAAGATATCGTTTTTTGTTGGCGAAGTTTTGTTTCTAATTTCAGAGCGGTTAATACATTGAAACAACAGATTAAAATTCCTGGAAATTCGAATTAGAAAGAGTTCTAATATACAATTTTTTTCATTGCGGCTTAAAAAGTCAAATCCCGGGATTAAGTCCTCAATCCCGGGATTTCGGAATTGTTAAAAACTGCGGGATCCCGGGATTTCGGGATTCCCAACACTAGCATTGTTACGCTTTTGGTTTCTGTTTCCTCACCTTCTATCTTTGCCCCCGCGTCAAGAAATATTTTTGAAAAATATTCCAAAATATGTTAAAATGCACATTCTTTATACTTTATTTTCTTTGGTAGAACCCAAACTTGTTTTATTTGACAAAAACAGTTTTTTTCGACTTGGCGCACAAATTTCTGGACTACTCAAACATTTCTGACCCGATTTCCAAAATCATGTTGGAAAGGGGAGAGATGGACCTTTAAAACGGTATACATATACCTATTATTCGACTTAATATGCTATGAGATTTGATGAGGTAAACTTGGAAAATTCGAATTTTTTTCATATTTTTTCAAGTTTGTCCATTCAAAGTAGCAAACTTTACTTAAAAAATATGAAATAAGTGATGATATTCTGAAAGTGCATTATCTTGTGAAGAGATTGACACTTCGTTCATTGAAATTATTAACCGGAAGGATTGTACTTTCAAATAAAAAAAGAAATTTGAGAAAATATTCAGTAGTTTTTTTTAAAGCATTTTCAAAAAAAGTTATTTGACGGACCCTTTATTTAGCAATTGCATGTAGTAATACATTTGCATTATTTTTTAAATCTTATATTCTACAAATGCTGACGTTTTTTTGCACCAATATTAATTCTGATTGGATCATATTTGGTCTTGATGAAAATGATACTAAATGTCCTATATTTTTCATTTTTGTTTGGTATTAAACTAAATTTGGAAATATTATTATTTTCTTTTAAATTTCAGTCAGCTGTTTTTTTTATTAAAATCAAATCTTGCTACTGTCAAATAAATCCAATGTAAACGATCTAGATTTTGAGCAAGATTTGAAATCTAATCTACTAGATTTCGCTGTAGTGTAAATGGCGTTGGTGTTGAAAAATTGAAATTTTGAAATGGTACTGAACTATCACTGAAAGAGTACTTTTTCGCATCAAATGGTACTTTTGTAAAAAAAATATATACATACATTACAACCCTTCAATCAGGATTATGACCTATCTTCTCACACCACTTATGTTGTGTGCGTTAAATTTATACATGAGTGGCGGGACCGACAGTTTAAAGTCTACTCCGCACGATAGATTTTTGAGGAACTTTTTCGTGGCAATTTTATTTACTCTCGCAATTTTTGACAGAATGAGGTCGTCGAAGGAATATTTTTTCGTTATGTTGGACATGGGGTAGGAACCGCGGGCTCACATCTAGTAAGCCAGCACACTACCTGCTAGACTATTTATTTATTTATATTTAATACAAATACGGTACGGAACAGAAAAACTAACGACTTACACGTGTTCCTCACATATAAAATAAAAACTGCTGATTGTGAACGCAACAAAACTTTAAAGTTCTGTGTAGTCAAATGTCGACGGAACGTTATGGAATATACTTTCGTTTGTAGCATAAGATGATGATTACCGAAATCACATTACGGTTCGGACAGCGTTCTCATTCACCCTTATTCACCGACGCAAGACGACGACAGTTTAAAATTGGTATTCTGTTTGTCGTTATTGACAATTATAGATGACTGTCGACACACATTTGGTATTCTGTGAGTCAATACGCCGTCGATATTGTGTTGTGTCGACTCTGATTTTATCGACATCATTTTTGGTAACGACGACGACGGCGACGACGACGACGACAACCAGAATAAGGGTGATTGTTTATCGTATTCTCTAAATACGAACGTACATATGTTCCGTGGACGTTTGGCTAACCGGGGCTAAAGACTAATTCTACCTTTCGCATTACGTTGCTAATGCATTAGTTGTTGAAAAAAGCGCAAGACGTAAAATATGTAACAATAAAAAAGTACTAAAAGCGTCGCGGGGGTACTGCGGTATTTTTGAAATGGAAAAGTACTGAAAAAAGTACTAAAGTACTGAATTTTTCAACACTGGTAAATGGGCTAATATCATATTTTCTTACTCCCTTATTATTGCAACAGTGATTACTCCCTATTAAGTACAACGATGCCATTTTTATACGTTAACTGTATGTATTTAAACTTTGTGGTGTGAAAGGCACTTAATGTGGAAAAATATTTACTAAAAAATAGTACGAATAGTTAAATATAAACATTTAAAAATAAAAAATTGTGTAATTTATTAGACCCAGATAAAGGTAGCAATAAATCATTAACAGAGAAATTTACAGAGGCACCAAGTTGTTCAACTTAAAAAAGAAAAAAACTACGTCAAACCGTGGGAAGAACATACTCGTAGTTAAGTAAAAAGATGGCTAACAAAAAAATGGAAACATTGTCCCAATTATGGAGTCAGCAATTGCCAAATAAAAGCGCAAGCCGGCATAGCTGATTTGAAAACATACACGACAACGGTAAAACATTTGTAGAGGGAAAAACAATTAAAATACACCACTGGAAAATTTAATGATAAAGCTGCCAACGAAGAATCGCATTTAGCAGCGTTCTGGGTAGAACACAACGTTCTATTTTCTACAATGTACCATCTCTACACTGTAGATGATCCGGAAATAATAAAAAAAAACATCATGCGCGAGAACAAAAGCCATGGCTATAGTTAATAATGTCATTGGTGGAACGCATCACTCAGTACTGTGCAACGTGCTCCAAACACGTGGGATCTTTGCGCTGATAAATCGACAGACGTATTATTAACAAACTATTATTATTAGTAGTGCGGCTGGAGTTTAATAACGCAAGTCTAATTTAATGAACACTTTTTCACATCTCAAATAACTCTGAAGAAAAAGATAAACTTGGCAAATGGCAACGTTGAATGCAATAGGCATTTATGAAATAATTACAAAGGTTTTTCAACGAAATTATATTGATTATAGAAAAAACTTCATAAGCTTTGCGGCGAAAGGCGCTAAGCCACTAACCATTCAGTCGCCACAGCGTGCCAACAGCATGTAATGTTTTATCTAAATACGTAGTAGGTGGTGGTAGTCCAAAGCGGGTAGATGTATTCAATGATCTACAAATATTATTCGATTATGAGCCGGGAAAAATGTCACACCCATCTCACGCACGTTGGCTTCCAAACGAAGCTGCTGTTAAACAACTTTTAAGTCAATTAGACGTCTTAAAATTATGTTAAATGACATTAACAAATTGAATCGCTTATTTGAAAACGAAAGGCCACAAATACATACATACATGCTTCGTGAATAAATAAATCGTTGATACCGTAAATTTTTTGAATACATTGTAAATGATGAGTTCATCTTAGAGATCCCAAATATATTTATTTAAAGTATCTTTGGCATTGGCTTCAAATAAATTATTTGAAGATGCTGAAATGACTTTAGAGTCCTTTGCATAAAGTTATATGTTAAATTATGTAATACTTTGCAAAACAAAATTGATTTTGATAACGACTTCCTTACACACTCTGAAATTTTAGCAATCTTTAGTACTGTAATATATGTATAGAAACCAGAAGAGTGTTGCTCAACTATGTGCTACTGTGCCAAATGCTGTAGGTTCAAATGACATTCACGATGTTGATGATGAGTGGCGTGAACTACTTCACATTCACTTTTCGGAATACAATTTATGTAAAGAGCAAAGTATTAAGAGATTTTGGGAGGAAGTGCTAAAATTTCGACGTAGTGATGACTCCGAAACTTTTCCAAATTTAAAAAAATTAGTCTATTCACCTATGTATATATGCCTATATCTGGAGCAAATGTAGAACTTATTTTCTCAAAGATTAATTTAAACAAAACTAATGTTAGAAATAATTTAGAAATATCAACTTTATTTGGTATTTTAAGAACAAAAGACTTCCTAAAAAAATAACAGTGCTTGTACCAATTTTACGCAATCCAAACATATGGCTTTAAATTTGAATAATACAATGTACAAATGACTGCAGTATTTAAACGGGCAGATAACTTGATTTTCATTATTATGATAAAATAAAGATAAAAATTAGCGTTAAGTTAAAGGGTATGTTAATCCTACCTGTAACCTTAAAAGTTTGCTTTATCTTTGAACTTGTCATATTATATATACATATTATTTTCGATATGGGAACTTCAAAAATAAAGGTTTGTTGTATGTAATGGGGTCTAGAAGATATTTTATAACGTCACGGGGTTAAAAGTAGAGTACCTAAAAAAATTTCCGGTCAAGTGGATTATAGGAAATATTATAATGAAATGGAATTTATACAAAGAATTTATCGAAACATATGTACATTTCAATTTATTTTGCAAAAATGTCGAAGTGTTTTGTTGTCAAAAAGTTCGAGGTTTGTACAAATATTTAGTAATTTATACAAATATGAAAAGTTCACTTTCAGGCATTATTCCATAGCACTAAATTGCTAATAACATTAAGATGTTATGCAAGTGGAAGTTTCCGGGGAGTTAACCTTTATACTGTCAGTCGTGTAGTTAGAGAAACGTCATTAGCTTTGGCTTCTTTAACAAAAGAAATTAATAAACTTCCTTCGAGTGAAGGAGAATTGTAGCAACAGAATTCTTTGTAATTGCCAAGTTTCCAAAAGTTATCGGAGCCATTGATAGCACCCACTTTCGTATACAGTCGCCAGGACGAAACGGCGTAGAAATTTTTCGCAACAGAAAAGGTTATTTTTCCCTCAACGTAGAAGCAGTGTGTAATGCAAAATTAATCTTCAATATTTGGTTGCAAGGTAGTCCGGATCAGCTCATGATAATATTTTTAAAAACAGAAGTTTAAAATTCCGTATGGAGAATGGTCACTTTCTAAATTATGTTATTTTAGGATATTCGGTGTATAAGCAATGCAAATATGTATATGATGACTCCTTTGCTAAATCCAAGCTCAATACCAAAAAATCTATATAATGAATCCCCAATTCGTACTCGTAATATAATTGAAAGATGTTTCGGTGTTTGGAAGAGACGATTCCCTGTGTTATCAAGTGGTTTGCGGTTGACTACTAAAACTAAAATGGCCGTAATTGTGGCGTGTGCTGTACTTCACAATATAGCTATTATTACAAAGGATCCCCTTTCACCAACAGAAGTAACAATGAACCCAGAGTCTCCGGAAGACTTTACTTCAGATATCGAATTGGAACACTACAACAATTCAAGCAATGGCGAGAACTATTTTAATAGAAAACTATTTTTCAAAGTATATACATTAAAACGACTCACCAAAACAAAATGAACCTTGGACTTTTTTAAGATGACATTTAAAATATTTCGGCTCCAGCTTTGACCTCTCGTGAGCTGGACCATTTTGAAAAGGGGTCTATTATTACATGTTTTGTTAATTTGAGAATCTGTTTCCTTACCAACATATACAATATGTGTATCATAAGAAAGGTTTTTTAAGGCGCGTCCAACAATTTGTCCAAGGACGATCATCCATGTCCTTTTTTAAGGATATTCTGTAAAAAATAACGGTTTTTGAATTTTTTGTTCGGGGTTGTTCGTAATAAAAATGCCAAATTAATATATTTTAATCTTTAGTCGATTTAATTAAATACGGTCTCAGCTTTTTTTTGAAATTCGCGCTAGTTCACGTTTTGTAGTAGTTTGTAATTTTGTAAATATAAACAATAAAATTTTATAACTTTTTTTAATTTGGGAAACAAATATGCCTCCAAAAAGTCGTGGATCATTTTTTTTTCTTTCTTTAGTCCTCTTTTCATCCATGAAACAAAGAATACAAGATAGCGCACTCACGTTGTCAAAATTTTATTGTTCTGCGCATGTACGTCACAGTAGTAAATAAACAAAAACACAATCACACGAACACATGTCTTTAATATGGAGAAATTTTGTTTACATTAATATTTTAATGAAAATGTTGTTATTTTTGTATTATTAACTAATACAAAATTGTTTATTATTTATTATTAAACCCTTTTTAATAAATTTGTTAGACTTTTTAACAACTTTACTTTAATATATTTGCATTTATATAATTTTTAAGCAGTTTGTTAACAACTTTTTTACCCCCATTGATTTAAGTTCCAATAATTATAATGAAACACCAACTCAAATGTTAATATGTATATTTATTTTATAAAATACAATATTATATTAACAATATTTAATAAGCTTGCTTACACTTTTAGATTTCAATCATCCACATCCAAGGAGGAAATTTCCAAACTTTGCTCTTCCATCTATTTCATATGATGGCAGAGCTGTGAAATTTAAGAAGAAAATCAACAGTTTTTTTGTTTTCTCTTCGTTCACTTCTACTTGCTCGCTGTTCAAACAGCTTTTTGTTTTTCGATTTGACCAACTTCACTGTAGGAACAACACCATCCATGAGTAGCCTTTTTAAAGCAAAACCTATAAATATATATTGACAATTTAAAATAAATATATTTTTCATTCTTAATTACTTACCCATTCCATATTGGCAAAATCTTCTATGATGCATGCAAACAAAAGAAGTGTCTGGATTAAACTTTCTCCGGCCGCAGAAGCTAATCCACTTCTTTCGAAGTGTTACATTTGTTGGAAAACCGAAAAAACTGTATAGAGAACCTTTCCCCTCATTGCTTTTATTGCTATTTACAACAGCGCACTTCATTTTTATTAATTTTTAATTTAAACTTTAATGTTTTTAATTAAAATACACAAAATGTCTCTTTACGCAACAAAATTTTCTGCTACAGTGACGTCACACAAAAACAACTGATCAACGAACAAAAGTAACGGACATGTGCAATGCATTATCTATATTTATTTGTTTCATGCTTTTCATCCATACATGACCTAGAAACTAAATCCGCTATCATATTAGAGTTACCACAAAATTGCATTTATATATATTCCAGAGCACCGTGTAAAATGCATCTAATTTGCAAAAATCTAAATTATTTACATATAAAGATGATGTACTTGGCAAAAGAAAAAATTTGATACCCATATTGCCCTATTTAAAACGAAGGGTTACTACCCCATTGTATTTTTGTCAAAACGCGAACTAGCGCGAATTTCAAAAAAAGCTGAGACCCGTATTTAATTAAATCGACTAAAGATTAAAATATGTTAATGTGGCATTATTATTACAAACAACCCCGAACAAAAAATTCAAAAACCGTTATTTTTTACAGAATATCCATAAAAATCATCCTTGGACAAATTGTATATACAGTTGGACGCGCCTTAAAAAAACCTTTCTTATGACATACATATTGTATATGTTGGTAAGGAAACAGATTCTCAAATTAACAAAACATTCAAAAATAGACCCTTTTTCAAAATGGTCCAGCTCACGAGAGGTCAAAGCTAGAGCCGAAATATTTTAAATGTCATTGTTGAATCATGAATTGCAATAAATTTTCTACAGGGTATTTAATTCTGTTTACATGCTTAATTTTAATTTTGTTTGGTTGATTGCTTTAACTTTTACTTAACTACACTACACCTACCAACAATCAATTGCTTTAGCCGCTAATCGCCACATGTATTTAAAGTCTATGCATATAAAAGTGTAGTTTCGGGACTGAATTGTTTTTGAATATTTTTTTTGAAGGCATAGTATGTCTTTATGCATTTTAGACATTTTGTCAGGCAGTGAGTTAAATCCGAGCCACTTAAGTAATACAATTAACGTGCATGAATTTAATAAAAATGAATTGAATTTTATATATTAAAGTAATTTTAAAATTTTTATTTGGAACCTTTTGGTAATGCATTATAGGACAAAAAAAGGCTTTTGTCCTCAAACACGGTCCTTCGAACCGGATATTACTGGTTAATTTGGAGTAATCGCACTGCTTGTTATCACATTCAATTATGTCTCAAACAGGCTCGAATGAGCAAACACCTCCTCATAATAGTGGCGATGGTGGATCAATTCATACCAAAGAACTTCAACGTAGCGGCTGTATTAAACGACTCACAGATGAAGTTAAAAAAAAAACGAGTTACCATTCCTTTTCATCCCACCAATTGGAGGTAAAGTTGTCACTATTAGAGCGACAGTTGGAGTATTTTGAAAGGCTTCAGAGTCAGCTTGAATCTTTAGAGGAATCACAGTTTGGTCAAAATCACCGCGCAATATTTGAAGAGGCTTACTTCAAACTAAAATCAGAAATTCTTGAACGCTTATCAATCCTTCGCCAAAATTCAAATCAACCATGTATGAGTAGCACACAATTTCGAAAAACTACAATGCAATCTTCCTTGCAGCCTCATCTTCGAACATTACAACTTACAAAATTCAGTGGAAATTATAATGATTGGACTGAGTTTTTTAATATGTTTTGCACATTAGTTCACGAAAATTCTGATTTATCACTCATATCTAAATTTCAATATTTGCGGTCATACTTAACTGACAGTGCAGCAAGATTAATTTAGTCGTTAGTATAACACCGGAGAATTACGACCAATCTGTAGAAATTCTCAAGTCACGGTATGACAACAAAAGGCTTATTTTCCAGTCTCATATAGATACAATTTTTAATATAAAGGAACACTCAAGTCCAAATATGAATGAGGTAAGAAACTTAATTGATTTAGTAAATGCAAATATTCGAGCTTTACAATCAATCGCTTCTCAAAAACTAATTTCTGATGGAATTATATTACATTTGATTACTTCTAAACTCGACCCTGATACACAAGCAAAATGGGAGGAAGAAGTTTGTTCAGGCCGAAATGAAGGGTCTTCACACCAAACTCTATCCATTCCAGACTGGAATGATCTTTCAAAATTTTTAGAGAAAAGGTGTAAAACTTTAGAAATCGTTTCTAGATCTATATCATCAAAGCAATTAACTGGCTCGCTTGGGCGGCCCATGAATAATAAAGTGTCTTCAACTTCAATGAAATACAAAATGTCATCACACATCGCAACAAACCAAAAACCAACAACATGCTGCTTTTGCAACAGCAGCCCCTCCCATAATGCTTTTCAATGTAAAAAATTTATTGAAATGTCCACATATGATAGATTTCGAATTGTAAAGAGATTAAATTTATGTATAAATTGTTTGGGATTTAATCACGTAGCTAGCTCATGTCCATCAAATAAAAAATGTCAACACTGCAGTGCAGACCACCACACACTTTTGCACAGAGATCAAAATCGTCAGGTTTCATCCACCATCAACAACCAGCTTACAACTATATCCAATGGAATTGAGACACCTGTTACACTACAAGCACTTAAAGAAAATAGTCAAGTTATATTAGGTACTGCCAGGGTATGGCTACAAGCACAAAATGGAAGATGTATCCAGGTTCGTGCACTTTTGGATTCTGGACCTCAATTACATTTTATCACTGAAAAAATCGCACACTACTTACGAGTTCCACGTAATAAAGTTAATATAAAAATAACAGGTATTGCCAACAAATCATCCGATGCTTTTAACAATTGTCATCTTACAATAAAATCCGCTACGAATGAATACTCCACACCCCTCACAGCAGTTATAATTCCATCCATAACATCATATCAACCACAAACGACTGTAAACTTTGAAAATTTTAATATACCAGGTAACATTAAATTAGCTGATAAATATTTTTACAAACCTGGCCCCATTGATCTACTCATTGGAGCTGAGCTCTTTTATGAAATGTTAATGGTCGGGCAAATTAAAAACGAAAACTTTCCAATTTTGCAAAAAACCACGTTAGGCTGGATTGTGACAGGTGCAGCTAACAAAAATAAAGAAGAAACTAATAACAAAACAAAAATTGATAATTCGAACATATCATCGAGTATGACGTCATCAAATCTTAACTCACCACGGTCAATAGTCAATAATCAATTAAACACCAAAAACATATCAAAACAAATATCAGCTGTGTCATTCTCATTTGTTTGTTTACACAGTTCAGTAAAACCATCATATATGTACAACACTCAACAACTCAAGTGAGCAACTTTTAGAAAATATGTTAGAGCGCTTTTGGAATATTGAACAACCAATTTTTGATAATTTTCGTACTGCTGAAGAGGAAGAGTGCGAAAGGTTTTTTGAAGAGACTACCACAAGGTGTCTTGATACAAGTAAATTTATAGTCAGACTTCCATTTAAAACAAGAACTCGGATCATCAATTCAAGTTGCAACAAATAGATATTATTCATTGGAAAAAAGATTACATTTTAATGAAAATATTCAAAAACAATATTCTGACTTTATTAATGAATATATATCTATGCATCATATGGTAAGGATAACTCCAGAAATCAATTCAAATTTCAATTATATACCGCATCATTGCGTAATCAAACCAGACAGCTCGACGACTAAACTGAGGGTTGTCTTCGATGCCTCATGTCGCACCTCCAACGGGTTGTCACTAAATAATATTTTACTTGTAGGACCTACTCTTCAAGATGACATTTTTTCAATACTGTCAAGATTTCGGTTCCATAAATACGTGCTTGTTGCAGATATCGCCAAGATGTACAGGCAGGTCTTGGTTAACGAAAATGATGTACATTGGCAGAGTATTGTATGGAGAGACAACCCTACTGACACACTTTCAACATATGTTTTAAAAACTGTTACATATGGTACTAGTTGTGCGCCGTATTTGGCTGTAAAATGTCTTCAAGTGTTAGCACAAGAATATACATCAGAATATCCTATAGGTTCTAAAGTTATTTTGAGAGACTTTTATGTAGATAATTTGATGACCGGCGGAAACAGTATCGATGAAGTGATCGCAATAAAACGTCAAACAACACTATTATTAAAAAAAGGTGGCTTCCCACTACGAAAATTCGCTGCTAACCATGAAGATATTTTACTAGGTGTCCCAATTTCTGATAGGGAAGAAGTTGTGAAGGTCGATGATTCAGAATATATAAAGACTTTGGGTCTTAAATGGTTACCACAAAAGGATAATTTTAGTTATGTGTCCAACCAACAATATGAGCGTAAATCTAAGATCACCAAAAGAATAATCCTGTCCCAAACCGCAAGTGTTTTTGATCCCCTGGGCCTAGTCAACCCAATCGTCGTAAGATGCAAACTATTACTACAAAGAATATGGTCCCTAAAGCTTCACTGGGATGAAACAGTACCTCAAGATATAACAATAGAATGGTTTGATATACAAAATCAATTGAAATTGATTACAAAAATTCAATTGCCGAGGTATGTTCATTTTAATACATATACTAACATTCACGCATTTGCAGATGCAAGTTCTAAGGCTTATGGTGCATGTATATATGCAGTTACAGATGAAAAATATTCTTCACTTTTGTGTTCCAAATCACGTGTTGCTCCTTTAAAGATCATTAGTCTGCCAAGACTTGAATTGTGTGCAGCTCTACTACTAACGCAACTTTTAAAATCAGTACTTAAAACACTGCCTCAACAACCTCAGCGAAAAATATGTTGGTCCGACTCGACTATTGCGTTATGTTGGATATCTGGAATTTCATCACATCGAGTTGAGAAAATCAAAAATAATATTTCATGTGCAGAATGACGTAATATTCCTTCACAAATGAACCCAGCCGATTTGCTATCTCGTGGCGCATCCGTTAATACTCTTGTACAAAACAAAATGTGGTTTCAAGGGCCTGAATTTCTACTACAAAATGAGTCTTTTTGGCCAATTGTTCCTCATACTTTTCCTGAAGAAGCAAATTCTGAAGTTCGAAAGGCAGTTTTAATAATCACGAAAACCACTCAAGAAGAAAAGGCCTGTATACTGTCAAATCACAAGTATGTTTTCCTAATATACCTTTGCCTTTATCTCAAAACAAAATCCTAAAATTGGTCCATTTGAAGCTGAAGAATTAAAACAATCCTTTGAACTAATATGTCGATTAATCCAAACTCAAGCATTCGCTAAGGAGCGTCAATATCTAGAATCTAATAAGCCAATCTAAATTGTTTATGTTATCACCATTTGTTCATAACGGTCTAATTAGAGTAGGCGGCCGACTAAACAACTCCATATTGTCATTTTCAATAAAACATCCCATAGTACTACCATCATCACACAAATTTGTACATACAATAATCGAATATAATCATCGCAAAAATCATCACGCAGGAGCCCAAACTTTACACAACATTCTTCGTGAAACTATGTGGATAATTAGAGCTAAGCAAACAATCAGGCAAGTAATTCACAATTGTCTTCTATGCTAGATTTCGTCCCATAGCCTAGCAGCAAATAATGGGAGCGCTTCCAACTGATAGGGTAAGTCAATTTTATCCATTTGCAGTATCTGGTGTTGACTACTGCGGCCCATTTTTTATAACACAACAAATACGTGGTAGAGCAGCACTGAAGGTGTACGTAGCAGTGTTTATTTGCTTTTCCGTCAAAGCAGTTCACCTCGAATTAGCGTCAGACCTAACAACAAATTCATTTATTGCGGTGCTAAAGCGATTTATTGCTCGAAGAGGACGATGTTCTACAATATATTCCGACAATGCGACAAACTTTATAGGCGCCAATAAAGAATTGAAAGAATTATTACAACATTTTTTATCGGAAAATCACAAATAAGTAGTATATGACAGCTGTCTTCAGGATGGTATACAATGGAAGTTCATACCACCGCGCTCGCCACACTTCGGTGGCTTATGGGAAAGCGCAGTTAAACAGGCAAAGCACTACATTCGAAGAGCCGTTGGTCACCATATCCTTACCTTTGATGAACTTCATACAGTGTGTTGTCAAGCAGAAGCTATAATCAATAGCCGACCTTTAACTCCAATATCAAGCGACCCCAATGATTTACGTCCACTGACACCAGCTCACTTTTTAGTAGGACGCCCTTTAAGCACAATTTTAGAACCGTCTATGACTAATATTAATCCTGCCTCTTTAAAAAGGTACCACATTATGAGATGGATTCATCAAGAGTTTTGGGACCGTTGGCGTAAGGAGTATTTAAAAACTCTACAACAAAGAACAAAATGGGCCACTATGCATACTAATATAAAGGAAAACGACCTGGTACTGATTCAAGAGGACTCCACACCACCACTAAAATGGCCACTCGGGCGAATAATAGAAACATATCCAGGCAACGATGGTCAAGTACGAGTAGCACTAGTAAAAACAGCTGATGGTGTATTCAAAAGGGCTATAGCAAACCTCTGCAAACTTCCTATAGAGAGAGAACTAGAAGACAATTTTGGAAACAACGTTTCCAAGGAGGGGGAGAATGTTGAATCATGAATTGCAATAAATTTTCTACAGGGTATTTAATTCTGTTTACATGCTTAATTTTAATTTTGTTTGGTTGATTGCTTTAACTTTTACTTAACTACACTACACCTACCAACAATCAATTGCTTTAGCCGCTAATCGCCACATGTATTTAAAGTCTATGCATATAAAAGTGTAGTTTCGGGACTGAATTGTTTTTGAATATTTTTTTTGAAGGCATAGTATGTCTTTATGCATTTTAGACATTTTGTCAGGCAGTGAGTTAAATCCGAGCCACTTAAGTAATACAATTAACGTGCATGAATTTAATAAAAATGAATTGAATTTTATATATTAAAGTAATTTTAAAATTTTTATTTGGAACCTTTTGGTAATGCATTATAGGACAAAAAAAGGCTTTTGTCCTCAAACACGGTCCTTCGAACCGGATATTACTGGTTAATTTGGAGTAATCGCACTGCTTGTTATCACATTCAATTATGTCTCAAACAGGCTCGAATGAGCAAACACCTCCTCATAATAGTGGCGATGGTGGATCAATTCATACCAAAGAACTTCAACGTAGCGGCTGTATTAAACGACTCACAGATGAAGTTAAAAAAAAAACGAGTTACCATTCCTTTTCATCCCACCAATTGGAGGGATGAATCCCAAAGGCATTATAGGACAAAAAAAGGCTTTTGTCCTCAAACAGTCATCTTAAAAAATACTAATGTTCATTTTGCACGAATTTCGCTTCCATACAACTTAAGTCGCTCTAATGTACATATGTATGTATATCTTCATTATTAATTAAAAATTTTATTGCATTTAATACTTCCATTTTCTTAATTCCACGCTTTTTTAGGCTCAAGAAAAGAACAAATAAAAAGATGTTCTGTTACTAAATTTACAACTTGGAAAAACGTAGCTACGATCGTAATGTAGAATACACACAAACTTAAAAAAATTGAAACGAAACGCAGAATACGAAAGTAGCCAAACAGAGAAAATTTCAGTTCGAATTGAAATGTAGAATAAGGGTGATTAATGTTTTAATACCGCATTTTTTTCTCCTTATGAATAATAAACATTTTGATAATTTTAAGTCTTTTAAAGACTATTATAAAACATTAAATTTTCCTTTGATTAATATCATCTCGGTCAACATTCGAAGCATTTCATCTATTGAAAAATTTACTAAATTTAAGTTTATGATTTCAAAGTTTCCTTTTGGTTTTCTTCAAACGTTTCTCAGATTTACAATATTTTTGGATATAATGTCGTACACTGCTGCAGACGAGATGGTTATGGTGGAACTTCAATATATTTACATAAATGATAATGTGAAATACTTAGTTGAAAGTTGTGAAAGCAAAGATTTTGTCGCAGTAATAACAATTTCGTTAGAAGAGCTTAAAATTAATGGTAAACCTATAAAATTTACATCATTACAAATGCCGGAGTTGTGTCATCGATTTCTTGTAAAAGTAGGATCACAGTCTGATGATGAAGTGAATTTTATTAATAGAATGGCAACAATTATTATTAATGGGGAACTTGGGCCTAACTTAGATTGTGTAGAATTTTTATTTCTTGAGTTCTTTAGTAGCCATCAGAAACTTTTACTTGGTGTAATTTACCGACCAACAATATAATTAATTTCAAACCCTTATTGGATAAATTACCCTCACTTACTTTGGGTTATATGGATTCTATTTTAATAGTCGACTTCAATGCTAATATTCTTTTAGATAGAGATTTGGCAGAAGACATGAGTGCCATCGGTTTGCATTTAATAAGTACCTCAATGCCTGCACACTTCACATCAGATGCTAGAACAATAATTGATTTATGTTTTGTTGATAATCCCAATCCTATGCTTTTATTTGACCAACTCTCTGCCTCTGCTTTTTCTACAGACGATCTTCTTTTCCTATCATATGATTTTCAAACAATAACAAAGGAACAAGCGATTAAATATAGAGATTTTAAAAACATTAATTTTGCTTCACTGGTAGCAGAATTAGTAACTATACCATGGAATCAAACCCTTTTAATGTCTACAGTGGATGAGCAGATTAATTTTTTACAGTGAAATATACAGTATCTATTTGAGAAATATGTACCACTAAAAACTAGGAACTTACGAAATAGAAAGCCACGGTTTAACAATGAAATTAAAATATCAATCAATGAAGGGAATAACGCATACCATATGTGGAATTGATATAAGACGACGACTGAATTTGACAACATTTTTAATGCATTTAGGAGATACACAAATCAAAAAATAAGAGACGCAAACTCGAGTTTCTTTGATGGAGAGGAGGGTTATTCAATCATGGGGAATAGTGAATAGCAGTATTATATCCAATGAAATGGTTGATGTAAATCAACTCAGTTTAGATTTTTCGAATATACAGTAGGACCTTGATTATCCGTGATTCAATTATCCGGGATGGAAAAAGAAAATTTTTTGTATTGACTTAATTTTATTTTGGATCGACTTAAATTTTTCTGCATCGTTTAACCGTGATTACCTCTATTATCTGTGATTATAAGCAAAAATTTTTTTCTATTATTTTGGACAAACAAGCGAAAAAGGGGAATTCTCTCTTTAGTATACGAAATCCTTATATACTGTTCACTGTTTTCCGACAAAATTATTTTTTTTATATTTTTGAAACATGTATGTACAGTGGCTCCCAGCTTATTTCAACCAGCACCTTTAAAAAAAATTAAGCTCGTATAATTTCGAAACGAAAGAAGATATTAAAAAAATTTGAATAAGAGTTTATAGAATATGTTTAAAAATTAAGAAAAAAAAGTTTTATTCAGTCTCAAATGTAAACTTACAAACTAAAAACCACAAATATAGGAACCCAATTCGTCACAGCTTATTTCAACCACTTACTATAAACAAACAATTAAATGATAAATTAACTAATAGTTTTAATTTCAAAATTTAGTATGACCTCCTATTTGCTTAATTACAGCTTTCAGCCTTTTTTGCATTGATTCCACTTCCTAGTGGTTTGGTGAGTTATTTTTGGCTATTCCTTTTTTAGAGCTGCTATAAGGTCATTCTTGTTCGAAATCTGGTGTTGGCGGACGTTTTGATCACAAATTGCCCATAAATTTGAGAATGAATAAAACTTTTTTGTTTAATTTTTAAACATATTCTATAAACTCTTATTAAATTTTTTTAAACGTGCTGGTTGAAATAAGGTGGGAGCCACTGTATATAAAATCCTTGAATTATTTAATTTTTATATAAATTTGTACATATTCATTTATTAACTAATAAAAATATCTATTAGAAAACTAGCCAAAATTGGCACTCAATTAACCGGCAAAATCGATTATCCGGAATGTTTCCGGTCCCGACCATCACGGATAATCAATGTCCCACTGTACCAGCAATTGATGCCGACATGGAGTTTTACAACTCATCTCCCTTCTCTACTACTAATCACTTGATTCATTCAAATTTTGAATATCATAACGTTGCACAGGATGACGTTGTTAAAACCATTAAGCCGGAAGTACTGAAATTAATCCCAGATTTATAAAACTGATTTTGCATATGTATCTTCTTCCGAACGTAATCCAGTTACTAAATACGTTAATCACATCGTCTCTTTTTATTCCAATGTGGAAAAGCGCCAAGATAATACCCTACAAGAACAGTGACAGTCATTTGAGTGGTCATTTGACTGTACCTACTGATGGAAATATCCATCATCGCGTAGAACTAAGTTTCTATCAGTTTCTTAAGGCAAATGGACAAAACTGATGGAAACATTTGTGTACATGTGAATTTTCATCTCCCTTGCACTTATGAGTATAAGTATACTTACCACAGTGTAATACCAAAGAATATGGATATAAAGAATGCGCATCATGTAGAAGTAAAATTTCTTATGGCGGGCTGTAGGCGTACGACCCGCTCTCACCAAAATTTGTTTAAAATTACTACCCGCACAATTGTGCAGAGAGAACTCACACGCATTCTTGTGTTATTTGATTTAGTTGTCGATCAGACTGCGACAAGAACACATGTGTAGCGGATGCGTTATCATTTTATTTCAGAATAACACTCAAAAAATATTTTATGTTAAAAATGTTCTATGTCATTAGCTGGCCGTATTTAATTTTTTTATTTTTTCTTCTAATAAAAAATGGGTTTTTTTATTTTTGTTTATCTAAAAAAACTAGGTATAATTTTTAAGCCAAAGATGGATAGCTTTATGTTCTTTTAATAAAAAAAATGGATTTTTTATTTTATCTTTATTTATCTAAAATTATTAAGATAGATAGCTTTACATATGTATGTTGATGAAATGAAAATCAAAGTATCGTATATTATTGACAGTTGTCTATGGCTGTAAATAAATAAATTCTCTCAACTTATTTTCTCTCTCTTGCTCACTAATCACAACCAGTGTTGCCGTTTAACTATTTTTAACCAAAATTTCCGGATTTGGTTATTTATTTTTCTTATAAAAAGAGCTTTTGTTTGTAGAAATGAATTAATTTGTAAGACTAAAATTTTAGTTTGTTATTTTTTGTTTCTTTTCTTACTATGTTGTATTAATTATAATTTATATTTGAAAAAATAAAATAAAAAAACTGTAAATTTAATTTTGGTTAATTTTTTCTTATTTGGTAATTTTTTTCACAAATGTTGGTTGCAATATTTTTTTTCGTGGCAACACTGACCAGAATAAGTGATTTCAGAAAATTTAATAAAAAAGTGGTCAAACAACAAAAACGCACGATGAGAGCAATGCATTGTTACGCTCTTCGTTTCCTTCCCTTCTATCTTTCCCCCGCGTCTTGAAATATTTTTGAAAAATATTCCAAAATATGTTAAGATGCACATTCTTTATACTTTATTTTCTTTGGTAATACTTACCAATCGCAATATTGTCATACTTATTTGTATGACAATGGCGTGCTTTCTGAGAGACAATCTGGTTTCAGACCTAATCACAGCTGTATTTCTGCGCTCATTGATGTTTCAGAAATGTTGCGATTAAAAGCGATTAACAATATGACATCACTTTTGATTTTACTTGATCATTCTAAGGCATTTGACATCTGTGCCAAAAGTTAAAACACATGGCAATTTTTCGAATACTGCTGTTAGGCTAATCTCGTCGTATTTACGGGATAGAAGTTAATTTATGTCTCATGATGGTAATAAATCGAAAAATTTTGTAATATCTAGAGATGGTGTTCAACTATGCATTATTTGATTATCGTCTGAAATTATAAATTTTAAAGGCAAATTAAATTGGGATCTGGATGATGTGTTTCAATGGGCGTCGATTAATGATCTTTGTCTCAATCCGAGGTAATCAAAAGCTTTGATAATTACATACATACATAATTGGCCATTACAGCCCTTTAGTCGGGATTACGACCTAGTTTCTCACACCACTTATGTTGTGTGCGTTAATTTTATACATGAGTGGCGTGACCTACAGTTTAAAGTCGATTCCGAACGACAGATTTTTGAAAAACTTTTCATAGCAATTTTATTTTATTTACTCTCAGTCGACGAAGAAATATTTTTTTCATATTTCGCTGTTTGAACCGCGGCCTTTCGTCTACTAAGCCGATACACTACCTACTAGACTACGGCGAATTTCAGATTGATTTGATAATTGACAAAGTAAACTCTATAGCACAGCTTACACCTATACAGATTAATAATACTACTATTGAGACAATGCATAATGTTGAGAATCTTAGAGTTATATTTAATAATAGCCTTAACTGGTTCAACCATGTGTGGTAAAACGGTTGCCATGTTGCGAAATCTTTGGATAACGCAATACGAGTACTTTACTTTATAAAAAATATAACACGACTGTTATACTATTTAAAAAATAACTAAGGTCATTTTTGTCCGATTTGATCAAATGAATTGTCAATCTCTTCACAAGATAATTCATTTTCAGAATATCATCACATATTTTATAGTTTTTAATTAAATTTTGCAATTGAGAATACCTAAACTTGCAAAAATGAGAAATAAAATCATATTTTCAAAGTTTACCCGATCAAAACTCATAACATGTAATTTCGAACCATATACCATTTTAAAAGCTCATCTGTCCACTTTTCAAAAAACTTTGGCAAATATGTTAAAAAATATTTGGGTAATCAATAATATTGTGTTAAACGTTCAAAAATACCGTTTTTGTCAAATAAAACAAGTTTGGAGGGTTCGAGAAATATAAAAAAAAAATTAACAACAACATTAACAACTCAACAAAACTCACAACCTACACTATATCATTAGATGAGTGTATTTTGACTGCCGCACCGTGTTATTAATCGAAATGGGTGTGATTATATATATATACAGCGTTGCCGTTTTGGTCCAATTAGACCAAAATTGGTAGTTTTTATTTAAAAATGCTACGATTGGTAGTTTGGTTGGTTTGTTCAAATTTCATTTATTTTTTGGTAGGAAAATACAATTAATATCTGTAAGATTTAAAGTTGGGTGTATTATTTAGTTTTAGGTCTAAAAACGAAAATAAAATGTTTAAGTAAGAAAATAGTTGGAAACCCTGTTTTAACGTACGAAAATTTTCAGAATTAAGTTTAATCAAAGAATATGGATATAAAGAATGCGCATCATGTAGAAGTAAAATTTCTTATGGCGGGTTGTACGCGTACGACCCACTCTCACCAAAATTTGTTTAAAATTACTACCCGCACAATTGTGCAGAGAGAACTCACACGCATTCTTGTGTTATTTGATTTAGTTGTCGATCAGACTGCGACAAGAAGACATGTGTAGCGGATGCGTTATCATTTTATTTCAGAATAACACTCAAAAAATATTTTATGTTAAAAATGTTCTATGTCATTAGCTGGCCGTATTTAATTTTTTTTATTTTTTCTTCTAATAAAAAATGGGTTTTTTTTATTTTTGCTTATCTAAAAAAACTAGGTATAATTTTTAAGCCAAAGATGGATAGCTTTATGTTCTTTTAATAAAAAAAAAATGGATTTTTTATTTTATCTTTATTTAGCTAAAATTATTAAGATAGATAGCTTTACATATGTATGTTGATGAAATGAAAATCAAAGTATCGTATATTAATGACAGTTTTCTATGGCTGTAAATAAATAAATTCTCTCAACTTATTTTCTCTCTCTTGCTCACTAATCACAACCAGTGTTGCCGTTTAACTATTTTTAACCAAAATTTCCGGATTTGGTTATTTATTTTTTTTATAAAAAGAGCTTTTGTTTGTAGAAATGAATTAATATGTAAGACTAAAATTTTAGTTTGTTATTTTTTGTTTCTTTTCTTACTATGTTGTATTAATTATAATTTATATTTGAAAAAATAAAATAAAAAAACTGTGAATTTAATTTTGGTTAATTTTTTCTTATTTGGTAATTTTTTTCACAAATGTTGGTTGCAATATTTTTTTTCGTGGCAACACTGACCAGAATAAGTGATTTCAGAAAATTTAATAAAAAAGTGATCAAACAACAAAAACGCACGATGAGAGCAACGCTATGTTACGCTCTTCGTTTCCTTACCTTCTATCTTTCCCCCCGCGTCATGAAATAATTTTGAAAAATATTCCAAAATATGTTAAGATGCACATTCTTTATACTTTATTTTCTTTGGTTTAATAAAAACAAAACTAAGAAATAAGTTAGATAAAATCACAAACAACATAATGATATGTAAAGAAGTTACATGCAAGCAAAGACTATATAATATAAAGATGTTCCACTCAGTACATTTTGGTTTAACACAAATTTTGTACAGCTTAATGATGCGGGGGACAATTGGCAAGGGAAGGGAAAAATATTTGATCTTTTTCTCATTTTTTGCAAAGATAAATTTTTTGTAGATAACAAATAACGTGGGAGAGCGAAAGCACTTTTATTTTGCTCTCTTGCAAGATAAAGTATTTGATATTATTGTTGTTGTTATTCTTACTGTTTATGTTATTTTTTTTTTAATAAAAGCTGTGGTTTATTTTCGTAATTTTTTAAAAAGAGAGATTGTTCTTTCTATTAAATGTGAGATTGAAAAATAGAAAGAAACAAGATGACTTCGTAGGTGAGTGTAGGGAAAATGACATTTGTTTTGTTTTTGTGAAAACGAAAATAAATTGATTCACACCGAATTTATGATGCCCATTGTATGAAATTTATATGCCAAATTTTTTTATTCTTTGGGAATAATAGACATATTTCGCTTAAAAATACAAAGAAAAAACTGTGAATTTTTCTCATTGCAAAGGCAAGGAAAAAATTCATTAGGTAGAAAATGTCATTACATTATAAGATACTTTGTTTCGCAAATTGGTTAAGAAGGTCTATTTTATTAGCTCTCAGAGTTTTTGCCTGAAATATGCTGAGAGGAATCCGCCGAAAAAATTTTACCCTTTGAAATATCAGCGGTACCTGAAATGTCTAATGATGACTCATACTACAAATCTATAAGAACTTCAGCAAAAAAATATCAATGTCGTTCGTTTGAAAAAGGGATAAAAGTCGCCGCGATTTCGAAATTTCGCCATTAGTGTCCTGGCTACAAAGAAGATTACAACTTTAAAATGGTAAGAAAATTATTTTTAATTACATGTGCACATTAAAAGTTTCGTATACATATATGTATGTATATACTGTTTGTACTTTAGGATTTAAATTCATCGGTCTCACGAAAAGCTGGCAACAAATACAGTCTACCCCATTGCCTCAGATCTAAAAGAAGTTCTCCTAACGTAAAGCTATTTCGTTTTCCAAATATGGACTCACCGTTGTTTAAAAAGTGGGCAGAAAAATGCAACTTTGACGAACAATTTATTGCAAATTCTTCTTTATTGTTTTTGTGTGATAAGCACTTCTCATCAGAGCTTATTGGGAAGAAATTTTTGAGGCGAGGTTCCGTGCCAAGTTTATACTTAACTGAAAATAACGAGGACATGAGTGTAGAAGGAATCGAAGTCTATTTTGAAAATAATTTGCAACTTTTCAGATCGAATTAGAGCACAGAAAAACCACAAAAATGACAAAATTGACAGTAAGTCATATTAATCCTACGAATTTTGAGAAAATGCGTGTAAACATAGCTGTTCAAACTTTGAGTCAATCAGTTGCTGCTGCAATTCATTCTGCAAATGAAAACCGCCAATTTACACGAAATACAGTGGAAGCTGCTGCTTCAACTTGCGCATTTATTAAAAAGCTGAACAAATATTTTGATTGCTTAAATAGCAAGGTTTTCAAAGACCCCAACCCATTAAGGAGTGGATTACAACGGAACAATAAAGTTTGGGAAACTCTAAAGGATTTATTAAGCTACATAAATCAAGTTTCGTATTTGGGCAGCAAAATTTTTTCCATTAATGGACTTATTCAAACCACCAGGGGTATAATGTCTCTATCAGAAGAAATGTTTCAAGAAGAGAACCTATTTTCGTACCTTCGCGCAAAAGGTAGACACTGTAAAAACCCTTCAGTTCATGAATTCAACATTACCATGGCCAAGCTGTTATCTTTTAAAATAACTCAGTTTAATACCTTATCTAATTGAGAAAAAGATGATGCGGTTATGTTGCCTATAAATTTTCAAACAATTTTAGAGGATCTTTCAAAAGATGCCAGCATATCCGGATGTCAACAAACCTCCGTAGAGAACGCTCTTAATATCTATGAAGGTAATGAAGAATATTTTGACGAAAACAGCGATAGTTTTAATTCCGTTACTGTACCAATTGAATTAACGTCAAGCCGTTATTTCGCTGGGTACATAGCGCAACGAATATCTTGCCAAAAATGTCGATTGGATATAATTAAACCCACCCAAATATTGACATACCCCTCCGAAATGTATATACATTGGAAAAATTACAATGAAGAATCAGATTTTGGAAGTTTGTGTGGACCATCCGATTTGTTTTTTGAAATATGCAAGATACAAATAAAAGTATTTGAAAAAATATTCACAAAAAACAAAAGCATACGAAATATTAAGAAAACTATTGTCGAACAATGCATACAATGCACCAAAAATACAACATATTCCTTTTGGTATGAGGAGAATAACGTATGCTATAAACATAGATTAGAGATGCTGAATCTTCTTGTGCTAACCCAATCAATAAAATATTCTAGCTCGATTGGATCATAAAGGGAACAGGTCAAAATAATATATATAATTTGAATTCTTGTGCTAACATTATAACAAGAATGCTTACAATTCTTCATGGCAGATTCGAAACTATAAATCATCGAGTGCTGAGAAAGTCAAAATTTTAAATCATTAAAAATTAATTTAAATAACCTTTATTTATTCTTTATTGCTTATTTCTTTGTAAAAATTTCTATATTATAATAAATGCTTGTTAAAATTTTTGTTATTTATAAGAAATCAGCATTTCGGTGCGAGTCGATTAATTTTTATTTTGTACACCAATAAAACACATATTCTTTACCCTACATAAATATCATCTTTTATAAAATTCATTTTCTTGTTTACTACAAATATTATGTGGTTTAAAAAGTATTAAAAAGAAACAAAACACAAAAAGAACTTATGAGTAAACTACACATATATGCATACAAACATATCAGACACTCAGTTCAAAAGCGGCACAACTCAAAAATTAAAACTACACGTATTAATACATAAACTCGAAAAATACAAATTTTGAGTTGTGTCACTTACGAACTGGGTGTGCGACAGTGTTGAAAAATTCAGTACTTTAGTACTTTTTTCAGTACTTTTCCATTTCAAAAATACCGCAGTACCCCCGCGACAATTTCAGTACTTTTTTATTATTACATATTTTATGTCGTATGCTTTTCAACTATTAATGCATTATAGCATTAATGTAATGCTAAAATAAGAATTTGTCTTTAGCCCCGGTTAGCCAAACGTCCACGGAACGTACGTTCGTTTTTAGAATACAAAAAGCAATGAGAACGCCTGCCGAACCGACAAATGATTTCGGTAAGCATTAACATTACTCTTCATATGCTACAAGCGAAGGTATGTTCCATAACGTCCGTCTACGTTTGACTACACGGAACTTTTACGTTTTGTTACGTTCAGAATCAGGAGTTTTTGTTTTATATGTGAGGAACACGTATAAGTCGTTAGTTTTTCTGTTCCGTACCGTACGTGCATTAAATATGAAGAAATAAATAGTCTAGTAGATAGTGTGTTGGCTTACTAGATGTGAGCCCGCGGTTCATATCCAATGTCAGACATCTCAAAAATAACGAAAAATTAAAAAAATATTCCTTCGGCGACCTCATTCTGTCAAAAACTCTGAGAGTAAATAAAATTGCCATGAAAATTTTCTCAAAAATCTGTCGTTCGGAGTCGCCACTCAAAGTATAAAATTAACGCACACAACATAAATGGTGTGAGAAGATAGGTCATAATCCTGATTGAAGGGTTGTAATGTATGTATGTATGTATTTTGTTACAAAAGTACCATTTGATGCGAAAAATTACTCTTTCAGTTATAGTTCAGTACCATTTCAAAATTTCAATTTTTCAACACTGGTGTGCGATATGCATGTGTACGTCTGCTTGTTATAGCTTATTCTCTTTTTCGCAAAATTCGTCTCCCTTTTTATCTTTCAGAGAGACTATAAATGATTTTCTCTCTTATATGGGATTTATGATAAATACCATGCATATTTTTGCAATGGAAACACAATGTACGGCAGTGTGCTATCTTTATAATTATATAGTCTTTGATGCAAGTCTGAACCGCATTATGTGTGGTCTGCAAAAAAAGATCTCAATGATACCTGAATATTATAAATATAATTTTTATTATGTATATAATATACTATATTTAGTATATTAAACATTTTTAAACAAATTATTTATGTTAAAGATGAATTTGTTATGTTTTTACCTTTAATTTTATACACTATGTTAGGTTAGGTTAGGTTCGAGGACGTGTACTTGTCCATTGTGACAAGTACAGTACCCGGAGGTCGAATTGACCCATTGTACAACGTCCTAGCTTCTCACACCACTCGTGTTGTGTGCGTTAATTTTATACATGAGTGGCGGGACCTACAGTTTAAAGTCGACTCCGAACGACAGATTTTGGAGAAGCTTTTCATGGCAATTTTATTTACTCTCAGAGCTTTTGCCAGAAATCTGCTGAGAGGAAGTCGCCGAAGAAATATTTTCATATTTTCGTTTTGATGTCTGACCTGGGATTTGAACTCGGGCCTTTCGTCTGATAAGCCAACACACTACCTACTAGACTACGGCGACTTCAATACACTATGTTTATGTTCCTTTATTTTTATATTTTTTTAAATGAATTGTTTTGTTTTTTTTTAACACATTAAATGTGATATATATGAAATTCTTTCGTTAAATTTAGCAATAAAACGTTAATTTCATACTGAATAATCTAGAATTGTTTAAGTTCAAATTTTGGTAGGATTGAAATAATTTTGATAGGTTTTGGAAAGAATATTGGTAGGGAAAAATTTGTCTTTGTGCCAACGCTGTACATATATGATCAAAATAAGACATACTGCTCATAAAAATTTTTCTTGCTGAAAGTTCCAAAATATTTTTTAATTTCTTGAATGAAAAAGTTAAAAATTATTACTAAATATTAGTTCTTTTTATTATTTATGAATAGTTTCAAGCAAAAATTACATTTTTTATTAACTCGTGCCAATATAAAAAACCCACCCCGAAAACTAAAAAAACATAAACAAAACAGACAAACAATCTGAGAGGGACAGAAATACTTATTGATAATATTTGCTGTTCCCTTCACATTAAATTGGCAATCCGCTTCGCCTCTGCTTACCCTGTGGTAAGAATAGACTCAAAATCACTTATAACAATATTGCTAGATACATATGTACGTTTGTGATCGTGCAAGGTATAGTTGTATATTCTGTGGTATAGTCGAGTATCTGAATTCTCACATAAAATTTATAAAACATATTTTGAAAATTTGTTGAAATGCCGTACTCTGGTATACCTACTTAACATCATCCATGTATATTAGCAAACCCCACTGTTTTTGATAGATTAGTTTTTTCAAGAGGCTTGAAACTTAATAGCGTTAAATACCGTAAACAAATATGTATCTGAGAGACACTACTTCTACACTATAAACTATTCTATAGTTATTAAGCAATGCTAAGCAATTTAAGACTACAATAATTAAATTTTTTAAATGTACATTAATTAATCATGTTTTTTAATATAATTATAATTTTTATTTATTTTTTATTATTATTATTTATTTTATTAACATATTTATTATGTAAAATTATTTTTAGGGTTATAATTTTTGTAAATAAACTTTGTTATGCAATGTCCTTAGCAGTACTGTTAAATAAGGTAATATAATCTTGTACTGTATTTACCCTTGAATAAATTAAAAAAAAAAGTGCCTGTGAAAAGATTTTTTGGATGAAAAAATTTTTTGTTTTTTATTTAATAAACTGAAGTTTGTAAATACATACATTTTTCTTTTAAAGCTAGGTACTCTGTTCAAAATTTCGTGCGAAATGTTGTCAAACTACATATAAAATATTTCGTATGAAATATTTGCGAAATAATTTCGCAAAAGCAGTACTCTGTTCTTATTGTGAAAAACGCTGTGAAATTTATCTGGCAACTTTGTTTCCAACTTACGAAATAACATAAGCTGCACTTCTTTCGCACGAAATTAATACAAACAGCTGATCACATTTTATTTGTTTTTCTTAAATTCATAAATTATTATTTGTTGAGCCGGAAAAATGGAAAAAATTTCAAAATTATTAAAAAATGAAAAATTTAACGGCACAGATAAGCGGTTACTATTAGTAGCTGTAAAAAAACGAAAGCTTATTTGGAATAAGTGCCATAGAAATAGTTTATATTATTAAAATTTGTTATTAAATTTTTATTTTATTTTGAGCTTTCAAAAACATATAGTTTTTGTTTACGCATTTAAAGCAATGATGCATACTTTCAAGCAATAAAACCGACAAATTTTCCAAAATCGCGAGATAGATTACATTTGTTGCACATCAAAATTTTCGCATGAAAAATCCATAATTTTTCGCAAATATGAATGGAGTACCCACCTTATCAAGTTCTTTTTTTGAAAAACAAGTTTTTTCTCCAGAAAAAAACTTTTAAAAAAATTAGTGGCAACGCTAATTGCAGGTTTTCTACCAGGAATCAGTTACCTGAGATTACGTTACCTCAGTTAGTTACGTCTTCGGGATGGGACAGAAAAGAATGAAAACATAAGGAACTTTCAATAGAATTGCATTGCTTTGTTCAACTTCTTGCTACTTTTTCCAATAAATCTGTCGAATCGCGCTAATGTTGAAGATTGGCTTCCAATGGCACAAGGGTTACTATTTTATCAGCATAACCAATGGCGTAGCATCTACCCATAAAAACAAATCCAGAAACCTTTAATCACAGGAATAAAGGAGCTAGTGAACAGGACCAATTTCCAAAAAAATTAGATTATGAACTATAGTTTTTCGTGCTTATAAGCGGAGAATTTTTAAAAACGGGATGCATATCGTTGGTCTCATGTAGAAAGGCCCTAACTCGCATATTTTTTTTTATTAAATTTTTGTGATGAGGTGTATGTATTTGTGTTAAATGTATTGAAATCACAAGAAAATCAATTTTGAAAAAAGTGTGAGTTAGGCCTTTTCTACATGAGACCAACGATATATCGAAATAGTTTCAGTACATTTTGAAGTAAAAGTCAAGTTTCCATAAGTTTCAATGCTACTAAGCGGCGAATTCTTATATCCGAGAAATAGTGTATGGCTGTATGGATTTGCTCCTGGGAGGAGCTTTATACTCCCAGATAATGTTTTCTGGAGTATAAAAGTATATAAAGCACCCAAAAAACCCATTGATCGCTGAACGAACCGTTTTCGGTTATCTCAATCAAATTTGTTACCCTTTAAGTCCGAATTCTCCACGGATTTGGTTTATCCCGTAAAGATGTTTAATTTTTGAGAAACAGTTGTTGCGGAAACCGGTGGTTAGAACCCAATACGATGAAGTTATTGACGAATACTTTACTCTGGAACACATGCTGCAAATCGAATATGACTCTATTTATTCTCCCAAATACCATTTGCCTCATCATGTCGTTTTTAAGGCAGATGATTCGTCAGCACTGCTAAAAGTCTGGGTTTAGGTTGGAATGTGAGAATTGGCTATTGTCACAAAACGTTCTGCGTTATTTCAAATTGCTAAGCTATATGACTAGAAGTCGCAGTAGTCTAGTAGGTAGTGTATTGGCTTATTAGACTGAAGGCCCGAGTTCAAACCCCAGATCAGACATCAAAACGAAAATATGAAAATGTTTCTTCGGCGACTTCCTCTCAGCAGATTTCTGGCAAAAACTCTGGGAGTAAATAAAATTGCCATGAAAAGCTTCTCAAAAACTGTCGTTCGGAATCGACTTTAAACTGTAGGTCCCGCCACTCATGTATAAAATTACGCACACAACATAAGTGGTGTGAGAAGCTAGGTCGTAATCCTGACTGAAGGGTTGTTATGACAAATTATGTATGTAAGCTATTTGACTTCATTGGGTGATTTGTATCGCTTGAGTTCTTCGGTGATTACCCGTACAACACCGAAAGGATTAACATCACCCGTTCGGTTAACTTCAACCCTCTGCATGAAGTACAACTTCATTCATTTAGTGATGCTTCTGCGAAAGCATATGCGACTACTCTGTACAGTAGAGTCCAAAACCCGTCTGGTGAAATTATCACCCATTTGCTAGCTCCCAAAACAAGAGTTTGTTGCTTCCGATTTTGTTGCTCTTAGTGATTAGAAAGTGCGAGTAACCGATATTCGAACCGACAATGGGGTTCTAATACGGCCAATTGTGAAGCTCATGGTGCTTCCTAGTCAAGAACAAAACTAATATTTTCCCTTTTTTGTCAATTACAGATAATCTAATACCTCGTAGGCTAATTGTTGGACGCCTAAGAGACAAACGCCGCGAAAGGAAAAGTTGGGAACCTACAGAACCCCACCCACACAGAACGTAAGAACAAGAGCTCAACCCACAAAAGTGTACTATAAACTTACATATATATAGCCTGCATTGTTAATGTCTGATCTCTGGAAAGGTGACTTCTCGGTTCTTTTATTGCAATATTGTAAGGTGGGAGGGATGTCCACGTTGGTCACCCTACCTTTAAATTTAGATATTAGTTTAGTGTAATAGCCCATTTACACTACAGCGAAATCTAGTAGATTAGATTTCAAATCTTGCTCAAAATCTAGATCGTTTACACTGGATTTATTTGACAGTAGCAAGATTTCATTTTAATAACAAAAACAGCTGACTGAAATTTAAAAGAAAATAATATTTCCAAATTTAGTTTAATACCAAACAAAAATGAAAATTATAGGACATTTAGTATCGTTTTCATCAAGACCAAATAAGATCCAATCAGAAATAATGTTGGTGCAAGAAAAAACGTCAGCATTTGTAGAATATAAGATTTAAAAAATATGTAATGCAAATGTATTACTACATACAATTGCTAAATAAAGGGTCCGCCAAATAACTTTTTTTTTTTGAAAATGCTTTAAAAAAAAGTTCTGAATATTTTCTAAAATTTCTGTTTTTTATTTGAAAGTACAATCCTTCCGGTTAATAATGGAAAATAATTTCATTCAAATGGCTGCTTCGGCTGGCCATGCAGTAGCCTACACGATCGGTCCAATTTTTAATCACATTATCGATTGTGTGCAGCTGTATTTCACCAATGGCTTCACGAATATTGTCCTTTAAAGCGTCAATTGTCTCTGGCTTGTCGGCGTAACACTTATCTTTGACGGCACCCCACAAATAATAGTCCAACGGTGTCAAATCGGAGCTCCGAGGTGGCCCAATTATGCCTCTGGACGAAAATCCGTACCAAACAGTGACTCGTTTTGGGTGCGTCGGCTTTTCAATGTATGCGTGCGGGTTTTCTGTGCCCCAAATGCGACAGTTTTGCTTGTTTACATACCCGCCAAGATCAAAATGAGCTTCATCTGAAAAGATGATTTTTTTGCCAAAATCGGCATCTTCTGTAAGTCGATCGCAGGCCCACTAGCGAAGCGAAAACGCATAATCATTTATTTTCCATTATTAACAGGAAGGATTGTACTTTCAAATAAAAAAAAGAAATTTGAGATAATATTCAGTAGTTCATTTTTAAAGCATTTTCAAAAAAAAAAGTTATTTGGCGGACCCTTTAGCAGAATGGAATGGGTACATGTTTTTAAATTGAACTGTCATTTTTTTCCTGCGCAGCGTTGTATTTTGAAGTACTATTTGGCAAAAACACATAGTTGCATTCCTATTTTTACTAGATTTTGCCGAAATCTACTAAATAAGTAGATTTTGTTTTGTATGGGAAATCTAGTTAAAATCAACTAGATTTGGCTCGAAATCTCATAAGTACTAGATTTCGCTGTAGTGTAAATGGGGTATAAGTGTATGAAAAACAGTTGTACTTACGTTTATTTATTTATTTATTTAACAGCATTAGACAATAATTACAAATTATTACTAATGTATGATAGGCCATGGCAACTAGGCCTTAGGCTCAATAACTTACTTATAATAATATATACAGAGGGTTTTTATTAACTTTATTATGAGATCAAATTAAATTATAAGTGTTTACGCTGGCCACCCTAATTTTAAGTCAGTAGTATTAAGTAGTGTAAGTACGCTTAAGGTATGTGAATTATAACGAAGAAAGAAAAGACAAAGAAAGAGAACAAATAAAAGAATTGATCTCTCACTCTGGATCAACCCCCGAACAAGAAGGTACGTGTTTTATTCTATAAAACATTTAATTTTATATATTTTTCTAATACCTTTTTGTATTTCTGTGGCTCAACGAAATATTTTATTTTGGAAGTTTTACCCCAATTCCCCCCGAAACATTTGGTCCACTTCGAGCCAGATAAAACCAAAGTAAAATATTTTAAATTGAGCTATCTCTTTCCAGATTGAAGAGACAGCCATATTGGCTTAATAAGTAAAAGGATTTCTGATTTTCCCCAACAATTTTTTTTTTTTGGAATCATCCCCATCTCATCATCATCCTTCATCACTCAGCAAAACCCCCCCATTTAAAAATATTATTTAAAAAACAAAAGGTATGTTTTTTGAATTTTTAAAATAAAAGTGCGAAATAAATACATAGTGAAAAAATACATAAAATAAATAAAATAACAAAGTGAAGTGTAAGAATATACATAAGTGCTGAATATACGGTAGTATCAAGTGTATTGTTGTTGCATTAACATAAAAGTGATTTTTTGTTGTTGGTAAAAGTAATAAGTAGACAATTATTGTTGGTTGTTTACTTTTTATAAAGTAAACAGTTTATTGCTTTCTGCGGGTGTTGCCAATCTTTGTTATTGATATTACTTTTGTGCGTTTTTTTCGGCAATTCAGCAGTGAGCTAAAATTTATATTCTTACACTCAACCAAATTTATTAGTAATTTTTTTTTGAAAAATTTTAGTAATTTGTTGCTAAAATTATCTCATATTATTATTTCATAATTACTTTTGTGCGAATTCAAACACAGTTTGAAATATTTTTCATAAATTCATTTATTTATTTATTTTATAATTAAATATTATTACGTTGACAATTTTGAATTTCTGTATGAAATTTTTTTAAACGATTAAAGTTTCGCGTCTCGAATATTTTTTATAATTCATTTTTCGTGAACATTCGTTTTTAAATATTGCGAGATTCTCAATACGTACCGCGATTTTTTTGGTTTCTTTTTTTTACGAGAAGTGTTCGTAACCCTACATTCCGTGTCGGAATATTGTGAAATTCACGTTACGTTCCGCGATTTTCTTGGTTTTTTTTAAGGAATCCTTTTTTAAGGAATCCCTGGTTTAGGAATCCTTTGTTTCATTAATTTGATAAGGAGATAGAGTCCCTTATTGTTATAAGATGGAACGTAATTTGAGGAATTTTGCTAAATATTTCAATCGTTTCGCGGATTTTGAGACTTTTATTCGGACTCTTCCGCAAGAGGGACATTCGGTTCATACCCTCGTCACTCATCGGCAGGAATTAGTTCGTTTATGGGAGGTCTTCCGCGATTGCTATGAGGACCTTCTAGAGACTGCCGAGGACCCTAAGGTGTCCACGAAGGATGTCAAGGCAAAGTATATGTCGGGGTATACTTTATATTTCGAAGCGTTATCATACCTTGATGGGTTAATTGATAAATTGAAATCGAAATCCGCGAACCCATCTCTTAATAGTATCCCAATACACCTTCCCCCGTGTGACACTCAGACATTTTCTGGGGACTACGCTTCTTGGCCCACTTTTAGGGACATGTTTTCGGCCCTTTATGGGACTAACCCCCATATTAGCAACATTCAGAAGATGTATTATCTTCTACAGAAGACGGAAGGTGAGGCAAGGGATATAATACGAACTTGCCCTATTACCAATGACGGTTTTGACATGGCATGGCAAAATCTGGTAGACCGGTACGAGAACAAGAGAGTACTGGTAAATTCCCAATTGAAAACTCTGTTCAAGCTTTCTGTTATTGAAAGAGAATCGGGACCTGCAATTAAACAATTGCAGAGGACAATAAATGATTGTATAACAAATTTATCCTTGCTCGGGATTGAGACAAAGAATTGGGACATCATATTCGTGTATATTTGTTCCACTCGCTTGCCTGAGAACACTCTTGGCCTTTGGGAACAGTCCCAGGGTCCTAATTCGTCTTTGCCGAAGTGGAGTAGCATGGATGAGTTTTTGACTGCAAGATATCGGACCTTAGAGTCTGTTTCTGACATTATTGGCAGTCACAACCCGAATCAAACGAGTAGTCGTACTCGGAATTTGAAAACTTCTCCTCGGGAGAACCGAAAGTTTAAGAGTTATGGAACGACAGTGACCCCTACTATACCCCCGAAAAAATGCCCACTGTGTTCGGATAATCACCCCATTCGATTGTGCTCCACATTTCTCAGGATGTCGGTAACCGAAAGGATAAATGTTGCCAAAAGTAAAAAGATTTGTACGAATTGTTTGGCAACCTCGCATGAATTTAGAAGATGCCAGAGCACTAATGTTTGCTATATGTGCAAACAAAAGCATCATTCGCTGCTTCATCGCACTGAAGCCCCTAATCAATCCCGACCCAAACCCGAAAATCGTTCGGTAACCCCCGCGACATCAAGTCACCCTGCTCCTACTTCGGAGCATACTTCGCGTCTGGAACAAGATCTGATGGAGAAGCCATCAACTTCTGCCGAAAGTCGCTCGTTTAAGAATTTCTCGACTCAACTACAGTCCACCCCGTATTCTGCAGTCTTGTTGGCCACGACTGTAGTAGATATCATGCTCAACGACGTAAGATATTCTGCTAGAGCATTGATTGACCCTGCCTCTCAGGCTACTTTTGTCTCGAGGAGACTTCAGAGAAAGCTGGATCTTCCAACATTCTCTGCCCCTGGTGCTACGATACTCGGCTTGAACGGAGCGATAGCAGCCAATTCCACTAAAATCTGCTCAATTTCCTTGGGTTCATCCATTGACCCAGAGTTTCTTTTGGAAACTGATGCGTATGTGGTCGAGCAACTTACTGGTCGTCTACCCACCTGCTCGCTGAAAGACGCAAGTGATTTCAATTTGTCCGAAATCCCTGATACGGATCTCAAATGCCGTCATATGGACCTACTATTGGGAGCGGACGTATATTCTCGGATCATGTTGTCCGATGTGAAAAGAGACCCTAAAGGTTCACTCATAGCCCAGAAGACCGTCTTTGGATGGGTCCTTACTGGTAGAATTCCCCAGCCGCACTCCTTAAACTCTATAGTGTCATTCTTCAGTCATTTGGACTTGAACGACCAGATTACTCGGTTTTGGGAAGTGGAGGAAGTTCCCAAATTTAAGAAAGTTTCGGCTGAGGACAAATTTTGTGAGGATTTGTACCGTCGTACTACCACTAGAAATAGGGAGGGACGTTATGTGGTTACCCTACCCTTTAGGTCTGAATTTCCGACCAGTTTGAACCTTGGATTCTCCCGGAGAATAGCTCTCTCGCAGTTCATAAGGAATGAAGCGAGATTATTGAAATCCCCGGAGGTTAAGAGTCAATATGACTCGGTTATTGAAGAGTATTCTACCTTGGGTCATATGACAAAGGTCAGCGCTGAGTTAGCTCATTCTCCCAACTCTAATTATTACTTGCCACATCATGCAGTTTTTAAACCCGATAGTACTACCACGAAACTTCGGGTAGTTTTTAATGCCTCAAACTAGGCTTGCCAGATTTGAAATCGTCAAAAAACGTACATTGAAGTTAAAAAAGCAGTGCAATTGAGTAAAAAGAAGTACAATTGTTTATTTTCAAAATTTATTTAATTCAATAAAAAAAAAAACTAACAAAAAATAGTTCACAACAGTAACAATGAAGAACATAAAAAAAGAGATCATAACTATTTGTATTTAATATAAAAAAATGAACTTAAAATTTAATTTAAATCAGTTTTTGTGATTTTAAATCTATAGAATTTATATATATTTCAGACTAGACTAAAATCAATGTATTATATTATGATAGTATTATTGGATTTTTAATTTATGTGAATAAAAACTCAAAAACAAATTTTCATTGTTTAATACTTCAAAATTAATTTAACAAAAAATAATTTTAATGGTATACTTTGATATAAGTACATACATACATATACATATACATTATTCATTTTTGAAAATTATTGACTTTAAAATTAACTGATTAGGTTAGGTTAGGTTAGAGGACGTGTACTTGTCCGTTAAGACAAGTACAATACCCGGAGGTCGAAATTGACCCATTGTACAACGTCCTTGGAGAGGGAAGGAAATAGAGGGAATAGGATGAAAGGAGGGCATAAGGGTAAGGGGAGGATGGGAATCACACAGAAAGAAACAGACACAAACAAGGGTTGAGCGCGCGACTACACTTATGAAGCCCTAGCACCTCTCAACCAGCTCAAACTGCTAATGAATCTGTGGAGAGCCTTGATGTCGGCTCTCGACACAGAACTCAAGCTCTCAAAGAAGGCTCTGCCAAGGGTCCTCAACCTCAACCTACCAAGGGCTGGGCAGTTACAGTTAACTGATACATTTAAATAAATTATAAATATTTATCACTTTTTTGTATTTGATTTACAAATTCATTTTTACCTTTTTCGGTTTTTAAAAAATTGAAAAATTCAGTACAACTGTATTCGAAGTTTGTTTTTATTATTAACTCGCTTTCCAAATTTTCTATTAAAAGTTTATTTCGTTCCTTCCTCCAAAAATTAAACATTAAACTAAAAATTCGTTCACTGGCTGCATTAGAATGAGGAATTGAAAAGACGAAGCAACAAATGTTTTCAAAAGTAGGAAATGATCCACTATTTAAGAATTCTTTCCACTTTTCTTCTGCAGATTTTTCTTTTTCAATGTTTTCAGCAAATGTTTTTAATGATATAAATTCGTCAAAAAGTTGATCTAAATCAATATTTTCCACAAATTCATGAAAGGAAATGTTTGAATTAAGACGGAAAATTTAAAGTTTTTCAAACTTATTATTTTCTAATTGAAAGTACTTATATTCGATAAAAACTCTGCTGCGCGTTTTTTTAAAAGACAAATCTCTTGCTGATTATTGCAACTGCTACATATACGTTCGGCTAAAAACCCATAGAATTTTTCATCCTGCTGTTGTTCAAATTTATCATTTAACTGTTTTATTATTTGAAACATATCAATTATTACAAGGCTATTATTTTCTTCTAACTTTTTAATAGCAGATATTATTGTATTTCCTATATTATGGACAAAACCGAGGTATGCTTCAGAAATTGCATTTTCGAAAAATTGGCATCAAACAGGGAAACAACAATCTTGCTACAAAAAATAAGCCTTAATAGCAGCATAGTTTTTTAAAAATCTCTCCACAGCGGGGGTTACAGAAAGCCATCTAGTTGGTACATGACGGAGCATTTCAGACCATTCCAAATCGCAAAATTCAAACATTTCTTTCAGATTTGCATTCTTTTTTTTGTTGATGTCGAAAATTCATTAAAAACTTTCATTACAATATTTTCTAAATCAAATTTTATTATTTTTAAAGAATTTTTAAACGCATTATTTAATACGTGACAAAGGCATCCAGTACCTATTATATTCGAATTTGCTTTTTTAAGCTCAACAAATACACTTTTTTTATTTCCAAAATTTACGTTGGCATTGTCTGCGCAAAAGCTTGTGATGTTTTCTAAACTCAGTATTTGACTCTCCAATTTATATTTATAAAGAATTTGAAATATCACTTGATATTTCGGAGTCAGAGTTATAAAAACTTAAAAGTTTTGTGCAGACTCCATTTTCTTTATTAAAATATCTCACAACAATAGGAAATTTATTTATTTAATATTACCTTTGTTAGAAGCATCTGTGGAGATTGAACAGGACATGTTTACCTCTATAAAATTATGGTGAAAGTACAAAAAAGTACAAAAAAGGTTGAAAAAAAGTACAGAAAGAAGTACAGATACTAAAAAGAAGTACATTTGCGTACTTCTTTAGGGGTTATGCAGTTAAAAGTACAAAAACTAAAAAAAAGTACGCGTACTGCTGAAAACAGTACGTCTGGCAAGCCTACCCTTCTTCAAACGGTGTTAGTCTCAACCATGTCCTACACCCTGGACCAATTTTGCAGTCTGACTTGACTTTACTTATTTTGCGTTGGAGACTGTTCAGATACGTTTTCAATTCTGACATTGAAAAGATGTATAGGCAGATACTGATCAGACCGGATCAGTCACGTTTTCAACGAATACTATTTCGTCGAAACCCCGAGGGAGATATAGAGGATTATGAATTGAGAACAGTGACATTCGGAGTGAACTGTGCCCCTTATTTGGCAATTAGAACTTTGCACCAATTAGCTAGTGACTGTGAGTCAAGCTACCCCGCTGCGTCCGCCATCTTACGTACTCAAATGTACGTGGACGATATTTTGTCGGGTGCACACTCCATTGAAGAGGCTATTCGTAATCGCGATGAATTAATTCACGTTTTGAAGTCGGCTGGTTTTTCGTTGCGGAAATGGACTTCGAACGAACAAAGTCTTATTCGAGACTTACCCCCCGAACATTTATTGGATTCCAATTTTTTGAAATTTTCAGATGCTAGTACTGCTAAAACGTTGGGTTTACGTTGGAACGCGAGCTTGGACACATTCTTCTTCAAGCCATCTCCAACGCCCGATATTACCCAAGTCACCAAACGTTCTGTTCTTTCTCAAATAGCCAAGCTATTTGACCCTGTTGGGTGGCTAGCACCCAAAATAATTGTCGCTAAAATACTTATGCAACAAATTTGGAAGGACAAAACCGAATGGGACGATTGTTTGAAACCCATGACGTTACACAGGTGGCGCGAATTTGTCGATGATTACTCGTTCATCGACAGGATTAACATCCCCCGCTGGGTTAATTTTAACCCTGAGTATGAAGTACAACTTGCATTTTGTGATGCTTCTGAGAAAGCATATGCTGCCACCCTTTATAGCAGAATCAAAACCCCGTCAGGTGAAATATTCACTCATTTGCTCGCTGCCAAGACAAAAGTTGCGCCAGTAAAGGTGCAAACCTTACCCCGTTTAGAGCTCTGCGGTGCAACTCTGTTGGCAAAAATGGTACATTCACTCCTCACGGAGCTGAACTTTACCAAGTCGAAGACTTTTTATTGGACAGACTCGACAATAGTTTTGTCCTGGTTTCAGAAACCCCCGTGCCATTGGCCAACTTTTGTGGCGAATCGAGTTTCGTTTGTTTTGGATACTATTGGCATCGATAATTGGAATCATGTCGAATCACATCATAACCCTGCTGATCTGGCTAGTCGCGGTATGACAGCCAGGGAACTCGTCAACTCTGACCTCTGGTGGAAAGGCCCTACTTGGCTAAGTCTTCCACGTTCTGAATGGCCGAAATCATCATTCAAGCCTTGTACCCAGCTTGAAACACGTGTGGTTCGAGTGAACGTCAGTACGACAACGTTCACTGAGGAAATTTTAAGCCGATTTTCTAACTTGTCTCGCGCATTGCGAGTACTGTCTTACGTTTTCCGGTTCTACCATTCCGCTCTTAAAACTCGCAATTTATCTCGAGGATATTTGTCCACGGGACTTACTCAGAACGAAATCAGTTTCGTGAAGCGTCGATTGACTATTTTGTGTCAAAGTTCACACTTCCCCGAATATTCAATTTTGAAGGAGGGAGCTACTTTGCCTCGTAAGAGCTCTCTATTGACCTTCAACCCCTTTATCGACTCGAATGGTTTCTTGAGAGTCAATGGAAGACTCTCTCGGTCACCGACTTTGACATTCGACGAACGCTTCCCCAAATTACTCCCCTACAATGGTCTTTTTACCCGCCTATATTTGGAGCATCTTCATAAGTGCTCAGTACATGCAGAGTCGTCCTTAATGCTGCGCCTCATGCGGCTAGAGTTTTGGGTCCCTAGACTTAAGACCCTAATTCGGACAGTTATTCATAACTGTAAGATCTGTACGATCTACAGAAAAAATTTGGGCCAACAAATTATGGCTGCGCTACCCCCAGAAAGAACGACATTGACTCGTCCTTTCACCCATACTGGTCTAGATTTTGCTGGACCTTTTGAAATTAAATCCTATATTGGACGTGGTTGCCGAATCACTAAAGGATATGTGCTGGTGTTTGTATGCTTTGCTACAAAAGCAATTCATTTGGAAGCAACCAATGAAATATCGACAGACTGTTTTATGGCAGCATTTACTCGTTTTTCCTCCAGACGAGGTTGTCCCACACATATATATTCGGATAATGGAACCGCGTTCGTTGGTGCAGCTAATGTATTGAAAAGGGACCAGGCTAAGTTTTTTACTGAACTGAAGCATAAGATTGCATCGGAAAACGTTTTTCAATCAGTCGAATGGCACTTCATTCCTCCTGGTGCCCCGCATATGGGCGGCCTCTGGGAAGCTGGTGTGAAGAGTTTTAAAACTCATCTGCGGAAAGTATCTAATGCTCAGAAGTTTACTTTTGAGGAATTCACTACCATGCTGGCAAGAATCGAAGCTTGCTTGAACTCTCGTCCTCTTTGTCCCATGACGGATAACCCTTCGGATATCAACCCCTTAACCCCTGGTCATTTCCTTGTGGGAAGCGCTATCCTTTCACCCCCTGAACCTGATTTATCTTGTGAATCTCTCAACTACGCCAACAGGTGGCGAAAATTAAAGGTTCTGCACCATTTGTTTGCGCGTCGCTGGAAGGACGAGTACTTAGTTGAACTCCATAAGCGCAATAAATGGAAATGTCCCCAACGCGATTTCGCGATTGATGATTTTGTCGTGATTCGCCACGACAACTTGCCTCCAAGCGAATGGAAGCTCGGTCGTATCTCGCGCGTCTATGTCGGATCTGATTCGAAAGTACGAGTGGCTGACGTTCGAACTGCCAATGGCGTTCTAACACGGCCTATTGTTAAGCTCGTATTGCTCCCTAACCCTAGTCAGAACTAATTCGTTCTTTCTTTTTTCCTTGTGTGTTTTGTCCTTTTACTTACAGATGTCTGAAGCAGCCCCCAGAAAATTTACTGTGGAACGTCCCGAAAGCCAGAGTCTCGACGAAGTCGTTAAACGCACGAGTATGAAGTGCCTTTTGTGTAAAGGCCAACACTCGCTCCAAAAATGTCCGGCATTCCGCCGCTTGAATCCCTACAGGCGACTGGGCGCAGTGAAGAAGTTAAAATATTGCACGAACTGTTTGGCCCAGTCCCATTTTGCTAAGACTTGCCGTAGTAGGGAGCGGTGTATGGAATGTCTGGGCAAACACCACACAATGCTGCATTTTCGACATCGAGACAGCAATAAGCCCAATACTCCCAACAACAAACGAATTCGTCAACGGAAAAACAACAACACGAGCACAACCCGCAGCCAAGCTCATGAGTGTTCCTGCCAACCCCATAGCAGCAAAGATAACAATAATGTGGTTGCAACACCCAACTCTGCTGGTGCCACTATTGTTATTAATGTTTTAAGCAAATAATCAATTTTCTTTCTTTTATTCATACATCTTTGAACTGAATTGTTATGTTACATGAATTTTGAATTGACTGAATTGTATTTTGAAATGAATTGTTACTCTAATTAAACTTTGCTATTTCTTTATTTTATTTGGCCAGGTAGTTTCCCGTCTCTACTTGTTGCACCCTTGCAAGGGGGGCGGGATGTTTACGCTGGCCACCCTAATTTTAAGTCAGTAGTATTAAGTAGTGTAAGTACGCTTAAGGTATGTGAATTATAACGAAGAAAGAAAAGACAAAGAAAGAGAACAAATAAAAGAATTGATCTCTCACTCTGGATCAACCCCCGAACAAGAAGGTACGTGTTTTATTCTATAAAACATTTAATTTTATATATTTTTCTAATACCTTTTTGTATTTCTGTGGCTCAACGAAATATTTTATTTTGGAAGTTTTACCCCAATTCCCCCCGAAACAATAAGATTTAGATTCCTTTAAGAATTCAATAATTTTGGCTATATTATCTATGGTAGGATTGGTTAGTAGGGTTTTGGGATTAGGGACATTTGTAAAAATTTTTTGTCGGAGTTTCTGGAATTTAGTGCATGTGCAAAGTATATGGTCATGAATTTCCGAAGGGTTTACATTGCAATTACATATTCGGTCCAAATTTAAGTTTAACAAGTGTCCGTGGGACAGTTTTGAATGTCCTAGCCGTAGTCTTTCAAATTTTATTAAGTCTTTCCTCCTTGTAGGCATATTGTTGGATTTTAAAAAATCTTCTATAGATAATTTATTGTTGTTAATCATTTTATACCAGTTAGAAGTTTGTTGAAATAAGGGGTTATTATCAAGATAGTATTTTTTAAAGAATTTGTTAATGTCAGATGTGTTGTAGTTGGCTGTCGCTATTAATGGGGCGTTGATTGCTTCTTTTGCTATTTTATCAGCGAATTCGTTTCCATCTATTTGACTATGTCCTGGAGTCCAAATGATTATAATTTTTGGGTATTTAGAAATTAATATGTTCCTTATGTATGTTGCATAAAAGTTATCGTTAGCGACATTTGTAATTGCTCTTAAAGATGATAGGGAGTCAGAACAAATTGCAAAGTTTCCCTTTTTTGAACTTACTATGTTAATTGCTTCCATTATGGCAATGATTTCTGCAGTAAATATTGAGCTGTAACTTGGAAGGAGATAGAGTATTTGATAATCTTGTTGTTTTGTGTAACACTGAAACTTACAGCATCGTTTGATTTTGATGCGTCAGTGTATATAAAAGTGTAATTTGATTTTTCAGATTGGATTTGTCGGAACTGTTTCTTGAAAAACAAGGGATCTGTGTTTGATTTGGAGTGATAGTGTAGATTAATGTTAATTGCTTGTTCATTTAAACACCAAGGAGGGTTGGTAACATGTTTGTATATTTTCCTTGTTAGATGTAAATTATGTTTCCTACAGTTCCTTATAATTCTTAATATAACAGATGGTATTTTTGGATTCTTTTTAGTCTTTTTGCACTTATTGATAATTGCACTGAGGGGAGAATCTTGGTTATTGTATAGACATTTTAGTAGTCTATCCGCCATAAGATCACGTTGCGTCTCTAGAGGTAGTATGTTGGATTCAAATAACATATTAGAGATCGGCGTTGTACGGAAGGCCCCCAAAGCGAATCTGATAGCTGCGTTGATTTTTGTTTTAATTTTCTTAAGCAATGTTTTTGAGGAGTATCCGTAAAAAGGTAGTGCATAATTTATTTTTGATAATAGTAATTTTTTGATTATAGATATTAGTATGAATGTGTTGCAGTTGAATTTTTGATTAGATAGACATTTTATGATGTTGAGTTGCTTTGTTATTGATGATGAGATGTAATCTATATGGGAATTCCATTTGTATGATTTGTTAATGTATAAACCGAGTATTTTCAGGCTCTCTACTTTTTTAATTGAAAAGTTGTTCTGGGTTAAACTGGGAGTGCAAGCTCGCTTCCTGCATATATGTATGTACTTGCATTTAGTCCTAGATAATGTTGCCCCTGAGTATTTACACCATTCGTTGATATTTTCGAAAACTTAGTTGACATCAATGATCGGATCAGTTCCAGAGTTTGATCTTATTATTAGGTTGAAATCATCAGCATAGGCTGTAAAGTCTATATTATTGTGTAGGGATATAGTGGAACAAAGTTTATTGTAAGCTATTAAGAACAATATTACAGATAATGGTGATCCCTGGGGAATTCCATTTTGTAAACTGTGATAGTCAGAATAGTGTTTACCCCCTCTGGTTACGATTTTCCTGTTTAGCATGAAATTTCTAATGTAGTTAATTATCTTGGGTCCAATTTTCCATTCCAATAGTTGATTAGTGATTGCATGCGTTCCGATTTTTTCGAAAGCTTTCTCAAAATCAAGGGAAATTAAAGTGAGATGTTTCTTTAAAGAAAGACTATTTGCAATCAGATAATCTAAGTATAATAGAGAATCGATTGTGGATTTGCCCTTCATAAATCCAAACTGTCGACTATCCAGGAGTTTATCTGACTTGACAAGCCACCATAGCCTATTCGCAATAATCTTGTCAAGAACCTTTGATAAGCAAGAATTAAGTGAAATTGGACGATATGAGTTAGGTAGAGTCTTGTCTGATTTAGGTTTGTGTATGGGAACTACTATACTTGTTTTGAATTGTTGTGGGATTCTGCATTTTAATATATTGTTATAGAGTTTGACTAGTCTTAGTTTCATATCAAACGGTAATTGTTTTAGCATTGGGTATGAGATTCTGTCTAATCCTGGTGTTTTCCCCTTTAAAGAGCGAAGTACGTTTGTGAGCTCGGAGAGGCAGATATCGCTCTCAATCTCTTCGGCCGTTATCGATGGTATTATAGAATGTGGTAGTGACCTGTTTTTTTATATTTGAAATTCAACAGGAAAATTAGAGTCAGCTGAGTTGTCGGACCAAAATTTGTTTAAGATATTAGCGATATGATTTTTGTTGGTAGTTAGTGTTGAGTATGTGTTATCTGTATATAGACTATCTATTATAAAGTGAGTAAATTTGTAAATGTAAATTTTTCTATTGATTTCCTTTTTTCAATTTTAATTTCCCTTTTTAGTAGTGCGTTAAGTTTTTTGTATTTTATTAAGTTCTGATTGTTTATGTTTCTTTTAAATAAATTCCAAGCAGTATTTCTTTCTTTTTTTAAGTTGTTAAGATTGTCGTTCCACCATGGGACATGTTTTGGTTTAAATTTTGTTGAACTTTGAGGAATTGAATGATTTGCAGCTTCTATTATAATTTTCCGAATATTTGCAGCTTCTTTGTTGATTTCGTTATCGATTGGTCTTCTTGTATTTAACTGGGAGCAGATTTTGCTAAATTTTATCCAGTCTGATTGTTGTGTTTTAAATGTAGGTTTAGGGGATAAAGGCGAATGTTGCCCCTGTTGAAGGTGAATTGTGATTATTATGGGGAAATGGTCGCTTCCAAACAAATTATTATCCGTCTTCCAACTAATCCTCGGGGTAAGTGAGGACGAGCAAAATGTGAGATCTATATGTGAAAAACTACCGTGACTGCTTAAATGTGTTGCCGATCCGTCATTTAAAAGAATAAAATTAGAATTTGTTAAGTAGTTGTCTATTATTCTTCCTCGCATGTTATTGGATGAAGAACCCCAAGATCTGTGCCAAGCATTGAAGTCTCCTGAAATAATTGATGGTGAGCTAAGGTTACCGAAAATATTATTTAAATTAGCTGTCTGGAGTTTCATTTGGGGATTGATGTATACGCTAACAATGTTGAATTTTATTCCAGATTTTACTTCAAGACATAATGAGTCAAAGTCTTTTTGTAGTGTAATAAGTCTGTGTTCCATTGAGTTGAGGATTAAGAGTCCAACTCCTCCGTATCGAGTGGTAGAGGAATTTGTTGAATATAAATTATAATTAATTGGGATGGGAATGTTTGATAGGGAATGTAAATGAGTTTCTTGTAAGGCGATAATTTTAGGGGAATATTGATTTATTAGTAATAGCAAATTATTATAATTGTTAAGATATCCATTCATATTCCATTGTATTATTCTACTTGTCATTTATAGTTTATATTAAAAGTATACTCATACTGTTTTGGCAAGTGTAGGTTAAGTTTACTAATAAATTCTTTTTGCACATATGAAGATGGAGTATAAATTAAATTTAGTAACAAGAACTTTACAAAGAAATGTATTTATATTATTAAAGACATAAGATATCATTACTCTTAAAATAAGTGAGATATTTAATAGTTTATCAGTTTCTTGTTCTAATTTAGTTGTAGTTGTTGCGTAAGAGTTGTTATTAATGTAAACAATGACTAATTGTGACTTTAAGAGAAATAAATCAAAAAATGTTATTGATATAAAGAGTGTATATAAAGAGATTGTGATAATTGTATTTTTTAAAAATTCATAATTATATATTAGCCCAATTCACGATCTAGTGTAAATGGTCTTGCATCATTGCATTTGCAAAATGGTTTAGTATATTTTTACACCACAATAACAAAATATACAGAAATACTCTTGCTACAGTTTATAAAATAAACAATACTCAAAACCATAGTTTATATTTACTCAACATTTTGCAACACTCACAGCTGACAATTTATTTATTAAAAATAATAAATTTTGTTGACGAATGGAGATCCAAAATATAAAAAAAATAATAAAAAGGGATAAACCCAACAAAAAATGGTCCGAAGAGGAACATAATCTCTTCGGTAGCCTGGTCTATTAAAGAGTCCAATATTTGTTCCTTCACACTTCCATTAGACATTTTTATAAATTGTTAACAAATATCATAAAATTAAAATCAAATATTTATTTTTTATTTCTGACAATCAGCTGTGTATTTGTGTTTTACAATTAGTGTTCCAAATGTAACCAGTAAAATTTGTTCACAATTAATAGGAAATATTTACAATTGCATAAATACAATTGCAAAAATACACGAGATTGTGAATTGGGCTATTGAGTTAGTAAAAGAGTGTAACTTAGAAAATTTAATGTTTGTTGTAACTGATTTGCTATATGTAAGGTTGAATAATATAGATAAAAAAGAGTATTAGCAAAGAAAATAAAGTATAAAGAATGTGCATCTTAACATATTTTGGAATATTTTTCAAAAATATTTCATGACGCGGGGGGAAAGATAGGAGGGAAGTAAACAGAAACGAAGAGCGTAACAATGCGTTGCTCTCATTCTTTGCTCTCATCGCGATGAGAACTTATTATACTCAGAGAACGTATTGTTCTCTTCTCTAATTTATTCTCATATGCGTGTATACGTGTGTGCTTGTACATTGCCAAATAAAATAATAAACAAACTGAAAGATGTCTTGTTTTCACAAAATGTATGTGCAAATAGCCTGTGGAAAAGAAATATTACCGTTTGTTTTATTGTAGGGTAAGAATATGTGTTTTATTGTTGTAGAAATGAAACTATATCGATTCGCACCGAAATAAAAAATCCATATTTTGTGTTGACATTTGAAACTGAAAAATTGTTTTATAAAAAGTGTGAATTTAAAAATTGTAGTGCATGCTCAAACAAAACGTTTAATAAATATAATTAAAATCATAAATCATATTTTTAGAAGATATTGATAGGACTGGAAATATATCAGAAAGATGTCGCAGATATATATGATGAAAATAAAGAATATTTTAATGAAGACACCGATTGTTTTACGTCCAACAATGTGCCAATTGAATTAACATCAAGTCGATATTTTGTTGGTTACATAGCTCAACGAACATCTTGCGTTAAATGTCGTGTGGATATAATCAAACCAGCGCAAATTTTGTCATATCCTTCAGAAATGTTCGCTCCTGCAAAATATTATATAAAAGATTCCGACTTTGTAAGTTTGTGCGCTCCATCTGATTTATTTTTTGAAGTTTGCAAAATTCATATAAGTCTTCGAAAAAATTTTTTTAGAAAATAAATCTATAAAAAACATAAAAACATTTGTAGTTGACCAATGCGTAAGTTGCACAAAATATACAATCTGTTCCTTTTGGTTTGATGAAAATAACGAATGTTATAAATACAGAATGGAGATGCTTAATTTACTAATTGTTGTTTTACTACGGAAGCATTCCACATGGGAAACATACAAATTCAAATTATCCAGTATGGAAAAAGTTAAAATTTTGAACCATTAAAATGATAAATAAATTTAATAAATACTAAACAAAAAAAGCATTCGTTTTATTACAACTTCATTCTATACAAAAATAGACACATATGGTAAATACATACATACATAATTGAATAGTAATATATAATTCGGTGCGAATCGATATAATTTCATTTCTACAATAATAAAACACATATTCTTACCCTACAATAAAACAAACGGTAATATTTCTTTTCCACAGGCTATTTGCACATACATTTTGTGAAAACAAGACATCTTTCAGTTTGTTTATTATTTTATTTGGCGCATATGAGGATAAATTAGAGAAGAGAACAATACATTCTCTGAGCAGTGATGCCAACTTAGCCCTTTTCGGGCTAGATTTAGCCCTTTTTGAAGTACTTATAACGCCAAAAAATTTTTTTAGCCCTAAACTAAAAAACGCGCAATTTTAGCTCTTTTCAGTATTTTTGTTTAGCCCTTTTAGCCCGTTTCTCCTTTAACTCTGTATGACAATATTATCTTATGTTTCTCAGGCAATGTCGAATTGTAAGCCAATGTGGCATCTCCTTTTTCACCTTATTCTTGTTTTCTTCTTTGTCATTTACATAGAATTAACAAAAGTACCGAGAAACACAAGCTTTTCTGAAAGTTTAAAATTGTAATTACCTAATAATTAGGCATTGTATAACTTTATGTAAGTGATAATTTAATATTCTTGGATGTGTCTTTAATGTAAATGTTATGCTATGTTTAGATGGAGCGCTACACGCAAAGATATCGTAAAATTTGGGAGACAGATCCCTTTTTTAAGAAATGGATAAAGACTTGTAAAGATGAATTCAAAGCAGTATCTATTTACTGCAACACGCAAATCGCCGCTAAACACTGTGGCCTGGTGGTGTTTTTATCTGAAAAGACTATTTTAATTTTAGCCCCCTTTTGCGCCTTTTTGAAAAAAATGAAATTGTATTGTACTAAAAACGTAATTTTTTCAATTTAGCCCGTTTTAGCCCGTTTTTAATTTTTTTTTTCACGCGTTTGGTGTCCTAAGAGTTGGCATCACTGTCTCTGAGTATAATAAGTTCTCTGGTCTGATCGCGATGAGAGCAAAGAATGAGAGCAACGCATTGTTACGCTCTTCGTTTCTGTTTACTTCCCTCCTATCTTTCCCCCCGCGTCCTGAAATATTTTTGAAAAATATTCCAAAATATGTTAAGATGCACATACTTTATACTTTATTTTCTTTGCTTGAAATTAAATCCAATGATAAGAGAGATGAACTGCTCTTTAGTTCTATATCATTTAATTCAGTTTCTGAGATTTCTATATCGGAGATTACAGTGGAGTAATCAACTAAAGCACGTGGTATGTTTTTATCTGTAGTCAGCTGATTTGTGTTATTGTTATTTGTATTTGCAATGTTGTTGTTGTATGTAAAATTGTTATATTTAATTTGTGTTGTTGGTGTTTGATGGGAAGGAACTCCATTTAAAGAGGTTTGGGTTTTTAGAGTTGAGGAAAATGATTTATGCATATTGGGATGGCGTTCTTTGAATATGGTGACTGCTTTTCTTTTGCTTACCTTCTCAGGCGTAATGATTGCTTGAATTTCTTTTTCTTTGAGAAAAATCGGGCATTTTTTATCGATTGTGGCGTGGTCATAGATTTCGTTTTGTTCTTTGCAATTAATGCAACATCTTGCTGATTCGCATATTTCTTCAGAGTCTTCGGAAATATGGTATTCTTTTGAGCAATTGGATCATAGCTTGGTGTCTTTGCACGATTTCGCTATATGCCCGTAACGTAAGTAGTTCTTACAACGGAGGGGTAGGGGAATATATGTGCGGATTCTTACATTTTCGTAACCAATGGAGATTACAGTTGGCAATGTGATTGTGGTAAAGGTAAGAATTATCAGGCCTGTCTCTTCTATAACACCGTTAGGGGATTTTCGTTTTATCTTTTCGACCTTACATACGTTTTTTCCCTTTAATTCTTCAAGGATTTCTTCTTCAGGAATTCCCCGCAGATCATTGCAATATATAACTCCTTTTGAGTAGTTGAGCGAGTTGTGCTCAGAAACCGTCACCTCAATCGAAGTGGAAAGTGAACATAATTTTACTAATTTGTATGCTTGGTACTCATTTTTAGTTTTAATTAAAATTGTGCCATTTCTTAACGTATTGCAACGAATTACTTCACCTTCACAAATCGAGTCAATTACTTTTTTAATTAAAAAGGGTGATACCTTCGAGAGGTTATCATCACTATTTACTCTTGACATGACCAAATACTTTGGCCCAGGAGTAGTTAAGTTTAGAGTTTTTTTATTGTCTATAATAATTGGAGGTTTGTATATCCCTCCAATATCTGGTGGTTTATCCATGCTATTATTTTAAATAATAATAACAGAGGAGAGAAAGAAAAAAAACAAACGGTAAATATTAAGTGCACTTTTATTATACGTCTATTCACTTCAACAGTTAAAGTCTTACTGACGTTTATATTATTGTGAATTATCTATAAATCGAAAACAATTGCTACTATCCGATCCACCTCCAACCCGAAAGGTATGTTTTTGTACACTAATATTAAATAATTATTTGAAATTAATAATTTTTGTTGCTTATAAAACCTGTTGCTTATAAAATCGGGAGCGACGAGACAAAGATTAATTTTTTTGGTAACGATCCTGAAATAAATGTACGTCGCCCGAAAGGAAAGGAATTTCACATCAAATTTACTAAAAAGAGAGTTAAATATGGAGGGGGAAATGTTATGGTATGGGGCTGTTTTTCCTGGGAAGGTGTAGGCCCAATACACGTCATAGAAAATATCATGGATGGATTTATCTAAAAAGATTTGTTGGAAACGGTTATGCTTCCATATACTGAGGAGAATATGCCACTCGTTTGGAACTTTCAGCAGGACAATTATCTAAAACACTCGTCGCTGTTGGTAAAGGAATAGTTCCGGTAACATAAGGTGAACGTTGTTGATTGGCAAATCAGAGTCCTGACCTAAAGCGAAGTATTTTTAAGCTTCCTTGCAGAAATAAGAAAGAATTGTGGAATAATATTAAAAGAGAATAGTACAATAAAAGTACCGGTTGATACTTGTCGCCTATTAATTTCATCTATGCCTGGAAGAATTGGAAGAGACAAACGCTAATGTTAATTAGCAAAGGGAAAGATGATCCTACTTTCTACGCAAGCGTCTGCATACCGGCCCTTGTACATGCTGGATAGTGGAGGAAAATTGCTGGAGAAACTACTGAAATTTCGTCTGAGTACAGCGGTGGAAAATGCAGGTGATCTCTCAGAAAGACAGTACGAGTTTAGAGCAGGTAGATCGACGATGGGAGCCATTAACAAAGTATTGACTAGCGTGAAGGCTGTCCAAAGCGGAAACCACTTTTCGCGGCAGATAGTTCTTTTGGCGACCTCGGATGTCCGGAATGCATCCAACAGCCTCCGGTGGGTTGTCATACGCTGTTCCTGGTTACCTGCTGAAGATTATGCAGAGCTACTTACGAGATTTTGATCTTATTTACGATACAAACCAATGACGTAAGAGAAAACAGGTTACGTCTGGTGCAGCTCAAGGATCAATTCTTGGCCCTGACCTATGGAATATAACCTATGATAACATCTTTCGCATTGAGATGCCAGACGGTACACATCTTGTTGGATATGCCGATGACGTTGCGACCATAATTGTGGCTCGAAACGTCGAAGAGGCTAGAAGAAAGGTCAACCAGGTGATAATAAGAACGAAGTCATGACCCGAGGACTCAGACTCGCAACCTAGAAAACTGAATTGATACTTCTTACGAGGAAGCGTATACTGCTGGAAATTGACATTACGATATGCGACACCACTTTGACGACGCAGAAAGTAGTCAACTGTCTTGGAATTCGACTGGACCCTAAACTGACGTTCTGGGCTCAGATCCAACACGCTGCAACCAAAGCCTTACTTAGTAAGCTTATGGCCAATATTGGTGGTCCTGCACAGAGCAGACGCAGATTGAGGATGGTAATAACGGACTCTATTCTGCTTTACGGCACTGAGATGTGGGCAGAAGTATTGAAGGTAGACTGTATAATGAAAATTTTATCATCGGTACAACGAAACGCTGCACTTAGGGTGGCATCGGCGTATAGTCAGCAATAGTAGTAATCAGTGGGGTAATACCTATAGTCTACAGGCGAGCGGAAGAAAGTGTGGGAGACTAAAAACGTGCACGGAGAGACAGTAAATGTCGACGACGCCAGAAAGAGAACCATACAACACTCGCAAGAGAAATGTAACAGTGAAACAAGTGGTAGATAGACGGCAAAACTTCACCCAGATATTACCCGCTGGATTGAGAGGAAATTTGGTCAGGTTAATTTCTATTTAACACAGCTGTTATCCGGACACGGTTATTTTTGTAAATATCTGTTTAAAATGGGGAAGATGACACGACCAAATTGCATCTATGATCATGCGGAACACACTTTCTTTCATTGTGAGAGATGGAGTATAGAAAAAAGGAATCTTGAGGTCAAAGTCGGCGTCTGCACTGTCGAAAACTTCTGCAATATACTTCTGAACAGCGAAGGAAATTGGAATAACATAGCCAGTTTCACTGAAGCCTTGCTGAATTCTAAGAAATTTGGCTCGGATGAGAGAATTAGAATGGATGTTTAAACACCTTCTCAGATTTTGTTGCGCAATCCGGACGAGGATAAGGATATAAAGGGTCCAAATGGCTAGAGGAACTCCACTTCGAAGTAATACTACAGTAGTTCCGGAATGGGCACAAAGAGTCCAAAAGAGGAGGGTGAGGGCCCCACACATGGGGGATAGTGACGACTTCCCCTATAGTGCGTTTATGTACATTTACTCCTCCTCAGTGGAAAAAAATGCCTAGAAGAATAGAAGCTTTTCTCATGAATAAGGGAGGATATACCGGACATTATAGCATACAGCATATCGGCAACTCTGTTGTGACAGTGTGTAGTTTTGTGAAGTGCTCTTCTACAAATTTTATTATTTTGATTTTTAAGTGTATATTAAGCTTAGTATTTTTAAAATAAGTGTTTAAAAGTTGTCTTATTATTTTCCCTTATTTGGATATAAATTTTATTTAAAATTGTAAGTTTTATTTGTGTAATTTTGATACTAATTGTTTCATTTTAACAAAACAAAAACAAAAATTGCTTCTTGTTTTGATAATTTTTTGTTTTTGTACGCTTATTACTGTTTTTTTTTACTTTTCTTTCTACCAGTACATATTCCTCTTTTTATTATTATTTTTCTTTTTATTTTGTTACTGTTTTATGTATATTGTTTTGCTTATAATTTTCACTGTTTGTTTATTTATATATTTAGTTTATTAAATGGATAATTGTATGGCATCAAAATGTATTGTAAAGAAAGAGGGTGAACGCCAGATTTCTTGCTGGTTATGTGATAAATTGTTTCATATTAAGTGTGTTGGTTTGCTTCCTCGCACCACGGACCAATTAGTGGATAGTTCCTTGGGTCTACGTTGGTGTTGTCCTAAATGTAAGGTGGTTGACATCCAATTTTATAAATTTTTTATGGATACTCGTCGTGAGTTTACTGAGATGCACACTGAATTCGCATCTCTTTTTTCTAAATTTCGTCGGTTCGGGGAATTATTTTCGAAGTATGGCCTTTTGAATGAATTGCTCGAATCGGAGAAAGTTCTAGGCCCTCTTCCTTCTGGGCATGTGGTGCAGGTTTCTGTGCCAGGGGAAACTGCGACAATCAATACATTGTCCACTGTTACTCCTATTGTTGACATTTGTCCATCTATTGCTGATAACCCAGCTAGCATTCCTATACCGAGGTCTGCGAATCTAGTTGAACTGAGTCCAAAGTCTACTCTATCTCCTTTACCTTTACCTCTGGGTGATGTCACCTCCCAGGCATCTTCGAAACCGTCTTCTGTTACATATTCATCTGTAGTGTCCGCTGGTTTAAATACTTCTGCTCCAAGGGAATTGGTTGTTGTTAAACCTAAAAGGACTATTTTTGTGTCTCGTCTTGCATGTGATACTTCAGTCGATGATGTTAAATATTTCGTTAAATCGAAGATTAGTGAGCCTTTTGAGTTTGGTTGCTATAAGATGAGGCCATCTTTGGATGGCAGTATTTCTTCGTTTAAATTATATGTTGCCGATGGGAAATTTGGTGAAATTGTTAATCCTTCGTTTTGGCCACAGGGTGTATTGGTACGGGAATTCGTAGTCAGGCAGGGCCATCGTAGGAATGGTGCTAATTTGCCTGGTCCTATTTCTCAAAAAAACTAACTTCGAAATCGTCTTTTAATTTCAGAATAGCTTATCAGAATGTTCGCGGACTTAGGTCTAAACTTTCTTCGCTATATAATAGTAGCTTTGATTTTGAATTTGATGCACTTGTTCTTACTGAAACCTGGCTGAATTGTAATATTTTTGATTCTGAAATTATGTCTAGTAATTTTAATATTTATAGACGCGATAGGAAGTCTAGAAATGGTGGTGGTGTTCTTATTTCCATTTGCTCTAAATACAAATCTGAATTGGTTGACTTGTGTTCCTCTGAGGATATTGAGTTTATTTGCGTTAGGGTCTGTAATCGTGGAAAGTCTATATACATTACTTGCTCATATATTCCCCCCTGTTCTGACATTCATATCTATAGTGCTCATTTCGTTTTGATTTCTGGAGTAATTGATTTAATGGGGCAAGAGGGGATTATAGTAGTCCTTGGTGATTTTAATCTTCCGCATACATCCTGGAATTTTTCACCTGAGACTGGGTCATTGGTGCCATGTTCTTCAATTCCATCCTATGATGAAATTCTGTCCGCTATGTGTGATCTAGGTCTTTTCCAGGTTAATGGTTTATTGAATTCAATGGGTAGAATTTTGGATCTTGTATTTTTAGAGGATCCAAGTATTTCTTCCTTATGTCGCATTGATCCTATATCTTTTCCTGAGGATAGTTATCATCCTACGTTGTTACTTTCTATTGAAGTTGATGTTTGTTTACCTCCTGTAATTGATCGCTCATCTGGTGTTGAGGGGCGTTTTAATTTCCATCGTACGGATTTTAGTCGTTTAAATACACTACTATCCTCTGTAGATTGGTCGTCTGTACTTATTTCACCTCCATATGACTCTCTTTCACTTGACAGGATCTTGGATGGCTTTTATGAGGTATTATTTGAATGTTTTAGAAAGTGTGTTCCAATTGTGAATAGTCGTTTGGAGCGTTCTGGTCCTCCGTGGAATTCGGCTAGACTGTCGAGGTTGAGGAACAGGAAATCGAGGTTATTTAAAAAGTTTGTTAGATCAGGTACTGATATTGATTATGCTCTTTACTCTAGGGCGCGTGTGGATTATCGTAGGATGAATCATCACTGTTATGAGGAATATATGATTAAGGTCAGGTCGAACTTCGCTAGTGATCCTAAGTCGTTTTATGACTTCGTGCGAGCTAAACGTAAATCATCTTTGTTTCCGACGGAGATGTTTTATGATGGCGTATCATCCTCTAGTTACCTGGATATTTCGAATATGTTTGCTGACTTTTTTCAGTCTACTTATAGGCAGTTGAACTCGGGCCCTGATTTGAGTTGCGGCTTTTCGTATCCTTATTCGGTGGGAAGTGTCTCTATGTCTAATATATATTCATTTGATGAGGAGTCTGTTCTTGATTCTTTGTCTGGACTGAAACTTACATACTTGCCAGGCCCTGACGGGGTACCGGCCTGCATTTTAAAGAAGTGCGCTGTTGTATTGAGTGGTCCTTTGACCTTTATATTTAATGGGCTTCTGAGGGCTGGTCATTTTCCATCTATTTGGAAGAGTTCGTTTATAATTCCTTTGCATAAGTCGGGTAATAGATCCAATATTTCTAATTACAGGGGTATTGCCAAACTCAGTGCTATTCCCAAGTTAATGGAGAAACTGGTGACTGATTACCTCTTTTTTAATACGAGATCTTTAATATCCCCTTTCCAGCATGGTTTTTTGAAAGGTAGGTCGACTGTCACTAATCTTCTTGAATTTACTACGCATGTTTTCAGGGGTTTTCTTGCCAGGGCTCGGACTGATGTAATTTATACTGATTTCAGTAAGGCTTTTGATAGGGTTGATCATGGAATTTTGCTTCATAAACTGTCATTGATCGGTATTCCTGATACTATTCATCGTTGGCTGGGCTCCTATCTTTCCCTTAGGACTCAGAGGGTATTGTTTAGGAATGTGTTATCTAAGACTGTTTATGTTACTTCTGGTGTTCCGCAGGGTAGCCATTTGGGTCCTTTACTGTTTTTATTGTTTCTTAATGATCTTCCTTGTGCTATTTCTGATTGTAATATTCTGATGTATGCTGACGACGTTAAATTATTTTATACTTTTGATGATGACCATGGTCAGGCTGTTCTTCAGCGAAATATTGATTCCTTTGTAACTTGGTGCGGGACTAATTTGATGGATCTTAACTTGAGAAAGTGTAAGTGCATGGTTTTCTCTCGCGGGGGCGTAGTTTCGTCCACTTATGTGATAAATTCTTGCCCTTTGGAAACTGTTACTTCATTTCTTGATTTGGGAGTATTATTGGATATTAAACTGTCTTTTATTGATCATATTAGTATGGTGATTGGCAAGGCTCGGGCTGTTCTTGGTTTTGTGAAAAGATGGGCTAAGGAATTCACTGATCCTTATATAACAAAACTGCTATACGTTTCACTTGTTAGGCCTATTTTGGAGTACGCGTCTGTTATTTGGAATCCATACTATCGTTGTCATAGTGATTCAATAGAGTCTGTGCAGAAGCAGTTTTTATTATTCTGTTTACGTGGCTTAGGATGGGATTATGCCAATGGGTTTCCATCTTATGAGGCTAGATTGGGTCTGATAAAACTTTCAACTTTGGAACGTAGAAGGGCTGTGTTAGGCGTTTGTTTTGTCTATAATCTGGTTAAGGGTGATATCGATTCCGAGTTTTTGCTTTGTAACTTAAATTTTAGTATTCCAGCAAGATTTTCACGGCACTATCGTCCTTTTTCCCTAGATTTTTATAGAACAAACTATGGTTGTAATTTTCCTTTTCGTAGATTATGTAATGATTTTAACATGTATTATGATTTTATTGATTTTAATTGTACTGTTTATAATATTAAACGTAGCTTATATGCTGCCATTAATTTGTAAATTATTATAGAAAAATATATTCTCGTTCTTGTCTTAGGTAGTTATGGTTTATTGTTGCTTTATTCAGCTTGTGATTAAGTTCTGTAGCTGATTTATGTTGTCGTTGCCTTTACTTTTCCCTAACCCGCTATAGTCCGGACTGTAGTGTGTACGTGTCCCTACGTAATGGGGACGAGCCCTCCGCGGTCGGGTGAGGGTGGGTTAGTGTGAGGCCGGGGACGTTCGATAAAAAAAAAATTACCTTATATGATATTTGTTTAAAAGACTTAGTTATATTAGTAAAATTGTAAACTTTATGTTTAGAATGTTATCTATGCAACTATTTTACTGTCCACTTTAAAACCAAATATCTTCATGAGTTTGCACATCACTAAGTTTGTTTTTAGTTGTTTCTTATATCTACAATATGAATTGAATTCACTAAATAGTATTAATTTATAAAATAATATGAATTACACAGGCCTGCGAAATTTTACTTTTATTTTTACCTTCCAATAATTATGATTTTTTTTTAATTAAAAAATGCAACTTTGTTTTTATTTTAGCACATCGAATTTTTTTTTATTGATGAAATGCGTTTATTAGATTTTTTTTAAGACTTTCATGAAATTCCAAAAGTTTAAGGATTTAAAATAAAAGTTTTACTTAACCTTGGAGCTTTCGTAATCAATCAACATTGTTTAAAAAAAAGCGAATTTTGCTCAAACATAAAAGAATTATATGATAAAGAGTAAATGAGCTTCGTCGATTCGACGAACAGTAACCAATTAGGGTGAAAGTGTTCGTCGATTCAACAAAGAGTAACCTTAATGTACAAAATAGAAGAGTAACCGTCTAGGGTTAATATTTTTAGTCCAAAAATCTGTAATTCCATTACTTATTTGTTAGTTGACTATGAAATTATAGTTTATAACATACATACATAGTTCTATGATTATAACGTAGTTTAAATCAAAAGCGGCGGAAAAGACGAGGTATTCTCTCCATCTATCATGTTTAAATGAACGATGCTAACCAGATTAAAAATGTAATCAATAGTCGAATGTTTTGCTTTCTGAAACCAGCTAGGATTTCAGAAGAATTTTGTGTATACAGATTTATTCAATCCATAATGCGATTCAAAACAATGTTATTAAAAATAGTACACGTTGTACCAATACAAAATAAACCTAATTGCGGTTTTGAAACTGGTTGGTGTTTGTTTTTTAAGGAAAATTACACTTAAAACATATAATCATTCTACCATATCCACTAGATTTAGAAAGTAAATTCGGCTTCTAAAGGAAAAATATGTAATTAAATACTTTACAGATAGGATATACATATATTGATTCATCCAAAGCGATAGGATGATATATATGAATTCCTATCTTCTACAAAAATTCCATAATACAAAAAAAATTATTCAAGATACAAAACTAATTTATCCAATAGTGAAATTAACCTTTTACAATGACAAAACAATAAGCAATCTTAGCAGTCGATTACTTCTATTGTATGCTTCGCATACACTAACCCTTTCAGTGCCGCGAGCAAAATATAACCTAGCCTAAGTGCGCATCAGCGCTTGTTTAAGCGTGTTTTCTCTTCTTGATAGATTGCAGCGCAGCACTTGGCTATCCGAATGTGTTTATAATCAGCGTTACCGTTGAGCGACTAAAGTCGCAATTTGACACTTTTTCAGCGACCCCGCCACTTTTTGTGCCCCCTTACTAAAATGAACTTTTTTCCCCTTTTTTAGAAAAAGTATTTTTTCTTTTATTTACATTTTTTTTTCTTTCTTTTATTTACATTTTTCGGAACAATCAGCTTTTGAATTGTTTTTTATTTTAAAATATAAGGAGTGCGCACAAAAAAATCTGGACTTACACTTTTCGTTATGGAAATAAAACTAAATGACGGATTTTTTATGTTTTATATTTCAATTAAAGTAAATAATATTTGAATTCTTTTGTGTATAAAATTTTCTTCTGACGAAGGTCTCAGAGCATTCAACTTTTTGAGCCACTTTTCTTCCAGACATGTTAGGGTGTTTTAGAAAAATACGTATTATTTTATTTGCTTTTTTTTGGTCGGCAAATCCGTTTTTCTTCCACTTCCACGCTTTCTCTCAATACTCAAAGACTCCTTCAGCCTTATTCATAATAAAAAGTTGGCAGCAGTTTATACATCACAAACAACGAGCTGCTTGCTAGAATATTGATTAGGCTTAGAAGATTGTTAGCATGAAGTTTATTCATAATAAATTTTAAAATGTCAACTAAGTAGTTATATTACAACTCTGAAATTTTGCGATGCCATACTGAACTTAAAGAAATGGCAACATTATGGAAAAACAATCAACTCTGATTTTGACATTTACATTTGTGTTTTCCCCCCATATTGCAAAAATATATTTAAAATAATTAAAAATTTTTTTTTTTAAATGAAATAAAATGGACAAACAAACTACTAAAAGATCAGTGAATTGGGAACAAGAAGAAAAGGTAGTTTTAAATTATACCAGCACACATTAGTTTTTACACGGTGTATTTTTAGGATTTACTATCTAACCTTGTATTGGACAAGTTGGAAGTTATTGAAAATGCAAGGATCGATACCAACACCAATAAAATAAAAAGAGAGGCGTGGAATACTGTACACAATTTATTTAATAAAGTTTCAAAAAACAATAGATCTATTGAGCAGATTCAAAACCAGTGGAGGAAAACAAAGTCCCTAGCAAAGACAAAAAATTCTGCCTATCTCCGGCAAACAAAGAAGACAGGTGGTGGTCCAGCTCCTGAGCCTCTAAATAGCGTCGAGGAAGAGCTAATTTGTCGATTACCTAAACATTTTGAAATCGACAAAAACATATATGATAGCAATTCAATAAATGTTGAAATACCCTTGAAAATTGATGAAATCAAATCTAATCCACAAGTGGAAATCAATTTCAGTAACGAAATTTTGGATTGCGAAGAAATTAATTTGGAAAATATAAAGCCAAAAAAAAATACAAAAAGCGAAAAGTTCGATGAGAATTCCAAAAGAATAAAATTACTTGATGTCAGTATAAAACAAAAAGAATTGGAAATGAAATTTATGGAAGAAAACCATTTTATGCAAAAAAAGAAAAATGAAATAATAAACTTACAATTAGTTGAGGAACATGGACTGAAGATGGAAAAATTGAAACTAGAAATTGAAAAGTTAAAGAAATTTCAATATCGAAGTATTTCAGACGATTTTTAAAAGTTCAGCCAATTATTAAAAGATACCAAATTTTATTAGATGCCAGTCACTACATTTTAATTTTTTTTTTTTTTTTTTTGATTAAAGCACATGCCAAAAAAATGTTTAATCCAAAGATCAAAGTATATTTTTCCAAAGGATTGATGGAGAAAACTAACTTCATATGATGTAAACATTGTAAAGAGTCCGAGTCAAGATTAAGAGCCGCTTAATCAATCCTTTGGAAAGGTATACTTTGGTTTCTGGGATAAAGATTTTTTAAGATTTTATTGATCTTTGTAATTTTTTTATAATGAAAATTCGAATTAACGAGTAGTGTTCCGCTATTTCGAATATTTAACATGGATTTATATTATTTTTTATTAATCGTAAACAAATATTTCGTTTTAGAAAATGTTATTTTCCACAAAGTACAAATTTATGAATTGTTGAATTAGTTTTAATTATTTGTTTTTAATAAAATTAAATTAATAAAATAAATTATTTTTGTATATCCATATTATTATAAAATTCAATACAACCAAGGAAGAATTTGTTCTAAAAAAGGAAGTTGTGTAACGGCTGCAAGCATAACCAGTTTTAGAACAGTTCTAAAGAAGGTTCATAACATCTCTAAAGCTTCCCTAGCACTAGTTCTGGGTGGGAAAATTCGAAACAAAATCAAAGATTTAAGAACTGTTCCTAATACTTACAGTCTTATTCATAATAAAAATTTAGCATGTAGTTAGCAAGTCGGTTATTCATAATAAAGTTAGTAAACGGTTGCCAAATAGTTGTTAAACTCTTGCTAACGAGTTTCTAAACTCATTCTAACTCATTGAAAACAGCTGTTTTGTGTCAAAAAAATAAATTAAAAATTAAAATTTTTGTTTATTAATGAAAATGGACACAATTGATAATTTGGACACCTTAAAATTTTTACAAAAACGTTATCGGGCTACAAAAGTTTATAAAAAAAGAAATGATCCATTTGTAGTGTATAGCAACGATGAATTTCGTATAAAATATCGATTTTCTAAAGAAAATGCAAAAAAAGTGATAAAATTAGTTGAAAGTGAACTAAAAAACAATGGCAAAGGGAGAGGTGGGTATATTCCACCTCATATACAAGTTTTGGCAGCAATAAGATGTTGGGGCCGCAATTCGGTTCAAGATGATTGTGCAGAGTTTCACGGTTTCAGCCAGTCTACAATGAGCAGAATATGCAAAAAAGTATCCAAGGCCTTAGCTAAAAAGGCTACAACAATTATTAAAATGGCTACATCTGTTGAAGAACAAATTTTTGTCATGCAGAAATTTAAACAAATAGCTGGTTTTGAAAATGTTATGGGTGCAATTGATTGTACACATATCCGAATCCAAGCTGAAAGTGGCGATGATGCACAATTGTATGTTAATAGGAAAGGGTACTTTTCATTAAACGTACAGGTATTATAATTATAAGTTCATTCGTTAATAAGAAATATTCATAACAATATTTTAATAAATTATTTTGAAGGCTGTTTGTGATGCGTCATTGAAAATTACTGACATTGTTGCCTGTTGGAAAGGAAGCGCTCATGACTCCAGAATTTTTAATGAGAGCAAAATAAAGGAGCGCTTTGAAAAGAACGAATTTTTGGGTCGCTTAATTGGAGACGGTGGATATAAATGCACAAATTATTCACTGATCTTTTAGTAGTTTGTTTGTCCATTTTATTTCATTTAAAAAAAAAAATTTTTAATTATTTTAAATATATTTTTGCAATATGGGGGGAAAACACAAATGTAAATGTCAAAATCAGAGTTGATTGTTTTTACATAATGTTGCCATTTCTTTAAGTTCAGTATGGCATCGCAAAATTTCAGAGTTGTAATATAACTACTTAGTTGACATTTTAAAATTTATTATGAATAAACTTCATGCTAACAATCTTCTAAGCCTAATCAATATTCTAGCAAGCAGCTCGTTGTTTGTGATGTATAAACTGCTGCCAACTTTTTATTATGAATAAGGCTGCTTATATTTATTTATTACCTTAGAAACTGTTTTTTGCAATCGTTTTTTGTAAGCGGCGCGGTTTTTCATTGAAAATATCAATTATTTTTTTTACGACATTCTTGTTGGGTGCCTATTTTCAAAAAACTAATTTTGCTATTGCAATGACATTTAGCACGTGGATTCGGTATTAATTTTTTTCAATTATGATAAAAGTTATAAGCTTAAAAGTAGGCCCATTTTTTTTGTGCGCACTCCTTATATTATATTTTTTGTTATTTTTTTTTTTAATTTGTTACAAAATACGCAATTTTGTATAAAATTTTATTTATTTTTAATGAACTGTTTTTTAGTTATAATAATAGTTTTGTTTTGTGTTTTGTATTATTATATAGTGGATTAGCAAAAAAAGTTTTATTTAATGGAATTTTTATAAATTTAAAAATGCATTTTTTATTTTTGAAATTTAAATGTCCTAACGTTCATAAATTTGAATGAAATTACATTTTAAAGCTAGAAATAAAACAGAACAAATAATTTAAAAAAAAATTAAAATTTTTGTTTAGGTTTATTAATTTTTGGCTAAAAATTTGTTTCTATTATAAAAAATTGGAAAAATTATTAAAAAATAAACTTATTATATGTTTGTTAATGTAGTACAATACAAAATCCAATAAAAATTTATTTTTTTTATCTGTATTAGTTCATTTTCTTTTCTTTTAAAAATGTTGCCCCTTTTTACTGCCAAAATACCCTTTATGTGCGACTTTTTTTTCAAAAATCCCCTTTTTGTTCTTACAAATTTCCAGCGGTAACGCTGTTTATAATATTATTTCTTTTAACAATATCTTTAAATAATGTATTACAATAAAAAAATTTCATTACATACATATTTATGTGCATCTATGTACATACATATGTGTAAACTTCAACTTCATAACTCAATTCTTTTTTAAATTCTAATTATTCTTAATTATTTTAAAATTTACATAAAGTAATTTACTTTTAATTTACTAAAGTTTTGTTTTTAATACATACATATGCACATTCTATACAACGGTATAACAAGTCAAAAGTATTTTCATAACAAATTTCCAAACACCGCAGTTTATTAAATTTGTTCTGTAGCGGACGTAAAATGTTTCTTCAAACGTTTCTTTTGAAGACCTCAACTGATATACATACGATATAAACTAACAATAAAATCAAAAGTATTTCTCTTTCTTTCGTAATACATAATCTTTATAGTTTGTGTTTAAGTGTAAAATCATTAAATAAAAAAATAAATGAGAAATACATAAAAATATTTAAATGTTTTCAATCAACATGTCGATCAGTTTGATTTGATTGATTCCCTTTAGGCTAAATGAAATCCCTATAATTCGTGTCTTTAAATTCGATTCTCAGCGTTCACATAAAATACCATCTGTATTAAGATTTATTAAAGAAAAGAAAAGAAAAAAAAAAAGAAGACTTGTTGATCATTAAAATACGAAAAAGATTGTACATACATATACGAAAGAGCAATGCATCGTTATTAACCAACGGATTAAAAGCGAAGAAATTATTTACGATTTTATTTTTGATATTAAAGTGTATGAAAACAACACAATTTTATGATCATTAGCAGTCAAAAAATAAAAAATAAAAATTTAGATTATTACCATCATTAAAATCTACACAAAACGATTCCAATTGATTGATTTTCGACATTCAAATCTACTCGCCTATAGAATATAATTCATTTCACCGAATAATTATTGTTTACGAGGTGCCTGGTATAAACGAATACGAAAGATCAATTATCGCTTTTAAAATTCTCATCGATACACTAACATAATATAAGACGATGAGCCGCCGCAAGAAAACTAACTTATGCCTTACAGTAAAGACCACATATTTAGTTGTAAAAAAAATCATTTAATATCAATTTACATTAAATTCATAATTTCAACACAATGCACAATAAGAGATCCAACAATAAGAAGATGAACCTTAAATAGATACTTCTTCCAAAATATTCACGATATTATACCACTCATCCAGTGCTATAAATACTACCACATCTGTAAGTATTTTCGAATAGCATAAATGTTTTCTATACGATCGCATCAATCTAGAAATGTTGTGAATAATTATTGTAGTAAATATTTAAATGAAATCTTCTTACTATTGAATTTTTTATTTTTATTATTTCAAATAGACAATATTTAATATGATTTCATTGCAACATTATATCTGTATAATGCTTGACTTTGTAATCAGATTTCTAAAAAACCATAGAATACTGAGGATAACGTTTTGAATCAGAAGTGTCCTGATCGTGTGTGAATGTATTCTGTGAGTACATAGGTTCTATTTGTTAAAAGCACAGTTTTCAATTTTTCAATTGGTATCATGAAATTTTGACAAAAATTTCAATCCAAAACGGTGTTTATTTGTTCGGTTAAATATCTATAAATTGACGTCTAGGGGTTATACTTACTTACTTACTTAACTGGCCATTAAGAACCCGATTAATGGATTTCGAACTGCCTTAACACACCCTTCCAGGCACCTCTGCTTCTTGCGCTCCTACGGCAGTGGGTCACACCAATCGACGACAAGGCTTCCTCAATCTAGTCCTTTCAACACAAACAAGGTCATCTCCTCTACGCCGACTTCCGCAAATCTCCGCATCAAATACCCGTCTCGCCGGAGCGTCCTCCTCCATTCGAACGACATGGCCGAGCTAGCAGAGCCGCTGGATGTTAATACGCTGCACAACGTTCACGTCGCTGAGGAGCTCATACAGCTCACTGTTGGATCGAATGCGGAAATTATCGCCAAATCGCACTGAACCGAAGATCTTGCGTAGAACTTTTCTGTCGAATACTCTCAAGGCTGCTACATCAATGCCTAATAGTGTCTATGCTTCTGCGCCATAAAGGAGCACGGGGAATATGAGGGTCTTGTAGAGTAGTAGTTTTGTTGTACGAGAGAGATCTATGCTACTCAATAGTATAGTTATCGACCGCAATCTGAGATCCAATAAGCCGCATGTCCCTGCTTGTCGATAACATATACTTCGTTTTGCCTCATTTACTGCCAGACCCATCCTAATAGACTCCCGTTCAATAGCACTAATGGCAGTAGTAACATCTCGCTTGGTACGCCCTATGATGTCAATGTCGTCAGCGTAAGCATGCAACTGGACGCTTTTTTGAAACTGCACTCCCACCTTCCGCAGAACATTCTCCATGACGAAGTTGAGGAGGCCGCATGATAAGGGATCGCTTTGTCTGAAACCTCGCACGGTATTAAAAGGTTCAGATAGGTCCATTCCTACCTTGACGGAGCGGAATTGCTCATTGTCATTCTGCATAGCCTTATAAGCTTCGCTGGTATACCGAGTTCAGACATTGCGGCAAAAACACGATCCCTTATGGTGTTATCGAAAGTTGCCTTATAGTCGACAGAAAGATGGTGTTTGTTGACTTGTTTTCCATGAGCAGCGTTGCCATTTGCCAAGTTTTCCCTTTTTTTCAAGTTTTTGGAGATGCGAAAATGTTTTCATGAAATTTGTTTTCTAACCAAACAAGTTTTTTCGACAAAATATTCAATAAATTAATACTGAAAACAGGAAATATTTACATTTTTAAATAAAATATTGTGTATTTTATTAGTCCCGGACAAAAAACGCAAAAAACACCAACAGAGGGCACCAGGCTCCGGAATTTCCTTTAAAAATGTTGGTACTTTTGAAGAAAAACAAGTTTTTTTTCCAGAAATAAAGTTTTAAAAAGAAAAATCTGGCAACGCAGTCCATGAGTCTCCTCCAGGAAGTGGTGTACAGATCTGGTCGATGGTAGACTTTCCAGTTCTGAAGTCGCACTGGCAAGGTCCAACCAGTGTTTCGACGAGTGGCTTCAGCCGTTCACACAATACGCCCTTAAGAACCTTATATGCGATAGGGAGAAGACTTATACCCCTGTAGTTGGCGCCAGTGTTGCCATTTTAGCACTTTCAATGCTAGATTTAGCATTATGTTTCGTTAAAATGCATTAATTTTTTTGAAAATTATGCTAAAAAGCATTTAGCATAATTTGCTAGATAAAAAAAATTTTTTTAATCCAAAAAAGTTTTTTTTTTTTGCTCCAAAATGTTTTATACTCAAGAAAATGTTTTGGTTATATTTCATTACTATTCCAAAACAAAACTTTTATAAACATTTGAAGTTAATTTTGAAATTTATATTTCATTCATTCATTCATTGAAGTATTGTCATCACTCGTTTTACCATTTTCTAACGTCGAAGTTGAAAGGCTTTTAAGTTTAATGGCTTTAATTAAAAATAAAATTCGAAATCGAATTAAACCCGAGTTGTTATGTTCAATAAATAAATAAATTCGAGAAGGATTAAAATTCGAAAATGCGTGCTGTTACACTTACAAAAAACCAAAAGAAAATTCTAACAAAATTAGATCATCTGAAAAATATCAAAATGAAGATAAAGATGATAATAAATATGAAGATATGTATATCAGAAATATTAGAGTCTACGAGTATTAATCATTTTGTGTAATCAGTATTTTAGTAAAATGTATTTCGAATATTTTTCTACAAAATTTTCTTATATTATATTTATTGAAATGAAAGTCTTATACTACGTTCACGTATGCACCTTTATTGCGTAAATCGCCATTAACGCCAATATTGATCTCAATATTTCATATAAAATCTGAATTAATTATTGCTCAATTAAATCCTAATTGTTATAATATTCAGTAAAACTTGAAATAAAGCACTGGCATAAGTACGTTCAGTGACGACAGTCACGACAAACAAAAAAAAAACAAAAAAACAACGAACAAAACAAAAACAATGTTGTTGAGACAACCAGCTGTCTTGTTTCCAGCTGTCAAATGAAAATTGAGTAAGCTGAATATTGCGTATATTTATTATACCTGAACGGTTAAAATATTTTTCTCAATTAACCAAATATTGACTCAATTAATTTTCATAGTATAATACTATGTTCACGTATGCACCTTTATTACGTAAATCGCAATTAACGCCAATATTGATCTCAATATTTCATATAAAATCTGAATTAATTATTGCTCAATTAAATGCCAATTGTTATAATATTCAGTAAAACTTTAAATACAGCACTGTCATAAGTACGTTCAGTGAGCATATTACAATTTTCCGAACACTTTCTATTGATATTTGACAACTCAAATATCAACAACGACAAACAAAAAAAACAAAACAAAAACAATGTTGTTGAAACAACCAGCTGTTTTGTTTCCAGCTGTCAAATGAATATTGAGTAAGCTGAATAATGCGTATATTTATTATACCTGAACGATTAAAATATTGTTCTCAATTAACCGAATATTGACTCAATTAAATTGCATACGTGAACATAGTATTATTAACATAATTAACAAATAATTAACAAATTAAATATTTATATTTTTAAAATAAAAACTATAAAATGTAATATGTACAATATGTATACAGTAATATTCATATATGAATATTAAAAAATCTTTCATACTATATTTTTTGAAATAATTTACAACTTTTTATTTTCCATTCATTTTCAGAAATTTTTATGAATTAATATATAAATTGTAATTGATTAAAAAAGAACAATAATTTTATGAACATATTGTTAACTCAAATGTAATATACTGATGTAAATAAGTTTTATTTTCGGAATAAAACAAAAACATATACATATATGTATGCAATAAATAGTTTTGTTGCATTTAAAAAATTTAGCATTTTTTTTATTCCGTAGAATATTTTAGCATTATGTTTTTCATGTTTTAGCATATTTTGAAATTCATTTTCTGGCAACACTGGTTGGCGCATATCGCAGGGTCTCCCTTTTTTAGGACAGGACAGAGAACACTGAGGTTAAAATCGTTAGGAATACTTTCCTCTAGCCATATTTTGTAAATAAGCTGGTGCATGCGTCCTATCAGCTCATTACTTTCGGTCTAAAACAATTCAGCGAGGAGGCCATCAGGACCTACAGTTTTATTATTTTTAAGACGCATAATCGCGACTTTGGCCTCTTCATGGGTATACGACGGAATCTCCAAGCCGTCATCATCGATTGGGTTGGTACATCATCTCTAAAGGCGGCATTGTTGTCGTGATCGCCTCGAAGCAGAGTCGAGAAGTGTTTCCTCCACAACCTCAGTACCCCCTGCGAATCTGTTACCAGGTTTCCAATCTCATCTTTGCAGGAAGATGCTCCGGACTTAAAACCTTCGGTTAGACGCTTAACTTTTTGATAGAATTTTCTAGCGTCATTCCTACATCTATACATCTCGACTTCCTAATGCTCTCGCCTTTCCCGCTTTCTCTTATTGTGTCTGAAAAGGCATCTCTCATACCTTCTCCTCTCTCGAAAGTACTCGACAACGGCTCGCGAAGCGACTGACTGCAACGTTCTCTTGTATGCGACGTTCTTCAGGACAGCTGCCGCGCGACACTTATCATCCTACCATTAATTTTGGTGTGGGGGGGTGTTTTCGAAACCAAGGACTGTTTGTGCAGTAGTGCGCAAGGAGAGATATTGGCCTACAGTCCATCAATGTCGCTGAGATTAGATGAGGAACGCCTCAGCTGTCCTTTGTGAGCGCAGCGGTAATGCGCCATCGAAACTTGACTGCGACAAGGTAGTGGTCCGAGTCGATATTTGGACCTTTAAATGTTCGCACATCTAGTACATTGGAGACGTGCCTTCCCTTAATTACAATATTATCAATTTGGTTGGATGGTAGTGGTCGCATGAACTGACCGAGAGTTGGCCCAAAGTTACCTTCCCTCCCGACCTTCGCATTAAAATCCCCGAGGACGATTTTGACGTCATGGGCCGTGCACATTATCATATACGTCCTCGAGCTTAGCGTAGAAGGCATCTTTAATCACATCGTCCTTTTCTTCCGTCGAAGCGTGAGCACAAATAAGGCTGATGTTATAAAATTTTGCATTTATGTGGCTATTCTTTCGTTCGGCAGCTGTAGTATACATCGCGCGATGCAAGCCTTTTGGATCCTTGTCCTATCCATCGCATTTCCTGTATGGCAGTGATGTCCGTCCTGCACTTCATGAGGGCATCCGCCAACTGGGCGGAAGCGCCTTCCCTGTAAAGGGTACGGATGTTCCATGTGCCTATTCGTAAATCATTGTCGTTTAAGCGTTTGCCGTCGTCATCAACTTTTGAGGTGATCTTTATAGAGGCTATTGTTTTGGTTTTCATTGGATAATATTTTTACGTGGTGGGTTGCAAGCCCAATGCACAATCCAAATTTAAAGTCCACGGGATTCGACTTCGCTACACGCATTAGTTAACAGCTAGCGGGTGTTAGTATGCCATCCACGTGGATGCTGCGTGTCAATTTGAATACAGCAAGACTATGATCGTCCTGGAGGTCGTCACGTTGACCACAGTCAGAAACTTTACCTTGTTTGCTTCCATCCCATCATCAAGACGTCTTTCCCATCTTCGTTGTCATTGTATAATAGATTGTGAGCGGTCCTCTTATTTCCGATCCTCTTCCGCTGTAATCCGTATATAGTCGGCTGAACTTCATCGCGTAGATTCTTCAGACAGGAGACTCTAAGTGTATGTATATGCACGAGTGTTATCTGCTTTACAGACTAGATTTTCGCATAAGCACAAATTAGTACGACCGAGGTCCACAAACATTCGGCATAAAACTTTCGCAAGTTTATATTCTCAGTCTTCAGCTATTGCTAATTGCTGTTTAAAGCTTAGTCTCGCATCTATCAGCACGCCAAGGTATTTTGCTGCTCCCTGTGAAGTTATCACTCGTCCACCAATTTACTATGGTTGCTGCATTGTAACACTTCGCCTTCAGAATGTTAAGTCGTTTACCCACGACAACCAACGCGATATCGTCCGCATAGCCGACAATCGACGCACCATCGAGAAGATTAAGTTTTAACGAGCATCGCGTTCTGTAGTGCTGATCCAAATACTGAGCATTGTGGGACGCCGCCTGTTGCCCTGTATTATCTGACAACCGCTTCTGTCCTGTACTAAGGTACATTGAACCCTCAGACCACTTCCTGCGGTAGCGGTTAGAAATTGCTCGAGACGCAGTAATATAGTTATATACGTGGTTTTAATCCATGAACACTTACAGTAGGGGCATGAATACATTATTGTTGCCAGTTCGAGTAAATGGCTACCAGCACATCTTATCTTATAAACTATGACTTAAATGACTCTCTCCAACAGAAGTATACTCTCTGGTTCTTTCTGGTTGATTCTTTTGAGGTAATTTTCGACCACTTTTTGACACATATTGGGCGGTATCTCAGCCATAACTTGACGAATGTTGGTTTTTAAGAGCTCAAGAGTTGAAGGTTTATCTGCATAAACACGGTCTTTCGCGTAGCCCCACAAAAAAAGTCTAATGGTGTCAAATCGCATGATCTTGGTGGCCAGTTGATATCGCCACGATGAGAAATTACGCGGCCAGGAAATGTCTCTTGCAATAAAGCCATATTCGCTCGAGTTGTGTGGCATGTGGCACCGTCTTGTTGAAACCACATATTCTCCAAGTCGTATTCTTCAATAGCAGGCAAAAAAAAGTCGGTTATCATATGACCATAACGCTCCGAATTGACGGTGACAGTCGTTCCATCGTCGTTTTCGAAGAAGTAAGGTCCAATCACACCTTCGGACCAAAGAGCGCACTAAACAGTGACTTTTTCTGGATGTAATGGCCTCTCTTCAATTACTTGAGGATTCTCAGAACCCCAAATACGACAATTTTGTTTATTAACATACCTACCGAGTGTGAAATGTGCTTCATCGCTGAAGAAACTTTTGTTCGATACGTGGCTGTGGCAGAATCACCATTTTTGTAGTAGGTTTTGATAATTTTTATGCGTTGTGTGATAGTTAAGCGATCCATTTTCGTCAATGTCAGACTTTCAACTGAAAATAAGAAAATTGGTTTCACAACTTAGTTTGACAGATGTCGAATTCCAGTCCCATACTTTTGAAACAACGAAATGGATAGCCCTTTATTATTACATAATGAAAATAAACACTTGATTCCATACCCAACAAAAAAAAAATATTAATAATTTCTTAATCGGCGACGAAGCATCCATTAAAAGTTTATAAAATTTAAATTCAATTTAAATCAATCTGCGTTCATTTTTGTTTTAGTGTTTTATATGTGTGAAAACATTTCATAAATAAAACAACTTTTATTACTTTTCTCATTGTAGTATCCATCCAGTACCTCTTAGAAAGTAATTCAATTGTAGTCTATAAAAAGTAAACTGATTGTGATTTCATAGTCAATAAATGAGTGAAAATGAAAATCGTATTCCCTAATCGCCCGTACTAATAAATCTCAATGTTAGTTTTTTTTATTTTCTTAATTTTTTTTTTTTACTAATAAATTGTGTTGCTTTGCTAGCAACTGACGCAATCGTATCATTTGACGCAACCCGATAAATTAATAGAAATTAACGTACATGCATGTACATATGTATACATATATGCATGTATGTATGTATGATCCAAGTAAAGATTTCACTCGGTAGCATAAACAAAACAGAATCAACACTATCTCACCTCCCACTAAAATTTGATACATAAGATTCAAATTTTGTTTTTTGTTACAACAAGTCACCTGTCAAAACAAATAAATCGAAAATTCGAACAAGGCAACAAAATCCAACAAATTGAAAGTGATAGAATGATGAAATGAAATGAATGAAAATCTAAATAAATTTGAAAAAAGAAAATATTTTTCTTTTTACATATATTTTTGATAAAATGATAAAATTGCTTTGTGAATAATTTAAAAATAAACTCAAAAGGCGTGTATCGATTAATAAAAATGAATACAAATGAAATGCAAACAACAATGATAAATAAAAAAGTTTTTTTTTTGTTTTGTTTTTAATCTTGAAATATTTCGTGATATAAAACGGACAGCAGCAACTGCAAATGTTAAAAACAATGTTGTTTCCATTTTTATTTAATTTTCTTTTTATTTTCTATTATTATCCAAAGATACAATAAATGGAACAGAAACAAAATAAAAAAAGAAAAAAAATATGGAAAGAAAAAATAAAAACACTGTATAATATTAGATGATTTATAATACCCTTCATTATAGGTGATAAGACTTTATACATATATATATTTTATCTTTTTTTTCAATTAAAATCATTAGGGTAGAACATAAAAACATTTTCTATTCATTAACGTCTAGATTTATTAATTAAGTCTTCACATTAAGAAGTTTGAATTAGAAGTAAATATTGTATTTAGATTTATTTTCATTATACATATTTATATTCTTTCAAATAATATTGTAGTAAGGTTAGGTTAGGTTAGAGGACGTGTACTTGTCAACTGTGACAAGTACAGTACCCGGCCGTCGAATTGACCCGTTGTACAACGTCCTAGTTTCTCACGCCACTCGTGTTGTGTGCGTTAATTTTATACATGAGTTTAAAGTCGATTCCGAACGACAGATTTTTGAGAAGCTCTTCATGGCAATTTTATTTACTCTCAGAGTTTTTGCCAGAAATCTGCTGATAAGCCAACACACTACCTACTAGACCACGGCGACTTCATCAATATTTCAGTAATATTATCAATACTTTTTTTTAATTCTTTAACTAATTATATTTTAATTTAGATTTAATAATAAATTAATTATACAATTTAATAATAAATTAATTATACACAGAATGAGAAGAAAATCATAAATGATTTGCATTAAAGTAATAAATAATATATTACAAAATTCATTAATTAATTTAACAAATATCTATTTTAAAAGTAGTGGATCGAAAACGACATATTTATCAAACAAAATCGAAAATGATCGCGATCGCATTCATCAAGTCACATGCACTCGCTCTATATCATTGTTGCTTGTGAATATTTTTACTCTCGTTACTCTTTCTAAAAATTATAATTTTAAAGATGAGAATAAAAAGTTTTAGGTATATACAGTGCTGTTCAAAAAAATAGATTCACCAGCTCTCCGAAAAGTTTACTATATCTAAATCTCTTATACAAAGAAGTATATGTAAAAAAGTAACTGCACTTTGTTTACTGGTCTCTTATGAATATAATCGCGTCACATTTCCAAAATTTGAAGCTTTACTCTTCTCTAATTTATTGCAAGTATTGTAAAAATACCTGTTCAATAAAATAGATTCCTTAGAAAAAATAATAAAATATTTTAATTTAATTTGATAGTAATTGTATTAAACGGTAAGTCTGATTGACTTTTAAAATATTAAAAAAAATTAAGTAAACAATTAAACTTTAGAATTGGAAATGGGAATAATAATGCCTTCACAATGAAGGCAAAAGATTTAGAAAAATTGTTGCAATTATCGGGTGTTCATATAAAATGGTCCAAAACGCAATAAATTATAAGTTTCATGCAGAAACTAGAGGGAAAAAACCGGAAATTCACACCCCTCATGGAAGGAAAATTTGTGCATAATGTTAAAAAAGACCCGTTTCCAACCTCCGCTGCCATTAAAAGGGAATATAAAGTTCATATTTCCACTCCAAGGGTTTTACTCAGAAATAATTTAAATGCCAAAAGTAGCAGAAAAGTTCCATTGTTGTCTAAACAGCATACAAATTGGCCTATGCATAAGTGGAGAAATATTTTATAGCCAGATGAAATAAGTTAATTTGTTTAACTCTGGAAGAAGTAGTTTGGCCGTAAGAAGACACCCGAACACAGAACTCAATACACAATATACAATAAATACCATTAAACATGGTGGAGGAAGGATATTGGTATGGGCATGTTTTTCCTACCGTGGCACAGGGCCTCTATTTTGAATAGAAGGAATAATGGATGCTGAAATAATCTTCTTCCTAAGATTATAATTGTTCATGGAGAACAATGCAAAAAAAAAATAAGAAAACAATTTCCTTATAGGCAGACACTCAACAATCTAACCACAATGCCAATAGCCCGTCCGGTAATGTACTAAACTAAGCTGTGTTGGCTTTGAAGGTAGAAGGCAGAATGCGATTTATTAATGAAAATGCCGCCTCTTATATACTAAATTTTACATAGAGTTGTATTTGAAAGTATTAATATTTACATAGAGTTGTATTTAAATGTGTTAATATTTACATAGGGTTGTATTTAAATTTAATAATAATAAAATGGTTAATTGGTAATTGATAATAAAAATGTTATATTGAAAAAAATTGTAATAAAAATATGATAATTAAAATAATGGGCTGCTTCAATGCCCATTTATTATACCAATATACTAAACGACGAAATTAGAAATGTCGCTTCGATGCGTGTTCCAACAAGATAATGACCCGAAACACACATCGAAGCGAGCAAAACATCGGTTTCAGAATGATGACGTCGAGGTTTTGAGCTGACCGGCATAGTCGTCGGTCTGAAGAACAGTTGTGGGAGTTAGTGAACGAAGCGGTGAGAAATATTCCAATAGAAACATGGCAGAGATTTGTTGACTCTATGCCAAAACGGTGCTCAGCAGTAATTAAAATAAGAATTATTTCTCCAAGTACTGAGGTAAATAAACTGTAAATAAAAAGAATTATTTATTTTAAATGCCAAAAATATTTTTTTTAGAACACCAATAATAGTTCTTTTACTTTCAATGTTTTAAACTTTACCAAAATAAAAAAATTAAAATTAGTAATCGTGTTTTTCTAATGTTTTATCGGTCTGAAAGATGTTAGATTATGGTGAATCTATTTTATTGAACAGCACTGTACATATGTATATATTAGGTATTTACATTCTACATATCTAGAACAGCATTAAAACTTAAATTAATGCACATATATTATTTTATTATTATTTCGAAAAAAAAAAGACGGAGATGTCCTTATAATAATTTTAATTAAATAAAATAAATTATAAAATCGCAATAAAATTTGTTTTGCGAATTGGTGCAGTTACTTATCAACAATTTTCTTATAATATTTTTTTTCGAAAGGTAAAATAAAAATAATAACAATAAATCGAAGAGTAAATCCTCGGAGATAACACAAAAAAATGGAGTTAAGAATTGGGAGTTTGATCTTCGCCTTAAAAAGCATTGTAAAATAAACAGTGTGAACAACTAAAGTATATTGTTAATCCTAATATATATTATAAATCTTTCTGTAAGTCTGCTTGTTTGTTGGTTTGTTTGTTAGCCAATCACGCCTGGACCGATTTTCTTGAAATTTGGGATATAGATCGAGCTTTTATCGGTGCCAGTTATAGGCTATAAATCTTTCCAAAATTTTGACCAAAAGGGGAGAAAAAATGGGCAAAAATTAGTACTTTTATGCATAAATGCTGTATTTTATCTGTTTTATAGGTAATTTTTTACGATTTAGCTTGGTTAAGTTTCCCAAATTGCTATTGCAGGTGTTCCGTTTCTAAAGTTGAACCAAAAGGGGGCCAAAAAGGGACAAATTGAGTGCATAGCCAATCACGCCTGAACGCCTGGACCGATTTTCTTGAAATTTGGGATATTGATCGAGCCTTTGTCGGTGCAGGTTATAGGCAATAAATTTTTTCAAAATTTTGACCCAAAGGGGAAAAAAATGGGACAAAGGGAGAAAAAATGGGCAAAAATTAGTACTTTATGCATAAATGCTGTATTTTATCTGTTTTAAAGGTATTTTTTACGATTTAGCTTGGTTAAGTTCCCCAAATAGCTATTGCAGGTGTTCCGTTTCTAAAGTTGAACCAAAAGGGGTCCAAAAAGGGGCAAAGGGGCCAAAAAGGGACATAGCCAATCACGCCGGAACGCCTGGACCGATTTTCTTGAAATTTGGGATATTGATCGAGCTTTTGTCGATGCAGGTTATAGGCAATAAGTCTTTTCAAAATTTTGACCCAAAGGGGAAAAAATAGGACAAAGGGGAGAAAAAATGGGCAAAAATTAGTACTTTTATGCATAAATGCTGTATTTTATCTGTTTTATAGGTAATTTTTTACGATTTATTTTGGTTAAGTTTCCCAAATAGCTATGGGAGGTGTTCCGTTTATAAAGTTGGAGCAAAGGGGGCCCAAAAAGGGGGAAAGCGGCGAAAAACGGGCAAATTGAGTGCATTTATATTTAGGACTTAGAGTATTCAAAAAACTGGGTTGTTTGTTAAACCGGTTTCCGAATAATTTCAAAAATTTAATTTTTTAAGAAACCGGTTTTAAAACCGACTTCGAAACCGATAAACCGGTTTTTTATTTATTGTTATTTTTAATGCAAAAATAACCCAATAATAATTTTTTTTAATTTTTTAAACTAATCCAAACTACATAACCCGCGCAACGCCGGTTACAATCTGCTAGTTTTAAATAAATAAAACAGTTACTAAACAAATAAATAATAACGAACGATAAGTAAACAATTACTTATATTTTAAATTGCAAACACTGAATTCTTTAAAAATAATCCGTTTAAAAAAACGGACAATATGTTCATTGCCGAAATGAATGAAACTGAATAAAATGTATTCATTCATTCATTCGATTGCCATTGTTGCGAAGAGGCACACAGAGAGCCTGCACTCACACGTACGTAAATCCAGAAGTCTCATCAATCATTGCTGAAGTAAGTGGCTTTCGACTGTAACTGAAGAGAATCAAGCGACAAGGTCTGGTGTCATATTCTTAATAATTAATTTCAATTTCGGTGTAACTCTTTGGTTAATTTTTAATTAAAAAAAAAAACATAATATTTTTAATACGTAATAAATCATTTAGATGAACATGTAATACCATAATAATACTCGTAATACCTAGTGTATGTTAAACAAGGCATATTTTTATAAAATGTATTTATAAATTATTATATTATAAATTATTAATTTACGACGAGGATGAAGTTGATAAAATGCAAGTAAATGCTACAACCAGCAAGCAACTGAGTGGAAAATCTGTGGGAAAAGCAAGATAACTTGAAAAAGAAAGCAATAGCGAAGTTGACGATAAAGGAGCACCAAATACGTATATGAGTAAATACATAAATATATGAATGAATAAATATAAGATTTATAAGATTATTTTTTTCTTAATTGACACATTTTTTTCTGTCGTTTTCTTATGGTTAAAAATCAATATTTTAATGTGTATTCAAATTTTAAAAAACACGGTCTTTTGCGTAGCTCCACAAAAAAGTCTAATGGTGTCAAATCGCATGATCTTGGTGGCCAGTTGATATCGCCACGACGAGAAATTACGCGGCCAGGAAATGTCTCTTGCAATAAAGCCATTTTCGCTCAAGTTGTGTGGCATGTGACTCCGTCTTGTTGAAACCACATATTCTCCTAGTCGTATTCTTCAATAGCACGCAAAAAAAAGTCGGTTATCATATGACCATAACGCTCCGAATTGACGGTGACAGTCGTTCCATCGTCGTTTTCGAAGAAGTAAGGTCCAATCACACCTTCCGACCAAAGAGCGCACCAAACAGTGACTTTTTCTGGATGTAATGGCCTCTATTCAATTACTTGAGGATTCTCAGAACCCCAAATACGACAATTTTGTTTAGTAACATACCCACCGAGTGTGAAATGTGCTTCATCGCTGAAGAAAATTTTGTTCGATACGTGGCTGTGGCAGAATCACCATTTTTGTAGTAGGTTTTGATAATGTTTATGCGTTGTGTGATAGTTAAGCGATCCATTTTCATCAATGTCAGACTTTCAACTGAAAAGAAAAAAATTGGTTTCACAACTTAGTTTGATAGATGTCGAATTCCAGCTCCATACTTTTGAAACCACGAAATGGATAGCTCTTTATCATGTGAAATCAACTCTATCTACAATCAACCGAATGACGTTGAATATGTATTTATTGAAGTTAATCACAATGGTACCACATTGCTACTCGGTTGTGTCTATAGACCGAATAAAAATATAAAATTTGATGGACTTGTCAATCAACTAGAGCTTTTGTCTGCGTCGTGTCCTGAGGTTATAATAGCCGGAGATTTTAATTGTAATTTGCTTGCTGATGCTAGTGTAACACCTATGATTTTATCAGTTAACTTATTTCCTATTAATGAGTCTAGACCTACCCACTTTACAAATACCAAAAGCACCTTACTTGATTTATTTTTCATCAGTAATAAAGATAAAGTTTTACATTATGATCAACTAACGGTACCAGCCTTTTCAAAACATGATCTTATTTTTGCAGTATATGACTTTGCAACACAGAAACCCTCCACAACGTTTACTTATCGTGATTTTATGAGCCTTGATATCATGGCCAGCGTTGCCATTTGCCAAGTTTACCCTTTTTTCCAAGTTTTTTCAGATGCGAGAAAGTTTTCATCAAATTTGTTTTCTAACAAAACAAGTTTTTTCGACAAAATTAATTTTAAATTTTTTTCAATAAATTCAATAATAATAACACGAAATATATACATTTTTAAATAAAATATTGTGCATTTTATTAGTCCCGGGCAAAAGAAGCAAAGAAACACCAACAGAGAACATAGAGCTCCGGTGTTTCCTTTAAAAAATTTGGTACTTTTGTAGGAAACAAGTTTTTTTTGTAAGAAAAAAATTTTTTCCCCAGTAATAAAAAGTTTTTTAAAAAAATTTCTGGCAACGCTGATCATGGCCTTAGAAACTGATCTTAATAATATATAATGGGAGCAAATGTACTGCCTGTCGTCAGTTGATGAACAAGTCTCTCTAGTAAACTCCATTATTTTGGAACTTTATAATAAGCATGTTCCTGTGAAAATTAAAACAGTCAGAAGCTGTGTACGGCCGTGGTTTAACAATGAAATAAAATCATTAATACAACGTCGGAATAATGTATATCATTTGTGGAAACGATACAGAACACCAGAATATCGTGAGCAGTACCATCTAACTAGGAAAGCTGTTGTGTCTAAAATAAAACACAATAACCATCCAATGAACTATCCGTTGCAAAATTTAGTTTTAAGTGCCTTGATCTTAATGATGTAGCAGAAGGTTTCTACAAAGTAAAATCAAATGCAGTCGGCTTGGATGATATTAACCCAAGGTTCATAAAGATACTACTACCATGGATAAGCACCAGTATTTTTCCAACGGAATATAAATATGCCAAAATCATACCAGTTCCAAAAACTAGCAATGAATATCGCCCAATATCAATTTTACCATACCTTTCTAAAGTTTTTGAGCGGCTTATTTATAAACAAATGGTTGAATTTATAAATCAATACAATTTATTAACTGACCGTCAAACAGGTTTTAGATCTCAACATAGCTGTTTAACCGCCCTGACCGTGATTTGATCATGTCTCTCACTACTCCAACCGCATATTTTATGTTTCCTTTAATAACTATGTATATAAAGTTAAAAAACTTGGTTTTTCTTCACAAAATTATTACATCAGAGCACCCAAAATATCTTCGCAAACGCTTAAGATTCATGAGGTCTTTAAGAGGAAATGGTATTTTGCAGATTCCTCATCGGGATGCAGCGTCTGAGAGACAATTTTTCATATTAAGCATCCGACTCTGGAACCAAACTCCAACTTGAAACGTGCAAGTTATTAGCAACGCAAATAAATTTAAACATTTACTTTATCAATTTTATCAATCGTAATCTGCTGTAAATGTCAGTTGTAAATATTTAATTTAATTTTTTTTTATATTAATTTAATCATCTTTATTTTAATTTTATATTATATTACTGTTTTTTTTTTCTTTCTTTTTTATACACATATGTATGTATATCCTAATATATCTAATATATAAAATTCTCGTGTCACGGTGTTAGTGGTTAAACTCCTCCGAAATGGATCGACCGATTTTCATGAAATTTTGTGTGCATATCGGGTAGGACTGAGAATAGTACAAGATCTATTTTTCATATCCCTAAATGTTAAGAGGACGTGGCAAATCGTAAAGATTGAATATTTAGGTACATATTGATCGTAGACGAAAAAAATTTGGTGGGTAAGTTCGTAGAGTCGATATCGACAGACTCACCAAAAATGGGCGTGGCAACCCTCCCCCTTCAAGTGATACCTATAACTCTTAAACTACTGAACCGATTTTAACTATTCTTTTTTTGTTCGAAAGCTTATCAGGTTTAGATGGTTTACAAAAAATCGATATAGCAAAAAGTAGGCGTGGCAAACTTTTAAAATTGAATATTTAGGGACATAGTCATCGTAGACGAATGCAATTTGGTGTATAAGATCGTAGAGTCGATATCGACAAACTCACCAAAAATGGGAGTGGCAACCCTCCCCCTTTAAAAGATACCTATAAGTCGGCTAATTCGATGGTTTATAACTACATATGCCCGTTACTTTTTGTTTTGGAGAGAGTCCAACAACTCCAACTTCGTCAGCGCTACCCATGATTCGGACCTCTTATTGTTATTCTTTGTATGGCTCACCTAAATAACGTACCGACTTCGATTAAATTTTGAACTAGATAGATAGATCCACACACTTATAGTAAGTTAGTTATTTTTATATAACTGTTTTATGCAGCGTATTACAATAAATATATAAAGTGACCCGTTTTGGCCAATAAAAAAAAATCAATTTTGGGCAGGAAGAAGTTCGCCGGGTCAGCTAGTGTATGTATATTATAAATCTTTCTGTAAGTCTGTTTTTTTGTTTGTTGGTTTGTTTGTTAGCCAATCACGCCTGAACGCCTCGACCGATTTTCTTGAAATTTGGGATATAGATCGAGCTTTTGTCGGTGCAGGCTATAAATCTTTTCAAAATTTTGACCAAAAGGGGAGAAAAATAGGACAAAGGGAGAAAAAATTAGTACTTAGTTAGTAAAAAAGAAGTAAACACAAATCAAACAGACATTATATGCACAATAAGAATACCACGAACACAAAAACAAAAAAAAAAAGCAAATACTTTCAAATATTCCGTAGAAAAAATAATTGCTGTGTACACACTTTAATAAATATTTAAATTTAATTTCTTACATTAAATATGTACTTATTAATTTAATGTCACTTTTTTCTTCAACTTTTATTTTATTTTTTATTTCACCGGAATAATAACACATTCTTTGCGCTTTTATTCACGTCTTGTCTGCTCAAATGCATGTCGATGACTGAGCATGTTTTATTACGTAATTTAAAATATTTTTTTTTTTTGGAAAAGACTCGGTAAATCTCCCGATTTCGAAGTCTTTGCAATACAACCTGCTTCCTCGTAAGGGACAGAAGTAAGCTCAACAATTATTTAAATGTTTCACTTACAACCTGCTTCTATGGAAGGGATAGTAGTAAGCTTTTAATTTTTTTTCGATTACATTATTACAAAAATCCTTTCAATGGTATTAGCTTATTTCGTGCTTTTTAGTAAGGCTTACTAGTAAGCGAATACAGCAGCAGTAAAGTCCCTTTTTAGCTTCCTAAAACCTAAAAATATTTTACTGGGTATGTACAATCCACGTCGATCACTTAAGGCCAATGGACGCATCTTCCAAACAATACAAATACATTTTTGCAGTAGTGGACGGCTTAACCTTCCTATACCCGCGCGTTGGTCTGTGAGACCGATTTTTTTATTATTGCGATTTTTTTTTGTAAAAAAATAGTGCCAGTAAGTTGATATCACTGGTTGCTTCATTATTCGTAATAAGCTTCGTTTTTGCATCAAAAAATTTTTTTTGAAATAGTACCAATGGATTTTCCATTGTCGGTCTCACAGACCAACGCGCGGGTATTGATGTTTCACTTTTTGGCGCGGGTATAGGAAGGTTAAGTAAATTTGTTTGGTTGTATCCTACGAAAACCACAAATGCTGACGAGGTAATTACTAAGTTGGAGTGCTGGCGTTCCGTATTCGGTAATCCAGAACGAGTGATAAGTGACCCCGGCTCAGCGTTCACGTCAAAAATATTTGAAGAATTTTGCAGTGCTAATAACATCGAACATATCTTATCAACAACTGGTGTGCCGAGAAGAAATGGGCAGATTGAACATTTGAATAGGGTGATAATATCTGTGTTATCAAAACTATCAGCGGAAAAACCAGAAAATTGGTATAAAGAAGTTAATAATGTTCAAAGAGCCTTAAATAGTACTATTCATAGATCAACAAATCGATCACCCTTTGAAATTATGTTCGGCGTGAAAATTAAAAATGATAGCAGTACAAATATCGATATTATTAAAAATGAGCTAATTGATGATTTTGATAATAGCCGTCAACAAATGAGATACGAAAGCAAGTTACAAATTCAGAAAGTACAAGATGAATATAAGAGAAATTTTGATCGAAAAAAAAAGAAAAATTTTGACTACAAAGTAGGTGATTTAGTAGCCGTTAGAAGAACCCAGTTCGTTGCCGATAAGAAACTTTCGAATGAATATCTTGGCCCTTACGAAATTACCAAAGTGAAGAGAAATGGTCGTTATGAAGTCAGAAAAGCAGCTCAATTTGATGGACCAAATTTAACAAACACCAGCAATGATCACCTTAAATTATGGAGCTATTCCCAAGTTGATGATGACAATTGTAGTTCATCCGGGACGGATGATGAGTCGGATGGCCGAATATAGGATAGCAGGGTAGCTTACGGACGGACTGATATTACTTTTTATACAGCGCTAGACGCGACACAAACGGACAGTGAAGAATGAAGTAGTTGATAAGTAGATTTTGAAGTGTAAAGTTGAATTTGAAGTGTAAAGTTGAATTTGAAGTGTAAAGTTGAATAGTTTATTTTTTTGAATAAGTTGAAAAAAAAGTTGTAAAATACAAATATAAACTGTGGCAACACTGATTTACTGAATGTAGTACTTGAACTAACAAAGATATAGTTTGTGAAATATACATATATCGGTTAGAATAAAAATATAAATTAAATTTAATTTAATAAAATATTTCCTTATAAAGTAGCAAATCGGTGTTCACCCACTTATTTAGAAGTATTACACTGGCGACGAGTGGTAAATATTACATATAAAATTTTTTTTTAAACAAATACAGCCGTTATGCATTATTTGTATTTCCTTTTGCTTGTTTGAATTTGAATAGCTTGGCAAAGGAATAATAAAAAAAAAAAACAGCAATCGGAAAAAGAGAGAAATCACATTAAATTGTGTCTAAGAGGTAAAAAAAAAAATTAATTGGAGTGCAAAAACGATCAGTAAATTGATCAGGAAACCGAGGTCACATTAAATTGTGAAGCGACACCATTAAATCACATTAAATTGTGAAATTGGGCGCACATTCAATTGTGGAACTGAAATCACATTAAATTGTGAAATTGGGCGCACATTCAATTGTGGATCTGAAGCACATTAAAGTAAAAAAATTTAAAGTTGATGGTACATTAAATTGTACACTGGTACGTTAATTGATTGCATTAAATTGGGTAGCACCTGGCTATAAAATGTTTTTTTTTTTCTTCTGGTTGTTTCTCAGGCATAATTTAGGAAGCATTGGTTATTGTAAATAACAACAATGTCCGACATAAAGCCATTTATGTGTGATGCTATTGACAAATCGTTGGTGCGGTTAGAATGGGAAAAGTGGTTCCGATCTTTTAAGCTGTATCTTGCATCAGAGGAAATAAACGATCCTGTCAAAAAGAAAAATAAGTTGCTTTATTTAGGAGGTCCACAGCTACAAGAAGTCGTCTACAATCTCCCGGGGGCATTAGTTGACACTACTACAGTAGCCAATAAAACCGTATTTACGGTATTAGTCAAAAAGTTGGACGAATATTTTTCTCCCAAGAGAAATTCAACTTTTGAAAGGCACCTTTACAGGAGTTTAAGACCTTCCGAGGGAGAATCTTTAAACAAATTTTTATTACGTCAAAAAAGAGATTTCCTCAAAATTCTGAAGTGGAATGTTTTAGATGTGGTCGAAGTGGTCACGTTGGTAAGTCATTAAGTTGTCCAGGTCGAAATGCAAGGTGCAACAAATGCTCTCTTGTGGGACATTTTGCGGTCAAGTGCAAAACTAAACAATTGAAGAGAAGATTTTCTGAGTATGAAGATAGTGGTGGTAAAAAGCACAACGTTAGACAGTCAAAAGTACGTTGCATACAGAACGAAGAAAGTAATGGTTCGGGTGACGAAGACGCATTACACGAATTTGACTGCTTCAAAATCGATGACAGCTGCCAAAGTGACGAAATAATAGAATGCCGTGTCGGGGGACAACCGCTGTTATTGGTAATCGACTCCGGGTCACGATTCAACTTCCTAAGTAAAAACGATTGGATTATGTTGAAAAATAAAAAAGCGGTTATGTGGAATACCAGATCTAATTCATCCAACCAGTTTAAGGCCTATGCATCTAATCATATCCTAAATGTTATTTGCGTTTTTGACTCTCCAATCACAATAAACAACAATTCGAAGATGATTGCTACATTTTATGTTATAGAAAATGGAAGTCAGTCACTACTAGGTCGCGAGACAGCAATCAAACTTAAAGTACTATACCTTGGGTTAAATGTTAATCACATTGAAGTTACAAAACCATTTCCAAAAATGAAGAACATTCAGGTTAAATTGTCCATCGACAGCTCTGTTAAATCTGTGCAACATCCACTTCGAAGAATACCAATTGCTCTTGAGGAAAAAGTGGCGGATAAGCTAGAAGAAGCAGTTAATCTAGACATAATGGAACCTGTTAACGGACCAAGTCCATGGATTTCACCAGTGGTTATCGTGTTCAAGGGGAATGGTGAGATGAGGTTATGCATTGATATGCGTTGAGCTAATAAAGCGGTTTTGAGGGAAAATTATCCTTTGCCTACATTTGATTCTTTTATGACAAAATTAAGAGGCGCAAATTTCTTTTCAAGGTTAGATCTTAAAAGTGCGTACCATCAACTCGAACTACATGAAAGTAGTCGTGAAATTACCACATTCATTACACACAAAGGATTATTTAGATACAAAAGATTGATGTTTGGTGTAAATTCTGCCCCTGAAATTTTTCAAAAGACACTAGAGGGGATATTGGCAAACTGTGATAATTGCCTTAATTACATTGATGATGTTATCGTTTTTGGTAGCACAGAAGAAGAACATGATAAGGCTCTTAAGAAAGTCCTCCAAGTATTCCAGGAAAATAACCTTGTTCTTAACGAAGACAAGTGCGTTCGGAAAACTCAAAAATTAAAATTTTTGGGACACATTCTTTCTGATAAGGGTTTCACAGCAGATCCAGAAAAAATTAAAGTCATTGCAGATTTTCGAGCTCCAAATACAAGAGAAGAAGTCAGAAGTTTTTTGGGTCTGATTACATATGTTGGCAAATTTATACCTGATTTGGCAGACGTCACCGAACCACTAAGGATGTTGTTAAAATTGGACACAAAATTTTTATGGGGTCCAAATCAGGAAACCGCTTTTCAACGACTTAAAACACAGCTGTCGAAAATTCCAAATTTATCGTACTTTGACCCAAAGAAGAGAATCCGGGTAGTAGCTGATGCTAGCCCGGTTGCGTTAGGCGCAGTCCTTATACAGTTTGATTCTAATGATGATCCAAAAATAATATGTTTTGCCAGCAAGAGTTTGTCGGACGTTGGGAAAAGATATTCACAAACTGAGAAGGAAAGTTTGGCTTTGGTCTGGTCAGTGGAAAAATTCTACTACTATCTAGCTGGTTTGGAATTTGAATTGGTCACAGACCATAAACCACTAGAGGCTATTTTTAAACCAACATATAAGACTCCAGCCAGAATAGAAAGGTGGTTGCTGCGTTTACAAGCATTTAAATTTAAAGTAATTTACCGCGGTGGAAAGGAGAACATTGCGGATTCCGTATCTAGGCTGTGCAAAATTTCTAACACGAGTTCATTTGATGGAAATTGTGAAGATAACATATTTCATATTGTATCAAACTCAACCCCAAAGTCTCTTGGAATCTCTGTTATATCTAAGGAATGTGCTGAAGATTAAGAAATTAGAAATGTTATAAGACATATCCAAAATGAGTCATGGGATTCGGACAAAACAAGTAATTATTATCCTTTCCGATCAGAACTTTCGTCTATTGGTGACATCCTTTTGCGAGGAACTCGTATAGTCATACCTAAGGCATTGCGTGAAAGAGTACTTCAGCTGTCTCATGAGGGACACCCAGGAGAGTCAGCCATGAAACGTAGGCTAAGGGCTAAAGTCTGGTGGCCATTAATAGATAAGGACGCCGAAAATTTTGTGAAGAATTGTCGTAACTGCTTGCTTGTTTCCCAAGTATCTAATCCACCTCCTATGCAGAGGCATGCGTTTCCAAACGGTCCATGGCAATGTGTGGCAACGGATTTACTTGGACCACTTCCAAATAATGAGTACGTCCTGGTTTTAATAGACTACTACTCACGATACCAGGAAGTCGTGTTTTTAAAAAACATATTCTCAGAGAAGATAATTAAAGCGATGGAGGAAATATTTTGTAGACTTGGTTTGCCCAAGCCCCTACGAACGGATAATGGCCGACAGTATGTGAGTTCTGAATTTGAAAACTTCTGCAAAATGAACAATACCACACATATTACTACACCACCATATTGGCCGCAGGCAAATGGTGAGGTCGAAAATATGAACAAGTCTCTCGTCAAGCGATTGAAAATTGCCAATGCCAACAAGGCCAACTATAAACAGGAAATACAAAAATGTATTCTTATGTACAATGTAACTCCCCATGGCACAACAGGATCACCCCCATCTGAGCTAATGTTTAATCGAATCATACGAGATAAAATACCAAGTATTCAGGACATAACAGAAGACATGATTGATTCAGCAGAAAGGGATTCAGATTGCATTAATAAACAAAAAGGAAAGGAAAGAGGTGACAAGAGAAGAAAAGCTAAAGAGTCCGAAATAGCTGTCGGAGATAAAGTGCTTCTTAAGAATGTAGTTTTTCCTCACAAACTCACAACAAACTTCGATGTAACGGAATACGAAGTAAAAGACATAAATGGGAATGTTGTAGAAATTACCGGTAATGGAAAAACATTTAAAAGGAACGTCAGTCATGTGAAAAAGATTCCAACGTCAGCCACTTCCGCAAACACGCCTCAAGGACATTTAACCCCTTCACTGAAACCGCCAGCAACATCAACCTCTCCTACAGATGCAGCCACAAGAAATCTAACTTACTTACAGGAACCCTCTCCAATGCCAGGTAACACAGCGGAAACGGATATCCTAAGGGAATCACCAGAAGACTTAAAGCAACAATGTGATCCCTTGATGAAATTGAAGCTTAAAAAGATAGGACGGATGTGGCAACACTGATTTACTGAATTAGTACTTGAACTAACAAAGATATAGTTTGTGAAATATAGTCTGTGTCGGTTAGAAAAAAATATAATTTAATTTAATAAAATATTTCCTTATAAAATAGCAAATCGGTGTTCACCCATTTATTTAGAAGTATTACATAAACTAATATTAAATATTAATTACACTGTGCTAGTTGGAAAAAGTGACAAGCGGGGCACCTGGCGGGTTAACCTAATTCGGGTACGCTGAATCCAGTGGTGCTAACCGTTTTTTTAGGTTAGCTCTTGTTTTCGAAATATACCGTAATTTCGAAAATGGAGGAGGTTGCACAACATATATTCGCGTAACTCAAAAACGGTTTAGTTTATTATAATAAACCTGGCGGGTTAACCTAATTCGGGTACGCTGAATCCAGTGGTGCTAACCGTTTTTTTAGGTTAGCTCTTGTTTTCGAAATATACCGTTATTTCGAAAATGGAGGAGGTTGCACAACATATATTCGCGTAACTCAAAAACGGTTTAGTTTATTATAATAAACCTGGCGGGTTAACCTAACTCGGGTACGCTGAATCCAGTAGTGCTAACCGTTTTTTAGGTTAGATCTTGTTTCCGAAATATACCGTTATTTCGAAAATGGAGGAGGTTGCACAACATATATTCGCGTAACTCAAAAACGGTTTAGTTTATTATAATAACCACACGAAGCTTCAAGAATTAAAACATTTATTTTTGTTGTTAATTAAAGTTTAAGTTTTTATTTACAAATTTATTCGTCTTCTTCCTGCAGATTCCAACAAATATCCGCTAGTAGCGAATCAAGTTGTTTGCCACTATAACAATGTTCGAGTCTGGCTGTTACTTGGTGAAATCTCTCGCCATGTTCATCAGACTCGGCTGGTGATTGTTCATTAAATTTTTCTGCATGACAATGCAAAAAATTTATTTTCAGTGACATTCTGACGTTTAAGTTTTTAAATGCGGTTAGCATATTTCCAATTAAAATTCGCCAATTTTCAGACCTATGATTTCCTAATACATTTTCTATTACTGATTTCACACAATTCCAGCCCAATAGCTCCATATCATTCAATGCAAGTTCAAATTGTTGGTCCTTAATTAGACGACGAATGTCCGGTCCATTAAGAATTCCTGTAAAATAAAAACATTATGATATGAAATATAAATCTAATATAATAAAGTAGCTAGAGTTCATACCTTCTTTTACTTTCATGCCGCTTAATCGTGGAAAAATTCGGCGCAATTCGGTAAAAGCAATTCCATCTGGGTTCAATGCTTTTATAAAATTTTTTACAATACCCAGATTGATGTGGAGTGGAGGAAGCAAAATCTTTTCCATCGGCACAAGTGGTAATTCAATAATATTGTTACGCACATCGAAACGACCTAATATCGTTTCACATAAAAACAAGAGACAATGTGTACACAATACACACGACACAAAAACATCTACACTAACACATACATACAACATGATGATTAATAGTAGCTACACCAACATCTACAACGAAATTGTTACAAGCAAAGCATCAACATCAGTATAAGAGAGAAGGAGATAGACAAGTAAGCGAACGCAACAACAAGCTATGAGAACGAAGTACACAAACAACAATGCGGTCGCTATAGAATTCTCGAGAATGCGAAGCCGCGAACGTTCCACTTCGAGAACCATCATCAGCACAAAACAAAATCATCAGACTGAAGATGTTCGCAATATTCTTTCCAAAACCTACCAAAATTATTCCAATCCTACCAAAATTTGAATTTAAATAATTATAGATTATTCAGTATGAAATTAACGTTTTTTTGCTAAAATTAACAAAAGAATTTCATATATATCACATTTAATGTGTTTAAAAAAAAAATTCATTCAAAAAATATAAAAATAAAGGAACATAAACATAGTGTATAAAATTAAAGCTAAAAACATAACAAATTCATCTTTAACATAAATAATTTGTTTAAAAATGTTTAATATATTAAATATAGTATATTATATAACATACATACACATACATAATTGGTCATTACAACCCTTCAGTCAGGATTTCGACCTAACTTCTCACACCACTTATGTTGTGTCCGTTAATTTTATACACGAGTGGCGGAACCTACAGTTTAAAGTCGACTCCTAACGACAGATTTTTGAGAAGGTCCTTATGGCAATTTTATTTACCCTCAGAGATTTTGCCAGAAATCTGCTGAGAGGCAGTCGCCGAAGAAATATTTTTTTTTCATATTTTGTTGTGATGCCTGACCTGGGATACGAACCCGGGCTTTAAGTCTAATAAGCCAACACACTACCTACTAGACTACGGCGACTACATATTATATAACAAAAATTATATTTATAATATTCAGGTATCATTGAGATCTTTTTTTGCTTTTATCTAACTTATTTCTTAGTTTTGTTTTTATTAAACTTAATTGTGAAAATATTCGTTCTGCAGCAGCAGAACTACATATGTGGAAGAGAAAGCAAATTAAAAATAAAATTAGATAAATCACCATAATAAAATTCATTTAAACCATTTTTAAGTGTGCTTACATTGTCCCAAAATTCACATAATGTAATATCTAAGGATATATCACTTAGTCGAAGTAAGTTCCATTGCATTACGATTTTATCTGGATCACAATCCACTAAATTCTTAAATTTCAGTATCAAGGGCAATATATTTATCTTTTCTTTGGGAAGAACATTACTGGCTGTTATTATTTGTAGTAATTTTACATCTTCTCTTCCAAAGTCAAATCTTATTTTAATTTGGTTTAAATATTCTATATAAAATTGTAGAATATTTGATTTAATTTCCACTATATCTTTCTGATCTAAATTATTTTCCAAAAATACTTCGGCTTTTGTACCTACAAAAACATTTTATTTATATATACATGGTTATTTTTGTCAAGAAAATTAACGTCAAGGGATTCGCTTTCATTTAAAAAATTACTCATAATTAATAGAAAATTTGATTTAATATTTGTATAAAAAAGGTATTACTTAAACATTTTATTTTCGTTTTTAGACCTAAAAATAAATAATACTCCCAACTTTAAATCTTACAGATATTAATTGTATTTTTCTACCAAAAAATCAATGAAATTTGAACAAACCAACCAAACTACCAATCGTAGCAATTTTAAATAAAAACTACCAATTTTGGTCCAATTGGACCAAAACGGCATCGCTGGTCTTGAGTGAAATTGCGTGTGAACTAATCAGTCGCGGTTTGAAGATATCCGTTATGAGCAGTATAGCGAATAGTTGTGTGTCAGTAATAGTGAACCAGCAATTATTGTTGTATCGGTTAAGTTTGAACAGTGACACAAAAGTAGTGTGAATAATAAAGAGAGTTTAATTAAAATAAAACACATATTTGTTTTTACTTGGTTTGCAATTAACGAACTCATAATTCAAACGTTTTTAAAAAGGTAAAAACGTAACAATATTATTTCTATGCAATCTGCTTTCCTCACGTATAGCCCAATCCCGTGTATTGTACTGGTCGCCATGGAAACGCGTATTCAATAAGCACATGAAGCACATATTTTTAGTATAGCCCAATTGCATGCCTCTTAAAAGAGCCACCACTTTTAAAGCTGCGCATATTTTCCACTTGTGGTCTTCATATTTAATTAACTCTATTATTTTTTCATTGATGCGTATGTCTCTTTATTTTTTTGTTACACACCTCCATCTTAGATATTTCAATATAACTAAAAAATATAACTGTAAAATATATCTGTAAAAATACCAAAGCCGGGACGATTTCTGTTTCTACCTGTTTCAGGTATAACAATAGAATACGTTACTTAAGTTTCTTACAAGACCGATTTGTGCGGTAAAAATGTATGACTTTATTTTTTAATTCTAATGCTAGGTACACACTACGCAAATCGTTTCTGCAACACGCTGTAAACACGACTACACACTATGCACTCAACATCAATGCAACCAGAAAATATCAAAATATTTAGTTATTTTTGCCTGGTATTCTATTGTTATACCTGGAACAGGTAGAAACAGAAATCGTCAGCAACAAAAATAAATAAATAAAAATAAAAAGAAGCACAGCTGCGTTTTCCAATTTTTTATGCCTTTTTAAAAAAGAAAATTTTCGAAATTTTGCTAAAAAAAAACTATTTTTTTTGGTTAAAAAAAAATTATGTTTCTACAACGACTGCGCATATTGGACAAAGTTTAACCTTACTTAAAGAAAATTTCATTGCGGAATTTCGGTCTTTTAGTTTATTCAATAAACTAAACCGTTTTTGAGTTACGCGAATATATGTTGTGCAACCTCCTTCATTTTCGAAATAACGGTATATTTCGAAAGCAAGAGCTAACCTAAAAAAACGGTTAGCACCACTGGATTCAGCGTACCCGAATTAGGTTAACCCGCCAGGTTTATTATAATAAACTAAACCGTTTTTGAGTTACGCGAATATATGTATGTTGTGCAACCTCCTCCATTTTCGAAATTACGGTATATTTCGAAAACAAGAGCTAACCTAAAAAAACGGTTAGCACCACTGGATTCAGCGTACCCGAATTAGGTTAACCCGCCAGGTGCCCCGCTTGTCACTTTTTCCAACTAGCACAGTGTAATTAATATTTAATATTAGTTTATGTAATACTTCTAAATAAATGGGTGAACACCGATTTGCTATTTTATAAGGAAATATTTTATTAAATTAAATTATATTTTTTTTCTAACCGACACAGACTATATTTCACAAGAGCTAACCTAAATAAACGGTTAGCACCACTGGATTCAGCGTACCCGAATTAGGTTAACAAGCCAGGTGCCCCGCTTGTCACAAAAAAAAAGTGTCAAATTCTAGCACAGTGTTATTATTAAAATATGGCAGACGTTTTTTTATTATTATTTAAATTTTCCTACATACATTAGAATTAATGTAAGGAGTGTTTCGTCTATAGGACAATGGAATAAATTTAAATCACTCTTAACTCAATTTCCTAAACTGACGATATAACAGTAATTCAAGAAACTTGGTTCAAGAAGGGAATTCGAAATACCTGCTTGTGTTGGTGTACATTTGGTGAAGAGGGGCTTGGTGGTACATCCTTGTATATAAACTAAGGCATCGAATATAGTCTCACAAGTTGCAAGAGAGAAAGTTACGTCAAATTTTTAGCTGTACCTTTTTATTAACTTAAAAATTGAATCTGAACTCTTACAAATTGCGTCATTTATAAAATCCAGCGATGCGAATTTGATCAATTTACTTAATATTTTGTTGGATGACAGCTCAAAAATAGCTAATAATTGTTGGGGACTCAAATACTGATCTTTTTAAAGGTTCTTCATCTACTGAACTTATCTCACTGCTTCAAGAGTGCATTCTTTCGGATCATAATATTATTTTTTTTTTATCAGTACTTTATTTACAATCTATTCCTTTCTGATAATAAGTAAATTTGATACAATATTTATTTGACATACTTGTTGAAGTCCATTGAGACCAACAACATATGCACTTAAACAAACGTTATCTATAAATTAATAGGAGTGAAATATTTACAATCAGAAAAATAAATACATAATTAATTTCTAAATGGCAAATCCTGAATGTGATGTCCTTTCAATCGAGCTATTTCGTTGGTGTGATCAAGGAGAGCAATGGCTAATGGATTGTTGTGGTGAATTAGCCTGTCCCAATAGTTTTTATTTCGGCTATTACCTTAGGAATTGAAAGGTCATTGTGGATTGAAAAGTTCGATACAAACCAAGGAGCGTTGAACAATGAATCGCAGTGTTTTCGTCTGATATCGTTAAGATATTTCAATACTCGAATTGCTGGTCGTTCGCCAAAGTTGAATTTCATAGATTCAAACTGGTTTTAGGATAGTTTTGTAAATCAGTACTTTGTTTCTTAAGCTCATACTAAATTTTGGGCCTAATAGCCAGAATAGACGTTTTGTTTTTATATTTAATTGCTGCTTTTTAATTTTAATATAGGTCTTCCATGTTAACCTCCTGCCGATATGCAATCATAAATATCGGCTATATATCGCATAATATTAATAAATTATCCATAAAAGAGCATATTGCTGATGTATTCGCTTCTTACGCCATCTGTGTTTTGCAGATATTCTTCCACGGCCCGGCTTCGGAAAATTTATATTCGGAAAATTTCACTTTCATCCCGAAATCTTGTATTCTTCATAAAACATTTTTTGTTTGCAAGTGGTTAGCGTTTGGTATAGGTTTAGAATTCTTGATAAGTATCATATCTGTTTTTAAATTGGTTGAGCCATGTTCAAAATTAAATATTTGATTTAATCGAGATATAATTCGTTTAGTTTAAATTGTTCACAGCCCTTTTTAACTACACTCGTATAGGTCCCAAAATCAGTATGGGTTTTTTTCGTAGTCTGTAAGCATTTGTACCTAACGTTAAATTGAAAAGTTTGTACTCCAAAAAAATATATAAATATCGTTTTCATGCCTCTTAGGTAAGTATATTTTTATTGTTTACAACAGTGCCAATTTTCTGAGCAATACATAGACTCGTTTCAAAAAGGTCTTCGTATCTAGCTAGCAGAATTTCAAATGTGAGGTTATGTTGAAGTATTATCGGTGATCTCTCGCTTCAACAAGACACTCAGTGTTATCATGTTCAAGCTTCTCGGCCAAATTATCTTTTTGCCGTTTCTGTTGAATTATATGAAAGAGAATAGATTAATTTAAAAAAAAATGGAAGAATAATAAGAAGTGTGTGTGCCCGGTAGTCTAGCAGGTAGTGTGCAAGACTAATAATAATAATTAATTAATAAACAAATAAATAACTAAAATAGGAAAATTATCTATAAATATTAAGACTTGCCATCCAACAGAACTGACGGCTAATGTTGATCGGGCATATACATATATAGGATCTTTTTTAACCCTAATCTTGATAGTCGGCCTAAGCTTTTTAATGCCCACTTCCTTGACCCTATGATTCGGATGGTTACCTGGTTAACAATTAATTGCCACCATCAGAATTTGATAGTCCTCTGCCACTGCCTGATGTTGACTCAAACTAGAAGGATGCAACTCATATACACAGATTTGTATACCGGTTAAAATGATAAGACGGTATATAGTCATAGTTTGAAAGCGGGAAGAATTTTCTTAGTAGAGTCGCTATAAGAGGCTGCCCCTAGGTTTTCCTTCATCTCATATGATTGTTACTATGGGGACGAGCAGCATTGACAAAAAGTGTTTTTACCCGTTAAACTCAATTTAAAATGACCGACTTCACTTTTTAAAAATCTAGAGAATCACAAACTCACACTCATATTGTTTTCCATTTAGTATAAAACTGCGTTTGGTAACAGTACAGTATAAATTTTGGTTTTCGGTACCATGTGCTCTCACTGTTCATAATTCGTAGTATATTCTGACAGAATGGTGTTTCCAAACCTATGTACAAAAACAAAACCATCATTATTAAAGCGATTTATTATTTGATTTTCGCTTTAATTCTATATTTTGGTTTCTGTGTGTCTCTCTTTCTTTTAGTTGTGTTTAGTATGCAATCCGCAATTGCCACACTTTGACATAATTGAGATCACTCCGGCCCAACTCGAAAAATACTCATTTGTCATTTTTTTGACACTTCCGCTGTCATACCCTGACGTTTATTATTCTAAATAAAATTTTTAAGATCAGACTCTGCCTGTCAATTCCTCCGACTATTTAGACGTTTGAATATGAATATATTTTATGAATATACATACATACATACATACAATACATATATGTATGTATAATTTGTACATGTATATAAGTATATTCTAAATAATAAATAAATATTTACACAACCGTTAATATATGTATGTGTGTGTGTGTGTTTTTATGCGTATACATTCACGCATATTAAACATAACATGACATTGACGAGTCATTGAAAAAGTTTTCTTTTTCATAAAATGAATGTGTTGTAATATAATGCAGTACATACATATTACACTAGTGAATAAAAGTATTCACGTTAAAATACTCTAAATATCTCTTAAAATTTATCTCCTCTTTTCAACAACCAACTTATCCAGGTCCAAATGGAAAGTAGAATACAATAATTAAACAGTTATAAATGAGTACAGTAAGTGAATGCCCAGGTGATCTAGAAGTCGTTACAGTCGGTAGCAATGTAGACTGTATTCTCAGTATATCCTGCATCAGACTGGTCATATTACCGCAAAGTCAATTTATCAACGGTGTATTGAATTTGTTGTGTTCGCAGAATAAAAACGTCTACACAGTTTGAAGCTTATAATAGGAATGAAAATAAGTTTATTGAATTCATGTCAAAAGATCTTAGTTCTAGAACTACTTAAAATTATCAACTATGTTACAGGGTTGTTATAACTTAAATGATTATTCGATTACCAACACCTTCCCTGAATAAGCATTTAGTTTTCAAACATTAAATAGAATAAAAACAGATAAAATTACAAAATCTAAGTAAGACCAAACTGTCCAATAAAATATTTATATTTATCAGCCGGGACGCCCTTTGTAAAGATGTCAGCTAGCATTTTGTCGGTTTCCAAATACTCAAGCTTTATTTCACCACTTTCTAGTTTCTCGCGTATAAATTTGATTCGTATATCGACGTGCTTCGTTCTAGAAGAATACGAGTTGTTTTGAGCTATTTGGATTGCGCCTTTGTTATCGCAGTATAATTTCATTGACACAGGGGGGTCATTTATTAATTCACTTTCCAATTTTCGAAGCCACATAGATTCCTGAATTGCTGACACAATAGACATAAATTCAGCTTCTGTCGAAGAAAGTGCCACTGTACGTTGTCTTTTCGATTCCCAGGAAACTGCTGCGCCTTACATTGTAAAAATATATCCGGTTGTGGAGCGCCTGTCGTCAATGTTACTTGCCCAATCTGCATCGCAGTATCCAACAAGACCACTGTCTCCACTTTTGTAGACAAACAAGACCTTTATTTATTGTACCCTTAAGGTACCGCATCACCCTTTTCACTGCCAACCAATGAGCCTTCCCTAGATTTGTGCTAAATCGGCTAAGCAAATTAACGATGTAACAGATGTCAGGCCTTGTGTTCTGAGCAGCATACAGTAGGCAACCAATTGCTTCCATATACGGGACACTTTTCATTTCATTTTTATCTTCTTCAGATTTCGGGCACATATCAAGGGAGAGTTTCTGATTTATATCCACTGGTGAGCTGACTGGATTGCATTCATCCATAGAAAACCTTTTTAGCACATCCTGAATGTATTTGTTTGATCAATTTTTATTTCTTCAACAGATTTCCGTATTCTCATTCCCAAAACGGAAGATGCTTCGCCCAAAATCTTTCGTGCGAAAATGTTTCGATAATTCTTGTTTGAGTTTTCTTGTGGTCTGCATGTTATTAGAAGTGATCAAGACATCATCCACATAAATAGCAACGTATAATTTGTTACCATTGTCATTGTTAAAGTAAACACACTCTTCAGTTTTGCTTCTCTTAAGACCAAATTTAATGAGCACATTATTCAAGGTTATATTCCAAACCCGACTGGATTGTTTTAGTCCATAAAGGGCTTTCTTTAGTAGACAAACACGGTTGCTACCATCGCTATATCCTTTAGGTTGTTCCATATAAATGTTCTCTTCAAGATGTGCATTTAAGAACGCTGTTTCCGCATCAAGCTGATGAATATGTAGATTAAACTTAACAGATAATGCCAGTAAAAACCTTATGGACGAATAGCGGACTACTGGAGCAAAAGTCTCTTTGTAATCGATGCCCTTCTGCTGACTGAAACCCTGCACAACCAGTCTTACTTTTTTGCGAATTTCATTTCCATGCGCGTCATATTTTGTCCTGAAAACCCATTTGCCTTTTATAGCTTTCTTACCTTCGGGTAATTTTGTTGGCGTCCACGTTTTATTTAAGGCCAAAGATTTCATTTCTTCTTCCATTGCTTTACGCCATAGCATTGCATCTTCTGAGTTTAAGGCCTCTTCTACTGATACAGGATCATTTGATAGAAAACAGCCAACCGTTCAGAGCGTCGAACAGTAATATTTTCCTTGACAAGATCTTCAGCACTTTGCTCTTCAATCACGTCTTCAAAAGTCAAACTATCTATTGAATCAACGTCATATTCCACTTTAAGGCTATCAGACGACGTGATTACCATTTTGTTGATGTATTCCTCCATTGAGTCAAAATCCGCCAATTTCAACTGTACTATTTGCTTTAATAAGTCGACTTTCCGAGTTAGTCCCTTGTCCTAAAAAGCACTTAACAACGCCTCCTTTGCCGTTGTCGCCGTTGCAATATATCCGATGTTGTTGGGCTCAATCATGAGCGTTATTTCTGCCAAAGCGTGTTCATTCTTATTTCTATCTTCTTCATTTGCATCGACACTCAAACCGTTTTCAACAATTCTCCAACAGTTTTTCAAAACTAAATATGACTTGGCATGTCGCTTCCAAATGTCGAAATTCTCGCGACCACGTAATTTCTCAAACGGGAACGATACACCCGATGCCATTTTCTTATCGTTTGCACTCTTATTAAAACAAAAAAACGAAATTATTTCTTTCCGAGAATTTCTTTTACTTTTCCTATTCAATGTGCAAGAGGCCCATAACCTGTTGTGTTCCCAGAATAAAAACGTCTACACAGTTTGAAGCTTATAATAGGAATGAAAATAAGTTTATTGAATTCATGTCAAAAGATCTTAGTTCTAGAACTACTTAAAATTATCAACTATGTTACAGGGTTGTTATAACTTAAATGATTATTCGATTACCAACAGAATTCAATCAACTTCACATCGTCTGCATGTATGTGACGCTATGTGACTAAAGGTGTTTGGTGATACTTTGTTAAATTTGTCTACTAGTCTGAGACCATTGATGCCTTGTTGGTGTTCGCATTTTTAATTTCTTCGAGACCAGTATAGTCAACGGTAATAGCAGGAAAATAATTATTTATTTCAAAATTTTTATAAATTGTAAATATTATAAGAAACAAACAATTTTTCTAAAAAAGAATCATATGCAGCTAGAAATTCAATACAAACAAGCCATTTAAAAGTTCACTTTCATCCATTTGGAATAGAATATTGCCAGTAATACAAAATTATACTAATGTGAGTTCACGACATTATAATTTAACTACATTGACTCACTTATACTCACTACAACGTTGGGTTATTAATAAAGTCGACATCAATCTCAAACCATTCCAAATACTTATGTTTGATTCATTAACCACATTGTTTAGATTTATAACTTTAGAGAAATGTTTATAATATTCAGGGCCATTATTACAACTTGCCGTTAACTAAAGGGAGGATTTTAACTTAATTTATTATAAGTGGACAATAAGGAAAGCTAAAAAGAAGATCATATGACCTGTTACTTTTATAGTTCAGTTTAAGTCTGAACTTGCCACATTATATATTATTTTCAATATGGGAACTTCAAATATACATAAATAAAATGAGCAAGCACAACAAAAAAAAAAAAAGAATCCGGTCGTTGCCACTGCGCTTAAACAGAACTTGTTTAATTGAGCAGTGTTATCGACATTGCTCCGGCATTGCCAGATTTTTTAAAACGTTAACTTTACTTTTTCATTAGGTTGTAATAACGAAGTCGCCGTAGTCTATTAGGTGTTCGAGCCCCAGGCCAGACATCAAAACAAAATACAAAAAGTATTTCTTCGGCGATTTCCTCTCAGCAGATTTCTGGCAAAAACTCTGAGAGTAAATAAAATTGCCATGAAAAGTTTCTCAAAAAATCTGTCGTTCGGAGTCGACTTCTTATGTATAAAATTAACATACACAACGTGAGTAGTGTGAGAAACTAGGTCAATAATCCTGACTGAAGGGTTGTAATGACCAATTATGTATTTATGTATGTGTAATAACGAAAAGAAGTTAAAGGTGACTTTAAAGTTCACTTTAGCTAAAGTTACCTTTAACAAAACCCATCTTTAACGGCAAGTTGTAATAATGGCCCTTACAATTAATTCAAGTACGTTGAATAATTCACGACAATTTACAGTTTCATTTACAAAAAAAAAAAAAAATTATAAGGAAACACATATAAATAAAAACAATCATAAGACAGAAAGTGGAAATATTTTGGAAACATTTCAAAAAATAAAAAATTATATTTCTTTTAATTTTTATAAAGCAAATATAAAACAAGCAATGTAAGTCTTTATTTCTTTCACTTGGTGCATAAAGTACGTTCCACTTAAAAATATTTTCTATACTGAAAATTCATTAAATTCATTTCGTATGGAGCTGCAATATATTTTCATTTTAAACAAATAGGATCGACGATGTCCAAAATGTTACGAACTAGCGGATTTTTACCTATTACGAGGTTGTCTAGGTATCTATTTGCACATTATTCAACACACAATTTTCTCCGTTGACTCGTTAAGATCTTTAGGTACATGTGTTCTGGTACATCATGTGTTCATGGTCCATTTTTACTGGGTGAGTTTTTAACAAATAAGCCGAAATATTTCTTTCAACTTCATTTGTGCTAATTTGACTTCGATATGGAATATCCAAGTCAAGCGCATATTAAGGTATATGCAAAGGTATTTTATATGCGATTGTAGAACCACTATTTGATTATTTATTTGAACATGGAAGCATTCCACTTGTAGACACATTCGACATCTAAAGTAAATGTAAAACAGGTTGCAAGAGATTACCCTGACGTATACCAGCTGCAATTGCATAGAGAATGCTCTCAAAGTTAACTTCCTTAACAACAAACTTTCTTTCGATAATGTAACTTTCCAATAGGTTCTCTTTATTATTGATACGTAATTTTAGCTTCAATTTGTATATTAATCCCTCGCATCAAACTTTGTCGAATGCTTTAGAAATATCGATGAATGGCAAAGTACAAAATTTTTCATCATTCATGCCAACTATCGGTTTATTCAATAGTGTTCTGTTTCCTCCTAAAGCTAAATTGATGATCCTTGATACACTTTCATACATTTTCAAAGAGCTTAAACATTGTTGGTAAAAAGCTTTAGGGTTTGAATGAGTCCGCTATTATGAGATTTTTACCTGGGTTAAGCATCGTCTTAAGGGGCGAAACATTCCACTCGCGAGGGTAGAACTCAATTATTAAAATAGTATTAAGATTGAAAGGATTAATCTTAGTTGCTATACGGATTGGCCCTTTAATTATCTTGTTACTGATCGTGTCTATCCCAGGAGCATTTCTAGCAGTAAGCCCGAAGTAGAATTCTGGATATCTCAAACCTCAAATTGTGGGGGTTGTGGGCGCACAGCAACAGTAGAGGGCAAATCGGTCGAATACATAAAATTGGAAGAAAGACGGCTAAGAGATGTTTAACACACAAACTAGCTTTCTCAGCATCATTTCACATCCTACCTTCAATGGAATAAAGATAGCTTAAATAAAACACGTCGTTTAAGATTTGAAGCTGTACGTGACAAAGAATAATTTGTCTCTAGCCTCAAAGCCTTCCAAATATTTTGTAAGAGCAGCTGTTTGTTGCGATCGTGTGTGTGTAAATTTTTGCATTCCTTTTGTCTGATTTTATTTTGAGGGGATCTATTCTCTTGCCATTGCCTTCGAATTATTCTTTTTGCTTAAACTAACCTTTGGCCGCCAACGGAGTATAATTTGCTGTTGTTGAATGGATTAAAGTCACAGTCAAAGTAGCCAGATTGATTTCTGTACAAAGCTTAGATATGGAAATAACAGTATAAATGGATATTTCAATTGTCTATTTTCTGAGCAATAAGCGATAAAATGTTTTTAAATTGAACCCAGTTAATACATTTTCCTACCCCTATATTTAGGGTGAGGTCTACAATATCAACTCCAAATCAGTCTCTGGGCACAACTTTAATCACTCAAAAATCAATGACATCTAGAAACTTCTATCTGTCTGTTGGCCAATATGTTAGCTTTCCATTTAAAACCCTCAAAAATCCTTCTAGAAATTGTATCAAAGAGCACGCGACCGACTACAAAATCTTGATGAAAGCTTTCAATGTAGATGTTCGTTGCTTGTATGTATGTAATTTTCTTAGAGATCTGATGTTTAATTCTTGACTTCATTAGTATCGTTGAACCTGAACCATAACCTGAAATTTTAAAGAGACCTCTTGAGGTCAAATTTGTTTCAGATACCAACAATATGTCAAATTCTCAGCTAGGAAGTATTCGATCTCATTTTTATGTTGGCAAATACCGTTCGCCAACGACAATGTCCAATCGTTGCTTGCAGCAAAGTAGACTGCATTTTCAACATTTCGTGCAGTAAATTAGAAACAGTAGTCATAAAATTTATTATTGACTGACGAAATCTATCTATAGTAGCATCAAACGACAAAAATTGTAGCCAGGGGTCTCACTTTCGCGTAAATTCGTCGGTAATAATTTTTATGTTGGAGGGGAGTTGGAGTTTAGAACGTCATCGTATAATACCTGGTTGACAGTTTATTGATACCTATTACTAACATATTACTATTGGAGGAAAATTGTCTCTATTGGAGTTATAATGGGGATCAAACGAAACTTACAGCTCGCAATAAGACTTCGTTTGACCATACTGTTACGTTTTTACCTTTTTAAACACGTATAAAATATGAGTTAGTTGATTGCAAACAAAATAAAAATAAATTGGTTTTAGTTTCAATTAAATTCTTTATTCTTCGCACTATTTTTGTGTGCCACTGTTGTTCGCTATTCTTCTTTGCTTACAACAGAGATCTTCAAACCACGACTGTTCTCTTCACACGCAATGCGTCTTCACACAAGACTGACTGAATTCTTACTACTCGTTGCCTGCTTTGTCTTGCCGATTTATATGCCCACGTAAACGGTCTGATGAATGTTCGTGTTTTCGCTTCCTCGAGAATTCTATCGTAGCTTCATTTGTTGTTTGTGTATTTTGTTTGCATTCTTTGTTGTCGCGTTCTCGATTACTTGTCTATCCAATTTTCTTTCATACTAATGGTTTTTGTAGCTTTTGTTTATCATTTTAATGTTAAACGATGTCACACTGTTTCCCTTTTCGTAATACTGCCGCCCACTTAAGCCTGTTCGTCCCGAATAGGCTCATTATCTCTTCTCCCATATTTTGCCAGCCGCTCTATGTGTACGACCTTCATTTTTGTTCGGGGCTGCTAGCTTTCTGTATCCTGTACACGACATCGTTTAATCTTTATACGGTCAATCCCAGCTAGTTTGTAGCTTGGGGGATAATCTTTTCTTCCGCTTTGGGTTGTAGAGTAGAACCAGTTGGCCCTCATGGAAGCCCTCCGTGCTTGCTGCACGATCATAGCTGGTTTTCATTGTATCACTGACCATTTTTATACGTGTGCGCACAAACTCATGAAGTTCATTTAGTTCTTCTTTTCCAGTATATGTGGCATCCCTCTCTGTGGCGGGCTTAACACCAAACTCTAAGTCACCGGACAGTTTTAACTCAGTCCCAAAAATTGCCTTGGCGGGTGATCTAGATGTTGAATCATGAACCGCAGATCGGTGCGAGCGGTCTCCTGGGCTAGTGCGAAAGCAACGGTCTCTGCAAAGGTTCTCTTCAGTGTAGAACAACAAGTGGGCTGCACTAATCTCTCGACCTCCATTGCAAAGGCTTGAAGTGACTCATTAGCTTTTTGCGTATCGCACCTTAACTCCATGCGGTATAGTTCTCTTTTATGCTCGTCGCAGAAATTACGCTGTAACGCCAAAATTAAGTCGTTGTAGTTATTTCTACAACTGACTGGCATGGTTTCTAGAACCTCGGCTGCTATACCTTTTAACGCAAAAATTAGTTCTAACGCCTTCTCGTCATCGTTCCACCCGTTTTTGATGGCTACTGTCTCAAATTGGAATTTGAATACGGATAGGGGTGAGCTACCATCAGAGCAAGGTGTTTTTATCCTACCAGTTGGCTTTGGAGGTTTTTGATCTTCTCCTCTATTACAACTAGTTTTCCGTCAACGGTCTTTTCCAAATCTGACACCTTTTCCTCGACACTGGTAATTCTTTTGCTGAATGACTCACGTATTTGCTGCAGCTTCTCTGTTGACACTTCAAGTTTCTTCTCAATTTTTGACAAAAGTTTTTGATTTTCGACTCTAGAAGCTTCTTGTACGTCAGCAAATAGCTTTTTGTTCGCTTCTTGCATTTTTTGATTTTCGGCTCTAGAACCTTTTTGTACATCATCAAATAGCTTTTGGTTTGCTACTTTCATTTTTTCCATAATAGCGATTAGCAACGAATTTATGTCGATACCGCTAGGAGTTGCAGGGGCCTGTAACTCTCGTTCTTCGTCGTTTTCGAACTCGTAGGAATCAATGTCAATGCCCTGAAGCTGTTGTTCGTTTAACAGCCTTTGGAATTCATTCTTCGTGCCCGTTGCTGGCAGCTCTAGTTTACCCAACTCTCGTTTAAGCCGTTCCACTCTTAGTTCGGAGAGATTCTTTTTATTAATTTATTTATTTTTATTTTTTAACTTTTGAATTTTGCAATCCCACTAATGACACCAATTGTTACGTTTTTACCTTTTTAAAAACGTTTAAAATATGAGTTCGTTGATAGCAAACAAAATAAAAATAAATTGGTGTTTAGTTTAAATTAAATTCTTTATTGTTCACACTATTTTTGTGTGCCACTGTTTATAATTTGACGTATACAACAATAATCGCTTGTTCGCTATTCTTCTTTGCTTACAACGGAGATCTTCAAACCACGACTGTTCTGTTCACACGCAACGCGTCTTCACACAAGACTGATTGAATACTTACTACTTACCTGCTTTGTCATGCCTTTTGATAAGCAATTTGATGAATGTTCTTGAAGTAGAATGTTCGTGTTTTCGCTCTCTCGAGAATTCCATCGTCGCTTCATTTTGTTGTTTGTGTATTTTGTTTGCATTCTTTGTTGCTGCGTTCTCGCTTACTTGTCTATCCCCTTTTCTTTCATACTCATTGTTTTTGTTTTTGTAGCTTTTGTTTATCATTTTAATGTTAAACCGTTTCCCTTTTCGTAACAATACTTTTGATAGTTAAGGCATTGGACAGAACCTGTTCTTTTACGGAGTTTTTTGGTGTAGAAGGTATCCTACATTATAAATAATGTACGTTTCATATTTTTTAAATTAATATCGGCAGGCTCCAGTTCCACTCGAAATATTGATTATGGAACCTTTTCCCGATTTCTTATGTTGGTGGCATTTTTTATTTTAAACTCCCGATTTATAAAATCAGATTTTATGTCAGAATCAACGCAAGCGTCAATGACTTATATCGCAACATACAGTCCTTTTCCAGTTTTTAATTTTTTTTGTTTCCTCGAATACTTCAACAGATTTCTCAAGGTTATTGATCATGAGTATAACACTAGAATCCGAGCACAAGGAAGATAAAAAATTAGGCAATTTTTTAATGAATATGGCAGAAATGAGCTTAGCGTTACCTTACCAACAATTTGTAATAAAATACCTGTGCATATTATTAATGAAGGCCTTAAATTAAAAAGGAAGAAACTTTTGAAAATTTATAAATTCGCAATGAACTTGTCTTATTTAAAGTATTAATTCGGCACATTAGAGTCAATAATTTATTTCTTTTAAATTATTATTTCTTTGTTATTTCTTTTAAATAAATAAATGATTATAATACTATTCTTCGTTCACTTAAATTTTCGCCGATTACCAAAATTAATTTTTGAATAAGCAAGTTTGAAGTTTTATCCCTTAGATAAATTGGGAGTGATTTATGAATTTGACGCGTTGATTGGTCTCAGAGTAGTTTTGGAACATAAGCCACCTTTGGTAACGATATTTCCGGATACCCAATCGGTTACAACAAGTGTGGTCGAACATGTTGTAAAAAAAATTATTTAATTTTTTACTGCTTTTAGATTTACTAAACGTTACAATACATATTTTGTGTACTATCATTGTATTTTCTTATGTTCAATAAGTGATCAGAAGTTATTTATCAAACTAAAGCTATAATTCTACATGCCAAATATATACATACCAGAGGTCAACAACGAGTATTCAAAACGATGAGTAGATTCGAGTCATACTTATAATTTCAGCTACTTATACGCATTCATACTTATTTTAATATCATACTCATCCTACTCATATTCAAAGTTGGAAATACTCATCGTACTCATATTTAACAATACGCACGATGTTGTTGATTTCGACTCTCCATGATTCAACATATACACGAAGCACAAAATAAGTATGATTCGAGTACGAACACCACAATACTCGCTAGAAGGTTGTGTGTGTGCCTTGCTTGCTGTCTTTGTCTTTTCTCTTCTTTTGTAAATGCAACAATAACTACTACTGTAAATTTTGATGAATGATTCGAGTGACTCGAATCATTCGTAAGTATTATAAGTATTTTTCTAAATTTATGAATCTGAATGAGTAGGCGTATGAATCAAACAATGAATCGAAGGTTGTGAGTTTGATGTCAACGTTGTACTCATACTCATTGCAACCTATACTTATAAATCAATGTTGTAGCGAGTACGAATGAATCAGAGTAGTTGAATTTTAATACTCTTGACTCACTCATACTCAAAATTTCATAAGTACCTATGAGTAGCGAAAATACGTTTCATTGCTGATCTCTGATACATACGATTGTTTGATTGTCTGAATGAGAATCCTGATCTTCCGAATATTACGCAAGATCATTTGATAACGCTAATTAGTGTCAAAACGAGATCTTTATTAAAATTAAATTAATTAGTGTTCGGACATCAAACGTGAATATTACTATATAGTACATCTCATATTTATTAGGTCACTTCTATTTTGTAAATATCGTTGAACGTTGATGTGGTACTGATCCAGGAGCCTTGACTCGCAAGAGACAGCTGGTAGTAGTAGTTTCCTGATAGCGTTCGCATATCTGTCATATGAAAACGAAGAACCGCACTGGGAACACAAAAACAGGCAGGAGGGTCTGATAGGGTGCGATTCCAACACAAATCACACTGTATGGGTAATCGATAGAAGAGGTAAGTCCTTGTTCGGTTTTATACTTAAATGTGTAATAGATAGTATAATCTGCCCACATTCTTTAACAAGAACAGTGGGCTAATTCTCGCATTCGTATACGAACGAATATTTACTCGAACGTGCGAGTTTTTTTAGTTTTGGGATTCTCTTATTCGTTTGAATTTGAAGATGATACTGCAGAAGAAATTTCAGCCCCAACTAATAATAAAGAAAAAAAGCTTCTTTCTTAAACAATTTAGATTTTCTTTCTCCTCAGAATCAGAAGAAGACGAGTAAAACCAAAGTATATTGTCCATTATACGACATTTTATATAATTTTAATATATACATATATTTTATATAATTTAATTATATAATTTTAATAAAACTTTTCTTCCTTGGATTAATTAAATAACTTTTATTTTTGTAAGAAAACATATCGTTCCTTTATTGCAACATAGTCATATCTCAAAAAATTAAAAATTTGTAGTTACTTAAGCAATACTGCTCTTTTCGACTTTCTGAACATGTTGAAAAAAAATCAGTTTTATATCCCAAGCTGAACCGAAGTTATAGCAAAAAGTGTTTGCGGCAATTAGATCATAGGACTTATGTCTTGAAAATTTAAGTCGCATTTTGCCAAGTTCAAGTTTTTTTGAGGTATGACTATGTTGCAATAACGAAATAATTAACTCGTTTCACAACACCTAAGCAACAAATCGATTCGTTTCGTATCGAGTATCATCATCAGAAAATTTCTCGCTATCGAAATTATTTTCTATTCGAACGCAGTTTCGATCACGACTGCGAGAATTAGACCCCAGGGAACAGGATAAAGTACTGACGTCAATATCAGACTCAGATGTAGTTAGGGTCATAAACTGGCAGATATCTACAAGGCGTTCCTTTTCAGATTACTACCAAAACCTGTTCAGCAACTTACTGGGGATCTTAGATGATCCTTTCTTGGATCATGCTCAATTAGCCGGACCTGCCGAGTATGCTCAGCACCGTAGTGGTCCTCGGAGCTTAGCACCTTAGGAAAGAAACAAGGAGACTCTTTAACAGGGCCAAGAGTACTAGGGAAGATAGGGACTGGGATATATAAGCTGAGTTTCAATTCCTTCAAAAAACAAATAGTTGAAGATAAAAGAGATTCCTGGGTTAATCCTGTGAGGATATTTCTTGTACTAAGGAAGCTGCGAGGCTTCTAAAATTAATTTGAAAGGATCCTGAGGTACCAGTATTGTTACGCGGCCCAATGGTGACCACACAGAACAGTCGGGAATCGCTTGAGTTATTAACATAGGCTCGCTTCCAAGTTTGAGTAGATGTGGAAAGCACCGCACACGAAGTTGCGAAGCCAAACTACACTCACAGCAGAGAGGAAATGAGACGCATTGATCACATAATAACGAGGGAAAAACCTACACTTCTTTGGGAATGGATGGTATTTACCGGATAATGGTACAACGTGCGGGCGACAAAACCATCTTTCACAGCGGGAAAGCTAGTCACATAACAACGATGTACTACTGACCAATAAGCCTCTTCTCGTTTTTACTGCAAACCATTGAGAATTGATATATATGTTAGGAGCAAACTCGGAGTCAAAAACTTCAGTAGTGCACAGCACGCCTATCGTAAGGTTAGGTAGGTGAATACAGCACTGCACGAAGTAGTTGGCGCCATAAAGAAAGCTCTCGGCTTTAAGGAATACATATTTTTTTTTTTTGCTGTGTTGCGGATGGAAAGATGCGTTACAGTACTTAAATGCGGACTAAGCGCATAATTGTCGAAAATAGCCTCTGCTTCTAAGAACCCGTTGATAGATTTTCAAAGATTCGCTTTATCACTTTACAAATCGTTAAATAAAAAAGACCAAATTCAAATTCATTAATAAAGCAATTAATTTCTGCCATCGGAGAGAATTTTTTTATGTCACGGCAACTATACAATTGACAAGTGGTTGTTAAAGGTATTGATAAATTGGATTTAAGGACGTCAATCTCTGAACTGAAAAATTAGTATTTGGAATAACATTTACGTTTTCAAATTGACCCAAACTATTGAAATCGGTTTATATAACGATTTCATTGCTTATTTATGCATTTAATGCATTCTTTGTATATTGCGAGAATATAGACTTATAATCAGTGGTGTTGTGCTAATTTTTTTTTTACCGGAATGCGTATATATAATTATATAGACAGGCCGATCCTGGATAGGCGGCCGCTCTGTGCGGTCTCGTGTCCCAAATTTAACGACGGGGGTGATTTTCCATGATAATCCTGGCGGCGGCGTTTTTTTTTTTAGGTCTCATGTCCCAAATTTGACGACGGGGGGGAGGGAGATTTCCCCCAATTTTTTTATTTCCATAAGCAATACATACATATATATAAAACTAATTGAATTTCTGAGTGCAATTCCCGTCATTTGACCCACAGTTAAAAACCATGATTTAACGATAAAAAGGCGGAAATACCCGCTCTTCATTTTTGTATGGAAAAAATAAGTGATTCTCTTGGTAGCAACAGTTAAATTTAAATGCGGCCGAAAGGGTTAAAAAATGGTTTTAAATACTCAAATTCTTAAGTAGTAATTATTTCGGGTTCGGGTTCACGTATTTGTTTCGGTTCGGGTCGAGTTCGGGTTCGGCAGAAAAAATCGTTCCGGACTCCAGTTCACGGTTCGGAAAAACAAGCCTTGTTTATAAAAATACATATAAAAATTCGTCAAAAATTAGAAAAAAAAATCAGCAATTCTTTTTAATTTTTTTTCAAAACGTCAGCCAATTCTCGTTATCAGAAATCATCTTTAGTTCCGGAACGCGTTCCTGTCCAAAAAGGAAGTACCGGAACGACGTTCCGGAGCGTTCCGGCTCGAAAACACCACTGCTTATAATTCATATATGTATGTATGTAAGTTCCCTGAAGGAAACATGTCTCCAAGTCACCAGTTTTGTCGACTATATTGGTGACGTTGTGATCGAAGCGTCAACAATTATTTAATTTGCCTTTGATGAGAAAAAAAATTGTCAATTGTCAAGAAATTATAAACGTTTAATAAAAAAAACAATCAATGTTATATAAAAATAGAAGTAGTGAAAATGAGACAATTATAAGTCCAACTGTGAATTGTGAAAATTTTGTGGAGCCTGAATGTTCTGTGTCGTCTCAAATAGATTTTCCAAAATATAGTTTGCGCGAGAAGATAAAAAATTGGTATATTGGACACAATTGTTAAACAAAATCAAATTGCTTTAAATCTTATGGAATTTTTCCCTATCGACTCAGAAGAAAAACTGAGGGAATTTGATGCTATTTTGAAAACTCATTCAGACCCATACGTAAGTATTTACTTTTATTGTGGAACTACTTCAACGAATAAAATTGCATTTTGTGTTTATATTCAATAGATTCGACAAATGAAATCACTCCTTGCGGGTAATGCAGAACGAAACCTTCATGAAATATTTGGCCAAAATATTATCATGAATTTTAATGTTGATGGCTCTTTTGAAAAAAAGAGGTTGCGCGAATACTCAAATGTTTTTAAAGCCCTAATAGGTAATAAATGCTTGTTTGTGTTCTCATAAATATTTGTAATATTTCAACAATTTGTTTCGTTTTTTTAATATCCAGACGTAATATCAACTTAGAGCAGCATTTCAGCGCCAGAAGAAAAAATATTTCAACAAATGGGTCGCAGCAAAACCAAAATTAATGTAAATCGTGAAGAAGACGACTCTCCCAAAGAGGATTAATAATTTTACTTAATTTTAATAAAACAAAAACGTTATTTTGATGTTCCTATATAAATAAGAGAGACTGAATTAATAGTACCTTTTTAGTTTTTATATTTAAATTTAAAAAAGGCTGTAGCAATGAAATCGTACCGTTTTATTTTTTTTTTTTTTTAATAAAATATCAAATATTTACAAAAATTGAAATTTTATTGTCGTCGTTTACTACAGAAAAGTACCAAAAGTGTAGACTAGAAATGCTAAATTGTACTATTGATTCACTGGTTCCAATGTCTACATATAGTCCCAAAAGGAGTACCTAGTCAATAGTACTAACGTCAGTAGTAGATTTTCAATGACACGCACATGTTAAATGTCTATTGTAAATAACATTGGCTGGAGTATAAAATGTCACTAGTACTGGTGACTGTGTCAATAGTAAGTCAGTATTGTTTCACTATTGACATTTCCTGCAGGGTTAAAGGCCGTGTCAGATAAAACTTTATTGCTTTGCGTGACGTATATAACTTTGACAGAAAAGCGTAAAGCAAAAGGTGTATGCCACAACAAAAACTTTGACAACACTCGCGTTGTTTGTTTATCTTTTAAAAGTGGTTGGCGCGTAAGTTTTGCTTTTAATATTTTGTGTTTAAATAAGGACTAAAAATGGATTTGGAGGATTTATTGGACATACTTATAATTGTACTGCTAAAAAAACTAAAAAACATAAAATTTAAGGACAAATATTAAAAAAATAAAATTTACGCGCAAATTTGCCAAAAATATTTACAGAATAATCAACAGCTGATTGTCAAAGCGCGCAAAAAGATGAGAGATGCCCAACTTTTCGCTTTGCGTTACGTTAAAAGCTGTTTATGTGACAAGTGCCATATAAACATGTACATTTATCTTAAATGTCAAAGCGAATTTGTAACGCAACGCGAAGCAAAAGTTCTATGTGACACGGCCTTAACACAGCTGAGTGAAGCGTTTAAGTTGTTTATGAAAAAAAAATTTTTTTTTTTTTTTTTTAAATTTATTCTTTATTGTTGTATTGGTCAAAACATTAAAGTATTGTAATTTAATAATTTCCTTACGCCAAAAACTGCCAATAACCGACAAAGACGAGTCACTAAGGACGATCTTGTACGTGGCCCAAGCACTTCCTCCATAATGCTTAAAACAATTTTAAGAGGGCCTTTATTCACGAAAAAAATGTTCACAAATATTTAACAATTTATAGTTGAGCATTAAGTGGAGAACAGAATAGCCGCTGTCGGGACCAATGTCCCTCAGGGGAAAAACATTTTCGACTTTTTACACACATAGGACACGAACATCAACAATGCTCGTTAAAAGGAGCATAAAATTGCATTTAGTCAGCTTCTGAAGAAGAAAGTTCATGTCGCTTTTTTCAGGTTTCAATTATACACCCAAAAAAATATTACAGTACGATTCACTAATATTCAATGAGATTTACTAATAACAATGAGAAATTACTCCATTTTTAGAAGAATATTTGTCAAGTTAAATACGCAGTGTTTAGGGATTTGGCGTTGTAGTTTTTTTTTTATATTTTCCACTACATATTATTTGGTTGCACTTGAAAATATTAGGTTACACTTGAAAATATTACTAATTAACTAGTTAATTTGGGCTAACACATGCCTCTCACAAATACACTCACATTTTTATCATGTTCCCTTTGTGCCGACGTCTGAATATAACGTAACGAGTTGCTCTGCAAGCTGCCAAAAGTTAAATTGGTGTCGCTGTAGTAGAAGCTGAAGTTTCAATTTCGAAATTTTAAAATATGTCGCGCCACAATTATTATAAAATATAAAAAGAAAGTTTCTATGATTTTTAATATATTCAACATTAAATTTTATGTTTCACATATTTAATGTAGCACGAGAGAAAAAGAGATTCACATAATATTCTTTCATTATTCTGTAAGTTTTTGAAAATGTTGTTTGGCAATATTATAAGAGAATTTTAATTATTTTGTTCGCATTTTTTCTGGCTACGCTACTCCTTACATTGTAAGCTTCATTATAATATTTTATCATTGCAATAATGATATTTTATCATTGTAGCTGAATGGATGCACTTCGTAACAATCTCCCCTCCATAATCATGCAATTGTTGGCTGCAACATGCTCTTCCGACAAAAGAGCAGATGCAAACAGAATCAATTATTAAATTTAAAAAAATCCTTTAAACTGGCTAATGCACACTAGGTTTAAATTTTGCTTTTCACTTTCATTAATATTGGAAGTCGCCGTAGTCTAGTAGGTAGTGTGTTGGCTTATTAGACGAAAGGCCCGAGTTCAAATTCCAGATCAGACATCAAAACGAAAAATATGAAAATATTTCTTCGGCGACTTCCTCTCAACAGATTTCTGGCAAAAACTCTGAGAGTAAAAATTGCCATAAAAAACTTCTCAAAAATTTGTCGTTCGGAGTCGAATTTAAACTGTAGGTCCCGCCACTCATGTATAAAATTAACGCACACAACACGAGTGGTGTGAAAAGCTAGGACGTTGTACAATGGGTCAATTCGACCTCCGGGTACTGTACTTGTTACAGTTGACAAGTAAACGTCATCTAACCTAACCTTCATTAATATTTGTTTATCTTTTATCAAACAGCTGATTAAAGCTTCGAATTAATTGGCAAAGCGGTGAAGAGTTATGAATCGATTACAGCATACCATTTTTATATCTTGCGGAGCCGACGTACGAATTCGTAACTATGAAAATTCGGATTCTAGCATAAGGGTGATAAACTTACGTATTAATATTACGAATTATTGTACTCCAGAGCAGTTGGTCACTGACGCTAACTTTCATTGAAAAATCATTTTCGGCTATGGCTATTATGTCCCATACCATTCATGTCACAATGGATATTCTCCAAATACAGGCTGATTTATGCGCCAGAGCCATGGAAAATTGTACATTCCGGAAGAGTTCCGGATGATGTTATTAATATTCTATACATTTTTTATCTCATCTTTGAAGCGAATAAAAATATCGTGATATCTGGCACACACTTTGTTTTATTAAAACTTAAAGATAGGAAGCTGCTTTATCTATGGACTTTGTACTTTCCATTAAACATTTCACTCTGGCTGATTACACTTTTTTTCTGAGCAGGCTATAGAAGTCCTGCGAAGCTTCTCGGTACTTACAGGATCAGATTTCTCAGCTAGAAAAGTTATTGAACTAACAATGTATTTTAAACAGGGTTTGAGTAATATGAATTGAATACATTTTCCGTGCGTCCTCTATCCATACAACGTTAGTATATTTCATGATCCAGACTTCGGTTACCTTACATATTTGTAATTTCTCCACATGTATTTTCCGATCACAGCTGTTACTAATATTTAAAAATTTCAAAAAATAAATTCAAATATTATATTCAAATCAAATTTATTATTTATTAAATTCAATTGAAAGCTCTAAATAATTGAGTATCTTGAAATAGAAGATAAATAAAGTAGGTATGATGAAGAATATTTTTTTTATTAATTTTGATAATTATGTTTGTGGTTTTCAGTAAGGGGCCGGCAGTGGAACATTAGTGTTATTGTTGTTGTAATAGTATTTTGAAGGTGATGATGTTCTATTTTTAATTTCCTTCTCCAATCAGGGGAAACATTTTTGTTAAAAATCCATTTGAAATTTCCACCGTTTGTCACTTAATCAATCACAAACGCTCATGATTGACAGGAATCCATTAAAAACAGACAACCTATGGAAATTATAAGAAAATCATTACGAAAAACAAAAAAAAAAAAAATATCTTGAATATTGTACATATCGTTAGTTGAAATGCAAAAGATCCCAAGGAAATCTGAAATAAATCTTTTTACATACTAAATATGTACAATCTTACGAATTTACACAAGTTTAAAACCACTACATAAAGTCTTTAGATTCTAGGGAATAGAAATGGAGAAGTTTTTGACAAATTTCTATAATTTTAACAATATAACATGCAACATATAAGTTTTTATTTTATTTTACGCTTAGTTAAGACGTTTTATACTTTACTTGACGATATACATATGTATGTTGAATATTGATTTATTTGTCCAAGTCAGAGAAAGCAACACTCTGTTTTCTTTATTAATAGAATTTTTATTGTAGAACAAAAACTGTTCAAACAATATTAAAATTAAAAGTGTACTAGTTTAGTTTTAAATTTAAAAAAAAAAAAATATTATTCATCTGATTGTGGAAATTATGAATTTTCAAAAAAAAAAAAATGAAATAATTTTTAAGTTTTATCTTATCGATATCTATTAATAATTTAGAAATATTTTTAAATATATTAATATAAAGGGCTATCCATTTCGTGGTTTCAAAAGTATGGGACTGGAATTGGACATCTGTCAAAGTAAGTAATGAAACAAATTTTTTTCTTTTCAGTTGAAAGTCTGACATTTACGAAAATGGATCGCTTAACTATCACATAACACATAAAAATTATCAAAACCTACTACAAAAATGGTGATTCTGCCACAGCCACGTATCGTGCTTTAAGAGGAGATTATGGTTTATATAATCGTCCAACTACGCAAGCAATTGTCGTATTTGGGATTCTGAGAATCCTCAAGTAATTGAAGAGAGGCCATTACATCCAGAAAAAGTCACTGTTTGGTGCGCTCTTTGGTCCGAAGGTGTGATTGGACCCTACTTCTTCGAAAACGACGATGGTACGACTGTCACCGTCAATTCGGAGCGTTATGGTCATATGATAACCGACTTTTTTTTGCCTGATATTGAAGAATACGACTTGGAGAATATGTGGTTTTAACAAGACGGTGCCACATGCCACACAACTCGAGCGAATATGGCTTTATTGCAAGAGACATTTCCTGGCCGTCGTGGCGATATCAACTGGCCACCAAGATCATGCGATTTGACACCATTATACTTTTTTTTGTTTGGCTACGCGAAAGAATGCAGATAAACCTTCAACTCTTGAGCACTTAAAAACCAACATTCGTCAAGTTATGGCTGAGATACCGCCCAATATGTGTCAAAAAGTGGTCGAAAATTACCTCAAAAGAATCAATGCTTGCAACACTCCGCGTGAAGGTCATTTAAATGATATAGTGTTTCACACATAATGTCAACATTCAAACTTTACAATAAAAAAGAAATATCATGAAAAAAATATTTTATGTGGGTTTTATTTACGTTTACTTTTGGAACCACGATATGGATAACCCGGGACTTTGTGTGGTGATGCATTAGAGGGACCTGAGATTGTGCATTTCCCGGACTATGCATTTTACATCGAAGAGTCCTGTCGCGTCCTCAAGAAACTTCAGGGTTTCTTCTCTAATGTAGTCCCTAAGCCATTATACTTTTGTAGCATACTTGTCACAATTGACCATTCAACAGGCGTTCTCCAAATAGTCAACGCCTTCAATATTTAAGTTTGCCTTTTAGCGTAAAACATTACCAAGCTATATTTCAGTGAATTCCTCCATGAATAGATTAGAAAATTTGTTATGTCTACAACGGTAACAATTGGAAAGTCTGTTATTTTAGAAAAATACACGAAATATTTGCGAGGATTCTTACGAAGTAAAGTTTCTTAGATATTTCGCCATTCTTAGATTTTGCGAAAGTGAAATCTCTTCAAAATTTTCACCGCAATTGAAACATGAAAAAGTTTAAAATATTTCTAAAAATGTCCTCATGTTATTGGAGATTCATTTGTGATTATGCAAACCTGCCTAGAGATAAACATGCTCAGTTAATAATAGCGTAATAGGACTCTTAAATTGACAACAGGCTATCAATTATTCACTCAATCCTTTTATTGCAAAGATCAAAATTCCCAGTTCACTATACAATAGTTTAATAAACCCAGTATAATTTTTCATGTGTAACGTTACGTTACCTTTTTCTCAATTTATATTTAATTCACTTTCAATGTGGCATCTTCGAGAATATGACATTTACTTGTTTATATTCTGTTATTGCTTTGTTGTTTTGTTATTGTTTATTTTTCTGCTTATGTCTCTTGATCACTCGAAAACGCCGAAGAGAATTATTCTTCAAAGAAAAAATGCTGGTCTCTGTTTGAGGCCTATATATTCGCAGAAATTACAAAAGATAAAGATGTCAGAATAAGGAATGAATGAGAGGAGTACAAAGATTTACATATAAGCCTAGTAAATTATACCCCTTGACTGATTCTCTTTCAGGACTAAAAGCCTAAAAGCCGTCTTAAATTAATTATATGGCTCCTTTAAACATTATCAACTTAAAGTAGTGCCTAGAGATTAATAGCGTGAATATTATCAATTAAAAACAAAGAATTCATAGTGCACCACAACTCGCAAATACAGTAACGTCTCAGCGAGTTGACTTATATGAAAGAAGTGATAGTCAGATCAGTTGATTGGATCGGGTGAGTTTGGAAATGAGTAGCCGAATGTCCTTATGAATCAGATTGGAAAAACATAGCCAAAAATCAAGGTAATAGTGATCAAAATTAAATAAACAAATAAACACCATATTAAATAACTTAACAAGCATTAAGGACTATTGTCCATCGAGCACAAAACCATCAGATAAGAAAGGAAATTGCTCAAGCACAAAAGACGAAGCATTAATAACTTGGTTTTTACAAGAACCACTTTCAGTTAAGGGAAACAAATAGATCTGCTGTTCGAAAATACAAAATACGGTATAAAAGATGGATGACGCATAACGATGTTATCTGCGTCACAATTTATTTTATTTTCTAAATGGCATTTATTTCTTGCAAATCTTCAATTAGACGATAGTGATAAAATAAAAATTGAGTTCTACAGCCACAAAAATCAATTGGATCAATTAGCCGTGACATTTAATAATTCCATTGAAATTAGTGTTTCACTCATGACCTGAATTGAATGGCTTTCATACCAACATAGGAGAACCTTCCAAGAGTACAGGTCCACTTATCTACTGCGGATTCTAAGTGTTGACACTGCCAAGCGCATATGATAAAAGTGGTACATGTTAGTATATCGTACTCGAAAAATCGAAGTGACAACAGGGTTGGTTGGAAATAGGCATCCGAATGGCTTAATTCTTTAGTTACTACTTTTAGGGCCATTATTACAAGTTGCCGTTAAACTTGGGTTTAGTTAAAGGTATCTTTAGCTAAAGGGAACTATAAAGTTACCTTTAACTAATTTTCGTTATTACAACATACAGATAAAATAAAATTAAAATATGGCAGTGCCGGAGCATAGTCGATAAAACTGCGCAAATTAACAAGTTTTTTTATCGCAGTGGCAACAGCAGACTTCGTTTTTTTTTGTTGTGTGTGCTCATTTCGTTTAAATTTGAAGTTGCCATATTGAAAATAGTATACAGTAGGACCTTGATTATCCGTGATTCGATTATCCGGCAACATTAATTATCCGGGATGGAAAAAGAAAGTTTTTTGCATCGACTTAATTTTATTTTGGATCGACTTAAATTTTTCTGCATCGTTTAACCGTGATTACCTCTATTATCCGTGATTATAAGCAAAAATTTTTTTCCATTATTTTGGACAAACAAGCTAAAAAGGGGAATTCCCTCTTTAGTATACGGAATCCTTATCTACTGTTCACTGTTTTCTGACAAAATAATTTTTTTTTATATTTTTGAAACATGTATGTATATAAAATCCTTGAATTATTTAGTTTTTATATAAATATGTACATATTCATTTATTAATTAATAAAAATATCTACTAAAAAACTAGCCAAAAATGGTACTCAATTAACCGGGAAAATCGATTATACAGATTGCTTCCGGTCCCGACCATCACGGAAAATGGAGGTCCCACTGTATGATATTGCAAGTTCAAACATAAAGTGACCTTTAAATGTTAAAGGTAGGATGATCTTCCCTTTAGCTTAACGATCACTTCTGTCTTATTGGGTACTCATAATAATGAAAAACAATTTATCTGCCCATTAAAATCCTCCCTTTAGTTAACGGCAAGTTGTAATAATGGCCCTTAATATTTAATAAATTCATATTAATTTTTAATTAAACCGGTTCATTCAGCAGCGCCATAAAATATTTTTATCACAGTAAAATTCTCTTAAATTTTAGAGGTAGTAATAATAATCCATAGTTTTAAAATTTTGTAATAATAATAAAAATAATAAACACTTATTTAAATGATTACGTAAGTAAGGACATATCAGATTAAATTGTAAAGAATTACTTACTGTTTTCCCCACTTAAATATTAAATATATTATGATGGACCATCCACATCCAGCTTAGCAACTTTGCGCCAGAGACTGAGCATGTTGAACACAGCTACTGAAGGTGCAGGTAAAGTCAGTCTACGGCAACATAATATCCGTGGTGTATCCCAGATTCCACCCCCTGCGCAAAGGGCTCAGTAGAGCAGGCTGCTTGTGTTACCTCAGATGGGTCAAGGATGGATCTTGAAACAAGAGCCAGATATAATTGAATATTTTGAGTCTATATTCGCGGGTATCTTCCAAGCGGAAGGCTATACCATCGTAAGATGAACACAACTCAACTTGGATAGGAAGTCAAAAAGACAGGACATAGAAATATTATATGACAACAGGCCGCCATTCAAGCATTTGGATCTTATGAGGTTAAATTGAAGATAGTATGGAACTGTGTGAAGGAGCTAAATCAGCTAAGTATACAGAATAAGGTAACCCTCTGCTGATCCCAGGTCATGTAGGAATTCTCGGCAATGAGTAAACAGACGAGCTGACGAGGAGGGCAGATTCCATGTAGTTTATCGGGTCAGAATCCTTCTATGGAGTGGGAGCGGATGTTTGGAAAGCATTCTCAACGAAAGATATTTTTATCAAACCAGGCAATAAAAACTTTCGTTGGAAAATTACAATTAAGGAAGATATAAGTCATGCATTATACTAAATGTCAGAGCACTATAAACTGTATTCCGAAAGGAGATGCCTCAGGTCCAACATTTTGATTCTGTGGCAATGAAAATTAATTATCGAAATACACTCTTGGAAGCTTTATGGCATTAATGCAAACTAAGAAGAAATACCTGGGTACATTTCAAGTACCAGGTTTGGAATTACCACAGTTGACTGTGACTAGCATACTAAAATTTGTCAGAACAAAAGGCATGGAAGAGACGTTATAAGAATATCCTCTTTGAGGGGAGTACATGGCACCTCATGACGAGAAACATAATAATGTCTGCATTTTTGAAATTAGCCGAGCGGTTTCCTGACCTAGTGAGAATACCACGTATTCGACGAGATTATTTTCAGTGTTGAATTTTCTATGTTGAATGCCTAGAATATAAAATGGTATACAAGTGGATAAGCCAGCCTCTCTATTTCCACGATAAAATCCTAGAGCGATCACCACGTTTTACCAGTCGATGTAGGTAAATACATAGGTTATTGTCCTTATGAATTCGGTTCTTGTAGCGGCTGCAAGCCCAGTTTGGTAGCAAATAAACTTTATTTGTAAAATTATTTTTTTTTTCAATTTCACAACTGACAGTAATCGTTAGGTTTTAAGAATGATGAATTTGTATGAGTTAATGAATTGCAATTTAAAATAATTGAAATTGTTCATTTTATTTCTTGTTATTTATTTATTAAAGTAAATCTCTTATTTACCTACTTTTATTATTAACACTGTGCTATCAATTTTATTATACGGTGCTTTTTCACTACGTATGTAGATCTTTCTCTTAAGACACGTAAACGGTATTAGATGTAGTAAGAAGGAAAAGTGTTTTACATTCTTTTTAATAATTTATATTATTTGTAGTGTAATAACAAGAATACGGGGTAAATTATTCAATAAATAAGTATAACATTATTGTCAATGTCCAATGACGCAACAATTTAAAAATTTAATATACAGTGAAGGACTAAAGTCTACATGTACTCCCACGTAGTGCTATTCTGAAAAAAAAAACACTTAGTTAATAGAAAAATTAATGATATAGTTTTTTTCGAAAATCATCTTTATTCATAAAAAAAAATAAAAATTAAATTAATTCATTTAAAGGTCCAATCACCTATGGATGCCTGGTTTGGTGGGAATCCCTAGGTAGGAAGACTAATTTGAAACTAATACAGCGACTGCAGAGATCTGCCTGTATTATCATTACTGGTGCCTTGCGCACTACACCTACGTGGGCACTGGAGATAATTTTGGGCCTCTTTCCACTTGACCCCTTCTGTAGGGGAGTGGCTGAAAAAATAAGTAAACGTCTCTGGGCGACTGGACAGTGGCATGACTCGGATATCGGCCACGCAAGGATCCTGAGGGAAGTTGGAGTTGTCGGGAGCAGTGACTATATGACACCGCGGTACGACTTCACGAGGAGATTTAGGACATCGGTTCCTGACAACGGGGCCTGGAAGGGTGGTGTGACCCACCTGTTAAGAGACTCCGTACAAATCTACACCGACGGTTCTAAGCTGAACGGAGCTGTTGACAGTTGAATTTTTTCGGAATCGATTGGAATAGCCCAGTCTTTAAGACTGCCGGACCACTGCAGTGTCTTCCAGGCGGAGGTGGTGGCAATACAGGCTGCGGCGAGTATTATTGGGGACGGAAGGGTCTCCAAGCGGAACGTCACCATACTTTCTGATAGTCAGGCGGCTATCAAGGCTCTGAGTTCTAACGTGATGAACTCGAAGACGGTGTATGGCTGTCGCAGATATCTCGACGAGATAGCGGAACGATATGTTATCTATATCGTATGGGTACCGGGGCACAGTGACATTCCTGGTAACTGCAAAGCTGATGAACTTGCCAGGCGGGGCACGACCATCGAACTCTCCGATGAGTTCTCGAATCTGGGCATACCTATGAGGACCTGCAAGCTCATAATTGATAACGCGATCGTCGATCCCGTCAACGACAGGTGGGCGGCCTCGGACACGGGTAGAACGGCTCGTAAAATCTGGCCAAGGCTAGATGAGGGGCGCACAATGAGTCTACTTAAACTCCAAAGAAGCGCGCTAAGTGTAGTTGTCGGTGTCATTACGGGGCATTGCATTATGGGTACGCATGCGAGGCGCATTAGTCTTGGACACCTTGCTAACGAATTCTGCAGAAGCTGCAGAGATGAGGAAGAGGAGGAAACTGTCTCTCACCTGCTGGGTACATGCCCGGCTCTTTGCCAAAGGAGAAGGAAGTACTTGGGTACTTACTACATGGATGATCTGGAGGAACTGTCAAGGATTGACATTGGCAGCCTAAATCGCTTCACCGGGAGCTCCGAGTGGTTCCGGGACTGGGGGATAACGGATAACTGTGGTAACACAATGGGCCCAATGCGGCCTCAGTGAGTCCATCCAAGGACTTTTTATTGGATGGGCAGCCACCTCTACCTACCTACCTAAGGTCCAATCACACCTTCGGACGAAAGAGCGCACCAAACAGTGACTTTTTCTGGATGTAATGGCATCTCTTCAATTACTTGAGGATTCTCAGAACCCCAAATACGACAATTTTGTTTATTAACATACCCACCGAGTGTGAAATGTGCTTCATCGCTGAAGAAAATTTTGTTCGATACGTGGCTGTGGCAGAATCACCATTTTTGTAGTAGGTTTTGATAATTTTTATGCGTTGTGTGATAGTTAAATGATCCATTTTCGTCAATGTCAGACTTTCAACTGAAAGGAAAAAATTGGTTTCACAACTTAGTTTCACAGATGTCGAATTCCAGTCCCATACTTTTGAAACCACGAAATGGATAGCCCTTTATATTATTGCTGATCGCTCCAAAAATGTGTAATGTGTCTATTATGTATTGCAACCCATTATTAATTTATATTTTGTGTGGCAACTGAGATCAATTGTGTAGAAATTGATGATATTTTGGTAGAATAGTATGGAATAATGAATAATAGATACAATGAATAATTTTGAAAAAATATATTAAATAAATATTGGGGTAAGTGCATACATAGAATAGGTACGACCTGGAGATACAGTGATGTGAATTTAGCGAGCCTAATTAGAGGGGGAGGGAGGGACCAATTATGTATAATGTATGTAATTAGAGGGGGAAAGTGTTTTTCTCCCTTGAAGTGTCAATGTTAGTTAATGGCGAAAAGTTCTTCCATGAGTTATAGGTCTCATCTTTATCCGAGGAAGATGAGTACGTTTTGGAGATATGAATGATAAAATCTACACAACTACAAATTCATGGTTGCCAAATTTGGTCACTGAGTTGTCAGCTGTCAGTGGTCTTTGTCATATTTTCACTGCACCGTGTTATCATTAGCTAATTTCATCTAAAAACCGAAAGGTAAACAATAGTTGATCTCCGCAATGGCTTAAATGACTGAATGATAAATAGCGAAACCGTTGAATATTTTCACTTGGGTTTATAAATACATATCTTAATCATAATAATGCTTATGGCATATTTGAAAACAAGAAACGCTGCTCTAAGAAGTTTCTTGATCCTTATTTAACAATTGTTATTTACATATCTTGTACGAACTATTCTGGAGTATGGTTCTATTATAGGGGACCCTTTTTATGCAATTCATATAAATAATATTGAATGAAATAAACAAAAATATTTCAGAAAAGGCTTTCCCCAAATAAAATAAATCCATAAAGTTTTTATTTCAAATTTGTGCGAATTGAATGAATCACAGCATAATGTTCTATTTATAAAGCTAATACATGTAGGCATTAAATATTTTTGTTTTTTTTTTTATGTAAAGAATTGTTCTTTTATCATTTTTAAAATAAACTTTAACCTAACTGATGTATGTACATATATTAGTATATTGTATATGTACATAGATACATATGTTTACATAACCAATATGAATTTATTTGTTTGTCAAAAAAATCGATAATGATCTATTGATCATGTGGGCAATCGTGAACGGAATTGTGACGAATTTAAACTAGCGGATGTTTGTCCGTTATATCTGTCATCTTATAAAGTACCTGTCAACATACATACACACATATGTACATACAATGTGTACATTTACATGTACATATGTAGACCAGGGATTACCATTTCATAGCACAATTGTGCAGAGCGAATTCACACACATTGCTTATGCTCTTTTATTTAGTCGTCGATCAGACTGCGACAAGCACACATGTCAGCGGATGCTATGTTATTTTTTTTAGGTTTACACTCAAAAAATATTTTATGATAAAAAATCCTTGTTTTTAAAATTCAAAGTTTCTTAAAACACATTTTGATTGTTTTAATAGTCAAGTTAATAATTTAGGCTATATGGAAAGAGAACAACTTTTTTATAGACATAAAGCAATATTTTGGAAAAATTAAAAGGTTGGTTATTAGCAGGAGAGGAAATTTATGAGCCAAAGTTAGTATCCAGCAAATATCTAAAAAACATTACCTAATTATTAAGTCAAAGATGTATAACTTTGTGTATGTTGATGAAATAAAAATCAAAATAGGGTATATTACTAACATTTATCTATGACTGTAAGCTCTCAACTTATTTTCTCTCTCTTACTCACTAATACACAACAAAAAAAATTGTTGGTAACCCCTGATGTAGACAAAAACATTAATTTAAACGCATTCATGTGAAAAAATAAAAAAGCTATATTTGTGTTTAAATATTTAAATAGATTTTTGTCGGCTTAAAAGTATAAATAATTGTTAACAATTAGTTAAATATAAATGAGGTGTGAAATTGTGATTTAATATTAAAATTAAAAACCCACACTTTCACAAACATTCAATGATATGTACAAACAAAAGTACATATATATAAAAAAAACTAAACAATTACAAATTATAAAGAACAGTATTTGACAGGAAATGAGATGGTGACGCGTAGTTATGTATATAATATTGTACAAATTCAAAAATTCATTTTAAAAAAATTTCCTAATTTAAACCTCGTCTGTTTCATAGGCCAACAATATATAAAAAAAAAATTAGGTAATATTTCTAATAACACTATGCGACAAAATAAAATACACCCGGCTAATGACATAGTGTAGGTTGTGAGTTTTGTTGAGTAGATCTCAAAAATATTTTTTTTATATTTCTCGAACCCTCCAAACTGTTTTAATTTGACAAAAACTGCTTTTTTGACTTTACGCACAAAATTTTGGATTACTCAAACATTTCTGACCCGATTTCCAAAATTTAATAATAACTACGGTAATCTTTGTCGAATTTGATCAAATGATGACTCAATCTCTTCACGAGAGAACAGACTTTAAGAATATTATCACTTCTCCTATATTTTTTTATTAAAGTTTGCTACTATGAATGGACAAACTTGAAAAAATATAAAAAAATTTGAATTTTCCAAGTTTGCCTTATCAAAACTCATAGCATATTAAGTCGAATAATAGACATATGTACACCGTTTTAAAGATCCATCTCTCGCCTGTCTAACAAGATTTAAATTTTAGAAATCGGGTCGGAAATGTTTGAATAATCCAGAAATTTGTAAAGTCAAAAAAAAAACAGTTTTTGTCAAATAAAACAAGTTTGGAGGGTTCGAGAAATATAAAAAAGGTATTTTTGAGTTCTACTCAACTAACTGAACAACGTAGACTATGTAGTTACTCGGGTGTATTTTCAGTGTCGAACCGTGTAATTAATAACATTTTATTATTATTATATTATATTTTTTCTCACAATTAAAATTATTTTACTAAGCTTTTCGTATCAGCATTTTGACATAATATTTTTAATTTTTTAACCATATTTTTGACCACAATTAAATTCACATATCCATATAAATATATACATATATATTTTCTTAAATAATTAAATGCATTTCTATTATTATCAGTTATACATATTTATATTATATTATATTATTATATATTTGCAATTAACTAAATCTTTTATCGCAATTAAATACATTTTACTATGTTTTTCTGATAAGTCGCCGTAGTCTAGTAGGTAGTGTGTTGGCTTATTAGACTGAAGGCCCGAGTTCGAATCCCAGGTCAGACATCAAAACGAAAGTATGAAAATATTTCTTCGGCGACTTCCTCTCAGCAGATTTCTGGCAAAAACTCTGAGAGTAAATAAAATTGCCATGAAAAGCTTCCCAGAAAACTGTCGTTCGGAGTCGACTTTAAACTGTAGGTCCTGCCACTCATGTATAAAATTAACGCACACAACATAAGTGGTGTAAGAAGCTAAGTCGTAATCCTGACTGAAGGGTTGTAATGACCAATTATGTATATATGTTTTTCTGATCACATTAACATATTCACACTGGACTAGATGACTGGGGGACTCATATCTCTCTATCTCTTTTTTATTATTAAACAATGACGTCACAACTATTAATAAAAGTGGGCGGAGCGTTCAAGCGACAAATATATGTAACACTTCTACTCACAACTTAATTCCTTGTCAAAGCACGCACATATACACATCTCACACGTCACTGGGCTTAGGTTGGTTACTGTGGGGGTCTGCAGATATTTAGGCTCGCTGTGAATATTGGAGAGACAGTCCTCGACCAAAAGCGGCAAGAGCATAACTTAATAAGTTTTTATTGTCTCTGCAAAGGGACGAGTCGAAGTCGCCCATAAATAAGTACCAAACGAAAATCCTAACAGTGTCTGTCTCATATAGAGCGGCTTTTAGGCAGCGTCTCCTTCCAGGATCGGAACGGTTGAATTAACGCCTGTCAGTAGGCATAAAACGATATGGGTAGGATCCCAGAACAATACAACATGGATATAAATTTAAATAGCAATAATAAAGTTACGGTGCATCATCATGCAAGCAGACCAGTACCAGCTAAATTTGGGGGTAGAAAAGATGGTAGAGAAGGTATAAAACTTCAAATTGGTAGTAGGAGATGTTTACTATTCGATGCAGCATGCAAACCGGCAAGGAAATTAGAATGAAGTTAGTACAGTAATCCTTCGATTTCCTTCGTCAAATTTTTTGTTCCCTCTAACTTCAATTTGCGTCCTCATTCGATTTACGTCGCTTTTTTTTGGAACCAACTACGACGTAAATCGAGGGATTACTGTACAGATAAATTTAAATCACTGTGAAGATGCGCAGAACTCTTGAAGCAAACTGAAGGTCTGTGAACGTGGGTCGAGAACGTCACGTAATTTTATTAAACACAGGATCAAAGAATACCTTTGACATAGCTATTGTAAACCCGACTTTAGCTTCAAGAACTAATTGGCGAGTCAGCGACATACATATATATTCACAGTCACCATTTTGTTATAATGAGGGACATCAGCAGTATAGGACCAGTACGAGACATAAAGGTTGGAAAAACGAAAACATTGATGAAATATTTGCGATTGAGTTGGGTTGTCAGTCGCCAATTTGGTATTACAGATCGCCACTGGCAACTCAGTGGCCGAATTTGGCTACTATGAATTTATAGTTGCTGCGTAGATTTTACAATTCATAAACCTGAACGCACTCATCAATATTCCTAGGAAAAACGGTCACCGATAGGGCGATTTCGAATCGTATAAACAACATGCCCGACTAATAGACCCTATATTACAGTTAGTCATTGTCAGAAGGTTTCGAAGTCTGCCGGCTTCATGGGATTCATCCATTTCATCTCAATGTGATCTCTAAGAGCTCCACTTCGTCTTCGTTCGTTTTTAAATTCGAGTAAGTGTTATTTGAAAAACAATAGTTATCTTGCCTTTTTTCATATTTTTTTTTTTTTGATTTATTGTATATTCTTTTTAGGATTCACAATAATTATCCTAATCTTAACCCAAATTAAAAAAAATGTTACTGCCAGTTTAATCTATATAATATATGTAATTCATATACTATATATAATTTATCTGATCAGATCAAATGTTTTAATTCTTTTCAGACGTCAGTGACCTTTAAACAACAATAAAATCCCTGCAAGACTGTTAGAATGAATTCTATGCTTCGTTACGTAGCTGGTACTCTTTGAATGTTATTATTCCTCACACACCATGGGACATCCGTTATTACTCTAAGTAACCTATATTGTCTTCGCTGAGGATTTTCAACATTTGATGGTGAAGCTATACATAGTCGGATGCCGTATAACCAAATAGGTTTTAGTACTACCAAAGAATATGGATATAAAGAATGCGCATTATGTAGAAGTAAAATTTCTTATGGTGGGTTGTAATATCACGACCCGCTCTCACCAAAATTTTTTTTAACATTACGACCCGCACAATTGTGCAGAGAAAACTCACACGCATTCTTGTGTTCTTTGATTTAGTTGTCGATCAGACTGCGACAAGAACAGATGTGTTATCATTTTATTTCAGAATAACACTCAAAATATATTTCATGTTAAAAATGTTCTATGTCATTAGCTGGCCGTATTTCATTTTTTTTTTTATTTTGTCGCATAGTAGAGTTTTTTTAAATGATATGGAACGCTCACTTTTTTCTTTGTTTATATAACAAACTAGGTATTATTTTTAAGCCAAAGATGGTTAGCTTTATGTTCTTTTAATAAAAAAAATGGATTTTTTATTTTATCTTTATTTATCTAAAATTATTAAGCCAAAGATAGATAGCTTTACATATGTATGTTGATGAAATGAAAATCAAAATATCGTATATTATTGACACTTTTCTATGGCTGTAAATAAATAAATTCTCTCAACTTATTTTCTCTCTCTTACTCACTAATCACAACCAGTGTTGCCGTTTAGCTATTTTTAACCAAAATTTCCGGATTTAGTTATTTATTTTCCTTATAAAAAGAACTTTTGTTTTGTTTGTAGAAATGAATTAATTAGTAGGACTAAAATTTTATTTTGTTATTTTTTGTTTCTTTTCTTACTATGTTGTATTAATTATAATTTATATTTGAAAAAAAAATTAAATAAAAAAACTGTGAATTTAATTTTGGTTATATTTTTTCTTATTTGGTAATTTTATTCACAAATGTTGGTTACAATATTTTTTTTCGTGACAACACTGACCAGAACAACAAAAACGCATGATGAGAACAACGCATTATTACACTCTTGATTTCTGTTTCCTTCCCTTCTATCTTTCCCCCCGCGTCATGAAATATTTTTGAAAAATATTCCAAAATATGTTAAAATGCACATTCTTTATACTTTATTTTCTTTGGTACTACATACATACAGTGACGTAGTTACCTAGGGGCTAGGCGGGGCAGTGCCCCGGGGCCCTCAAGCTCAGGGGGCCTCGAATCCTTACCAGAAATCTCGATCGAACTGAACTTTTGGAAATTTCTCCCATTTTATAATAATGGGGTAACTGCAGTGTTGGTTGAGAAGCCTACTGAAGAAGATTCGACAATTATTGCAGTTAGAGATACCTCCGCCGCCGATCATGTGAACGTGGATGATGTTTGCATGACACACATAAGAGCGGAGGGTTTGGAGGAACCACAGACCTCTACATTTTTCGACAAATCTTCTTATGACTTGGGAAACTTCACGAACAAAATATTAAGTGATAACGAAAAACGTGAAATTCTTGATATGGGGCCTTTACAGCCTTCAGGACCTTTTCCAACAGACGTCAACCAGTACAATAGGTGTTTTTCAAAATCGTACTATGTTTCGTGCTCTAAATATGGGCCAGTTAATCGTTTTTGATTATTTTATTCCAAAATACTAGACGCTGCCCCTCTGCTGGTCATTTACTTCACAAAAGAATAAAGTTTAGTGTAGCGGAATTCGAGATTGGAAGCATTTATCTGAAAGAATTAAACAACACAGTTGTTCCATTCGGAAGCATGTGCTGTATATGAATTTGAAAAAAACGATATTATACTATCGACAAGGAACTTCAAAATGAAATTCGCAAAGAAACATAATTTTGGAAAATGGTTCTTCAAACGTTATTCGATATCTGAGTGCAACAATTCATAGCGAAATAATTGAGATCTTGGGGACCAAACTCGAAACCCATCTACTAGAACAAATTAGAGCGTCACCGTTTTTTGCCATCATAATGGATACGACACAGGACATATCGAAGGTAGATCAGCTAAGCATTGTTGTGAGGTATGCAATAATAACCAAATCGGAAAATGGACAGCCAATTGATATAGAAGTAAAAGAAGTTTTTCTAGGCCTTTATGCAGCCATCAAACATGGCGCAGTAGATTTAGTCAACCAAGTGACAACATTATTTATTGACAAAAATATTTAAACGAAGTCATTGATACTTTTGCGAAAACTAAAGCTAGGAAAAAATAATACTGCGTCGAATTTGTGAATTTGTGACCATCTGGCCACAAAATTTGTAATGAGTCGTTACAAAATGCAGCAATTGAAGCTCAATTTACATTTTGAAGTAGCCAATGTTCAGCAAATAGGATTTTTTATCAGTAGATTCATCCATGACTCCAAAAATAAAATTAGCTACTAGTCTTTGTTCGCTATCCATGGTTTCATCTACAGAAATCCATATATATTTACCTTCTGCTATTTCACGCATTTTTTCTAACGTTTCTTTGTACAGTTGTGGAACATACTTATTTCGAAGTGAGCTTTCACTTGGAAGTGTTAGGTTGGCATATTTAAGAAAGATATTTTTAAAGCTGGGATGGCTTACTTTTTTTTATTGGAATATTGGTTTCCAACAAAAACTTACAAAGATCTTCGTTAAATGTACTAACACAATTTGTTACAGGAAACTCCGTAATAAGTTTTTGTTGACCGTGTTCTTGCCGAGATGCAGCTTGTTTGTGTTTGTTTGTATTAATATGCTGCTCTATGTTGAATTTTTTTTGGCTATTAATTTTACATACACAAACGTTACAAAAAAGCCAGCCCTTTTCAAATTTAAAAACGCCAGGATAGGAATTAATATGTTTAAGTAATAAAAATTTTTTGCACTTTCTTTTGGCATTTTTTTTTTCTAAAGCCTTACAACTCAACTGAGGTTTTTTTAAGAAGGGGAATCCACAAATTCAAAAATTCATTTAATATGGCATTTGACAGTCAAACACATATGATAATAAAAGCATTAACTATTATATTACAGAGTTGTGCAAAATTGGAACAAAAAGTACTAAATAAATGTATAAACAATGCTGTTTATATGAAAAAAAAAATTTATTGTTTCTTAAAAATGGAAAATAAGCCAAATGGCATCACAATCGCAAAAATAGCAGAAAAAAGCAAATATCGGTTAAAATAGCAAAAAAATTTAAAAAATGCGAAAAAAGCAAATTTGTCTTCTCTGGGAATAACAGTTATTTTTTTGTACTCGCTTGAGTACACCGACTTTATAGCGCTATATACAGAAAGTTACTGACTTTTTAAAAAAATTGTTTTTCATAACATTAATATAGAATGTAAAGAATTAATAAATAGTAAAAGAAAGTAAAAAAAATATAACGGTATGTTATCAATCTCTTTTATCTGTAAGTGTTTTTATATTTTGTCATTTTTTGCACTTCTCATCACATGTTGACGTATGTATATCTTATGTATTTTAAACTAAATGCAGTCGAATTATACTGATGTAAATAAGTTTTATTTTCGGTATAAAACAAAACATATACATATATGCAATAGTTTTGTTACATTTAAAAAATTTACCATATTTTTTTATTCCGTAGAACATTTTAGTATTATGTTTTTAATGTTTTAGCATATTTTTAAATTAATTTTCTGGTAACACTGAATCGCTCCCATTTATACCGAAATTTTTTAGAACCAATCGAACCAATTGAATTTAATAAAACGTTTTATTTTATTGTAAAAGTACGATTAATTTTCTGTCTGTAACAAATGCTTTATTAGAGTGTACATCAGTATGTGTTAGACTAACCATTATGTTAAGATGTCAAGCATTAAGATGATTTGACAGCAATTAGAAAAACCTGGGATGATTACTTGATGAATACATTTTAAACGAGTACTCAACTGTTTTTTTTTTCTTGACGTCTGTTTATGTTTCATACCACAATTTTCAAATACACTAGAGCCCCGACTTGCGTCGATCCGATAAGCGTCGTTTCGATTTGCGTCGCTTTTTAAAAATTGACAAAACTCAGCTTGCGTTGTTGCAATTTCAACTTTCGTCGATTAAATTTAGCCGAATTTGAAGGAATGGAAGAGGGTGACATTAATGAACTTTTACTGTCTCACGATGAGGAGCTTGATAATAAAAATTTATTATCCATTAATATTCAGCATGCTTTAGAAGATAATGTTATGATAATTGATAATACATTAGAGGAAAAAAAAATAACAATCTCCAATATTTCGAAAGCTATGCAATTAATTTCCCATGCATTGGATATATTTTCTTAAAACGATCCTGACGAAAATCGTAGCGAGGGCGTGGCAACATCTGCTGACCAAGCCATTAGTTGTTACAAGGAAACATATCAGCAAAAAAATCTCTAAAAATTCAACAAAACTTTTTGTTAACAAACCTGTAAGACCACGTAATCAAATGGAGTGTTGTTGATTTGAATTTATTATCTGAAGAAAGCGCCACATAAACTAAAGAAAGCACAATTTCTTCTTTAAAAATTTTTTTTTTTATAAATGAATTTTATTGATTTTTGTTAATTTATATTTTTGCTATTTCTTTATATTAATTAGAGAAAACTTTACTGAACTTAATAAAATAATGAAAAATGTTTTCATAATTCTGTTTTCTCTGAAATATTAAGTTTTACTGCTTCATTTTGATGAATTTCAATGCATTTGTATAGAAAAATTTGATTCGATTTGTGTCGTTTCGATTTGCGTCGCAATTCTCCGGTCCCCATTAACGACGCAAGTCGGGGCTCTAGTGTATTCTTAATACATTGGAAACAGAATGATTTATTATTTGCTTTTAAGAGTTGCCATTTTCTGTGTTATCGTAGGTAGGTATAAAATTTGGAACGAAAATTTAACGTAATTCTCTGTGAAAGTTGTTGTAACTCAACGTCAACAGTGCTAGGCTTGGCAATACTATTTTTTTCCAGTTTAATATCTCTCATTTGCTCTTTCTTCGAAATTAATTAAATACATATCTTTGAGGTAACATTTTACATTTTTGTTTTTCAGATAACCATGAGTTTTGTTTACGCCCATTTCGATATCAGAAAATTCCAAAATAGAAAAGAGAGCAAATGAAAAAAGTACAAGTATTCATTGATTGTTACAAAAATTCTTATCATTCTCGTTCGTTCGTTGTTGTTCGGATACGTTTCTGGATACAAATATTTACGAAATAAGTAATGAAAAACGAAAAGGGCGTTCTGTCGTATACACAGATACAAAGTTGAATGTTATTCATCGCTTAAATTTAATTTGTAATTTTGTACTGGAAATACACCAATAAGAACAACAATAACAACAACGAGCCCAATCGTCGTTGTATCGAATTAGTGCGTTAACTTTACACATCGCGAACAACAGAAAGAAATCATTGAACAAAAAATAACGCAAAACAAAAACAAAACGATGAAACGAAACAGAACAGAACGAAGAGTGCGCGCGAGACGTATCATCCCTGAAGAACAAATTTCTGTTTTGTTGCCACACACAATCAATTTGTATAATAAAACTGTTCTCATACATAAACTCTTACACTTTTTGTACTCTTTATCATCTTCTTTCTCTTCATATTGTTTATATCTACAGTCAAAGCTGCGAATAGTAAACAATGACCAAAACTTGGTTGGTCAACGATAACATAAACGGGTGCTTTAAGAATATTAGAATTGTTGCAAAATTCATTATGTAATTTAGCGTACTACAGCTGAGCTAAAATACATACATACATATGTACATATGTATAGTTTGAGCGTAAAAACCAGTTTTAAATTTGAAGCAAACGAAAACCAAATTTTTTTTTTACCTAAATACCTACACATTTTAACAACGTCTCGAGTCGACAATTGCTTTGTCAGTTGTCGTTATTGAAGATAGACAGATCATGAAAGTACCATCAGCCGTGTGAGACAGATTTTCACATTTTTATAAAATCTTTTCATTGAATAGTTTTTAATGTTTGGATAAAAAACCCTCAACTGTTCTTTTCATCTTTTCATCAACTTTTCCCACACCATACATAATTACATACATATTTACGAAATTTTCATTTTTAAAAATGTGGAAATGAAAGAAAAAAAATATTTAAAAATTATTTAATAACACGATGCGACAGTGAAAATACACCCGACTAACTACATAGAAGTCGCCGTAGTCTAGTAGGTAGTATGTTGGCTTATTAAACGTAAAGCCAGGATTCGAGCCCCACGCCAGACATCAAAACAAAAATACAAAAAGTATTTCTTCGGCGATTTCCTCTCAGCAGATTTTTGGCAAAAACTCTGAGAGTAAATAAATTGCCATGAAAAGTTTTTCAAAAAATTTGTCGTTCGGAGTCGACTTTAAACTGTAGGTCCCGCCATTCATGTATAAAGTTAACGCACACAACATAAGTTGTTCGAGAAACTAGGTCAATAATCCTGACTGAAGGGTTGTAATGACCAATTATGTATGTATGTAACTACATAGTCCACGTTGTTCAGTTAGTTGAATAGAATTCAAAAATACCTTATTTATATTTCTCGAACCCTCCAAACTTGTTTTATTTGATAAAAACTGTTTTATTTGACTTTACTCACAAATTTCTGGATTACTCAAACATTTCTGACCCGATTTCCCGATTTAAATCTTGTTGGAAAGGGGAGAGATGGACCCTTAAAAAGGTATACATATATCTGTTATTCGACTTAATATGCTATGAGATTTGATGAGGTAAACTAGGAAAATTCAAATTTCATATTTTTTCAAGTTTGTCCATTCATTGTAGCAAACTTTAATAGTAAAATATAGAATAAGTGATAATATTCTTAAAGTTCTCTTGTGCAGAGATTGAGTCATCATTTGATAAAATTGTATAAAAATTACCGTAGTTATTATATAAATAGTATAACAGTCGTGTTATATTTTTTATATATGTCATCTCATCAAATGAACTTTTAGTTCAAAAATTTTTAGAATTTTTGATGGATCTTGATTGTTTATCGCCAAATGTGTCAATTACACGTTTGCACGACAACCAGAAGTCGGCTAATATTTGTGTTTTTTGCAAATATTATTATTTCTCTTTGCGCAAACATTGACCAACTTCTGGTGGTCGCTCAAACGTGAAATTGACACATTTTGTGATAAACAATCAAGATAAACTATCCCATTTACTTGAAGTACCCATAAAGAAATGGTTTTTCTCTCAATAAAATCCGAATGGATTTTGGAAACGTGAATCTAACGTAGATTTCTAATTGGAAGCTTAAGAAAATCACAATTGGTAAGCAGGAAAACCAGTTGAAGCGCACTAATGTTCGACATCAGTTAATAATACAATACAACATTTATATTGTATGTATCTTCCAACAGAGACTTTGACAGTATCTTATTAAAGATACATCTGACAAATCAGTTAACAATGACGACCATAACTTCTATACATATTTGGATGAATGGATACATGAACAAAGAAAATTGTCGATTCTGAGACGATACCAATCCACATGAGATACAAGAGTGTCATCGTTTCGTGTGGATTTTGATTGGCGGTTCCCACTATTTTGAGAATGTCGTTAGGTAGGCCTCTACAGTCAAAGCAAACCCGAATTAGATGATCTGAATACCAACGTTATGTGGTTTCAACGAGACAACGTTACGAATCACGCAGCTAATGCTATATTGAATATACTGTGCGAGCGATTTAAGGCACGTCATCTTACGTGGAAGTGATGTGAACAGGCCACAGATATTATGCGATTTGATCTCGTTGTTTTACTTAAATTTTTAATTAAGGGCATATTTATAATATAAAATTTTATTACAAATTGCATACATACAAAAAACAAATTCAATTAAAATAACATAACAAATTCACTTTATTTACAACACACTAATTGAAACTGAACTCTAAAATTAGAAAAACAAGGTGAAAATTAAACTCTATTATTTTCAGTTAAAAAGGGAATCCCTAAGTTTTGATGGCGTGGCGCAAGTGCCTTCTTTTAGAAAAAAAAGACAATTTCAAAAAAAAAAAAAAAAAATTAAATACGCTAACCCAAAACAGCACAACTTCGAAAATCTAACAACGCACAGTGAAAATTAATACCAATTCAGCAGCGATGCAACTTCAAAAAGTTGCTCTCATCGCGATGAGATCAAAGACTATAAATATATGAAGATGTTGCACTGCCATACATTGTACTGCCAGTGCCAAATTTGTCGATGGCAGTACGGCTACTGCCACTTATTGTACTCAGAGAACTTATTATACTCAGAGAACGTAATGTTCTCTTCTCTAAGCAATTTATTCTCATATGCGTGTATACGTGTGTGCTTGTACATTGCCAAATAAAATAATAAACAAACTGAAAGATATCTTGTTTTCACAAAATGTATGTGCAAATAGCCTGTGGAAAAAAATATTACCGTTTGTTTTGTTGTAGGGTAAGAATATGTGTTTCATTGTTGTAGAAATGAAACTATATCGATTCGCACCGAAATAAAAAATCCACATTTTGTGTTGACATTTGAAACTGAAAAATTGTTTTATAAAAAGTGTGAATTTAAAAATTGTAGTGCATGCTCAAACAAAACGTTTAATAAATATAATATATAATTAAAATCATAAATCATATTTTTAGAAGATATTGATAAGACTGGAAATATATCAGAAAGTACCCATACCCCTGATATAGATGTCGCAGATATATACCTACGATGATAATAAAGAATATTTTAATGAAGGCACCGATTGTTTTACGTCCAACAATGTGCCAATTGAATTAACATCAAGTCAATATTTTGTTGGTTACATAGCTCAACGAATATCTTGCGTTAAATGTCGTGTGGATATAATCAAACCAGCGCAAATTTTGTCATATCCTTCAGAAATGTTCGTTCATGCAAAAAATTATATAAAAGATTCCGACTTTGGAAGTTTGTGCGCTCCATCTGATTTATTTTTTGAAGTTTGCAAAATTCATATGTCTTCGAAAAATTTTTTTTAGAAAATAAATCTATAAAAAACATAAAAACATTTGTAGTTGACCAATGCGTAAGTTGCACAAAAAATACAATTTATTCCTTTTGGTTCGATGAAAATAACGAATGTTATCAACACAGAATGGAGATGCTTAATTTACTAATTGTTGTTTTACTACGGAAGCATTCCACATGGGAAACATACAAATTCAAATTATCCAATATGGAAAAAGTTAAAATTTTGAACCATTAAAATGATAAATAAATTTAATAAATACTAAACAAAAAAAGCATTCGTTTTATTACAACTTCATTCTATACAAAAATAGCCACATATGGTAAATACATACATACATAATTGAATAGTCTAAAAAATAACATTATAATTCGGTGCGAATCGATATAATTTCATTTCTACAACAATAAAACACATATTCTTACCCTACAATAAAACAAACGGTAATATTTATTTTCCACAGGCTATTTGCACATACATTTTGTGAAAAAAATTTTTTCAGTTTGTTTATTATTTTATTTGACAATTTTTTTTTTTTTTTTTTTTTTTTGCCTTGAGCCGGAGGTGGTAATCTTCGAAAGATACTTCTGTTCCGACAAAAGCATGCACGATTCACCATCACTGGTGCCTACGTACTAAACCCACCCCCTACACACTTCAACCACTCTCCCCCCGCGGGACTGCCGTAAGGTATTACTTCGCGGAGGGCTGGTTAGCTCGAAAGCTTTATCACGTTATCTCAAATTTCGCCTTCGTTCCTCCAATCTTCGGAGTACCATCATTACTTCGGCCATTTTCTGGCTGTATTGGCTCCATAGCGTCCTAGAATTCAACAGCTCCTCCATGAGCCGGTTTGGTCCTAATCTATTTTCTCCGGGCCATCTAAATCTGGGGCAGCATGTTAGAATATGCCCCGCATCTTCCTCTTCATTTACACAGTTTGGGCATATAGGGGAAGTATCATGTCCAAATCTGTGCAGGTACTTCCTAAAACATCCATGACCAGTTAGAAACTGGGTCACATAGTAATTCAGCTCGCAATGCTTGTTCTCCATCCAAAGGGTTATAGAAGGGACAAGGTGAAATGTCCATCTTCCCTTTAAGCTGCTCTCCCATCGTGACTGCCATTTGTGCATGGAAGTCCTTCTTTCCTCCGCTTTTATATCCGCTGTCCGTCCTGGATACTCGAGACGACGAAAGTATATCCGCCTCATCTCATCCGCCAATATGTCTATTGGTATTGCCTTTGCCAATACCAATACCGCTTCATCAGATACTGTCCTGAAGCCACTTATCCGTCTAATCGCGCTTAGACGATACACCGAGGACAGTATTCTCCTTGTCGTCCCCACGGAGAGTGCCTCCGACCATATGGGGCAAGCATACAGCATTATCGACGTAACTACCGCTGAAATTATCCTCCTCTTGAATGGACCTGGTCCTCCAATATTTGGCATCATCCTCGCCAGTGCTCCCTGCTTTACAGATGCCTTTTCGCCGATGTACTTTACGTGCTCCTTGAAATTCAACCTGTCGTCGATAATCACTCCCAGGTATTTTATCGCCCTCTTTGATTCGATCTCTGTGCCTCCAACGGTGACTTTCATCTTTTCCACGGCTTCCGTTTTATGTGCAGCAAGTGTCAAACCTGCCTCATCCAGCCATGCTCCAACATTTCGAATCGCTGTGTTAGTTTTCTCCTCTATTTCCTTTACCGTCTTAGCTACCGAGACTATGGCAATGTCATCTGCAAAGCCCACAATTGTAGTCCCGTTTGGCAATTGCAGTCGAAGTACTCCATCGTACATAATGTTCCATAGTAGTGGGCCAAGAACAGAGCCCTGCGGGACACCCGCCGTCACTACGTATTCCTGCTCTCCTTCATCCGTTAGGTATATTACCTTCCTGTCCTGAAAGTAATTGTTCAGAATCTCCATTAAGTATGGCGGCGTAGCCATGTTAAAGAGGGCTCTCATAATCCGCCCCCAATTCGCTGAGTTGAACGCGTTTCTAACGTCAAGTGTGACAACTGCGCAGTATTGCTTAGTGCCAAATCTCCATCTTTCGCCCTCTATTGCATCTCTTGCAATGTCGACTACCCTCCTTATCGCGTCAACAGTGGACCGTCCTTTCCTAAATCCGTATTGCAGTTCCGAGAGAGCTCCTCCTGCCTCGGCTCGCGTCAGTAGTCGATTGTATATTATCCTCTCCAGTATTTTTCCCATTGTGTCGAGCAGACAAATGGGCCGATATGACGATGGTTCCCCTGGTGGTTTACCAGGTTTTGGAATGAGAACCAATTTCTGCTTCTTCCATCTACGTGGAAAAACACCCTCGACGAAGCACTTGTGGAACACCTTAGCGAACATATCAGGTCTGAACCGGATAGCCGCCTTAAGTGCCTTATTCGGGATTCCATCTGGCCCCGGTGTTTTCCTATCTCCTATTCCATTGCATGCTGCGAGTACCTCCTCTCCTGTTACCTCGGGTATGGTATGGGTAGCTTCCGGATCCCTACTTATGAAAGTGTAGAGCTGGCTCCGTGGGAATAATGTACTAATAATCCCCCGTAGCAAAACTGGACAGCCTAGTTTAGGCTGTTCCCGAGCACCGATTCTCTTGCAGACGACTCTATAAGCCGTCCCAAAAGGATTGACGTCAGCTTCTTGGCATATCCGCTGAAAGGATAGTTTCTTGCTCCTCTTAATGGCTCTTCTAAGTTGATGCCTTAGATCCTCATGTGAAGCCCGTTCGGCTTCCCATGTCGGTCTTCCTCTCGTGCGCTGGGCCCTTCTTCTCGCCCCAAAGCAAGCCGACCGCAGATTTGGAATCTCGTCATTCCACCAGTAGCAGGGGGAACGTCCCCTACACACAGTCCTCCTAGGCATAGCAGCATCACAGGCAGTGTTGAGCATTTCGCATACGTCGCTCACTAATTCCTCGGCCGTGCTGCCAGTCGTATGAAAAGACGACAACAGCAATCTATACGTCTCCTCATCAAAGCGGGAGTCCTTTCATTTAGGTCCCGTAAACTTCGGCAATCCATATCCTCTCGTGTTGCGCCCAGTAACCGTCATTACGATTGCCTGATGGTCACTATTCGTGAAGTCCTCAGTTAGTTTCCACGCGGTTCGCGAAACAAGGCTATCGCTCACAAACGACAAATCTATTATCGAGCTCGATCCAGCTCTCCTAAATGTGCTTCCTCTTCCATCATTCATCAGCGCCACAGGAAGGGAAGCGAACGTTTCCAAGAGGCAGCGACCCCTGGCGTTAGTATATCTACTACCCCATTCGGTCGCCCAAGCATTAAAGTCTCCTCCAATAATAACGGGGGTATTCAGGCGCACGTGTGACGCCAGCCTCTCCAGCATATGTTGGAACTCATCCATTGACCATCTCGGGGGGGCGTAACAGCTGTAGACGAAAACTCCCTTTATCCTGGCCATAACGAAACCAATGTCCCGCGCATAGGTTTGCTGGAAGGGTAATGAACCACAGATCCATATAGCCGCAGTACTAGATCCGTCCGTGATCCAAGTACTATTCTTCGGTACCCTATAAGGTTCGCTTATGATTGCGACATCAATATTCTCCTCCTTTACCCTCTGGACCAATAGGTCCTGGGCTGCTTCGCAATGGTTCAGATTAATTTGTATTAACCTCATCTCCTAGAACGTGATTTAAGAGCGCTCAAAAATTGTGGACACTTTCCGCTCCCCGCGATATGGTTGGCAGATTTCGGGTCGCCCACTTTGCAGAACATGTAAAGAGGTTCCCTTTCGCAATTTCTCGCAATATGCCCCTCCTGTCCGCACTTACGGCAAGTTCGCGAGCGGTCAACCTTACTCGTGCACTGACGGGCCATATTCTCAAACTGCAAGCACCGGAAGCATTTCGTCGGAATGTTCCTCTCGCGAATCCTGCATATGACCCAGCCGATCCTAATTCTACCTTCCTTCAGGAGAATCGCTGCAGCGTCTGCGTTAAGGCTTACTGTGGCAGTTTGCGTCCCACCATATGCCCTCCTAAGGATAATTACGTCGGGCTTATCCAAAGTCTCGAGGCCTGGAATCTTCCGTATAGCTTCATATACATCCTCCTTCTCCGTGATCTCGTCGATGTCCTTTATCTCAATTGTCCTCATATCCTTTAGAGTGCGGACAGACTCGCTTTCTCCTAAGAGCTCTCCAATGGCTCCCCTGAAGTTCTCCGTGTGCTCCCCGCTCCTGCGGAGTTGGAGTAGTAGACCACCCTTGACGGTTCTCCGAATTTTGGTCACATTTTCTCCCAATTCACAAAGCTTGGGATCCGTTTTAACTCTCCTCAGTATGTCGGCATACGACGTGTTATCCTTCGTCGCTATCACGATCGCATCCGGCTTCGTTTTCTTCTCCTGTGGTTTCTTGTTTCTCCTTTTTCTTTTCGTGACTTTCTGCCACCCTGGTTCCTCAATTACTCTATTAGTATCCTGTCGGCTCAAGGTCACATCTGTAGTTTCCTTCGCTGGAGCCCTTGGTGCAGGATTCGGAGTTCTCCTTTTTGCCGCAGGAATTTCATAAGTTGCCTCATGTTTCCTCTTCGCCTCCTGGTTCCTCAACAAAGGCGATGTTTGTGTAGCGGAACTGCTGCGTTTAGTCTCCTTGGTAGTTTGCGTACAGGTCATATAAGGTTTTGATAGAGTCAATCGTATCCCTCATCGGCTGATGGATTGACCTCCTTTTACCATCCTCTAACATTTCAATCAGACTTCTGATTTGGTCGCCGAGTTGACCAAAAACACCGCTGGCCGCTGACATCGTGTCGCCTTGCGATGGTTCTGATCCCAGCACCACTAATTCCGAATCTTTCCCGTTAACTGGGGATCTCGGAGTTCTCGTGCTCTGTCCAAACGGGTTTATTTCCCGATTTCGCACCGAAGACCTCGTTATTTTCGAGCTCTGCCCAATTTATATCAGAGAATAAAATTTTCGAGGTCTAATAGAGGAAAGAAATGTATAAAATATTCGAAAGCTGCCTCTGAGCAACACTTTTTCATTAACTCTATTCGCCTTTGGAGCCAACTACCCTCACAATTACAATTAATATCCAATGCAAGCCATTTTAAAACTGCCTTATTTAAGCATTTTTCATAGTTATGTTTTTCTTTTTTGTTATTTCATGTTATATTTGTCTAAAATGTAACTTTTTTAAAAAACAAAATTTTGTGTAATATAGTTTAACTTTTGTTTTTTTTAAATTATTATTAAATTATTATTAAAAATTATTAATATGTTTTTATTATTATTATTATGTTTTTGAAATTAACTTCATTACCTTTATATTTCAAATTTTGTATTAATTTTAAGATCTATATGACAATTCCATGACCAATACTTTAAAAAAAAGATATGTTCTTGTTGTATTGGATTAGTATAAATAAATAAATAAATAAAATAAATAAATAAAAGCGTTTAGCTCCAAAGTATTCATTTCACATGAATTCGTCGATTTATTTGTTGTTTTATTTTTGCTCATCATTTCATTTGGGCCCCAACTCTCGGCCGCTATCCTGATCCATCGTTGTAGTCGTCACGAAAGACCCCGTGGTTATCTATGCATAAGCAGGGAGGCCACGCGAGGGTTGACATATAACCTCATGGGAATACGTGTTCAGAGCCAGGTCGACGTAAGCCAGGGATTCACATCTGGTCCTACAACACCAACTTAACGGTGACAAATCAGGAACGTACCGACAGACTTGCCATAGTTTTAACGGGGCGGAGGCAATGGCAGCATTAGCCCAACAGCCATTTCGGCCAGCTTTCACACCGCCTACTAGTGCCGGAATACTGTCATCGTCAGCCTATATCACCAATTCAAATCCATTTTCCGGTATACCATAATTAGAACCTTACCGGGCTCGGTTCTAATGCCCAAACAAGGGCGTCGTAGTTAGCCGCTTCGGTGGAACTGAGGGAACCACGGAGGCGTTACTCTCCTATTTTCCCATCTCTTGAGGGAACCCTCTGTGGGATGATGCCTAGTTAATGGCGGCATCAGTTCGCCATGTCACAGATAACGTCTTCGGTCATTTGTACCTTTTTGTAGTACGCCTCCGTATCTGCCGCTCTTGGTCGGGAACTGCTTATTGGTTATTCGCAGCTAGCCTACCTAGGGTAGGCCGTCCAGTCATCCGCCACCTACTGACCCCCATGGTAGCCTGAAGCTAAGCCCCATGTTTATTTGACATACATGCACACACGTAAACACGCATATGAGAATAAATTGCTTAGAAAAGAGAGCAATACGTTCTCTACGTATAATAAGTTCTCTGAGTACAATAAGTGTACTGAGCCTTTTTTGTTTTCTTTCTCTCAGTTAACATGAGAGTGAGAACGACGATTTAGCTTTCCCTGTTACCTACCCCTCTCATCATAAAGAAGCACAAAATTTTGTCAATTTTAAATACACTGTGTGCAACATCTTTACATATTTATAGTCTTTGGTCAAACAATAAAAACGATCATACATACATAATCGTACATACACATACGATGAGAGCAACACATTGTTACGCTCTTTGTTTGTGTTTATTTTTCTTCTGTCTTCCCACCCTCATCAAGAAATGATTTTTAAAAAAGATTTTGGTGAGAGCGGGTCCTATTGCTACAACCCGCCATAAGAAATTTTACTTCTACATAATGCGCATTCTTTATATCCATATTCTTTAATAAAACTAATTACATATCTGTCAAATCAGACATGAGCTAAGTGTTACCATACACGAAATATGCACTAGTTGAAAAAAAACGTTAGATGGCGGACCCGATATATCAAAACTGGTTACAATAGTTGGGGGAGTCATGGGAACACAGTTATGTAATCTATTCCTGAAAATGGTCCAATTCGAGTTTTTCCTATTGATCGGAAGGATCATTCTGTGTTGAGACTCGACCATGTTAGTATTAAAGGTAATGTATCTATGATCCGAGAAGGAGCATTCCAGATATACGAACCAGTTTCTAAGGTAGTCAGAAAATTCGGAGCTGACCAGGGTGATGCACTTTCCTTCTATTCGAAGTAAGGAAGGTTGGTTCGTTTCGCCGTTTCGCTATAACCAGCTTATTACTAATAATTAAATCAAAGAGACACTCACCACGTTCGTTGGTACCGGAATTGTTCCATATCTTATGGTGGGAGTTGGCATCGGTTCCGATAATGACCGCCATCCTACGCAGTCGCGCATCCGCTACCAGTCGACCAATGGGTTCTTTAAATAAAGGTCTCATTGATTGTTTTATATTTTACGAATATTTTGCTATTCCTTTACACACACAGACAAAATGGTAGAACAGGAACAAAGTAATTTATTGATTTACTCTTTAAGGTGTCTTAGTAACTTACCCGACGTTCAAGCGTGCATATCGCTTATCGAAAGAGTATACTCGCGTCTACGCACATACGATGAAATATCAGAATTTTTTTCGGACATAATTAAGTCTAAACTTAAAGAAAAGGCAAGGCAGGCAAACGAAATAAATTGCTCCTGGATTCACATAACGAACATTTTACGAAATAACTTTCAGGACAAACACTTTAGATTTCTACAATGACGTAAAGATAGGCAACAGAGATTAAATAATGAACTGATAATTATACTAGGGAAAGGTGGAGCAACTAGGCAAAGCTCAATCAATAATACGCACACTGCTTTACATATCATAAGAGGAAGGTCCCCGAATGCATGAAATACATATTATTCTGTAGGAACGGAGAAGAACTAACTATGATATGGACATCTTATTCCTAGTCGGATGTATGTATAAAGGAAATGGAAACTGCCTCAAATGGGGAATAGCGTACAACCAAACGAATGCTTGAATTCCAATTCTCAACAATACTATAAAAAGCGGAAAAAGCATCAGAATCAACCTGGGAACATAACAACCGTTCGACAATCAAAGGAATCAACGACATCAATTTCAACCGACGGTAGAACCAATACATAAAGGCATAAACATACCAGTTGAACATTTTCGGGACGTTGCCTCGGACCAAATTTTTCATCCAAAATGTCTAAAACAAATTGACCCAATTTTAATAAAAGCTTTACAACATCATCGCCTTTAGCTAGTTTAAATTAGATGGCGAATTCTTAATCCCTATAATCTTAACTTAAAAGAAATAAATAATTGTAAAAATCCATATTCTTCTGTGGAAAAGATGACCACAAAGAAATACTACGTCAAGACGTCAAAAATAATTATATTAAAACTACACGAAAATAGAGTAATAGGTGAAGAATATTTGATCGGCAAATTAAACTTTGCATCAAAGATCAAAGTTTCATTTCTACAACAATAAAACACATATTCTTACCCTACAATAAAACAAACGGTAATATCTTTTTCCACAAGCTATTTGCACATACATTTTGTGAAAACAAGACATCTTTCATTTTGTTTATTATTTTATTTGACAATGTACAAGCACACACGTATACACGCATATGAGAATAAATTGCTTAGAGAAGAGAACAATACGTTCTCTGAGTACAATAAGTGGCAGTAGCCGTCAGTGCTGTCAGATGTGGCGATTTCTCGTCAAACGTGGCGATTTTTCATTGCCTTTGGCGACCAAAATTTTCAATTGGCGACGTGGCGATTTTTTGGCGATTTACAGACTAGTTGGCGATTTATTTGGCTATTTTTAACAAATAAATAAATAAAACAAGAAAATCCACAATTATTACTTTTTCAAGTGAAATTCCCAAAAAGGCTGACTTTTTACTTAAGGAAATTTACAACTATTTTAGCTATAGCCCACTTCGTACTTTACAATACAAAATTTTGATTTGGTTAACATTGGAGTTGATTCGAATAATTTTAGAAAACTTGTACAAATATCGGGGACTCGTTGGCTGTCTTATGGGGCCGCCATCAGAAGAGTTTTGGAGCAGTGGGTGGAGTTAAAATACCACTTTTCTTTAATCTCAACTGCTGAAAACAACAAGACTGTTTAACATATTTATAAAGAACTATCTGATATTTATTAACCCAATAGTTAATAAAATGAATCATTTAAATTTAGAACTTCAATCTGATTATATGGATACAGATAGCATGTATGGTGAAATAGTTTTAACAATATTAATTATTTCTTCTAAAATGTTTTAGCCATCATTTTTAAAAAATAATGGAAATTTGGATAACTTAATATGTTCATTAAATTTGGCTATTGATTCGCCGGATTCTTTGCTGCCATTGGAATGGAATAGATTTTGGCACAGAATTTGATATGAAATTAAAAAATATAAAAATGAATGAATATTATGCAGAAATTTTAAAAGAAAATTGTTTTTTGTTCTTAAAAAAAACTATTAAAAGAAATGCTAAAACGGTTACCTGAAAATATAAATATTTTTAAAACAAATAATGAATTTTCAATAAACCCTTTAACACAAGTAAAATTTTCGGTAGTTCAAAATTCATTAACTTTATTTTTAATATCTGCAGGGGAATACGAATTGCAATGGTCAAAATTAGCATATATCAATTGGACTGAGATCTTTAAAGGTGAAATCCCAACTTTTGGCCACAAGTTTACAATTATTGCGATGCGGCTGGAACATTTCACTTTAAAGACTTAGCATTGGCCGTTCTAAATACGTTAATTTTACCAACCAGCAACGCTTGCGTAGAAAGGGTATTTTCTATTATGAATTACACTAAAACTCGCTTACATAATAAAATTCAATATGACCGTTAATATTCATTGATAAGAATAATAAGTTATATGAATGTTAATAAAAATTGTTGCAATTCATTTGAGCCTACAGATAAAATGTTAAAAAAGTTTAATTCTAATACAATATATGTATGATATACCAAGCAGTGAAAATGAATCTGCAGAGAATGAGGTTTATGATATTATAGATTTATGCAATTAATTTTTGTAAAAAATATTTTGACAACTAATAACTAATGCACTAAAAGTACAAATTTAATGTAAAATTATAATATTTTTTATTATAGACTTTTATTAGATTTATATTGACTTTATAATACATGAAATAAATATAAATGATTTTTTAAACTTTTGGCGATTTTTATTTTGGAAAAAATGAAGAATATTTTATTGTGGCGATTTTTGGCGATTTTGCGTATAGCTTTTGGCGATGGAGGTAAAAAAAAATCTGACAACACTGGTAGCCGTACTGCCATCGACAAATTTGGCACTGGCAGTACAATGCAGTGTTGAAAAATTCAGTACTCTAGTACTTTTTTCGGTACTTTTTCACTTCAAAAATACCACAGTACCCCCGCGACGCTTTCGGTACCTTTTTATTATATTACATATTTATGTCTTGCGCTTTTCAACTATTAATGCTATTAGCAACATGTTCAACGCAATGCTAAAGGTAAAATTAGGGTTTAGCCCCGGTTAGCCAAACGTCCACGGAACGTCATTCGTTTTTAGAACACGAAAAGCCATCAAAACGCTTGCCAAATTGTAATGTAATTTCGGTAAGTATTTGCATTGCTCTTCATAAGCTAAAAACGAACGTATGTACGCAATGTAATGTTCCGTCGACGTTTGACTAAACGGGGCTTTTACGTTTTGTTACGTTTCGAATCAGCTGTTTTTTGTCATGTATGTGAGGAACACGAATAAGTCGTTAGTTTTTCTGTTCCGTGCCGTATGTTTATTTAATATAAATAAATAAATAGTCTAGTAGGTAGTGTGCTAGCTTACTAGACATGAGCGCACGGTTCAAATCCCATGTCAGGCATCTCCATCAAAACGAAATATGAAAAAATATTTCTCCGGCGAATTCCTTCTGGCAAAAACTCTGCATATAGACATATCTTTCAAAGAGACAGTGGCCTGCGAGAATCGCAATAGTGCTATAGACGGTCAAGTAATCCGATGAAAAGGGCAATTAGGTTCTCTTCTTAACCAGATTAATTCAGCGTCATTAGCTATACTGTACTGCCATTATGTTGTCAACGAAGCTGAACTGATGCAATCGATACAGTAGAAGTCGCCGTAGGTAGTGTGTTGGCTTATTAGACGTAAGGCCACCGTTCAAACACCCTGTGAGACGTCTCGAACAAAATGAAATACAAAAAAAATTTTTTCTGCGGCTTCCTCTCAGCAGATTTATGGCAAAAACTCTGCGAGTAAATGAAGAAATTGCCATGTAAAATTTTTCAAAAATCTGTCGTTTGCAGACGACTTTAAACTGTAGGTCCCGCCACTTATAAATGAAATTAACGCACACAACATAAGTGGTGTTGAGGAGCTAAGTCGTAATCCTGACTGAAGGGTTTGTAATGACCAATTATATACGTATATGCGTGCATTTTTTTACAAAAGTACCATTTGATGCAAAAAAGTACTCTTTCAGTTAGAGTTCAGTACAATTTCAAAATTTCAATTTTGCAACACTGGTACAATGTATGGCAGTGCAACATTTTCATACATTTATAGTCTTTGATCTCATCGCGATGAGAGCAACGCATTGTTACGCTCTTCGTTTCTGTTTACTTCCCTCCTATCTTCCCCCCCCCCCCCTCCCTTCCAAAGAAAATAAAGTATAAAGAATGTGCATTTTAACATATTTTGGAATATTTTTCAAAAATATTTCATGACGCGTGGGGAAAGATAGAAGGGAAGGAAACAGAAATCAAGAGCGTAATAATGCGTTGTTCTCATCGTGCGTTTTTGTTGTTTGACCACTTTTTTATTAATTTTTCTGAAATCACTTATTCTGGTCAGTGTTGCCACGAAAAAAAATATTGTAACCAGCATTTGTGAAAAAAATTACCAAATAAGAAAAAATATAACCAAAATTAAATTAACAGCTTTTTTATTTCATTTTTTTTTTTTCAAATATAAATTATAATTAATACAACATAGTAAGAAAAGAAACAAAAAATAACAAAATAAAATTTTAGTCTTACTAATTAATTCATTTCTATAAACAAAACAAAAGCTCTTTTTATAAGAAAAATAAAAAACCAAATCCGGAAATTTTGGTTAAAAATAGCTAAACGGCAACACTGGTTGTAATTAGTGAGTAAGAGAGAGAAAATAAGTTGAGAGATTTATTTATTACAGCCAAAGAAAACTGTCAATAATATACGATATTTTGATTTTCATTTCATCAACATACATATGTAAAGCTATCTATCTTTGGCTTAATAATTTTAGATAAATAAAGATAAAATAAAAAATCAATTTTTTTTATTAAAAGAACATAAAGCTATCCATCTTTGGCTTAAAAATTATACCGAGTTTTTTTTAGATAAACAAAAATAAAAAAAACCATTTTTTATTAGAAAAAAAAAGTGAGCGTTCCAAATCATTTAAATAACAAAATTAAATAAATTAAATACGGCCAGCTAATGACGTAGAACATTTTTAACATAAAATATTTTTTGAGTGTTATTCTGAAATAAAATGATAACGCATCCGCTACACATGTGTTCTTGTCGCAGTCACAGAATATACACAGAAGGGAAAGCAATGACGTTTGACAAACTCTCATAGCATAATTTTACTAAAATAGTTAGAGGGAGAAAAAAAATGAATTATAAGTTTTGCAAAGCAATGTGTTAGAAGCAACAGATATACAGACTAAAAACTGGCGGATAAAGTTCAAAAATTAAATGTAAACAAACATTGATTTTGTGTTAAAAAAGGAAAATTTGGAATATTTTTTTATTTCTTCAATGAAAAGTTTAAAGATTCTTAAATATTTAATTATTAATCGAAATGTATGTGGTTTTTGGTCGGAATGAATATAGTTTCTTGTACAAAAGGTAAGTAAGAAGCTAAATATATCAAGATCAAATAAGACATATTGCTCATAAAATTTTTTTCTTGCAGAACTTTGTGTATATTATCAGTATTTATTAATTTCTTGAATGAAAAAGTTTAAATTGGGTAATTTTTTTATTATTAATCGAACTCTTATCAATTTCTCTTCACAATGAAATAAGTTACGTGTGTAAAAGATAAGTAAAAAGAAAAATATAACAAAATATATACTCATAACTTTTTGTTTCAGGAATTTGTGAATATACCCCCAAATTGGTTAAATACTAAGTTAGTGACAATCGATGAAAGGTGTCACCAAATACATTAGTTCCGTATTACGTTTCCTCAATAAAAAGTTCATTTCCTTTCAAAACTATTCTATTATTCTACAAAAATATCATCAATTTCTACCAAAATAGAAAATAAAAACTCACCCTAAAAATTAACAAACATAAATAAACAAAACAGAAATAATCAGACAGAGACAGAAATACTTTTTGGTACTTGTTGGTAATATTTGCTGTCCCTTTCACACAATTTTAGTAAACGTCAAACTTTCGTTTCCCTTCTGTGTATATTCTGTGGTCGCAGTCTGATCGACAACTAAATCAAAGAACACAAGAATGCGTGAGAGTTCTCTCTGCACAATTGTGCTATGAAATGTGCGGGTCGTAATCAGCGTTGTCAACTCAGTGCTTTTAGCACTGTTTTTAGTGCTTTTTAAAACTTTCGACGCGGAAAATTTTCGAGTTAGTGCCTAGTGCTTTTTTAGTGTTTTTCTTTTCATGTCAGTGACACCAAATCAAAAATTAAAAAAAAAATAATTTGTCAACTGTAGATTATTTAACGTTTCAAAAAGGTATTACTTTGAAATGCAACTCTTTATAAGTTATTATACCTCAATGTTTTGTTTGAAATATATTATATATTTGTTATATTATTTTTTTAATTTGTTTTTTATTTTTGTTATATTATTTTTGTTTAATTTTGTTTTACTTTATTATTTATTTCAATTTTTGTTACTTGTTTTATTAGAGTTTGATCTCATTGTTTTGTTTGAAATACATTATATTTGCAACCACATAAAAAACTTGTTAAAACTAAAAAAAGTTTTTAATACTAATAAAAGAAATAAAAAATTATTTGTTTTAAAAAATAAATTAATACAAAGTATTAACTCAAATAATATTATATAGTTTTTAAAAAATCATATAATAAATAAACAAATATATAAAACAAAATCTCTTTTCCTTATTATTGCTGGAGTTAAATAAATAATATTAATTTTGGCTTGTAAATTTTTTTTCTGATTATATAAAATGGTGATAAAATTAAAATAAATATTATAAAGGCCGTGTCAGATAGAACTTTTAATTCGCGTTGCGTTACAAATTCGCTTTGACATTTAAGATAAAATGTACATGTTTATATGCCACTTGTCACATAAAGCGCTTTTAACGCAACGCAAAGCGAAAAGTTGGACATCTTTTATCTTTTTTCGTGCTTTGACAATCAGCTGTTGATTATTCTTTAAATATTTTTTTCGTAAATTTTAAGTTTTTTGTTTGTTTTTTAAATTAAAAAAATTTCCGAAATAAATATTTAAAAGACCAGGCTTGGCAAGAAGTAGCTGCTTCAGCAGGAGTTTCAGGTATATGGTTTTGAAATATGTGTTGTGCTGTTAGCTATATTTTTTTTTTCTTTTAAAACAGAGGAGCACTGTAAAAGTCGCTGGAAATCGCTGCGTGACCGTTTTGTTCGAGAGGTGGCAGGGAATTAATTAAACTCGGGAGCTGCAGCTCAGGAAAGAACAGAGTGGTGCTATATGGAGTCAATGAGATTCTTAACAAAGCACATCTCTCCTAGAAAGTAAGTAAAATTTATTAATCTGCAATTCATGTATTTGTTTTTAATTTTCCGATATCATTTATAGCACTACATCAAACTTTCAGTGGAGCGATGAACTACCCTGCAGCCAAGCGTCCAACACTACTGGCAATGCATACGCTACTGAAGATTTCGATCTTAGCAATACCAGCAGTAGGACCCCAAAACGGCAGCGCTTGGGTAACGAATCGAGGGAAAGGTTTGAAAAACTATGCGGAACGATTGAAAACTTTGTTGCTGCTAAGGTGGAGAAACCACAATCAAGAAACGCAGCATTTTTAGAAATGCTTGATGATTGCCTGCAAAAAATGCCCGGAGGAAGTGCAGGATCGGCTAAAAATTTAACTGTTAAATTATGTGTATAATGCCAGTTAAAATTTTTTTATATTTACAATTTTTTTTAGCTTTATTATGAACTTTTTTTATGACTGTTTTTTATTATTTATTATTTTATTTTATTATATGTAATGAACTGAATTTTTAGCTTTTTTTAATAGGATAAGAATTTTTTGTTATGAACTGTTTTTTTGTTGTTTATTATTTTATTTTATTTATGCAATAAACTGAATTTTGAAATGAAAATCGTTGTTTTTTTACGAATTCATGAAATTTTATTTTTATGTTCTTAAATAAATGTACAGTATTCCCCGGATATAAGCACCCCGGATATAAGAACTCCTCGCTTAATAGCACCAAAACTTATGCAAACTTGATTTTTGTTTAACAATATACTGAAAATATTTCGATATATGCATCCCGCTTATAAGCACTCCCCGCTTATAAACACAAATAATTTTACCTCATAATTTAAATTTTCTCTAAAAAAAATTCGTTTATATGCACCCGGTCACAATTATTTTGAATGGCAATAAAATTATTCAGCGGCATTAAAATTTGTTATGGCAACACTTTTTTATAAACATAATCGGTACATGTATGTGCATATGTAATCGATCTCAGTTCCTTAGCCTTAAGTATATCTACATATCGTCGTTGAAAACCCAAAAGTACGTACCATCAAAAAATCGTAATCGTGGCTTTTATTGATTCTTATTTGTTAGACAAAACTACATACCTCTAAAAAATTTTAGAACTCTTTGTAAAAAAATAACGATTTTATATCCATTATTCAAAGTAACTTATCAATAATAATAATAACGTATCGTGTTTTTTTTTTCTCCTATAAAGTTTTAAAAACTGATGTTATGTACTTTTGGATTTTCAACGACGATTTATAAACATACCTATGTAATGTTTTTTTGTTGTTTTTTTTTTTTTATATATTGTTTTATAAATGAGTTGTTTTTTGCTTTTGTTTAATAAAAAATAATAAAATGGAATTTTAACACAGATTTGTATTAATGCATTTGATGTCCGCTATGCGAGATTTCGATATAAGAATCACCCGCTTATAAGCACCGTCTTGTAAGCATTTTTGAAAGTGCTTATATCCGGGAAATACTGTATTAAAAAAAAATTGTTTTCGTTTTAATTAAATTGGGTGGGACCAAGATGTATTTATACAAGGTGAGAGCGTTAGACCAGCTGATGTAAATAATATTGTCAAAATTTTTTTGTTTTTTGTGTATTTTGTTTTGATAAACAATTTCGTTTTTTCTTATTGTGTCAGAAGTTTGTATATTTTTCTTCTTTTTCTTTTCCTTTTTTTTTTCTATTAGCTGAGTGAGAAATTATTTAATAGATTGTTGAAGGATTGAGTAGAAGTTATAAATTGTATTATAAATTATATTATTTTAGAGAAGACTATGCGCGAGTGGTAAATTAATTTTTTATTTTTTCTTCCCATCGTCATTCTCTAGTCAGCTGTTTTTGACAAGATGATCTACTCGCAACAACAAAAAATGCCTGTTGTTTTTGTATTGTTGTACTTATTGTAATACTTATCTCACCTTGTATAAATACATCTTGGGTGGGACATAATATAGTCCTTCAGTTTGTCTCTTATAGCGAAAGCATTTTTTGTTGCATTATTGCAAGTCATTCTGCCATGATTTTGCAACGGTGTCGAAACTTCACTCCGCCACAGCGCGTTCACAATTTCGTCGCCTTCAAAGCGATCAACATAATCAGGCGGACAATAACTGCCATCGTGGAATTTAACAAAATTGTGCAGAACTACAGCAGCTTTTACCAATTTTTCCGCATTTTTGGGATGCATAAATAAAGGAGATAACAAAACTCTCCAACGAGCGCATAAAATCCCAAAAGCGTTCTCAATCACTCTAAGGGCTCGTGATAGTCGCCTATTAAAAGTTTCCCGGTCAGGTGATAGACGCATTCCTAATTGCAAAAAAGAAAAAAATTTATAACTGAAGTTAAGCAAAGGTTTAAGTAAGTGTACAAACCCGGATATGGACGCATAATGCAGTTTTTAAGTGGAAATGCAGCGTCACCGACCATGAAATAGGGAAATTTAGTGCATGTTCCAGGTAGATAAGAATCTTCAGGCAAATCTAAGTTACCACTCAACAATCGCTGTCCAAAGCCTGAATGCCATAATACACCACCGTCACTTTGGGAACCATATGCTCCGATATCCACTGTTGTAAAGGTATAATTGGCATTGCAACTTGCTAAAAGCACAATGGAGTAATTTCCTTTATAATTATAGTATAGGGATCCAGAATTGGGTGGACATGATATTATAATATGTTTTCCGTCCACAGCACCAACACAATTCGGAAAATTCCACATAGTATTAAAGTCCTCAGCAATACGTTTCCATTCATGCTTGTTTGGAGGAGACAAGTAGATCATTCCCAATTCCTCCCAAACTGCTTCACACACCTCATTTATAATGGTGGTTATTGTTGATCGTCCCATTTTGAAAGCACTAGCAAGTGTTTGTTTACTGTCCCCGTGTGCCAGATAACTGCGAATAGTACATATTTATATATAAATCTAATTAAATATTTTATGAAATCATATGCAAACATCTTACTTAAGTGTTAAAAATAATCTGCAGGATGCAGATATGGATGGCCTGTTTGACATTTTTGTGAGACGTCTCTTTAAAAGTTCTAATAGCATATCGAAAACTCCAGGGCTCATCCGGACACTCTTTTGAAACTGCTCTGGATCTGCTTGATGCATTTCATTAAAACTAGTAGCGAAAAGCCCGTTGTAGTCTCGATCTTGATAAAGCCTTCGCACCCAAAACCTACGTGTAGAAATTTTGCCTAACACCTCCAATGCTTCGTCCATTAGCAGTACAATTATAAGTATGTCCAATAAATACTTCAAATCCATTTTTAGTCTTTATTTTAGCACAAAATATTAAAAGCAAAACACGCGCCAACCACTTTTAAAAGATAAACAAACAACGCGAGTGTTGTCAAAGTTTTTATTGTGTCATACACCTTTTGCTTTACGCTTTTCTGTCAAAGTTATAAACGTCACGCAAAGCAACAAAGTTCTATCTGACACGGCCTTAATGTTTTAGTGCTTTTTTTTGTCAAAATTACGGGTTTTTTTTTAACGAGTTTGGTGCTTTTTGAAAATTTATAGTTGACAACGCTGGTCGTAATGATGAAAAGAATTTGGTGAGAGCGGGTGGCAATGTCACAACCCGCCATAAGAAATTTTACTTCCACATAATGCGCATTCTTTATATTCATATTCTTTGGTAGAACTCAAAAATAAATTTTTTATATTTATCGAACCCTCCAAACCTTATTTGACAAAAACTATTTTTTTAAACTTTTCACACACACTCAAACACATTTATTAGTCAAATAATTTTGAAACGATTTTGATTTTTCAATATAAAAAAAATAAAAATAAAACTTGGAAAAACGATTTTTTCTCAATATTTCGCGTTTGACCGTTCTTAATTTCAAAATTAAATTAAAAAATATAAAATATGTACCCATGTATGTATGTACATATATGTATTAAAGTGTATTCTCTTGTGAATAGATGGACACTTTATTTCCTAAAATCGGCCAAAAATAGCCATAATTATTATCTAAAGAGTACAACAGTCATGTCATATTTCTCGTATATTTTTGTTTTTATATTTTTTTTTTTTTCAACTGAACTTTCCGTTCAAAATTTTTGATGGATCTTGAATGTTTATCGGAAAGCATGGCAGTTTCACGTTTGAGCGACTAAGAAGAAGTCGGCTTGTGTTTCTGTTTCTTCCAAATATTTTTGTTTCGTTTTGAGCAAACATTAGTTACTCGAATGTATTTTCACTGTTGCAACGTGTAATTAAAACTAAACTAATGTGATGTTTTTGTAACACAGGCTATTTCACTTGCCTGCCTGTTTGCATGGAAAACACAAACAAAAACACTCAATTTTGTTTGTGTTTCCCTAATAAACAGGCAGGTAAGTGAAATAGGCTGCGTTACAAAAACATCACATAAATGAATAAAATTAAATGAAACAATTGTTTTCTTTGTGATGTTCCTTAAAACGGCGTTCCTTAAAACACTGTAAATTTTACAGTCTTAGTTGTTGTTGCATTTACAAAAAAGAAGAAAGAAAAGACAAAGACAGCAAGCAAAGCAAACACACAACCTTCTATTGTGGTTTTGTGGTGTTCGTACGCGAATCATACTTATTTTGTGCTTCGTGTATATTTTGAGTCATGGAGAGTCGAAATCATCAACATCATGCGTATTGTTAAGTATGAGTACGATGAGTACTTCAAACTTTGAACATGAGTAGTATGAGTATGATATTAAAATAAGTATGAATGCGTACCTATAAGTATCAGAAATTATAAGTATGACTCGAATCTACTCATCGTTTTGAATACTCATTGCTGATATCTATGATGAGTACCGACGTAGACCCAGTCTTTACCACTGTTTTCACATCAACCTTTCGCTCGATCTTTATCTACGTTTATAAATATTTGTATGTATGTATGTACATATATACAGTGGCTCCCAGCTTATTTCAACCAGCACCTTTAAAAAAAATTAAGCTCGTATAATTTCGAAACGAAACAAGATATTAAAAAAATTTTAATAAGAGTTTATGGAATATGTTTAAAAAGTAAGAAAAAAAGTTTTATTCAGTCTCAAATGTAAACTTACAAACTAAAAACCAAAAATATAGGAACCCAATTCGTCACAGCTTATTTCAACCACTTACTATAAACAAACAATTAAATGATTAATTAACTAATAGTTTTAATTTCAAAATTTAGTATGACCTCCTATTTGCTTAATTACAGCTTTCAGCCTTTTTTGCATTGATTCCACTTCCTAGTGGTTTGGAGAGTTATTTTTGCCCATTCCTTTTTCACAGCTGCTATAAGGTCATTCTTGTTCGAAATCTGGTGTTGGCGGACGTTTTGATCACAAATTGCTCATAAATTTGAGACTGAATAAAACTTTTTTGTTTAATTTTTAAACATATTCTATAAACTCTTATGTGATGTTTTTGTAACACAGGCTATTTTACTTGCCTGCCTGTTTATATGGGAAACACAAACAAAATTGAGTGTTTTTGTTTGTGTTTTCCATGCAAACAGGCAGGCAAGTGAAATAGCCTGAGTTACAAAAACATCACATTATTAAATTTTTTTTAAAGGTGCTGGTTGAAATAAGATGGCAGCCACTGTACATACATATGAATATTGAGTATGTATACAAAATATAACATACGCTCTGGCTATTAAACAAACACACCTAAATTATAAATTAATTTTTATTTTAGCGATTTTATATGAAAATATTTTAAAATTGTCGTCATTAATCTTTGGAATTTGTTTACTTGTACTGTGAATAGGGATGCAAACGATACATCTATGTATGTTTAGAAAACATCGATGTTTTACACTTAAATTTCGATGTTTTGATGGACGATCCATCGGCGATACATCACAGTTTAATAAACGATACATCGGCTTTCCAACAGCTAAAGCAGCGTAAGTAAAATGGACTCGTCTCTTTTTGCGGCAATTCTACAAAACCTTTACAGCCAAATGTTGATGATTTCATCAAAAATATATAAAAAGTGTATCCACTCAGAATGGACAAAATCAAAAAAATAACAGAGGCCATAGTGAATTTTATAATTTTTGATAACAAACCGTTTGCAACTGTCGAAAAACTATAAAATCTAGGATCGATGCCAGATATGAAGTTATGTGTAATCTTTTTAAAACATATATATAAACCACTGAAAATTATCGCCTATCACCTACGTATGACATTTTGGACGGAAACTATGCAGAACAAATCATTTTTAGGCGTGACAATACACACAAGAAAAGCGTTATTTCAAGCGTCGAACTAAGAAAAAAACAATAGAGATGGGCTTAAAAGAGGGCCAAATTGAAAAGTTGGTATTAGATGTTCGAACAATGTGGAATTCTTGCTTTTAAATGTTTCAAAGGTTTATAGAATTGGTGTCTATTGTAGAAGCAATATTATTGTCAATCCCAGCAGCTCTCCCAATGGTTTTAGGAATTGAAATAAACTGCATAAAAGAAATTATAAAACTGCTACATAGGTATGTCCATTTCAAAAGTTAACAATTAATTTTCTGGTGATAGTTATGTTACTGTGAGCAAAGTTATTTCACTAATAAGTTGTGTTCATGAGGTTATTGAAAAAACGAAGCCTAAAAATTATATTGTTTTTAAATTTAAAGAGAAAACAAAAAAACAACTAGTAAAACGGTTTGACTACATCGAACATTCTGTAATTCTTTCGTTATCGACTACTCTCGACCCCAGATTTAAATTAATGCTTTTCAATAGCTCAGAGGCGAAGGAAAAAGTAGTCTATTACCTTAATAAATACGTTAGAGAATATAATGCTTCTGACTCTTCTACAACTTCCAATAATGACACACCTGATGATGACGAATATGATTTACAATTTGATATTTACAAATATCACAAAATATTAACCCACAAAACTATAAAGCAAAAATCATCCTCTATTATAGACACCATTAGCGAAACGGAAGTACAAATATACATACCTATCATCCCCGGTAATGTCAAAAAAAAGCGACGCAATCGTTATTTGGGAGGACATGAGAACTCTGTTTTCATAATTTGCACTTCAATATCTCCTAATTGTTGCTACTTTTGTGCCAAGCGAGCGCTTGTTTTCGGAAGCTGGTGCAATAACAATAACACAAGAAAGAAATAGACTTTTGGGATCTAGGCTTTAAAGCTACATTTTCTTAACACAATCTCAAAATTACTCGATCCCAATTAAAACAAAAGTTATTTCATTTTTTTATAAAATTTATAAATTAATTATTTGTTCAATTAATTAATTACACTATGCGACAAAATAAAAAGAATTAAATACACCCGGCTAATGACATAGTGTAGGTTGTGAGTTTTGTTGAGTAGATATCAAAAATATTTTTTTATATTTCTCGAACCCTCTAAACTTTTTTATTTGACAAAAACTGCTTTTTTTGACTTTACTCACAAAATTTTGGATTACTCAAACATTTCTGACCCGATTTCCAAAAATTTAATAATAATCTTTGTCGGATTTGATCAAATGATGACTCAATCTCTTCACAAGCGAACAGACTTTAGGAATATTATCACTTATTCTATATTTGTTTATTTAAGTTTGCTACTATGAATGGCCAAACTAAAAAAATATGAAAAAATTCGAATTTTCCAAGTTTACCTCATTAAATCTCATAGCATATTAAGTCGAATAATAGATATATGTATACAATTTTAAAGATACATCTCTCCCCTTTCCAACAAGATTTAAATTTTCAGAAATGTTTTAGTAATCCAGAAATTTGTGCGTAAAGTAAAAAAAAAACAGTTTTTGTCAAATAAAAAAAGTTTGGAAATTTTGAATTCTACTCAACCAACTGAACAACGTGGACTATGTAGTTACTCTGGTGTATTTTCACTGTCGCACCGTGTTATTTGTTCAATTAATTAATTATTTATTTAAGCTTTCTTTTATATGACTTCTTAACCATGGAAATATACATATGTATGTACACAATTTGTTTTTTTAGCTTATGAGACTGTTTTGTTTTATTTTTTTATGATAAGTAAACATTTTTTTTATTATTCGTTTTATTTACAATCTATCCAAGGATATTAAGTAAATTTTATAAAATAAAGAATAACATTCATTGTTGAACTCCAATGAGAACAACAATATATAAAAACAAAAATTGTTAAAATTATTTCAAAAAATTATAATATACAGTGAGCGTCAAAAGAAAGTGTACACTATGGATAAAATTCTAACAATCTCAACTCAAACTTTCCACTTAAGGAGAGTGCCCGAAAAAATTTTACAATATTTCCAAATTTATTCTAATTCTTTTCTTGTTTCAATTTTAAAAATTGGCAATAAAATAATTCGAAAAAAAAAATTAACGGTAATTTATTAATGTATATTTTTTTGAATTGTACACTTTCTTTTGACGCTCACAGTAGATATATGATAAATAAAATGAATTATTAAACATAATTAAATAATGTATTTTGTTAAAAACTTAGTTTTTCTTTTAAATAATATTTTTTTAGTACCTACAGTAGCTGCTCGGTTATATGAATATCCAGTTATGTAAACTTCCAGAATAGTGAACAACAAAATTTAAACACAGGAGGTTCTAAAGAGTAAACACAGCCTATCTCTGTTATGTGAACAGCTTTCAACCGTTGATTTTTTTAATGTTTTGAGTTTTGAGTGATTGGCTGACTTCCTAAACGTATATTAACAATGTATCAATACAGTATTTAAACCGAGTTGATGCATTGTGTATTTACTTTTTTAATACGTTGCACATTAATACTTTGCATCTGCTTTTATTTGGATGCCTTTGTTGCTTTTCCTTGCGTATTAACTACAACAGTGTTGCAAAAGGGAACAAAATACATTGTTAAAATTTTCAGGGTTGCGTTTACGAACACGCTGCAATGTATTACTAAAAAGCAACATGCGTTTAGGAATTCTTCTCATTCTTCATTCTCTTACATATTAAAAATCGGTTCTTCCCCGAGATAAGCAGTGTGTGCATACGAATACAAAAAAGCTTTTTGAGATCATTAGTGTTTGTTACATAGTGCATCGAAGATGAAGCGCAAGGTGTTAACTTTATCAGAAAAAAGTGACATTTTGGCAAGCTTGGACAAAGGCGCAAGCATTACTTCTCTTGCACATAGATATGAAGTGGCCAAGTCAACAATTTGTGCTATTAAGAAAAATAAAAAGCCGATTTTGGAAGTGACTGCAAAATGTGAAGGCAAAATTAAAAGGAAAACATTGAGAAAAGGAGATATGCCATTGGTGGAGGCGAAGCTTTACCATTGGTTCAATCAACAGAGACTTAAAAATTTACCCATTACAAGTGAATTAATTAAAGCAAAACAAAATATTTTAACGACCAATTGAAAGAAAAAAGTTCTTTTAGTGCAATTGATGGGTGGCTGCAGAAATTCAAGCGACGATTCGGTATACGATTTTTAAAGATATCCGGTGAAAAATTATCGGCCAATCCGGAGTTTGTAGAACCTTTTAAAAAAGAACTTAATTCTTTAATAGCAGAACACAATTTAACACATGACCAAATTTACAATGCGGACGAATCTGGCCTATTTTATAAACTGCTTCCAGACAAAACCTACGTTTCAAGAAGTGAAAAAAGTGCACCTGGAAGAAAAGCCGAAAAAGCACGTCTTACATTCCTGGCCTATACAAATGCTTCTGGGGACCACAAAGTAAAACCACTGGTGATAGGGAAGGCAAAAAATCCAAGATGTTTCAACAATTTTTCTCCGCCCGTAGGTAAATTTGAAAAGCTTTTTGTACATGTGTTTTATAACATTTCTCTCTTATTCCATTTTAGGTAACTAAATATTTAAACCAAAAGGTCTCGCCTACTAAAGCCATTCTTTTATTGGACAATGCACCAAGTCATCCATCTGCGGAGTTGTTGCGTTCAGAGGACGGAAACATATTCGTTGTTTACATGCCACCAAATGTTACGCCATTAATCCAGCCAATGGATCAAAACGTCATCCGAATTACGAAACTATACTAGGGTAAATGTACCAGTAGTCGGCAGTTTTATTTTTTTCTCTTTTTCAAACTGGTCTGATTAGAAGTGGGAAAGTATTGTTGAGATGATGTTTAGTTATTACAATTCTGTAATTAGTTTAGTTTTAGATCCATTTATCAACTTTGAACATTAAAATAGCAAATTATAAGTAATTTAAATATTTTGTTTATATCATCGATTTTTCCAGTGCTCGGCACATGTGTTCCTAAGTTCGGCAAAAAATTATCCTATTGTCGGCATTACAATTTTTGTTAAAGAAAAGAAGTTTAGGAGCTATTTTGTTAACAATATCGATAGCTATGTCGAATTCTGTTGGTATTATTTCTGTATTAATTTCGTGTGCAATGGCCAATGTTTCCGAATGCTTTTGAGCACATTTGGTGTAGTCAACGTTTTCAGGATTTAGAGGATATAAACCACATTTTCTAAACCCATTTTTAATTGTGTCTTCCAAATCTATGTTAGAAAAGACCATATTAAGTAGTGGGCAAAACGTACTTTGAAACTACTTTGTTATTATTTTCAGCCTTTAACTGCCACTCCCTTACGGTTTTCTTCCATTCTGTTTTAAGCGGCTTAAACACGCTAACATCAGTAGGCTGCATAATATGGGTGGTGTTAGGAGGAAGGGCATACAAAATAATGCCGTTCTCTTGGCAAAACTTGCTTAGTTCTAACGTCATGTGGGATTTATGACCATCCACAAACAACAAAATTGGCCGCTGAACATTGTGTTCATTAAGCCAACTATGGACACTGTTGGCGATATATTCAAAGAAGGTCTCACTAATCATCCATCCCGTTTCAGATTTGCCTAAAAACCAATTTTCTGGCAAACTATTTACTACATCTTTAAGTGGTCGCACATATGGAAAGTCAACCATTGGGGCCACTATCTGACCATTTGCTGAGAAAACCAACAGCACTGTTATTGTTTCCTTTTCATTTCCCTTTTGGATACTGTATTTCTATATCCTTTTAGGGCCAGAACTTTTCCAGTTTTAGGGCATAAACTAAAGCTGGTTTCATCTCCGTTAAATATTCGCGATGGATCATTTAAAATGTCAAAAGCGTTTTGCTCTGTCAGGAGGCTATTAATTCATTGAACCCTTCCTGACAGAGCAAAACGCTTTTGACACTTTTTTGACGCTTTTTATTCTTACGTTATCACCGCTCGTCCTTTACTTATTCCTTCCGCTTCTCTAAGGCTTAGACTGGGATGTCGCTTCAAAAATCCCATATACCACTGTCTTCCTGGGCGACCATTTAAAAACGGTGTGCGTCTTTGATCATCTACTATCATCGCTTGAACTGTCTTCAGCTTTTAATGGGAATCCAGACTTTGCTAGGTCTTTGCACCATTTCTCAAGACAATCCTCTTCTGATTCAGTCAAGACTGTTTGTGGACCCATTTTTCTGGCATCATCAGATGGATGGATTCTGTCCTGTATGGTGGAAAGCGGGACGCCATATTTTTTGCTTGCTCCCAATATTGTAGATGTGCCATTTCTTACTTCCATTAAAGCACATTTTAGGGACTCTTGGTGTATGAGCCTTTTTCCGTTGGTGGATATATTAATGAATTTATATTGCATGACATTCAAAGAACAGCCTATTATGCCTACTGAACCACGAATTTTCGTCCTGTTATAGGACTTCTAGTTATATAAATGTAAGATTGCCGACTTTAGATCACTTATGTCCTATTCTCGGCAGGTCTCAGTGTATTCAATATAAACTATGCCGACTACTGGGTAAATCAAGTTTTTACTTATTTTTTTTTTTTTTAAGAAATAGCAAGAGCGATGATTTCTAAACCATTTTATAAAATTTGAGCTTAATCTAAAAAAAAACTCAATTTCCAGTAGTCGGCACCCCCTGCCGACAATTGGAAATCATATAATTTTTTGTTCCTAATGGCGGCAGCAATAAAAATTATAGAAAAAATATTAATTTCCTTAATTTTTCACTCTTAATTTAATATTTGAACTATTTTCTTTCATTATAATCACTTACTTTCTTCAAAAACACTTCATTTAATATAAATAATTACTTGTTTAAGGAGGCACCTAAACTAAAAAATTTTTAAAAAAACTGGCACTACTCCACTTTTTGAAAAACCATAACTGAATGAGGACAAAAAATGACAAAATTATTCATCCCACTCAAATTTACTCATTTCATAAGAAAAGAAAACTATTTTTTCTACCAAAATCAGTTTTAACTTTAATAAATAAAGGTCGTTTTTCTTATTTATTTGCATTTTTTTACAAAAACTGCCGACTACTGGTACATGCCGACATTAGGTGCATTTACCCTATAGATCGGCTTTGCTAGCATCAATAGTGTCGCGAATGTTGAGAATGCTTCAAACATCTTGAAGAAGTTGAGCATAAAAGATGCAGTTATAAACCTAAGTTTGTCATGGAATAAGGTTGATGCATCGACAATACAAAAGTGTTGGAAGAATATTTTGAGTTTTGAGGAAGAAAATTACCCACTCAGTATTTTAAAAGAAAAATATCAAAACGACATAGAAGCACCTATGAATGAAGTCATAGATCTAGTCAATGAATTAACGAATGATGTACAGCTTTCACGGGAAGAGATTCAGACGTGGAATCAAGACATTGGTAGCGAAGATATAGGTAGCGCAGTTGAAGATGATGATCAAGAGCAGTGCATCGTAAGAACAGCTGAAATTAGCACAACGGAGGCAATCGAAGCATTCAATAAAGTTATTGCTTGGAGTGAAAATCATATATCTGATATAAATGATATTTTGACATTGCGAAAATGCAGGGACAAAGCACTACAGAAATCCCTTGAAGCAAAAAAAGTACAAAAAAATATAACCGACTACTTTCATGTACACTAATTACACTATGCCACAAAATAAAAAAAATTAAATACACCCGGCTAATGACATAGTGTAGGTTGTGAATTTTGTTGAGTAGATCTCAAAAATATTTTTCTTATATTTCTTGAACCCTTCAAACTTTCTTTATTTGACAAAAACTGTTTTTTAGTCTTTACACACAAATTTCTGGATTATTCAAACATTTCTGACCCGATTTCCATAATTGAAATCTTGTTGGAAAGGGGAGAGATGGACCGGTATACATATATCTGTTATTTGACTTAATATGCTATGAGTTTTGATGAGGTAAACTTGGAAAATGCGAATTTTTTTCATATTTTTTCAAGTTTGTCCGTTCATAGTAGCAAACTTTACTTTACTAAAGTTCTGACATTCTGAAAGTACATTATCTTGTGGAAAGATTGGCACTTCGTTTGATCAAATCGGACAAATATTACCGCAGTTATTATTTAAAGAGTCTAACAGTCGAGTTACATATTTCATATACATACACTCAAACCTCGTTTTATGCGAATTCAAATTTATGCGGTTTCAAAATTCTGAAATTTTTTCTTTGCAAAAACAATTTTAAGGAAATACTGAATGTTAAAATTCAAAAAAAAAATGTGTACTAACCTTGGTGCAAATTTCATCCAAATCGGAAGACATCGATTTTAAAAATTGGGTCACTTGACACGAAATTGCCCATATACATATCAAGAAGTGATCGACCGACAGATGAGCTTATCATGTGAAAGCGCATACGTACACAAATTGTGTGAAACCTCCAAAAAGACACATGAGTTACGCAGAATAGAAATTCTTGCTTAAAATATTGTATGTACATACATACATATACACACACATACATAAGTATGTACATTCCTGTAGATATACATACATACGCACGTTTGTACTGTGTTATTTAGGTATTTATTGCAAAAAAAAAAAAGTTTTAAAAAACGGTTCACAAAGAATTACGAATAGTGACGTGAATTATGTAGGTAGTTGTCACACATGTCGTGCTTACACTGTTGACATTTTTATGAATTTCTACTCGTCGTACACTATTTGAGTTTCAGTTTAATTACATACTTACATATGTACGTATGTACATATAAATGTATGTATGTACATATGTATGTATGTATGTATTTGAAAATCTATATTTTACAAACAATATTACATACAAGCAGTTTGAATTGATGGAAAGTAATGAAAAGAGCAAAAAACAGCAACAGCAACACGGAAATAAATAATAACAACCAACCAATACCATCTCACATCAACCACCTGGCTGGCAAATGAAATGACGAAATCCGATTGGCTGCGCAACGATGAAATAAATTTTATATTCAACAATAAAAGAAGTAACAACAACAACAAACGTGGAAAATGTTTATAAGGGGAAAAACGAATAAAAATTAAAAAACGAATGAGAAAAATCATACAAACTCTGTTCGTTAGCGAGAGAGAGAGAATGAGAGAGAGAGAGAGCGAGTGAGTGACAAAGAAAAAGAGAAACTGTCATAGAGAGTGAGAGAGAGAGAGAGGGAGCGGTGAGCAAAAAGAAAGTAATTCATAAGGAAATAATAGAATAACAAAATAATACATGTGATACATAAATAATACAAATACAATGAAAATACAAGAGCATGATGCCGATGATTACAAAAAAAAAAACAATAAAAATTAATAATTATAATAAAAATATGTATGTGTGTATGTATGTACAATATAGGTATAATAATAAAATTTAATAATCCTATGCAGTGTTGTCAACTTTGAATTTTCAATCAATAATTCACTGTAAACGGTACATATTACATTCAATGTTGCTCAGATAATAGGTATGTAGTTTCTTAGCAAATAACGGCATTTTTTTTTATTTATTATTGTAGATACTGTACTGTATCTGTCATCGCAAAATTTTTCAATCATTCGAGTGTGTTTGTAAAAGTAATTGGTACACGCTAAAAAGAAAGCAATCTTATTAAGTTACGTACGTACCTATATGGATTGAACTGGTTCGATTGTGGAGAGAGGAGAAGAGAGAAGAAAAACGAATTATTTTCAAAGAGGCGTGTCATTGACATGAATTAAGTTCGTCAAAACCAATGAAAATTCGATGGAGATTTTGTTTACTTGTTTACGTTTTATGCATTGATACGACTGACGACTATCGGAACATATGAATGAATTTACACCATAAAAGTTTCATTTTATGAAATTAAACAAAGAAAATACAATTTAGTTTTTCTTTTCTTTTTTGTTTAATTTTTCGTTTTTTGACAAATTGAAATAATTGCGAAACGAATGATATGTTAGCAACGTTGCTAATATTTTCGACTAAAAAAAAAAAAGAGAAAAGAAGTTGAAACAGGAACGACGGAACAAACAGAAACGATTTTACAAGAGAAACGTATCGGAAACAAAGCAAGCAAGCAAGCATTATAGTTTCAAACATTTACGTAAATGTGTATGGGCATGCGTATGTACATATGTGTGTGTTGATTTAAATTAAAAACGCATGTATCGCATTGGTATTGCTAATGGTAATGAGAATAGTTCCTTTCTTTTCCGTTCCTTTCCTTTAGTGTACGTCTTAGATATTCGTGTGTGTTTTGTTGTTGCTAAAAACGTTTTTGTAAACATCTTTGAAACAGTTTTTAATGCTCGCTCATAAAAGCTTGTTTTCATTTAAAAATTATAACACGACGCAAATGAATTAAAGGGTAGAGGTAGAGAGTGTCCTTAATGTGCTGGTACCACTGTTGCCAGATTTGCCGATTTATCGGCATTTTGCCGATTTTTGACTCTAAAAATGGCAAAGTGCGATTTGCCGATTTTTGCTCTCAAAATGCCGATTTAATTAAAAGTAGGTATATGTTTCCACCGCTGTTTTCATATAATTGAGTCAATATGACTTTGTTAAGAATAGAAAAGAAGAAAACTTTGGCTAGAGATGTTTATAACTATTTATCAAACAGTCCCAAACGACTTGGACAATTTAATGATATTCAAAAGTTATTAGAAATAAAACCTTTAAAACTTTTGCATCCGTGTCAAACTCGTTGGCTTTCATTTGAAGCTGTAGTTAATCGTTTGCTAGATCTATTCGAATCTTTAAAAATGTATTTTGCATTTGTGGTAAACATAGATAATATTGATAATGCAGAAATAATTTAAATAACAAAAACCAAATATATTTGTCATTTTTAAAATATATTCTCGGAATTATTAATAGCATAAACAAAATGTTTCAAAGTGAAACATCAGAAATACAAAATTTATATACACAAATGGAAACATTAATTAAAATTGTAATGAGTAATTTTTTAAAACAATTGATTACAAAAATAAAATAAATTTTTTAGATATTGAAAATGTATATTCATGTACATATGCTAAAAATTTAATTACAAAATTGAATAAAAACAAAATGGATGAAATTCTAAATAATTGCATAAATTTTTATATTGAACTTTGCGATCAAGTTTTTAAAAGGTTTGATTTTGGATATCAATGTAAATCTTTAAGTGCAATAAATCCAAATTTTGTGATAAATGGAGAATTAGATTCAATATTTGAAATAACAAAACATTTTCCAAATTTCGTATCTGAAGAAGATATGCAAAACATTGATACAGAATTTCGAGAACGTAAATTATTAGATTTCAAAATAGTATAATCAATATAAGTGAAATGGATTTCTTAAGTTTTTGGAAACAAATTTGTGGAATGAAAACTATCGATACAAACTTTTTATTTTCAAAATTGTTAATTATTATCCAAACAATTTTAACTCTACCAGTCCGCCAATGTGGAAAGGATATTTAGTCAGGTAAATATCAATAAAACTAAACAAAGAAAGAAATCGTTTAGACAATATCACAATTGAAGGAATTCTGTATACCAAAAACTACTTAAAATTAAATAAAACAAATTGTTTTAATACATTAATAAAACCTGATGTACCTATTGCGGCAATTAAATTCCGATATACATATATAAATAAATGTTTAATTATATTTAATAGAACAAAGTGTAAACATAATTAATGTATAAATCTATATATAACTTTTGTACAAAAATTATTAAATGATATGAATTATTTACTTATGTATATATACATACATATGTAACTTAGAATAAATTTCTTCGAATAAAAACAGACATTTTACCAAAAAGAAAGATATTTTTATTTTTCAGATTTCTTGACGATTTCGAAAATATTTTGCCGATTTTTTCATCTAGTTTTGACGATTTTATACCAAATTTATCTGGCAACAGTGGCTGGTACTGTTGTTTATAAAAGTTTTTCTCCTCTACTATGGGGACTTTCACGGAGCACTTCCTATTTCCAAATTTAAATGAAATAAAGTGTGTGTGTGTGTGTGATACTATCGAAATTTTTTATTCGTTTAAAAGATCTACTGATGCCTCTATGCGCGGATCAGTGATCGCAACGACTTCTCAAATTTTCATAACTTTGGCGCATAACTCAGACTGAAATTGACTGAAGGCATGTCATGTGTGGCTTATTCGCATCTGCTATTTAAGATCACAAGAAAGAAAAAGAAATTAGAAATCATGGATCTGTAGTGCTTGTCGTTGGCAGTGATGCCGTAGCCAACATCTTTCGCACAGAAATATAAACTGATTACGCCTCCAGTCCAAAATGCACAAAAACAGTGATTTTTGCGGAATGCGTTGGTCGCTATTGAATTTCGCTGGGAGTGTTATCGTCCCAAATTCAATAATTTTGTTTGCTCACGTACCCATTCATCCAGAAATACATAGGTCTCACCGCTAAGGATGATTTTTTTAGCAGATGTAGCTCTTACAAGGCGACTGTTATCGAATGCCAAAGTTAAAAAGTCTTGGAAGATTCTATAGCAGTTAATGTGCAGCGTTTTCACTTTCACTACAACATTTCTGATTTTAGATCGGAGATCTTTTCTCGATTGAGTACACATGATACACTTTAAACAAGAAGGCGTGGAGAGATAACAGAAAACACAAAATAAATTTTTATTTTCAAAACACTCTGGCAACAATGCTTCGTATACATACATACAGTGGACAGCAAAAGTCCAAATGCAATGATCTCCTAAATACTCTCTTTAGGATTTTTTTTTTCGTCAAAATATATTGGAGAACTAAGACTTTTGCTGTCCACTGTATAGGTATACTATTATTAATTTTTTTTTAACTTTTTGTACTGATTGAGAAGCTTAAACAGCAGAGGCTCAAGAAAATATTATTTAATACCTATATTACATATGTACATATGTATGTACAAATCAGTATAAACATTTTATTAGGCCACATACATACAAGTAGATACGTTGACAAAAAGTTGTTTGAAACCTAGAAAATTACACTATGCGACAAAATAAAAAAAAATTAAATACACTCGGCTAATGACATAGTGTAGGTTGTAAGTTTTGTTGAGTAGATCTCAAAAATATTTTTTTTATATTTCTCGAACCCTCCAAACTTTTTTTATTTGACGAAAACTGTTTTTTTAGACTTTACGCACAAATTTCTGGATTACTCAAACATTTCTGACCCGATTTCCTGTTGCAAAGGGGAGAGATGGACCTTTAAAACGGTATACATATCTCTATTATTTGACTTAATATCCTATTAGATTTGATGAGGCAAACTTGGAAAATGCGAATTTTTTTCATATTTTTTCAAGTTATTCTGTACATAGTAGCAAACTTTACTTAAAAAATATAAAATAAGAAATGACATTCTGAAAGTGCATTATCTTGTGAAGAGATTGGCATTTCGTTTGATCAAATCGGACAAAAATTACCATAGTTGTTATATAAATAGTATAACAGTCGTGTTATATTTTTTATATATGTCATCTCATCAAATGAACTTTTAGTTCAAAAATTTTCAGAATTTTTGATGGATCTTGATTGTTTATCACAAAATGTGTCAATTTCACGTTTGAGCGACCACCAGAAGTTGGGCAATGTTTGCGCAAAGAGTAATAATAATATTTTCAAAAAACACAAATATTAGCCGACTTCTGGTTGTCTGGTTTTCAAAAACCACAAATATTAGCCGAATTCTGGTTGTCGTGCAAATGTGTAATTGACACATTTTGTGATATACAATCAAGATCCATCAAAAATTCTGAAAATTTTTGAACTAAAAGTTCATTTGATGAGATGACATATCTAAAAAATATAACATGACTGTTGTACTATTTATATAATAACTACGGTAATTTTTATACAATTTTATCAAATGATGACTCAATCTCTGCACAAGAGAACAGACTTAAAGAATATTATCACTTATTCTATATTTTACTATTAAAGTTTGCTACAATGAATGGACAAACTTGAAAAAAATTCGAAGTTTTCAAGTTTACCTCATCAAATCTAAGAGAGTTAAGTAGAATAATAGACATATGCATACTGTTTTAAAGGTCCATCTCTCCCCTTTCCCACAAGATTTAAATTTTGCAAATCGGGTCAGAAATGTTTGAGTATCCCAGAAATTTGTGCGAAAAGTAAAAAATAAAAACAGTTTTTGTCAAATAAAACAAGTTTGGAGGGTTCGAGAAATATAAATAAGCTATTTTTGAATTCTACTCAACTAACTGAACAACGTGGACTATGTAATTACTCGGGTGTATTTTCACTGTCGCACCGTGTTTAATTTAGCCAGAGATCATCTCAGTTTAATAGTTCTTTTGAACGCTTTACAATGCATTCACTCTTTAAACTTAAAGAGTTAAATTTCTAGTTGTTATCGCACTCTAATGCTTGGAAGTATTTTTAGGTCTTCTTAATTCATATTTCCTACATTCACGCATATTCACTCAGCAGATAGCATAGGAAGCAATCATTTTTCTAGTGGTTTTCACATATTTAGATCTTTATTAATATTAACATTTGTCTCCCTCTTGGATGATGGCGCTATTATAAGTACAGATCTAACGATAAGCATGCACATGACTGAATCTGTGTCTTCCTGACCATTTCTTCAGTAACATTTCAATTGTGTCGAGCACTTTAATAGCTTATAAGGGCTTAAATAGCTGGTGTTATTTAAGATAACAGTGTCGAAAGCAAAAATGAGAACCCATTTCTTTCTCAATACATAAAATACCTTTAAATTTTCAATATATTGAGCTTCTATTGATGGGACTCATGGTAAAATTCTTTCAAATTGTAGGTATATTGTGATTTCATGTTTTAAATTTATTTTTTATTTGCAGCAAAATAGCAAACAAGTTAATTGAAATTAACGGAATTCATTGTGTTTTAATTGAAGGAAAATAAATCGAAAAATTTTTAAAACAAATAACACTATGCGACAAAATACAAAAAATTAAATACACCCCGAGTAACTATGTACCTAGTCTAAGTTGTTCAGTTAATTGAGTAGAACTCAAAAATATTTTTTTTTATTTCTCGAACCCTCCAAATTTGTTTTATTTGACAAAAACGGTTTTTTTTTTTGATTTTTTCACACAAAATTATTAATTACCCAAATATGTTTGAACCTTGTATTTTAAAAATGCAAAGTTTTTAGAAAGGGGAGACAGTATACATAAACATTTTGTTCAAACCTACATACGTATATGTATGTATATGTTATGAGATTTGATGGGGTAAACTTGGAAAATATTATTTTTTTATTTTTTTAAAATTTGGCCATTCTTAATTGCAAAATTTAATTAAAATTATAAAACTTAATGCGCGTTCTCTTGTTGACACTTCCTTTGATAAAATCGGACAAAGTAGTTGTTATTGTAAGAGTATAACACCTGAGTCATATTTTTTTATATATGTTGTCTTATTAAATGAACTTTAAGTAAAAAATTTTCAAAATTTTTGATAGATCTTAAGTGTTTATTGATAAATGTGACCTTTTTCCGTTGGACCAACCACCGGAATTTGGCTAATATTTGCGCAAAGCGAAATAATATTTGCAAAAAACGTAAACATTGTCTGGCCCTTTGCTTACGACGAAATAAGATGGCAATTTATGCAGGACAACATGTGAGCGAAAACAGAAATCGAATACCTATGGTGGAATCTTTTTAAGCGCAACTAAGGAGAGATTTGCCTATATCTAAATGCAAACAAAACAAAAATGATCAGATTCATGCCGCGTTCATATATGCCGATCAATAACTTCAGTATTTCTGTTGACGGAAATGAAATTTTTGAGACCAATGAAGTGAAATATTTAGGAGTTACGTTGCAAAGCAATTTAGCATGGAATTCGCATATAAAGGATGTCAAAAGGAAAATTGCACCTGCTATTGGAATTTTATTCAAAATGAGAAACAAATTTAATTTAAAAACAAAACTCCTAATTTATCAAGTATTGATTGAAAGTCACCTAAACTATATGGTTACATTGTACGATTATAAAAATACAACTGAATTAAAATCACTACAGGTTTTGCAAAATAAATCTTTAAAATTGGTTCACAACTTACCATTACTATATCCAACATTGACACTTTATGAAGATGTTTGTAAGCCGATAATGCCTATATGTGCCCAATATAAGTATAAACTATTAATGTTTATGTTCAAATCCATAAATAGGATTGGATATCACACTATCAACTTAGTTCAGAAATCAAGTAAGCCACACTTCCAACTAGACACGGCGCTCACATAACTAATAGCGGCATTAAAATCCAAACTATCCAATATTTCATTATGGCCTTTAGGTATTATCTTCTAATTGAGGTTTGAAAAAAAACAAATTTTTAGACCCGATCTAATAGGGATTAATTAATCCATAATAACAACCTACATATAAGAAACAATTTGCTTTTTAAATGGAATTCGATAAAGAGTAACCCGTTTAGGGCACGTACGTTCAGAACCAACGAATTTTCAATACTAGAAGTCAGAGCAATTTATATACCCCAAGATGCAGATTGGAGATGACTAAGCAAAGGATTGAATATGCTGGGAGTCTTGAGTATAACAGCTTGCCTATAAGGATAAAAACGATTAACACTATTTCAACGTTTAAAAGAGAACTGAAAGAATTTTTATTTGGAAGGTTTGAAATGCTTTTGCGGAGATAAACTAATTTTTTTTTGTTTTTTTGTTTTTTTTTCTCTTTGTTTTTATCATCTTTGTAATGAGTTTAGTTTTAGATTTTAGTATTTGCTACATTTCTATTATGCATTAATCTAGTTGCCAACTGTCTCAACAATGCCCACTGGGCGCTGAGACAAAAAATAATGAATTGTATTTTATATGAGTTGTGAATAAATAAATATTATGCTAAACAAAAAAAAAAAGGAAGTTGAGGATTTTTGCTTGAATCTTGTAAATTCTATAAGCCGGTGATACTAAGAGGTTACAATGAAGTGAGTTCAATTAATTCTTGAAGTTATAAACGAATCGTATGATCGTACCTATTTGTAAAACACATACCTACGGTTTGTTTCTAAAGTACTGCAGTAATAGATAGGTATGTTTCCATTATTTCTTGGCATGGCATTATTTTTTAAGAATTTTTATAATTTCTCGTATAAATGGAACGTGTACTATAATGGAGTCGCCGTAGTCTAGTAGGTAGTGTGTTGGCTTGTTAGACGTAAAGCCAGGGTTCGAGCCTCAGGCCAGACATCAAAACAAAATACAAAAAGTATTTCTTCGGCGATTTCCTCTCAGCAGATTTCTGGCAGAAACTCTGAGAGTAAATAAAATTGCCATGAAAAGTTTCTCAAAAAATCTGTCGTTCGGAGTCGACTTTAAACTGTAGGTCCCGCCACTCATGTATAAAAATTAACGCACACAACAAAAGTGGTGTGAGAAACTAGGTCAATAATCCTGACTGAAGGGTTGTAATGACCAATTATGTATGTATGTATGATTTCTTCTGTAGACAATTTGAACAACATATTCAATTAAAATTCATCGCTTAAGAAAATGTTAAAAGCTTGATCTGTCTGTCCACATTAATAAAGAATACATATGTACATACACTGAGCGCCAAAAGTGAGTAAACACCACTGAAATAATTAATTTTCTTAGGATAGCGAGAAAAGTAAATGAGAATAGTCGAATAAATTTCCAATAAATAAAAACGTTTATTTATTACTTATAAAATGTTAAAACAAAAACAACAATTCAATTATTGTTGTGCTACAAGTATATTTTTTATAATAGAAAATTTTAAATTATAGTGGGTGTTGACTCACTTACGGCGCTCAGTGTATGTATTTATTTGAAAAGTGTACTTAGAACGTTTTTAGCGTTCTCTAACTTAAATACTAAGATGCGCCGATCCGTTCCAAAGTTATAGGGAAAAATCTACTTAGAATACACATACTCGTATAGTCGTCAAAATTTTCCATTCTAATATGTTGTAAGTACACATAGAATACTTTTGCTTGGAAATTTTTAAATTGTCTTGAAATCTAAGTTGACTTATACTATGTTCAGACATGCACTTATATTGAGTGAATCGCAATAAACGGCATTATTGATCTCAATATTTCATATAAAATGTCAATTAATTATTGCTCAATAAATTCATAAATTGTTATAATATTGATTAAAACTTAAAATACAGCACTGTCATAAGCATTAGGGTGACCCTTAGCTATATGGAATATTTTTTTTTGTCGAAATTTTTCTAGTCTCACCCCCCAGTTTGGTGAATATTGGCAAAAAATGATATTGTCAAAGTTTCAGATCAATCGGTTGGGGTTAAGACGTGCCTCAAGACCAATGAAATTTAGAGGAAACCATAAAATTTAAGTTTTATGACTTATAACTTCAAAAATATTAATATTATTGAAAAATGTTGTAAGAGGAAGATGTTTCCTGTAAAGTTTAAAACATTTTTCCCCTTGACAACTTTTTTCTTAATCGTATATTGAACAAAATAGAGACTATATTTTAAAAAATCCATAGATGTCCACGGCTTATTTCTATACTAATTTGTAGCCCTTGCTTTGTATGCCTGCATGATAAGTAACTGAAAATCTGTACATATTGTCATTGCAGTTATTGAGGCATTAGAGCTTGACGCTCAAAACTATACAATTAATAAAAATTCTATTCGAGCAGCCCGAGAAAAAAAACGACACAATCATATGTTAGAGTTGAAAAAAACATCGACATTAGTACCTTTAACACATTGAGTGCCAAGCGGTTTTGACGAAAACCTTTCCAAGAAGCCAAACATTTTTTTGTTAACTGAGTGTATTAGTGACAAAAACCGATTACTGAGATCTCCTTGGTCCATTCTGCCCCATGCTTTTTATTTTATACAGGCTTTTTTGAGTCGTACATTTCTGTACGACGTGGCACTGCACGAACGGTATGCATTTGTAACACCCATGAATGCTTTTACAAAAATGTTCAGTAAAGGATTCTTTATTTAAAAATCACATTAAATTTTACTCTGTGTCGTATATAAACGAACTACAGGCTCTAAGTAAAAACAATCACTGTCGTAGGGAAACGTACGACACGGCACACCACGACGGGATAGGTGTCGTACGGAAACGTACGACGTGGCACTGAATGTTTTAATGTTATGTGTTTACATTGGGACGGCAAACTATTACCAGAGTTAACTTTAAGTGAAAATGTGGTTAGGTTTCCAATTATTATATCTTGCGGGCACACTGAAAAATTGCTCCAAGTTCCTGCTTTGAAAAGTGGAACTGGATGAGAATGGGCATCAGCTGTGTGTAATGCCATTCAAGAAAGGGACCTTCAAGATAACACGAACGCTATTGTTTTTGATACAACAGCTGTAAACACTAGTCGTATAAATGGAACGTGTACTATAATGGAAAATCTTTTACAAAAGCCGCTCTTATGGCTAGCATGTGGAAATCATTTACATGAAATAATTTTGAGAAGCGTGTTTGAAGCAAAAATTAATAAAAACTGCTGTCTAAATGTCGTCCTTTTCGAAAGAATTAAAAAGTGTGGCCAAATTTAAAGTTAAACAATTTTCGATTTTGAATAGATGACGGTAGAACAAAATCTCATGTTAGTTATTCAATCAGTCGTTTTGCTCAGTCTATGCTCGAAACAAAACTATGTACCTATCAGGAGATGACAACACTTTTGTGGTTTTAGGACAGCATCCTAAGAAACACAATTCTAAAGCAATAATGTTTAATGCACCTGGTGCTGTTCACCATGCGAGATGGAGGCGAAAGCTATTTATAGCATAAAGATATTTTTATTCCGAGATGAATTTAAATTGACAAAACAAGAAGAAAGTCATTTGCGACAAATATGTATCTTTATAATAACAACATATATATTGTTACGTTTTTACCTTTTAAAAACGTTAAAAATATGAGTTCGTAGATTGCAAATAAAATAAAAATAAATCTGTGTTTGTTTTTTAATTAATTCTTTATTTTCTGCACAACTTTCGTGCCACTGTTCGAACTTATTCTACGCATACAATGATAATTTCCACAATCTGTGCTTGTTCGTGATATTTCTCTGCTTATAACCTTTTTTATAAGCAACAACAACACTTGTTAGTTATTCTTCTTTGCTCACAACCTTTTTTTGTAAGCACCAAACTAACAACTGTTTTCTTCACGCAACTTGTCTGCACACAAGTCTGACTGGATTATAACTCGGTCTCGTATCTTCACACACCACTGGTTGAATTCTCACTCAATTCAACGCGACGTCGTCACACGACTAACTTCACTCGAACTCCGAGAATAACGTGTCTTCATACACGGCTGACTGAATTCTAACTGAATCATCGTTGGTCGCTTTATCTTGCCTTTTATATCACTCGATCAACAGTGTGATGAATGCCCTTGAAGGATGATGACGACCTTCGGGAACAATCCAAAAATGTAAACAACTTGTTTCCATTTTTGTTGTTCGTGTATCTTATTTACTTTCGTCCAGGCAGAGTTGTTGTAGTTTTGTTTGTTTGTCTTTCTGCTATATTTTTTATACAAGGACTTTGTTGCTATATTTTTTTGTTTATTCATCGGTCTGTTGTTTTTGTTGCTATATGTTTACTAATTCGTTGATCACGTGAACAACTGCATTGTTTTGTTTTTGGAGCTTTTGTTTATGCGTGATCAAGTCCTTTGTGTTGTTTTTGGAGCTTTTGCTTATTATTTTAACAACACCATTTCCATTTTCGTAACAATATATATAGAAGCTTGGTTTTCGTCTACTTCTGCAATTATGACTCCCTATAGTTATTTCATATTACTACAGCAAATATACAATTTTAAAATCATTGACAAGGATATAGCGCAGGTTGCTCTAAAAAATTACTAAATCATTTATGGTGTCTCAATCCCGAAAATGTAGAATATTCTTTGCTAATTAAATGTTATCAATGACGCAGAGGAAAGAGGTGTTAAGCTGATAGAGGATTATAATTCGATTCTTACGAAATATGAGCATCAGAAACAGTACACATATTTTACAAGCTGTACAAGATTACAGCCTAAAAAGTGAATTATTTAACACAGTTTAAACATTTAATATAATTTTCTACATGTATATACACTTACTCAATAAAGTCTGCGTTCACCTAATGCATTTTTAGAAAATATATAAAAATCCACTTTAAGTATTAAATTTAAATAAAAATTTCTTTATAGATTCTTTTATTTACAACATTTTCTACAAATTACTTAAAAACATAAACCAAAAAATTAATTCATTTTTAAACTAAAGTATCATAAGTATAACAATAATAAAATATTTATTTTATTTATTTATTTATTCATTCAGGCGTAAATACAGTACAACAATATATCATCTTATTTAATAGTACTGCTAAGGATATAGGCATAACAAAATATAAAAAAATACAAAATAATAAAGTTAAAAATAAATTAACATAACAAATGTTATTAAAAACAAAATTTATAATTATATTAAAAAAATATGATTGATTAATTACGTATGTGCATTATGTTCATTCAAAAATTTAATTATTGCAGTCTTGAAATGCTTAGCATTGCTTAGTAATTGTATGTTGTTTGGGAGTTCATTCCAGAGATGAATTGCATTGATGTAAAAGTGTCTCTCAGATATCTGTCTGCGATATCTAACGCTATTAATTCTCAAGCCTCTATTAGATCTTGAAAAACTAATCTATCAAACAAATAATGGGGTTTCCTAATATAGATGATTTTATGTAGGTACACCAGAGTACGGCATTTCAACAAATTCCCAAAAGATGTGTTTTAGATTCGATATGAGAACTCAGATATCCTACTGTACCTTGTACGACCAAAAACATATCGAGCAATACTGTTATAAGTGACCTTGAGCCTGTTCCTACTTACTGAGTCGCAACTAGAAAACAGTTCACATCCGTACAGCAGAGTGGGGATGAGATATGTTTTCGCGAGCAACATACGAATATCAAACGGAGTAAAATATTGCGTTAGCCAAAGACTTCGCAACATGGCAACCGTTTTACCACAGATAGAATTCACATGGTTGGACCAGTTAAGGCTGTTATTAAAGATAACTCCTAGGTTCTTAACACTATGTACAGTCTCAATAGAAGTATTATTAATCTGTAATGGTGTAAGCTGTGCCGTATAGTTTACCTTGCCTATTATTAAAGCTTTTGATTTCCTCGGATTGAGGCAAAGACCATTAATCGACGCCCATTGAAACACATTATGCAGATCACAATTTATTTTCCCTATACAATTTGTAATATCAGATGGCAAGCAACTAATGTACAACTGAACATCATCAGCGTACATTTGTACCTTGCAAAACTTCAACTTAGTTGGCAGATCATTACAATAAATCGAATATAAAAGTGGACCAAGAATCGAGCCCTGTGGTACACCTCTAGATATTAAAAAATTGTCCGATTTAGTACCAAAGGCACCAAAAAGTCTGCTTTCACTGTTAAAATACATAAAAAATGAAATTAATATACTTAAATCTTAAATTTAATATTTCGTTGGATATCCATGTTGTTTTATTACTGCATTTAATCTATTTGGCATGGAATTCACCAACTTTTCAGTTTCCTCAGCACTTATTTTCTCCCACTCTTCCCGTATAACATTTCGGAAGGTATCTTTACTTTTAATTACATGCTGGCGAATTTTTTTCTTCTAATAAATCCCACAGATGCTCAATAAGATTGAGATCTGGAGATTGGGGGGGGGGGGGGTGTCTTGAGCTGTCTTGGGGCATTATCCAGGAGCCAAAGTTGAACGACCTTCGCAGTGTGCTTTGGGTCGTTATCCTGTTGGAACCAAAATGTAGATGGTGGGTTGAGTTTTGCCGCACTTTATTTTAGATTATTTTTTAATATGTTTAGGTATCCGTATTTATTCATGGTGGACTCAATAAATTCAATTTGACCTACTCCCGAAGCCGCCATGCATCCCCATACCATAATTCCACCACCATCGAGTTTTACTGTGCCAACCAGATTATGTTTATCGAGTGCAGTTCCTGGTTTTCGCCACACCATTTGACGACCTTTTGTTCCAAATATGCAGAACTTACTTTCGTCTGAAAATAAAACCTGTCTCCAAAACTCTGGTGGCTTATCTACGTAATTGTGGGCAAATTAAATGCGCTTCCGTCTGTTAACAGCAGATATGAATGGCTTTCGCCTTGCAACTCTGCCATGATAGCCAGCTTTTCGTAGAATTTTTCTCGCAGTTTCAGCGCAAATACTCGTTTGGCCAATTTTTCGGAAGCTTTTTCCTTCTTTCCACAATTTAATAATTATCCATGTTTTAAAATTGCTTTCACTTTTAAATAATAATGTGCAAATCAGCTCATTAAAAGATCAATTGAAACACAAAAGAAGAGAAAATGAGCAAAAACAAGAAAAAAATCTTAAAAAATTAACGGTAATGTTAAAACAAAAGAAGTGAACGCAGACTTTTTGGTTGCTATACTCAAGTGTTGCCAGGCTCAAGTCTCGTTATCAATAAAGAAAAGGGAACAATCTGGGACTTAATTACCATTTTATTAACATAAAGGGGTTACCAATAAGTACGTTAAAAAATATTAGTTATAATCTCATAATTATTGCATTATTTTGTGTCAATGAGAAATTTTTGTGTTGTGAACGCAGACTTTATTGAGTAAGTGTAAATGAGGGCAAAACGAAGTACATATGTATATGTTACCGACAAGTAGGGATATGCGGCATATTGGATCTCAGATTATGGCCGATAACTATAGTTTCGATGTAGTCAAGGAAATATGGAAGGAATCAGAGAGAAATCCGTTAATCTTGTTGTTAACAGTCAGTTAAGTAAGTAAGTAAGTAAGTAAAGTAAGTACATGTACATATATACATTGTCTAAACATATTTTTAATTAAAGTACGCTTATAAAATCTTGGAATATGACTAGTTTATTTATTTCTTTCCAATTTATTTTCTCAACGTTGGGAATTAGGGAGATGTTGTCAAGGTAAAAAATGTTTAAAACTTTACAGGAAACATCTTCATCTTACAACATTTTTTCATAAAATTAATATTTTTGAAGTTATAAGTCATGAAACTTAAATTTTAGGGTTTACCCTAAATTTCATCGGTCTTGAGGCACGTCTTAACCCCAACCGATTGATCTGAAACTTTGACAATATAATTTTTTTTGCCAATATTCACCAAACTGGAGGGGTGAGACTGGAGAAAATCTGACTTTTAATTTTAAGGGCCACACACACACTCTATGATTTGTTATTACATATTAATTAATTAAATCACAGTGTTATTTTGTTATTTTAGGAAATTTATGGAATATTAGAACCAATATTGTCTTTATAGGTACTTTGGGAAATGCATTGAATTGGAACATACTACGTCGTACCTAATAAAAATCAAAATAAAAAAGGTATGCATTATTGACACTGCCCGTTTGGTGGAAGCTAATTGAGACGGAACGATTTGGAAACATTGAAACAATATCAAGCACAATGAAACAAAGTAAAAGAAAAAAAATGAACAACAATAATACCAAAAAAAAAAACAAATCCAATTGGATTCTATATAAAGCAATTGTTTGTTATATTTAACCTTTAAGAGATACATATGCATGCATACATATAACCATAGACATTTTTTGTTTCTTTCTATCCAAATCAATGGTCATCCACCAACGACACCATAACAACAAAAACAACGCCTATAAACTATAACGAAACACACACTAATAAAAATTCGTAAAGAAGAGAGAAAAATAATCATTAATATGGTTGTAGATAAGTATGCATGGATGGGTGTTTTTAAGCACACACAAATAATAATCCGCAAAAACAACAACAAAAAGACATACTCTTTAATTTGGGTTTGCGTAGATGTCTGTATGTACCATATATATATATTTATATGTATAGAAGTATGCATTTAATGTATGTTTCAATTTCAATTTGATTCCAATTCGAATCGAATTAAATTCTTGTTTCCCCTTAACACATTTTGTTTTGTACAATTTGTGTATGTTATTTTATTGTTGTTAGTGCTATCACTTGTGTTTTTTTTTTTTTTTCGTTTTGTAATTTCATTCGTTATTTGCCTCTATTCCTCATTCGGTTTGTGATCGTCGTCGCCCGTGCAACGTCGTCGTTTTTGTGCGGAATTCAGAAAACATTCTCATGAGTAAAAAGAAAAAGAGAAAAAAATTCATTGAAAATCAAAAATTAATTAAAACCGAAAAAATAAAAAAAGTGGTTAGCAAAACATGTAACAGTGATTGTTGTGAAAATATAATAAAAAAAAGGAATATGTAATCAATAGAGTTGATGAAAGTTTTTGTCACAAATTCTCTACCAAATTAAACAATTATTTCAGATAATCAAGTGTCAAATTCAAAATCTAATGAAAATATAAATTAAAAAAAAAAAAAATATTAAAACACATTCTAACTCATAAGAAACACACACATGTCTATTGTCTTGTAATTCGCAAACTAAGGTCATTTGTTTGAATTCCGTCGGCATTTAGTGAAAAAAACAGATTTTAAAAATAAACTGAATTCAAAAATTTCTTTTGAATGTTCTGTTGTTGTTTCTTTTAATACAATTATTATTATTATTTTTTTTTAATTAAAAAAATGTAACGGTTAAATTCGATAAAAAGTGAGGGGCGACCAACTTCATATCGAATTTTATGTAGCTTACACAACTGTGCGTAGTTCACTGAAAGAAATTACCTTACCGAATAAGAAATTTCTCAATCCACGCGCCGTGTGTGAAAATAAGTGATTGTGTATTATGATCGTTTTTTTTTTTCAAATTCAGGAAAGTGATTTCAGGTTGTTCATAAAAGAGTGTTTTTTATTTCCTAACCTAATTGTCAGTTAATCACTTTTTATATAAAAAAAAGAAAGTTATTTGAAATTGTGTACCTAATGCAACTCAACACAATGGACTGTACCGGACGTTCGAATTTAAATGAACGAGATTCGGAGTTGGGTGACGATATGGTAAGAATTCAATTCTCAATTTTTCTAAATCCACAAAATAAATTGTCTTCATGTAATAAATACATAGGTATATGTATTTATTATTTTTAATATATCCAGAATTTTTTTTTTTTTTTTTGATTATTTTGTCGATTTTAAGTTGACATTACTATAACATTACATAGCTTTTTGCTTAAATATACTTTACTGTAGTGAAGTATACCTTAAATGTCTTTTGTATCTGATTTCTTTAATTTTATTTTAAAACAAACAATTTAAAATCATTTGTTTAATGTTAAACTACGCACGTTGTTATATTTCAATACATTTTTCCGTAACATTCTCAGACACAATGCGTTTTACACGTTAAAGTAACTTATTTGGTGTTACTGGCCGGCCGCAATATCTAAACTAGCAGCCAGTCGGGTTTTTAATTCCAAATATCTACAAACCGAAACACTGTTACTAATAGTGTGCTATAGTTTTTACTTTAAACTCTTGTTAGTAAACTGTAAGTACTGTATTAGAAAAAGGGATAACATTCTCGATATTAACTATGGTTCATGGATCAGAAGCCAGTTACATAAAACATAAAATGGTTGAATGTGTATTCGAATTCGAATCAATCCATATAAAAATCTCCTACATTTGAATATTTGATATTCGTATTAAGAATGATCTGAATTCAAAAAAAATACCAATAATGTTGTATTGATTCACAATGACACCGGCAAAATGATAATTTTGATTGATTTTATTTAATGTGTTTCTTTTCATTCAGTAGAAATAATAATTATTTATTATTTGCTTATTTCACATACCTACCTAAGTATGAGTGGTACGTATGTATGTACATACATTTTGAATAAACCGCTGCATAGGCTGCAATACATTAAAATATTTAGCATCGTCACATATCGCTATTTAGAACAGTTTAGTACTCACATAACAGCTTACACATTCGTAATATGTAATGTAATTTGAATAAACGAAAAAATCTAACACAACCTAGAAATGTAATTAAAAAAAAGTTATTGACTGTGAATCGTACAGAGCTATTGGAGTTTTTCACCTCGATAAGTTCATGTTGTGTTCGAGGAGCGAGTGAGAGAAAGAAAGGAAAGGGGTAATAATTGCTTGTATTCTTTATTTCATTTTCTCTTGCTATTCGCAACGTCCTTCTTTTTTTGGCGTAGATTAATATTTGACATTTCTTTTCATTTGAACGTTAATGAAAGAAAAAACCACATTAATGAAGAAAAATAACAAATAATATATAAAATAAAAAACAAACAAAAATATGTGGAAAAGCAATAGAAAATAAATATAACAGGAAAATCTCTAAAAAGAAAATTTGTGTCTGAGCAAACCATAGAATATTTTCACAAATTATTAAAAAAAAAGAAAATATTAAAGTATGTACATATATAATTAAATAAATAGTAGTCAGTGATTAATTCTAAAGTACAAAAAGAAACAAAAAAGAAAACTAAAATAATTCTTAAAATAAGTTATACCTACGTAGTGTAGTGAAAGTTAAACTTTTCTTTAAAGTATTTTTAATTAAATTTCCAAGTTTGTAGTACTTAAGAACAAGGTTCGTTTGGCCGAGAGAAAATGTTTCATTTTGACAATCAGAAAGATCAATTTGTAATACAGTGTACCACTTAGAAAAATGCTTACAACATGTGTGGAAAGAGGTTATATTGTAATAAATTGGAAAGATCTGTATAAAGCTTTCAAACTTATAATGATTATGACTTAAAGGTCCATGGGACCGCCTAAATATATCCTTTCGCGACGTAATATGTTTTTGTTAATTCACTTTTGTATGCATAAGCTGATTTAACGATGTGTTCCTGTGGGTATTGAAAACCTCTTTGGTGGTATTATCAGCAAAAATTGAAATACGATGTATTTATTAAATATAAAACAAATCTGTGAATTGCTGCCTGTCATGGAAACTCTAGAAAGGAAACCTTGAAAAACATGAACAATATCGATAATGTAACTTTCGCAAAGTTATGTAAAGGGTACGCTAAATAAAAAAAACTACTGAATATTTTCTCAAATTTATTTTTTTATTTGAAAGTACAATTCTTCCGGTTAATAATGGAAAATAATTTCATTCAAATGGCTGCCTCGGCTGGCCATGCAGTAGCCTACACGATCGGTCCAATTTTTAAGCACATTATCGATTGTGTGCAGCTGTATTTCACCAATGGCTTCACGAATATTGTCCTTTAAAGCGTCAATTGTCTCTGGCTTGTCGGCGCAACACTTATCTTTGACGGCACCCCACAAATAATAGTCCAACGGTGTCAAATCGCAGCTCCGAGGTGGCCAAACGTCATCAGCTCTGCGGCTGATATTGCGATCTTCAAAAACAGGGTGCAAAACATCGAGTGTAGCTTCGGCTGTGTGTCACGTAGCGCCGTCCAGTTGAAGCCAAATGTTGCCAATATCCTCCTCTTCAATTTTTGTGAACAAAAATTCGTTCAACATGGCCCGATAACGATCGCCATTGACTGTAACGGCCACTTCTTGCTCATTTTCGAAGAAAAATGGCCCAATTATGCCTCTGGACCAAAATCCGCACCAAACAGTGACTCGTTTTGAGTGCGTCGGCTTTTGAATATATGCGTGCGGGTTTTCTGTGCCCCAAATGCGACAATTTTGCTTGTTTACTTACCCGCCAAGATCAAAATGAGCTTCAGCTGAAAAGATGATTTTTTTTGCCAAAATCGGCATCTTCTGTAAGTCGATCGCAGTCCCACTTAGCGAAGCGAAAACGCATTGGAAAACCAGATTCGTTCAGCAGAAGGATAAAACTAATTAGCTGTCAAATCAGACATGAGCTGAGTGTTACCATTCACGAAATAAGCACTAGTTGAAAAAAAAAAACGTTAGATGGCGGACCCGATAGTTTTTAAAACCAAGTTAGCAGAAAGAAGTTTTAGACTTATTGTTTATAACGTTGTTTAAGTTACAATGATTGGGAGAATATGCGTAAAATGTTTCTCTTAATTTGTAAAATATATTAATATTGTATTTATTTTATTAAATTCATATTTAATTTTGCAAATCTTTCTTTATCGCTAAATGAAACAATATACATACATATATACATATGTGCATACATAATACGATACTACATAATAAACATATTTTAAAAATAATAATAACGATCTTTTATAAATCAGAATCAATTTAAAAATTCCCATGCAATTAACAATAAAAACGTATTGTTAGAAAATTTAAGGAATTTAATTATCACCTAAACTAAATAAAAATGTAAACAAAAAATAATTTCTTTGAAAATAATCACTTTAAATTAACTTTTTTTTTATATTTCTTCGTCAACTCTTCAATTGATACACGTATTAACGTACATACATAAATACATATGTACATACATACGTAGGTATTTGTATTTGACAAATTAAGGCGAAAGAAGAAATTTAAGAATACAAAAAAGAATTGTTAAAATCATATAAAAAAAATATATTAAAAACATCAGTTGGTCAAGACTGTTGTTTAATACCCTGCACAATAAATCCATTCACTACACAATGAAACTTTCTTCTCTGCTTGGGAGTAGTTTGAGTGACCAAAAGAACAAAATATGAAGCAATTTTAACCAATTTTATTAATCAAGGTTTGTATTCATATTGCTAAGAGTATGTCATGGGCATACATACATACATATTTGCGAAATTTTTGCATCCATTATGAATATTTTGGGTTGAAAAAATAATAATAATGAGAGCAATGAGAATTGTATTTACATTTCTAGCCACATTTTCATGGCAGGGTTTATAATCAAGCAGAGGTATTTGACTTTAACACATTAGATGAGTTGTAGGGTACAATATCAAAACAAAATTTCCCTTCCACAGAAGTAACACAACTACACCAAGAGCGATCTTCAGACCTGTATCAACAAATATATAAATGAGGGAGAGACAGAGAAAGGGGAAACAAATAAACAGTCAGTCAATTTGTATTCAATTGAGATAATCTTTTGTATTTGACATGATTTTAGTGTTAATGAGACACTTTTAAAAATTCCCATTCTTCATACATACATTTGCTTTCTATCACTCTCCTAAAATTGTATGATACTGTACAAATCCAATCAAATAAACACATGCTAAACGAAAGTGAATTGCTATGAGTAAGCTTTCGAAGCTTACTCTAGCTCACCTCTAATTTAACTCTGATTCTGATAAAACTGCCACAGAGTAACAAATAACGCAGTTATATTTACTCTTTCATCCATTCGACATAGTGAATGCCATAGTTTGAGTTTATGTTTGAAAAAGTCCCACACCAATTATAACCGTTAGATCTTCCAAGCAATTAAACCAAGTTAGCTGCTGTCTAGCTGTCTTTATTTAAACAGTAATAATAAAAGTATGGGTATACCTATTTTGTACAAAAAATAAAAATTTAAAAAAAAGAAAAAGAAACCAATACAATAGTTTCATTTAAATTTTCTTTTTATTATCTTTCATCTCCACTTGATTCGGTTTTTTTTTTAACCAACTATGATGTATGAATGAAAAAGGGAATGTTTGTTTTTTTTTTTTTTTTGATTTGGTGGAACGCTATACCTATCTTCCGTCAATAGGGCTGTATGTTATATATTTTTTAATTTTTCATAAAATTAGTGAAACCTTGAACACGGAGTGGGTCTTCAAATTCGGTGCTATTAGTTTTGATATTTAGTCTATATTTTACGGCAAAATACTGGGAATTTAGGAAAAGTATGCTTAGCGGCTTAGCAGTCGCCGTAGTCTAGTAGGTAGTGTGTTGGCTTATCAGACGTACGGCCACGGTTCAAATCCCAGGTCAGACATCAAAACGAAAATATCAAAATATTTCTTCGGCGACTGACTCTCAGCAGATTTCTGGCAAAAACTCTGAGAGTAAATAAAATGCCCATGAAGAGCTTCTCAAAAATATGTCGTTCGGAGTCGACTTTAAACTGTAGGTCTCGCCACTTATGTATAAAATTAACGCACACAACATTAGTGGTGTGAGAAGCTAGGTCGTAATCCTGACTAAAGGGTTGTAATGACCAATTATGAACGTACATATGTATGCGTAGTGATTTTCATGCAAGGTAAATAAAAGGTTTGTTCCAGGGCTGGATGTAAACATGATTGAATTTAATAGATCGACCAAAAGCTAAGATGATAGTTTTATGAAGTTTATTTCATTTATATATTTTTTTTTTTTTTTGATTTTTTGTTTAACAATTATAATGCAGCGAAGCACACCGGATTTCGGCGAGATGTTTATAAGTATTGTTTGTATTTATATTTGTTTTTCTTTTTCTCTCTTTTAATAATAAAGTTTTTTGTTTTATTTTATTGTTAATGGTGTTCGTACGTAAATTAATTGTTTAAATATTTGAATTATTTGTTAGCAACTTAAATGAATATTAAATGGGATTTGATTTTTGTTTCCTCATAAACATCAGCATTGTTTATCAAGACTTATAAAACTTTAATGATTTTTCGTTTTAATTTTTGCTTTTCTTCTCTGCTCTTCTATATACATACATACTCAATATATTATGTATTTATCTATATTAAGATTTAGCTGATGAGTAATCTCTGAGTTAATTAAATTGATTGACAAATTTTATTTATTTATTTATTCATTCAAGCGTAAATACAGTACAACAAGATATCGTCTTATTTAATAGTACTGCTAAGGATATAGGCATAACAAAATATAAGAAATTACAAAAATAATAACCTTAAAAATAAATTAACATAACAAATATTATTAAAAACAAAAATTTATAATTATATTAAAAAATATGATTGATTAATTACATATGAATGTACATTATTGTTATTATTATGAAGTCGCCGTAGTCTAGTAGGTAGTGTGTTGGCTTATTAGACGTAAAGCCAGGGTTCGAGCCCCAGGCCAGACATCGAAACAAAATACAAAAAGTATTTCTTCGGCGATTTCCTCTCAGCAGATTTCTGGCAAAAACTCTGAGAATAAATAAAATTGCCATGAAAAGTTTCTCAAAAAATCTGTCGTTCGGAGTCGACTTTAAACTGTAGGTCCCCCGCCACTTATGTATAAAATTAACACACACAACAAAAGTGGCGTGAGAAACTAGGTCAATAATCCTGACTGAAGGGTTGTAATGACCAATTTATGTATGTATGTATGTACATTATTGTTCATTCAAAAATTTAATAATTGCAGTCTTGAAATACTTAGCATTGCTTAGTAATTGTATGTTGTTCGGGAGTTCATTCCAGAGACGAATTGCATTGGTGTAAAAGTATTCTTTCAGATATTTGTTTACGGTATCTAACGCTATTAATTTTCAAGCCTCTATTAGATCTTGAAAAAACTAATCTATTGAATAAATAATGAGGTTTTCTAATATAGATGATTTTATGTAGGTATACCAGAGCCAGAGTACGGCATTTTAACAAATTTTCAAAAGATGTATTATAGATTTGATATGAGAACTCAGATATTCTGCTGTACCTTGTACGACCATAAACATATCGAGCAATACTGTTATAAGTGGCCTTGAGTCTGTTCCTACTTACTGAGTCACAAATAGAAAACAGTTCACATCCGTACAGTAAAGTGGGGACGAGATATGTTTTTGCGAGCAGCATACGAATATTAAATTCAATTTATTAATAAATATTTTTTCAAATATGTAATCGACTTCACAGTATTTTTATATTTTTTATCACCAGTATGAAGAATTTTTAAAAAATTTTAAATGAAATCAAGAAATAAGTTGCCTAAAGCTGGATTCACCCATTGTTTCGCAACAAGCATTTTGTTCCGAAACAAGTTCAGTTTTTTGAGAGTTTGTTTCAAAACGAACAATTGTTCTGTAAAAATAAGATTACCATATGAAATATTTTTGTAAACGATGCGTGTTAGTTTTACAATTAGGCAGCACAGTAGCAGATGATTGCAATTCGTTTGTTTTCTTGGCTTGAGTGTGATCATATTTTTTATTGCGTTACAAACGTAAAGTGCTATAAAACAACCGCTCTGTATTTTATTATACATACATACATACAAAAATGTACATATAATATGATATGGCAGCTCAGTTCAACTTTACTTAAAAAATTAAAGTAGCTGGCAGCACAGTTCGATTGTTTCGGAACAAAAATTAAAATTAAACCAATTCGAGCTGAAATTTTTCCGAAGCAAGCTTACTCTCTTTCGCTCTCTCCCTCAAAAAGAAAAACGTCAAATTACATATAAAAAAAATTGTTTCAGAACAAAAATTTTGTTCCGAAACGATGATTAATGATTAATTTGAATTAATCAGGCTGTTGAAGACCAATTGCGCTTTTAAGTCTGATATTTTTGATCTTTCAATTCTACCAAATAAGCTGCAAATTTTTTCCAAACGCTTAACTAAATACCTAAATTTATGTATGTAAATATGTATAGATGCTAAAGAATGTATGAACCTGAATTCTAGAATTCTGCTAGTATTTCTAATATAATGGATATTCACACACACGATCATGGACAAAAATCTATATATCACCAACACTGTTTCCAATGTTCGAAAAGAAATAGTTTTTTAAAAAACTAATGCAGATTTTCTTCAAATTTCTTTTTATTAATAAAAACCATTAAAAAAAACCACGAGAGAGAAAAGTAAAAAATATTGTAAAAAAAAAATCCAGTGACGTAGAGATTAAAAAGTTAACAAGCGGTTCTCGCTTGCTGTTCTGCTGCAAAAACCGTACATAATGGGCCATTAAAATCCTTCAGTCAGGATAATGATCTAGCTTCTCACACCACTTATGTTCTGTGTGTTAATTTTGTCCATACGTTGCGGGATCTACATTTTAAAGTCAGCTCCGAACGACAGATTTTTTTGAGGAACTTCTCAGAGTTTTTGCTAGAAATCTCCTGAGAAGAAGTAGCCGAAGAAATATTTATCCATATTACTTTTTGTTTGTATGTCTGATCTGGTATTTGAACCGTGGCCTCGAGTCTAACACTCTACCTAATAGACTACAACAATTTTCATTAATTGATCTTCGTACTGTTTGCGGATTTCAGATATATCTGATCTTCCGGCAATAGCTTGAGCTAACTTTAAGGTACATATCTGTTCTTGGTTTTTTCTAATGTCATACGATATTTCTTTATTATCAATATTCTCATCCCATTTTTTGCATTAAAAACTTTAACTGATACTTACTTTATGTCTAAAAATGTATGTGTTAAGTAATATTTTTAAAGTGTAAAGTGTGATAAGCTGATAGATAGATAAACTGACCGTCTAAACTAAAGATTTATTAAAAATTCTTTATTCTTAATCAATAAACAAGGGGGAATGTTTAATTGAAATCTTAGTAACTTTCTTGTTTTAATTTTTTCCCCTGTTATTGTTATCAACGCCAAATAGAACCCGGACATATGTATAGTGATTTAATACATCAACATTTTTCCCACATGCGATAGGTTTTAAATTCAAGTTTTCTGACTAAATACAATTTCTATGGGAAAAATATTTTATTTAGATACGGGTATCCACGCAAAAAGCACATTATTTTATAATTTCAAATCAAATTCATCCTAAACGTTATTATATGTAAAACCTCCATTATTAATTAAAAGAATATAATCATTTGGATATCGATCTTGTATTAAAAAAAAAAAAAAAAAATTAATAAAATACTGGCTTTAAAGTAAATAATGATTTATTTTCATAATTGATTGTTTAATTCGGCAAAATCGGATTCGCTATGCATCTTTATTTCGAAAGTCGATGAGTATTTTTGTGAATGAGTTAAAGAATAAAATTATTAATCTTTTAATAAATTAGTTGAAGAAAAAGCAGCATCCTTTTTATGAGCACAGATCACCTACGTATACGGCTATAGCTATCGCTACGTATAGCTATCCTAAAATCTTTGCCACATTATTTTTAATTATGTATGTATATACTTTTTTAAATCAGCCACTAATTCATCTTAAACAATTTTACAAGAGTTTATAGTTTCATTTTGATATATGTATGTACTCAACATCAATAACAGTTTTACTGCTGATATGAAAAGTATTTTCACTTTAAATTACCGGCAAGGTAAACTCAAATCCATAAAATTTATTGTTTGGGGGGAAAAAATCAAAGATTTTTCGTTCGTTTCGTTTAACAGCATCGACAACATTAACACGTGCTGTTCGTCAGTGTGAATGGTTCCCACATTAAATCTTCGAAATCTTGCAACAGATTTAAAACCAAAAACGAAAAGATACTCGTAAACGTTTACAATTACAAACCTTACATACATACACACATACATACATACATATACACTACTCCACGAATGCAAATTTATGTGGTTGACTGACTCACAGACGGGTCGATTATCTGACTTTGTGATTGTATTGTTGTTTTGACTATTTTCCTTTGTATTTATCATACGTACATATGTATAAAACGTCAATGGCATCTTTTGTTTCTGTTTTTCAAATTTTATTATGACTTTTCAGTTTTTGAACGTTTTTAGTGCTTTTTGTGTTGTTTTTTGTATTACATACATATGTATATGAAAAAAAAAATGAATCTAAAATTATGTATATAATATGTTTTCTTATGAATGGCGCTCTTTAATTCTTTGCGAGTTTCTTTACTTTGTATTGCTTAAGGTTAACAATATAAATTTAATTTGCCTACATATTTACCATCGATTACGAACTTGAAACAAATTTTACATTTTGATACCTGCAATGAAAGAATTTAATCATTTAAAATTCACAATTTTGCGAAATATGTTTGCCTACACGTTTAACTCACGGGTATTAAAATTATTTTTAATATAATCAATGCAAATTAGCATTAATTTAATAAAAACAAAATTGTAGTATGTAACATGCACGAAATTTAATAAAAAATTTTTAATACAAATTAAGTCAATGGAAATACTATACTTCAGCACCTGAACAAAAGAATTTTAATTGAATAAATATTTAAATAAAAACATTTCTTATAAAGGGTCCGCCAAATAACTTTTTTTTTTGAAAATGCTTAAAAAAAAGTACTGAATATTTTCTCAAATTAATTTTTTTATTTGAAAGTACAATCCTTCCGGTTAAAAATGGAAAATAATTTTATTCAAATGGCTGCCTCGGCTGGCCATGCAGTAGCCTACACGATCGGTCCAATTTTTAAGCACATTATCGATTGTATGCAGCTGTATTTCACCAATGGCTTCACGAATATTGTCCTTTAAAGCGTCAATTGTCTCTGGCTTGTCGGCGTAACACTTATCTTTGACGGCACCCAACAAATAATAGTCCAACGGTGTCAAATCGCAGCTCCGAGGTGGCCAAACGACATCAGCTCTGCGGCTGATAATGCGATCTTCAAAAACAGGGCGCAATACACCGAGTGTAGCTTCGGCTGTGTGGCACGTAGCGCCGTCCTGTTGAAACCAAATGTTGCCAATATCCTCCTCCTCAATTTTTGTGAACAAAAATTCGTTCAACATGGCCCGATAACGATCGCCATTGACTGTAACGGCCACTCCTTGCTCATTTTCGAAGAAAAATGGCCCAATATTTGGCTCTGGACTAAAATCCGCACCAAAAAGTGATTCGTTTTGGGTGCGTCGGATTTTCAATGTATGCGTGCGGGTTTTCTGTGCCCCAAATGCGACAATTTTGCTTGTTTACATACCCGCCAAGATCAACATGAGCTTCATCTGAAAAGATGATTTTTTTTTTTGCCAAAATCGGCATCTTCTGTAAGTCGATCGCAGGCCCACTTAGCGAAGCGAAAACGCATTGGATGGCCAATATTCGTTCAGCGGAATAATAAAACTAATTATCTGTCAAATCAGACATGAGTTAAGTGTTACCATTCACGAAATAAGCACTAGTTGAAAAAAAAAAGTTAGATGGCGGACCCGATATGTAACATGCACGAAATTTAATAAAAATTTTTTAATACAAATTAAGTCAATGAAAATACTACACTTCACCACCTGAACAAAAGAATTTTAATTGAATAAATATTTAAAAAAAAACATTTCTTGTGAAGGGTCCGCCAAATAACTTTTTTTTTTTTGAAAATGCTTTAAAAAGAAACTACTGAATATTTTCTCAAATTTCTTTTGTTATTTGAAAGTACAATCCTTCCGGTTAATAATGGAAAATAATTTCATTCAAATGGCTGCCTCGGCTGGCCATGCAGTAGCCTACACGATCGATCCAATTTTTATGCACATTATCGATTGTGTGCAGCTGTATTTCACCAATAGCTTCACGAATATGGTCATTTAAAGCGTCAATTGTCTCTGGCTTGTCGGCGTAACACTTATCTTTGACGGCACCCCACAAATAATAGTCCAACGGTGTCAAATCGCAGCTCCGAGGTGGCCAAACGACATCAGCTCTGCGGCTGATAATGCGATCTTCAAAAACAGGGCGCAAAACATCGAGTGTAGCTTCGGCTGTGTGGCACGTAGCGCCGTCCTGTTGAAACCAAATGTTGCCAATATCCTCCTCTTCAATTTTTGTGAACAAAAATTCGACGGCTGACGGTGCTTCTCTTCTTCCAAAATCCGTACGCAATTTTCGCACACATTCTGCAACATTACCATGATTTTCAAAGTAATGTCGCAATATTTCCCAGCGTTGTTCAAGCGTATACACAACCATATTCGTTCAGCGGAAGGATAAAACTAATTATCTGTCAAATCAGACTTGAGGACCGGAAGCATTCTGTATAATCGATTTTCCCGGTTAATTGAGTACCAATTTTGGCAAGTTTTTTAATAGATATTTTTATTAATTAATAAATGATTTAAATTTATTAATTAATAAATATGTACATAATTTATGCATATAAAAACTAAATAATTCCAGGATTTTATATACATACATTCATGTTTCAAAAATATAAAAAAAAATAATAATTTTTTCAGAAAACAGTGAACAGTAGATAAGGATTTCATGTACTAAAGAGGGAATTGCTCTTTTTCGCTTGTTTGTCCAAAATAATAGAAAAAATTTTTTGCTTATTATCACGGATAATAGAGATAATCACAGTTAAACGATGCAGAAAAATTTAAGTCAATCCAAAATAAAATTTAGTCGATGCAAAAAATTTTCTTTTTCCATACCGGATAATTGATGTTGCCGGATAATCGAATCTTGGATAATCAAGGTCCTACTGTATATGTACATTCCACAACAACATGTTAAGTAAAATATGTCACAAAAACGGAGTTAAATACATTTGGATTTAAACCAATATTGTATTTATTTATAAAATAATAACATAAATTCGCTTAAATATACGAAAACCAAATGAAAATTCTTATTAAATTTGGGTACAGTTACATATACATATGTTTGCGATAAAACATATGCACTTTTTTAAGATACGCACAAAAATATAAATATAAGTACATAATTATATTTAGTTGCGTAAACATAATTTTTTTAAAACATCTTCATATCTTCGTGTCCTGGACCCGATTAGGTTCGATAAGTTCTCACCAAAAATTTCATTGCAAGTAATTTCCATTTGGCGGAAAAGTTCGTAACTGTTTCTGTAATTATCGCTGTTAATTATACGATCTACAATATCTCATAGATTTGCTATGGGACGTTTAATTTATTGCTTTCAAATTACTCTTTCACACATTTAGCAGTGTTTTTAGGATAACATGTAACATGCTGTACTTCACAGAAGTTCATGCATATTTTTTGTCGCACACAGTAGATACCTTAATGTAAAATTAAATTTAAACCATTATATTCGGACATTATTTATTATTTTATATTTTTCTGTTTTCAGTATGAGCTCTTAGATTTATTAATCTATCGAGTGGTCGATTTATTAATAAATCAATAAGTCAAAAGATTTTCTGTGAGAAACTAGAGTTAGATTTGGTTACAATTCGTTAAAAAAAATATCTTTAGCTAGCGGCACAGTTTATACAATGCATAATACTAATTCCATTATTACAAGAGTTTTAAAGTTTTCAATTTTGCTTTTGAATAAAAACTTTCTTTTTGAATGAAAACTTATATAATTCCACCAATAGTGTTTTTGTTTGGTGTTGTGTGTCTGGAGACCAAAATCGATCAAACATTCCGATTTTAGAACATAGTCTTGATTGGACAATAGTCAACTCCCATTCTCTTAAATATCCAGCACCTGATGATATCATACCTGCCGGTTTATCGATAAACATAGATACTCTCATACGGTGACTGTTAATATTTTTCACAGCATTCATAAGTGTATCTGATTTTCACTCAAACTGAACACTCTATAGAAGTTTTTTCTATTCACAAAGAAGCTTAAAATATTTCACACCAACTCATCAATCTTATGTCTATTTAAGACATTTAAAGAACCTTTGATGTCTATATTAGATCGCCTCTCACACATGGTATTTTTTTTTTGTGTCCTCAAGATACCTTCTTTAACCGGGGTGGGCTATTAACGAAGTAGTAGATTACGTAAACACTGAGTTGTGTTTCAGTCATGCAATGGAACCTAAACTTAACAATCTATTAAAATCTATAGCTGGAACATTCTACTTATGCAGACGAAGCACACTAGTGCTGCTTCATACACTTTTATGAATAAAAGAAGAAACATTTTCTGATTAAACTAAGATAACAATGGAATTTCATCAAAACTAACCACGCACATCGCCAACCGCCTATACAATTCAAATGGATTTTTTCAAATAAATTCAAATAAACGTCTTCAAGTTTGGTACATACACTCTGCAGAATATACGGAAGATTAATCGAATTTGGACATGTACATCGTTCACCGCCCATACAATACGAATAGATTTTGTTTGTTCACCTATCGGTAGAAGTTGACTGGGTTTAAAGAACAAATTCTACTCCAACATTTGGTTCCAGTAAGAGGACGGAGGTAGACGGACCTAACTTCCTTTTTTTTTTGATTTCTGTAATTGCATTTTCTCGCGATAGGTCTAAACTGCATTGTTATCATTAAAAATGTACGTACATATGTTTGTAATTAGTGTCGCAGAGTACAAATCACCAACTCGATTTTTTCTCGTCTACAGTAGTGACTCACAGCTTATGAGTTTATTTTCATTGTCCGGGATTCTATCGCGATAAATAAGTAGTCGCATATAGGCACATTAACATTTTGCATTTTGCACCATCAGACTTCCGTATACAGAGTAGGAAATGTCCATCAAGTGATGATGTTATGTATCACGATAACGTCTGAATTTTGTGAAAAAATGGTTTGATGAAAATAAAATCGAATTATTGAAGTGGCTAGCCCAGTGATCTAATCTAAATCACATACATAGGTAAACAAGCTAAATATCGGTAAACTACGAGGTAACGCATAAAATAATGACGAACTTTTTCGGCCGATTCAAAATGCTTGCAATGTAAAGGTATTATTAAATTTAATTGAGTCCATGCATATTGCAGATTTGTCCGATACTGTATATATCTATGTGCTCAACAACTACAGTGAATCACACTGAAAATGGCCCACCATGAAATTAATCAGTATTTGGTTAATATTTATTAAAAAGGCAGAATATAAAATAAATATTTTTGTTTAAAATAAAGTTTATTTAGTATTCAATATAAGGAACTAAAAAATTCTTTTAATTACAATTAATTACAAGGTTTAGTGAATAATTACAATCAACTTGAGATAATTGCTACCTATAAAAAATTTGAATTTATTATACTATCTGTGACTCATTTTACAGAAAATATTGAAGAATGTGAAATTACTTTGCAAGACTATGATCATATAATATCCCTATCGAACTCTATCAGAACAGGAGGAGTTATTATATATTTTAAAAGGCATTGGAAAATGACAAACATTATAGAAAAGCGTGAAAAATCGAAATATTGGTTATTGGCGTGTATGGCGGAATATAATAAGTCCCGTGTCATTTTGGCAGCAGTATATAGATCACCTAATTGTAGTGAAGCTGAATTTTGTAAAGTGTTCGACGAATATTTGGAAGAAATATGTGAAAACAACTGTGATATAGTGATAAGCGGAGACTTCAATATAGATTGGGCCCAACAAAACTTTTATAGAACAAAAATTGAAAACAGCTTAAATGATAATGGACTTAAACAAGTCGTGACTGAGTACACAAGGCTAACGAAAACATCAAAAACTTTAATTGATTATGTAATAACAAATAATTATAATGTATCAGTTAAAAACAGTGCAAAACATAAAATTGCGGATCACGAATCATTGATTATTGACATTAACATTAAAAGTGAACAGAAAAAACCTAACAGTGAACATATTAAGAACCGAAATATATTTAGATATAACAAAAATGCATTCCAAAATCATTTAAACATGGTGATAGACCGTGAACAATTGAACAATATGAACGAAAACGTTTTAACGATGAACGAAAATGCTTTAATGTTAGACAAAAGCTTTGAAGACACCATTAATATGTTTACAAGAAAGACAAAATCTAAAACAGAAAATAACATTAATAAATGGTTTAATAACGAACTACGCGAACTAAAACGAATAAAAATTAATAAATACAAAAAAGCAACAATCGAGAACACCGATGAAGCATGGTTAAATTACAGATCGATAAGAAAGCTATATAAAGTGAAGATTGAGAACGAAAAAAATAGATATATTAATAACAGAATAAGTAATGCCAAACACCAGAAAGAGATGTGGAGAGAAATTAAAAACTTAGTCCTAAAAAAGAACCAAACTGTGATAAGAAATGTGATATTTAATGGTGTAGAATATAAGAGTAATATAGAGATAGCTAGTCATTTTAATAATTGTTTTGTAGATAGTATTAAGGAAATAAGAAACTTAATCGAGAATGTGCAATACATAAATAATGTAATAATGGTAAATCAAAAATTTAAATTCCGTGCAATATCTATGTTAGAGCTTAAGGAGATTGTAAAGAGTCTGAATGATAAACCGGATTATTCTAAGATATCGAAGAAAATGATTATTGATAACTGGAATATAATTGGAACAATTTTATTGCGTATAATCAACAAATCTCTTGAAAATGGCGTGTTTCCGGACAATTGGAAAGAAACAGTAGTAACACCAATAAGAAAAGTAGCCAACACCATTAAATGTGAAGAATTTCGACCGATTAACGCCTTAAAAACATGTGAAAAAATTTTGGAAAAAGTTGTGAAGGAACAATTAGAAGAGTATCTTGAAAAATATTCACTTCTTTCGAAGTTCCAATCTGGATATAGAAAGGTGTTTTCATGTGAAACTGCAGTTAACTTTGTAATTAATCGATGGAAGAAAATAGGAAAAAATAAGAAAATAATGGCAATATTTTTAGATTTTAAGAGAGCGTTTGAGACAATCGACAGAAAAATCATAATTGAAAAATTGTATTTATATGGAGTGCAAGGTGCTGAGCTCGAATGGTTTAAATCATAGATGCCCATTTCATAGTGCTTTTGCGCAAACTAAAAACACACATATTCTTATTCTCTTTGGTTAGTCGTCACTCAGGCAGCGACGAATGCACATGCGTAGCTTGTGTACGATTTTTTTGTAATATTTTTTACTTAAAGCACTGAAAAAAATTTACTATGACTTACGAAACATATTTTATGATAAAAAATGCGTTTGGTGATGCTCAATGCATTTTATGTTATAAAATATTGAAGGAATGTAGAGAATATGCTTTTAGAAGGCACTATTGTTCTTATCATAGTGATATGGATGATTTTAATGATTTATTTTGTAAAAATAAAAAAATTTATTTGGAAAAATTGAATGAGTGGTTACTTGAAGAAGAAAACAATGAAAAAACCTCAGAAAATAAAATGTTAAAAATGGAGTTATCAAGCTTAATAAGCTTGGATATTGTTAGTCATGGTAGACATTTTCTGATGGGGAGTTCATTAAAAAAATTTTAAATAAATGTTTTCAAAAACTTAATTTTAAGCTTATCGAAAACCTTCCATTGTCACGCAGTAGTGTTATTCGGCGCACTGATCAATTGAGGGCATCTTTAGAAGCCGCCATTGTAGAAAAATTTCTATTCCAAATTTTATTGTAAATTCCGCTTTTTGGATTTTTTCCGTACATTTTATTTCAGTTTACACAACTTTTCTTTCAGTGCAGTTCTCTCTCACTCACCAATACTACTACAGTTTTAGCTTTGGGCATCCCTGGTTTAAATCATACTTGAGCAATAGAAATCAAATAACAAGTATAAACGGAGTAAGATCGCAGCCTATTGAAAATGAACACGGTGTTCCACAGGGATCCATTCTGGGTGCTTTACTATTTAGCATTTATATAAATGATATGCCCCAGATTTTAACTGGGAGCGAAATTACTTTGTATGCGGATGACGCACTGATATACACAATATGAGACACTAAAGAACAATGCACAATTAAATTGATGAATGATATGAATAATATTAATGTTTGGCTGAAAATGAATAAATTAAAATTAAATGAAATCAAAACAAAAATCATAGAAATTAACATGACTAGTGAAACAGAATTTAAAATAAATGAGAAAATTATAGAAAAAGTTAATGAAATTAAGTACCTGGGATTTGTAATGGATAAAGAACTTAAATTTAAAGAGCACATACAGTACATCTGCAAAAAAATTGGTAAGAAGATAGGATTTTTCAAAAGAATCCGAAAGAATATCTCTACACTAACGGCAATTAATATCTACAATACGATAATAAAACCACATTTTGAGTTTGGGTCAACAATCCTCTACACTTGCTGTAATAAATCTCAAATCGAAAGACTACAGAAGTTACAAAACAAGGCAATGAGAACAATATTGAAATGTACCAGATACACGTCTGTTCGACTCATGTTGAATGTACTAAAGTGGTTGAGCATAAAACAGAGGTTAAAATTAAACACACTTATATTTATCCGAAAACTTAAACGAGGAAAGGCGCCAGAATACTTATGCGAACAAATAAGATATGTTGGAGATGTTCAACCCTATAGATTGAGGAATGCGGAAGACTTCAGATTGCAACAAGTTAATACAACGGCAATGCAACTATCACTCTTTTACAAAGGACTAAAACTGTATAACTCTCTGTCAAATAATATTAAAAATGAAGTGAATGATCATGAATTTAAAAGACAATGTGTAAATTTTGTTAAAAATGATGTAAATTAGAGAAATATTTTATGTAAAATCTATATTTATATTATTGTGATATTTCAAAGTATTCAAGAATACTAATAAAGATAATAATAATAATAAATAATAATATTTTGCCAAAACGCAATAAACAATAAACATTATTAATTTACAAGAGGAATGGGAAAAAATGTCACCAAGTTACACAAAAAAGTTAGTAGAATCCATTCCTAAGCGTTTAAAATCGGTAATAAGTCAAAAAGGCTTTCCTACAAAATATTAAAAATAAAAAAAAGTTTGTTCTTTAATAATAATATACTGGGCCATTTTTATTGTGAGATAAATTTGAACTGTTTTTGTTTCTGATGTAAAAAATCAATGAATTAATAATGTAATTAAAAGAATTTTTTAGTTCGTTATATTGAATACCAAAATAAACTTTATTTTAAACAAAAATATTTATTTTATTTTCTTTCTTTTTAATAAATATTAACCAAATACTGATTAATTTCATGGTGGGCCATTTTCACTGTGATTCACTGTATGTAGAGGTGGCAAATGAATTAGTACCCGGCGAATGTATCTTCTTCTTATATTTCATCTGTCACATGCATATCAGCATATTATTCTAAATCGATCATGTTTTATTTTTAATTCTTGTCTTTCGTACATTTGTTTATTTTAGTTATTTAAAATACACATTTTTTAAAAACAAAAACAAAAAAGGAAAGAAAAACACAAAAGGGACTACAATAAATGAACGAAGAGTAGGAATGCTTATTAAAAGGTGGTATAGGCACGGAAAAACAAGAAACGAATTGAAAAAGAAACTGTATTTTGTATTATAAAAGCAGTAAAAACAAAATCTACAACTAAAATGAAATATGTAGTAAAAAATGTAATTATCAAAACGATAATAAAATCAACGTGTACATACATACATATGTACATACATATGTATCTGAACGTGGTTGCCGGTGCCCGTATTATATGCGAATAGGCGTGGCTAATAAACGCATAGCATGGCTAAAAAAAAGTTTATTTTGGCCATTAAGGCAGTCGCTCGTACACATGTACATGTATATCTACATATATGTATGTATATACCTGAATACATATTTTAACTCATTCATACATACAAGTACATACACATGTACATATGCATATATAGTAGCAAAAGCGTACTCTATTAAAAAAAAATTTTAACTCAGTTTTATGGAGTTGTAGTGTAGTTTCAGAAGTATGAAAATGTGTATACCTACTATTAAGGGAAAAAAGTTTTGCATTTAAGTGAAGAGAGGCATAAACTCAATAATAAATAAATAAAATGAAATTAAGTTTTATGAGAAGTAATTTTCGTTGAAAAAACGCTCTATATTGTAAGTTTCTAAAGAAAATTAAACATATTTTAGGTGCCAGTTGACCATTTTTTCTTTAATTAAATTTGCACATACCTACTACGTATATTTTTCTTAAAACTAGACACCCCCAATTAAACCAAACAAACTTTAATTTATTTTCAAAAATTTATTTCAAGTTGTTTTGTTTTACGCAAAATACATACAGTGGGGTGCACAAATGAGTACATGTTTGTACTCTGAGCAATTTTAATTGCATAAAAATGAAAGTGATAAAGCAATTAAAAAATTTTTTTTCGTTTTTTATTTAGTGTTTAGTAGGTACTTAACAAAATAATATAAAATTCAAAACTAAAATTATCAAACTCTAAGAAAAAAAAAACAATCAAGAGGAAAATAACTCGGATGTACTCAATTTTGCACCATTCCAAAATTTTAGGGAATACGAATATTTATAATATTTAGTCCAAAGACCCTTGTTATATCTGTGGCATTAAATAATAATAATAGCTTAAGTTGAAATTTTGTGTTTAGAGATATTAAAAAACCTTATTTATAAATAAATAAATAAGGTTTTTGTCTAAAATAAATAGCGTTTAAGTTAAGTAAAGTTAAAATATAGATGCGTATAGTTTTATTAATAATGGCATTTTATACATGAAATATAGCTGAGTGATAGATCTTGAAGAAGAGAATAAGAATGTGTAATAAAATGAAAAAACACTTATGTAAAATTAAGCTATTATTATTTATTGCCATAGATATAAAACCAAATTCTCTATAATTTCTTTAGGAATATTTGTCCATTCCTGATGAATCCGTTGCCAAAGCTCATCTAAATTGGTTGTGGCTGATCGGTACTGTCCCAACTGTCTCTTCACGATTGACCACAGATTCTCAATCGGATTGAGGTCGGGACTTTGTGCTGGCCACTGCACTAATTGAAAATTTTGCTCACTAAGCCATTCTTTAACGATTTTGGAGGTGTGTTTGGGGTCGCCATCCTGCTGGAAAAGTACTTCTTGCGCAGGATAGGCGCTCTTGTCGAAAAAATCGGGAAGATGGGTCTGCAAAATTTTCAAATAATCTTCTTTTTTCATAATATTATTGATTCTTTGCAGTGGTCCGAGGCAACATGGTAGCAAAGCAACCCAATACCATGACGTATCCTCCACCGTGTTTCAGCATTTCCTTAACATGGTGTCTTTGAATTATTTCTAATCGACTAACGGTTTTTCCGATTGCCAAAGAAGCTCCTTTTGGTGTTAAAAATTTGTCCCTCTTCATTATTGTTACCATTAGACGAACATCTGCATTATTTAATAGATTTTTACGACCTCTGACTTGAGGCTTGAGAACAACAGAACGACGTTTTTGGACTCTGATGACTACTGACTGACTAACTCCAAGTTTTTTAGAAATTTCACTGGTAGAATATCCACTTCCAGTCATCAGTTGATTTCGAGAATTTCTTCATTTTTTAATAGAAATTGATTTTTGTTTTATAAGTTGCAAAAAATATTCGCGAAACGAGATTAAGTAATTAATATTTAACTAATATTTTCTTAAAAAAGTCAAAGTAGTGCAAAAATATGAAAAAATAACGGTAGTTTTTGATTTCGTTTTTGCAAGCATATCATAAAAAGCAGACATGCAAAATAGAGTTCATGCGAGTTGTCTTTGCTTTGTTTGTTTTATTCTTAGAGCTTGATGCTTTCTATTTTAAATTTTATTTTATTTTGTTAATCACTAAATGCTAAATAATGACAAAATAAAAAAAAAACTTTTGAAATTTTCTTTATTACTTTTAGTTTTATTCCATAAAAATCGTACAGAGTACAAACATGTACTCATTTGTGCTCCCCACTGTATATTCTGTATACTCTAACTCTATAGACTCTATACCATCAAAAACGTATGTCAATGACAGTTTCTACCGTTACTCAATATACATATGTACATATGTATGTATAGTTAGGGCTTATTAAAAAGAATTAGAAAACAAAACAAAATATTGTACATTTATGTATATTTGCTTGTTGCATTTTTCTTCTAGTTGGAATGGTTTTTTTTTGTAAAAAATAAAATTAAAAAATAAATTATTAAATAATCATATATTTTTTAATCTTGAATCCTAATATATATTATAAATCTTTCTGTAAGTCTGTTTGTTTGTTGGTTTGTTTGTTAGCCAATCACGCATGAACGTCTGGACAGATTTTCTTGAAATTTGGGATATTGAACGAGCTTTTGTCGGTGCAGATTATAGGCAAAAAATCTTTTCAAAATTTTGACCCAAAGGGGAAAAAAATAGGACAAAGGGAGAAAAAATGGGCAGAAATTAGTACTTTATGCATAAATACTGTATTTTATCTGTTTTAAAGGTATTTTTTTACGATTTAGCTTGGTTAAGTTTCCCAAATAGCTATTGGAGGTGTTCCGTTTATAAAGTTGGACCAAAAGGGGTCCAAAAAGGTGGGAAAGGGGCGAAAAACGGGCAAATTGAGTGCATTTATATTTAGGACTTAGAGTATTCAAAAAACTGGGTTGTTTGTTAAACCGGTTTCCGAATAATTTGAATTTTTTAAGAAACCGGTTTCAAAACCGGTTTTTTATTTATTGTTATTTTAATGCAAAAATGACCCAATAATAATTTTTTTTTTAAATTTAAAGAAAAATGTATGCAATAGGGTGTCCTATGGCCTTTTTTGTAGAAATACCTCCCAAACGATGCCTGTCTTAAATTTAAAAACATTTTTCATTTTTTAAACTAATCCAAACTACATAACCCGCGCAACGCCGGGTACAATCTGCTAGTATAAAATAAAATTATTTAAAATTAATTACATATAATAAAAATTTTAATCAAATAAAATTGAAATCGCTTCATTATAATTGGAATCAAGATTATTTTAAAAAAATCTTCAATTTCTGAAGAAGTTATCGGCAAGTGATCAATAAATTAGCTATTGCCCATACGACCTATTTACCATCCCCATCCCTGCATATATTATCCGATTTTTCCCTAACTAATAAAATATTGTCATCAATTAGAAAATAATTTTTTTAAAAATATCTCTGTTTACATGACATTCTCTGCAATGAAATCAATTTACTTCCGCGTTTAATTAAGGTACATATTGTGAATTTGCTTAGGATTTATCCAAAGTTTTTTCCATTGTACGTGCTATTAACCGTGCATCTGAATATTACAATAATATAGCAGATCCTAAACACATGGTAAAAGTTGTCAAAAAATACTTGTGTACTTAAAAGTTTTAAAAGATAAAATTATCAGAGCAGACCACATCTCGATCACATTCTAGTCGAAAATTTTGTAGTTCTTATTGATGAAGCGATTAGGACAACACAATCAAGAGTTTACTAAGAAAAGGGGCATTGTAATCGAATAAGTACGAAAAAGAAATATATTTCACGTTGTACCCATGATAAAGTTCATTAAATACAGATACGGCACATAAATTAATGCTTGATTGTTGTTACAAGGAAACGTTATGTGTTAAATTTTTGTTTTATTATTAAAAAATTAACAAACAAAAAAATACTATAATAGTATAATTTACATTTGAGAATCAAGAAAGAATTTAAGAAAGTGTAAGACCTGGAAGTTATGTTTAGTAAGTACTTGATGTGTCGATCATTTCAATTTAACTCGAGAATAATATTATTGAATATTGAAGTCGCTGTAGTCTAGTAGGTAGTGTGTTGGCTTGTTAGACGTAAGGCCACGGTTCAAAGCCCAGGTCATTCATCGAATCGAAAATATGAAAAAATATTTTTTCGGCGACTTCTTCTCAGCAGATTTGTGGCAAAAACTCTGAGAGTAAATAAAATTTCCATGAAAAGTTTCTCAAAAATCTGTCGTTCGGAGTCGACGTTAAACTGTTGGTCCCGCCACTCATGTATAAAATTAACGCACACACATAGCTGCCAGATTTGACGATTTTGTACTCCAAAAATATCATATTGACGACATGACGATTTATGCCCTTATTTTGACGATTTTTAACAATTAAAAATTTACATTATTTACTTTACATTACATTACATTAAAAACCTCCTTAAGCTTTGTATTTGTTTTGCAGTTGTTACTATTGGAAATTTATGCTAGTAATAACAAAGTATTATATTTTTAAGTTATTTTCGAATACCTGTGATGATTTTTCTTTATTTTATGCCAAAAAATTTCAACTCCTAAATAACATCGTAGTTGAGCATAAATTATCATATGGCGTTGCAGACAATTTTTAAAATTCGATTATAGCTTCTAATATTACCATCGGAAGAACAAAGGCAAGTGCCAATATTTTTTTTTCATTCGACCAACACTCAGGGGATGTCATTGTGTTTGGAACTAGGAAAATATGTTATAGGAAGGAGGAAAGAGGGAGCAGTGTTTATGGACACTAGGTTTGAATATTTTTATACCATAAGTAACAGAAAAGATCTCTGCAGGAAGGGAGTCCTACATACGAATAGTCCGTCTAACAAACGAACTTTGTAATGCAGTGTGCTATACACTAGCCAATCGACCATATACGAATGTGCTGGCCGAGAAAGACGAGTGATGATAAATGATTTTCATAAACAAGTCCCCTTATTTCGCTCGAGCAATATTCGATGCTCCAATAAATCAATGGAGTTGGACACACTATCGTGATTAACGAGCTACTACGGTCTATCCTGCAAACGGTCGAGAAGCCTCAAAATAGACGTTAAGGGCCAACCCATACATGAGAGTTGTATTCCATTCTCAGTCGGTTATAAATGGTGTAAATGGTAAGTAGATCAGATGAAGTGAAGTATTTATTGCACCGTCTTAAGAAACCAAGGCACTGAAAAATGTGTCAGTTCTAGTGAACATCACACTGAATTTTCATGCCCATAACGTCAAGATCTTCTGACTCCCTAATATTTACACCACACATGGGTATAGATGATACAATATTATTGTTGCTTTACATTAACTTTATATGTTTTTGTTTTTAAAACCTTTCAATTTATTTATTTATTTTTTCTGACGATTTTTTTCCGATTTCAATGAACGTCTTTGACGATTTTGACGATTTTTTCTCAAATATTCATTTCATATCATTTATCTGGCAGCTATGCGCACACAACATAAGTGGTGCGAAAACATAATGGTCGTAATACTGACTTAAGGGTTGTAGTGACCAATTATGTTATGTAGGTATAATATTTATTGATATTGATTGAATTATGAATGATTGAATTGATAGAAAAAGAATTTAAGTAGAAAATATCTTGTAGGCTATTAATACTGATTTATCTTAAATTACGTTACGTTAGTCAGTTTGACAGTGCACATTCCTCTCAGCTAAGCTCAATTAAAAACCTCTATTAATTTTTTACCCTTTCGAATATAACTTTGATTTGTGGATTTGATTTTTTTTCAATCAAATTGAGAAAATAAAACAGAAATTCGAAATAAGAACTTTAACTGGTATTGGAACGTGAATTTTTAAATATTCATCGAAAATCCTCATTTCAGTACATTCTATTTATTTATTACTAAACTAACTTGATATTCAATAATATGTATTAGAGTATATATGTACATATGTATTATTTCTTTTATTGAACTACAATATACATATCTAATGCTTTACCTATTTATAGTCAATATACATATGTATGTACATATATACATACATATGTAGGGTTAGGCTTAATGTGCCAACTGTCATTGTATTAATCATCTTTTTTATTACACAATTTAATTAAACAAATTGTAAAGGGTCCGCCAAATAACTTTTTTTTTTTTAAATGCTAAAAAAAACTACTGAATATTTTTTCAAATTTCTTTTTTTATTTGAAAGTACAATCCTTCCGGTTAATAATGGAAAATAATTTCATTCAAATGGCTGCCTCGGCTGGCCATGCCGTAGCCTACACGATCGGTCCAATTTTTAAGCACATTATCGATTGTGTGCAGCTGTATTTCACCAATGGCTTCACGAATATTGTCCTTTAAAGCGTCAATTGTCTCTGGCTTGTCGGCGTAACACTAATCTTTGACGGCACCCCACAAATAATAGTCCAACGGTGTCAAATCGCAGCTCCGAGGTGGCCAAACGACATCAGCTCTGCGGCTGATAATGTGATCTTCAAAAACAGGGTGCAAAACATCGAGTGTAGCTTCGGCTGTGTGGCACGTAGCGCCGTCCTGTTGAAACCAAATGTTGCCAATATCATCCTCTTCAATTTTTGTGAACAAAAATTCGTTCAACATGGCTCGATAACAATCGCCATTGACTGTAACGGCCACTCCTTGCTCATTTTCGAAGAAAAATGGCCCAATTATGTTGTTGCTCAAGCGTATACACAACCATATTCGTTCAGCGGAAGGATAAAACTAATTATCTGTCAAATCAGACATGAGCTAAGTGTTACCACTCACGAAATAAGCACTAGTTGAAAAAAAAAAACGTTAGATGGCGGACCCGATACAATACGTATGTATGCGTATTCAAATTTATACTTATTCGACTGTTTAGGTTTTTTATTTTTTAATTTACAACCATAACTCAATGTTTTTTTTTAGTAAAGTTAATGAGCGATATGTAATTATGTATATAATGTACATGCATTCTCAAACATCTCGAATAGAGAGCATTCGTGGTAAATGTCTGAAATTAATTTCGTTGTAAACCGCGAAAATAACAGCGAATACAATTACATATCGGAATTAGTTCCCGTTCAGGTTGGGCCAGGGTAGGAGAACCAGCATTGTATTGAGAATTAGTTTGAGTAAGACACTCTGTTCCAATGAATATTTCTTTATATATTCAAACTACATACATATGTTGGTACATGCATACATCTATGGTACAGCTGAATGTGCATATGAAATAACAATAAGCACTCGTACATGCATTCGTGATTAACCGGTTTTGCTTTAAAGCATTTAATCGTAGCTTGTTGCTGGTTTTTTTTCCCTCTTTTTGGTGCTTTAATACAATTTTCTGTTTTATGTTTAAAACTATGTAAATTTCTCTTGATAAATACTAACACAGATTGGCTTTGTTCTTGGGTATGAAATTTATTTCATATTCGTTTGTTTGTAATTTTTGTATAGATGTACATACGTGTGCATAGTTAAATACATTTGTTCGCCGATATTTTTGGCAATCGTAAACCAATTTAATTTACATACATGCATATGTATGTAAATAAATGCACAGTGATGGACGTTAGGACATTACATATTATCTACATATGAACATATATGTGTAAAAGTATATGTATGTTTATTACATTAATTATTTTTCTTTTTATTATTATGTAGCTGCACATTTGTGAGTGAGTTTCTAGAGAGGAAAATTCTAGCAATACAACAAATAATACATAATTCTAGAGAATATTCTCTAGCTTTCCTGTCCTGCGCATTACAACGTATTTGTGACATTGATAGGCGTGTGGTCAGCGTCTCTTGATCCATACCATGAATTAATCTAGCTGCCAATATTTCAACCTGTTTCACAGCAGACTTGCCTTTGCAATGTTTTTGCGAAGAAAATTCAAAATTTCTTAGAAATTAATTTTCCGTTTCTAAGTCTAGCAACAATTTAAAAGTCGCTTCTATATGTATACATGAATGGGCCAGAATATTCTGTTTATCTTTCTCATACATAGGTTCACGAATACATTTTAAGTTTGAGTGAAATATTTTCATTTTGAGACGTTTTGATTTTTGTGACGAAGTAGCACACTTTGTTGTGAGAACTCGATCGTGAATTCGATTTGTGATTATTTGCCCGTCCCAATAATGTTTCCGAAATTCGTAAATCGATCCACTTTCTCAATTGGAAACCTATCAACTAACATCACGCTTTTTCATTTGATGTATTAAATGGGTCTAGTTAGTACCTTTTGCTAACTTTTGTGTACGTTCCAAAAGTTTGAATGTGATCCAATTCGTTGTAATATGGTCTAATTCCTGCAGCAGTTCAAAATGGATGCAATTTCACGAAGAGTATTCTACAGGGCTTTTATTTTTTATTTTATTTTATTTGCCTATGGAAATATTCCTTGCAGGCAATTACGTAATATTACAAGATATTAATTCTATAAAATTGTATGGATGATGGGGAAAAATGACGTGACGGACGTTGAGGAACATTAAACGTGATATTATGGATTAAAAAACTGGAGCCTATATCACCATTAATTACATTGAATATGAACGAGATATTTAACATAGTTCTGCGGCTTTTAAGTTTCGGAAGTTTGATTATTGCTAGTCTGGCAGAATAAGAAGGTAAACTTGTGGGATTAAAATTCAGTCCTCATAGACAAAACATCAGATATTGCTTTTTTACAGATTCAAAAAAAAATTTAGGAAATGTCGTCGATAAATTTCGACGATAAATTTTAAAAATATCGTTGATCGGAAATATGAAAACGCAAGTTTTTAGCATTTGAATGCTTTAATTCTAAATAATCTTTTAAGTCATTCAAATTCACCTGAGCATTCTGACGTTATTTGCCGGAAATGAAATAACGAATTTTTCCAAGATTGGGAACACCTTTGAAGGACTAACGTGTTTCAATTCGTTTTTTTTTTTCAAAATAAGCACAACGTTGGAAAAAACTAAATTAAAATTTATTCTCGAACCTCGGTCTCTAGCTCTTGTTCTTCGGCTCAACATTAACAAGTTGAGAAAATTATTTAATGACGTTTGCAGTGCCGGAGCAATGTCGATAACACTGGTCAATGAAACTAGTTATTTTATCTGTAAGTTGTAATAACGAAAATATGTTAAAGGTAACTTTACAGTTCCCTTTAGCTAAGGGTACCTTTAACTAAACCCAAGTTTAACGGCAAGTTGTAATAATGGCCCTAAGGCATTTAAATGGCCAATAATATTAATTATTACTTGTAATTAATCGATCATAAAATAAAACCGCTGTAGAGAAAAAAAATAAATAAATAAATTACGGAACATATTCTCGACACAATATACATCACTAGTAGGCAAATACTATACCAATGCCCAATTTTAATTACAAATTAACATGTACATACATACATACATATGTATGTATAAGATGTTTAGGGCAACGTACATATGTTAATTGTGCTAAGCTAATATCCCCCACAATATCTCTACTGAACTATTTAAACTGAATCGATTCGTTCACACAATGGCAATCAGTTAAATTCCATATTTTTTTTATATTTATTTGTTATAAAAATATCATATCGTTAGTCTCATTCGCAAAGGTGTTAAGTCCACTTTTTTCCAAAATTGAGATTTTAATGCAAAACGCTAACATTATACATAATACATATTTTATAACAACAAACCATGTCATTATATAGTTTAAAGTTGTTGTAATTTTGTGGTTTGCAAAAGCGCTAAGTCCACAAAACTACGAAAAATATTAATATTATTAATTAATTAGTAATAATAATAATAATTAACATTATTAGTTATTAATATTAATATTATTATTATTTTGTAAAAATAATTGCGTTTAAACAGTTTAGAAATTTTAAAAACTGAAAAAGCTACAATGTTTTTTGTGTCTCCTGTAAAATTTGAAAAAAGGGACTTAACACCTTTGCGAATGAGACTAACGATATTTAATCTTGTTTAATGATATGTAACATAAATATGTGTGTGTGTATAAGCTATGAAATGGAAAAATTATGTGGATGAACTCTGCTGAGCTTTTCAATGTCAAAAATTCACTGATCAGCGCTTATAGTATTGTTCGTTTATTTATCCAGTTCCTTGAAAGAGATGCAATTTTTTTCAATGCGTTTTCAAAATGAAATTCACTCATTTTCTTTTTCAATTATAATTGATTTAAATATTCCTCTAAATAGGTGTTAACATTCTTTGTGCATTTATTTTTTATGGCTATCCCGCAAAAAAGGAAAAATTGAGATGTTGAGAGAGAGAGAGAGAGAGAGAGAGCCGTAGAAGAAAAAAAGGAAGAAAATATGATATTTATTTCAATCCTAATCTGTTTATCACATGACTACCGCATGTTTAAATAATAAACGGTCGTCGGTCTCAACTTTTTTTGTTTAGCAGGATCTGTGTAAATTCAAATATTCATGTGACTACATATATGCGTTAGCACATGTTACTCTCGTCAAGAAAACAATGAGAGTCATTGTAATAAGCAACGAAAATAACTAAAGAATCTCGAAAAGGATAAATTTAAACTCAGCAGGGTCACAGGCCGCGCATTGCCAACAATGGATTATTTTTAAGGCATTGTCGCATTATCATCCTATTGAGCTACTTAAAAGACAAACAACCCTGATATAATGGCCTGTGCCATGGAGAAATTCTGAGAAAGATTTTTATAAGCAAAGTGTCGGTAGGAAGTAAATACAGTTAAAAGAAAAGTATAAGCAAAAAGAATTAACAAAGTTTTTAGACTAGACCTGATTTAGCAAAAGAAAACAAAGAATTTTCGAAGGATAAATTTCACAGCCATAATAACAATAAATGTTTGTGTCTTTCCGGACCCATTCATCTAAGTACTTTATAGTTCTTCTACATATTGAAACCCCTGAAAGATTCATACGTTATCTTCGTGCGTTTATACATAACGATTTAAAAAACATACAAACACAATAAGATATTTGTATCTATGAGTAGAGGCACAAACTGTCGAGTAGATACAATATTGTAAAACAATAATTTAATAAACATTTCGTATTAATAATGAATCCTTTCGAGGAAAATTAAAGAGAGAGAGAGAGAGAGAGTAACAAGTACCGGGTTATCCATTTCGTGGTTTCAAAAGTAAACGCAAATAACACACGTATAAAATATTTTTTTCATGATATTTCTTTTTTATTGTAAAGTTTGAACGTTGACATTATGTGTTAAACACTACATCATTTAAATGACTTCAACGCGAAGTGTTGCAAGCATTGATTCTTTTGAGGTAATTTTCGACCACTTTTTGACACATATTGGGCGGTATCTCAGCCATAACTTGACGAATGTTGGTTTTTAAGTGCTCAAGAGTTGAAAGTTTATCTGCATAAACACGGTCTTTGACGTAGCCCCACAAAAAAAAGTCTAATGGTGTCAAATCGCATGATCTTGGTGGCCAGTTGATATCGCCACGACGAGAAATTACGCGGCCAGGAAATGTCTCTTGAAATAAAGCCATATTCGCTCGAGTTGTGTGGCATGTGGCACCGTCTTGTTGAAACCACATATTCTCCAAGTCGTATTCTTCAATATCAGGCAAAAAAAGTCGGTTATCATATGACCATAACGCTCCGAATTGACGGTGACAGTCGTTCCATCGTCGTTTTCGAAGAAGTAAGGTCCAATCACACCTCCGGACCAAAGCGCGCACCAAACAGTGACTTTTTGTGGATGTAATGGCCTCTCTTGAGGATTCTTAGAACCCCAAATACGACAATTTTGTTTATTAACATACCCACCGAGTGTGAAATGTGCTTCATCGCTGAAGAAAATTTTGTTCGAAAAATTGCCGATACGCACGATACGTGGCTGTAGCAGAATCACCATTTTTGTAGTAGGTTTTGACAATTTGTATGCGTTGTGTGATAGTTAAACGATCCATTTTCGTCAATCAGACTTTCAACTGAAAAGAAAAAAATGGTTTCACAACTTCGTTTGACAGATATCGAATTCCAGTCCCATACTTTTGAAACCACTAAATGGATAGCCCTTTACATACATAGATGACGGTAAAAGTTCGGAAGTCCCTGTTGAAAGACCTAATATTGTTTCAAATTGACGAGCAAAAATAAATACTGTACCGGAAGAAGAATTTATAAAATAAAACCAAAATAACATTTTGAAAAATGTCCGTGAAATTCGTTCCAAATTACGTTAACTGGTTTCAGTATTCATGACTAGAACATTTTATTTGATTTTGTCTAAATTATTTGTGTTAAATTTGTTTCAGTCCACGAAAATACTTTGTTTTGCAATTGGCAGACTTGTCTTAACTCAATTTAATTAATTTTTATAAAGGAAAATGTTGGTTAAACAGGGTTATTATAATATATTTTAATATCTTAAATAACACTATGCGACAAAATAAAAAATATTAAATACACCCGGCTAATGGCATAGTGTAGGTTGTGAGTTTTGTTGAGTAGATCTCAAAAATATTTTTTTTATATTTCTCGAACCCTCTAAACTTTTTTTATTTGACAAAAACTGTTTTTTTAACTTTACGCACAAATTTCTGGATTACTCAAACATTTCTGACCCTATTTCAAAAGGGTTGGAAAGGGGAGAGATGGACCTTTAAAACGGTATACATATCTCTATTATTTGACTTAATATGCTATGAGATTTGATCAGGTAAACGTAGAAAATTCGAATTATGTTCATATTTTTTCAAGTTTGTCCGTTCATAGTAGCAAACTTTACTTAAAAAATATTAAATATTTGATGACATTCTTGTGAAGAGATTGGCATTTCGTTTGATCAAATCGGACAAAAATTACCGTAGTTATTATATAAATAGTATAACAGTCGTGTGATATTTTCTATATATGTATGTCATCTCATCAAATGAACTTTTAGTTCAAAAATTTTTTATAATTTTTGATGGATCTTGATTGTTTATCACAAAATTTCATGTTTGAGCGACCACCAGAAGTTGGCCAATGTTTGCGCAAAGAGAAATAATAATATTTGGAAAAAACACAAATATTAGCCGACTTCTGGAAGTCGTGCTAACGTGAAATTGACACATTTTGTAATAAACAATCAAGAAAAAGTTTTGGAAATCGGGTCAGAAATGTTTGAGTAATCCAGAAATTTGTGCGTAAAGTCACAAAAAAAAAAACAGTTTTTGTCAAATAAAACAAGTTTGGAGGGTTCGAGAAATATAAAAAAGGTATTTTAGAGTTCTACTCAACTAACTGAACAACGTGAACTATGTAGTTACTCGGGTGTATTTTCACTGTCGCACCGTGTAATTAACTATAATTGTCCGCTTGTGAGACTTGAAAACAAACTTTAATTACTTTTGTTATCAGTCCCAAATAGTCGTTAATTGGGTTGTAATCCATCTATTAGTAAATTATTTACTAAATGTATTTTACACTTAACCCTTATTGCTAAGTTTTATATTAAATGCGTACTCTATGTATTATTTATTTAAAACATCAATAAATATCATATAAAATAAGAAAAATAAACAATAATGTGATATGAATAGAGCAGAATATAAAGTAAATGTAAATAAAACTAGTCAAAGAAGTTTTGATGTAAATTTATCTGTTTCTTCTTATAGTTTATTAACAATTGATACTTCTGCACCATTAAGTAACGGCAATTTCTGCAAAATATTGTAATCACAATAAGCTAATGGCTAGATGAAATTCAGAACTAAGTATGTATGGGTATGATTTGAATTTATTCCTGTTGCTATGTGGTAAAATTTGGAAACTTTCAATTTTAACACTACCAGCGTTACGGTACAACAGCAATCATATCAAAATCGAAAATTTTCAATGCTTTAAAATTATACAACAACAACAGTAATAAAAAGATAATTATTAACAAAATTTATCGTTCACAGCCTCGCTATATGAAAATTTTTTTTAAGAAACCTTTAAAGTAAGATGACCATAAATATTGTACTTACACTATACTAAATAGAAAATAATATTTTGGATACGGATCGTGATTGTATTTGTTGTGATTCCATCTTTATTGGGTTCTAAAAGCATAAAACAGTTGTTACCATGAATTTACAAGAAGCCCATCAATAGGAAAATGAATACAAAGGCTTAGTTTGTTGATGCTTGAAAACTGCATTACCCGAATTAACCATGGTATGACGACTAGGACACAATTGAAAGATGGAAAAATAACTTTTAAAATTGATTATTAGAATTTAATTTTTAACACATTTAAGCCGCTTTATAATTCAAAATTATATCTTAAGACCAAATTAGGTGTTAACAGATCAAATAAATGATTTAATCTAAAATTAATTTTGTTATCTTTAAATAATTCGCTTACTTATTATTTTATAATATAAAGTAATAAATCAATTTTGTCATCAGCATTATACGAAGACACCTATTACACAATTGCGCATAATTTTTTTTTTTTTTTTCTTAATTTGTGTAATTTTCAAATGCATTCATCAATGTTCATGTGATGTTTTAATGACAATTTTTAATTGAATTTTTATCAATTATTCGTTATTGACAAATAGTATTGCAAGAATGTTCTACACAAATACAAGGCACATGGGATAGTACAAGAAAAGACATAAAAATAAACATGAAAACACATACACATATCGCAATACATAATATGTATATGTATGTATACGATGTTGACGATGTTATAGACTTAAGTATTTATATTGAAATAGATCAACCAGTATGTGAGTGTGCCTGAGAGGTTTTGTATGAGATAGTTAAACGAAATTGCATTTAACAATTGTTCGTAAATAACTACAGGGGTGTGTAGAGTAAAATAATGCAGGTAGCAGCGATATTGCCTATGAAAATGCATACATCATTCGCCACTGTACCGCAAACTGGAGTATAAACTAACCACCGTATCAGCAATCCAGGCAAATGTACTATACAGTCTATACTAATAGGCAGAAGCTTAAAAGAATTAATTCATTTTAATTATTTAGAAACTTATGGCAAAACTAAATTAAATAAATAATTCAAGATTTTATTTGAGTTTGAGTTTAAATGGGAGTTCTAATAGAACAAATCAAACATTTTAGTTTGAACTTTTTACATTATCGCTAAGTGTAGGGCGATTCGCACAAGGGTTTTTAAAGACTTTTGGGTAAATGGCTTACTTACTTACTTAATTGATTCCCATTTTTTTAATTCGATTTAATTTATAAATACTAAAAATTTGTTGGTATTAATTGATTTTTTATGCAGTTTTTGGCATAAAAACTAACCTCAAAAAGTTTGTTTCGTACATATGTATATATATAATTAAGTTAGCCGTATTATAAACTAGCCTAGTGAGCACAAAGCCTTCTATATCTCTAATTTGGCCGATAAAAGACTCACTAAGGACTCGCTTGTAAAACTCTACATGTCCTTTTATCGTAGGAGCTTCTTATAAGCCTGACACAGAAAACTAAAGTTCTGCATTCGACATCATCATAGCAAATATTGTTTTTGTATTTGTATAATTTATTTAGCATAAAAGTTATTGTTTTAACTTAGAAAATTATAATTCATTGACAGACCTGTGGTTAAATATACATAGCAGTAAGATATTCGGGCTGTGACACCCACATTTACTTAAAAATAGAGAAAAAAATAACAAAATAAAACTAACAAAAGTACATAAAATACATGCGATGCACCGTAAATGCAATTAAAACAAATACAAGAGGAAAGGAAATCGTTTACAATAGTGAACAGGAATACATTCGTATTCAAACATTAAACTGGAAAATGACATTAAATTGTAATTATATTTAAAGTTATCGTTGTGTATTATGAGCAATTTCTTTTCTTTGGTTTTGTCTTTTCTGTTTCTTTTTTTTAATTGTTTTTTTTTTTTTTTTAATACTTTTTCGATAAAAATATAATTTAACTTAATGAGTTTTTTTTAATAATATTTTTTTTTGTTGTTGTTGAAATTTAATCACTATTTTAAATGTAAACTAATAATGATCAAGTAATTATTTAAAGAGTAATAATTAAAAAAAAATTGTTTAACGTTCTTAGTAATTAAAATTAATAATATTTAATATACGTAAAAGAAAAAGCGTCTAAAAATGTGTGTGTGTGATTCGAATCACTCGAATCATTCATGAGTATTATAAGTATTTTTCTAAATTTATGAATCTGAATGAGTAGACGTATGAATCAATCATATTTGATGTCAACGTTGTACTCATACTCATTGCAACCTATACTTATAAATCAATGTTGTAGCGAGTACGAATGAATCAGAGTAGTTGAATTTCAATACTTTTGACTCACTCATACTCAAAATTTCATGAGTACTTATGAGTAGCGAAAAAACGATTCATTGCTGACCTCTGCACCATACGTCTAATAAGCCAACATACTACCTATTAGATTACGGAGATTTTAAACAATTAACAAATAGAAATTGTTGTTGACTAACCATGTAAACTAATAAAGTCAAACACATTAAACAATCTTCCGTAAGTTGTCCGTAGGATTGAGAACAGAAGATCGACGAGGTCACTCGGAAACTTTAATCCAATTTTTCATTATTCATTTCTTACAAACATTGAAGTGGTGTTTTGGATCGTTATCTTGTTCGAACCTCCACTGTAATGGCATATTTTTGTCTGCTTATAGTGCCATAGAATTTGTAACATATCGCGGTACATAAATCGATCCATTATTAAATCAATCTTATAAAGTGGTCCAATTTCCGTACCAGAAAAACGAACACAGACCAGTTCACTGACTTCACCGTGCTTAACAGTTGCATTACAATGTTTAGCATTTAGCCTTTAATAGGTTGATTTGAATATTTTTTATTGGGCTGGGGTTCGTCAGAAAACAGAACTGACATTCAGGCATGATCATCGTATGCATTTTTTTTGTTTACTAATATGAAAGATTTGTTTGCCGGTCATCGACTAAATAATCTGACAACTATTGCTCTTTTACGAATCGCAATTACTCAAATTAACATTGTTTTTCATTTGAGTTGATGGCTAGTGAATGTCTTCCAGAATGTCCCGCTGGTATTTTCTCTCATAACAAGAGATGAACTTGGATAAATTATTGTTCGGTTGATTAAATACTTTTTACTCAATTTCATCCGTGATAGGCCAGGGTTTTAATTGTCAATAATTTTAGCTTTAAACTGATTTCAACAATAGTCTTTTGCCAATTAACTGTACGTATAGCAATTCAGTTATAACGCGTTACTTCGTCTTTTAATTTCTTTCTCTGTTTTACAAACTATGTAAGCATTGTACGATCAATTTAAGATTTTAATAATCAATAGTGTGGTCATGTTTTTAAACATTGTTTTGTTACTTTCCTATTTTTAAGAGACATTACAATCGATTGCCTGAAAATGTAGCCTTTTTAAGGCAATAGGAACTATGGATAAGCACCACTGAATTTGAACTTAAGAATTAGTGCGACAATATTAAATTATTTCTTATGATAGGACTAGGAGTACATGAAGAAACAAAATTTGCAATATTTACCAATTAGGAAGTGAGTCTAGGCCAATATGATACTGATACGTTACACTTATTTAGAATCTATATTATCTATAGGTATAATATGTTATAGAGCTCCCGAAATAACGATTTGACTATTTGATATAGTCAAATAGTTTATTTTGATTTTAAATAAAATTATTTTTCTATTTAAAAGCAAAAATCATCATCATATCTCCTTCAGTAGATTTAGTTGTTTAAGTTCAGAAATTGCATATGTTTTACATAAAATATATGTACATATGCTTACATAAAAATATATTAATTGCCGATGTTATATTATCGAGTCAATGAACTTTTAATTAGAAGTGCTAGCAGTTATTTTAACACTATTAGAAGTCACATTAGTTTGAATGGGTTAAAATCCCAATTAAAGGAAAAAAAATAAAAAAATCACATTTATGTTGTCTGCAGGCAAGCAGTTTCAGTACAAAACTAAAAAAAAAAAATTCTTAATGGGATATGAATACCAGCTACAGAACTCGTTTAAGTTAAAACGACAAAAAAAAATTAATTTTAACCATTCATTTATCATGTTGCGTTCTTATTATATTCATTCATGATTTTGCTAAACGCATGTCACAGATATCTACATATGTATTATGTACGTATGTAGTATAATTTAAAAATACAGCATAATTGTATGAATGTATGAAATACTGTTTACCATCGTTTGTATTATTATTTTTAATGAATGAAATTCAGAAAATGTTAAATATACTACATACATATGTATGTATGCGATCAAGAACCGATCACAAAAACGTTTTGTAAAGCGAACACAATCGATCATTTTATGTTATTGGCCAATCTGTTAATAAACGAAAACACAAAAGGGAACTAGAATTTAAAGTTCAATGTTCTTCAAATAGTGTTTCACTCTAATCCATTCAAAATAACTTTAAATTAAATTTTACGATAATTAATACGTTTGGATATTATACTAATAGTCGCATAAATGACTCAAAGGCTCGAATTATATGTATGTATATACATATACGAGTATGTTATATAAATTTACCCCATGTGCAAACAAATAAATACGTGCGAAATTATCCACTAGAACTCAAAGTAAATAGTCTAGAATAATAATAAAAAAAAAATTGTTTTCTTCTTTTTTTTTTTTTTTTTAAATAAGTTTTCATATTCTGTAAGCTGGCAATGGAGAGAGTTTATGAGCCTACGACACTTCAACATTAAAACGCTTTTCAGATTTAATGAATTAAAGTCACTTTATAGAAAATTACTCAACATTATTCATGGGGCACTAACTTTGATTTATCGGACGGACATATCGACAAATCTGCTAGGCGTAGTTCGATGTATTTATTGAATTTATTAAACAACATTCAGATCTTTAAACGGGTGCATTCTGTACCTTGCATTTGTGTATGCCGTTCAATATATGTACTGTTTAATTTTGATTTAATGATTTTTCATTTACATATATTCGATTTCTATCATTTGGATTTCAATTTCAATCATTCATTGTCCTAAATGAAATAGTTTATAATTCGCAATAGATTTGGCGTATTGTACAATCTTGTTAAGGATCCTGCAAAATAAAACAGAAATAAATTTTATAATCTCAAAACTTATTCCTTGCTCTTGCAATCCTTCAGTTATCTGACTGACTGTTGTATTGTTTATCTTGGGATAAAGTGTGAGTTATTTAAAGTTAAAAAGCACGTTGTTCATTTTAGTTCTGATTTCCTCTGAATGTGTGCGCGCGCATTAAAACTTAACTTAAAGTTTGACTGGAACATAATATTGCCACAAATGAAATTTGTAGACGTCATGTTATCCCAGCAGGTGACATACTTAGGTTTTTACAGCAAAGAACAAACCGGGGAAAAAATTGGTCATGATAACAAAAAAAAAAAAAACAAAAAAAAAAGCAATAACAAATAAATAAAAAAATTCAAAATGGTTTGGAATGGCAAGGTTTAGGAATAGAAAACAGAAAAATATAAACGAAAAGAAAACAACAAATAAAAGCTATCAATCCAACAACAAATAACATTTGTTTGTCATATCGTTCAGTCGATCGATTTAGTATTGATCTTTTATTTCTTGCTCTAGCATAAACGTGTAGTATGTCTTATACTGCACACCATTATACACTCGAAAGTTTTCTTTCAATTGATGTGACAAAATAATCACAGATATACTCAAATTTATTTTTCTTTATTTTTTTTTTTTGTTTAATTTTTCTGTCTCAATTAAAGAAATAATAATTTTCTCTTCGTTTAAATATTTGATCGCGACCTACATACTTAAAGAACATTTGCAGTTGACATACCAATATTTTGTTTTTAATCATATTTAATTAATGGGTGATTTTTTAAGAGCTATAGGAAAATTTTTCAAAAAAAAAAAAACACATAAAATTCAGAAAAATGCATGAAATCTTTATTTGAATCGATAGTACGGTCCATATAATTTAATGTTTGAAGATTATTTCATGCAAATGTTGACCGCGACTGCGCCTCAAATGGTCCATCTGCTTAGTCCAATTTTGGCATACTCTTTCCAACATTTCGGCCGGTATCTCACGAATAAATGCTTCAATGTTGTCTTCCAATGCGTCAATTGAAGCGAGCTTGTCTGTATAGACATGAGCTTTAACATAGCCCCACAAAAAATAGTCTAAAGGCGTTAAATCGAACGATCTAGGCGGCCAATTGACCGGTCCCGAACGTGAAATAAAATGTTCATCGAACTCGCCTCAATAAGTCCATTGTTACGCGTGCTGTGTGGCATGTGGCACCGTCTTGTTGAAACCACATGTCATGCAAGTCAAGCTCTTGCATTTTGGCCAAAAAAAAGTTGGATATCATCTCACGGTAGCGCTCACCATTCACAATTACGTTACGATTCGCAGCATCTTTGAAGAAGTACGGTCCATAATGCCACCTGCCCATAAACCGCACCAAACTGTGACTTTTTCTGGATGCATTGGTAGGTTTCGCAATGCTTCTGGCTGATCTTCACTTCAAAATCGACAATTCTGCTTATTTACGTATCCATTGAGCCAAAAACGAGCTTCGTCGCTGAACACAATTTTTCGATAAAGAAGTGGATCTTCGGCCAATTTTCCAAGAGCCCATTCACCAAAAATTCTGCGTTGCGGTAGGGCGTTTGGCTTCAATTCTTGCACCAGCTGTATTTTGAAAGGCTTCACACCTAAATCCTTCCGCAAAATTTCAGTGGATCGATTAAACTGACCATAAAATGAAAGAAGCGCGAGTTATCAGTTTGAGGTAAAACCGCTTAAAAAAAGCAACTTGCTTCCAAAAATCGTGCTGTCCAAAAATTAAATCATTCTTTATTACTTTCTTCTTAACATTAAACTTATTATTAAAATATAAAAAGTGCTTACTATATACTTTCTAATAATTTCCAAAGAATTAGTTCAATAAACTGATTATTACATTACATGCTGATTTATAGTTTTTAAATAATTTTGCAAATAGGTCAACAAGCTGCTTAGTGTTATGTTTTAAATAATTTTACAATTTAGTTCAGTACATTAATTTGATAACAATTAATATGTATTAATATATGCTGATACAGCTATCTAGTCTTGGTGGTTTCTTTGGTGTGTCTGATGTTGTTGTTGTCGCATTTTGTTGTGGTTGTGGACGTTTCTGTAACTCGCGCGATGAACTTTCTTAACAGAGCACGCATTTTGATAATAAAATTCAATGATTTGCAATCGTTGTTCGTTTGTAAGACGATTCATGGTTAAATTATAGACCAAACTGAAGATGTTTGACAGTGAAACAAAACACGAAACGTGCGTGAGCTGTTTAAACCAGTATTGCCAAAAAGATAATACCTAAAAAATCACCAGTTATTACAGTTATCTACTATGTTCAATTATTTATAACCACTAAACATAACGAAACATATGCAATAATTTTTTTGTTTTTAATGTTTTTATATTTTATAGACAGTATTAAACTAATCTTCTAAATACTAGACTATAAAGTTCTAATCAATCAGGCCGGAGAGTAATCGAAATAACATACTTCTTACCGATCAATTAGCACTTTAGTTACTATACACCCAACAATTATGTAATTATTTAAGAAGGACCAAGAACATGAAACTTTCTAAGCGCTTATTGACTCTTCTTATTTGTGATACTTCTTATTTATAATAAGCTTGAGCCTATCATGTACTAATATATTCTCAGACGAATTTGGCTAATATTTGTAGTCTTTGATCATTTCTCCATGGCTAAATTACTTACCGTCTCGCGTCTTCTTGATTTTGGCCTAGGCATTCTAGGCCATTGTGTTATACCTTATGGTGTAGCTTTTAACAGACATTTTGCGTTGAGTAAAATATATACGATGATCGACTTCTCCTATTTAATATTTACTGTATCATAATGTAAAATATAAGTGCATTAAAAATTAAATGACGTCTCTATTTGTGGTGTTATTAGCTGCCCGTATCTTATGAATAGTGTTGCTCAAGAGTATTGGACCTTTGTAATGTCACATATAATGGGCTTTGATTGAAAATAACAGTCCTAGAAAGTGTGCAAAGCAAATCAAAAGAAAAAAAACGAAATAAATGCAGCACATTTTATTTTTACTTGTTCCAGCAAATGCTGCAAATTAATATCGCTTCGTTTACTTACATATGTATTTATGTATTTATTTCATATTTTCACGTGTATTTACAGTCACACGATGACCATTCAGATGATGAAATGCGTGAATGTGATTCGGTTGAAGAGGATCACATATCCAGAATAGGATCACGTTTAAACACTTCAATGACGAGTAATAGCGCTGTAACTGCTGGTGATATTAACGGATCTGATCATATAAACGATATATCCATGAAGTGAGTACAGTTTTTTAATAAATACAATTTTTGAAAAGTCAAAACGATGTAACACACACGTATCAGAAATATTACAACAAATAAAATCACTTTCAAGAAGTGAAATGTAAATTATTCCCCTATACCACCCCTATACCAAATTAATATCAATTAACAATTTTGATGTTTTTCTCTAAACAGGCTTATATGTATGTGAGAAATAATAGTTTTATTCAAATAGACCATATCTGTTCAAAGACAAGATTTTAATTGGGCAATTCACACAAGCCGTTGTATCGTTGTATTGTTGGACGATTATACAACAGTCTATGCTTTTTGTTGATAATTTTCATGTAAAAATCCGATACACATTTTTTTTCATATGTTTTTAAAAGTTGTATTGGTTTCGTGCTATCAAATTTTGTGAATGAAAAAAATGTGTATATGTTTTCATATGTTTTTCAAAAGTTGTGTTGGTTTCGTGCTAACAAATTGTTTGAATGCCAAAAAAATACATTTGGAATACGAAATACACAATACAGCATAGCAGTGAGCGTTCACAAACAACCAAGTGTATCCAATACAACATACACGATACAAAGTCGTGTGAATTGCCCAAATAGTTGCCCAATAATTATACATATCAATTGATATTAATATAGATGTAATATGTCTCTATGTTCTCTATTTTCTAGTAGCCATCATCATCAATTTCCACCAAATCATCCGTTAAACGCTTTGGGTAATTTTATGGGCATCGGTGGTTTACATGGGATACCAAATTTGCAGCACAACGATGTGCTCGAAAAACTTAAGATGCAAGTACGTGATATGAAAGTCGGATTAATGGTTAGTTGAATCTAATATTATATTGATCGCATTTAAGTATTTATATTCTTCTATATTTTTTTTAAGAGCGCGATTTTAAACGTGTGCGCTTTGATTTGTAAATTCATGTCTGTGTAAATAATATATCGTTTCGCCCAATCCTCGATTCCATTACACAGACTTACATATAAAAATATAAACTAAATTTAAATTGAGATAAATCATTTAATCATTGTATGCGCTCATGAGCCAAACTCAAGACTGAAGATAATAATGAAATCAAAATCTACTTGAAAACATGTCGCACGTTCTTGGTTGTTGAGGGTAAATTCCTTAAGAAAACACTTTAAAACTTATTCGTTTTACTAAATTGTATGATTTTTCAGAAATTCTAATATTTGCTATTGTATAAAAGCAAATTCAATTCATGCATTTTTGATGCTATCTAGCTAATTGCGAAAAGTATTTTCTTACCTTAGAACTATTTTCCCATAGCATAATACGTGTGCGTTTTTTGTCCCGGTACGGGGCCTACGAAACAACAATTTTACAAGAGATGTAATTTCTACAAAGCGGAAAGAAAACTCTACAATATGTGTATATAAATACTGTTTCTAAGGTTCTACTGCTATGTAAACTCCTAAATAAAAGCAAAATAAAATGGCGATAAGTTGTCGGCAATTGATTTTTATTTACTTTTTCAATATTAGTGAATACAATCTATTGTGTTATTCGATATTGTTGTTGTTTCAACTTGATAAATTTTAATAATTTTTTGTTTGTTTATGTTCTAAGTCAATAATTTTTCAAACAATTTGTTAATAATCTTTGTTCTACAGGATCAGGAATATGCTGCGGCACATGCAGCTGCCTTTGGGTCAAGTGTTTTACCAAATTCTATTAATTCAGCTTTCACACTACCACCCTCCACAATGGCATCGTTTACTCACGCAGCACAAACTTTGGCTGTACAAGCGGGCAATAACATGAATTCACATTTGAATCCCAGCGCTACGTCCGGATCGATGGGAAATTCTTCAGTGCAAAATGGCACGCACAATACATTTTCATTTACCTCACCGACAGCTCCAAATACAAAAGACGGTAAGCACAAGGTCGGCTTCGGCTATCGTAGAATAAATAGTTGCTTTCAATGAGATGATTGAATTTTTTTATATATTGACACGTATACAACGATCATAACAACTCTTGATGTCCGCCTTAAATGATTTCACTTTGAATAGGAAATATTTGTCGAAAAGTGATTCCAGACTAAGATCAGCAATTTAAATGGTAGAACAGAATAATAATGTGACGGTTTTTTCCATGCAAATTGACAGTTAAACATCGGCGTAGAATACAATTGTTACGGTGATATTCTATTTAAAAACGCCGACGGTTTTTATGCAGCAAGCCTTTTTTTACTTTTACCTCCGAAAAATTTAGTCAAGTCGAGCGAAATACCAACATCACCACCCATACATACATACTGTTGTTCAAAAATCAATCTTTTTATTTTATCTTTTTGTTTTATTTATTTATTCTCTCTTTCATATCAACGGTGTGTTTAATATCCTACAAAAATATAAAAACTTGTTCGACTTATGCTCTCAGCATGATTTAATAAGACTTTTTAATCATGCATGGATGATTCTTTTTTAATTTATACATATTTTACATACATACATACTACATACATATATATGTGTAAACAATAGTCAAGAATATTTTCAGTAATGTTTTCATTAATTGTTATCATTTCTTACAATTTAATTTAATATTTTCAGTAAATCCTGCCTCGAATTCATCAACATCGAGTGAAACATCCAATTCTTCTCAACAAAATAACGGCTGGAGTTTTGAGGAGCAATACAAACAAGTTCGACAGGTATGTTTTTCCCCTTTGCTCTCTCTACTTCTCTCTACTTCTAGAATAAGCTTACAATATAAGATCTTTTGTTTTTTTTTTTTTCTTTAAATCATTTGTTAAGTGAATATTTTATTGTAATTTCCGCATTTAAGTGTATTTTCAGGCAGTATTTAGTTTACGGTTTTGATTGTTGAAAACCGGTAGTTTAACAACAAGAATTGAAGGAATTTTGTTTGAGTTACCTTTTGTTTTTGCTACTTATTAAAGGTGCTAATTTGTCTTTGGATGCTTCTGCAGAGAAATATATGTATGTCTAGACTGTCTGCGCATTCAGATATTTTTATTTTTACCACCTAATGATCATTAGGATCTGTAAATCATTTGCTTGCAGTGGTGTTGAGATACACTCTTTGTACTTATGATTTTAATGACGCTGTTCTATCTGGACTTGTGCCAATTAACAGACGAGTCTAGTCACTACTTTTCTGTTTATTATAGGCTTGAATATTTAATTCATGTATTCCTGCTTTTAAGTGTTAATAAATGTAATGAAATGTGAATTCAAAAAAAGGGTTGTTAACCATTAAAAATCAATTCTTTTTATAATCATTAACCATATTGTTTGTCATTTTTAGACACATTTGTTTTTTTTTAACTAAAATATACCAAAATGACATTACGTTATTTGAATTCAGATACATGCAAACTAAGGAAATGATTTAGAACATGTAGAAGTGTTTATTTTTTATTATTATTATTTTTTTTCTTGTGGGAAAATTATCTTTAAAGCTTGATTGTCTTTCAACCTTTATTCCAGGTATAAAAACATAATTTCTTCGTCCCAATAATTAATTATTTTTATCTATGGTAAATGAATTAGTTTAATGAATTAAAGTTATTAAGTTGTAAATATGTAAATAAACTTAAAATCCTGTTAACTATGTTTAATTGTATATAGTTTATGCAGTTCACTGGAACTGCATAGCTCCTGTTATTTAATATTTAAATTATAAAATTTGCTTATTGTCTGAAAGTGGACAGATTGCAAATGAATAAAGAATTAAAAAAAAAAAAAGTTATTAAGTTTTTAACCACAAATAATATTTACGATTTTTTTTAAGCAAATAAAACATAAATAAATATACATAATTTTATAAATTTGTAATAAGAGATTCTTTATATTTCACTTCACATTTCACAAGATAGTACATTAAATAAATTTTTATCAAATTGACACATGAATTTAACAAAATATTTTAGAAGATTTTTATAAATGATAACAATTGTTCAACACTATTTCTACCAAAGGTGTCGAAAGACACCTTTTAAAATTTTAACTTGAAATTTATTTCAAAGTTTAATAATTTTTTCTCAGTTAATGTTTTAACTTTTCGTATAATAATTGTTAAATTTATTTAACGTTATTATTTTCATCCATCTCATCCTGGAGCAGTATAAGCGTACATGATATACCTATTTCTACCATGAAGTGTCTTTTGACACCTTTACGATGTTTCTTACAGCAAGAAATAAAAAATATAAAGAAACTACACATGACATACATTTGGACTGAACTATAATTTGAACTATACATGCGGAAGATGCTTAGTGGAGCAACCATCCATCCGTAAAAAGTATGGTGTTGAAGAAGGCAATGTTTTTTTTACATCATTTTTTTATGATTATTATACTTTATAATGAAGATTAAAGTTTTATGAAGACTAAAAAGTTTGTTAAGTTAATAATATTAGAATGTTTAATTAATTTGTTATTATGTAATTATAATACAAAAAAAAAAAAAAAAAGATATAGGACCTGTTTTAATAATTATTTGCATCCAAACGCATCGAAATAGGTGTACACAAAATCGTGGTAGAAATAGTGTTAATTTATAAAAGATTGATTTAAGGCAGTAAATATTTGATCTATAAATCAGAAATATTTCTTTTATAAACATTATTATTATTTTATTATTATGTATGTAAAAAAATATACTGAAAATTCGTTGAACGTCAAATATCTTCAGCATCTACTATATACTTCTAGACAGGGGACATCTCTGACCCACCCGCCGATAAGTTTATGGAGGTACCACTGTGTTGCGGAATTCAAAAAATATAGATCTGATTTAATCGGTGTAACAGGCCACCGAATCGTGCATTGTGTTTTAAAAATTTACAAAGATCTTGCTCTCTTCTAAGTAACCGTATGGTGATCGCGTAGTTTACCTTCCGAGCCGTCTCGAATAAATATTTTAATAGATATATTTCCAAATTGTTTGTTCTATCTGCTTTTTAATTTGTCCACACGTTTTCTTCTGAGACACCCTGTAAAATGTACAAAATATACGATAAACGAATAATATACAACGATGAAATTTCATTACTCAAATCAAATTATAATCAGATAAATCGCCAAAACTCTTACTTCTTCAAATGCGTTTGAAAACAAACTGATTTCAAAACCATGTAACAGTCGAACTTAATTTTAAACATTTTCATCTCTAGAATTATTTTCCCATTTTAAGGGCTAACTTAAGCTTGTGCATTCCGTATGGACTCGTACCATTAAATATCCATGTATAAACGAATTTAATTAATTCGTTTACGTTTTGATATTTAATTCATGGCTATAAAAATAAACGGATGTGTTAATCCCCTATACGAAGAGTGCGAACTTCAACAACATACGGTCATTAAAACACTGTAAAGTGCTAAAACTACGGTAACATAAAATTATATGCTATACGTACATATGTATCTACAGCTCAACTCATAACATTTTACCAGATACGTTCTTATACATTTAAGCGATACGTAAATGCTTACCACATTTATACAATCACTTAATCATTAATTTGTAGCCGTTTAAAAGCATTTTATTCGCATTGTCTGTTAATTTGGTAATCGATAAAAGAAAAAAAAAATTCTTTGTGTAGTCCTTTTAGCTAATGATGCCAATTATACCCTTTACAACCAATGGTAGAATATAGTTTTCCGTTTGAATTTATTCTTTCGGATTCATTATATTGCCTGTCTTAGAGCGAGTCATGCAGTAGGGCATAATATATTCGACAAGTTCATTCTTAATCCTGTGTATTATTCTAGTTGTATATTTGAGTTTCGTATTTATTTAAGCATTTGTGGCATTTGTTCCATTTTGTATTTGGTTTTCATTTACTGAATTTGTTGTGGACTTTAGTAAAGGCTCATCTTAATGCGCATAAATTAATGAAACAGTAACATGTTTTATTATTCAGTATAAAATGATTTCAAATATTGATATTACGTATTATAAGATGTGTTTCGTTCTGTTGTTGACCTTAAATCCTTCAACAATTTTTATGCAACTTTGATTTATGACAATAGTTTAGCTGATCTGTTCTTGAAAATCTGCCAACAGTTCTTTTAACCATAGTGCTTCTTTAGATGCCTCCGCAAGCGCAATCAACTCCGCTTCTGTTCTTTTAATTTACTTGTCATCTCACACTTGTTTTTAATCAAGTAAATATAACAATATCTGCTGTAGTCATCTATAAAAGTTAATAAATAACGGTTTCCACTGGGTGTGAGGTGGCAAGTAAATTAAAAGATTTTGTTACGTTTACATTTAACAATTTCGGAAAGAAGCCAAAAATAATAAAGTCCGACCGTGGCTAAGACTACGTCAATAAGGAAGTAACAAGTTTCATGGAACGTGAAGGTATTCAAATACAGTACACTGCTGGTTATTGTACGAAACAAACCGGAGTGGCAACACGCAAAAATCACTCACTTTTCGAAATGGTAAGATGCATGCTCGTTGAATCTAAGTTACCGAATGAATTATGGGGTGAAACAGTGTCTACCGCAAACCATCTTCAAAACAGAATCGTCACGCGTACAACTGGTGTTGCTCCCTTTGAGAGGTTTTTTTTTTGTAAAATTCCAGATTTAGGGCCATTATTACAACTTGCAGTTACTAAAGGGAGGATTTTAACGGGCAGATAAATTGTTTTTGATTATTATAAGTGGGCAATATGGTAGAAGTGAGCGTTAAGCTAAAGGGAGGATCATCCTACCGGTAACTTTTAAAGTTAAGTTTATGTTTGAACTTGCCATATTATATATTATTTTCAATATGGCAACTTCCAATATAAACAAATTGAGCATATACAAGAAAAAAACGAAGCCCGTCGATGCCATTGTGTTTAAAAAAAAACTTGTTTAATTGAGCAGTGTTATCGACATTGCTCCGACACTGCCATATTTTTGAAAAAATTTATTCAAAAATCATTTTATCTGTAAGTTGTAAAACCAAAAAAAAGTTAAAGGTAACATTACAGTTCCCTTTAGCTAAGGGTACCTTTAACTACACCCAAGTTTAACGGCAAGTTGTAATAATGGCCCTTAAAGCATTTAAGGTTATTTGGTGAGACAGTTTTCGTTCCTAAAGTCAAAAGAAATAAATTGTCTGAAAAGTCAATCAAAATGGTCTTTGCCGAATATGATACTAACTCCAAGGCTTATCGTATGGTCGATAAAAATTTTAAAGTTTACATATCAAGAGATGTTAAATTTGCTGGTAAGGTTGATGGTCTCATAAATTGCAAAAATAATTTGAATTTAAACAACTATTTCAAAGTCATATTCAAAAGACAAGATGAAAGAGAGGCAATTGACAAAAGTGAAGATGAGTTCCACGACACTCTTGATTTTAATGAAAGCTTAAGTTCAGATGACTCTCGTACAGATGATAGTGAAGGTGAACCGGGGGTATCCATTTTGAGAAGGTCGCAAAGACCAACTAAAGGCAAAATTCCAGAGCGATATTTAAATTGTGTGAAAAGAGATGTGCCAACAACTTATGAAGAAAGTGAAATTTGGCTTACGGCTACGGAGCGTGAAATTCGTTCTATGAAAGACAATAATACTTGGAGACTAGTAGAAAGACCAAAAGATTGCAATGTTATTGGATGCAGATGGATTTTCAAGAAAAGGTTTGGTAATGAAGGTGTACAGTACAAGGCTAGGCTAGTAGCCCAAGGTTTCTCGCAAAAGTATGGCATCGATTACGGAGAAGTGTTTTCACCAGTTGTCTCACATACTACATTAAGGACTCTATTGGCAATTAGCGTCAAACGAACTCTTCAAATACATCACATAGACTGTAAAACTGAACGAATTTTTATTGAGCAGGCTAAAGGTTTTAAAGTAAGCTAGTGATGATAAAGTTTGTTTACTTCAAAAGTCAGTGTATGGACTCAGGCAATCCGCCAGATCCTGGAAACAAACAATCTTTGTTTGCTTAGTGATTTTCTTTCGTGTTAGTTTTGAAGATTTTACCACATTTTGGCTGCCGTATTGAATTGTCTTATCAGGTGTAATTGATCATTCTCCACAGATATTGATATTATTGCCCTGGCTATGTTATCTTTATATACCCAATTATCTGCATATTTTTTCGGCTTTTCTTTACTCAAAACATTCCATACTCCTTCTTTAATCAGCAGCATCTCTATTTTAAATTTCCACATGAAATAATTTTCGTTTTGGTTTAGCCACTGAGGTTTTAATTTTAGTCGTAATTTTTCCTTAAAATTTTACTAAATAACGATTCGAAACTCTTTAATTAGGGTCACTGGACCCATAATCTAATAAAAGACAATGGGATGTTTGTATTTAATTCAGATAAAAATTCCGGTGTTTTATTTATATGAACTTGTCTTGTTGAGGGAAGATAATAAAAGAATTACAATTACAATATACGAAATGTCATAAAGAAGAAGGAGTAATCAAAATCATATGTTTCAGATATAACAGTTTAGAATGCCTAATTTAAACATCTCTGTAAATATTTCAATAAAGATATACAATTGGTCAATTCACACAAGCCGTTGTATCGTTGTATTGAGTGTATTGTTGGACGATTATACAACAGTGTATGCTTGTTGTTGATAATTTTCATGTAAAAATCCGATACACATTTTATTCATATGTTTTAAAAGTTGTATTGGTTTCGTGCTATCAAATTCTTTGAATGCCAAAAATTATGAAGAAAAATAAAAATTCAAAGTGACAACAGAAAGTTTATTAAATCAAAAATAAAAATGGAAAACTATAATGCAACATATCAAAATGACTCTTTCGTACAAATAATTAATTAATTTACTTTTTTGGTAATTATTTTTCATTTTGTTGCTTGACAATGAATTCACGAATACTGGTATTCTTTTTCTTATCGCTTTTTGACATTTGGAATACGAAATACACAATACAGGATAGCATTGAGCGTTCACAAACAACCAAGTACAATGGGTCAATTTCGACCTCCGGGTATTGTACTTGTCTTAACGGACAAGTACACGTCCTCTAACCTAACCTAAGTGTATTCAATACAACATACACGATACAAAGTCGTGTGAATTGGCCTAATGTATATTAGTGTTACAGCAATAAAACGAATTTGTATATACATACAACGACTCGCTGGGGATCATAGAGCTATAACACATTGACTTCAAGTTTTATATATTTATTTATTTAGTAGTATTTACTATGATTTCTTCAAAGGTAATATAACATTTTATTTATTTTACACTGTTACATTATAATTTGCATATAACATTTGCAAATTTTTGAACCGTTATAAAACAGCGATTGTTCCTTTCAGCTTTAAAATGATTCATATTTCCAGGGTGATACGGTTTAGTTTCTGTTACACATGTTATTTGTTAAGTAAGGTTTTCAATTTTAGTTTTTAATTTTTTGCATAAAGTTTATAGTGTTCACTTTGAGGGCTTTGTTCTTATTTGATTCCAGCTCGTTTACTATCTGATTTCCCAAAGTATGTATGTGTCCACACTCTTCGGCTCACTTATGGTTTCTATAGCATTTTTGCAAAGAGTGTGGTCAATAGATATTCATTGCTACAGAATTTTCCTTTTAATTGATGTTGCGAAAAATTAAATTGGATCGATAGTCGCTTCAAATTTCGTCAGCAACATCATAGCTAAGGGCGCACAGTGATGGAGTAATGGTAACATTCATAGTGACCACCAGGTGATATTTGTTAATACCGGGTTATCCATTTCGTGGTTTCAAAAGTAAAAGTAAATAAAACACATATAAAATACTTTTTTCATGATATTTCTTTTTTATTGTAAAGTTTGAACGTTGACATTATGTGTGAAACACTACATCATTTAAATGACCTCCACGCGAAGTGTTGCAAGCATTGATTCTTTTGAGGTAATTTTCGACCAGTCGGTTATCATATGACCATAACGCTCCGAATTGACGGTGACAGTCGTTCCATCGTCGTTTTCGAAGAAGTAAGGTCCAATCACACCTTCGGACCAAAGAGCGCACCAAACAGTGACTTTTTCTGGATGCTTGAGGATTCTCAGAACCCCAAATACGACAATTTTGTTTATTAACATACCCACCTTGTGTGAAATGTGCTTCATCGCTGAAGAAAAGTTTGTTCGATACGTGGCTGTGGCAGAATCACCATTTTTGTAGTAGGTTTTGATCATTTTTATGCGTTGTGTGATAGTTAAGCGATCCATTTTCGTCAATGTCAGACTTTCAACTGAAAAGAAAAAAATTGGTTTCACAACTTTGTTTGACAGATGTCGAATTCCAGTTCCATACTTTTGAAACCACGAAATGGATAGCCGTCTATAAACAGAGTAAATATCTCACGCATACCACAAGGAAAAGGTCCTCGAAAGATTAGGGAAACGATAAACTTGATTCAAATACGTTTGCAGAATCGTCCACCAGCAATTAAGTGGGTGAGTCGAGGATAAGAACGAACAAAAAAAAGAAATATTAAGGCCCAGCTTCGAAGCCAAAAAAGCGTTTTCAACAGGGATGATGTGAAGCTGTAATCGGTCTAAATTATTTTGAATGTGTTATATCCTCCTTTAGGATGAACACACAACCTTTGATCTTATTATTATTATTATTAACAATATTGCATCTTTTAACTATCTTGTGAGCAAACTAAATCATAGATGGCAGATCTGAGCATCGATCAACCACTTTCTGAGGATAATCCATTGTATATAAGACAACTTAATACCTAGATGATTTAGGAATTCTTTGGTGAAATTGCTAGAACAGCTCTTGAATGAATCGCCGAAAGAAACGAAAACACTTGGACACTTGAAAACACTTGTGTGCTTCTAAGTCTTCTATTCAATTGTTCTACTTCAAAGAAGTTTCGAAGTAATAATAATAATATATAGCAAATATAATACTCTTATCGACAACGATTAATAACAGTAACAGTTCAATATTTCGATCGATGTTGTATCTTAATTTAAAGAAAAAAAAAAAAAAATTTGCTGTGTAGTTCAACTACTTATTGAGTGTGATTTACTAAAGTTAGTGGCACTATTATATCGATAGCTACTATTTGTAAATACGCAAATATTTTTTTATTTTACGTTGTTCAATATCCTTTAAAGTAATACCGCCTAATTGAATTATAACGTTTATTGTCAGTTTGATCGTTAGCATCTTCTAAAGCTGAGTTTAAAGTATATTTGAACACTATTTGGTAATGAAGTGTAGTGAATATGAAATGCAGAGTACATACCACATGATAATATACATATGTATACGAACGTGGGTGTTTCTTTTGCGGTATTAAATTAATTTCCATTCACTGCATGAATACATCTGCTATGCATATAAATAAGTACGCGTGCGGTTAATATATGTATGTATGTATATTGTGTATTCTTATTTCGTGTCTATGAAAATCTCTTCTAAAAGTTCTTTTAAAATCCTTTCATATTTAACATATTATACTTTTATCATTTGAAGTCTATTAATTAATGCACGACGGTCAGTCAATAAGTTCTTTTAAATGAAACACAAGTTGATGAATATATAAATCATTTCATATTTCAATATAGCCTCCTTTGAGCTTAATATTATTGTTCGAGATACTATTTGCCATCATTTCAGTCAGATCTGAAGAGAATAATGAAAATGAGGAGGCAATACGTAGGTTAATTTGGCGGTAGTCTGCTATCAACGGCTGTCAAACACAAACTAAATATGTAACTCATTTTGTTCAAATTTTGACAGTAGTCAGTTGACAGATGCCTGATGACGGGAGCAGTTAAGAGGCGGAATAATCAAAAAATTACAGAGTTATTAACCCACCCTCGTATATATACATACATTTGCAATTATGATGTTATATTATGTTAAATCAAATATATGTACATATGTATGTACCTATTTCGTTTCAGAATTTCTAAGTAAACTTTATGAATTATTATGTTCGAATTCTTTATGAATTCGATCACTTCGATCAAGATCATCTACCTCTTATTTGACTAAACACTTATTTATTTTTAATTTTATTTTTATTATACATATATTTTTGTTTTAAGTTAAGTAAATGAATAAATAAATGATTGTGAATAGAGGAGTAAAAAACAAAATTTAAAAACATCAATATCGAAGGCGTTACCTTATAATTAATTTTTTTGTATTTTCTTTTTTTTTTCGCCTTTATTTAAGAAGAAACATCAAATGTTTTTTTTTTTTTTCACACACGTTTGTAAGATAAGAATGAATGAAACAGGAAAAAAAAACAATAATTTTGCTCTAAATATTAAAAAGTTTAATGATGTATAAATATGCCCAAAGCCATTTGGGGGCTATATTCAATTTTTCAGTTTTTTATGTATACATACTTATGTCCATACGTACATACATTTTCATATTGAATGTGAAATGCTTTTATGAATGTATGAGTATGAGTATATGTATGTATGTATATGTATATTTATTTTTATGTTTTTACCATCTAAAACAAATAGCTTATCAATCAAAATAACTACTATTCTGAAATTAATTAATGAAGGCATTTCCTGTTATAAGAACCAACCGAATGACAAACATAGGGACGGACACACAAATATATGTATAAAGAAATGTAAATTACATATATATTTTTATGTAATTTCATGGGTTTTTTTCTATAATTAAATTAAGAAAGTACCACAATTCGGAAGCCTTAGTTACGTTCTTGATGTTTCTTTAAGGCAATGTTAGAGAATAAATATTCCGAAAAGTTATTCCGATCTTTTTATATCATTATCGTTGGATTCATATGTATATGTATTTACGCTGCTTTTTGGAAACAAAAAATTCCGTGTAAATCAAATTCGTTTTAGTTAGAACGAACTGTTCCTGTGCGATCAACAATCCATTTTTCATTTCGCGTAACAGTTACATAACAAAAACGAAATTGGAGCCTTACAATCGCTTTAAAGTAGCATGCACTTAAATTTATTTTATTTATATTTATAATAAAAGTACAATGCCGATATATTGACAGTTAATAAATAAAGGGGAAAAAGAAAACAAACACACATTGGCATATTTAAGAAAAAAGGCTTTTATTGTATTGTTATATTGAATCCGTCTAAGAAAGTACAGTGCAAATGGAGACTCACTTTCATCAAACCCAAATGATAACCAAAATGATATTTTTTCATAATACGAATTCGTTTTCTAATTACGAATAAATTTTGCGTTTTTACTTGTATACTGACTGCTGTATGCTATCTGTGTGTTACTTATTTTACACAAGAACAATTAAAACGACATTTTACATTGGAATAATGAATCATCATAACTAAAGTAATGTTTTGGCTAATTTCGGAATATTTTATGTTCGTTATTCAATTTATCATTTATTTCAATTATCAGTACAGTACAGTACAGTACAGTATGCATGGAAGTCAGTTAATCGTCCATAGTATAATTTATTTATTTGTAATTTATTTGTACACAATTTGTCTACATTTTTTACTGTTAGTCTGTCTGACTATCTAACCTTAATAAGTTTTCATGTTCATATTCATGCACATATTCATTGTTACATAGTGTAAAAGCACTTAAAATAAAATCAAATTATGAAAAGTATAAAGAAATTATTTTTTGTCTTTAATGATTTTTTATACACATACATACATATGTACATCCATACATACATATATCATATATGTGTGTTTACGTATTTCTTGTTATTGTAACCAATAAAAAAAAAAATTAAGTTTTTATAAAAATTTCCCAAAATTAGTTTCGTATTGGTGTACACATACATACATGCTTAGACATTTTAGTTATTGCGAGTGTATGCCAAGCAAGCATTTAGAAAACGTCGGTTGTTGGTTGGCTGGTCGGCTGGGTTGACGGATGGATAGTATGATTGCTTGCTTGAGTTAAACTTCATATTCATGTGCATACATAAACACACTCATACATATTCGATACATTGTATTATTTTTGTTGTTCATATTGTTTCTACAAATATGTTTATTATTATTTTAATTTTTCTTCTTTATACATACTATACTAATGTTTAAGTAAATTGAATTTTAAATTTCCATTTTTAGTTTTTAAAGGGAAAAAATACACGCACTCGTATGTATGTATATTCAATAGAGGACATACTCTCGTCTACACGGGGATGTTTAGTTCATGTTTATTCAACATATGTATGGATGTATGTACTTATGAAATCTGGTCGTTCGTAATATTCATACAATATTATTTGTATACGAGTGGTACGAACATTTTCAAATATTTCATCTTTTCATTTCCATTAATCACTGTCAATTTTACTTTGGTTTTCTGCTCTCGCTATCTCTTCATCCTAAATTCTCGAGTACCAAATAATTATATTTTTATACTTTTAATTACGGTTTTGATGGATTTTATTTTATTTTTTTTTTTTTTTTGTTTTTTTTTTTGTTTTAATATTGTACATTAAAATTAAAAGCTCTCATTTAAAATGTATGTACAAGAAAAATAAAGAACAAATTGGAAAACGGGATTTTGGTTGAATTATAATAATAACCGTTGTAATGTTTCCTTTCTCTTGCTCTTACAGTACAATACTTGACCGAGTAACTACACAGTTGTTATCAGAACGTACATATAATTTTTATTTTTGATTTCAACGATTTAGCGTCATCTTTGCCTAGTGCTGGTTCCGTGTAGAAATTTAATACGTTTTCAATTCACTTATGTATGTGTGTGTGTGTGTGTTCGAAATGTAAAATGAGACTTGGTGACAAATCTGTTGAACATATTTTCGATTTCAATTTAATTTCTTAAAATTTTACAAGCGTTTTAAAACTCCATGTACTAAAAATTATAATTACAAGTACATATTTGTATGTACAGGCTTCAACGAACAAACAGAAAACAATACCTAAATGAATAGCGTAAAATAAGAGGCATAAATGCACACATTTATCTTGAAATCCTACTAAATAAATTTTAAGAAAAGGACAAAGAGAAAGACGAATTTGAGAAACAATAAAAAAGACCTTTTTTTGCTATAATTTTCCACATTTCCATTTTAGTATTCTATTTTAGTACTCAATATTCAGGAGTGTTTTAATCTACATACATACAATACAGTATTCCCTCGATTTACGTTGTTTCGATTAACGTCGTCAAAAATTGTGTTCCCTTCAACTTCGATTTTCGTTGTCATTCGATTTACGTCGCCTCTGTTGTTTATAAACAAAATCAGGGGAATTCCCTCTTTAAAAAAAAATTCAATATTTGTGTATAACTATTTGAATAAAATATAAATAGAGTTTTGAAAAAAATAAATATTTAAGTGCTAATGGATAATTTTTTCTTTTTTATTAAACTTTTTGTGAACAACATATTTAATAAATTTTTATAACAAATCAAAAATCCATCTATATTTATGTATGTACTTAGTTATACAGAATAAAAATTGAATTATTTTAGTTTTTTTTTTGGAAAATGTACATAAATAAATGCATCTGATAGTATGAGTTTTTTGAAATTCGATTTACGTCGTTTCGATTTACGTCGCCTTTTTCCGGAACATTCTACGACGTAAATCGAGGGAATACTGTATACATATTTTTTTTTGTTGGTCCGTGTGGGTATATGTATGGATGTTCGCTTACAATGACAACCAAGTGCTTTCTATATTTAAATTTAAATAAAACAGAGTGTGTTTGTGAAATATCACCGGAATTTTATATAAGTTTGAAAGAGCTATTGATGCCATTATGTATGGAGTGGAACATCGTTCAAATGTCCGCTACGGTTTCTTTTTTTGAGCGCATCTGAAATGTCCAATTTTCTGTGAATCTGGCTGATTGTGATCAATGCCATGGCTTTTTTTGTTTTAAAGCTTATAGCCGAGACTTAAGAAAACCCACAAGAAAATTTCTAAGGACATCAAATCATCAGCTCACATCACACCACGTAAAGTGATCATAATCTTTAATCCTAAATATCCATGATGGCATGAGCTGTATGGCACGTACATATAACTGCCCTATGAAAACGACATGTCGCCGATATCCAGGTCATCCCATTCAGGCCATTCATTAACCTACAGTTCCCGCCGATAACAATATTGATATGGACAACATCGTTCTTACAGGAATGTGAACCAATAATGCCAAACAAAATCTACCCTAAACGGTGACTTTATCGGGATGCATGTCTATTGGTGCCGTTCCAAATATGACAATTTTGTTTGTTTACGAATCTATTCATTCTCAAATGGACCTAATTGACTTTTTGAATAAAAATTAGAGTCAGTTGATAACAGCTACAGTTCAGCAAACATACATAATAATATAGCTGACAAATTTTGAAGGAAGACCTTGTTGAAAGACCCGTTTTGTATTGTACTTTGATCAGCAAAAAATAGAAAACTATGCAATAATGGGCAAAGGAACTTTGGCTCTCTGACTCATTAGAATCATTATCTCTACCACAGCGTTTTTTTTATAGAATTTTACCGGATTTAAATAAATTAAGTACAAATTATTGAGAAAAAAAATTTATTTTATTTGTTATCTTTTTATTAAAATCTTTATACATATTTAAATATCTCAGTACAAAAAAAAAACGTGAATTAATTGTAAACGTTACATACGAATTTTTTATTTATGTATGTATGTATGTTAAGAATTAATTAAACAATGGGCATAAGAAGAAGTACTACCAATGCAAATAAAAAAATTTGAAATTTTTTATTTAGAAAATTAAGGTATCTATTTTAATATGTATTACACGTAATGCTCTTAATTGCAAGTACAGTAAACCCTCCTATAACGCGGTGAGTGCGTACCGCGTTGTATGGAAACCGCGCTATAAGAAACTCGGAATTAACCGTACAAACCATGCTAGTTCGTAGCGCGTTCTATGGAAACCGCGCTAGAAGAAACTCGAAATTAGTACAAATCACATCATTCGTACTGCGTCATATGGAGACCAAGACAAGATAAATTAGAAAATATTTTTATTGAATTAAAGATTTCATGTAAGGATTCAGAAAAAAAATAAAACAAAAACTAAACTAAAAGACTGTTTTCCAACAAAAATAAGAAAGACTTTTGTAAAATTATGTAATTTCAACAACATTCATCCTTACTGTCATGGATGAGTTGCAGAAAAATTTTTAGAAAGATTTGGTCACCAACAGAATGTATGTACTATTGAAGAGCTCTGAGATGACTGAAACCGATGTCGTAGATGGCTATGAGATAAGCTGACATTTTTATATAAACATGTTGTTTATATATCTCGGCTGTGCTTCTTACAATATCTAGTTACTAGAGTCATGCACAGGCTGTGCGGAAGGAACTTATGGGATGTTATTAAACGGAAACCGCGCTGTAAGAGTATAGCGTTATAGGAGGGCTGTCTCAATTTCAGCTCCGCGTTATATGGTAACAGCGATCTGCGAGTAACGCGTTATAGGAGGGTTGACTGTATTAGACATTCATTTGCGTAGAAATTTCAAAGTTTGAATTCTATTCTAGTTGCATCTTTATCTTAAGTTGTGGCTTCGATTTCCTCCATGGTATCTGGTCTGTCGCAATACGATGCTCTTAAAAGTTTTTAAGCATCTAACAAAGATTTTAGTTTAATTAATTTCAAAGTGGATTCACACAATGTTCACACTTTTGACGAAAGTTGAAAACTTGCACAGTTGGCCTTTCGCGGTCAGTAGGTATCGTCTTGTTTGTTTTCCGCCGTGTCTATAAATTGTTTTGTTGTGTGGAGGCAAATTCTATATCCGCCAAAGTAATCATTACCTCATACGTTGTTACTTTACTATCAGTTCAAAATTCGTGGTACATCATACTGATGCGTTGTTAATTTGCTTTCAGTTGACAATGTCAAAGTACAACGTGAACACAGTGTTGCCAAATAGAATACTTGAATATCTAAAGAAACGTTTTATATTTTATTCAATTCGCAAATTGTATTGTAACCAGTATGTCGTTGGACAAGATGTGTTATGGAATAGAATGTATTGTGGGTAACATTCCAATATGATGTTTAAACCTAAAAATATGTCCTTAATAGTAATTTTTTTAAATATTGGCAACTCTAAAAGGAACTATAAATAGTTTAACCGTTTTCCTGGAAATAATAAATAAATATCTAGCCACGGGTCATAAATTTAAGAAGTGAATTGAGGATAATTTTCCAGGAACTAAAGTATCAAATCGCAAACAAGTATGGCAACAGTACAGTGTCATTTTGGCTAGTGTTTAGGATACAATATTCTACTTAATTTCAACGCAACATCATAAATACTTTCAGACACATGTACAAAATGAGGATATTGTACATACATATTTACATATGTATGTAATAATATATCTGACTAGATAGATAAATATGTACAAACGAATATATAAAAAATATTAAATGTCTGCACATAAATAATCCATATGTTTGTCTATATGGATAATTATTACTTGTTGCTGCGTTCCTACTATTATTAGATTCGCATAGAAATTTATCGTAAGCAATACATATTTGCATACGACAAAAAAATTACAGAAAAGGATACAAAAACCGAAAAATAGAAGCAATACATTGATTTGTCCTCTATCTTCCACTTAAATTAATTTTTATAAAAACAATGAAAGTATCTCGTTTATGATTGGTTTCGATTTTCCTCATATACTATTTATATGTATAAAAAGTACACTGGCTCAAATAAGTCTCCGTCTACAAAACTTTTGTTTAAAAAATTTAATTTAATTTTTGTACAAAAAAAAAACTCAAAAAAGTATCCAAAATGCTAACTGAAAAAGTGTCCGTACAGCAATGAACATTTAAATTGATTTATTCCCAATTTCTTTTTAATAACAGATTTGAGGTCATTTGGGCGTACAAACTTCTTCTAAAAGTTTTTTCATAGAAAAAACCAGCTTTTGTGTGACATTCACAATATTTCAGATTTCTGAAACGATGTTACTTTGGGGCATTTGTTTCCTGGTTATTGTGTGCTGTATTTTGTTTTTCCAAAATATCCCATAAAAACTTTATGGAGTTTGCAACAGCGATCCGGGTGATGAGATATTACTTTTATACCATTGTATAGAAATCATTCTTTCACTATATTGGGATAATTGATTCGGATTATTATTGTGAAAGAATCAAAAAGCGTATTGAATGTCTATATTTAAAGCGCTCATTATACAAAGATATAATAAAGCATTTAGATAATAAAATTGGTCACTCATAATTTCCCCAAACAGAAAATTTGAGGCAATCCGAGTGGCCACTGCACCCCGAAATACCATTAAGCCAACTCCATGTTTGACGGTTTAATTTGTTCAAGTGCAACGAATTATAGTCGATAAGTCACATAAATCGTCGGCCATCTGATCCAATAATATTAAATGGGGTCTTTTCAGAAGTTATTTGACTTATTAACATATTTTTATACCCTTGCTGCTAGAAAAGGCTTCTTCATAACAAAAAAATAAAAAGTCTTTATAAATTCGAATAATATTTTTCGTTGTTTCACAGAATTGCTTTTTTCAATCTAGCATCCGCAATCCGTTCGATTTTCCTTCACAAGGGAGCATATTCCATTTTAGCTCGACCTCTTCCTGGGGAAATTAAATGTCAACGCGTATTTATTGAACTAATGATCTTAGTCTAATATTTTCAGCGATTTCCTGAAAACGTTTGCCATTATTACGCATTTTAACAATTAACTTTCAATTTTTGTTATTTCCTCCCAATAAAGAGGAGCGAGCGGTGCAATTGTGTATTTTGAGTTATCAGTTTGGATTGTTTTTTGAGGTTTTTATCAAAAAAAAAAAAAATTAAACTATTCAAACACATTTATCAAATTATTCTAAGCGCAAATTCAGCTTTTAAAGCAATTTTATTTTGTTCAAATCTGGCAATTAATTTTTGAAATATTGTGAAAATTGTGTCCGCCTGCTTGGTGTTCGGTGACTTGTTTGAGCCAGTGTATGCATACACATGTGTATGTACATATTAAATTTGTCTCTTTATTTTTATTACATTACTGTTGTTGCAATTCGCTCTATAGACACTTTACTCTGAGTGAGCGTGTATGTATGTGTGTATATTTAAGTATGAGATAAATACATACATATGTACATATGTATATCGCAGGCAAACAAGGGTTGTTGCTGCTGTTATAAAGCAATCCGAGTACAATTTATGGTAATAATAACAAAAATACCAATAAAAAAAATTCTTAATAAATAATCATTTACTAATAGATAGAAAAATACTTATGGATAAGACATGTATTTATTATACATACATATACATATGTATGTAAGTATATTGTATGTGTTTTTCTCGCATATGTTTGTGTCTAGTTTGTAATAATAAAATAAAAATAACAACAACAACAATAATAATATATCTAATAGTTTTGTTTAAATGAATTGAGTTGAGCTCAGGTCAAAAATTAATATTTAAAATGAATCTGATGTCGAGTAGTATCTGTGTGTATTGCCGAATGTAAAAGTGCGTGCGAGTAGGCAATAGTACTCGTATATGAGAATTTGTGTGCGATTTGAGAGATTTTGGTTTGGTTTAGAGTGTGTGAGAGTGTGAGTGTGGCTATGTAAATATGTTTAATATATGCTTGATTATGCGTGTACGTTTCTATTTTTAGTCGATTAAAGACCTTTGATATCGTAACATCATTGAATTATTTTTTAAAGCGGTGCAATTCAAAAATCATACTTAATATAAAAAAAAGTGTGAATAATAAAACGAATTAAAATAAGTGTTAATAAATAAAGTGAGATACGAGATAACGATGTAACTTTTATAATATCGTGACAAATATTATGTAACTGTAATATTATATAAAGTAGAGAAATAATATTATTTCAACATTGATAAAATGTTGATTACCGAAGATCAAATACAGGAGGTAATTAGTAATGATGTACAAATTTAAATAATAACTGCAATCGCTTACTTCGCACTATAACTCAGCTAGATAACGTTCATACCCACCCAATAATAAAGAAAAAAAATTTTCTAAATTAGATTCAGAGTTACAGAGTTTTGATTGATATCAAAGTGTTACGCCTTGAACATCCAAAAGTACAATAATTAATCAAAGATACATATGTATGTATGTATACACACAATTGCATGTCTGAATAGGAAATAATGCGAAATTCACAAATTATAACTCAACCGCCCCAACACTCATAAGGGCATGCATACAGTTCTTAAAAATGTTTTTCTTTTGTTAATTTTTTGCTCCATCGTAATTCTCGTGTGGCATTTATCAAATCCGTTGATGTTCAAAATCAACAACGATTTATGCAACACACACTGTTGGACGAACTTACAAGCATTCATCATTTCTGTAATATTCATTTTATTACAACAATTGCAACAACAGCTGCGGAAAAAAATCGTAAAACTAAAACAAAAACAAAAAAATGAATCATAAAAAATCTTCCATTTTTAATACATTTTAAAAGTTTCCTTAAAAGGAATACATATAGAAACGACCAAAAACATAAGAAGGAGTTAAAAATCTTTAATCATAAATGACTCCATTGCAACGAAAAGGTGCCGGATAATTTCTATTCTACCAAACTCTTTGAACATACAAATACAAGAGCTAAGATTTTATTCTAAATGCCTTTTCATTTCCTTTGTTCTTTCTCTTTTTCTGCTTTAAATTTCATGCATGCATATTGCATTGCATTGCATTGCATATCTGCCCCCATCAAAGAATATGCGATTTTCGTGTCGTAAATGAATCAAAAATATCTTGAAATTCAAGTTTAAGAAAATAATGGCTTGACGTTAAAATACGTAAACTTTAATTTGACCCCTTTAGACGATGTTATATTTTATTTTATTTTACATTAAAGGTGAACATATCTATAAATATGCATGTACATATGTGTATACATATATACATGTATAGATTGTGTATATACATATATATGTGCATAGACTGTGTATATACATATATACGTGCATATTTATATATACATATATATATATACATATGTATATATGTATTATGTTATATGTATGTATGTATTACACTTGGTGTCATTGGTCATTTACATGATCAATTCTGTTTTCTAAACATCTCTTAAAATATAACTTTAATCGATTATGTTCCTTATGAAGATTTATTTATCTTTTCATGTACCGGGTTATCCATTTCGTGGTTTCAAAAGTATACGTAAATAAAACACATGTAAAATATTTTTTTCATTATATTTCGTTTTTATTGTAAAGTTTGAACGTTGACATTATGTGTGAAACACTACATCATTTAAATGACCTCAACGCGGAGTGTTGCAAGCATTGATTCTTTTGAGGTAATTTTCGACCACTTTTTGACACATACTGGGCGGTATCTCAGCCATAACTTGCCGAATGTTGGTTTTTAAGTGCTCAAGAGTTGAAGGTTTATCTGCATAAACACGGTCTTTCGCGTAGCCCCACAAAAAAAGTCTAATGGTGTCAAATCGCATGATCTTGGTGGCCAGTTGATATCGTCACGACGAGAAATTACGCGGCCAGGACAATAAAGTCATATTCGCTCGAGTTGTGTGGCATGTGGCACCGTCTTGTTGAAACCATATATTCTCCAAGTCGTATTCTTCAATAGCAGGCAAAAAAAAAGTTGGTTATCATGTGACCATAACGCTCCGAATTGACGGTGACAGTCGTTCCATCGTCGTTTTCGAAGAAGTAAGGTCCAATCACACCTTCGGACCAAAGAGCGCACCAAACAGTGACTTTTTCTGGATGTAATGGCCTCTCTTCAATTACTTGAGGATTCTCAGAACCCCAAATACGACAATTTTGTTTATTAACATACCCACCGAGTGTGAAATGTGCTTCATCGCTGAAGAAAATTTTGTTCGAAAAATTGCCGTCCACCGCCTGTTGTTCAAGCACCCATTCCACGTATCTATGATGTTGCGAATGGACAGCTGGCTTCAGTTGTTGCGTGAGCTGGACTTTATATGGATGTAGGTGTAGATCTAAATGCAAAATACGCCATAATGTGCCGTAAGACAGTCCTAATTCCTGAGAACGACGAGGAATCGACACATTCGGGTCTTCGGCAACACTTTCACTTACAATAGCGATATTTTCAGCGGAACGAGCGAAACGATGATGCACAGGCCTTTCAATATTTGTAACCACTCCAGTCTCTTCAAATTTCTTCACAATTGTGGTCAATTGCTTGCGTAGTTGGACGATTATGTAAACCATAATCTCCTCTTAAAGCATGATACGTGGCTGTGGCAGAATCACCATTTTTGTAGTAGGTTTTGATAATTTTTATGCGTTGTGTGATAGTTAAGCGATCCATTTTCGTCAATGTCAGACTTTCAACTGAAACGAAAAAAATTGGTTTCACAACTTAGTTTGACAGATGTCGAATTCCAGTCCCATACTTTTGAAACCACGAAATGGATAGCCCTTTATATTTATAGACTTTATTATTTTAGTTGTGTAATTTTTGTTACTTAATCCGTAATTCAGTGTTTCATAATTATAAGATCAATTTATTCATTTTCAAAAGAATAAATATTCTAAGAAATTTTTTATTAATTTGCTTTTATTTAAAAGTAAGCTAGGTGAGAAGCTAGGTCGTAATCCTGACTGAAGGGTTGTAATGACCAATTATGTATGTATTTAAGAGTAAACTAAATATGTATGTATGCTCTTTTTCATTCTGCTGATTAAGTTTTAAGTAATATGTATTTTTATAAATGATGAAATGAAGTGAGCAGTTTTTTGTGAAAGTAAAACATGCATTTTTAATGGGAAAGTGAATACCAGGCCGGTAAAACTGTTCGCCTTTTGTAGCAAATCAATGAGTCACCCCTTTTTTCGATTTCCTCGTAGGAATCGAAGTACTGCCCAGTCAATGCGTGTCCCATCGATACAAACAAAAAGTAGTCGGAAGGAGCCAAGTCTGCTGAATACGTCGGATTGGGTAACAGCTACCTAATGCGCTGATTGCATTGTTATGTTTTAAAATTGCATTGCCGTGTCCTGTGATCAATGCATGGTCCAAATTGATTATTTATTGTTAACTGCAGTCTGTATTAACTGTTTCACCAGGTTTTAGCAGCTTGCGGTACGTCACACCTTTCTGATCCCACCAGACACACAGCATAACATTCCCGCTGAATCGATTTGATTTTGCAGCCGAAGTTAACGGTTGTATTGGATTAATACGTTCACGCCACCGCGTACCACCGGTGGCCCGCACTAGACTGTCACATCGGGTGACGTGGACCAATGGATAGTACGCATTTGATTATGCTATTAGACGGTACGAAACATCAAATATTTCGATCTTTAATATTTCAACTGCCGAAAAATAATATTTGAGAGTCAAGTTCTATTAAAAGTATTTATTTTTGTTTTTATTTCACGAGGTAAGTTCCGTATATTAATTGTATTACTGCTTTTCGGTACCATTTAATGGATCTTTTATTAGGGCGTTGTTATACATGTCCTTTTTTTGACCAATATAATTTTATTTCTGGAACTTGATAACACCCATTATAAGCAAAATTCCAATAATTGAGTTCTTTGCTTCCCTAGTTAATTGAGCACTGTTCTATTTTTACCGTTAAAATTCAGAACATTTAGTGAGGATCAGACGAACTTACGAAAAATCTACCCTTAGTCAATCTCACAAAACTTTACACGATACCGTTGCATTGTTGGATTGCCTATGCTGCATAATAGCTGCCGTCCGATAAAGCGTAAAGCATTAACTGCAGCCGCCAGTGGTCGTCAAGCATGAATTGCAGAGCCGACGTGAACGTGTTAAAGCATGTTTTTTACCGTTTAGAATTATGAAAATTTTGTATGTTCTGCAGCAATTAACATTTTTGCCATTTTTGCCAGCACCTTTAAAAAAAATTAAGCTCGTATAATTTCGAAACGAAACAAGATATTAAAAAAATTTGAATAAGATTTTATAGAATATGTTTAAAAATTAAGAAAAAAAGTTTTATTCAATCTCAAATGTAAACTTACAAACTAAAAACCAAAAATATAAAGTGCTTTTCATAATTATAGCACCGCCAGCATTTCAATAATAACAAACAATGAATATAAAATTGTCTTCAGGTCATATTCTCTGATGAAAAAAACTGGAATTTAGATGGACCAGCAGATGGTTATTGATACTACTTGCGTGACCTTAGAAAGGAACCAAAGTATTTTACTAAAAGAAATTTTGGGGAAGGTATTCTCATGGTTTGGGTGGCTATTTCTTCAAGTGGTTGGCTCGAACTTCAGTTTCCATCTACGCGAACGAATAGTACAGAGTACATTACTGTTCTTAGCTGTAGTTTGCTCCCCTTCTTGAAAGAAAATAATGAAAAAAATATATTTTCCAACAGGACAATGCCAGAATTCATGTCTGCAAACAGAGGATGGAATGGTTTCGTAACCAATATATTAAGGTTTTATCGTGGCCAGCTTGCTCTCCTGATATGAATATTATTGAAAATGTTTCCCCAAACGAATTCCCCATTCTTATCCGAAGAGTATATTTAAATAACAGACAATTTACCAGTGTTGAAGATTTGAAATTAAAAATATTCGAAGAGTGAGGTAAAATAGACGGAGAAATATTAAATAATCTTTATAAGAGTATTAAAGATCGAATATTTAATTTGATAAATAAAGCTTCTTATTTAACAAAAATGAGACTAGTGCTGTAATTATGCAAAGACTAAAAACCTTAATTTTTATACTGAAGTAAAACCTACGCTAACAATTTGAAAAATTTACTGTTATTTTTTCTTTTACATTAACACTACACATAATGAAATGTTCTGATGTTGTTATTATAAATGTACTTTTTTAGAAATTCAAAAAAATTAGGGTGGTGCTATAATTATGAAAAGCACTATAGGATCCCAATTCGTCACAGCTTATTTCAACCACTTACTATAAACAAACAATTAAATGATTAATTAACTAATAGTTTTAATTTCAAAATTTAGTATGACCTCCTATTTGCTTAATTGCAGCTTTCAGCCTTTTTTGCATTGATTCCACTTCCTAGTGGTTTGGAGAGTTATTTTTGTCCATTCCTTTTTCACAGCTGCTATAAGGTCATTCTTGTTCGAAATCTGGTGTTGGCGGACGTTTTGATCACAAATTGCCCATAAATTTGAGACTGAATAAAACTTTTTTGTTTAATTTTTAAACATATTCTATAAACTTTTATTAATTTTTTTTAAAGGTGCTGGTTGAAATAAGCTGGGAGCCACTGTATATAAAATTGAATTTATTTTTAAATCCTCTGTTACGATTGCAGTCGCCGTAGTCTAGTAGGTAGTGTTTTGGCTTATTAGACGTATGTAAAGACAGGGTTCGTATCCCAGGTCAGGCATCAAAACGAAATGTGAAAAAAAATATTTCTTCGTTGACTGCCTCTCAGCAGATTTCTGGCAAAAACTCTGAGAGTAAATAAAATTGCCATGAAAAGTTTCTCAAAAAAAATCTGTCGTTCGGAGTTGACTTTAAACTGTAGGTCCCGCCACTCATGTATAAAAATTAACGCACACAACAAAAGTGGTGTGAGAAGCTAGGTCGAAATCCTGACTGAAGGGTTGTAATGACCAATTATGTATCAGAGATCAGCAATGAATCGTATTTTCGCTACTCATAGGTACTTATGAAATTTTGAGTATGAGTGAGTCAAAAGTATTGAAATTCAACTACTCTGATTCATTCGTACTCGCTACAACATTGATTTATAAGTATAGGTTGCAATGAATATGAGTACAACGTTGACATCAAACTCACAACATTCGATTCATTGTTTGATTCATACGCCTACTCATTCAGATTCATAAATTTAGAAAAATGCTTATAATACTTACGAATGATTCGAGTCACTCGAATCATTCATCAAAATTTACAGTAGTAGTTATTGTTGCATTTACAAAAGAAGAGAAAAGAAAACACAAAGACAGCAAGCAAAAGCACACACACAACCTTCTAGCGAGTATTTTGGTGTTCGTACTCGAATCATACTTATTTTGTGCTTCGTGTATATGTTGAATCATGGAGAGTCGAAATCAACAACATCGTGCGTATTGTTAAGTATGAGTACGATGAGTATTTCTAACTTTGAATGTTAGTAGTATGAGTATGACATTAAAATAAGAATGAATGCGTATAAGTAGCTGAAATTATAAGTATGACTCGAATCTACTCATCGTTTTGAATACTCGTTGCTGATCTCTGTTATGTATGTATGTTACGATCAATTATCAATGTCCACTGGCTCTAAAATACACCATAGAAAGTTTAAAGTATCAATTTAAATTATTAATTGGTTAAAAAATAATTAATTCTATTATATTATGAACAGTTAATAAAAGTGGAAATTGGTCATATACTATATATATGTAGGTTCTACTGCAACATTTCCAATCCGCATTAGACTTGTTTATTATTATTTTATCTTTTTTCGAACGAAAATTTTGTTTTCGTTAATATAATTAAACGAAGGAAGTATGGCATAAATAATTCCTTGGATCAGCAATACCTTAAAAAAAATTAAGTATATCGTTAGTATAATTCGCAAATGTCTTAAGTCCCTTAATTCATATTTTACAGGAGACACAAAAACATTGTAGCTTTTACAGTTTTTAAAATTTGTAAACTTGTTAAACGCAATTATTTTTACAAAATAATAATAATATTAATAACTAATAGTGTTAATTATTATTATTATTACTAATTAATTACATACATACATAATTGGTCATTACAACCCTTCAGCTAGGATTATTGACCTAGTTTCTCACACCACTTATTTTGTGTCTGTTAATTTTATACATGAGTGACGAGACCTACAGTTTAAAGTCGATTCCGAACGACAGATTTTTTGAGAAACTTTTCATGGCAATTTTATTTACCCTCAGAGTTTTTTTGCCAGAAATCTACTGAGAGGAAATCGCCGAAGAAATACTTTTTGTATTTTGTTTTGATGTCTGGCCTGGGGCTCGAACCCTGGCTTTACGTCTAATAAGCCAACACACTACCTACTAGACTACGGCGACTTCATTACTAATTAATTAATAATATTCATATTAATATTTTTCGTAGTATTGTGGACTTAGCGCTTTTGCAAACCACAAAATTACAACAACTTTAAACTATATAATGACATGTTTTGTTGTTGTAAAATATGTATTATGTACAATGTTACCGTTTTGCATTAAAATCTCAATTTTAGAAATAAGTGGACTTAGCGTCTTTGCGAATTATACTAACGATATTTGTTAATGGAAATGCTGATTTATATGCCTCAATTGAAATTTTTGGAGAATTTTTTAAGACTGTCGTTTACCTAATATTTTTCTAATAATGTAGATGCATTACATTTTTTCTAACATTCATTCGCATTGTTCATAACAATTGAATGTTTAGGTTGTTTGTTTTTAATTTAAAACTGTCAATACAGCACTTTATTTGATTCGGTACTTTTTCTTGGAATTTTAATGGTTTGGCATTGTTTGGCACGGGCTACTGATTAATATTTGCTCTCCATGCATAAGTGTTGTAGGAATGAGTATTTGGTAGCGCTGCACTGCGCTAGACTGCACTTTTATCAATAATTTGTCACCATGTGTACAATATCAATTAAAAAGCTCAAAAATAAAACGAGGTCCGAGGACGTTATATGTTAGATGTTTCTACCGAAGTATAAACGTGCAAACGTACATACATATATAGAAGGTCAGATAGATAGAAGACTACACTAAATAAAAACAAAATGTATTAAATAGTTTATGGAGCAAATATTTAGATTGTACGACGGATGATAATGTTGGTGGTGACTACAGTATAGAGGTGGAGAACTATCGATAGTCGGCGCCATCGATAATCGACGATAGTAATTTCACAACCATCGATAGTTGACGATAGTACTATCGATAGTCGACGAGCACATTCCAATGATTTAAAATATATTTCAAAGTGTCTGCAATATTTTGCGCAGAGTGGTTAGTTGTTTTTAAATTAAAGTCATACACGAAATGGCATGTGATGGTCAAAAAGCTATCTTTGCCTCTCGATGTCCACAAATCACATGTGACCGATAGATCAGAAATACCTTCTAGCATTGTTGTTAATTTAGCCCAGATATGCCCATTGCTTGATCATGATCATTTTAAAAGTATTTTTATATTATTTTGGAAGCAAATGAGAAATAAAAACAGTGCATTTATAGGTTTTTAAAGATGTATTGAAAAAAGTGGTTTTTTGAAGGACATTGGGCACATGACTTATTGGGTGTGATACGACACAAAACATTTTACATGGAATTCACATTGGAATGTCACATTTTCGACATCTAGTTAAGGTTTTTTGATAGCAGGCTCCACATCTTGTTTGTTTTTCCTGTGAAATTACTTACTTGTAAATGTACAAAATTTTACTTACCGTACAAACGTGGCCCCATAGTCAGTCATTATGGAAATATGACTATCACTCTATATACATAATATTCAATAATTCAATAACTAAATAATGCGATCACATAATCTCCCACGAGGTATTGATGAGTACTGAGTATGTCAACAAAAAAACGGTACTTTGATAAACGTGACGTATCATGTAAACAAGAATGTACTGGTGTGCTATATATATGTCATTGGACATATCTGTGTTAGCTGAAGTTTCCTTGAATATATTAAGCATCAGCACATCTCTTCAGTGTGTTTTGCTTGGGAGCTTATATCGGGGACCCAATACCTGACTGTAGTTTACAAAACCTTCGTTTTCAACTATGTTATAAGACTGCATATCCTTGACAATCATTTCCGTCTGGAATCTGGGACATGAATTTCCAAGCCAGAGTGGTATCTTTTCAGATGATCGAGCAAATTTGTAGTATTTCCGTTGGTTTTGTACTCCTTTCCCCAGTTAATGCATTTTGCAAATTTTTTGTCATCTGACCTTTTAAAGTATTTCCATACTTGTGAGATTTTACTTTTCTTTTTTGTGTTTGCCTCTCGGTCGCCAAATCTTTCTCCGAGTCCGTGCTGCTGCAATCGCATGTCTGCCTTTCAGCGCTCGACACACAGAGTGTGAGGGAGCGCCGACGTTTACCTTAAATTCAACATATAGTCAAATACTTCATACTTTAAAAGTAAACATTATACCTCTTTGAAGAAAGCGATCCAAATCTCTTTATTGTAGTATCACTATTTTCATAAATTTTTTCACAAATATTTTTTAGCAGACGCCACAAATAAACGCTCAAATTTTACTTTTTGGTGATGTGAAAACCAAACTATCGATAGCTCGTCGGACACTATCGAAAATGTCTGGCTGCTATCGATGGTAGCTCGATAGTGCAGATAGTGCTATCGATAGTTCTCTACCTCTACTACAGTATTCAGTATTCAGCGAAAACTTAACTTAAAACAGAAGAGCCTTAAAGTTAAATGACTTTTTCGGATTTTAGATTTAATTAATATAAGAAATTTAAATACAAATCACCTTTCAGATTTAATTGCACTAAAATTCGCAAGCACCGCAAGACTCATCTTTACGTCTATGAGATATACATAAATTGTAAATTCAAGACAATTGAAAGTTCGCCACAATAAATCTGTATTCATCTCAAAAAATTAAAGTTAAAACAGTGCATCAGGAATAACACATGCATCATTTTATTGTTTTTAATTCAATATACATAAGTATGTGTGTTTGTATACTTTCAAAATGTAAATGTCTTAAAGCGAGTATATTTTCATTATTTTGATTACGGGGTTTGTATACAATATTTGTTAAATAAATACCATCATTCATGAGTTAAATGCGCCCAAATGCTACGTGTGTTATATGTGTGTTGCAGTACATGTTCTTTAACCAGTAGCCAGGCACATGTTATGACCATAATTTGCAGCTTCAGCACTTAATTGAGACAAATTAATGATTTCACAAAGAAAGAAAGAAACAAACAAAAATACATATTTTTTTTTGTTTGTTTGTTTTGTTTTGTTGAGATCATTTTGTGTGTATCGCAAGGGCAAGATCACCAGGGAGGCAAAGGATCAAAAGAAACGAAACAATGCAATTTGTGCTCCTATTCAATTATTATCTATTCTATCCTATTCATATATTACTTAATTACATGTAGTACATATTAGTTCGTTGCTATAGCAACGGGTACATCATAATAGCATCATAGTTCGTAAAAAAACATAATAATGGAAACAAATTAAAATCATTTAATACTTCACACCTATGTTTCACGGATAATTGCCACAACAGACAAAAGATTAAAGAAACAGTGTGTGACAACCACCAAATATAATCCACTTTTGTTGCGTCATTGTTTCTCTTTCTCTTCCTCTTCTGTTTTCATAAAATTTATTATATGATTGTTTAGTTGTTTTGTTTTGAACAAAAACAAATTGGCTTTTGTTCTTTTAGTATTTTGAGTTGTGTGAGTGCTACCACTTACGTACATACGTACATAAAAGTACCCCTACATAACGACTCAATATTTTGTTGGCTATTGAGGTTTTATTCTAGGCTTTTATAAGATTTTTGTATTCAACTCCTGTCGAATTATTTATTTTTGTTGTTTTCTTTTTCCAGTTATACGAAATCAACGATGATCCCAAACGTAAAGAGTTCCTGGATGATTTATTTTCATTTATGCAAAAGAGGGGTGAGTACCGAATCAAATACAACAACATTCCAAACATACATACATACATACATATATCTTTACAATTTCGAGTTTGTAGTCTATTTATCAACAATTTTCATTAGTTATTGTAATGTGTAAAATGGCTCAATTTTAAAACTTCAGCATATCATAGAAACATTCCGAAAATAAAGCGTGCGTGTGGGATATAATCGAAATTTTTTAATCTCTTAAAATATGTACCTATTGATGCCGTTATGTGTGCAATATAAAGTCGTTCAAATGTCCGCCACGGCTTATCTGAGTGGAGTGCATTTGATATGTCCAAATCATACTGAACTTGACCGAATTTTACTGTTGTTGTTTTGTAGATTATTTGCATATGTCTGCGAATTCAGAAAACCACAGAAGAAAAAGACTAAAGGCGTCGTGAGATAACCATGCTTTCAAATCGCTCGTGCAGAATACCCAATTGGCAAGTGGTTGTTTAACCAATCTAAGCTAAAAATCATTGATAACCATCGGTCTACATTGTTGACGTTGACAGTGATGATCTGGCAAACGTCAATCTCAAGAACTCTGCCAGACCTAAATCCGCTTCAAACGGTGATTTTTTCTGAATGCACTGGTTCGTTCGTTTGAAGTCGCCGTAGTCTAGTAGGTAGTGTGCTGGCGTATTAGACGTAAAAGCCAGGGTTCGAGCCCCAGGCCAGACATCAAAACAAAATACAAAAAGTATTTCTTCGGCGATTTCCTCTCAGCAGATTTCTGGCAAAAACTCTGAGAGTAAATAAAATTGCCATGAAAAGTTTCTCAAAAAAATTTCGTTCGGAGTCGACTTTTAAAGGTCCCGCCCCTTATGTATAAAATTAACACACACAACATAAGTGGTGTGAGAAACTAGGTCAATAATCCTGACTGAAGGGTTGTAATGACCAATTATGTATATGTATGTACTAGTTAGTTTCACATTGAAATTGACCTTATCGCTTAAGTTGGCAAATACCCCAGAGGCCATTTAGCAAACACATCCCGTTGTCTATGGTCACCTATTCGATAATAATTCCCCGCTTGGTAGCTGTGAAACTTATGGAATATTGATTTTTGCTTTAAAATGTACAGAAACTATTTCGATACATATGAGCATACCGCTTTTAAGCGTTTCCCGTATATAAACGCGAAAAATTGTACTTCATACTTTAAATTTGCTTAAAAACAATTCGTTTATATGCACCCACATTGTTACAATTTTCTTTACAAAATTGGCCCTGTTCACTAGCCCACTGTTCGTGCGATTACACGTTTCTAAATTTCGTTTTATTGGGATATGTTAAGTCATTGGATTATGCCGATAAAATAGCAACTCTTGAGCCATTGGAAACCAATATTCACCATATGCTATACGGCAGATTTATTGGAAAAAAACGGCCAGAAATTGGTCAGTGAAATGCAATTCACTTGACCATAGAATGTTATGGTTTCATTTTCCTCAAAGCGAAGTCTGTCCTGTCCCATCCATCCGAGACACAGGCTGTGACCAACTGCCGCAATGAATCTCAGAGAATTGATTCCTGATAAAAAAAAAAACCTGTAATACATCAATGTTCGTATTTCGTAATTTACGACGCTCTACTTCTACTAATCTGGCCTGGTGCAGATCTCGGGAGAGTCAACGACTTGACTCTTTGTCTAGCTAATGCTATAATAAAATTCTTGACTATGCCTATAAAGTCTGCTGCCGATCCATCTCCTTCAGCAATTTTTTCGCAACTGATTCCACAGTGACACACCGAGTTGTAGAAGATAATCAAAGTAGTACTCTTGGTCCAGTTTGAATGAAATGTTGCTACTTGCTCTCTGATGCGAGATTTGTATACTGTATTTGCAATCTATCTAAAGATAATAAGAAATATATTTAACAACTTTTTTTTACATAAAAATTATAAACTTAGTATGTATAATACAACATCTGTCCGTAATAAAAAAACCCACTAATTTAAATTTATTCAAAAAGAAGTAAAATATTGATGATTTAAGATAGAAATTTAAGATCTAGCACATGAGGTCTCTGCAATCTTCTTGTTTCGAAACTATAACCAAATAAGCATATCACTAATAGATTTTGGTGATTACTCAAACTGTTTGAATCTTTTTCAGAACACCTTTTAATTTCGACTTTTATTTTTGGAGTACTGAGGTCATTATGTATTATTTCATTTTTGGAAGTTGAAGAATTTTACGTAGTACTTTGGATTGAAACCTTTGTAAAATTTCGATTCTAGAATTTCTTGCGGTTCCATTCACATTTTAAAATGAATTTGTGTATCAGTAGCTTGTTTTCGATGCTTAGTTCGGACTTAGGATGTAACAGCCAGTATAATTTGTTTAATTCAAGACAATGTCTCTTTTTTATTATATGATTTTTACACATCAGTTCTCGACACTTTATATGGATAATAATATCATTGTTAATTTTGACGTGTAAAGGATTATTTTCTTTAGTTCTCTTTCTTACACTTTTAATGGTTTACAATGATTAATTAAAAAACGGAAATGCTAAAAGCAAGGTTGCATTCCAACTGACAAGGGCTTAATGAGTTTGTGGAGTTGCCACATCACAGATCACTACAATCTCGGCCAACCTGGCTAGGCAATCGACCCCGATTGCGGCAAATCTTGTAAAAACTCATCCTCCAGAAACTCATAGTCCTCGTATTTACTCGTGCTACCTTCAGTTTCAGATAATTTGTCTTCTACCGAGTCCTTCACTTCCAACCATTTTTTTAATCGAGTCGAATCCACCACACCTCTATAGGGTAATTGTGTTACCTGGCAATTTTCCACATCAGATATTTCGTAACGATCGTTTCCTAATTGCTTCTGAACCTTGTATGGGCCGCGGTACTTTGGTATTAATTTCTTATTGACACCTGGGGTTGTATTAACATTCTTTAAAACAACTAAATCTCCAGGTTTGAAAGATTTTGCCGATTTGTGATGAACATGGAAATACTTTAAATTATTCTCCTGAGACTTCCTTATGGATTCCGATGCATTCTCCGTCATCATCCTTAAATCCCTATTACGATCCCCGTACCTGTCCTGTAAGTATTCTGTCAGTTCGTCAACTATCTCTCCTGGTTGTTCGATTCCAAATAGTAACATAGCCGGCGATTATCTCGTAGCGCTGTGCAGCGAATTGTTAATGGCAAATTCCACTTGCGATAGTCTATCCGTCCAATCACAATGTTCCGTTGGCTTAGACAATTTCGAAAGCATAGCCCTCAAATCCCTATTTATCCTTTCCACCTGACCATTCGATTGTGGAGAAGCAACCGATGTCTTCACATGAATAATATTCCTTTCGGTTACAAATCTATTGAATTCGTCAGAAGTAAAGCACGTACCGCGGTCACTAATGATTCATCTAGGGCGATTATAGTCCCTAAAATACTTCCGTAAGGCACAACATGCCTCCTTCATCCCCGGCGAGTTCACAGCGTAAAGCCTAGTAAATTTCGTAAATGCGTCCACTACCGCCAGTATCTGTTTACGCTTGGACCTAATTGCCGGTAATGGACCAAAATGATCGATATGCAAGGTGTCGAACGGGATAGCTTTTTCTCGATATTGTATAGGTTCCTCTCATTCTTCCTATGTGGCCCAGAATAATAAATACATTTAAGGCAGTTCCTTATAAATTTATTCAATTTGTCCCTCATATTAGGGAACCAATAATATCTGCCTATCCTGTCCAAACATTTCCCAATACCAACATGACCATACTTCTCATGCACCAACCTCATTATGTTCTCCTCTAATTCCTCCGGTACGTATAATTGTTTCTGCCCCAGATTACCTATTATAAATACCAAACCATTGTCCAATAAAAACCCCTCTTTTTCACCATGCTCCAGCGCCATGCTAATGTCCCGTATCTTCGGATCACTTGATTGCGTAATCTGAATATTCACATCAACTTCATTCTCATCGATAACCCCGATGACTGGTTCCCGGCTGAGAACATCGACTTGAGTCATCTATTCCCCCTTTCTGTGCCTTATAGTATAATTATAATTCTCCAATTCCAAGGCCCATCTGGCAATTCTGGTTTATCAATTTCTTACTCAATGTCAGTGTAAGCGAGTTACAATCGGTTACAATAGTGAAAGGGATTCCCTCCAAATGTATACGAAACCTTCTCAATGCATATATTATGGCCAGGTCTCCAATTCAAAACTATGATACTTAGATTCCGCCGGAGAAGTGCACTTAGAGTAGTAAGCTATTGGGTGGAATTTACCATCATGCAGTTTCTGTAGGAGGACAGAACCATAGCCCCTAGTACTAGCATCTGTGTGCAATTCCGTTTCGCGTTGCTGATCATATACTGCCAGTACAGGAGCATTCGTCAGTCGATCCTTCAAAGTCAAAAAAGCGTTCCTACATTCGTCAGTCCAATTAAAATTCCCATTCTTCTTCAACATGTTCAGAGGCCTTGGTATTCTCGAAAAGTCCTGTACAAATCTCCGGAAATAAGAAAACAGTCCTAAGCAACGTTCCACCCCTTCACAGTCTGTAGACATAGGATACTCCTTTATAGACCTGATGTGATCCTCATTAGGCCTAATGTCCATCTCATTCACATGATAACCTAGATAATCTATCTCCCGATATGCGAATTTATACTTACTCATATTGAGTCTTCACTTAAAACACCTAACACGTCCGACAACAACTCTACTTGTTCCTCCATAGTCCCAGTGGCGATGACTATATCATCCAAGTAAACTACAATTTTGCCTGACTCTATAAAATCCCTTAAAACTTTATTAATAAACCGCTGAAATATAGCACCAGCATTTTTCAGCCCGAAAGGCATATAACAATACTCGTATTGTCCCATAGGTGTGACAAAAAGCTGTATATTTTATCGAGTCCTCATGCATCGGTACCTGATGAAAACTATTCTCCAAATCAAAGGTCGAAAACATTCTCTTATTACCCAAGTAGTCCAGACAGTCCTCGATTATGGGTAAGGGATAATTATCCTTCAATGTAATCTTATTCAGGGCCCTGTAGTCCGCGCACATTCTCAACTGCCCGTTTTTCTGTCTTACCAACACAATCGGCGAGGCATATGCCGAATCACTAGGGCGTATAATACCCTTCCGTAAGAGTTTATCCAATTTCAATTTAACCTCAGACCTTTCCCGGTATGAAATCCGTCTCGGACCACTATAAATCGGTACATCACTAGTTACCCTAATTTCCATACAATAATCTACACTCCTCGTAGGGGATCCTAATCTATCAAAATACTGCCTCTCCAATATCAACCTTAATGCACGCGCACTCGCCCTATTTAGTCCCTTATCAATGTTCACATTCGTACTATCCTCAACGTTGCAAATTATTTCCATATTATCCTCACAAGCCTCACTTTCGTCAATAATTTCCAAATCTATACCGCTCTCAACTATACCACACTCATCTCCAGAAGCAATTCCATCACGACTTCCTAGCTGTTCCGCTTCAGGTAGAACAATTTTCCACAGGTTAGTGGATTCAGTAAAATCATTTCTATTACACATTGCAAACGGAAGTTCATCGAACAAATTCTCTACTGCAGGTGGAAGTTTAGGACTTTTACAAATTTAAACAACACAAGCGCACTATGTACTTTCTTGTCAACGTTTTTATTTTTTAAATTCATTTTTATTATAAGAAATTTATTTACTGCATAAGTGAATATTCAGTTTATGAAGTACATCACGCCCGATTAATAATGGCATTATGGCTTCTGAATCCGGTAGAACAAATAAAGTACACGCTACTGTTTTATTTTGAAAAAATATGTCACATTTAACACGACCGACCATCTTTATGATTTTGTTTCCAACGCCGCGAAAATAAAGGTAAAGTTTTATTAATAGGGACTGCAAACGGTACTAGTGATTCACTTATACAGCTAATTGGGCTACCCGTATCAAACAAAGAAAAAAAAATAATAACACCAGTGCGCTTGTCTTGTTGTCTGAAGGCAACACTTACCAATTGGAATGCATCAATATCCCTACCATCTATGGCTCCCACTACTGCAGTCTTCTTCTTCGGACAGTCTTTGTGGAAATGTCCCACCTCCGCACATACGAAACATGAATTCGGAGGACGTCTGGGTTCTGGCATCGGTTTTGGTAGTGACCAAATTGCGAGCAATTGTAGTAGCGGAACTCAGCTTCAGTTGATTTATCACCAGTGGTTTCAGAAGGCATCGGTTTAGTTGCGGTAACAGTCCTTGGCAGGACACGACGTTGTTGACGGCGGTACTCATATCTGTCCAGGCGGCGTAGTAAGTCGTCCATACTGCTCGCACCGTAGAGCATGTTGACCGCGTTGTCATTTTTTGGGACACCATCAATAATCATGTCGATCAGCTCTAGCTCTTCAATGTCCGCCTTAGCAGCGATGGATTGCATAGCTACTACGTAGCTGAGGCACGACTCATCAGGCTTTAGGTTTCTCCTTTGTAGTTGCCTGTACACTTCCTGCCGTGAAACTGTGCGCTTGAACATTCTTATAAGATTAGTTTTTAGGGCATCGTATTGTAGTAGGCCTAAATTTGTTATGTACTGTTTGGCCGTTCCTTCTAAACGTCGGCATACGGCTACACATTTTTCCTTCTGAGTAAATGTCCCAGCATAGTCCTCAAAGGAACCAGCGGCTTATGTCTTGATTGTCGTTGCCGCTGAACATGGGGACAGCAGCGTCTAATTCCGTCCAGTCCATCCTGCGTCCGGGTAGTTGATATGATAAGCCCTCTTCTAATGCATGTATTTGTTGTTGCAATCGCAACATCTGTAGTCGTAGTCTTTTTATTTCTTCGGGCTCTGTAGCAGACGCAGTGTCTGGAGGAAAATCACGATTTTCTCTTAAGTGCATTCCGGCAGTGGCATCAATTATGGTTGACTTCGGGACAGCAGTTGCACTCTCTTCAGTTTCAGCGGCATCATTCACGTGGACTTCAGTGTTGACTTCTACGGCATATTGATCACGTGTTTGTTGTTGTGCAGCAGGATTTGGGACAACATTTGTCTTGACAGCATTTTCAGCGGCATCATCATCTCCTTGGATGGCAAACTGGTTCACATCTTCTACTGCATGTTCTTCCCTTGCTGGTTTTAAAGCGCGGTTATTTTTATTTTGTTCCTTCATAAGCGCTTCATATAAGGGTCGTAGTTGGCTCAACGTGGCTGACGGAGGGAATTCAATTCCGGCAACATCTAAAGCATCCGTCAATGCCTGGCGACTAGGTCTGAGGTCCATTGTCTAAACACTTTTATGTTTTTTTTTTTATTTTTTAAGTTGCACCCCACACGTGATGTTGTAGAGGATTTTTTTCTTCATTTCTCTTGCTTACACTTTTAATGGTTTACAATGATTAATTAAAAAACGGAAATGCTAAAAGCAAGGTTGCATTCCAACTGACAAGGGCTTAATGAGTTTGTGGAGTTGCCACATCACAGGTCACTACAGATGGTAGAATAATTTTTTTTTCTCAGTGTGTGCATAATGTGTTGTGATATGCTGCAGTAATCTTTATTTTTCGATTTGTAGAGTAGTTATAAAAAGAGTTAAGATAGTTCTATGTGCATCCGTATTGAATTCAATGGTAAATTGTTTTGCCGTGTCATATGTATGTCGCCACTAGTACATTTTGACGTGTAGTGAGATCTTACATTACAGTGTACATTGTAGAGATCTTTTTTTCAAAACGCATTTAAAGAGTGTTGTAATAAGTTTTTTTTTCATTCATTTATTTATTTATTTAATGTCAATAGATACAATATATCCTTACTGACTGTTATGTTTGGATTGACAAATACACACTCAAGTATGGTTACTTTTATCGATTTAAATTAATTGTATCATTTTGCAACACTTTTTCATAAATTTAGTAGAAACTTCATTGTCATCCATTTTCTCAAATTGTTAAGGTTGTATTTAAGCTCAAATTCAATAAAGAGAATTATTTTACAAAAATACAAATACAACATTGGTGTCAGCATTGGGATAAGATGAGTATCTCACCGGAGCAGATGAATGCAATTGCGGGTATGCTGGCAGAGGCAATGCGAAGCGCAATGGCTAGCTCTACATCGTCTGCGTCGTCGCCAGCCCCGGAGGTTTTAGCGAGAATACCACAGTTTTCTATTTCCGAGTACAGAGAGGTTGATGGCATAACGGTGGCGGACTATTTTAGTAGGTTCGACTGGGCATTAGAGTTAGCGAAGATAGCGGAGACCGATTTTGCAAATTATGCCCGCGTTCATATGGGAGGTCAGCTGAATACCGCGTTGAAAATCTTAGTAAGTCCAAGACTACCTGGTGAACGAACCTACGTTGAGATTAAGAATATACTCATTAATCATTTTGATGGCAAACGAAATATGTATGCTGAGAGCGTGAAATTCAGATCACTGAAACAGCAGCCGGCAGAATCCATCACAAATTTTGTATTGCGGTTGAAGCAAGGAGCAGCTTTTTGTGAGTATGGGACATTCCTGGACCGCATGCTCATTGAACAGCTGCTATTGGGGCTGGAGTCTACAGTGATATGTGACGAATTAATTGCGAAGAAACCGTCTACATTTTTTGAAGCGTACGAGCTGGCGTATAGCAGGGAGCTGACTCAAAACGCGTCAAAAGAGGTAAATTCGAGCGAAGCCTCTCCCACAGAACCAACGTGCAAGCTTGGGTTTGCGCCAGTTAAGACGAAAAGTAGTAAATCATATGGATCGCAAAAGAGGAACATACAGTGTTATGGGTGTGGTGGCAATCACTTTAGAGCAGAGTGTAAGTTTAAGAATTCTAAATGTTTTGCTTGTGGTAAATTGGGCCATATAGCAAAAAGGTGTGGAAATAGGAGCAACCAGGTGTCAGTTGAAGAAGACCAAAGGGTAATGGAACAACTGAACCAAATATTAAAGACAGGTACATCAAGGGCGGCAGAACGTAAACTTCTAGATGTCTTGATCAATGGTAAGTGTGTGCAAATGGAGCTAGATACGGGGGCACCTTGTAGCATCATTAGTAGAAGGAATTTAAATGCTATCAAGGACAAATGGAATTTCATCAAGGCGGATAGAAAATTTGTTAGCTATACTGGGCATAAAATAAACTGTATTGGTAGAGTGGCAGTGAATGTGACAATTGGCAAGACCACAAGATTATTGAATATCTACGTTGTCGAGGATGATCTTGACACGCTATGCGGCCGAGAGTGGATCCAACATTTTGCATGTGATATTAATTTTGTTGATCTTTTTTCGTCACATAAGAGCGAAAATTGTTCGGATGTTGACATGCATTTGTCTTTGAATCGAATCAATAATATAGTGTCAAATGTCTGTACCCTTAATGCTAATGAAAAAACGCAGTTACAACAAACGATTCAGCAGTTTGAAGAAGTCTTTGCCGAATCCGCCGGAAAGTTGACGGGGCCACCTGTGAAGGTACACATGAAGCCAAATGCAACACCTATTTATTCGCATGCAAGAGAAGTGCCATTAGCACTAAGGGATGCTTACGCTAAGGAGATTGACGCAAAAATTGCTGCTGGGGTTTTTGAAAGAGTTGAATATTCGGAATGGGCGTCTACAACGCATGTAGTCACGAAGAAAAATGGCAAGATTCGCGTAACTGGAAATTATAAACCCACGGTGAACCCCCAGATGATTATCGACGAGCACCCGATACCGAAGGCAGAAGATTTATTTAACAAAATGCAAGGTGCTACGATTTTTGCACATTTGGATCAAACAGATGCATACACCCATCTGACCATCGATGACGAATTCCCTCATGTTCTTACTCTTAACACACCCACCCATGGTCTCATAAGACCAAGGCGCGCAGAGTACGGAGCAGCCAATATTCCTGCAGTATGGCAGAGGAAAATGGAGTCGGTAATACAGGGAATTCCGAAAGTTCTGAATTTTTTTGATGATTTTTTAATTTTTGCTAAAGATTTCAAAGAACTCATTATTTTAGAAACCACCCTGAACAGAATGAAGACATGTAGCTTGAAACTGAACAGGAAAAAATGCATCTTTGCTGCATCATCAGTTGAATTTTTGGGGCACATAATAGATGGAAGAGGTGTGCACAAATCCGCAAAACACGTCGAGGCAATTTCTAAGGCACCATAACCGTCCACTATTGAACAATTACAACTCTTCTTGGGTAAGGCATCCTACTATGGATCATTTATTCCTAATCTATCCACAAGAGAAAGGCCCTTGCGTGAAATGTTGAGGTCAAAGGATATGACTTGGACTACAGAAGCCGACAAGGCATATACCGATATAAAAGACATTCTAACGTCACCACAAGTTTTAATTCCATATAACCCTAAGCTACCATTATTGTTGGCAACAGACGCAAGCAGTACAGGGTTGGGTGCCCTGCTGTCGCACCGGTTAGATAACGGCCTGGAACGTCCTATTGCCTATGCCAGTCGATCAATGAGCAATACAGAGCGCCGATATTCACAGATCGATAAGGAGGCGTTGGCCATAGTATGGGCCGTTCAGAAATTTTTTAAATACCTTTACGCTAGGCAATGGACGTTAATTACAGACCATAAACCCCTGACACAGATTTTGCAACCAGATAAATCGCTCCCCGTTCTGTGCATCTCGCGTATGGCAAATTATGCTAACTTTTTGAGCAATTTCAACTTTAATATAGTATATAAAACATCAAAACAAAATGCTAACGCCGATTACTAATCTCGGATAACGTCACATTACCCACAAATTCGCCAAATAAAATCAGATGGTTTCACACCCTCCGAGCTTGATGAATTTGATACCTTCATAATACGTCAAATAGAGCAGTTACCCCTTACCGCGGATGAAATAGAGCGTGAAACGAGAAAATATATAGAACTTGGGAAAATAATCCAACTGCTAGAGAAGGGTTGCTGCTTACTTAAGTATGGGTACAAGTCACCGGAGGCGAATTACAAATTGTCAAATGGCTGCTTAACCTTTGAGCACAGGGTTGTAATACCTAAAAAACTTCGAGATTGTGTTTTAAAAAGTTTACGCATTTAGGGATAGTGAAAATGAAGGGAATTGCGCGCTCATTTGTGTATTGGCCAAAAATAGATGCTGGTATAGAGGGTATGGCGAAGGAATGCGATAGCTGCTTAAGAATAGCTAATAAACCGAAAGTTTATGGGGATTACCACTGGGAATACCCTACAGCACCGTGGGAGAGGATACATATGGACTACGCCGGTCCAACTGATGGAATGATGTTGCTCATTATCACGGATGCATACAGTAAATGGCTGGATGTTAAGGTAACAAAATCGATAACGGCAGCGGCAACAATTACTTTGGTGGATGATGTATTTGCATCCTACGGTGTACCCACAATAGTTGTGACTGATAACGGGACTAATTTTGCATCGAAAGAGTTTAAGGATTATTTAACTAGAGTTGGCGTGAAATACCATAAATACACCGCCCCATACCATCCAGCAACGAACGGTCAGGCAGAACGTAGCGTACAAACGGTTAAAAATGCACTGAAAGCCATGGGGACAACAGCATAAACTCTAAAGCAAAATGTTAATGAATTTCTACGGCAGTACAAAAATGCTCCACATAGTACAACAAATGTACCACCATCACTGCTATTCCTAGGACGACATCTGCGCACAAGGCTCGATTTAATACGCCCTGAACATTTATCTAGCAAAATTAAAGCCAAACAATTTCTGAAAAGCTCGCACAATTACAGAGTATTCGACATTGGAGACAATGTATATTTTCTACCCAATAACAAGAGGAACGCACCTTGGGTAAGAGGAACAATATTAAACCGAATTGGCGATTTACATTATGAAATTCGTTTCGAAGGGAGAATCATAAAAAGACACATCAATCAGATCCGCCGTGGTAACAAGAAAGTTAATGAAAGTCCTGTTGCGAAGAACCCATCTAATCAAAATAGAGATTACAACACCGTCGAAGAAGGGACTAGTCCAGAAGAAAATTTACCTGCTCTAAGTTACACGTCCCCAAGTTCCGAAGATAATTTGACCACTTTACGTGTTACACCCACAAGTCAATGGTGGCCTTCAGTGGTACAAGAAGAAGCCAAAGACAATAGTCCATTGCTAAGTGAAATAAGAAGCGAAAACACTTCATATTCAACAAATGGTTCTGAAGGCTCCACATCAGAACTAATGGGGTTCCAGACACCACCTCCCATTACAACGCAAGCTGAGGACCCTACTTCGGAAGAAGCACCACGGCAAGAAGCTCTACAGCCTCCACCAGCCCCTCGTCGGTCTTCTAGGCCGCGCAAAGAAAGAGTCCTGTTTTCTACTTAAACTGCTTATGTAGAAGGGGAAAGATGTTATGTTTGGATTGACAAATACACACTCAAGTATGTTTACTTTTAGCGATTTAAATTAATTGTATCATTTTGCAACACTGTTTCATAAATTTAGTAGAAACCTCATTGTCATCCATTTTCTCAAAGGTCGTATTTAAGCTCAAATTCAATAAAGAGAATTATTTTACAAAAATACAAATACAACACTGACTATATGCAACAAATACAATACAGATTTATATTAATTCAACAAGAACTTTATATTAACAATTTAAAAATATAGTTAGGGTTTTCTTTAAAACTTCTTTACACTCCGAGAAATCAATTACTTGGTAGCATTCATTAAAGGTTTTACAGGCTCGCCTATAGGAATCATTATTTTCATAGTCTGATCTGTATTAATTCAGTGATAGCAGTTCAAAATTCAAAAATTACTCATCATGGAACGATGACTTTTAAGAGTTGGCAGTTTAATCAAAGCTAGTCTACTCCGATATGGCGGTAATTCATAGGAGTTCCAACCAAGACCTCGTAAACAGAAAATTAAAAACTGTTTTTGCACTGACTCAATGCTATTTATATGAACTGCATTTATATGAACAAGGGTCCCATATGATAAAACCATACTCCAGGATAGGCCGGACAAGAGATATAGGCCCCGATTATGGTTCACAACACATAAATGTTGTGTTGTAACAGAGACAACACAACATTTATTACTTTCTTGATTATGGTTTACAACGTCTAGATGTTGTGTATGTTACAGGGTTGTTCTTCAATGTTAGTATACTTTTCCTTTAAAATACATCCCTGAGTGTATAAAACTGTCAATTGAAAACAAAAATTATTACGTTGAAAAAATTTTAGCGCCTAAAGAATAACTTGCAATTTAAACTAAATAAATAAAACAAAAAGCCTATTTAAAACACAAATTTTAACTTTTATTAAAACATTTTTTTTTTTTTTTTTTTTTATTATTAGTTTTATTTACAATCTATCCAAGGATATTAAGTAAATTTTATGAAATAAAGAATAACATTCATTGTTGAACTCCAATGAGAACAACAATATACAAAAACAAAAATTATTAAAATTAAAATTATTTCAAAAATTTATAATATATACATTATATACAAAAGTCCTAAAGTTTAATATTTACATATATGTACACAGAATTTAATTAATGTATGTATAATTAATTAGGTACGAAACGGCAAGTCCAATATGTGGTTCCTTTTCAGTCTTCTTACTTCATTTGTGTCATCTAGTAGCATTATTGCCAATGGGTTACAATGATTACTCAGCCTCTCCAAGTAATTTTTGCTATGTTTTCTAGCTTCTTCTTTAATCATCAGAATTGATAAGTCATCATGAATTGTTTTATTTGATACAAACCACGGAGCATTAACTAAGGACCTCAATGTTTTTGACTGAAACCTCTGTAGAATTTCAATGTTAGAATTGCTGGCCGTTCCCCACAACTGTATACCGTAGGTCCACACTGGTTTTAACATTGCTTTGTTTTATTAAAACATGAAAATTAAAAATAAAGGCTAGTTTTATTTGTTTTTGTTTTATATACGAGTATGTATTTATTGTATGTATTGCAATAAATTCATTTCAAAAATACTGAAAGTTGAAATATATAAATAATAAAAAAAACTTCATATCACATTAAAATTCGTTTAGATCACATAGTTACTTGAAGCTAAAACACATACATATATACATTAGAGCGACTCAAGTTGTATGGAAGCGAAATTCGTGCTCGATATAGCCCAATAAAAATGAACCTTGGACTTTTTTAAGATGACGTTTAAAATATTTCGGCTCCAGCTTTGACCTCTCGTGAGCTGGACCATTTTGAAAAAGGGTCTATTTTTGGATGTTTTGTTAATTTGAGGATCTGTTTCCTTACCAACATATACAATATGTATATCATAAGAAAGGTTTTTTAAGGCGCGTCCAACTGTATATAAAATTTTTCCAAAGAAGATTATCCATGTCCTTTTTTAGGGATATTCTGTGAAAAAAAAACGGTTTTTGAATTTTTTGTTCGGGGTTGTTTGTAATAATAATGCCAAATAAACATATTTTAATCTTTAGTCGATTTAATTAAATACGGGTCTCAGCTTTTTTTGAAATTCGCGCTAGTTCGCGTTTTGGTGAGTCGCTCTAATATACATACATAAATATCTTACATCTCAAGTTTTTTTTTTGGTTAAAAGGAGCATTTTTTTTTATTTATTTCATAACTTTTATATGACTTCTTCTTAAGGCGTTTCAACGTAAGCAATATCTCTTTTTGGTTCTTTTCTTGCCCATTTAATATTTTTAAACGCTCATCCTCCATTTTGTTTTCGGCAACTGGTGTTTGCATCGACTAGTGCTAGTTGAACGCCCCACAGTATCGCATGACGATTCCACCTCATCTGAATCGTCTTGAATTTGCTATCCCATTGCAGATCAATTTGGATTTACTGGAGGTTGCATACATACCAACTCTACGGCGCTCTGCTCCAATGGGGTCAAGTTCATTTTCGTCCACGACCCACCACCAGTAGTTTGTAGGTTTTTTTTATTGGCAACCAATTTTCTTTTTAAATTGGCTTTATAATGAGTCCATACCTATGTATAACAAAATCAAAACCATTTCTATGTTATACTTAAAAAATTTTACAATTTATTCACTAACTACAATTCTTTTGCAACTCTAATGGGTGGACCCAAGCCATTTAGCTCCAATAAAAAATTTTCCCACCTCCCTTAGCGCTGAGTCTTATTTGCTCCAAATGGTAACTTGTCACGGCCAATGTCAGGATTTGCTGTTATTAACTCGACCAGATTTTCCATCTGCTTCTTATTGGTTATTTTTCTATAAAATATTTCCAGTTACTCATAATATTTAAAATTTCCGCAAAAAATTATATGCACTGTTATATATACATACTTACAAATTTTTCTCCATTTCCTTTTTTAAACTTACCGCGGCAACAATACAACAGCTAATGAGCTGTTGTAAGTTTTTGACAGTTCTTACAACACTTAAAAACAACTGTTGTGAATCATAATCGCAATTTAAAAAATACAACATTAAATTTACAACTGTTGTAAACCATAATCGGGGCCTTAAATAATATTTTAGTTAAATAAGGATCAACAAATTCCTTAGACCAGCGTTTCATATAACCAAGTATGCCATAAGCTTTATTCACGATCATGGATATGTTATCCCGAAGGTTGAGTCTGTGATCCAATAGAATACCAAGGTCCAAAATAGTTTCAACTTTATCCAAGACAGCATTCTCAATGCAATAGAATGTATCAATCTTTGAGTGCCTAAATAATGGCATCTGCTTTAATATTTAATTCCAACAAATTCAATTTGCACACTTATAAAAACTGCAAAAGTCAGCACGAAGTAGACCGAATCCATAAACATTGTTAAAGGTGTTAAACATTTTAACGTCGTCAACATACATCAGTACCTTAGAATGCAAAACAACTGAGGGAAGGTCATTAATAAACAAAGTCAATAAGATTGGGCCCAAATGACTGCCCTGAGGTACACCAGATTGCATGTGACATTTAAGATGTGACATTTCTAAATTTGCAGCAGAATCACTAAAGCCCATAAGTGATAATTTGTGCAATAAAAGCATTAATTATATTCAAGTGCTCTTTTGTTAAAAAGAACGACTGATTTTCGTAATAGGAAAACCATACACTAAACATATGAGACTCCGAATGAGTGATGTTTGGCAGATCGACGGCCTTGCTAGACCGACGGTTTAACGATCACTAATGTCTAGTTTACAGGAAAGTGTTTACTACTATGTGTATCAAGTTTTCGTATAGAACTTAGCGTATAGTATCATACAAACTCAATATACATATGTATAATGAAAGCGTACGTCATTGGTCCGTTTACGTTTTATTAGATCAGCGAAATTTGTATTTTACTTTCGAACTTCACTATAATAAATCTGCATGGCTCCAGAAAATGACTACCGTATGTCGAAAATTCATTATAAAGAAATTAATTTTATTTAAAATAATCAGATATTTTACTTTAGATTACATTTTTACATATTTTTTCCTCAATAAGGAAAATTTCACTTCAAGGAAATTTATTATAAGTAGATTGAAATACACTAACATTATCACAAACTGAAATTAATATACGTAAGTACTACTGAATAAAGGGTGTCCTACCAATCGTATGAACGCAAAGATTTATATTGTATTTGTATTGTAAAATGAGGATGGAATGTTTTATAATGTTTTCTCTCTGACTTTACTGAATAACACTATGTACTGTGTTTGAAGTTCATTTCTATAAATACCTTTAACACTTGTTTAACTGAATACAAAATATTGTTACGAAAATGGAAATGGTGTTCTTAAAATGATAAACAAAAGCTCCAAAAAACAAAGATAATGGACTTGTTTACATGATCGACAAATAAACAAAAATATAGCAACAACATCAATTAAAAAAAAATAAAATAAGGGGAGAAAGAAGTAAGTAAGCAACAACAACAGTTCAGTATAAAAAAGCAGATAAACAGTAAACAAGCAACAACAACACTGCAAGCAATTTGTTTACATTTATAGAGATTTCGCGAAGACATTCTCATACAAGTGCATTCATCAGACTGTTGACCTATCACAAGGGTGATAGGCAAGATAGAGCAGGCAACCACGATTCAGTAAGAATTCGGTCAGTCGTGTGTAAGACACGTGAGTTCAGAAAGAATTCAATCAGTCTTGTATTGTTGCTTACAAAAAGGTTGTAAGCAGAGATGAATAACGAACAATTGTTATTGCGTACGCGGAAGAGAATCGTGGTTTAAAGTTCTAACGAACGAGTGTAAAAGAAAAAATAACAATTAAAGTAAATTGTTATTGTTTAAGTCAAATCGTTAAAGGTGGCACACGGAATTGTGCGAACAATAAAGAATTAATTTAAAACTAAACACATATTTATTTTAATTTTATTTGCAATCTACGAACTCATATTTTTAACGCTTTTAAAAGGGTAAAAACGTAACAATAAGAATGAAATATATATTTAAAATATAATTTTATTTTGCCATTAACCTACCTGCTACTACATACTTATATACATATGTACATAAGTAATAAATGAATATTTTGTTAATAGTACTAAATATTAGAGTTCATGCCTTTTACTTAATAACGAGAAATTATTTAGTTACGCTTAAGTTACAAACGTTATTAAAATGTGAAGATTGCCATTAAAAAAATAAAAATTCTCAAGTGATTAAATAATGTTAATTTTCTGCTTTGTAGTGTAAATCAAAAATTTTGAATTTAAATTTGGATAGAAAATTTTCAATGCTAAAATCAAAAATTTTAATTTAAACGTCATCATACTCAATGTTTTATTGGCAAGCGTTTTAGCGTACTGAAGGAATAATTACAAGAATTTTATTTATTTAAAGGCGTCACGTACAATCTAAATGCTTTTTTTTTTTTTTTGTCTTTCTTTCTCGCTCATATAAATATTATGGCTGACTACATATAAAAATTATTTATAAATGCATTAAATATTATTATTGTTATTACACAAGAAACACAAGCAAAAGTCACTACACACTTGAATGTGCATGAAAAGAAAAAATGAAAATGAAAAAGAAAAAGAAAATTAAATAAATAAGCAACCACATTTATGGCCAGGCACGTTGGATTTTCAAAACACATAGAGGGAGAGAAAATGTACAATTTTTAAACTTGAAAAATCATTATTGTTGCTTTCATTCTGACAATTCAATTTTTTTGAAAGCCTGTCATAACATTCACAATTCTTAGAATGATTAAGATTTTGCCAATCATACGAGTATATGTATGGAGTCTAAAAAAATCACCGATCACCACAATTTAAATTCAATTTAGTCCGAAATTTCTTTAATTATGTATTCAATGAAGGCCAAGCTAAAGTCTATTATTCGACTTTTGATATTTTCAATTTCACAAAACGTTTTAACCACGTTTTCGTGTATTAAAATGAAATTCTTTTATAAGTATGTAAATAATTTTATTCGCACTGTGTTAAATTAAGAGCTTTATAGTTATAGATATTATTGTCACAACAACTTCAGTACTACACGATCACTGACATGGTGGCAATGAGTGGGTTAACCTACCTACTGTCAAAATTGTTACATGCTTGAATTAGAGATTTTAAGAGCATAAAAATGTAATGTGACACAGTTTTTTTCCCCGTTTTCAATAGCTATATTTCGTGCATCTCTCGCAGTAACAACAAAACGGCAACAAAAAACAATGGCGCCCGTGTTGTTATTTACCTGTGCTGTTCTGAAAAAAAAAATAATTTTGGTATGTACATATGCATGTATTGCTTTTTTTTTTTTTTTTTTGAGAAGTTGTAGTTGGTGAATAGAGCGTTTTCTTACTAGATGAAACCTTATGAATTCAAACCTTGGCTCTGATATATAAAAAAAATATTCGGGAAAATGTTTCCTTTATAAGGCTTCTGAGATTGAACTAATTGCCGCGGATAACGTTCTCAAAACTGTTGTTCAGCTTCGACGTTAAACTTTTAAACACTAATGCATAAAATTAACGCAAACAACATGGGCTGCGTGATTAAACCGTCGAAATGGACAATAATGTATGCAGTCGGTAGCCTGTAGTCTTGAATGTGTTTAATGCGATTCAAGTGTATAAATTGCCTTTTCATTTTTTATTCACATATGGTTGCTCTTAAAACCCTCCTCTTTTCTCCCTCCACTATGTACATCTGGACGTTGGAAGGGGAGAATAAGAGGAACATTTTTGTTCAACACATCAACGTTAAAATGACTACTAATGACACGATCAACACTTTAACTATTCGTCACTTCCAAAGACATTCATTTAGTTTGAATATATGTATGTTTGTCTCTCTGTCTCTCTGTCTGTCTGTATTTTCGTCAGACAATTTCTGTTGATTGTGTATTTGTTGATCCATTCATTTTATTATCCAATAAATGTAGGCACAACTCATAATCATTTTTTAATACCCCACTCTTAAATGCCGTTGTGGTTGCTGTTGCAAGACACATTCGGTAGCATTTTTATTAAAAAAAAATTCCTCGTATTTGTGGCATATTTTCTTCATCTCTTGAATACTTTCAATAACAATTATTATGTTAATTAAATCTCAAAAGAGAAATTAACAAAACTATTTTTTTTTTACTTATTTATTATTTTTTTTAATGAGTTTTAGACTGATGTACAAGACGTGACATTGTGACGTATTAATATTACGACCAATATGTTAAAATAAAACAAAAAATTTTGTTTTGCCTTTAGTGTTTTTACTTGGGTATCCTACGTATGTACATATATATGTGTGTATATGCAGTGGCGAGCATAAATAGATGCATAAGATTTACAAAATATTTTAAATCCAATAAGTAATAAAAACGAAATAAAATAACTTCTCGCACTATCGACTAACTAACTGTAAAGCAACGAAGCAATATAGTTAAAAAAAACTTTTAAATCAAATTTCTTCATTTATCCAGTTTTGAGCGTTTGTTTTTCAATTTTTAAAGAAGAAGAATTTTTTTTTATTCTTTTTACAAATTTTTTTTAGTACTTAAGCTTCAGTGGCGAAGAAAACTTTCTTGATATGTTTTGTGAAACTTTTTCTTGCAATTCGTGATAAAAAACACACAACGAATAAAGTTTCAATTGAAGTTGAAAACAACATAGTCTCTGTAGCTGAAAAAGGTTATTCTTCAAGAAAAATTGGCTGTAGAAGTTGGCGTTTGTCCTCAGATAGTACTTTCAATCATAAAAAAAAGAAATGCAAAGCAATTCAAATATCTTGGAGGTTTCCAAAGATCTCTAAATGATAATGGCCCACTGCTAACAATTGTTACGAATAAATGAAGTCCGAACTCCGAAAGTAACAGCAAATGCTGCAAACAAGAGTGTAATTGAGAAGAATCGGCCTGGTTTCAGCAGTTAAACAGAATTGAGAAGCAAGCAAAACCTGATAAATACTGTTAAATAAGATTTATGCTGTTTTTTTTTTTTTTTGTTTAATTAAACAATAATTAATATTTAACATGTGGATTGTTTTTTTTTATTTTAATAAATCCTATACAAATATAAAGTTCATATATTTTTTTAATAATATTATGTACATATCAACTTTTGCTTGCCAGTGTATGAATATAAAGAATATGAGAGTATGCAGATTAATTTTACTATATTCGCCATGCAATGTCGGTAGTTATTATTATATATTACATATTAGCTGTCGGACTGACGGTGGACTTTACGTAACTCGTTTAAAATTAATTTAGAATCACATCTTCATGTTAATGTGTCCTTTGTTTTAATGTTTGTATATACTCGTACTGTCATAAATAGGTTTATTAATTTGAAGTAATTTTTTGAATAAAAAATCAAAAAGTCACAATTATATATGACTACTTTAATACCACACTACAGATGGATTGGACTTAAGTAATATATATTCCATTGGTATTAAGACCTTAACATGTACCAGTCGTGTATTTCGGGCTTAAGAAGTTGTTAATGAAAACGAAAATCCTTAGTAACATGGTAGACTTCAAAGCATTTTTTAAGTACATGCGTAAATAAACGGAAGCTTGAAGAACACGTTGAATGGCGACATTTAAATCCAAATTGGCTGCAGATCAAGCAAAGGTAGTTGTGGTCGGGTTTGTGTTTTGGTTTTCATTGTAAGAGAATTTTGTAGTTTTTTATTGCATACAGCAATACAAGGATAGTTCTGGAGGTCGCCATGTTGACCATAGGCAGAAACCGTGTTTGCATCCCAACTTGCTTATCTTGGCTCCACCCTTACCAGGAAAAATTGTGTCAGTCTGGAGATCAAGCGTAGGATCACTCGTAGCAACAGAGACCTCTCTCGATCGGCAAAAACTAATACTGCACAAGTCGCGCATCCTCCTCGTGCTCCTCTATAGCGCAGAAGCATGTACTCTATTAAGCACTGATGCACCAGCCTTGAGAGTATTCGAGGAAAAAGTCCTACGGAAGATCTTCGGTCCAGTGCGAGTTGACGATGATTACGTAATCCGATCCAACAATAAGCTGTATGAGCTTCTCAACGACATGGACGTTGTACCGGAAGTCGGCGTAGAGAACAACTTGGTCTGCGTTAAAGAAGAAGCCCTGTCATCGCTTGGTCTGACCAATTGGCTAAGGCACGCAAGTAACAGAGGTGTCTAGAAGCATGTGTTAAGTCAGGCTGAGGTTAGTACTTGTGAACTTATGAACTGTGTTACAGCCACCCTTCAGTTAATCACAAACAATTCAGAAAAGTAAGAAAAAACTCTCTTCGGTCATCGGTCTCAGCTTTCCACTTCGAGAATGAACTGTTTGTCGATCAAATAAGTCTACACTACACTACCTACTACACTATGGCGAATATTGTAGAAAATAACAAAACTTGTGTATCCGACTGATGTATTCATAAAAAATTTATAACTCTAACTGATGGGTAACTGAAAAAAAAAAAAAAATTAAATCATAAAATTCAAGTACAAAAATAAATGGAAAGATACAGTCTATTTATATTTATTGAAACTAAATGTCATGAAAAAAATAAACAAACTGCCACTACTGATCCCAAGGTATCAGTACCTGGTAAAAGTAGGCATAACATAAGGTGTACATGTGTGTACCCAGGGTGTCAAGAGGTTAATACCAGTAAAACCGACGTGTTTTACGAATATTTTTCTTAGTTCATAGTTCATGGATATTAAATTTATTAGTTTGTGTAAAGTGGCAAATCATAGAAATGAAAATACAAATGCCTTCCATCAATTTATTAATTTTTTTTTTTTTTTTGACAACGTATCCCAGAAATTTATACTTATACATAGCCATCGTTTGTTGAGCTGAAAATAAGTGTACGAAATAGATCAATAAAAAATTATAGCATTTTTTGGAAATAAATATACATATGTATGTATGTAATTAGTATTGTTGCTAAGACAATATACAAACGCACTGTGGTCCAAAACCCCAATCTAGCCGGACAAAAGTCATTTTGTAAAATATTTAAAAAGTAAATTTTTTGTATGGTAATATATTGACAAGTGTCTAAAGTACATAACGGCATATTTTTTTTTCTTTAAACAGCTACACTAGCATTGATATATTGCTTCAAATACAAGTACATAATTGCTTCTTTGCATTTAACAGTGCGAGTGAAATTGTCGTGAACAAATAATAAGAACAATTAAAAAAAATTTGTTAATGTAATTAATATGACAAAGTAAAAAAAATACTGTTTAAATTTTTCATAAAATATGTTTTGTTTATAAATAAAATGCAATTATGTACATGTGTGTTTTAAATGTGAAATTTTTGTTTAATGTCCGAATTCAATTAGAATTTCAAATGGTAATTTATCGTACTTAAGCTTTAGTTTTTATGTTGTCGTCATCTATATACATACAGCTATGGACATTAAATTAGCACAAAACTTCATTATAAAAACAATCAGATTTTTTATAGTAAAAAGGTCTATTCATAAAAAAATTTAAACATAAAACTTAAGATGCATATTCTTCTTTAAAAAAAACACAAAAATTTTGTCGAAATTGCCAATCGTCAGCTCATTAAGACCTGCAACATATCAAACGCTAGATTTTAGCTGGACAGTAAAATAGCACAAATTAAAATTTCTGGAATAAAAATAATATATTTTAATAAATAGTAAAAATATTAATGTTTTCAGTTTATTTGATCAATATTTAGTAGAGTAGCCTCTATTTTCAAGCACCACGTGGCATCTAAGGGACAAAGTTCTTTGTAAAAGATTTTTGGGAATCGAGTATCAAGCGTCCCGTATTCCAATTAACAGATCCGAACTTTTGTTGAGCAATAGTACATTTCACATCGTTTCAGAGGTTTTCTATCGAGTTTAAGTCAGAACTTTGCGCCGGCCAGTCTAAAACGGGAATGTGCACTTTATAAAATCAATCCTTAGCCAGCTTAGATGTGTGTTTGGGGCCACTATCTTTCAAAAATATGAATAAAACTGGCATATATTAAAAGCTTATGGTTCCATTTTGTTCTCTAGAATGTCCAAATACTGATAATGGTCCATTTTTTCATTAATTTTCACAATGGGACCTACACCGTGCCATGAAAATGCTCCCCACGTCATTGTGCTTTCTCGACCATGCGTTATGATCCTTTGAGTATAGCGTTGATTTAATTCTGGCTGTTAAACAACCACTCTACCATCTGGTCCCATACGACTTAGCATTGTTTCATCACTCCAAAATATTTTTTCCAGAATGGGAGATCTGTACCCTTGTGGGTGCGAGCAAACGTTAAACGCTTGACTATATTTTTCTTTTGGTAGAAGTGGCTTCTTTCGGCAAGAGCATCCAAAGAGCTTTCCGTGATTAAGACGTCATCGTATGAGCCTGTCCGATAAATTTAACTTAAATTGAGAATTAATTTCGTTCAAAATATCGCGTGACGACATGAAAGGCTCCTTCTTTGACTTCCGGACAATAGCACGGTCCACGACTTCGGTTGTTTCCTTGACACGTGGCTTTCGTTTTTTGTTTTCTGCGACATTATTATGTTTGCTTTGAAGGAAATGATCACGTTATAAATCATTTTTCTCGAGCAATTCGAAATTTCGGCAATTTCAGCCAGGTTTTTCCCATCATTCCATAAGTCAACGATAACGAGCTTCTCCTCTGGTGAGCAATCTTTCCAACGTCCCATTTTTTAAAAAAATTACTATAAATGCCATAAAATTAAAAGAATATACCGTAAGAATAAAAATACTTGAACAAAGATTGTACCTATGCACGTTGTGCTAATTTACTGTCCAGCTCGAATTTAGCTACTGATACAAATTAGCAGTCAAAACAAAAAATTTTTACGATAGCGGTAATATTTTTTGTTAAACAACAGCTAGATGTCATCGTGCAACATTCCAGACCAAAACAATTGGCCTAATTAGGATACAAATGAGAAAAAATTAACAATCAAACTATATATGAATTTTGTGCTAATTTAATGTCCATGGCTGTATATGTAGCTTTTTAATGTTTAAAAAATTAGCTGCCGGATTTTGCCCAAACGATTTTTATTTCATTTAGAGTTTAACATGTCCATTACAAGAAAAGAGCTGTATAATACTTGGCGTAATGAAAAACAACTAACTAAGAAAACTGATGCTGTTGTTAAACACGTTGTTGCTAAGATTGGTATTAAGAATGATGAAACGGATAGCTATTACAGAAAAGTAAGGCAATCTGCTCGAATGTTTGTATGCATTCTAACGAAAAAGAGTACGCAAGCCAGTCGAACAAGGCTCACGTTCGAAGATAAAAATAAATATTGGTTAGAAGGGTATTTTAATATTCCACCGAAATTTTCTTCATCATCTCGTGTTGAAGGATGCTTGGATGGACCTTCGACCTCCAATTATGGCAGGCCTTCTAAGGAATTTTTAAGTAAAACTGAGAGAACAAAGCGTAGAAATGTTGCAACTTTATTAGAGACTTGGTCGGCAGAAGAACTGACTTTTGCTGCTGGAACAAGTCTTTATAAGTCCGGGAAACGAAGTGCTGCAAGCATAGTCATATAGGCATATATTCTTCTCCCTCTAAAGCATTAGAAATAAAATAAAAGAGCTTTTCTCCTCCACAACCAATCCCTTACACAAATGAGGAGGCGTTAGCTTTGTATGTCGATGGTGGATATACAAGACACACTTACATATAGTCTATTACGTGCAGGTGCCAAAAGTCATAACGCTGATATTTACTCTTCATACCATAAAGTTTTGGCTGCCAAAGAAGAATGTTATCCGAGTGGTGATCTTAGAATTACTGAAATATCGGCAGAGATAGCTCTTCAAAGTTTGGTAGATCACACTGCTAAAAGGCTCTTAAGACAACAAAAAAAATTTTTGCAGCAATGTAAATCTGTAGAGCTTGCTTTGTTATATAAATGTGGATGTGATGGAAGCAGTGGCCATTCGGGCTAGAAGCAAGTATTCAATGAAAACAATGTAGATGTAACAGATGAACATTTATTTGCAATTTGTATGGTTCCACTTGAACTAAAAGAAGATATCCTTGTTATAAGACTTTTAATACTTAATTCTTAAGGTAGGCGTGGCACTTCACCCATTTAAAACTTTTTAATTAAAATTAGCCTATAATTCCACCTACACATACAGAAATGCGGTGTGAAAATTTTAGGAAAATCGGTTCAGTCGTTTTGTCGTCTTTAGGCTTCAAACAGACCCCCAAAAAAACAAATTTACATACATACACACACTCATAAACACACATATCCATTTGATTTTTTTCGCTCTAATTGTTTATATTAATGAAATCTATAAACGTACCAAGTTTCATGTCGGTACGGCTTTGCAAAAGCGAGTTATAACTTTTGTCCGGCTAGATTGAGCATTTGGACCACTGTGAAACGTAAGGAATAATAAAATAAAATAAATACAAATTTAATATGCACAGAGAAAAAAAAAACATATTATAATAAAATACCAAAGAAATTACGGGAATTGAACATAGAAAGACCGCTACAGATGAAAAAAATAACAGCAATAAACCAAAAGTGAGAAGTTATCAGATCGAAAATGGATTTGTTTTGCGATCTATATGGTAGGATTTGCAATATTATTAGTTTATTCGCATCCATGACTAAAGACGTTTATATAAAAATCTCGAATTACGTTTCTGGCAGTTAGGTATTACAATATTCTACATGGGTTTGGACGTTGTGGAGAACTAACTGACTTTGGTGTGAACAAAAATATATCAAAAAATGTTATGAATTCAAACCTTTAAATGTGAGATGGGAGCAAATTTACTTGGGTTCCAATTGCGCACAAAATACACAGAATACCTGAGCATATACACTGAGCGGCAAAAGTGAGTAAACACCACTGATATAATTCATTTTCTTAGGATAGCGAGAAAAGTAAATGAGTTTAGTTTATTCGACTATTATAAATTTCCAAAAATAAAAACGTTTATTTATTACTGTTATGTGTTCGAAACAGTCTTGCCAGACCAATCATTTATTTTATATATTCAATAAGAAGAAGAATTACAAAGCTTACTAATCATAACTTAAAAGCTAATAATAACAAGTGGTTAATTCATGTTCTTTTAGATTAATTATTTACACAACATCTCCCTTTTCAATTACATATGTATTTATAATAATTTCAATTCAAGTTATTTTCAAATATTTAACTATTTAAATCATAAAGATTATAAGTACATAAATATAAATTAATAATAAAATTATTTGTTGAGATACAAGTGCATGTTTTTGATGGTTTAGAAATTAGTGCGTATAAATCTAGTTGGTGGGTTAATCTTTCTTCCATAACGAGTTCTATAAGCACTATCAGAATCAGTTTCAGTTTCAACTGGTAAATCAGGGTCAGAAGTATTCACTGTATTACTAGTATTTTCACTATTAGAATCCTCAGATTTTTTAACCGTGTGTTCATTTGCATCATCAGAGTTTGATGAGTTTTCAGAATTTTTGAATATGTGTTGTTCATTTCTTCTAAACAAAGAACCTTCCTTATCCTTAATTACAAATGATCTGGGCTCCGTACTTTTACTCACTATTTCTCCTGGAAACCAAAACGAACTAGGATTTCTTTTAAACATTACTTTATCACCTGTGTTAACAGATTTGTATTCTTTTGTATTGGAGTTATAATGATTTGATGACTTTTGAATTTTACTATTAACTTCTTTTTGATATTTATCTGTATCAACTAGTTTTGGTTTTAAGCTTAATGAAAGTGTTGGAAGTCTTGTATTCAACTTTCTAGACATTAGTAATTCAGATGGACTTGGCAAATTTCCTTTAGGTGTAGTGCGGTAGTTTAATAACGCGATATATAGATCAGTAGCACTTTCAAGACATTTATATAAAAGTTTCTTTACTGTTTGAATAGAACGTTCTGCAAGACCATTTGATCTTGCTAAATATGGACTCGAAGTTTTGTGGTCTATACCCCAATCAATAAGAAATTTTTTAAATTCATTTGAATTAAAAGGTGGGCCATTATCAGATATGAAAATATTCGGGATGCCATGTCTAGCGAAAATGGATTTCAGTTTCAAAATCACATGTCTACTCGAATAACCAGAGTTTAACAACTCTATTTCAATAAATTTTGAAAAATAGTCAACTACTAGTATATAGTATTTTTTATTGAACTCAAAGAGATCACATCCGACTTTAAACCATGGTATATTATAAACATCATGAGTCAAAATTTCTTGTTTAGATTTTGAGTTTTTGTATTTCATACAAATTTCACAATCTGATACTTTATGAAATATATCATTATACATGTTTGGCCAGTATACAGATTGTCGAGCTAGACTTTGACATCTCTGTATTCCCATGTGACTTTCATGGATTCTGTCCAATATCAGACTTTGAAGACTTTTTGGGACTAAAACTTGGTTATTTTTAAGAAGAATATCATCAATGATATGAATTTCATCTTTTATTTTGTAATAAGGCATGACCTCTTTATCAACAAGTTTTTTATGTATAGGCCAGCCATTTAGTATATACGTTTTAATTTTTGCAAAGACTGTATCATTATTACTATGATATTTTATATCATTTATATTTGAAAATGTAACTTCAAGATGCGACTTAAGAAAATTACAATGAAGTGTGATGTCATTATGAATATCAGCTAAGGCGTTTGCTTTTAATGGACATCTTGACAGGGTATCAGCTATATACAAATATTTACCGGGTTTGTAGGTAACTGTCAGATCATATGACTGAAGACGAAGCATAAACCGTTGAAGTCTAGCAGGAATTTTGTATAAAGGTTTGTTAAACAAAGAAACCAATGGTTTGTGATCTGTTTCTACTAACACTTTGTTACCATACGTATACTGGTGAAATCTAGTGCAACCAAAAAGAATAGCAAATAACTCTTTTTCTATTTGGGCATAATTCTCTTGTGCAGTTGTGAGGGAAGCAGAAGCATAGGCTATTGGTTGGTTATTGTGCAAAATGGCAGCTCCGACGGCAAATTTGGAGGCATCTGCACTCAGAATCAATTGTTTGTTTGGGTCAAAATAAGTTAAGACGGGACTTTTTGTAATTTCAGCTTTCAAATTTGTAAACTCATCCTCTTGGGATTTATCCCAATGCCACTGAATATCCTTTTTAAGCAATTCTCTTAAATGTTTATTCTTTGATGATAAATTCGGAATAAAATTTCCTAAATAGTTAACCATTCCTAGAAAGCGTTGCAGCTCAGAAACGTTTTTAGGAGCAGACATATCTAAAATTGCCTTAATTTTGTTTTCATCTGGCTTAATACCAGATTCATTAAAAATGTGTCCAAGGAACTTAATTTCATTTAGTAGGAATTTGCATTTATCTTTGTTAAATTTAAGACCAATTTCTTCTGCACGTTGCAGAACTTTCTGTAATGTTCTATTATGTTCATCTATCGTTTTTGCATAGATTAAAAAATCATCAATATATATCACTAACCCTTCAATGTTGCCAAAACATTTAATTATTTCAGAATGAAATATCTCTGGGGCAGCATTTATGCCAAATGGTAGCCTTAAAAATCGATACCTGCCAAACGGTGTATTGAATGTACACAATCTGGATGAAGCTTCATCTAATGGAATCATCCAAAAACCACTATTGGCATCTAAAGTGCTGAAGTATTTTGATCCACTAAGTTTTGCCTTGCAGTCGTCTATATTTGGAAAAGGATAGTGCGGACGAAGTATGGCTTTATTTAAGTTACGGGGATCTAAGCAAATTCTCAACTGGCCATTAGGCTTAGTAACTAGTACAATAGAATTGACCCATTCTGTTGGTTCCCTTTCTGGCTGTATTACATTAAGCTTCACCATTCTATCTAACTCAATTTTTAACTTGTTATGAAGGCTAAAGGGAATCTTCCTTGGAGCATCTACTACAGGTGCTATATTAGTTTTGAGTTTGAAACTACATTTTGTTTTCATGTGACCTAAACCATTAAATACATGTGCATAATTATCGATAATCTTATCAGATGTTAATGAATTTACAGTCTTAATTAGATTCATTTGTTTGGCCAATTCTAATCCAATTATATTTTTACATTTTAAATTTAATACAAAAAATTTACTCAAATATGTATTGTTGTTAAAAGAAAATTCTAAATCAACATTTCCTATTAAAGGTAACTTTTCACCACTAAAGGTTAAAATATTTGTATTAGTAGGTTTTAACATATGGCTTAAATTTAACATATTTGACGTTTCTTTTTATAGTATATTTACTTGAGCTCCGGTATCAATTTGAAGAGTAATTGTCATGTTATTTGTAAATACCTGAACATTCCACTCATTATTTGCTACGACACTGCAACTGGAGTTTATTAGGGTACCAATAAAAAATTTTTCAACATCTTCATTATTGTCATCAATCTGGCTTTGTATTTGTTTGACAAATTTTTTGGTTTGATGTTGCGGTAATTTCGCGAAACACATTTTTGCAAAGTGACCTTTCTTACTACAAATATGACAATTGATGTTTTCAGCTGGACATTTTTTTCTGTGAATTTGACCACATCTGCTACATTGTTGCTGTTGGATATTCGATGAAGTGGATCTTCTAGTTGATGAAGGCTGCTTTGACGAGTAAGTTGAGTGACGTTGATTAACATATGGTGATTGATTTATTTGTTTCTAGTAAATATTAGACTTATTTAAAACGCCAACAAAATTTGTTTCTTGTTGTAACTGACTTGTGTTTTCTTTTGCGGAGTTTATATTTTTCGCTATTTCCAAAGCTTTCTCTAGTGTGATTTTACTTTCGCTTAACAATCTTTCTTTGATCTGGGAATAGTTGGGAAGTAAACCACAGACGAAAATATCTTTAACTAAGTCCTCACGCAAATCTCCAAACTCACACAATAGGCTTTGGTTTTTTAACACCGTTACATATTCCTCAATAGATTCATTTAGACCTTGTTTTCTTGAAAAGAAAGTATGACGTTCCATCGCTATGTTGACTTTGGGAATGAAATATGCATCCAATTTTGAAAGCAATTCATCAAATTTTACCGTATCTATGTCCTCATTGAATGAATTAAAAATTTGCAAGCAATCTGGTCCTAAATGATGTAACAATAAAGCTACTTTTCGTTGTTCAGATTGCTGTTCAAGATTTGATGCTCTTATAAATATCTTGAACTGATTTTTCCACGACTTCCATGTGGCACACATGTTGCTTCCTTTGAGGTTAAGAGGTGCAATTGTTGTTGCAACCGACATTACTTGTGGTGTAGACATTTCAGCATATGTAACTTTTTGTTCCTTTGTCTCAGAATTCATCGAATTTAATATTTAATATATTTTTTTATGTATTTTATTTAAATATATTTGACTTTTGACTTCTTTTTAATTTTTTTTTTTTAATTTTATTTTTCTTTGACACCTGACACCATGTTATGTGTTCGAAACAGTCTTGCCAGACCAATCATTTATTTTATATATTCAATAAGAAGAAGAATTACAAAGCTTACTAATCATAACTCAAATGATCCCAAAGATTTTCAATGGGATTAAGATCCGGGGATTGTGGGGGGTGATCCAGCATGTTTGGTGTGTTTTGTTGCAACCACTCCTTTGCCAAACGGGAGGTATGCTTGGGATCATTGTCTTGTTGGAAGATCCAATGTCTAGGCAAATTCAATTTGGAAACACTTGGTGCAAGATTTTTTTCTAAAAGGTTTACGTAGCATTGAGCATTCATTGTCGTGTCAATAAAGTCAAGCTCTTCAACTCCAGACGCTGAAAAACACCCCCAAACCATTACTGAGCCTCCTCCGTAGTGTACAGTTAAGTACACTGAATATTTTGCTCGGCCAGCTCTTCATTTTTTTCGCCAAATTTTTTTCATTTATTTACCTCCAAAGATTTCGAACTTACTCTCATCCGTGAACAGGACATTTTGCCAAAAGTTAATGTCCTTATTTTTATATTTTTTCGCGTAATTTATGCGTTTTGCTTTATTTACCTTGGAAATAAAGGATTTTTTTCTGGGACGTCTGCCATGAAACCCGGATTTATGCAATACACGTCGTATTGTACTTCCACTTACAGACTTTTCCAACTCTTCACTAATCTCTTTGGCAATCTGCACTGCGCTAGAACCAGGATTTTTTTTACTGTGGCAACAATCTTCCTTTCTTCCCTTTCATTTGATATTCTTGGCCGACACGTTCGATTAAAATTTTCTATTCTTTTAAAGTTTTTATATTTATCGACGATTTTTTTAACTGAAGTGTGATGCCTTTCAACAATTGTCGCAATTTCACGATAAGATTTCCCTTTTTCCCTTAGTTCTACAATAATTTTTCGAGTTTCAGTTGAAATTTCAATTCTCATCTTTTTAAAACCTTTTGTACTTCTTGTCAGATTATTACACAGCAAGTGATGAGTACTAATGAACTTAAAGAATGCTTAAATTGTATTTTCTTACAAAAAATTGAAGAAAACTAGCAGTAAATCTAACGGTTTTAGCAAAAAATGTAATGAGAGGAAAAGTGTATACTCACTTTTGCTGCGAAATATTTTGAGTTTTTTGTTTTAAACCAGTAAAAAAAAATGTTTTTTTTTAATTTTTATTTTGTGGTGAGAGTTGGTTATGATTAAAAATTATTGTTGTGCTTCAAGTATATTTTTTATAATAGAAAATTTAAAATTATAGTGGGTGTTGACTCACTTAAGGCGCTCAGTGTATATATGTACATAGCTATCTCCAAAGATTTCAAGCAGACTCCTTACACCTCAACTTCATTCCAGTGACAGATTGGATATAACAGACTTTTCTAGGAGAAGTGGAAAAACTGCAGCAATACAAACTCATTGAATATAAAACAAATCTTAAGGAACGCACAAAACAGCTATGATAACCTCTGGTATTCGCAAAAGTGGCATCCTCTTTTTGAAGGTTTTTGTTATTACATCAGAATCAAATCATTTATTGTAAAACGTTAAACTAAAAATCTCTTATGCTTATAACCATCTTCACTTCGAATTTATGCAACAAGAAGACTGATTTTATACCTGATGTTTCCAGAGATCCAAATATCTATTGCTGGCATAATTCGAGAAATGTTGACAGAAATAAAAAATTCAATCACAGAGCTGTCCTGTTCAGTCATAATTTTTGCATTCTTAATTTTTAATGTAATTTGATGACTTGACTATGATCCAGAGATTGCACTAATTAAAGTGATACTAAAGTATTCAACTAAGCATGAGTTAAAACAAACTTTTTCCTATTTGTATTGAGAATATATGTCGTATTGGAGCCAGTGTGCCACAGGATAGTACATCGGGTACAGTTTTGTGTTGAATATGTACTTTGAACGTGGCATTGCAGAATCACATTTTCAAATTTACTAAGGTCACTGCTTTTGGGATTCACCTTAATAGATACTGGACTTAGTAAACTCATATAGAAAAAGGGTGGTCTGGTAAGTCTAATTGGTAGTGTTCTAGCCTGTTAGCGTGAAGGTCGTGTGTTCGATTCCCACCAGAGACTCTGGTCTGTTATCCTATACAAAGGATAAGATCTAACTTACTTATCTTGTAATAATTACTGGGTCTGCCATCTAACGTTTTTTTTTTTCAACTAGTGAATGGTAACACTTAGCTCATGTCTGATTTGACAGATAATTAGTTTTATCCTTCCGCTGAACGAATATGATTGTGTATACGCTTGAACAACGCTGGGAAATATTGCGACATTACTTTGTAAATCATGGTAATGTCATTCTGCAGAAATCATCTTTTCAGATGAAGCTCATTTTGATCTTGGCGGGTATGTAAACAAGCAAAATTGTCGTATTTGGGGCACAGAAAACCCGCACGCATACATTGAAAAGCCGACGCACCCAAAACGAGTCACTGTTTGGTGCGGATTTTGGTCCAGAGGCATAATTGGGCCATTTTTCTTCGAAAATGAGGAAGGAGTGGCCGTTACAGTCAATGGCAATCGTTATCGGGCCATGTTGAACGAATTTTTCACAAAAATTGAAGAGGAGGATATTGGCAACATTTGGTTTCAACAGGACGTAGCGCCGTGCCACACAGCCGAAGCTACGCTCGATGTTTTGCGCCCTGTTTTTGAAGATCGCATTATCAGCCGCAGAGCTGATGTCGTTTGGCCACCTCGGAGCTGCGATTTGACACCGTTGGACTATTATTTGTGGGGTGCCGTCAAAGATAAGTGTTACGCCGACAAGCCAGAGACAATTGACGCTTTAAAGGACAATATTCGTGAAGCCATTGGTGAAATACAGCTGCACACAATCGATAATGTGCTTAAAAATTGGACCGATCGTGTAGGCTACTGCATAGCCAGCCAAGGCAGCCATTTGAATGAAATTATTTTCCATTATTAACCGGAAGGATTGTACTTTCAAATATATTCAGTAGTTATTTTTTAAAGCATTTTCAGAAAAAAAATGTTATTTGGCGGACCCTTTATAATATAATTTGTAATTGTATTCTAATTAATAAATATGGAATGTTGTTTGACATATACATAAATAAATATATATATGTATATGTATATATGTATATAAATAAATGAATAAATATATAATATAATAAATATATATTATATTAATATTGTTGCACAGAAAATGTCTGAAATTGAACAAAAGTTAATTGATGTGAAAAATTTTAACTTGTAAAAATAACATCCACAATTCCGGTGGGCTATGTTTCAGACAACTGCCAAGAAAATCAAGTCTAAACTTATTTATAAAATATATTATTTGTTGAAGTGAAGTCGCAGTAGTCTAGTAGGTAGTGTGTCGGCTTATTAGACTGAAGGCCCGAGTTCGAATCCCAGGTCAGACATCAAAACGAAAATATGAAAATATTTCTTCGGCGACTTCCTCTCAGCAGATTTCTGGCAAAAACTCTGTGAGTAAATAAAATAAAATTGCCATGAAAAGCTTCTCAGAAAAAAAAAAAAAAAAACTGTCGTTCGGAGTCGACTTTAAACTGTAGTTCCCGCCACTCATGTATAAAATTAACGCACACAACATAGGTGGTGTGAGAAGCTAGGTCGTAATCCTGACTGAAGGGTTGTAATGACCAATTATGTATGTTATTTGTTGATAATTTTTAATTAAATTGAATTAAGAATTAAGAATGCAAATAAAGAATTACTCGAAACAAAATCATTCCAAAATACGTTTTCTTGTCGCCACCGTAATTAAAATCTGATTGTTGCTCATGTATTGTTTATTTTATTCAGTATGCGAACGAATTAAATTTAATTATGGTGCGTGCTGTCCATCAAAACAACTTGGGTTTCATAAATTATATTTCGGAATTTTTTTATACATAGAACGGCCGAATGCACACAAATTATTTGATCGATACCTCTGAGGGTCTCTACTAAAAACATCAACGCCAAAGTATTTTAAAATTATATATCGTCAACAGGAATAAAAAATTGAATAACATTGTTTAGTTATTCAGATTTCTCAAAAATAAAAAAAAAATAAAAAAAAATCTGATCCGAGAAATGTTGCACAAGCAACCAACAATATTTCATAGCCTGCAACAACATTATGAAAGAAAAATAAACGAAATAAAAATAAGAATCATATCAAATTAAATTCAACAAATAAATGAAGAAAAACGAAGATCAGCAATAAGAAAAAAAAAAAATAAAAAAACAAAGAAAGAAAACGTTTAATGGATATAATCAAATAAAATTACCAAGCACTTTTTTTATTTTTTTTATCGATTCTTTTATTGATATTATTTGTGCATTGTTATTACGTGTGAAGCTGCTTCTAAAAATATATACTCGTAACATTAAATATATAGCATTTAAGTTAAAAGCTTCGAATTAGGTAATATTTGCAAAAGGCTTTCAAATTATTAATTTTATCGCTATAGTCTGTTGTATTTTAATTATAACAACAATTAAAAAATTTTACAGCTTCAATAACTTGAATACATTTCTATCAAAATATTAATTCCAGTTACCAGTTAGAAAAAACAAAGTTTGTATAAATAATTGGAAAGTCTTAAACTATTAAGCTGAATAGGATGGCTTAAATGCAATTAAATTAAATTGTGTACAAATAGCCTCTCCCATTAAGCCTGGAACAAAGTAGTAGAAATTAAATTTAGGATTTAACGTATATGATGTTGAATACATAGTACATATATTGAAAAACATGACATTACAATTTATATTTACATTTGACATACAGCTGACAATGCCCTGTAGCCCAAGGCGAATTCATATAATAGGTGGGGTGGGTATCTAAACAGTTGATATCATTTCGATTGTCAAAATTTTGTTGTTTTTTTAGATTTTAGATTTTAGTTTTGGAAATCGGGTCAGAAATGTTTGAGTAATCCAGAAATTTGTGCGTAAAGTAAAAAAAATAAACTGTTTTAGTCAAATAAAAAAAGTTTGGAGTGTTCGAGAAATGTAAAAAAAATATTTTTGAGATCTACTCAACAAAACTCACAACCTACACTATGTCATTAGCCGGGTGTATTTAATTTTTTCTATTTTGTCGCATAGTGTAATTATACAAATGTTTTTCATATATACATATGTACATATGTATGTATATAGTGAACAGCAAAAGTCTAGTCTAGTACCCCTAAGAAAATTCAAATGCCCAATGTATTTAAATGTTATACCTCATACTTAGAAGGATATCTCTTAAGGTCAGGCACTCCATTTAACCTATTTGGAATTGAATGTTCCAGTATCTTTTTAAGTTTTCTATTGATATTTGCCGCTATTCACTCATGCGTAATGTTTATTTTAGCTTCAACCGATTTGAGTTAAATTTTCGTATAAAGGGGTTTGGATGACTGGTTTTTGTTGTTGGCATAACTCTGTAGCATTCGGAAATGTTTCCCTGCTGAATAGAATGATCTAAAAAATTAGTATAACTAGAAATTAATGCTAGTGAGAGAACTGTTCCTTTTTCCTGTAAATAGTAAAATATCATGTTGTTGTTGTAAAATAGAAGCCGCTGATGTCTAGTTGTCAGTGTGTTGGCTTATTATATAAGAGCCCGTGGTTCGAACCCTGGCTCATCTTAAAAAAACGAAATATGAAAAAATAATTCTTTCGGCGACTTCCTATCAGCTAGAACACTGACAAGAGCTATGAGAGTTAAATAAAATTCCCTAGAAAAGTTTCTCAGAAGAAGAAGTTAGGTTCTAGCTCTGACTAAAGAGCTGTAAAGACCAATTAAGTAAGTAAGGAAAATATCGCTGGGAATTAATACAGCTAGTATTATCAACACGCTGAGTGTTTAATTTTTATTATTGGATTGTCGATTACATTTGTTTATGTGTACCTTTTTGGTGCGGTTGTTGTTACTTTTACTTAAGATTTTTAATTTTTAGCAAGCGAAATTGGCAAGGAAAATTAGATTTAACAGGATATAGACTTGGCAACAACTACATGTTGTTTTTGGCACAATTCAATTCGAAATGAATTTCCATAATGCTGCTACTTTCACTTCAAGTGGTTTCAATACCAAAAACAGGACCGACTTCACTGTTTACAAACTTCTTATTCCACATCCAATACTTTTGTAATCTGCCTTGTTTGTGAACATTTTCTGTAAAGAGAATGCCGTCGTAAAGCACAGTTTCGAAAAGAACTATTGACATTACCTTTAGCTCTACATCAAGAGCCAAGAGAATTCAGGACAATAACAATTTCTTGCCACTGTACGAAATCCTGTGGCAAATGGTGGCCTTTTCAATGTCCTCCACAATAATTTTAAACAGAGACGGATTGGTTATTTTTTCTAGTTTTTATTTTTTTATATTTATAATTTTGTTCATTTATTTTAATTATTTATTTTTTTTTTAATTTTAATTTTATTTATATATTTAAATATAGTTTAGTATCGACGACAAAATCAACGTTAGCTAATACTATATTCAGACATGCACTTTTATTGAGTCAATATTCGGTTTATTGATTACAATATTTTAAGTGTTTAGACATAAAAATATACGCAGTTCAGCTGCTTATTCAATATTCATTTCACAGCTGGTAAACAAAACAACTGGTTGTTTCAACAACATTGTTTTTGTTTTGTTCGTTGTTCGTTATTTTTGTTTTGTTTTTTTTTTTTTTTTTTTTTTTTGTTTGTCGTTGTTGATACTTGAGTTGTCAAATATCAATAGAAAGTGTTCGGAAAATTGTAATATGCTCACTGAACGTACTTATGACAGTGCTGTATTTCAAGTTTTAATCAATATTATAACAATTTATGAATTTATTGAGCAATAATTAATTGACATTTTATATGAACTATTGAGATCAATAATGCCGTTTATTGCGATTTACTTAATATAAGTGCATGTCTGAACATAGTATAAGGATAACCAAATTTTTCTTACAGAATACCAAACAGACATACATACATATGTCAACGGTGTGAACATTTCAAAATATTAAATGTATTGTTTTTTATTTTTAGAAAACTTAGAATTAAAAAGGCATATTCTCAGTTTTACATAGCGAAATTCGACTATAAGAGGCGAGATTAATATTTTGTAAGAGAAAAAAATATCACGAATAAATATTCCGTTTTTTGTAAAGAAAAAAGTTTAAAAATAAAAGTTTTTAACAATACGAAAATAATACATTGAAATGGTTAAATGAATTACCGATTTGCAAGCTGTTCTCCAAATAATAATGTTTGTGAAATTTTGACTACGAAAATTTAAAAGAGAATTTTTTTCTGAGATGACTGTGCCACTTCACTCATATCTCCAGCAAGATAACGATTCCAAACAATTCTCCAGGCTTTTAAGTATTTCGTTTTGTAATAACGACGAGTAACCTGATCTTTACTCAATTCATTATATTTAATCAATTTATATATTATAACTAGCTGAACCGGCGAACTTCGTCCCGCCCAAAATTGATTTTTTTTATTGCCCAAAGCAGGTCACATTATATATTTATTGTAATACGCTGCATAAAACAGTTATATAAAAATAACTTTGTGGGGGTGATCGGGGAGGGAATAAAATAAAATATTGATCTCTTTTCGTTTATATTCTTTACAATTCACAATAATAGAAACGTAAGAGCAGGGGTGGTTTATACCAAAGAATATGGATATAAAGAATGCGCATTATGTAGAAGTAAAATGTCTTATGGCGGGATGTACCAGTAGGACCCGCTCTCACCAAAATCTTTTTTAAAAATCATTTCTTGATGAAGGAGGGAAGACAGAAGAAAAATAAACACAAACAAAGAGCGTAACAATGTGTTGCTCTCATCGTACGTATGTATATGTGTATGTACGATTATGTATGTATGATCGTTTTTATTGTTTGACCAAAGACTATAAATATATAAATATGTTGCACCAAAGAAAATAAAGTATAAAGAATGTGCATTTTAACATATTTTGGAATATTTTTCAAAAATATTTCTTGACGCGGGGGGAAAGATAGGAGGGAAGTAAACAGAAACGAAGAGCGTAACAATGTGTTGCTCTCATTCTTTGCTCTCATCGCGATGAGATCAAAGACTATAAATATATGAAGATGTTGCACTGCCATACATTGTACTGCCAGTGCCAAATTTGTCGATGGCAGTACGGCTACTGCCATTTATTGTACTCAGAGAACTTATTATACTTAGAGAACGTATTGTTATCTTGTACTCACTAATGTGAAAAAAATCAAGTTGTCATTTTTGGCTAGTTTTTTGAAAATTGCCGCGGCAGTCAACGTGTTAAAAAAACCCGGCTTGAAAATATTATTTAGTTTGTCTGTAATAATTTTATAAATGTAGTGTTGCGTATATGCGTATTATGGTAAGTTTCGAAAAATAAAAACTTATTTTTGTATTCACATTCTAAGATGCGCCCAAACGGTCTGACACAGGATGAAATTGAAAAATTTGATTGGGATGATTCGACTGACGAGGAAAATGAAGAAGAAGAAGATGTAATAAGAGGGTACAACTAGTTTCAAACTATGCAAGTAAGAATTCAAGTGAATGCAAGAGATGGTACCGCAAAGACAAGAAGTTCATAACTATACCTCGTCCAGGTATAGTAGAATGCTACAACAAGCACATGGGAGATGTTGATCTTGCGGACATGATGCTTGATTGTACAAGTCAAACTATAGTTGTCGCAAAAAAGAGAGGTTGTCCATCATCACTCCTTTTGACAATTTGACAATGAATTCAGGAACTTCATCACCTTCTCCATCGACCCCGTCATCACCAGCTCCTTCTACGGGTTCTGAATCAATTCCCTATAAAAGAGCACATGTTGCACAGCCTGCAAAATCCCTACGATTTGATGGTTATAATCATTAGGCGGAATGGGGAACAAGGGGTAGATGTAGACTTTGGAAAGCCTGTAAATGCAGCAGATGCAATGTGCACTTGTGCCCCAATCCTCAAAAAAATTGTTTTGTATCCTTGCATACATAAATTGAAATAAACGACATTTGAAAAAAAAAATCAACTTGTATTTAAATTTATAACACCATTGCCCAATGTTACCTATACACAACATCCTGTAGCTCTTGAACCAGGACACATAGGACATTGAAATTTTTGTCAGTTGATATTGAGGTCAACTCTACTCAACCCTTGTTTGTGTCTGTTTCTTTCTGTGTGATTCCCATCCTCCCCTTACCCTTATGCCCTCCTTTCATCCTATTCCCTCTATTTCCTTCCCTCTCCAAGGACCTTGTACAATGGGTCAATTTCGATCTCCGGGTATTGTACTTGTCTTAACGGACAAGTACACGTCCTCTAACCTAACCTAACCTAACCTTGAGGTCAACTCTATCTTATATGCCTACTCAAAAAAATTTTAGCCACATCCGTTTTAATTCGGGCATGAGAGGTTAACTATACAGAGAAAAATAAAATTTTTGTATTAAACCTTAAATTTGTTAAAAATTTATATATTTAAAAAAAAAATTTTTGGTTATTTTTTTCCTTATTTGGTTATTTTTTATTTTAATTTTGGTTATAAAATTTTTTTGGTCGTGGCAACGCTGCTTAGAGAACGTATTGCTCTCTTTTCTAAGCAATTTATTCTCATATGCGTGTATACGTGTGTGCATGTATGTATACATACATTGCCAAATAAAATAATAAACAAACTGAAAGATTTTTTGTTTTCACAAAATGTATGTGCAAATAGCCTGTGGAAAACAAATATTACCGTTTGTTTTATTGTAGGGTAAGAATATGTGTTTTATTGTTGTAGAAATGAAATTATATCGATTCGTACCGAATTATAATGTTATTTTTTAGACTATTCAATTATGTATGTATGTATTTACCATATGTGTCTATTTTTGTATAGAATGAAGTTGTAATAAAACGAATGCTTTTTTTGTTTAGTATTTATTAAATTTATTTATCATTTTAATGGTTCAAAATTTTAACTTTTTCCATACTGGATTATTTGAATTTGTATGTTTCCCATGTGGAATGCTTCCGTAGTAAAACAACAATTAGTAAATTAAATGTGTGTGAAGATAGATTTTAAAATCTAATCTATCTTCACACACATGATGCAATATGTTTTAAAACAATACTTTGTTCAAAATTTGTCTATAAATTTCATGTATTTTTAAAGAAAATTTAGACGTAACCGACACTTTGTTATTATACAATTCATAAACAAAAACTTAATGTGTACTTACGTCTTAATTGCTTTTCTTGTAAAATCGTAACTATTCTATCTAGAGCTACGAAATTTTCAGAGATGATGTAAATGAACTTAAATTATCGATTTCCATAAAAAAACGAAAATCGAAAATCATGTCGCTTACGTCCGTTTTGCGAAAACGGCTCGATATATTATATTTATTAAACGTTTTGTTTGAGCATGCACTACAATTTTTAAATTCACACTTTTTATAAAACAATTTTTCAGTTTTTCAGTTTCAAATGTCAACTCAAAATCTGGATTTTTTAATTCGGTGCGAATCGATATAGTTTCATTTCTACAACAATAAAACACATATTCTTACCTTACGAGTACAATAAAACAAACGGTAATATTTCTTTTCCACAGGCTATTTGCACATACATTTTGTGAAAAAAAGACATCTTTCAGTTTGTTTATTATTTTATTTGGCAATGTATGCACACACGTATACACGCATATGAGAATAAATTGCTTAGAGAAGAGAATAATACGTTCTCTGAGTATAATGAGTTCTCTGAGTACAATAAGTGGCAGTAGCCGTACTGCCATCGACAAATTTGGCACTGGCAGTACAATGTATGGCAGTGCAACATCTTCATATATTTATAGTCTTTGATCTCATCGCGATGAGAGCAAAGAATGAGAGCAACGCATTGTTACGCTCTTCGTTTCTGTTTCCTTCCCTCCTATCTTTCCCCCCGCGTCACGAAATATTTTTGAAAAATATTCCAAAATATGTTAAAATGCACATTCTTTATACTTTATTTTCTTTGCTTAAACTAAACTTATATCTAAGGCTTGAAAGTAGGGTGGCCAGCGTGAACAAACTTACTATAAGTTCAAAATTTAGTCGAAGTCGGTACGTTATTTAGGTGAGGATACAAAGAATAACAATAAGAGGTCCGAATCATGATGAAGTTGTAATTGTTGTACTCGCTCCAAAACAAAAACTAACAGACATACATGTTATTTATGTACATATGTAGTTATAAACCATCGAATTAGCCGACTTATAGATATTTTTTAAAGGGGGAGGGTTGCCACCCCCATTTTTGGTCAGTTTGTCGATATCGACTCTACGAACTTACCCACCACTGTGTCTCTAAATATTCAATTTTAAAGATTTGCCACGCCTACTTTTTGCTATATCGAATTTTTTTTTTAAACCATCTAAAGCTGATAAGCTTTCGAACAAAAAAAGAATAGTTATAGTTTGTCGATATCGACTCTACGAACTTACCCACCAAATTTTATCCGTCTACGATCAATATGTACCTAAATATTCAATTTTAACGATTTGCCACGCCTTCTTAACATTTAGGGATATGAAAAATAGATGTTGTCCGATTCTCAGACCTACCCGATATGCACACAAAATTTCATGAAAATCGGTCGATCCATTTCGGAGGAGTTTAACCACTAACACCGTGACACGAGAATTTTATATATTAGAGATATAAACTTAGGAAACAAATTTTTTAAATTTAGCAAATAGAACATGAAATTTGGTTTGGGGTTTGTCAAAGGGTTATCGCTTTCTTCATATATATCTTCATATATAAACTGGCAAATATTGGATTATCTTCGAAAATAATACGTTTACTACAGTAATCGTATGATAGCACTACCAGCCGAATATTTTTTGGTAATTCTTTCTCCAATTCTTTTGATGTTAAGCTGGGAGTCAAACAGGGTTGTATTCTAAGTCCGATTCTTTTTGCTTTGTACTTGAATGACTTAGTCGACGCTCTTCCTATTGGAAAAACTATTGGTGACATCACAGTGAAACTTCTTCTCTATGCTGATGATATTGTTTTATCTGATTCTCCCAGCAATCTCCAGACCATGATTGATTCTCTCCATCTACTCTGACTTGTGGCAGTAAATCTTTCAAAATCGAAAGTATTAGGTTTTCCTAACGGCACATACAGTAGGACCTTGATTATCCGTGATGGTCGGGACCGGAAGCATTCCGGATAATCGATTTTTCCGGTTAATTGAGTACCAATTTTGGCTATTTTTTTAATAGATATTTTTATTAATTAATAAATGAATATGTACATATTTATATAAAAACTAAATAATTTAAGGATTTTATATGCATACATGTTTCAAAAATATAAAAAAAATAAAATAATTTTGTCAGAAAAAAGTGAACAGTATATAAGGATTTCGTATACTAAAGAGAGAATTCCCCTTTTTCGCTTGTTTGTCCAAAATAATAGAAAAATATGTTTGCTTATAATCACGGATAATAGAGGTAATCACGGTTAAACGGTGCAGAAAAATTTAAGTCGATCCAAAATAAAATTAAGTCGATGCAAAAAATTTTCTTTTTCCATCTCGGATAATTGATGTTCCCGGATAATCGAATCACGAATAATCAAGGTCCTACTGTACATACATAATTGGCCATTACAACCCTTCAGTCAGGATTACGGCCTAGCTTCTCACACCACTCATGTTGTGTGCGTTAATTTTTATCCATGAGTGGCGGGACCTACTGTTTAACGTCGACTCCGAACGACAGAATTTTTGAGAAACTTTTTCATGGAAGGTTTTTATTTTTGTCAGAAATCTGCTGAGAGGAAATCGCAGAAGAAATATTTTTTTCATATTTCGTTTTTTGATGCCTGACCTGGGATACGAACCCGGGCTTTACGTCTAATAAGCCAACACACTACCTACTAGACTACGGCGACTTCATCGTAACGGCAGTAGAATACCAAAAAATATAAAGTGTATGTATGGAGCACATGAAATCGAAACTGTTAACTCGTATAAATATTTGGGAATTGACTTATGTTATAATTTGTCATTTAGTAAAAATTTGGAAAATAAACTAACTACGTCGAAAATGTCAGTATCTTCGTTTTGGACTAAATATATATACCACCCTAAAATATCGAATAAAACTAAACTCAAAATCTTTACTGCTGTATCTCCGTTCACTTATGTTTTACGGTGCACAAATATGGGAATATAGATAGTATGACGTGGTGGAAAAATTATTTTAGATTTTTCATTAAGAAGATGTTACTATTGCCTAAAAACACTCCAAACTATATGTTTTTTTTGGTAACGGATTTAAAATCACTATATCTGGATACATTAAAATTGCACTTTAATTATATCAATAAGGTTCCCAATATGCCTTACAACAGATTACCTCGCAAGCTCGCAGAAATCATAATTGTTAAGCAGACTTTTTGGGCTGAGAACTGGTTGGGTTTATGTAATAAAATCAAAATTTTACTGCACGTTAGAACGTAAGAATATGTTAATTTAATTTCCGATGCCAGAAACTCTCCCGACTAATACTCTCAACTTCCACGACGTATACTCTCAACTAAACTATTCTTTGTTGCGAATAACTTCTTCTGGACTTTCATCTCGGGAGGGGAGTTAAGTCTACTGATAAGAGCAAGAGGGGGACTTTTGGATATAATCGCAAGACCGTTCAGAAGTTCTTCGGAATCGGAATCTGTACTCTATGCAACTTAGATTAAGTTATTTGTTATTGAATCTATTAAATAAATAAAAAAAAATATATATATCTTCATATCCCGATTTTATTGTATATAAACACCCCCTGTACCTGTGAATTTTGCGTTTTTTATATATGTATGTATGTATATCGTTTTTGTATCATTTATAATTGAATTTTTGTTCACCTTTAGCTTAAATTAAAATTTCAAAAAAACAATTACGCCAATTTTAAAACTATTGGCGTTAATTCTTTCTTCGTTGATATAAAATTTCTACCTCAAACATTTCATTATTCATTCGCATTAAACTTTTCTTTTATTCTCTTTAATAATTTTTTAAACGTTTGTTTTCAGGCACACCCATCAATCGTCTACCAATTATGGCCAAATCAGTTTTGGATCTCTATGAACTGTATAATTTAGTTATTGCTCGGGGAGGACTCGTAGATGTCATTAACAAAAAGTTATGGCAGGAGATCATTAAGGGACTGCATCTACCATCGAGCATAACAAGTGCAGCCTTCACTCTTCGAACTCAGTAAGTCACAAAGTCTTTGCCTGGTACCAATATCAACCAAATAACACAAGAATCCATTAAATAATGTGCTAATTTTACTATCTACATACGTACATATGTACATATACATACATATCTCAGTGTAATAAAATAAAACTAAAACCAAAACTACAAAAAAAAAAAAAAAAAAAAAAAAAAACATTATAGTTTAGCGAAACAGACAAAAAGACAAACACCGTGAGTGTTCATTAGCAGATGGATGGCAGATTATGACAAACAACATTGAAATTAGTTTTAAGCAGTCGTTGATTGTCCAAAAAGCAATAAAATTGTAAAAGAATAATAACAACAATAGTAAAATGAGAAGATATTCACAAAGGGAAGGCACCAGGCGGCACAAGAAGCTTCAAAATTCTTGGTACAATATGACATACAATTAGCATTTTCAATGTCTTAAATTTTCACTTTTCCAGGAAACTTAATAATTGTAGAATGGACTTTAACGGTGAGGATTAATGCAAACTACACAGTTTCACTCTACTAGTACTGAAGCTTTATGTTCTGATGACAAATACGCACTTTTCACGAGTTTTTCGAATTTGGTTTTAGATAGAGCATACCAAGCTAAGCTTTTACTGTGATCTATACTCTTATATTGTTCTTTTAAGATTTCAATCTTGATTGCGTTCCAGAGGTTTTCTATTGAATTTAATTTAAATTTCTAGACTGTCTAATCCAAAACATCCATCCTAACAAAATGTCTTTTTTAATACTTCGGATGAGTGCTTGGAATCATAATCCTGTATGAATCTGACGAGTAATTGATAGCATATGGCTCCATGTGGTGTATCAAAATGTTTTAGTATTAAATGCTTCCCAAACCATAATGATGCCACCATCTTCTGAGTGAACAGAGGGTTGAATCTATTCTGAGCAATGGTGCTACCATTCACTTTCGTGCTATTAATTTTTGTTTCGTCGCTTTATAACATATTTTTTCAAAAATTTTCTGTATTTTGTTAGTGGGTTCTGCCGAATGTTATTCTTTTCCTTTCAAAAGTAGTAGTTTTTCATAGGAAAAGCCTCGTTAAATATTTTCAAGTTCAACTTTGCTCGTTATGACTTGAGTAGATCAACTTTAGCCATTCTTGCTATTGTTTCATGCATTTCATCTGTTTTTCGAGACCTTGGTTTTTGATTTTTGCTCTTAACCAATAGATCGGAATTCAGAACACAACATTTTATCACGTTGTGCACTTTTTTAAGAAATTTGTCTTATTCTAGCAATTTCTGACACCCCATCTTTATGTATTTACCACATTATCGGTCTTTTCACAATTATGGTATATTTGATAATCCCCATTTACTTACTTACTTTTCTTATTATCAACGCTCTTTTAGAAGTGATCAAAAAATTAAGTGATTGGATTTAGATCAACGCGAGAACGGAATATATTATGCAGCCTAAACATAAATTCTTTCGGCATAAAAAGAAAGTGATAAAACTTGCATTTTTAAAGAAATTTAATACACATATACAGTTGTGGGCTAAAGTTGTTTGGATTTGATATATGGGCAATTTCGTGTCAAGTGACCCAATTTTTAAAATCGATGTCTTCCGATTTGGATGAAATTTGCAGGTTAGTGCTATTGGATAGTTGGCGAGACACAAATTTTCAGCTCTATCATTCAAGAACTGCCGGAGTTAGAGGGGGTCAAAGTTGGACATTTTGACCAAAAAATTTTCCAAAGGATATTAGATAGCTAATTCTTCAATCTTTCCAAAAATTATTTTTTTTTTATTTTTGAAAAATTTTTTTTTTTCAATTTCGGCTTTTTTTTTTTTTTTTTTTTTTTTTTTTTTTTTTTTTTTTTTTGCTTAAAAGAAAGCTTATAAAATTTCCTTTAAGGCCTTCATAATCGCTTAATGGGATGCGAGTGGAAAACTATTTTTTAACTCAAGAATAAGATTTTTCAATATTTGGCACATGTACCACTTTCATTTTTCCCCATTTTTTTTCGAAATGGAGTTTGTTTTATTTTTCCTCAAAAGAAATCTTAGACCATTTCCTTTAAGATCTTTGTGGTCACTTAGTAGCAAGAGGCATATCTAGAAAAAAAAATATTTTAACTCAAAACCAAAGTTTTTAAATTTTACCATATGCACTATATTTTTTTTTTAATGGATGTTTTTTTTTTTTGCTCAAAGAAAGCTTGGTTCTTTTCCTTTAAGAGCTTTGTGGTCACTTAATGGGATGCGATTCAATCAAATATATTGTAAATGAATATAAAATAAGAAAGAAGTAACAAAATTTTGTTTGGATATTCCGATGAGTTAGAGCTCCAACCCCATAGTTTGCTTACACTCCTTTAATTGAAAGGATAGTTTGAAGATAGCCATTAGCAAACAGATATACATACAAACAAAAATACACTCTGCTTAATATAACATTTTTCACTTGCTGGTGTATTTCTTTTTTTTTTTTTTGTTTTATATCAGTATGTACTCGTACATGTATTTAGCATTTAGTTTCAATGCAACATTTTATATTTTTATAGTTTATTTGTTATAAATTTGTTTTTATTCCACTGTGTTTACATTATTCCGTACAGTGTGAAGGTTTGTTTCTTTGTTGTCAGTGGTGCTGGTACTATTGTCAGTTGGTTGTCAGCTGGTCAGTCATGTTTGAGTCATGATTTTTATGCGTCTCTAAGTCTTTCGTTTCAAAACCTAAGCAAAAAATAAATTAAAATGAAATTTTAGTTTTTCATCAACTCCCGTCAATAAAAAAAAACCAGGTAAATAAACCACAAAAAAGAGAAAAAAGTAGAAAGGAGAACGGGCCACAAAAGTAATGCTGAAGGTGAGGGGGGAGGTAACTTATGTACATATACTAAATGACTGGTTGGCTGGTTTGTTGACTGCTAAAGAGAGTTGATATTTGGATGGTTGGTTGTCCGGTTTTGCACTGGTTGTTTGTTTGTGTTATTGGTGTTGTTTTGTTGGATGTCAATGACTTGACTTAGGGAAATGAAAACGCGAAAATATAAGTACATATGTATGACGTTTAACTCACGTTTAATGGTATGCGTGTGAGGTATTACTGCGCACACATATATTCAAGCATTCTATCTACAAAATATTTGTGAAAGAGAGAATAAACGGCAATAGAAAATTATTTCTTTAATAAATTAAAAATGGCTGTCATAAAATTTATTGTGTTACATACATACAAGCTTTTTTTGTAACTATTATTATTCTCCACTTCATCTTGTGCCGTTCCTTCGTTTTCGCATGACGCTCTAGCATGCAATACAAGATTGTTGGCAATAGATTTACTACACTAACCAACCGCCAATAGCAATGCGCTTAATTTACTTATAATATGCGTTCACACATGCATGAATAACAATTGAACACTTTTCTACGAATGAATAAACGGAAATATGTACAATCATACAACAAATGTTTTTATGTTCTCAATCTGACTCAATCGGTCAAAGTTTTAATAAAAGAGAATTTCATTGAATTGTTTCTTGAAAACGCCTACAAAAATTCTAATAATATTTACTTCAATTCTTCTTATAGCAATTGTTGTTGGGTCGGTACAAAAGGCTATTTTTTTTTTCTTTCTTCGATTTCCTAATGTTATCAACCTAATAAAGGGTCCGCCAAATAACTTTTTTTTTTTTTTTGAAAATACTCTAAAAATACTCTACCTAATATTTTCTCAAATTTCTTTTTTTATTTGAAAGTACAATCCTTTCGGTTAATAATGGAAAATAATTTCATTCAAATGGCTGCCTCGGCTGGCCATGCAGTAGCCTACACGATCGATCCAATTTTTATGCACATTATCGATTGTGTGCAGCTGTATTTCACCAATGGCTTCACGAATATTGTCCTTTAAAGCGTCAATTGTCTCTGGCTTGTCGGCGTAACACTTATCTTTGACGGCACCCCCCAAATAATAGTCCAACGGTATCAAATCGCAGCTCCGAGGTGGCTAAACGACATCAGCTCTGCGGCTGATAATGCGATCTTCAATAACAGGGCGCAAAACATCGAGTGTAGCTTCGGCTGTGTGGCACGTAGCGCCGTCCTGTTGAAACCAAATGTTGCCAATATCCTCCTCTTCAATTTTTGTGGACAAAAATTCGTTCAACATGGCCCGATAACGATCGCCATTGACTGTAACGGCCACGCCTTGCTCATTTTCGAAGAAAAATGGCCCAATTATGCCTCTGGACCAAAATCCGCACCAAACAGTGACTCGTTTTGGGTGCGTCGGCTTTTCAATGTATGCGTGCGGGTTTTCTGTGCCTCAAATGCGACAATTTTGCTTGTTTACATACCCGCCAAGATCAAAATGAGCTTCATCTGAAAAGATGATTTTTTTTGCCAAAATCGGCATCTTCTGTAAGTCGATCGCAGGCCCACTTAGCGAAGCGAAAACGCATTGGACGGTCAATTGGCTTCAACTCCTGAACTAATTGGACTTTGTATGGCGTCATACCAAGGTCTTTATGCAAAATTCGTCTCAATGATGTCTCCGAAATGTTCAATTGTTGAGAACGACGGTGAATTGATGTTGATGACACTTTCTGCCACAGCAGGAATATTCTCGGGTGTACGCACTGTTTTTGGCTTTTCACGCTTTGGTTTATCGATGAGGATGCCAGTTTCTTTCACTTTTTTCACAAGATAACGAACATACGTAGCTGACGGTGCTTCTCTTCTTCCAAAATCCGTACGCAATTTTCGCACACGTTCTGCAACATTACCATGATTTTAAAGTAATGTCGCAATATTTCCCAGCGTTGTTCAAGCGTATACACAACCATATTCGTTCAGCGGAAGAATAAAACTAATTATCTGTCAAATCAGACATGAGCTAAGTGATACTATGTTCACGTATGCAATTTAATTGAGTCAATATTCGGTTAATTGAGAACAATATTTTAACCGTTCAGGTATAATAAATATACGCAATATTCAGCTTACTCAATATTCATTTGACAGCTGGAAACAAAACAGCTGGTTGTTTCAACAACATTGTTTTTGTTTTGTTCGTTATTTTTTTGTTTTGTTTTTTTTTTTTTTTGTTTGTTGTGACTGTCGTCACTTAACGTACTTATGACAGTGCATTATTTAAAGTTTTACTGAACATTATAACAATTAGCATTTAATTGAGCAATAATTAATTCAGATTTTATATGAAATATTGAGATCAATATTGGCGTTAATTGCGATTTACGCAATAAAGGTGCATACCTGAACATAGTATAATGTTATAACCTCATTTTAAATTTAATAAATTTGAAAAAAAGAATTTTTTTTTTTTCGATTGCCGAATCGAAAACCATTAAAGAAATGAGATCTAGATGAGAAACTTTGATCATAAGCATACAATATTTATGTCTAAAACTCTAATTAGTCAGACGTAACGTTATGTTTTGTAATGTAGGCGGCTTTTGCTGATCAGTTTTTGTTTACTGAGGGCCAATTTATGCAATAAGGGCTTGCGTTGGTAAAATCGTTGAGAAAATATTACAAAATTGTAAAAATTTAAGTAAATTTACACACATACTAGTACAATTATACACATTAGCCTTGAACGGATTCTTATTCTAAAGCAGATGATCTTCAGTGTCTGCTTAGATAGCCGGCTACTGCCCTCAGGCTACTTTAGATAGTCCTTTCAGTTATACTGAAATCTCTTTTCATTGCAATTATTCAACAAAAATTTAAATTGTCAATAACATAAAAATGGTGAGAAAGAAAAGAGGTTCCGTCTCACTGTACCTTTCGTTTCATCATCGGGTATACCTTCCATACATCTCTTTCTATTCCACAGAATTATCTTTAAAAGAGTTTGTAGCATTCAAATTGTTCCTTTCACTATTATTATTCATTATCGTAGAGAATCAGTTCCCAAAATAATACTGTTTACTAGTATCGTCTGGTGGACAGTCATTCCATTTGCCAGGTCACAATGCCGCCTGATGAATCTCACATTAACTTGTCGGTTATACCGGGTTATCCATTTCGTGGTTTCAAAAGTAAACGTAAATAACACACGTATAAAATATTTTTTCATGATATTTCTTTTTTTATTGTAAAGTTTGAACGTTGACATTATGTGTGAAACTACATCATTTAAATGACCTCCACGCGAATGGTGCAAGCATTGATTCTTTTGAGGTAATTTTCGACCACTTTTTGACACATATTGGGCGGTATCTCAGCCATAACTTGACGAATGTTGGTTTTTAAGTGCTCAAGAGTTGAATTTTTATCTGCATAAACAAATCGCATGATCTTGGTGGCCAGTTGATATCGCCACGACGAGAAATTATGCGGCCAGGAAATGTCTCTTGCAATAAAGCCATATTCGCTCGAGTTGTGTGGCATGTGTCACCGTCAATGGAGGACAATTTTTTCTTTTAAGCGTGAAAGTTATGTGGACACATTTGCTACTAGCATTAACTTTAATTTTCCATTTATCTAACCGTTTCTCTAATTCATTAACATAGGGTTGGGTAGAGCGGAAGCAAGTACAGGGTTTTCATGAGTGCTTATTGCATCCTAGAAGATTGAAGTGAAAGGCTTATCTGCAGTGAACACATACAATACAAGAATGGCCCTAGGATATTTCCCTGAGGAACGCCAGCAGAAATCCTTTAACGAGAAGATAAATTAGATATTGATTTTGTGTGAAAATAAATTATTTATAATTTTGTATGTCAAACCGTCGTGCCAGAGCGCAGTACAAAACTAGTAGGTAGTGTGTTGGCTTATTAGACCGTAAAGCCACGGTTTAAACCTCAGGTTTCAGACATCTCGAAGTAAAGAAATATGAAAAAATTTTTATTCGGCGACTTCCTCTCAGCAAATTTCTGGCAAAAACTCTGAGATGTAAATAAAATTGTCAAGAAAACTTTCTCAAAAATTTGTCGTTCGGAGTCGATTTTAATCTGTAGGTCCCGCCACTCACGTATAAAATTAACGCATAATATAAGTGGTGTGAGAAGCTAGGCCGTAATCCTGACTGAAGGATTGTAATGACCAATTATGCTGTGTAGCATCAGGGCCTTTCAAATGGTTTCGTCCGTATGCTTTTTTGTGAGTCCAGCTGTTCTTTTAATCGTTCTACGCTGAGGGGGTCTGTGCTGTTGCTAATGTTTAAATGAAAACTGAAATCATAAAATGGATTTAAGAAGAATTTTACACATATATATACATACACAGGTTATTTTCGTCGTAGATTTACCTAAATCAACATTTAACGTTACAACTAATATTTAAATATGACTGTTGTTGCATGATGGATGCAGACAAACTCATACAGGTATGTAAGTGCCTCTTTATAAAGACGCACTTGTTTAGATGTGAAACACTTGAGAATTTATGTAAATAAGTTTTAATGTGGCCAGAAAAGAGTGACACATCAAAATGCTAATATGTAAGACGATAATGGAGACGATTTTAATGAAACGTTGTCACTTAATCGTAGTTACACAACTACAATTTTTCCTAATAGAATTTTATTATATTACGATATAAAAATCACGAGCGACTCGTACATATGTATGCATGTATCTCTTGAGTTCAAAGGGTACATATTGTATCGGGTCCGCCATCTAACGATTTTTTTTCAACTAGTGCTTATTTCGTGAATGGTAACACTTAGCTTATGTCTGATTTGACAGATAATTAGTTTTATCCTTCCGCTGAACGAATATGGTTGTGTATACGCTTGAACAACGCTGGGAAATATTGCGACAATACTTTGAAAAAAATTATCTTTTCAGATGAAGCTCATTTTGATCTTGGCGCGTACAGAAAACCCGCATTTTCATCTTGGGGTACAGAAAACCCGCACGCATACAGTCAATGGCGATCGTTATCGGGCCATGTTGAACGAATTTTTGTTCACAAAAATTGAAGAGGAGGATATTTTCAACATTTGGTTTCAACAGGACGGCGCTATGTGCCACACAGCCGAAGCTACACTCGATGTTTTGCGCCCTGTTATTGAAGATCGCATTATCAGCCGCAGAGCTGATGTCGTTTGGCCACCTCAGAGCTGCAATTTGACATGGTTGGACTATTATTTGTGGGGTGCCGTCAAAGATAAGTGTTACGCCAACAAGCCAGAGACAATTGACGCTTTAAAGGACAATATTCGTGAAGCCATTGGTGAAATACAGCTGCACACAATCGATAATGTGCATAAAAATTGGATCGATCGTGTAGGCTACTGCATGGCCAGCCGAGGCAGCCATTTGAATGAAATTATTTTCCATTATTAACCGGAAGGATTGTACTTTCAAATCAAAAAAGAAATTTGAGAAAATATTCAGTAGTTATTTTTTAAAGCATTTTCAAAAAAAAAGAAGTTATTTGGCGGACCCTTTATAAGTACACACATTCATATACATATACTTTATTTGCGACGTTTTCTTTGAAACTGGACACAAGAGCATCAAAATTGTTCGTGAATGCCTACCTCTCTGCATACATACATTGTATATGTACCTGAGGTTCTGTTATGTGTTAATATTACGGTTGAATTGTAGTATTCGTAATCATCTTGTTTAATAATTAGCATAATCGTCATTATCGGCATCTCTCATTGCTTCGTGATTGCAAATGTAAACAACAAAAACTTACCATTTTATTTGTCTCGATCCCAAATCTCTCTCTCTTTCTCTCTCTCTCTCTCTCTACCTCTCTCTCACTCCCTCCCTTTTTTAATTTTTTTTTTTTTTGTTTACCTGTTAATTCACAGAAAGTGAAGTTATGAAAAAAGATTTGTAAGTGAACATCTCACAAAACAAACATCCATCCAACCATACGAACGAGATGGCTTAACCATCAGACACAAAGGATAACATTAACCATCAAACCAACTAACCATCCATCGATATTATCTACAGAAAGCACTTAATCACAGTAAATCAGAAGAAAGGACGGACAAATATCGTCTTCAGATTTTACTGAATCTGACTTTTTGTTTCACAAATGACCATTATATTGTGCTTGCATACGAAGAACAAAATAAATACAATTTTTCACATATGCAAACACATAAATATTCGCATATGTACACTCATGTAAAGACAATTATTGATTGAGTCCCTAAATGTTTATTAAATTAAATGCAAAATATGTATTGATGATGAATTATAAACAACAATACAACAGGACGTAGAGAGAGAGAGAGAGAGAGAGAGAGTGGATAAGAGTGTTGGAGAAGGAAATAGAAAACGAATAAGAAGAAGAAAGAATGTACAGTGTGCGTTAAAAATGTGCGGTCTTGTATGTACGCACGGCCATCCATTTATTTACGCGTACGTATGTATGTATACAGTACACCTCGGATATAAGCACTAACAAAAATGCTTGCATAACTATGCTTATAAGCGGGGAATTCTTGAATTGAAATCTTGCGCCTGAGTGGAAATAGCCGCGTGTCATTCAAGCTGATAGAATTCTATTTGTCTCATTGCTGTCAATGGCTTCGTATTGGATGGAATGCCGGCTGGTCGGTGTGGTGAACAAACTTGTAATTTGTCGGGCCCTCCAGCAGACTTTATACATAGATATAGTCAAGGGTCCTATTGTAGCATTAACTAGGCAGAAAATCAGGCTACTAATTCCCGAGACCTATACGAGGTCAGATAAGTAGAAGAAAAGCTTTTTAAATTACGAAAGCCGAACATTGGTGGATTGTAGGTTTTCTATCAGGAATCAAATATTTAGTTGCCTCTATTGGCTATGTCTTCGGGATGGGACAAAGTGCAGCCTCCGCCTCAAGGAGAGTGAAACCATAAGACACATTCTACGTAATTGCATTGCGCTGTCTAATTTTTATACTACTTTTTCCAATAAATCCACCGTATGGCATTGATGGTAAATATTTTTTCCAATAGCTTCAGAATGAGGGAGCTACTATTATTTACGTTTATAAGCGGGGAATGCATATAAGCGGGATGCATATATCGAAATAGTTTCAGTTTATTTTAAAGCAAAAATTAAAATAGCCTAAGTTTCAGCGCTACTAAGCGGGGTAGTATTATATGCGGGGTGTTTATACCCGTGGAATGCTGTATTCATATATTATCGTAGTGGAAACGAGACATTTTTTGTTTTTGAAATATTTGAATATATTACCATTGAATTCATCGTTGGAACATCACTCTCTTTTGATGAGGAATACACCTTCTTTAATTATGTTAATATTTCCACTGTTTAAATCCTCAGACAATCGGTACATGCATTTCAATGATGTTGTAGACGATATAAAATTGTAATTATAAATGCATTTTAAAGTCATATGCAAATAAAAAAGAGAAAAAGTAAGATAAAGTATGTACAGTGAGCGTCAAAAGAAAGTGTACATAAAAAACTATACATTATTAAATTATCGTTATTTGTATTTTAAAGTTGTTACATCGCCAGTTTTTAAAATTGAAACATATAAAAAAATTACAAATTCGAAATATTGTCAAATTTTTCGGGCACTCTCCTTACAAGTGGTAAAAGTTGAGTTTGTTGATTGTTAGAATTTTATCCATATTGTACACTTTCTTTTGACGCTCTCTGTATATGTATAGCATGAAAATCGTGTAGTTCTACAAATACGCGATATTAGTGTTCTTGCCATTGGGAAATTTTGTGTGCAAGTTGTGCAAGTATGAATAACAGGACTACTTTATTAAGAGTAATTACGAAAAAAAAAAAAAAAAATACATACATATATTCTAGGTACTTACATATGTACATACATATGTAAGTATGTATATAACATTTTTTTTATTAAGTTCTAAACGAAATACTTTATTAGGACTAATTAAAAAAAGAAATATATACCATAAAATACATATAGTGGCTCAGCTTAAGGCGGCTTTACTTGAAGCGTGGAACTCCATAGAACCTGAGGTATGCTACAATTTGGTAAAATCAATTCCAAAACGTTTACAGGCCATTCTTGAGAACAAAGGATATGCCACAAAGTATTAATTGTTCTCTTTCGTCATTTTTAACAATGGTGCTCTCCTTTGTCCGATTATGCGTTGAGCGTAAACAATTGAGTTAATTTTCTTTTTCTTTATAAAATTACCGTTATCATGAAAAATGTTGTTATTTTTTTATTAATCTGAAAGGCTGTAATGTAGAGTGTAAATAAAAGCAAAAAAACATACATTCAGACTAATGCTTGTCCGATTATGCGATGGAGTCACTGTATATATTGGGTATATACGTACATGCATACTAAATGTTTCTATTAAGTTCTATAGGAAATACTTGGAAAAAAAGCAAACATGAAAAACTATATATATGTATTTTATAAATACATACATATACTATACAGCCATGGACATTAAATTAGCACAAAAATTTGTCATAAAAACAATCTAATTTTTTATAGTATTTTAAGTCTATTTACAAAAAAATTTAAACATAAAAACATAAAAGGCATATTCTTCTTTAAAGCAAAAACAAAAATTTTAACTAAATTGCCGATCGTATGCTCATTAAGGCCTGCAACATATCAAATGCTAGATTTTAGCTGGACAGTAAAATAGCACAATATTAAAATTTTTGAAATAAAAATAATATATTTTAATAAATAGTAAAAATATTATTGTTTTTCGTTTACTTGGTCAATATTTGGTAGAATAGCCTTTATATTTAAGCACCGCGTGGCATCTACGGGACATGCTTTCAATCAAATTCTGGCAACGTTCTTTGGGAATCGAGTACCAAGCGTTCCGTATTCCAAGCCACAAATCGTCCAAATTTTTGTACTTTTGTTGAGCAATTACACATTTCACATCGTGCCAGAGGTTTTCAATCGGGTTTAAGACAGGACTTTGCGCCAGCCAGTCTAAGACGCGAATGTGCTCTTTGTAAAACCAATCCTTTACCAGCTTAGACGTGTGTTTGGGATCATTATCTCGCATAAATATGAATGAAACTGGCATGTTTTCAAAAGCATATAGTTCCATTTTGTTCTTCATAATGTCCAAATACTTGTAACGGTCCATTTTTTCATTAATTTTGACGATTGAACCCACACCGTGCCATGAAAATGATCCCCACACCATGATTCTTCCTCCACCATGCTTTATGGTCTTTTGAGTGTAACGTGAATTAAATGCCTGACATTTTGGCCGATGAACAAAGATTCTACCATCCGGTCCCAAACGATTTATCTTTGTTTCATCACTCCAAAGTATTTTTTTCCAGAATGAGAGGTCTTTATCCTTATAGGAAAAAAATCGTAATCAAACTATATATGGATTTTGTGCTAATTTAATGTCCATAGCTGTATATCGCACACCCAGTACAAAAGTGACTCAACTCAAAATTTTAATTTTTCGAGTTTATATGCTTAAACTATGTAGAATACACTTATTTATCTATAAAAAAATATCGGCGTATTTTGTTGTTGTTAACTGTTACTAAAAATGGTCTAAAGATTTTGTTTTTAACTATTTTTAATTAAAACAAAAATAGTTTTTAATCGATTTCTGAAAAATGAAAATTTTGAGTTGTGTCACTTTTGTACTGGGTGTGCGATATATAAAGATTATTTATAGTCTTCTGGCGAAAGTTCCGAAAGTAATTTAATTGGTATGAAATGCGAGGCAGTAATCCATATAAAGGATTGTAGTGTTCTATAATGTATGTCCATATGAATGACCCACCTTAAAACCTCGATATTTCAATACTTTTGTTCGAGATATTTTTTGTTTAGCAATCCAAAAAAAAAAAACGATTTGATCGCAGATTAAAAAACAATTTAATTTTAATTCTTTTTTAGATACATGAAGTATTTGTATCCGTATGAATGTGAAAAAAAAAATCTTAGTACACCAGCTGAATTGCAGGCTGCCATTGATGGTAATCGTCGTGAGGGTCGACGTTCCAGTTATGGTCAATATGAAGCAATGCACGGCCAAATGCAAATGGTATTTATGTATGTAATTCCGTGAAGAAAAATATTTTTAATACATTTTTTACAGCCTCAGATAACGCGTCAGTCACTGACCGGTGGTATACAACAAATATCACCTTTAGCGTTGGTTACACATGCAGCTGCTGCCAATAATCAGCAGGCTCAAGCTGCAGTTGCTGCTGCAGCGGCTCATCATAGGCTAATGAAGCCCTCATTTGTTCCAAATTTGGTCACCCAAGAAATTGAACAGCGAATGATTGAATACTTAAAATTAATTCAGGTTAAAAAAGAACAGAATGCCATTAATAATGTTTCGGGTTCTATGGGTCTATCGCCCCACCAACAACAGAATCATCAACAGCATCAACAGACGCAACAACAACAACAGCATCAGCAGCAGCATCAACAACAACAACATCAGAGATCGCAAAGTCCTGAAATAAGTACAAGAGAAGCATTAAATGCCCTAGAAATGTCACGCGTAGCACTGTGGCAAATGTATCACAATAGTACCAGTCCAGCACCATCTGTTAGTACCTCACCACATGGTGGCGGAAATGCTAATTTCTCGACGAATCATGGTATTACAGTCAACGAAACACAACGGTGAGTTGCAAAAGTTTTTGTCGTAACATTAAAAGCATTTAGCGAAGACAACAATAACTAGGTGTAAATGTGAACACTGTTTATAATCAAATTTTATTTTATATTTTTTCATTTTCTAGTAGCGAGGCTTTGAACCTATCGGATTCACCTCCCAATCTCACCACCATTAAACGTGAGCGAGAACGAGAACCCAGTCCTGAAACAAATGAACGAGACGAATTTCACCACCATCAACCACCACCAACCAAACGTGCCAGTTTCTATTTACCTCCTGGAATGGGAGACGTTTCTGTAGCCGCAGCTGCAACAAATTTTCACTACAAAGGTGACCATCAGTTACATTCTGACGTTGAGGGAGACGAAGAGAACGATGAAGAAGAAGGTAACCATAATGCAACAGTTAATATTTCCGACGATGGTACAACCGTACACCATCAATTAAACGGTGAATCAGTAAGAGCACCACGCCATCATGGTAGCAGTAGCAGCGTGCATAATGATAAATCAGACGATTCAGCTATTGAAAATTCTCCATCCACGTCGGCAGCATCGGCTGGCAATGGTCACATTTCACCCGTCTCTACCAAGATAATACAATTGTCCAAACAGACCCAGCAGCTTAACTCGGCAAGTTCCAGCGGAACTTGCACTGAAAATATGACGGCGGTCGGTTCGCCTTCTTTGGGTCCATTCGAAGCATTAAAGCTGTTATCCGGAATGCAATTTCGGGTAACGCGGAATGGTATGTGTTTGTATTTTATATTTCCTCCTTTTTTGAATTTTTTTAAGAGTACCGGGGAACACTTTTAAAAAGTTTTGAATACAGATTGAAATTGATTCGATTGAAGATATTATAATATGCAAATAAAACATTCAAACGAAAATCTATTTAAACTGGTAAAAAAAAAACCAACCAGCTTTTGATTTCCAAAATTTTTTTCTTTCTGCAATTAAAAAATGTAACATAGATATTTACTATATGTATAGGGCGTTCCAACAGGGACTTCTGACGGTTGATAACGGTTATCTTGTTGAAACTGTATCTATTAAATGTACTCTCGACCAGTTGGCAATTGTCTCTAATTTTAATGGAAACATCAACTTCATTGTAGTACGTGAATAAATAAAATTTTGGAATTTGAGACGACACTAATTCACATTTGATCCAAGAATGGCTCTCAAAGCCAACGTAACACGCGTTTTCGGTTAAATTAAGCCCGATGTGTGCGCCAGAGTTTGGATGCGTGGAGCGCAAGACTGTAGTGTATATCTATCGATGTTGCATTTCGCACATAATGGCAGCAATAGGCCTTTCAAATAAATAAAAACTTTCAGTTATATCCAGACGTCGGCACAAAGAGAACATGATAAAATGTGAGTGCATTTGTGAGAAGCATGTGTATAACCCAGAGGAAAATTGTTAGTAATTATTGTTTCAAACAATGTTCGAACAAATATTGTTTACGAACAATTGTGGTTTTTGATGGCATTTATTACTTTATTTAATTTTAAACATTATTTTTTTTTTATATAAACATATTTATTTAAAATAAACATACTTCACTTAAAAATTCAAAGAAAAGGCTGTGAAATTTTTTTGATTCAATTTTATTTGTTAAAAACGATTGGACTTTTATTTTCATTTCGCGTAATTAACTTCATATTATTCCTAGCTTTAAAATCCTGCATTAACTTTTTAAACAAATGTTCCCGTTCGCTGCCCGTTATTGTATGAAGCTCAGTATGACAATTTCTATAATGTCGCTTTAATGAGAATTTACACTGTCTTCGTATCATTTGTCGACATACTAAACACTCAGCTTCATTCAATATATTTAAAGCAAAAAGAAATTCTGTTTCCCAGTTTTTATTCCACATTATAATTTAATTTTTCTTTGGGTGTATAATAGATACACAAAAAAATTTCAAGAAGAAGCGACGAGAACCTACCTCATTGAAAGCTGACAAACAAATTAATGCATTTTTACGCTCATTTTAACGAATATTATTGATGTTCGTGTCCTATGTGTGTAAAAAGCCGAAGATGCTTGGCTCTAGAGAGCATTGGTGCCGACGTCTGGTTATATCTCACACTCTGTTTTGTTTAAATTTAAAAATAGGAAGTTTAAAGAAGACTATGTATGTATATTAGAGATGAGCGATATTTTCAAAACTGTGATTTAATCACGGTGATTGATAATTCACTGGTAACTACATTGATTGAAATTGCCAAATAACAGTTACTAATAATGTCGTTCTCTCAAAATTGTTACATACTCAAATTTATTTCATTTTATTTTGAGCGAGGCAGAATTACTATTAGATGATGCCGATTATTTACTTTTGTCTTTTATACATAAACTTTCTGTGAAACTTAATTGTCAAACTTCATATAAAAAAAAAATTACATTAAAAATAATAACATTGATGACGCCACTTTGATTTTGCTTAGTAGTCTTTTCGTAGTATGTATCTAGTTGTCTCTTTCTTATGACTTAATAAAATACGTTATTGTTATTATTGTATTATTGGAATGCTGTGATGCCAAATAACAGTTACTAATAATGTCGTTCTCTCAAAATTGTTACATACTCAAATTTATTTCATTTTATTTTGAGCGAGGCAGAATTACTATTAGATGATGCCGATTATTTACTTTTGTCTTTTATACATAAACTTTCTGTGAAACTTAATTGTCAAACTTCATATAAAAAAAAAATTACATTAAAAATAATAACATTGATGACGCCACTTTGATTTTGCTTAGTAGTCTTTTCGTAGTATGTATCTAGTTGTCTCTTTCTTATGACTTAATAAAATACGTTATTGTTATTATTGTATTATTGGAATGCTGTGATGCCAAATAACAGTTACTAATAATGTCGTTCTCTCAAAATTGTTACATACTCAAATTTATTTCATTTTATTTTGAGCGAGGCAGAATTACTATTAGATGATGCCGATTATTTACTTTTGTCTTTTATACATAAACTTTCTGTGAAACTTAATTGTCAAACTTCATATAAAAAAAAAATTACATTAAAAATAATAACATTGATGACGCCACTTTGATTTTGCTTAGTAGTCTTTTCGTAGTATGTATCTAGTTGTCTCTTTCTTATGACTTAATAAAATACGTTATTGTTATTATTGTATTATTGGAATGCTGTGATCACTGTTTTAAAGAACAGTGATTAACAAATCACGTTCACTGAGAACAACGTTCTTCAAAAATCACTGGATCGCTCATCTCTAATGTATATATTTTGTAAATATCATTTTGAATAAAGTGAATAAATACATACATGTAATTTAATTGGAATAAATTTTATTATATTTTTAATTAAATGACTCAATTTCTTATTGTTTATTATACTCTTATCCTTACGCTTAAATATAACCACTTTTTATAAGCTTGTTAACAGAGAAAAATGACAATAATTGCAACTTTTTTCTATTTCAATATTTTCTTAAAGGCACAAATGCTAATGGCGAACAAGAGTTAGCCGTTAACCTTGAATTAAATGGAATTAAATACTCTGGTATACTTGTTGCATATGCCTCGGATCTACCGGCATCAATGGCGACATCGTCAGCTGATTCGACGGCAATAACGACGTCGTCGACGACTATCATGTCTTTAAGGGATGACAACACCTCCGGCAATAGCAAAAATGAGAACGACTGCAGTAATCGTAAAACAGGTAGAGACAGCCCCAACAACATCATCCATAATCCTATCAGTGGCGGCGAAACTAATAAGGATTTAGCCGTTGTCTTGAATGCAATGGAGGATGCGGACGAACTGGCAGTGCGTGATAATGTAACATCACCAAACACAAATGCAAACAGCATTGCAAACGAAGCCACCGGCAATGTCAGTTCCACCCTCCAAGATGCCCTTATAACATTATAGAAAATCTACCAACACACATACAGTTAAGTCTTTTAACGAAGTCCTTGAGTGATATTGAATGCTGAGTGTAGTTGTTATATTAAAAGGAAATGTGAATCAGAAAAAAAGTTTGTCGGAAGCAGAAAAAATTGAATGGAAGCAGAAAGAAGCAGAAAAAAAGGAAACAATGAGTATAGAAAAAATTACAACATAAATACCTATACGGGTAAACAAGTGACTGACAAGAATCAAAGACACAAATAAAATCTGTTTTTTTTTTTTTTTTTCAATTGAGTATTGCAGTACAATAACAATTCCTTTAAAATGGGAGCAAAGGCATATGAACGTAAATAACAGATTGTATATTGTGTCATTCATAGGCACACTCATATACATACTTGCCCACGCATGAATCTAAGGACGGAAATAAGGATTTTATAAACTCAGTTTTGTTTAATTTAACCTTAAAGTCGTTGCTGGTAAAATTTTAAAAATGTTGGAACCAAAAACAAAAACGTGCTGAAGATAATAAAGGACCCAATTTGTTTAACTTTACTTTATCCCAAAGGCGGGCAATTCATTCACATGTTAGAGTCCTTCAATGTATTTTCAAGCCAAATGAATGTAAATACATGAACTCTACTTAAATATAAGTTTTCCCAAAGGAAGAAGAAGAAACGAATAACACACAAAATGGGATGTAATGAACATGAAATTCTATTAAAACTCCAAAAAGCAACAATAACAACTATTACAGTACAGCACGATATAGTTTTTAATTAAAACAATAACAAAAACCAATAACAATCCTGTTTATTCCTCCCTAACGCCCATCTATCATATACGATTCCTATACAAGTAAGTGTGTGTGTAATTGTGTATATGCATACACAAATGATAGATAGTGTTTGATGTTGTTCTGTGCCCGATAGGCTTGTTTGGATTTATAACAAAAATTTTTGTAAATATTTGTATTCGTATGAAGGGTCAAAAAATTGTATTGAAATTTGGGAAAAGAAAGAGCACCGAAGTATATTTAAATATTAATATTAACCTAAATGAAAGCATAAGTTATACTTTTGAATATTTTCTCTAATTTAATTAAACTATCTCAAATTTCTATTGTCTATCTACATTTTATAGTATTAAAGAAAATAATATAAAAAAAAATATCTTCAAATTAGTTTTAAAATAAATTTGAATTTATTATGTAATTTCTATTTAAACAAAGTATACATATACTTATATATATATATATATACATATATATATGTATATATATATATATGTATATATATATATATATATATTTATCTAGATTATTTAAATACTGCATGCAGGATACTATTTAATGTAATAATTCAGATCATTTTAAATAAACTTTGTATACAGCGTTATTTCAATTGGCATAACAAATAAGAATAATACTTAGTAGTAAAAGTTTTTTTTTTCGCAAATAATAAGACTTTATTAATTAGAGTAAATGAAACTTAAACATTAGCCACTTAATATGTATATGAATATAAACTGTTTATAAAACTAAAAAAAAAAAACACATTCAAAATGACTTTTCAAATTTAAGTCATCCATAAGAGAGCATAAATGGAGTAAAGTGGTTTGCAGTGCTTTACATAAATTTTTCATGTAAATTCATGTTGTATTATATGCCTGATTATTTCAATCAATTTTGATTCTCATGTAAAATTGTGTAATATACATAGATTGATACAATTAAGGGACATATTCCGTGTATCTAAAATGTGTGTGATCGTAGGTTTCACTTAACGTTTTATAAAAGACGCGATGATCATATTTCGTTATGATTGATAAAATCTCTTATTCCGACACAATACAATTTGAGAGGAGAATACTTTACATTTATTTACATATAAAACACTATAAAATTATATTTTATTATAAATAATTAAGCATAACCATTCTACATATTATTAAGTGCAAATCGTAAAAGAGAAACATTACAAAAGTATTTTACATGAATTTAGTATGAATTTAATGCTAAGCAAATACTGTTTAATTTTCATTTATGGCTAACATTAACATTAGGATTCGTAGTATTTTTGGTCTTCTTTCCCCTTAATTATCCCAATTCATATTAATTGTAAATATAGTCAATTGAAACAAAACAAAAATATAAATTACAATAAACAAAATACAATTTAAATATAAAATAATTATAATTCTAGGCTAAATACCGGATATAATAAAATATATTTAATATTATTATAAAATTAACAAATATATATATGTTCTCGTTTATTTACTTTCGTCGATTTAATTAGACATTCCTCTATTAGATTGAGAGGTTTCATACTTTTAACCTGATGAAAATTTTAATCTAAGTTTTTCCTAAAGCAGCCAGAAAAAAGTCGCGAAAGGAAGACTTTTTCACAGAAAAAAATTTTAAGTGAAGCGAGATAAAACTAGTTAAAATTATTTGAAAGTGAAAGGTGCCCAGATAGTCTTACGAGTTGAAGTAATTAGAATATAATTTGTAATTGTATTGTACTTATAATTAACAAATAAATAAATAACTTTAAACATAACGAAATAAAATAATACTTATTTCCTTAACTGTGAGCGGTAGTGCATAACTCTATAGCTATATATTATCTTTCTCTCAAACAATTTTTTATTGTATTATGTATGGTTGAAAAACATATTTGTTCAAGCATTTAAGCTTGTCATTTTATTCTTCATTAGCTCCAGATGGATACGTACGTCTGTCAAAAGTATAGTGCTGGTTAAGCATACGTAAGAAACGTAAAATCGTAACGTACGTAGCCTTATAAACGTTTGTATAGTTATAGAAACGTTAAAAACGGGACAGTTGTCAACGAAGAATGTAAATAAAATCGAAACAAAACACAAAGCAACGAACACAACACATTGCAAAGAAATTGGTATACAGACATTTGCACTCATCATCAGTGTTGCCGTTTTTTATTATTTTTTGTTCAATGTGTAGATTTTTCCGGATTTGCTTATTATTTTTTTTTTATAAAAATAGCTTTTGTTTTGTTTGTTAAAATTAATTAATTAGTAAGACTATAATTTTATTTTGTTATTTTTTGTTTCTTTTTTTCTCAATTATAACTTAAATATGGAAAAAATGAAATAAAAAACTGCGAATTTAATTTTGGTTATATTTTTCCTTATTTGGTGATTTTTTCACAAATGTTGGTTACAAAATTTTTTTTTTTCGTGGCAACACTGCTCATCATCTCTCATTTTCAAATGTCACGTAAAAACGTGGGAGAATCAGTGTTGCCATTTTAGCACTTTCAGTGCTAGATTTAGCATTATGTTTCGTGAAAACTCATTTATTTTTTTGAAAATTATGCTAAATGCTTTTTAGCATAATTTGCTTGATAAAAAGATTTTTTTTACTCGAAAAAGTTTTTTTTTTACTCCAAAAAAATGACAATGATCTGACGCATTCCACTAGAAGCGTCAAATTGTGGTTTCAACAGAATGAGGTGCCTGTCATGGAGTGGCCGTCCCAATCACCGGACTTAAACCCCATTGAACACCTCTGGAGAGTGCTAAAAAATAAGATCGTCAACTTTAAATCAAAAAATAAACAGGAATTGTGGGAAAAAATTCAGGAGACATGGTATTCAATTCCCCCTGACGTCTGTGCGAACCTTGTGGGATCTATGAATCGTCGCTGTCAGGAGGTAATGAAAATGAAAGGTGCTTCAACCAAATATTGAAATAAATGGTAATGTTTAACAAAATATACTTATTTTTAGCATTATATAAAGTGTCTCTATTATTTTTTCCAGGTTTTTTTCAAATAAATTATATTTTTTTTTTAAGAATTTGGCAGAACTAGTCATTTATTTTAATTTTATTAGTTAAACTATTTGAATACCTTTAATTTAATGTATGTACTTTGTAATACTTATGGAAAAGTAAATAAAAATATAAGAATACATATATTGAAAAATTTAAGTGTCCCTATTATTTTTTCCAACACTGTATATTGAATAAATAGTTTTGTTATAGTGCTTTCACACCGAGTGGTTTTAACGTAAAAGTTGGTTTTATCGTTAAAATCAAAAATAAAACATGGTTTTACCATACAAAATTATTGCGTTAAAAGCATCTTAAAACATTTTTTGAATTGGTTTTAAGTATGTTTTGTGAAATACAACCTTGTTTTCGATGTACTAAATCAGAGCTACCAACATAGAAAAGTTGAAAACAGCTGAGAAATAAATAAATTTAAATAAATATTTATTTTGTGTTAAAAAAGGGAAAATTTGGAATATTTTTTAATTTCTTCAATGAAAATTTTAAAAATTTGTGAATATTTAATTACTAATCGAAATGTGTCTGGTCTCTTGTCACAATGAATATAGTTTCTTGTGCAAAAGGTAAGTAAGAAGCTAAATATCTCAAGATGAAATAAGACATATTGCTCATAAAATTTTTTTCTCACAGAACTTTGTGTATATTACCAGTATTTATTAATTTCTTGAATGAAAAAGTAAAAATTCGGTAATTTTTTCATTACTAATCGAACTCTTAGTAATTTCTCTTCACAATGAAATAAGTTCCGTGTGTAAAAGATAAGTAAAAAGAAAAATATAACGAAATATATACTCATAACTTTTTGTTTCAGGAGTTTATGAATATACCTCTAAATTGGTTAAATACTATGTTAGTGACTATCCGAATTACGTTTCCGTAATAAAATGGTTCATCTCCTTTCAAAATTATTCTATTATTCTACCAAAATATCATCAATTCTACCAAAATAAAGAAATAAAAATCCATCCAGAAAACTAACAAAACATAAATAAACGAAAAAGACAAAATCAAAACAAAAACAGCTGTTGCTACTTTTGCCACAACAATAAATACATTGATTGTTAAAACCTGATTTAAGAAAATTTGCGGTGTGAACGCAAAATCAACTGCTTATGGTTTTAATGCTAAAATCAGGTTTTAACTTTTGGTGTGAAAACACTATTACATTTAAAAAATTTAGCATTTTTTTTAATTTCGTAGAACATTTTAGCATTATGTTTTTCATGTTTTAGCATATTTTGAAATTCATTTTCTGGCAACACTGCGGAGAATTCTGTTTTATACAGATCGCTACGTTTTGCTAACGAGAGAGAACGTTGCGGTAATTGTTTACATTGTTCTCCATATGCTAAAAAGAGAACGTTTGCTACGGTACGTTACGTTACGTATGGGTAACTGGCGCACAGAGTTGCCACTGAACAAATTTTAATCCTACCAAATTTTTGTCAAAACCTACCAAAATCGTTGAAAACCTACCAGTTTTTTAAATAATGTAAATATATATATTTTTTTGAGAAAAAGTATGACTTTTTTATTAAAAAAGTATTACATATAATTGTACATGTATTAATAAGCAACAAAACACAACAATATAACAAAAATAATTTATAAAATTCATTTCTAATAACATTTTTAAACTAAAAAAATACTTTTTGATCCAACCTACCAAAAATCAATTTTACCTACCATCCTACCAAATTAAAAAAATCCTACCAAATTTGGTAGGAAAAGCCCAAAACGGCAACGCTGCTGGCGCATATATCTTTTTTGTAATTTGTTCTCTTTCTCTGTTGTTTCTTAAGAGAGAAAGTTCTTATCAAGGCATATCCAATAGGTAGCATCGTCTCAACAGCCGACGCGTTTTTGAATGTCAAAATGTTGTTGTTTTTTTTTTTTTTTTTTCGATAATCATTTTCGTATTTATAAACCCTCATATGTACCGGATGTATCCTTAACGAAACGCACTCTAGAAATTCTTCAGGATTACTATTTCAAAGCCAATTTTATTAAAAGTTTTGTAAGATGTTTAATAATATTTAAGTCTTTTACACTAAATACACATATCTTTTAAACTACAACCTAGATTTACTATATTTATATTTATTTAGACGAGAGTGATGAATTACCCAAAAAAGATTTCGGTATCTCCAACTAGGTGCATAAACTATGACCAATAACAAATAACGTTTGCAGCTGCCATTTTTCTCGATGGCCATATAAAAACATGTTCTTTACATAAAGTGGAAATGTTATCGACTGCATGGAATATTTTATTTTTAATTTATAGGTACCCCACTATTGCGTAATTAAGCATGACATAAAAATCAAAAGAAATTTCAATATATAAAATTTATTTAGTTTTTTTAATTGCTTTTATTAATTTCCTATGGTGGTTTGAGGGTTAATTTTTTTCACTTTCCGCTAGCACTTTAACAAAAACAAAATGCCTGTTGTTTTTGCATTGTGGTACTTGTTGTACAGATGCTACTACCTATTGGATATGACTTGGTTCTTATCCTCAATTCTCAAATGACGTTTTTGGTTGTTCATGGTGTTCGTTTTTGTAAACTATACGCGTCTAAGACGTAAAGTTTGTTTGTTTATATAAATTTTATATTTATATCGAAAATTGTAACTATTATACGAATTTTAATTTTAAAAATTTGTAATAATAATGACATGAAAATATAGTTTTGATAAGCACCGAAATTCTGTCTTGTTTCACAATGTTGTACAAACTGTGAGCTAAAAAATAAATAAAGCATTCGCGAACTCGATACGCAAAATCTACCATGTTTTAATACGTACTATCAAACATTCTTAAGATATCTAAGATATACATAATTTTATATTCTAATCAAACAAAAAGTGGTTTCAACATACACGACCAAATGTGTTCGTTCATGTCATGTTCAAGAAATGTATGCTGATGGTCCATGGCATTATTTTATGGAATGTTCAAATTTGCATTTATAAATTCAGACATACTTATGTACCTACGATGACCATTATTTCCATGAGAAAAAAGCGGACAAATATATAAAATTGAAAAACAAAAAAAAAATTCATGTATTATAATTAATATTTTATATAAAGATTTTTAAAATAAGACATAAAAAGGTACAAATAATATACACAAACTTAAATTTATACATATACATACATATGGATATACTTATGTGTATAAATTTACTTCTAGTATTTCTCTACAAAATGTATTTTTTTAAGTATTGGGCCTGTTAGATAAAAATGTTTTAAATTCCGAACAGTCCATTTCAAAATTGCATTTTATAGTCAGAAGAGATTCTAAAGTTTCTAGTCCCATTTGGGATTTTTCGGAAAACCAAATATTGTTAGATATAAAAAAACTCTTTCTATTGATGCGTTGGACGCTGGCAAAGCAAATGAGAAATCTAGTAATTTAAGAATGTTTTTATAAGGAATATTTTTCGTTACGAAAAATTTGAAAAATTCAACCCACTTTTTATCGGGATTTAATGCTGATTGTTTCCATATTTATATTTGTTCAGCATTTGCATAATTTTTTACATAAGTAAATTCATCAAAAATTTCATTATTATTTATATTTAAATCATTTCTGATTTCTGTTATCTTTATTAACGACTTTTCAACTGAAGACCAAGATGGAATTGCATCTACAACATAGAGATAATATAGAGTTTCCAACTCAATTTCATATGTAATTCCAGCTAATGTAAGCGTTTTTACCGAATTAGTGAAAAAAGTGGACAAAAGCGGACATTTTGAAAAATAAATACTTTTTAGATGTTATGTGTGGTTAAATAGTGAACAAATAGCGGACAAGAGTGATTGTGTACATTTTTGGGAAGTGCTCTTGTTAAAATTTTATTATTTTGATCTTTAAGTGTTTTAATAATTTTAGAATTTTTGAATAAGTGTTTTAAAAGTTGTGTTTATTATTTCTTTCATTTTTCTTGGTAATTTAATCTTAAAATTGTAAGTTTTATTTGTTAAATTTGATACTAATTCTTTCATACTAACAAAACAAAAACAAAAATTGCTTCTTGTTTTAATAATATTTTGTTTTTGTAAGCTTGTTAGTTTTTTTTTATTCTTCTTTCTATCATTATTCCTTTTTTATTTTTTTCTTTTTATTTTGTTACTGTTTTATTTATACTTGGGCAATTCACACGACTTTGTATCGTGTATGTTGTATTGAATACACTTGGTTGTTTGTGAACGCTCAATGTTATGCTGTATTGTGTATTTCGTATTCCAAATGTATTTTTTTGGCATTCAAACAATTTGATAGCACCAAACCAATACAACTTTTGAAAAACATATGTATACATATACACAATTTTTTCATTCACACAATTTGATAGCACGAAACCAATACAACTTTTAAAAACATATGAAAAAAATGTGTATAAGTGTATCGGATTTTTACATGAAAATTATCAACAACAAGCATACACTGTTGTATAATCGTCCAACAATACACTCAATACAACGATACAACGGCTTGTGTGAATTGACCAACTGTTTTGCTTGTAATTCTTGCTTATTTAACATTAGTTTTGTTTTTACATTTTAGATATATGTATCTGTATTCTTTTTTCTTTTATATATAAATAATTTTCATTGTTTTATTTATTAATTTATTTAATTTATTAAAATGAATAATTGTAAGGCATCAAAATGCATTGTAAGGAAAGAGGGTGAACGCCAAATTTCTTGCTGGTTATGTGATGATTTGTTTCACGTCAAGTGTGTTGGTTTGCTTCCTCGCACCACGGACCAATTAGTGGATAGTTCCTTGCGTCTACGTTGGTGTTGTCCTAAATGTAAGATGGTGGACATCCAATTTTATAAGTTTTTTATGGAGACTCGTCGTGAGTTTACTGATATGCACACTGAATTTGCATCTCGTTTTGCTAGATTTCGTCGGTTTGAGGGATTATTTTCAAGGTATGGCCTTTTGAATGAATTGCTCGAATCGGAGAAAGTTCTAGGCCCTCTTGCTTCTGTGGCTTCTGGGCATGTAGTACAAGTTTCTATGCCAGGGGAAACCGCGACAATCAATACATTGCCCACTGTTACTCCTATTGTGGACGTTTGTCCACCTATTGTTGATAACTCAGCTAGCATTCCTATACCGAAGTCTGCGAACCTAGTTGAACTGAGTCCAAAGTCTACTCTATCTCTATACCTTTACCTCTGGGTGATGTCACTTCCCAGGCATCTTCGAAACCGTCTTCTGTTTCATATTCATCTGTAGTGTCCGCTAGTTTAAATACTTCTGCTCCAAGGGAATTGGTTGTAGTTAAACCTAAAAGGACTATTTTTGTGTCTCGTCTTTCATGTAATACTTCAGTCGATGATGTGAAATATTTCGTTAAATCGAAGATTAGCGAGCCTTTTGAGTTTGGTTGCTATAAGATGAGGCCATCTTTGGATGGCAGTATTTCTTCGTTTAAATTATATGTTGCCGATGAGAAATTTGGTGAAATTGTTAACCCTGCGTTTTGGCCACAGGGTGTATTGGTACGAGAATTCGTAGTCAGGCAGGGCCATCGTAGGAATGGTGCTAATTTGCCTGGTCCTATTTCTCAAAAAAACTAACTTCGAAATCGTCTTTTAATTTCAGAATTGCTTATCAAAATGTTCGCGGACTTAGGTCTAAACTTTCTTCGATATATAATAGTAGCTTTTATTTTGAATTTGATGTAATTGCTCTTACTGAAACTTGGATGAATTGTAATATTTTTGATTCTGAGATTATGTCTAGTAATTTTAATATTTATAGACGGGATAGGAAGTCTAAAAATGGTGGTGGTGTTCTCATTTCCATTTGCTTTAAATACACATCTGAATTGGTTGGCTTGTGTTCTTCTGAGGATATTGAGTTTATTTGCGTTAGGGTCTATAATCGTGGAAAGTCTATATACATTACTTGCTCGCATATTCCTTCCTGTTCTGACATTCATATCTATTTGATTTCTAAAGTAATTGATTCAATGGGGCAAGAGGGGATTATAGTAGTCCTTGGTGATTTTAATCTTCCGCATACATCCTGGAATTTTTCACCTGAGACTGGGTCATTAGTGCCATGTTCTTCAATTCCATCCTATGATGGAATTCTGTCCGCTGTGTGTGATCTAGGTCTTTTCCAGGTTAATGGTTTATTGAATTCAATGGGTAGAATTTTGGATCTTGTATTTTTAGAGGATCCAAGTATTTCTTCCTTATTTCGCATTGATCCTATATCTTTTCCTGAGGATAGTTATCATCCTACGTTGTTACTTTCTATTGAAGTTGATCTTTGTTTACCTCCTGTAATTGATCGCTCATCTGGTGTTGAGGGGCGTTTTAATTTCCATCGTACGGATTTTAGTAGTTTAAATACACTACTATCCTCTGCAGATTGGTCGTCTGTACTTATTTCACCTCCATATGACTCTCTTTCACTTGACAGGATCTTGGATGGCTTTTATGAGGTATCATTTAAATGTTTTAGAGAGTGTGTTCCATTTGTAAATAGTCGTTTGGAGCGTTCTGGCCCTCCGTGGAATTCGGCTAGACTGTCAAGGTTAAGGAACAGAAAATCGAGGTTATTTAAAAAGTTTGTTAGATCAGGTACTGATGTTGATTATGCTCTTTACTCTAGGGCGCGTGCGGATTATCGTAGGATGAATCATTACTGTTATGAGGAATATATGATTAGAGTCAGGTCGAACTTCGCTAGCGATCCTAAATCGTTTTACGACTTCGTTCGAGCTAAACGTAAATCATCTTTGTTTCCCACTGAGATGTTTTATGAGGGCGTATCATCCTCTAGTTACCTTGATACTTCGAATATGTTTGCTGGCTTTTTTCAGTTTACTTATAGACAGTTGGACTCGGGCCCTGATCTGAGTAGCAGTTTTTCGTATCCTTTTTCAGTGGGAAGTGTCTCTATTTCTAATATATATTCATTTGATGAGGAGTCTGTTCTTGAGTCTTTGTCTGGACTGAAACTTACATACTTGCCGGGCCCTGACGGGGTACCGGCCTGTATTTTAAGACAGTGCGCTGTTGACTTGAGTGGTCCTTTGACCTTTATTTTCAATAGGCTTCTGAGGGCTGGTAATTTTCCATCTATTTGGAAGAGTTCGTTTATAATTCCTTTGCATAAGTCGGGTAATAGATCCAATATTTCCAATTACAGGGGTATTGCCAAACTCAGTGCTATTCCCAAGTTGATGGAGAAATTGGTGACGGATTATCCCTTTTTTAATACGAGATCTTTAATATCCCCTTTCCAGCATGGTTTTTTGAAAGGTAGGTCGACTGTCACTAATCTTCTTGAATTTACTACACATGTTTTCAGGGGTTTTCTTGCCAGAGCTCGGACTGATGTAATTTATACTGATTTCAGTAAAGCTTTTGATAGGGTTGATCATAGACATTTGCTTCTTAAACTTTCATTAATCGGTATTCCTGATATTATTCATCGTTGGCTTGACTCCTACCTCTCCCTTAGGACTCAGAGGGTATTGTTTAGGAATGTATTGTGTAAGACTGTATATGTTACTTCTGGTGTTCCGCAGGGTAGCTATTTGGGTCCTTTACTGTTTTTACTGTTTCTTAATGATCTTCCTTGTGCTATTTCTGATTGTAATATTCTGATGTATGCTGACGACGTTAAATTATTTTATACTTTTGATGATGATCATGGTCAGGCTGTTCTTCAGCGAAATATTGATTTGTTTGTAACTTGGTGCAGAATTAATTTAATGGATCTTAACTTAAGAAAATGTAAATGCATGGTTTTCTCTCGCGGAGGCGTAATTTCGTACACTTATGTGATTAATTCTTGCCCTTTGGAAACTGTGACTACATTTCTTGATTTGGGAGTATTATTGGATATGAAACTGTCTTTTATTGATCATATTAGTATGATGATTGGCAAGGCTCGGGCTGTTCTTGGTTTTGTGAAGAGATGGGCTAGGGAATTCATTGATCCTTATATAGACTACTGTACATTTCACTTGTTAGACCTATTTTGGAGTATGCGTCTATTATTTGGAATCCATACTATCGTTGTCATAGTGATTCAATAGAGTCTGTGCAGAAGCAGTTTTTATTATTCTGTTTACGTGGCCTAGGATGGGATTATGGCAATGGGTTTCCATCATATGAAGCTAGATTAGATTTGGTAAAACTTCCAACTTTGGAACGTAGAAGGGCTGTCTTAGGGGTTTGTTCTGTTTTTAATCTGGTTAAAGGTGATATCGATTCTCAGTTTTTGCTTTCTAACCTGAATTTCAGTATTCCAGCAAGATTTTCAAGGCACTATCGTCCTCTTTCTTTAGATTGCTATAGAACGAACTATGGAGCTAATTTTCCTTTTCGTAGATTATGTAATGATTTTAATTTATATTATGATTTTATTGATTTTAATTGTAATATTTATAATATTAAACGTAGCTTATATGCTAGCATTAATTTCTAAATTATTATATAAAAATTTATTTTCGTTCTTGTCTTACGTAGTTTATTGTTACTTTATTCAGCTTGTGATTAAGTTCTGTAGCTGTTTTATGTTCCCGTTGCCATTACTTTTCCATTACCCGCTACAGTCCGGACTGTAGTGTGTACGTGTCCCTATGTAATGGGGACGAGCCCTCCGCGGTCGGGTGAGGGTGGGTTAGTGTGTGGCCGGGGACGTTCAAAAAAAAAAAGAGGTTAAAATAGCGGACTGTCCGCTATAATAGTGGACGGATGGTCACCGTAGACATACCATAACTTATTCCCACAATATATTTTCTGTTAATAAAAAGTCTTTCAATAGGTGGAAATATCTGACAAAACTTTTGTTATCCTTAATAGCACCTTGGATGTAAGCCAAGTTTTACACTATAAAAAAGAAAATATATATGCACATACATATATAATTTGTCATACATATATCAAAAATATTATGTGCCAAATGTCAAACGCCTCTATCTGGAGAACATTAAAAGCTAGTCTGCAACTATTGTATATAATAGCAAAGACATTTTATTTCTGAATTAGATATAAGACGTCCGAGGTATTAATACTTAAAGAGGACAAAAAAGTATATACTTTTAGTTTTTAAACTATTGAAAAAGGCTGTTTATTTTATGATATTTTATGTATTTATAATTTTTCGTTATTTCTTTTTATAATTATTATTACAAAAATAAAAAGGTAGATAAACTTTCAAGTAAACAATAAATAATCATATTAAATAAATCATCACAATAACATAGAAAATAAATTTTTAATTTGTTTAGCCATTAATAGGATGTTAAATATTGTACGCCATTCAGACGTATCGTTATCTTTAACGTATACATAACGTTATCTAGCCATTAGCCCTAGTCTTTGATATTATTTTTAATATTTTACTCTAATATTTTACTTTACAAAGTAAAAAAAAAAAAACGTTAAATGATTTATTCAAACATCTAATTCGTATATATCTCAGGATGAGGCTTACGTAGTACCTATTAAAAGATTTCTAACATCATGTATTAGCCAAATTGACTCCAGGAGTATCGGTATCTATATTTGTCTGGACATATTCAGAAAAGTCATATGGAGCAGTGGATTAACACTATCAACGTGGTCTAATTTTTGAAGAGAGCTCTTTAAACTTTATTCTGGACCGATAGATTGAACTTCTTATCAAACGAATTTAATTAAACCAATAAATAATTAAATAATAATAATTAAATTAATTAAACCAATGCCGCATACATCGTAGTTGCCGTAGTCTGGTAGGTCGTGTGTTGGCTTATTAGACGTAAAGCCCGTGTTCGTATCCCAGATCAGGCATCAAAACGAAATATGAAAAAAAATATTTCTTCGGCGACTGCCTCTCAGCAGATTTCTGCCAAAAACTCTGAGAGTAAATAAAATTGCCATGAAGAGCTTCTCAAAAATCTGTCGTTCGGAGTCGACTTTAAACTGTAGGTCCCGCCACTCATGTATAAAATTAACACACACAGCATCAGTGGTGTGAGAAGCTAGGTCGAAATCCTGACTGAAGGGTTGTAATGACCAATTATGTATGTAATACCGCATATATCAGAATAAACCTATCATTTCAGGTTGTGTGACACACCGTAGCATGAACGCATTACTGGATCTAGAATTTGGATATTACTATTGGTAAAGTTCTCATCAGTCCTGTTTGTATCATTCCCAGGATATTTTATTATTTATTTTATTTTGACTTTTTGTAGAAAACGTTTTCCTGTAAAGGTTTATTTTCCTTGTTTTAGATTTTTTTTTATCAGGATTGAAAGTCAGTGACTGCCATTAAAGATTATTTATGAAACTAATTATAGTCCATAAAATCAAAAGAACGATTGCAAGCAAATAATCAATTAGCCTACATATTATGATAGACGGAATACGAATTTCTTTAATAAATAAGTAAAATAATAAATAAATAAAAACTTTAATAGTTAATCACTCAGTTTTGCGACAGCGTGTCTTAAACTACAGCTGTCACAAACAGGTTACGTTCATCGTGAAATGCAACAAGTCAGGTTATTTTGTACTTTTTAGCCGCTTTAAATCATTAGAGGGTTGATTTGAGTCCGTATTTAATTTGTCCATGCACAGTGATGTGAAAAATAATAGGGACACCAATTTTATAAATTTGATGAGAAAGTAAGTAAAATAATATTTTCAGCTATACAGTGGATAGCATAGATACCCCAATTTTATAAACTTTAAGCATAAATTCGTAAAAATAATTGATGTTGATAATCGAATATCCGCAGTAAGTCCAGTACTTATCGGAATATTTTCTCAGTTTACTTTACTTTACTTTTGCTTTCTCATCAAATCTCTGAGTATTTTTATCGTATTTGTATCTTTTTTATTTTTCATTTTTGGATCATTCAGAGTTAACTCTTGGATGGATTCCGGGACATGGTGGTATCGTTAGAGATTGCGTTGCATTTGAGCTGGCCAGGGCCGGTAAGCAGCTCACAATCTTGGACATATTACAGGGCATAGGGATCCGCTTGTCTCAGTTAATTTTATGTTACACACTCTTTTTACAAGCAGTGCCAATCTCGTTAGCAGTAGAAGGCCACCTGCTAGACCCTACTGAACACGTACATATAGATAATCCGCATGGTTATCAATCGCACAATGGCCATTCTCTTCTGGTAGCAAATGATTTCTGCAGAAGCTGTGGTTCTGAAGATTGTAACGACACGTTTCCGCTTGGGTGCTGGGGTAGATCAGCGGCGTCCAGTGGTTACATAAAGAAAAAGACACTTCTTTGAAAGTTCTAGGCTATTTATTAACAATAAGTAAAATAGCTTACGTACTAAGCTACGTTAGGGCTACATAGAAGGAAAAATTAAGTATAATATTAGTTACTAAGCCCTAGGCCGGCCAAACAACGGTTCGTCAAGTAACAGTGCCGAAAGCGTCAAGAGGGGGTTGAGTCAGAACAACAGTCAAACGGCATGCGCCCCGGATGACTGTGGTTTCTACTGGTCCTTGCTATTACCCCGGCACAGTCAGTCTAGTCAACCAAAGGGGGATGTCAGAGCTACAATTAAATGGCCTACGCACAGGATGATTGTAGTTCTGAGGTCTCTGGTGTCTGTTCAGTCACAGTTGCCAACGTTTTGCTCGCTGTAAATATCTCACTAGTGGGGACAATCACACCACTTGTGATTTGATATATTTTCAGCGACAGTCGATGTCATAAGATCGACCTGCCTTACCAGCAACACATCACCAACTGCCCCGACCGCTGAAGTCATACTCGCTTTTATTCACAAAAGTAACGAATAACAGATCAAATATGATCGAACATCAAGCATGTTGTGTCCTACTCTACAACTTACCAATGTGAGAGCAAGCACCAATTGAATTCGGCAGAGGTCTTGTAGGTCAAATGTGAGTCGTACGACAACCGTTATCAAGAATAATAATTGGGCAATTCACACGAATTTGTATCGTGTATGTTATATTGAATACACTTGGTTGTTTGTGAACGCTCAATGCTATGCTGTATTGTGTATTCGTATTCCAAATGTATTTTTTTGGCATTCAAACAATTTGATAGCACGAAACCAACACAACTTTTGAAAAACATTTTTTTTTTCATCAAAATTTTTACATGAAAATTATCAACAACAAGCATACACTGTTATATAATCTTCCAACAATACACTCAATACAACGATACAACGTCTTGTGTGAATTGACCAAGTATTTCTAAAAATAGATCATAAGAGATTAGCAAAATTTAATTTAAATATTTTAGGCACAGTGGGGCTTGTTATGAACTTATACTAAATTAATTACAATAGTTTTATTTACAATAATTCATACAGCAAAAATATAAAAGAAAATGAACAATACATTAAATCATAAATATCATCCAGTGATATGGTGTGGGCAAAAACAAGGTCTCCGCCTTTTGTCGTCACAAGATCTTGCCAAAAAAGAAGGATAGATTAGTCTCTCTCTTTATGACATCCTTGATCGAGCTCCCAAATATAAAGATTGCTGCAATAGCAAGACTGTAGATGGTATCATTTAGGGAATGTTACAATGGAGCTAAATACTGGACTAACATAAGGTGGACAGAAAGATAATCAAATTATTTTATTTTTCATTTATTTCTTTACTTTATTAAAATTTTTGGCATGAAGTCAGATCGACTCTGAATGAATATTGTAATTGTATTTATAACTACATATATAATTATAATTATAATTTTAAACATGTGACACAATAACCATCGCCTAATATAAGGTTGTTATGGTTGCTTTTAGTGAAGATATTGCAGCTGAATATGGCTTTTTCTTTGCTATCGCAAATAGTCAGGGAGCAGGAAGTCGACGTGGCTATTATAAGCGAACAATATGCGTCAAAAAATAGCGGATTCTGGCTGGGTGATGAGACATCTACGGCAGCCATATGGATAACGGATAACCAGGGTCCTCGACAGAGTAGATTTGGCAGGGGAGATTGTTTCTCCTGGATACAGTTTGATGAGATTACTCTAATGAGTTGTTATTTGACTCCCAATGATGACGTGGGAACCTTTGAGGAGAAATTGGCCAGAATCGAAGATGCAGTGGCGCAAATTGGCGGCAATCTCATAGTGGCAGGCGACTTTAACTCTAGAGCTGTAGAGTGGGGAATGCAGAATACCAATCCAAGAGGCAGGCGAATTGTGGAGATGGCAGCTCGAACCGGACTGATCTTCGCGAATGAGGGGAGCGTAGCTACCTTCAGACGACCAGGCGGCGAGGGCATCATCCCGGATATAACTATGGTCTCGGAGAGCATGTATCAAAGAGTCGAGGACTGGAAGGTCCTGGAAATATATACGGGCAGTGATCACCAGTACATATCGTAAACCTTTGCTTCAAGGAATAGAGCAGAGGAGGACAATTACACCACGAACAGTCGAAGATGGGATGCACGGAAATTGAATGCGAATCGGCTAAGATGTGGACAGATTGTGTAGCAGAGTACAGCTCTCGGACGATGCGAGGACAAGAGTAGAACAAACCATGGGGATAATAAGACGCGAATGTAAAAAGGCAATGCCCTTGTTGAGACCTTCGAATATCAGAAAGAAGGCAGTGTACTCGTGGGACGACAATATCGCAGCACTCAGGCGAGAGTGCCTACGTCTACGACGGAGATACACTAGACCCAGACCCGACGGACCAGCTGCTGACGAAATGCGAGCATATAAGGAGGCAAAGAAGTCTCTGAAGAAGGCTATAACGCGCAAGAAAAATCAGGCATTCCAGGAACTACGCGATGACGTAAACGTAAACCCTTACGGACTTGGATACAAAATTGTAATGGACAAACTAAACAGGAGGAAACCAATGGAGATTATGGACGAACGAGTAATGAGAAATATAGTGGATACACTATTCCCTACTCATGAACCGGCGAACGAACGACGACAGAACACGACAGAATTCCAGAACGGAATTTTTACCATTTTCGGATTACGGTCGGATTAAAACCCGGTAAGGCACCGACGAGAGAGGTGACTGAAGCGGCCATAGTCACACAACGTGGGAGTAGCTCTACGAGGCCTGTGCTACTGCTTGCGACTTTGGACATTAAAAACGCGTTTAACAGTCTGAGATGGAGCGATGTACTGAATGCCTTGGAGTACAATTTCTCGGTACCACACTACATCCTGGCCATGATAAGTAGTTATCTGAGTAACAGACAGCTGGTGTATGACACAAGCTCGGGACCTAGGGTGAAACATATAACATCAGGAGCGGCATAAGTATCTATCCTCGGACCTGACCTATGGAACGTTAATTACGATGGAATTCTAAGAGAGGATATGCCAGATGGAACTTTTTTGGTTGGATACGCAGATGATATTGCAGCTGTTATCACGGCCAGGAATACGGAACAGGCGCAGCGAAAACTGAGACGTGTCATGCTAAGAACGAAAACATGGTTGGATTCCCACGGCCTAGACCTGGCCATGCATAAAACGGAATTACTGCTGATCACTGGTCGTCGTATCCCCTTGCAGGTGGACATGAATATTGGAAACGAGGTAATTATGTAAGATACCTGGGAATAAGGCTGGATCCCAGACTGACATTTTCGTACCCGATTCAGTACTCGGCTGACAAAGCCCGGAAGATCGTTGGACAGCTCAGCAGATTAATGGCGAATATTGGAGGCCCGCTACCGGCGAGACGGAGACAGAGCGGATGGAGATTTATGTATAAGGCGAAATCGGCTGGAAATCACATAACCGGTCACTTCAGGGAAAACACCATTTCAGAATGGCAACGACGATGGAACGATGAGGATAGAGGAAGGTGGACGGCGAGACTTATTCCGGACATAAAGCCATGGATTGGTCGGAAATTTGGAGAGGTAAATTACTACGTTACGCAGATGCGATCGGGTCACGGATATTTTAGGAAATATCTGAACAGAATGGGCAAGACCGCCTCCCCTTACTGCCTTTACGAGGAAGGGGAAGTAATTGATGACGCAGAACACACTATTTTCGAATGTGCACGCTGGCAGAGCTATCGCTCTGTACTGACGTCCATGATTGGAACGATCACGGCCATTAACATTGTCGGGGTTATGATTGCGAGTAGAGAGAATTGGGCCTCAGTGGCGAATTACATGGAGCGCATTCTAAGACTGAAGAAGAGAGATCTTGAGGCTGCAAAACATGTAGGAACGCCGGCGTAGATGACACTGGCACACGTGTCAAACGAAATTCCATTCGGAAACCAATCAGGAGGAAATAGTGGACACTTAGATGTCTCTTCAACCTTCGATACGCAGTCCGGACGCGGATATGAGCATGAAAGAGCCAAAGGGCCAAAAGGACTCCACTCCGAAGTAATACCACCGTAGTTGCGGAGTGGGCACAATAGTCCACGAGACGAGGGGGGGATTTAGTGGGTGAGGGCCTCACACACGGAGGACGTGACGACTTCCTCTATGGTGCGGTTAGGTACATTTACCCCTCCTCGGCGTAATAAAAAAATAAAAAAAAAATTGTTGCTTTTAGAAAAAGAGGACAAAGGCCAAAAAAAGCTGGACGTTTTCATAAAAACTGGGATATTAAGAAATTAAAATTAATTCTTAACATATTTAAATTTATTTCATTTATTATCAATAGAACCTTACATAAAATAACTGGTTATCAGCTAATTGTACATACATACATATACATATGTATGTACTTATACACATATTTACATGTACTAGTTATTGAAAAAATCGATATTTATTTATTATTATTCGATTTTTAAATTATATTTATCAGCACTGCCAATATCATATAGAACTTCAGAATTGCATTTTAGTAAATAACACAGCCCTGCATGGGTTTTGCAAATAAGATGGCTCCAGGTGTTTCCGAAGGCATTTTGGGCGCTGAACACTAATCTGGGTTCAAAAACTTTCCACCACGTCAGGTTTTCGAGAAAAAGGGGGTTTAAACCCCTAAAAATAGCGTTTTTGGCCATTTTTGAAAAATTTTGTAAACTGTGACAGTCAGAATAGTGTTTTCCCACTCTGGTTACGATTTTCCTGTTTAGCATGAAATTTCTAATGTAGTTAATGATCTTGGGTCCAATTTTCCATTCCAATAGTTGATCAGTGATTGCATGCATTCCGATTTTTTCGAAAGCTTTCTCAAAATCAAGGGAAATTAAGGTGAGATGTTTCTTTAACCCTCCGTCATGCACATGTGTCTGGCCAGATATTTTACGAATTTAACTGTGATTTAAATATATTTCTAATTTGGCTAGGGGTTTGAGTCTCCAGGTACCCACTACAAATATTGTTAGGTATCGTTTTATGAAAAAACACATGAAAAAAACAACAAACAAAACTTATGCGGATTTTTTCATTTATACATCGTATACGTAGCGCATGTATCTGGCCAGATACACACACATTTTGTATGAAGAAATTTTCTCACTACGTTAGCTGATACATTGGATCTTCCAAATATTGAAAACCTAATGAACAACATTCACATCATCAAACAGTTCAACCCTCGTTTGGCCATGGAATCGTATTTTGGAAGACCACTAAATGTAAGTTTGATTGATATAACATTTGTACGTCATTACATCTCATTTTCCTCGTTTTTCTTCTTCATTTCAGTTTCCAGCAGTAGTTCCTAGCTCAAGTGATGCAGATACTCTACAAAAGAGAAAAAGTTGTCAGCTTTATACATTGGGAGATGAAAAAATTCGCCGACTAACTCGTTTTTTTTGTTCCAAGTGCTCGAATCCGGTATGCCTACAACATTCGAAATCAGAGTATACATGTTTTAGTTGCTTACCTGAAGCTGTGTAAGACTTCTTTAATTTAGAATTAATTAAAACTTACTTTATAACTACTAAATTTAATTGAAATGAACTTTATAACAACTATTTTTTTGAAATTAAACACAAAAATAAAATTTTTCTTGTTTTATTTCTCATTAAAATTTTTTTTGCACTGGCAGGTGGTTTAGCATGTACTAGGAACAAAAAAAAAAAAAAAAAATATATCTGCCTGGCGTGATAACAATATAACAATGTAATATTATCACCAAAATAGCATATTTTTCATATAAATGTACTGAAATGCATAGTGTATCTCACCAGATACATGAGGGTTAAAGAAAGGCTATTTGCAATCGGATAATCTAAGTATAATAGAGAACCGATTGTGGATTTGCCCTTCATAAATCCAAACTGTCGACTATCTAGGAGCTTATCCGACTTGACAAACCACCATAGCCTATTCGCAATAATCTTATCAAGAACCTTTGATTTTTAATTATTGCCTAATTAAGTGAAATTGGACGATATGTGTTAGGTAGAGTCTTGTCTGATTTAGGTTTGTGTATGGGAACTATAATACTTGTTTCAAATTGCTGTGGGATTCTGTATTTTAATATATTGTTATAAAGTTTGACTAGTCTTAGTTTCATATTGGTGGTTAGTGTTGAGTATGTGTTATCTGTATATAGGCTATCTATGTTGAAGTGAGTTTTATAACTAGTAAATCATATATATTATTTCTAAAGCACTTTTTTTTGTCGGTTGCAAATATCTCCCATACCACCGCATCAAATTTAATGAATGATATCTCATTTTAAAGCTTATATATAACACTAATAACGAAAAATAATTAGAAATTGAAAAATTAATATTTTCATTGATAAAAATTATATTTTATATAGAACTGCATGATAATACTGTTGTCATTATGATTATATGTTTTTGTTCAAGTGTGGTAATACAGGGTCGCTTAATAGTAATGCAGTTCTACATAATATAGTATGTATTAAAATCCATTCTGGCAATACCGCTATTTACTATAATGCCGTTTATTACTAAGTCAGTTATATATAATATGCATATTAAGTTGTAAAAAGCTGTTTTGGCAATACTTGGCAGTAGTTGTTAGATCACGTGCGATAAACAGGGTCGCTTAATTGTAATGCTATTCCACATAATATATAAAGTTGTAAAAGCCACTTTGGTAATGTCGTTATTGTCATGGCATTGTTTGTTTTATGAAGTGTAGTAATACGGTGTCTTTTAATATATACATATATATAGTGTCAGCTGATATTTAACAGTTAAAAACGTTTTAAGGAAAACAAGGTCAAACCCTTCAAAAGGTAGGATTGTATTTACCAGAACCGGTCTTTTCACATGGGCAGTTATACGTGGCTATTTCTCGAGTGCGTACGTTTAAAGATATTTTTGTTTGTATTAAGGAGTCGTACGGGCAAAAAGTTAACGATGATCATGTCATTACCTCTAACATTGTATTCAAAGAAGTATTATAAAAGCATTTAAACAAATGTATGTATGTATGTAAATATGTATGATATATTATGATTTCTAATATTTTTATACTTTTAATAAAATTTCTATTAATTATTTTCATTTTATGTTACAAAAATGACAACTAACGGTGCGAAATATTCGCACGGGTCATCTAGTTTATTTATATTTGCCATAGACGATCTTTTGGAGTTGATGGATTTATAGTTGATGTAAATTTTTCTATTGATTTCCTTTTTTCAATTTTAATTTCCCTTTTTAGTAGTGCGTTAAGTTTTTTGTATTTTATTACGTTCTGATTGTTTATGTTTCTTTTAAATAAATTCCAAGCAGTATTTCTTTCTTTTTTAAGTTGTTAAAATTGTCGTTCCACCATGGGACATGTTTTGGTTTAAAATTTGTTGAACTTTGAGGAATTGAGTGATTTGCAGCTTCTGTTATAATTTTCAGAATATTTGCAGCTTCTTTGTCGATTTCGTTATCGATTGGTCTTCTTGTATTTAACTGGGAGCAGATTTTGCTAATTTTATCCAGTCTGATTGTTGTGTTTTAAATGTAGGTTTAAGGAATAAAGGCGAATGTTGCCCCTGTTGAAGGTGGATTGGGATTATTATGGGGAAATGGTCGCTTTCAAACAAATTATTATCCGTCTTCCAACTAATCCTCGGGGTAAGTGAGGACGAGCAAAATGTGAGATCTATATGTGAAAAACTACCGTGACTGCTTAAATGTGTTGCCGATCCGTCATTTAAAAGAATAAAAGGAGAATTTGTTAAGTAGTTTTATATTATTCTCCCTCGCATGTTATTAGATGAAGAACGCCAAGATCTGTGCCAAGCATTGAAGTCTCCTGAAATTATTGATGGTGAGCTGAGGTTACCGAAAATATTATTTAAATTAGCTGTCTGTAGTTTCATTTGGGGATTAATGTATGCGCTAACAATGTTGAATTTTATTAAAGATTTTACTTCAAGACATAATGTGTCAAAGTCATTTTGTATTGTAATAAGTCTGTGTTCTATTGAATTCTGGATTAAGAGTCCAACTCCTCCGTATCGATTGATAGAAGAATTTGTTGCATATAAATTATAATTAATTGGGATAGGAATGTTTGATAGGGAATGTAAATGAGTTTCTTGTAAAGCAATGATTTTATGGGAATATTGATTTATTAGTAATAGCAAATTATTATAATTGTTAAGATAACCATTCATATTCCATTGTATTATTCTACTTGTCATTTATAGGTTATATTAAAAGCATACTCATTAGAGCGGGTCGCTCTCTATGGACAAAAAAAAAGTTGAGTCAGTCACCCCCAAGGATTAAAGATATATTAATAACATTTGCAAAAATAAAAAAATTATTTTTTTGCCACGCCTAGAAATACCGCCCTTTTTGTTTTTTATATACTAAGTCGCCATTTTAGGTCCGATCGTAACATATCATATATCAATGTTTGTGGCTTGACGGCAGCTACATTTCACTCTAAGACGAATTTTTAATTCGACGTCATATTCTATGCGCGACTTCTGATATCTCGGATCCTTCCCCAAAATCAGTAATTGTGGCTATGCAGGAATAAAGAGCATTTAATTATATAAAATATTCGCTTTTAAAATGTTCACTTTTATGCATTAACAGCTATTTTACAGATATTTTAAAATGTAATAAAACGAATGCTTTTTTTGTTTAGTATTTATTAAATTTATTTATCATTTTAATGGTTCAAAATTTTAACTTTTTCCATACTGGATAATTTGAATTTGTATGTTTCCCATGTGGAATGCTTCCGTAGTAAAACAACAATTAGTAAATTAAGCATCTCCATTCTGTGTTTATAACATTCGTTATTTTCATCAAACCAAGGAATAAATTGTATTTTTTGTGCATTTTTTGTATTTTTTTGCCAACTACAAATGTTTTTTTGTTTTTTATAGATTTATTTTCTAAAAAAATTTTTTCGAAGACATATGAATTTTGCAAACTTCAAAAAATAAATCAGATGGAGCGCACAAACTTCCAAAGTCGGAATCTTTTATATAATTTTTTTGCTTGAACGAACATTTCTGAAGGATATGACAAAATTTGCGCTGGTTTGATTATATCCACACGACATTTAACGCAAGATATGTAACCAACATAATATCGACTTGATGTTAATTCAATTGGCACATTGTTGGACGTAAAACAATCGGTGCCTTCATTAAAATATTCTTTATTTTCATCGTATATATCTGCGACATCTATATCAGGGGTATGGGTACTTTCTGATATATTTCCAGTCCTATCAATATCTTCTAAAAATATGATTTATGATTTTAATTATATATTATATTTATTAAACGTTTTGTTTGAGCATGCACTACAATTTTTAAATTCACACTTTTTATAAAACAATTTTTCAGTTTCAAATGTCCACACAAAATGTGGATTTTTTATTTCGGTGCGAATCGATATAGTTTCATTTCTACAACAATAAAACACATATTCTTACGCTACAATAAAACAAACGGTAATATTTCTTTTCCACAGGCTATTTGCACATACATTTTGTGAAAACAAGACATCTTTCAGTTTGTTTATTATTTTATTTGGCAATGTACAAGCACACACGTATACACGCATATGAGAATAAATTGCTTAGAGAAGAGAACAATACGTTCTCTGAGTATAATAAGTCCTCTGAGTACAATAAGTGGCAGTAGCCGTACTGCCAAAGACAGATCTATGTATATCTATTGATAGGAACTTATATTCTATATTACAATCGTACAACATTGATCATTGATTTTGCTATAAACAACGGAGCAAACAAAAAAATATATCATGCTATAAAAGAATATGTAATGTACAGTATGTGACGAAAATTGTGTAACAAAAAAGCTAGAATTTTATTAGTATAAAAAATATTGTTACAGGTGATTTAACACTATTTCTACCACAATTTTGTGTATACCCATTTCGACCAGAAGGTGTCTTTTGACATCTTTGCGTTTGGATGCAAATAATTATGGAAATAATTATTAAAACATGTTCTATTCCTATTCCTATTGTTCCCAAAAAACAATCGAATACAAAAATTATAACGGGGAATTCAGTGTATCGAAAATTTCTGGCATTTACGAAAACTTGCTGAACAGAATTTCCATGGAACGGCATTTCGCAGAATTTCCATGGCTTATTATAATAATACGAAGAGAAAAAAAACAAAAACAAATTATAGTTCATTCCAAATGTATGTCATGTTTAGTTTCTTTATAATTTTTATTTCTTGCTGTAAGAAAAATCGTAAAGATGTCAAAAGACACCTCTTGGTAGAAATAGGTATATAATGTACGCTTATACTGATCCAGGATGAGCTGGAGGAAAATAATAACGCTAAATAAATTTAACAATTATTATACGAAAAGTCAGAACATTAACTGAAAAAAATTATTAAACTTTGAAATAAATTTTAAGTTAAAATTTTAAAAAGGTGTCTTTTGACACCTTTGGTAGAAATAGTGTTAAGCATAATACACGCTTTCATAAGACTCTCGAGTTGATTGAGAGATGCCAGCTAGAAGCTACAATTATTACTGAACCGGTAATATCGGTGTAATAACGTGACGTTATAGGACCCAAGTAAGCTGTGTACATTTAGGCAGCTGCCAATTTAACCTAATTTAACCCCACCAATATGGGAAGAAATTGTAGTAGTTTGAAAAAATCGTCTTATATTCAAAGAAATGTCGTATAAAAAATGTTTAAAATTCATGTCTGCGTTAGTTTATGATCAAGAATGATAAATGAAAAAAACTTATTATTCTCAATAGTTTTTAAAGTCATGCTGTCTTTCTTTTACGCACGCGATAGCTATAAACAGCTACCGTTACTTTTTTTTGTTTTGTTTTGCCTGTAAATTTATTACAAAATTTTTAAAGTGCGTGGACGGACGTCTATTTTATATAAAATAATAAAATTAAAAGCTGGAAAGGCACTGAATCAAAGAAAAGTATACGAAATCTTAGCACAACAAAGGCAATACGAAGTAAGTAAAAATTAAAAAAATAACAAAATTTTAAATACAATATTATAATTATTAAATATCTACAATTTATAGGTGTAGCATTGTCCATTGGGGGATCAGTTTATAAAGGACACTCGTACCTATTTCCAATTCGCAAAAAATCGAATTAAGTTCCGAAACAATTATAAAACTAAAAAAAAACACAATAAAATATATAAATAATATTAAATTGAAGAAAATACATTTTTTATTATTGTCAAGCTTATTCTACATTTATGTTGAAAAGCTTATGAAAATATTGAGACGAGTAAGCTTTTATATACAACACTTATATAATACTACATTTGTAAGCTTATTCTACAATTGCAAGAATAAGCTTTTAGTAATCTTACACATATAATATTATCACGAGGGTTCCGTTTTGATTTTTCTACAATTGTTACTATAACCTTTTTCAAGATTTTCTTAAGACTTTTTCAAGCTTAATGCTTATGTTGGTAAGCTTAATATAATATTATTCTCAACACATTTGGTTTGTTGGGTAAGAACGCTGGCACCCATCAGATACAATATTTACCAACAAATTGTTGAACAAATGATTTGCAACAAAAATACTCTCTCACTCTCTCTTTCGCTCTATTTCTGTTTATCTCTTGCTCTTTTATAATTTTCCTCTCACTAGTATTCTAATCAGCCACCTCCGCAACTGGATTCTGTTTGGGTTTTGTTTTTACTTTTTTATATTTTACTAAGCATTTACAGTCAGCAAGTGTCAGTAGCAGCAACTTAACTGCATGGCAGCTGCTAGCTCTTGTCACCTCCGTCTTCCCATCGCACATAACATCTATCACTCATTCAGACCGTTTGTGTTTTAAACAAAACACTTGTATGAGTATTTTCAACATTTTGCTTTTCAGTTGCGTTCCGACAGAATCACAAGATACATTCGCATCGCGGAGTAAGAACAAAACATAATAAAAACAAATAAAAAATAAATGGTTCTCTAATAACAAAAATAAAAATAATGGAGAGGTTTTAAAAATTATTAACAAAAACGTAATTACAAACACGCATACGTACGCAATAGATTCGGATTAAAGGCTACGAAGTGGTGAATGAATGTGTTCTTCTCTTACTTTGTTTTGACTAAATCGAAGAAAAAAGATGTTTATACATAGAATATTAAAGTGAAAAAAAGAGTGTGGGAGAGGAAAAGTATACGTGTGAGACATTTTGGCCAAGAGTTTTGTAGGTATACGGTTGACGGTTTTCTAACTATACAGATAGACGCTATCCAAATAAACATTGTCGTTTATTTTGTGTATGGGCTTTATCTCTTTCTTTGTTATTTAGCAGATACACACTATAATTAATCAACAGATTTTTATGAATGATTGTGTGTGCATGTGATTGCGTTTTGAAGTTCAATCGTTCTGTAGTGTACGTACGGTCTGTCGGCCTCTTTACTGCGATTAGTTCGGCACAACTTAATCGGCTGCTACGTTTAACATCGAACTATAGATGTTGAGCAAAATTGTCACTGTTAACATCAGGGTCGGTCGATAGTCGTCGACGGCTTCCACTTGACTGTTACCGATAAAAAAAAAAGCGATTGAGCGCGGGTCGTCAGTCTGTTAATACAAACATATGCATCGATGTGTAAATACTAAAGGTATTCCAAGATTATTTTACTCGCGACGCCTTTATATTACTACACATTTATGCGTTTATTTATGTTTATTATTTCACTCCTTTCAAAACAACAATACGATTTTTGCTGTTGTATTATACGAGAAACAGCTGGCACTTGAGAGAGACTATTGATACGTTCTATACGCTGAGACAAATATTTACAATACATAATATTCTCAGAATTATACATAATACTAATATGTACATATATATGTATATAAAATAAATGTATATATATGTATGTATGTGCGAACATGTAACTAAATATTTATTTATATTTTTGTACATACATACATCTCTGTATACGTGTATACATAAAAAATATAAGAAACAAAAACTAATACATTTACACAAACAAGAAAGTTTCATTAAACGTAAAAAAAAAAATAAACAACGCTAACGTCAATGACATCTAAAAAGAGAAAATGTATTTAAAATTTATTTTATAGAAGTGACTCTTGAAAAGAAATCAAAAAAATTAAATTTAAAATCTATTTTTATATTAATGCCGAAATGAACACCCAAACTACCTACATACATATGTACCTCGCAACAATTTAACGTATTAATGTAAAACTACGTTTCATATTATCATTATAATGAAGTTGCAATAACGCGACTCATGTATGTACACATATACATATGTGTAAGCATATGTATGTATGTATGTACATAAACATACATATGTATATATACACACGAGTGTGCATACATACTTATGAGTAACTACATACATATGTATGTATGTATATGCAAATGAAACAGACAAATTTGTGTCTATGTCAGTTTGTCTATCTATCTATCCGTCTTATTATTTTTGTTTTTATTAATTCTGCTTATTGTGCAACCAACAAACGAAAACGAATAAATAATTGCAAGAAATGAGAAAAAAACTCTAATTTCTCACTCTCTTAAACGTTGTGAATGTTATTTAGATGTTGTTATTGTTGTTGTTGGTATTGTTATTTAAATATTTATAAAGTTCATATACATACATATGTACATACATTGGTATGTATGTACACATACATATATGCCAAGAAAGAAAAAATTAATTTAATTTTTTCAATAATGTTATTTTTGTTTCTTTACTAAGATATTATCATACCCTTCACTAGGAATGATCATTTTATCAAACACAAACTAAGCGACGCAGCTTGTTCAAACCGACTTGTGCTTGCCTGTCTAATATATTCAAAAAGTCGGGGTCTTATTGATTCACAATTGAAATTTCGTATTTGTCGCGATATGTCCATTTACATATGTATCTCAATTCTTTAAATTCATATTTCTTTTTTTTTTTTTTATTTATAAGCGTTATTTTACTACTTCATGGCATGCAATTTTATAAAAAAAAAAAAATAAAACTTGTGTAGTAAACGATGAAATTAACAGAAATATGTATTATTATTATAAAGTGTGTTTATTTTTCGACACAGACGAACTTTATAACTTTTCCTTGTTGTTTTTGTTATTCTCTCTCGTTTTATATATATTTTTTTTTTTTTTCGTTTTCGTTGTTGTTATCACAGCAGAAGAGATTTTTTAAGTAAAATGTATTTCTTTTTATTAATTTAATCGAATACAATAGAAAAAAAGAATACTTTGAGAAAAGAAAACAAAACGAAAAAGAAGAAGAAAACAACAACGACATCGTGTTCAAATAAAAATGTATATGGCTGACTATCGTTCATTTTATTTATATATTCGTACATCGTATGTTTGTATCCACTTTATTTATCCAACAACACCTTTAACTAACGTAAAGAAAAAAAAAAAAGTAATAATAATAATTCTATATAAAAACACGTATTAATGTCATAATTGTTGCTGCTGTTTTATTCAAATTTTATTTCTTCTCTTGTCGTTGTTTCGGTCAATGTAAACAAATTCAATAAAAAACAAAAAAAAACAACGAAAAGTTAATTGAATTCATTGAAGAGAAATACCTATTTTCAACGCAATTGTTTTTAATTATTTTTTTGTTTTAATGAAATAAATCAGAATTCATAAAATCTGCTGATTTTCATTTAAGCCCAATGAAAAAAAAAAAATATATAATAATAACAATAATAAAAATATCATAATTCTACTTTTATTTAACAGAAAAAAGTGAGTTAAATATTAAGGAATTAAATTAAAAATCACACAAATAATATCAAACATTTGCAAAACAAAAAAAAAAAAAAAATGAAGAACAAAAATTTCCAATGAAATTTTAACAATCACAAACAAAAAATCACTTTTATTTGAGTACAAATTAAGGTAAGAATCAATGTATGTATTTACATACTATGTATACACATATTTATTATATTATTATATTAAAATTATTATGATAAAAATTATCATTATACATATTTCATTTTTGTGACATTTGAATGAAATATTTCACATAGAATAGACAAAACGACACCAGAAATTATGCATAAATGGGACCAATTATATAAAGGGCCCGCCAAATAACTTTTTTTTTTTGAAAATGCTTTAAAAAAAACTACTGAATATTTTCTCAAATTTCTTTTTTTATTTGAAAGTACAATCCTTCCGGTTAATAATGGAGAATAATTTCATTCAAATGGCTACCTCGGCTGGCCATGCAGTAGCCTACACGATCGGTCCAATTTTTAAGCACTTTATCGATTGTGTGCAGCTGTATTTCACCAATGGTTTTATCCTTTAAAGCGTCAATTGTCTCTGGCTTGTCGGCGTAACACTTATCTTTGACGGCACCTCACAAATAATAGACCAACGGTGTCAAATCGCAGCTCCGAGGTGGCCAAACGACATCAGCTCTGCGGCTGATAATGCGATCTTCAAAAACAGGGCGTAAAACATCGAGTGTAGCTTCGGCTGTGTGGCACGTAGCGCCGTCCTGTTGAAACCAAATGTTGCCAATATCATCCTCTTCAATTTTTGTGAACAAAAATTCGTTCAACATGGCCCGATAACGATCGCCATTGACTGTAACGGCCACTCCTTGCTCATTTTCGAAGAAAAATGGCCCAATTATGCCTCTGGACCAAAATCCGCACCAAACAGTGACTCGTTTTGGGTGCGTCGGCTTTTCAATGTATGCGTGCGGGTTTTCTGTGCCCCAAATGCTACGGAGCTGACGGTGCTTCTCTTCTTACAAAATCCGTACGCAATTTTCGCACACATTCTGCAACATTACCATGATTTTCAAAGTAATGTCGCAATATTTCCCAGCGTTGTTCAAGCGTATACACAACCATATTCGTTCAGCGGAAGGATAAAACTAATTATCTGTCAAATCATACATGAGCTAAGTGTTACCATTCACGAAATAAGCACTAGTTGAAAAAAAAACGTTAGATGGCGGACCCGATAATATAATGATCAATTACAAAGTTTATTACACGGGATGGTTAAAAACAAAAATATCTTTGAGGGAAGTAAAGGTCAATATATTATCCAAAGTAGTAAAAACAGGGTACCTATGTCGCAAACATTTGGAAAATAAGGGAGAGCTAGTATCGTAGTATGATCTTTACACCAACACAAATTACAAGAGAGAGTACCACCTAAAAGCCAAAAACAAATCACAAAAAGCACAAAAATTAAATTAAAAAAATTATGAAAGAGCCGCTATCGTTTTGGAGTAATATTTAAGAAGCTGACAATAGTAAATGTGGTGAATTTTATGTCAAGAAAACCCCAGAAGATATGATGAAGTGAAAACAGAACTTGCAACGACAAATGTATTGTGAAAACAGTAAAGTGAAGGATTAATGATGGTCTGGGATCCTATGGTATATCGGAAAATGTCAATCTAGTCTTTATTAGATCAACGATTGCATACTCACAAACAGATGGAACAGAGAGAGAAGAAATTTTTCATCATGGTCTAGGTTTATGGATTTTAATTACAACTGGGTGTTTCAACAAGACAACGATCCTCAACCTCCAAAATTGTGATGGAATGGTTCTTTTATAGAACCCCAAAAACATTCGACCATTTCTCCCACAATCACCAGAATGGATTCTAAAAGCACATGTGGGAGCGAATACCACGATAAAGAATTCGTTAAAAAAAAAATTACGAACAAATATTAACCAAAGCTGGTATCACAGGATAAATGGAATAAAATAACCGCAGAATTCACTTGTGGATACAATACCTTATAGAGTAGAAGCCAAAATAAAAGCAAAAGGACGGAAAAAATACTAAATAGAACACTGAAATTTTTATTTATTTTGTTTTGACGCTTAAAAATCGAAATATTTTTATAAAAAGTAAGTTATTTTCTAAGTTGGTTAGCTTTTGTTTTTATTTTTTAAATTAGTTGTATTTCAAATAAGTCGCCGTAGTCTAGTAGGTAGTGTGTTGGCTTATTAGACTGCAGGCCCGAGTTCAAACCACAGGTCAGACATCAAAACGAAAATATGAAAATATTTCTTTGGCGACTTCTCAGCAGATTTCTGACAAAAACTCTGAGAGTCAATAAAATTGCCATGAAAAGCTTCTCAAAAATCTGTCGATCGGAGTCGACTTTAAACTGTAGGTTCCTCCACTCATGTATAAAATTAACGCACACAACATACATACATAAGTGGTGTGAGAAGCTAGGTCGTAATCCTGACTGAAGGGTTGTAATGACCAATTATGTATGTATGTATTTCAAATAACAATGAGTTACAGAAATTTTGTTTTATAATTATTAATAAAATATAAATTTACATCGAATAAGATCAGATGATAACTGTCGCTTGACGATCACAGGTTTTAATTAATGCTAATGGGTTTAGTATTACTTTTGGGTTAATTAAAATACACTCGTCAACCCTGATTGATAGATTTCCGAGACAGCCTTAACTCGATAACTAGACTTATTGACAAATATGAATGGAGTATCTGAAGCTGCATTCTCTTTTCTACAAGGGGCCATTTTGTGGTCAAGAACGGATCTTGGAACAGAAGCAGGCATTTTTAGTTCCTGAATGAAATATTCCGAGTACTTGAGGAAACTTGCGGGCGTGTTCCAAGCAGAAGACTATGCAATCGAAATAAGTGATCAATTCAAGTTGGATAGGAGAAGACAATGAGTTATAGTTTGGGACTGTCAGGGTAAAATGAATCAGATAGAAAGTAAAATAAGGTTACTCTCTGCAGTTAAGTTTGTGAGGAGGAGTGAGGCTAAGATATGCTAATGAATGCGAAGATAAAGAGAGACAAGCACTTTTGTTCGGAAAATACAATAAGCTTTGATCTGAGTCATGCTTCAGACTATCCATATATAACCTGACTTTTTTGGCAAAGCTCTGTAGGCTTAGAGTATACTTATTCAGAATGGGGATTGTTTCGAGCCTAACACGTAGATTTTGTGACAATGAGAGTTAATTATGGGAACACATTCTTGGAAATTGTGGTTCATTAATGTATCCCAGAAGGAAACAGCAGTGTACATGTCGCATATCTGCCTTGATTTTTTTCTATTCCAGCTAAGCAGATGATTGGTCTCCTGTAGCAAGTCCTAGAATAATTAGCCTGTCATCTATCGTTGCCTAGAAGCAAAGCCCTCCGAGTAATTGGTGGTTATATCCCAATAGGTGGTGGCACTGCCTGACCTTCCCGTAATGTTATCCTTTTTCATTTCCAGGGGGCTTCTTAGATGGGTTGCATTGGAGGGGATGAACCCACTGAACTTATCATACAAATATTTAAATCGTGGCAGAAAGATACGATTTTCCCAGATTTGTTAATCAGATTGAATATTAATTTTCGATTAATTAGAAATAAACGTTTTGACTATTATTAAATATTTAAAACAACAAATTTTCAAAGAACTAGTCCAATATATGTATGTATGTGCATAGTAAATACCATCACACTAAGAGAGCTCTATTGCACAGAGACCAAACCAAAGAATTCAGAAATTCAAATCATTGTATTAGTACAGTGACAATTTTACAATCCGGATTGATTGCAGACTCTAAGCCGAACTATCAAATTTTGTGGATTGCGCAACAAAACAATGTTTTTGTTTAAAAATTGCCTTTAAAACTCATATCAAATCAATTTTTATTAATAATTTAAATTACTACTTATCACTTTTAATTTTTATACCTAAATTATAGAAGTTGATATCCACTTACTCCATTTTTACTCTTCTACAATTTTTACATACATACGTAAGATAACATACACTTATAATTGGTCATTACAACTCTTTAGTCACGATTACAACATACCCTGCCGGCAACTCAACTAACTTTTAATGCATTATAAGTTAACTTTTTCTCAGCTAGTTGTGGTTGACTCTTAGATTATTTTTAATGGGGCCAACTGACTATTTTAACATGGTGGTGTCATTGGCAGTAGTCAATTGTCCGACTTTGCATAACTTTTCAACTAACTTAAAGTCAGTTATATAATAGTTAACTTAAAGTTGACGACTTTTCAACTAACTTAAAGTCAGTTATATAATAGTTAACTTAAAGTTAACATATTTTTAACTAACTTAAAGTCAGTTAACAATTTTTGCCAAAATCGGCCACAACTGACTTCTTGAGCTTCTAAATAATGGTAATCCATCTATATTTAAATCAATTATAATTTTTTGGCAATCGAGTATGTCACTTAAACACCTAAATATTTGTTTTCTTATCCCAAAGTGGCAATACACGCCCGGAAAAACTTTTGTTATTTCTAATTTGTCACGTTTGTGTTTAATAAATGAATTAGCACTTAAAGGCACATCCAAATTTTCTTCGACCAATATTTTTAATAGTTCTTCGAAACACCCGCGAGATGGCCTATTTTTAAAATACCAATCTCAAATTTTTTCTTTAAAAGTATTTTTTTCGTCAAATTGTTCATTGGATGCACTAATGCTTTCAACACTTTCTCCATGTAGAAAAGTATGTTTGGAGAAAAATGAGTGTTTCAATGGATTTGAACTATTATTTTTTAATTTATTTAAATTATCTAAATTATTAGTTTTTAATTTGTTTAAAAATTTATTTTTTTCTTTTTTAAAAAGTCTTTAAATTTCTTCTACTTGTGCCACTCATTTTAAACAATAAAAATTATATAATTTTTGAAGCTACAATAGCACTTAAACGAATTCAAATAGTAAAAAATAGAGAATAAAAAAACAACGGTTTCATTTTGAATAAATTCTGCATAACATTTCAATTAGCTATTAGTTAATCTAAAAATAGTTCAGAAAAAGGTGCAATTGAAAAAACAATATTATCAGAAATAGCATAAACGTTTTAAATTATGGGGAAATTCTGCATAACATTGTAGTTAGTTTATAATTAGTCTAAAAACAAAATCATCAAAAGTCTGATCTGGTAAAAGAGAGAACAGAGAGAAAACAAATCTCACAAACAAGAAGCTCTCAATAATAAATAAACGTTTCGTATTTGGGTGAGTTCTGCATAACATTGCAGTTAGCTTATAGTTAGTCTAAAAGAGTTATCTAAAAGTGTGTTATTTTCGTAGTCGAATACCAAATTCTAAGGAAGTGCTGCATTAAATTGTAGTTATATTATAGTCAATCTACAAAAGTTAACTTAAAGTGCACTACTTACGTAGTCGACTACAAAATTGCTTGCAGGGTAGCTTCTCACAACGCTTATTTTGTGTGTGTTAATTTTTTACCTAAGTGGTAGCACTTACAGTTTTTTAAAGTCGACTCCGAACGACAGAGTTTTGAGAAGCTTTTCATATCAATTTTATTTACTCCCGAAGAAATATTTTTTTAATATTTCATTTTGTTGGAGATGTCTGACCTGCGGTTTAAACCATTTCTTTACGTCTAATAAGCCAACACACTACCCACTAGTAGTAGCCGTAGTCTAGTTGCCGTAATCCAGTAGGTAGTACGTTGGCTTATTAGACGTAAGGCCACTTTTTAAACCCCAGGTCAGACATCAAAACGAAATGTTAAAAATATTTCGTCAGCGACTTCCTCTCAGCAGATTTCTGGAAAAAACTCTGGGAGTAAATAAAATTGCCATCTAATTTTTCTCAAAAATCTGTCGTTCGGAGTGGACTTTAAACTGTAGGTTCCACCACTCATGTATAAAATTAACGCACACAACATAAGTGGTGTGAGAAGCTAGCTCGTAATCCTGACTGAAGGGTTGTAATGACTGTATGTTATGTATGTATATATGGATGTATAAATGTTATGTACTACCAAAGAATATGGATATAAAGAATGCGCATTATGTAGAAGTAAAATTTCTTATGGCGGGTTGTAGCAGTAGGACCCGCTCTCACCAAAATCTTTTTTAAAAATCATTTCTTGATGAGGGAGGGAAGACAGAAGAAAAATAAACACAAACAAAGAGCGTAACAATGTGTTGCTCTCATCGTACGTATGTATATGTGTATGTACGATTATGTATGTATGATCGCTTTTATTGTTTGACCAAAGACTATAAATATGTAAAGATGTTGCACACAGTGTATTTAAAATTGACAAAATTTTGTGCTTCCATATGATGAGGGGGGTAGGTAACAGGGAAAGTTAAATCGTCGTTCTCTCTCTCATGTTAACTGAGAGAAAGAAAACAAAAAAGACTCAGTATACTTATTGTACTCAGAGAACTTATTATACTTAGAGAACGTATTGCTCTCTTTTCTAAGCAATTTATTCTCATATGCGTGTATACGTGTGTGCATGTATGTATACATACATTGCCAAATAAAATAATAAACAAACTGAAAGATGTCTTGTTTTCACAAAATGTATGTGCAAATAGCCTGTGGAAAAGAAATAATACCGTTTGTTTTATTGTAGGGTAAGAATATGTGTTTTATTGTTGTAGAAATGAAACTATATCGATTCGCACCGAAATAAAAAATCCACATTTTGTGTGGACATTTGAAACTGAAAAACTGAAAAATTGTTTTATAAAAAGTGTGAATTTAAAAATTGTAGTGCATGCTCAAACAAAACGTTTAATAAATATAATATATAATTAAAATCATAAATCATATTTTTAGAAGATATTGATAGGACCGGAAATATATCAGAAAGTACACATACGCCTGATATAGATGTCGCAGATATATACGATAAAAATAAGGAATATTTTAATGAAGGCACCGATTGTTTTACGTCCAACAATGTGCCAATTGAATTAACATCAAGTCGATATTTTTTTGGTTACGTAGCTCAACGAATATCTTGCGTTAAATGTCGTGTGGATATAATCAAACCAGCGCAAATTTTGTCATATCCTTCAGAAATGTTCGTTCATGCAAAAAATTATATAAAAGATTCCGACTTTGGAAATTTGTGCGCTCCATCTGATTTATTTTTTGAAGTTTGCAAAATTCATATGTCTTCGAAAAAATTTTTTAGAAAATAAATCTATAAAAAACATAAAAACATTTGTAGTTGGCCAATGCGTAAGTTGCACAAAAAATACAATTTATTCCTTTTGGTTTGATGAAAATAACGAATGTTATAAACACAGAATGTAAGCATCTCCATTTACTACATAATTGTTGTTTTACTACGGAAGCATTCCACATGGGAAACATACAAATTCAAATTATCCAGTATGGAAAAAGTTAAAATTTTGAACCATTAAAATGATAAATAAATTTAATAAATACTAAACAAAAAAGCATTCGTTTTATTACAACTTCATTCTATACAAAAAATAGACACATATGGTAAATACATACATACATAATTGAATAGTCTAAAAAATAACATTATAATCCGGTGCGAATCGATATAATTTCATTTCTACAACAACAAAACACATATTCTTACCCTACAATAAAACAAACGGTAATATTTGTTTTCCACAGGCTATTTGCACATACATTTTGTGAAAACAAAAAATCTTTCAGTTTGTTTATTATTTTATTTGGCAATGTATGTATACATACATGCACACACGTATACACGCATATGAGAATAAATTGCTTAGAAAAGAGTATAATAAGTTCTCTGAGTACAATAAGTGTACCATGGCGTAATCATTCAATAGGTGACCTTATGTCTACAACAAGTACAACAATGCAAAAACAACAGGCATTTTGTTTTTGTAAAAACTTCTTCGATTGTCAGAAACAGCTGATTGAAGAATGACAATAGGAAGAAAAATGAAAAAAAAAAGTTGTTAAAGTACACGTGGAATGTCAAAAAGATTAACCCTCAAACCTGCATAGGAAATTAATAAAAGCAATAAAAAAACTAAATAAATTTTATATATTGAAATTTCTTTTGATTTTTATGTCATGCTTAATTACGCCAAAGTGGGGCAACTATAAATTAAAAATAAAATATTCCATGCAGTCAATAACATTTCCACTTTATGTAAATAACATGTTTTTATATGGCCATCGAGAAAAATGGCAGATGCAAACGTTATTTGTTATTGCTCATAGTTTAGGCACCTACTTGGAGAGACCGAAATCTTTTTTTGGCAATTCATCACTCTCGTCTAAATAAATATAAATATAGTAAATCTAGGTTGTAGTTTAAAAGATATGTGTATTTAGTGTTAAAGGCTTAAATATTATTAATCTTCTTGCAAAAATTTTAATAAAATTGGCTTTGAAATAGTAATCCTGAAGAATTTCTAGAGTGCGTATCGTTAAGGCCACATCCGGTACAAATGAGGGTTTATAAATGAGAAAATGATTATCGAAACAAAACACAAAAAAAAAACAACAAAATTTTGACAATCGAAATGTTATCAGCTGTTTAGATACTCCCACCTGTTAAATGATTATGCCATGAAGTGTACTGAGTCTTTTTTGTTTTCTTTCTCTCAGTTAACATGAGAGTGAGAACGACGATTTAACTTTCCCTGTTACCTACCCCCCTCATCATATGGAAGCACAAAATTTTGTCAATTTTAAATACACTGTGTGCAACATCTTTACATATTTATAGTCTTTGGTCAAACAATAAAAGCGATCATACATACATAATCGTACATACACATATACATACGTACGATGAGAGCAACACATTGTTACGCTCTTTGTTTGTGTTTATTTTTCTTCTGTCTTCCCTCCCTCATCAAGAAATGATTTTTAAAAAAGATTTTGGGGAGAGCGGGTCGTACTGGTACATCCCGCCATAAGAAATTTTACTTCTACATAATGCGCATTCTTTATATCCATATTCTTTGGTACTACCCACTAGACCATTTCGGCTTCAATTTTAACATTGTCGGAAAAAGACAAAGGTTTGTGTGGTCTCTTTACTGAAAGCATATTGTAAAAACATTAAACATCGAAAGTAAAGAAATAATAATAACATAAAAGCATAGAATTGTTTTGCAAAACAATTTGGCTTTGCAGCAATAACAGAGAAAAAACTGAAACTATATTCCTCGAGTAACAATTAACACAACAGTTGGAATGCAACTCGAAACATATAAGAGTAATTAATCGTAGAGGTAATGAAAAATAATATCTGGATCACCGTAAAATCTGGATTATCAATACCCGAATTATCAACTTCGTTTTCCGTGGATTAAAAAATAAAAATTTCGCATTACTACACTGATCTTCGCATTACAGTAATGACCCCGAATTTAATCAAATGGGCTTTTTAGAGTTTTGCTTGTAATTTTCTGTTAATATTTAATTGTGATTTATAATAGTTATATCTTTGTAATTGTAAATGGTAAATTGTTAAGAAATAGTTATATTTTTTTTTTTTTTTTTTTTTGTGAAACCAGCACTCAGGGGATGGCCCCTACTCATGCAGTGCATTCTGCAGGTTTTAGGAAAATGGGTTATAGAAAGGTGGAAGAGAGGGAGTAGTGTTTTGTGGACATCTCAAGATGCGAACGGCAACGAAACGAGTTGCTGCTAGGTGACTATAAAATGGCCAGTGCTATACCTTCACCATTAGACAGTCTACAGCAATCGTCCCCAAGAAGCCCGCACCCTTCAGTCCTAGCTTCTCACACTACTCATGTTGTGTGTGTTAATTTTATACATGAGTGTAGAATTTTTGTAGTAAGATATGTTAACATATGTAGATACAAAATAATGCGATGTACATATGTACATACATATTAATCTGCACAATAATTTGTTATTGGTAATTAAATTTTATAAAGTGTTAAAAAGGAAATACATACATATTAAAGGTCTGCACAAATGTATTTGACTTCAAAAAGTACATAAGATCTTGCAAACATGTACACTTATCCGAAGTATCCGAAGAAGAAAAGTACTCTTTTTTGAGAACAACAAAATTATCGAATAACTTCTTGTTGCTATTTGAATGCGTTCTCTTCATACAAATACATGTTCAACTCTCTTTCTTACTCGAAAATACCGACACAAAACATGTCGAGTACAATGAGTACCACCAAACTTCACGTAGTACTTCAAATACCAATGAGTACTGCAAATACCACAAAGAAGTTTGGCAAAGAAAAGATCTACACCAAAGACTATAAATATGTAAACGTATTGTTCTCTTCTCTAAGCAATTTATTCTCATATGCGTGTATACGTGTGTGCATGTATGTATACATGCATTGCCAAATAAAATAATAAACAAACTGAAAGATGTCTTGTTTTCGCATAATGTATGTGCAAATAGCCTGTGGAAAACAAATATTACCGTTTGTTTTATTGTAGGGTAAGAATATGTGTTTTATTGTTGTAAAAATGAAATTATATCGATTCGCACCGAATTATAATGTTATTTTTTAGGCTGTTCAATTATGTATCTATGCATTTATGTATGTATGTATTTTTCGAAGGCAAGAAATCTTATTTCTGAGAAGAGGTCTGCTCTTGGAACTAACGGAGCTACAATAAACAAAATAATGTTTTTACACTCTAATATGAATAAAACAAAAATATACGAAGAAATAGAAAGAGTAGAAAGTGATCTCTAGTTTTGAGTTTTATGGACATGAATTTTTAGTTTTTTTTTATTTAAGGATTAATGTTTTTATGTTTTGTTTTTCTTTTTAAATAAATTCACAAATATTTAAGTTTTTAAAGTTCCTTCTCTTCTATATACATATACTTAACTTTATTTGTTACACTTATTACTTACATACTTTTATCATTTTAAATGATCTCTGAAAATATGAAATATAAACTATGTTATTTTTACGTTTTAGTAATTTTAAGTGATTTTTTTGTTATTTTAATTGTTTTTAGTTCATTGAAAATAAAGAATTTTTTAAATCAAAAAGCGAAAAAAAAATATTTTTCAAAAAAATTTACTAATTTCGATTTCTATTTTCTTATTTCAATGATTAATAAATATATGCCTAACATGTCGTTTGTTCATACACATAAGCATTTATATATAAAAAAAAACATCAATTATGTGGTGTTTTATGCTGCGAGTATTTGAAGTACCACATGAAGTGAACATAATTTTAGGAGTACTTGTTTTTGCGGATATATTTTTCAATGAGTACTCTTTTTACGGAACATAAGCAGCTTCGGATAAATACTTACTCGTATTTGTCTTGCACACATTCTCTTCTCTTCACTGCTTGAGCTGCTAGAGAGAGAGTAAGTACTCTATTTATCCGACAACGAGTTGCACACATGAAGCAAAAAAGTTATTCGTTGCAGACCTCTAATACATATGTACATACATACATATATAATTGTGGCCAAAATTTTAATGGGTAAATGTTATCGAAACTAACTCAACAATAACTTATACATAACATCCCACATTATTTATGAAATTTATGTCACTAAGAAGTTGAAATAAAGCCTAAATATCGTTTCTCAATATTTGTTTTCTTTAATTAATACTAAAGTGAAATAATCCAGTGAAGTAGTATATATTCAAGCAACGAAACAAATTCAATAAAGTTATAAATTCAATATTAAGTGGAACCCTTGGTTTTAATTACCCCTCAACATCTTTTTTGCGTTGAATCGATTCTTAATAATATACTATAAAAACATCCTCTATGTCAGTAATTTACTACTTCGCCGCGGTGTAGTGAATAGTGTGCTAGCTTATTAGAAATGGGTGCGCGATGCAAACCCCAGTTTAGACATTTCGAACAAAACGAAATATGAAAAAAATATTTATTCGAGGATTTTCTCTCAGGAGATTTCTGGCAAAAACTCTGAGAGTAAATAATATGAAAAGTTTCTCAAAACTATGTCGTTCAGAGTTGACTTTAAACTGTAGGTCCCGCCATTGACTGAAGGGTTGTAATGACCAATTAACTAAGTAAGTACTTCTCACAGCATTAAAGTCTGCGCTCTCGGCATACCACTCCATGAGAACGACTACTTGTAGTGCCAACCAATCTTTTTTTAAATTATGAGGTGTGCTTTGGGTGTTAACAAATTGGAACGTCTAGTCGGACTGAATTTTACTATTTATTTACTACACATTTTTACTAGCTTTCTCTGAAAAGCAACACCTATATCTATTACATGTCATTGTCAATTCTTAAAAGTACCTTGAAAGGTACGAATGATCTTTTGTATGAACGTTTTGTATTAAATACCGATACGAATTTAAGTCTTACTTTCATTGTGAAATTAACATTTATTTCAAACATTTTTACTCTACTGCGAGAGCACTTTGAATTGCATTTAACCTTACCCTCGACTTGAGAACTCCTGTGGAGGGCTTACATATATCTTTTATAAACCTTCGAATTATTATAAATTCAAATTATATATATTATTTTGACCTGTTCCCTTTATGATCCAATCAATAAATTTAGATATTGCTACTCTCTTTTTTGAATCCTGAAGATGATATCCGATGGATATCGAAATATTGATATATAATAAAGAAAATTGATATTTAAGAAATTGACCTCGAGCTAGAATATTTTATTGATTGGACCTTCGAATTATTCTAATATTTTCTCTGCCAATAATACATTTCGGACGTTCTACGGAATGAAAGATATGCGTAACAGTTAATTTTACCATTTTGTACTTTCTGTAAGGCTCTTTATATTTGAGGAAAACGTCAACGAAATCACCTTAAACAGGGTTAAAGCACCGACTAAAAACTTTTCTCCCTCTAAGACGGCTGGATAGGATGGCATTTTCCTGTCACTTTTGCAAGGGTGGTGTTCACACCCAAGCCTGTCAAAAGTAGCTATGTTCAAAACCATGACACGGATTGTCGATACCATATCGAAAAGAAAAAATTTGAAGAAAAGTTGATATTAAACATCATACTTACATCAAAGGCTGAGAGCTCTACTCGAAGTCACTAACTAGATGACAAAGTATATTCTCTTGCAGTATACTACATTGGCCACGACTGTTTGTAACAAGAGATAATGTGTTGTTTGATATTAAGTATAGGTTTGGCCAAAGTACTGGCAGAAAATAACTATGTATATTTGGAGGTTTTCGAAAAATATTTCCAGTAAGGTTTCACAGGCATAGCTGCCAGAGGAATGAAGGATCAAATCGTCAAATATTAGAAAAGAAATCGTCAAAATCGTCAAAGACGTTCATGGAAATCGTCAAAAAAAATTCGTCAGAAAAAATAAATACAAATGTAAATCAAACGTTTAAAAAAATTGTAGTGAAACATATAAAGTTAAGTCAATGTACATATTTTGGTTCATATATACATATATATATTGTATATATATATATGTAAAGAAAATCATAACACAAATGTTTGCGTTATTATCTTCTTAAGGATTAATGCACTGCCTTATCGATCTGCCTGCACAAGTGATATGGTGACTTAGCAGGTTAGATGACAACTGACAGATGTTAAAGATTATTGTAAATTAAATAGAACTGAATAAAGGCATAAAATGTTGTTTCTCAATTCTAATTTTGTGAAAACCATTTTTGTTTTTATTTAACAAGATTTAAAGTCGTGAGTAATAAAAAACTTATTACAAAACAACATTTTTGCGGATATTTGATAAAAAATGGAGAAGCTAAGATTCGAATTCATTGTAAAAGCTTCACAAAATGATAATAAAACCAATATCATCGCCATAACCTCAATTGAAACAGAAAAAAAATGAGGTTTATATTATCCCAATAGAATTTCAAAGCATTTCATTTCACGAAAAACTGAAGAACACACCCGCATTCTAGAAGGTAAAAGCAACGCTAACAAAAAGAGGCTGTTCTAGAAGAATATGGATTTCTTTAGATGCGGAGATTATCAAAGATTATAAAGACGATGATGGAAATATGCAAATTTCAAAAATTTTTTCTTGGAAGAGCAAATAAAAGAAACCCAATCGGAAAGAATCGAAACAGCGGTAAGTGGTATTTCAACAGATACTTTAAAACAGATTTTCGAAAAATTAAATACAGAAAAAAATGAACAGGTCGCCAAGCAAAATGCAACCAAAACGCAGGGAACCAATTCACGCTGTTCAAGTTTTTGGACGTAAGAAAACAGCCACCGCTGTAGCCTATTGCAAACGTGGTCGTGGTTTACTCCGTGTCAATGGCCGTCCTTTGGAACAAATTGAACCTAAGGTTTTGCAATACAAATTGCAAGAACCTTTGTTGTTGCTTGGCAAGGAAAAATTTGCCGGCGTAGATATTCGTGTTCGTGTTAACGGTGGTGGTATGTTGCCCAAATCTATGCTATCCGTCAAGCCATCTCAAAGGCTTTGATTGCTTTCTACCAAAAGTATGTCGATGAAGCCTCTAAAAAGGAAATTAAGGATATCCTTATCCAATACGACAGAACCTTATTGGTTGGTGATCCACGTCGCTGTGAACCCAAGAAATTCGGTGGTCCAAACGTCTATGATCAATGAAAAGGTTGGTCTTCACATCCCTTAATTGTGTGCCGTAATTCGTTGTTTCCGTAATCTGAAGAAATATTAATTCGTAATGTCGTTCTTTCACAGTGTCCTAATAAATTTAAAATTATAAATTATTTAATCTTTATTATTTCCTTAAAAAACATTAAGGATAAACATTTTACATAACTTAAAAAGCATTTCAGAAAAGCTCGTCATAGAAAAATTTACAGGGAAGAATGCAAACGCTTTACAATGGATGGACATTTTTGAAAGCGAATGTTTGAGGTTAGGAATAGAAGCGGATACATGTAAAATTGAAATTTTAAGTTTATTTCTAGAAGGGTCTTGTATTGACTGGTACAGTTCGATGCTTATCAAATATGCCATAAGTTCCAATTGGGGACAATGGAAAAAAATTTTCGAGACACAGAGAAATGTTGGACATCTGTGAGGTATGCAATTGAATACAAATATAAAAACGGGTTTCTGTTAGATTACGCTATAAAAAAGGAAATAATTTTATTGGAAGTAAATAAATCACTAGGAAAACAAATTTTAATCGATTTAATTGCAGTTGGACTTCCAAATTACATATGCGATAAAATTGACAGAGAAAAGCTAAAAGAAGCACAGGATCTTTTCAATGAATTAAGAGGTTTAGAGCACCTTGTGAAAAAGACAATGGATAAAAAAGAAAATATGTATACAGAAAAAAAGGTTACCATCCTGAATCAAGTTGCTGGTTCAGAAATAAGAATACTGTAAAAAACGTTAATAATTCAGAATTAGAAGTAGAATTAAATGAGAAAAATCCAAAAAACTAATTGTGCCACCATTAATAAAAATCAAGATACGCTTAAATTATACTTCTGATATTTTCGCAATTTATGATTCAGGATCAAATGTGTCTTTAATAAATGCCAAATTATTGAAAATAAAGCAAAATAAAATAGATTATACTCAAACAGAAAACCTGAGGACTATTAATGGTGTAGGAAAAACAAATGGTATGGTAACAAGAATTTATGATATTGAGAGAATTATGGATATCTTTGTCTTAGACGATGAAAACTTCAAGTACGACTTCTTAATAGGTTTAGATTGTATAAAAGAATTTCAATTAATCCAAAATGAGGATCTAAGGATCACACAAAATAATCATATAACAGAAAATAAAGCTATGGCAACAGGAAATGAATACGCCAATATTGGTGCTTTTCAAAATGAAAAACAAAAAATTAGAACATATGAATTAAATTTTAGTGAACATATAAATACTGAAAATTTTGAAATATCGACTAACTTATTCAATTTTGATCAGCAATCAGAAATTAACAATTTAATTAGAAAATATAGAGCAGTGTTTGCTAAGGACAAATATGACATCGGCACTATTACTGAATATGAAGCACATATTGATTTGATGGTTGATAAATATTGTTGTAAACGTCCTTACAGATGTACGATTGAAGATAAAAAGGAAATAGAGAACCAAGTAGCAAAGTTGTTAGATAAACATTTAATTGAAGAATCATACAGTCCATTTGCAGCGCCGGTAACGTTAGCATATAAGAAAGAGGAAAATAAAAAGCCACGGTTATGTATAGATTTTAGAGACTTGAATAAAATTATTATCCCTCAGTCACAACCTTTTCCACTCATTGAAGATCTGATGGTAAAAACAAGAAATTGTAAATATTTCTCAACATTAGATATTAATTCTGCATTTTGGTCAATTCCATTAAGAATACAAGACAGACAAAAAACGGCATTCGTAACTCAGGACGGACATTTTCAATGGACTTGTCTTCCATTTGGCTTAAAAACAGCTCTCAGATTTTACTGTCAATTATATAGATGATATTCTGGTTTTTTCTAAAACTTTTGATGAACACATTATACATCTTTCAAAATTACTAGAAGCGATACTAACCGAAGGTTTTAGACTAAAATTTTCTAAATGCAATTTTGCTGCAAACTCTGTGAAATGCTTGGGACATATAATAGATAACAATTTAATAAAACCACTAAATGACTATTTAGTTGCTGTCAAGAGGTTCCCTGTGCCTGAAACAAGAAAAAGTGTTCGTCAATTCCTAGGGAAAATAAATTATTATCATAAATTTGTTTCACATATTGCTATTGTTTTGGATCCTCTGCATAATCTACAAAGAAAAGATGTAAAATTTATCTGGTCAAAAGAATGTCAAGAATCGTTTGATGAAATAAAACGATTACTTTGCTCCGAACCTATTTTGAAAAGTTTTGATCCAGATTTACCAATAAACATATACACTGATGCAAGTATTAAAGGAATAGGAGCTGTGTTAAAACAAAAAGATGAAAACGGAATTTCTAAGCCAGTGGCATATTCTTCTAAGAAGTTAAATGAAGCTCAAAAGAAGAAGAAAGCGATATATCTAGAATGTCTAGCTATAAAAGAAGCTGTGAAATATTGGCAGCATTGGCTTATTGGAAAAGAATTTATAGTTTACACAGATCATAAACCTTTAGAAAATATGAACATAAAAACTAGAACAGATGAAGAATTAAGAGATCTTACTTACTACTTATCTCAATACAATTTTCAAATAAAATATAACCCAGGAAAATCTAATCAAGAAGCAGATTGCTTAAGCAGGAATCCGGTTATGGAAACTTTTAAAAAATCAGAGGAAATACTAAAAGTTGTAAATTTAATTTCGCTTCAAGATATAAGAAATGACCAAAGTATAAATAAAGACCTACAGGCAAATAAAAATAAATTCAAGATGAAGAATAAAATCTTCTACAAAACTTTCAAAGGAAAAGAAAAAATTGTTTTAACGGAAAATCTCAGTAAGATATTAATAAAAAACGTGCATAACACCTATTGCCATGTTGGGAGGACTCAAATGTTAAATAAGATAACACCCTTTTATACGACAAAAAATTTAATTTCTAACATTAAGAAAACTTGTGACAAATGTGAAGTCTGTATAAAAAATAAAACAAGGAAAAAACACCATTATGGTTTAATGTCACAATTGGGTCCAGCAACACGTCCATTTCAAATTGTATCAATTGATACTATCGGAGGCTTTGTAGGATCGCATTCAACAAAAAAATATTTACACCTTTTAATTGATCACTTCACTAGGTACGTATATATCTTAACATCAAAATACCAAAACTCTAATGATTTTATAAAACTAACTCAGCGTGTGACACAAGATCATCAAATAGACATAATTCTTACAGATCAATATCCCGGCATAAATTCGAAAGAATTTAAAAAAATTTTAGAAACAAAGAATATACAACTTATTTTTACTGCGGTTAACGCTCCACTTTCCAACGGTCTTAATGAAAGAATGAATCGAACTCTGGTCAATAAAATAAGATGTAAAATAAATGAAAATGATAAAAAGACATCATGGAGGGTGTAGAGAAGTATAATGAAACAGAACACACGGTAACAAAAATACTTATTAGAAGGAAATAATGTAAACATTTTACCATACGAATTGAACCTAAAATGTACAAATGAAGACCTGGAAAGAGATAGAAAAGCAGCCCTAGAGAATACAAAGAAATCCCTTAATTATAATAAAAAACGATTTGATCAACATAGACAAGAAATTACATTAGAAGAAGGCGATTTGGTATATGTGGAGAACGGAAATCGATTAAATAGAAAAAAATTGGATGAAATAAGAGTTGAACCATATAAAATACTAAGGAAAATTTCCAACTCAATATACGAAATTAATACTGGACATAAGAAACAGAATCAAGTCTCTTCCATATTACAAAACTAATTCCATACCTGAGTGACACCCAGTGAACAATTGCCTTCGTTATCATATACAATTGTTCTTCTTTTAGAAGACGAGATGTAAAGAAAATCATAACACAAATGTTTGCGTTATTATCTTCTTAAGGGTTAATGCACTGCCTTATCAATCTGCCTGCACAAGTGATATGGTAACTTAGCATGTTAGATGACAACTGACAGATGTTAAAGATTATTGTAAATTAAATAGAACTGAATAAAGGCATAAAATGTTGTTTCTCAATTCTAATTTTGTGAAAACAATTTTTGTTTTTATTTAACAAGATTTAAAGTCGTGAGTAATAAAAAACTTATTACATATATATACAACAAAAAATTTAACAAGTCCTAAATTTAATTAACTTGGCTTAATACTTTCCCTACATTAACTGAATAATGTGATAATACTAATATTTTTTAAAAATTTGGTCAAGGCTGGAAATTAAAAGCTAATGAGGGATCATTTTCATTTCTGATCTTTTTCAAAAATCGGGGAGTTTTATATCATTTTCAGGAAAAAAATTTTTAAAGTTTGAACAATGTATCGCAGTGTTGTTTAAGCGCAGTAACAACATTGCATAATCTAAGTCTAGGAGTGATGTAAATATTATAATTTTTCAGTGCCTTAGCTTCTTAAGACGTACTTCACTTCATCTGATCTGACTATTTACACCACTTATATCCGAAAGAAAATGGAATAAAACTCTCATGTATATGTCGGTGACTCAACGTATATTTTGAGACTTCTCAACCGCGTACAGGAGAGGGCGATGTTGGTCGTAAGTGACGGTAGGGTATCGAACTTCATTGATTCATTGGAGCATCGTTCTATCGCTACTACAACATCCGTATGTAGTCGACATAATTCGTTCTTTAGTCGGACTATTCGTATGTGGAACGCCTTCGTGCAGAGGATGTAATTTTTTTACTTTTAAGGGATGAAAAAGACATAAAATACAGAAAAATCATCACAGATGTTCGCGAATAACTTAAAAATATAATACTTTACTCCTTGTTATTACTAACTTAAATTAATAAACTAAAGAATATGATGAAAATTCTTAATTTCCAAACATTGTCAAAATAAGGGCATAAATCGTCAATATGATATTTTTGGGGCACAAAATCGTCAAAATGACGATAAATCGTCAAATCTGGCAGCTATGTTCACAGGGAAACATTCATCCTGTTTCGAATAAATAACCAAGTCGTGGCTTAACAACAAAACTTAAGGTACGGTCACATCAAAAAAATATTTGCCACAAAACGTAAAATATTTGTTTGCCATAATGTGACCACAAAATAATTTTGCGTGGCAAACAGAAAAATCCTCCATTTTGGGCAAATATTTTCATGATTTTTTTGGCAAATATTTGTTTGCTCTTACATATCAGGGCGAACTCGTAGGTGATGGCAATCGGAAAACAACTCAATTCGCAGTGTTTTTTTTAACAAAAACAACATGTATTTTCTGTTGTTTTTGGGTACACACAAATGTCAAATGAAATTCGCCGTAAGCCAGAAATGACAAAGGCGAATCCATATAATGACATAAAGTTGTTATTTTGTGTCATTATTTCTCTTTTGTTTATAAAAAAAAAATTTAAAAATAATTTTAAAAATTAATTTTTTTTAAATTCGGGCTGACTTGCGCTACCACTAAGGTATGACGACCTTCAGAGGGATACTGGGAAGCATAAAAGCAGATTCTACAACAAAAGTTGTGCTAGAACATCCAGAATATTTAAATAAATTATAAATTGTGTAGAATACAAATATAAAAGGAAATAAAAAATAAATAAACAAAAGAATGTATATACAGTGGCAAAAAAAAAAAAAAATGTGTACACTTATTGTAAAAAACTAATAAATAAATTAATCCACAGGATTTTGTTTAAGATGACTTTCTAGAAAATTCGGTCGCCATAGTCAAAAATTAACCACTTTTTTCCTTAAAAATGTGGAAATTTCTTAGTTTCGACAATTATTTTCTTGTTACGTAACCAATAGGGAAATGTTAATAATCTGAATATAGTTTTTAAGCTTTTTTTAGTCTTAAAGAAAATAAATTTCTTTTTATAGATAATTTTTTGTTCAAAAGTTATTTCGAGGTAATAGTGTACAAGTTTCTTTTGCTCACTGTACGCAAACAATATGTTTGACATTTACGTGGACTGAAAAAAGCAATCAGCAGGGCTGATAACACTACCTATTGAATGTGCCTTGTTACATATTTTTTGTAAGGGCAAAGAGTGGCAAATAACAGCTGATTAAGGCTGTGTTGCCTACTAGCAAAACTAAAACATCACTAAAATCGCAAAAAAAATTATGAAATCAAATTTGAAGAAAATAAATAATTTATTTTATGGAAACCTTTTTATTCGTTGTAGATGTATTCATTATATACATATAAATATTTGGGTGCCTGCATATACAGAGATACATTCAGAGTCTGAAATTTAAATACAGATTAATGTATATATCAATTGTTATACCTTTCTAGATCAAAGCTATTCAGGCGTTGTAATAATTTTTTCAGTAAAATGGTATTTTTTTTTAAATCTCATAAAAATAAAGAGTTCTTGTTTTTGTTATAGAAAATTTTTCATTTTTATTGCAATGATTTTGATTTTATCTCCAAATTATCGCGACAAATTTTGTTCTTGAAAATAAGCAGGTTAAAATATTCAAAGCAGTGTTCGAAAAAATACTGTACACTAACCATTGTGTACGTAACTGATAAAATACTTTTCACTTTCATTTAAGTGTTTGTGAACTCGTACGCAAACACATTACGTACACAACATGTACACAACAAATGAACGCAAACTCTAACATAACGTACTGAACAGAGTTCACAAACACTATTTTTTAGTGTTTGTGTACAAAATACTCTAAAAAGATCAGTACACAACGAAAAAATTTGGGTTTTAGTGAACTTTTTTGAGTACACTAACATTTTTAGTGTACGCGAGAGTTTATGTTCTCATTCAGTAAGAGAGAGAGAGAAAAAATGGCCAGTTTTTATTTGTATTGTATGTCTATTATTCCTAAAGAATAACAAATGGCATCAAAACCACAACGCGATCTCTAAAAATACTGAATGAACTCTCGCGTACACTAAAAAGGTTAGTGTACTCAAAAAAAGATCACTAAAACCCAATTTTTTTCGTTGTGTACTGATCTTTTTAGAGTACTTTGTACACAAACACTAAAAAATAGTGTTTGTGAACTCTGTTCAGTACGTTATGTTAGAGTTTGCGTACATGTTCACAAACATTAAAATAGAAACGAAAAGTTTTGCTCTCGTTGTAGTGAATGTGTATGTGTTCTTTACCCACGACATTCAGTACAGTATATAAACGTTGCGTACTTTAGAGTATTTTTTCGAACACTGATTCAAAGTACAATGTTATGAATGGAACTCTTGAAGTGGACTGTACGAGTCATTACAATGGAGAATTGGAATTCAACGCAGCAACATAATTCCAATTTTCCTTTTACACAAGTATAGTACATTTTGGAATTCAATCATTTTGGAGGATAAATTTTTAACCAAAGTGACATTAAAACCTTTCTCAAAAATATCTATAAATAATTTTCAAATTAGACCTAAAAGAAATGATTCAATTTATATATATTCGATTTCCAATTTTTAGATTTAACATCTATTTTGAGTTATGTACATCATTTCAGCGATTTTCAAATATGGTGATTGGCTACACTGGAAAAATGTAAACATTTGTTTATGTTAATTTTATTGTGATTAAAAACATAATTTTTCTGTTTTTTCTTTTTTTATGCGCTGAACCCATTTTCAAAGCCATAGACGTCTTTCTTTTTTCTCTTCGCAAAATATCACAGAAGCTCCGCAACACAAAACGAAAAAATATTCACCTTCTATTACGTGTGAAAATGTGTATACTTACATATAGTCAAACATTTGTTTTGTGGCAAATATTTTTTAAGTGTGACCACATGGCAAACATGTTTGCCATACGGTATTCCCTCGATTTACGTCGTAGAATGTTCCGGGAAACGGCGACGTAAATCGAATTTCAAATAACTCATACTATCAGATGCATTTATTTATGCACATTTTCCAAAAAAAACTAAAATAATTCAATTTTTATTCTGTATAACTAAGTACATACATAAATATAGATGGATTTTTGATTTGTTATAAAAATTTATTTCATATGTTGTTCACAAAAAGTTTAATAAATAACAAAAAATTATCCATTAAATATTTATTTTTTTCAAAACTCTATTAATATTTTATTCAAATAGTTACACACAAATATTGAATTTTTTTTTTAAAGAGGGAATTCCCCTGATTTTGTTTATAAACAACAGAGGCGATGTAAATCGAATGACGACGCAAATCGAAGTTGAAGGGAACAAAATTTTTGACGACGTTAATCGAAACAACGTAAATCGAGACGACGTAAATCGAGGTAATACTGTACTTTTGTTTGCCGCTATTTGAAGAAACAAAAATGGGAAAATAAATGTGCGTAGTGTGACCACAAAACAAAATTTTAGTATAAAAGTCAGTGTGTAGACTATAAAAAAAAGTTTTTTTTTTAATACTTTTAAAAAAGGCAATCAATCCTGTCCAAAACTGTATGGAATTAATTTAAATCTCAATCGGATACAATAGAATGTCTTAACAAAAGAAAATAAAATATTTTAAAGCGAAACTGTAAACAATTTCAACTAGACTTGGATTAAATTATAAAATAATGAAAATATTTATTAAGTAAATATTAGAATTCTGTTTGAGTAAACAAAATCATTTGCACATGTTCATTAAGACGAACAATCAAAAATATTATACACACGCACACACTCATTTGGCATACACAATAACAAATCGATGAAATTTCGAAATGTAGAGTGTTTGATTAAATGTAAATTTTTTCCGAAATTCTTGGAATCGTTATAAATCATTGAAAATTCACGCCTGCGATCCAATTGACAATACGAAAAACTTGTAAATTTCCGTATATCATTTAATTAATAAAATCAATTTCGGATATTTAACAAACTGCGGTTAACTTTCAAAATTAGTGCTATTTATAAAACTCTTTCATTTGATGACAACTGCTTCAAATGATTATAACACATAATATAAAATAAAAACGAAAAAATATTTCCTTATACATATGATGCACAAAACATATGTATGTAACAACAAAGTTGGCGTGTTTAGTAGGTAGTGTGTTGGCTTATTAGACTGAAGGCCCGAGTTCAAATCCCAGGTCAGACATCAAAACGAAAATATGAAAATATTTCTTCGGCGAATTCCTCTCAGCAGATTTCTGGCAAAAACTCTGAGAGTAAAAATTGCCATGAAGTTTCTCAAAAATCTGTCGTTCGGAGTCGACTTTAAACTGTAGGTCCCGCCACTCATGTATAAAATTAACGCACACAACACGAGTAGTGTGAGAAGCTAGGACGTTGTACAATGGGTCAATTCGACCTCCGGGTACTGTACTTGTCACAATTGATAAGTACACGTCCTCTAACCTAACCTATTTCTGTTTATCTAAAAAAAACTAGGTATAATTTTTAAGCCAAAGATGGATAGCTTTATGTTCTTTTAATAAAAAAAATGGATTTTTTATTTTATCTTTATTTATCTAAAATTATTAAGATAGATAGCTTTACATATGTATGTTGATGAAATGAAAATCAAAGTATCGTATATTATTGACAGTTTTCTATGGCTGTAAATCAGGGCGAACTCAATAGGTGATGGCAATAGTACAACAACTCAATTCGCAGTGTTTTTTAACAAAAACAACATGTATTTTCTGTTGTTTTTGGGTACAAACAAATGTCAAATGAAATTCGCCGTAAGCCAGAAATGACAAAGGCGAATCCATATAATGACATAAAGTTGTTATTTTATGTCATTATTTCTCTTTTGTTTCTTTTTGTTTATAAAAAAAAAAATTAAAAATTAAATTTTTTTAAATACGGGCTGATTTGCGCTACCACTAAGGTTTGACGACCTTCAGAAGGATACTTTAAAGCATAAAAGCGGATTCTACAACAAAAGTTGTGCTAGAACATCCAGAATATTTAAATAAATTATAAATTGTGTAGAAACAAATATAAAAAGAAATAAAAAATAAATAAACAAAAGAATGTATATACAGTGAGCAAAAAAATGTGTACATTTATTGTAAAAAACTAATAAATAAATTAATCCACAGGATTTTGTTTAAGATGACTTTCTAGAAAATTCGGTCGCCATAATCAAAAAATCACCACTTTATTTATTTTTTTATTTTATTTATTTTTGCTTAAAAATGTGAGAATTTCTTAGTTTCGACAATTATTTTCTTGTTACCTAACCAATAGGGAAATGTTTATAATCCGAATATAGTTTTTAAGCTTTTTTTAGTCTTAAAGAAAATAAATTTCTTTTTATAGATAATTTTTTGTTCAAAAGTTATTTCGAGGTAATAGTGTACAAGTTTTTATTGCTCACTGTACGCAAACAATATGTTTGACATTTACTTGGACTGAAAAAAGCAATCAGCTGGGCTGATAACACTACCTATTGAATTTGCCTTGGCTGTAAATAAATAAATTTTCTCAACGTATTTTCTCTCTTGCTCACTAATCACAACCAGTGTTGCCGTTTAGCTATTTTTAACCAAAATTTCCGGATTTGATTATTTATTTTTCTTATAAAAAGAGCTTTTGCTTGTAGAAATAAATTAATTTGTAAGACTAAAATTTTAGTTTGTTATTTTTTGTTTTTTTTCTTACTATGTTGTATTAATTATAATTTATCGCCCATGTTCTGAAAAACGCATATCGCTTAATGTTCGCGTTTTCGATTTGAAAACGCCAAACAGGTGTTCTGACAAACGAAATCGCTAGAAATTTGGCGTTTTCAAATCGCTAGTGTATACTGAAGCGATCTGGTCTTTTTTATTTAAACTGTACCTTAAATCTATATATATAAAAATGAATGTATGTTTGTATGTACCTTATAGAATCGTAAACTATGCATTTGATCATGTTATGATCTTTAGCAAAGTTGTTGCGCATGAGCCGCGGAAGGTTTCTAGGTTGGTATGACCAATTTCCGACAGGTGGCGCCACTGAAAATTAATAAAAATGAATTAAATCGTAAACTGTGTATTTGATCATTTCATGATCTTTAGCAAAGTTGTAGCGCATGAGCCGACGAAGGTTTCTAAGTTGGTATGACCAATTTTCGACAGGTGGAGCCACTGAAAATCACTAAAAATGAATTAAATCGTAAACTGTGCATTTGATTATGTTATGACCTTTAGCAAAGTTGTTACGCATGAGCCGGGGAAGATTTCTAAGTTGGTATGACCAATTTCCGACAGGTGGAGCCACTGAAAATGAATTAAATCGTAAACTGTGCATTTGATTATGTTATGATCTTTAGCAAAGTTATTGCGCATGAGCCGATGAAGGCTTATAAGTTGGTATGACCAATTTCTGACAGGTGTCGCCACTGAAAATTACTAAAAATGAATTAAATCGTAAACTGTGCATTTGATAATGTTATGATCTTTGGCAAAGTTGTTGCGCATGAGCTGACGAAAGCTTATAAGTTGGTATTACTAATTTCCAACAGCACTTCAATAAATGTTCATAATCGAAAACCTTTACATTTTTAAAGTTAATGTCAATTTTTTTTTAAATGAACAAAATCAATAAAATGATTCAAATTTGTTTTAGTTGGAGGCGTAGCAACGCGCGCAGGGTACAGCTAGTTAACAATAAAATTATACACAATTTAAATTTAATATGTTTTCTTTTTATTTGAATGAAAACTTTTAGCATTTCTTGACGATTTAAATTAAAAATATTGAATAGAAAAATTTGCTTTGAGTTTGTGTATTGTCTGTATCATTTGTTTACTTATCAACTGGCGATTTATGCAAACAGCTGATCAGATTGATCTTCGAAAAAAATTTAATGCTAGTGGTGTTAATTTTACAACTAATTATTTGGTTATTTCTTTTTAAACTTTTGATATTAATATTTGCAATTTATTAAATTCACATACCTATATTAAATCGTAAAAATAAACCCTTAATAAAAGTTAAAAAATAATTTAAAACCTGTATAAAGTACTTTAAAATTTTTATGAGAGCAAGAAAATCATACAAGATTTTATTTTAAACTGGCTACCCGTGTTAAAAATTACCAATTATTCGTGAGTGCTTATAAGTAACATCTCTAACTGAAAAGAAGCATTTGCCACAATTTTTCTGACATCTCACAAATAAAATACGTAAATTATGTACAAATTACGCATGATTTGGATTGTCCAATGGATTGGAGAAGTCCCTTAGTGTTTTTTAATTAACATTTCTTTTGCTTTTTGGTTTTTTAAAGCTAATATAGCAAGCAAATACGCTGTAGGAATTTTAATTTTTTTTATTTGTTTATGTTCTGTTATGATAAAACATATGTTTTCATTGTTCGAATGCAACTTCGAAAAATGCAAAACGCCAGCAAATCGCTTCGTTCTCAGAACATGTTGAAATGCATTTTGCGTTTTTCAAATCGTAAGCGATTTGAAAACGCTGCGTTTTCCAGAACATGGGCGTATATTTGAAAAAATAAAATAAAAAAAACTGTGAATTTAATTTTGGTTATATTTTTTCTTATTTGGTAATTTTTTTCACAAATGTTGGTTACAATATTTTTTTTCGTGGCAACACTGACCAGAATAAGTGGTTTCAGAAAATTTAATAAAAAAGTGGTCAAACAACAAAAACGGACGATGAGAGCAACGCATTGTTACGCTCTACGTTTCTCTTTCCCTCTCTTCTATCTTTCCCCCCGCGTCATGAAGTATTTTTGAAAAATATTCCAAAATATGTTGAAATGCACATTCTTTATACTTTATTTTCTTTGGCCATAGTCAGATATATGTTTGGCTTAAAAAGATTTGACCGGACTTCGCCTTTTGGCAAAAAAATTCTATGGAGTTTCATTTGAGAACCTGTTAAGAATGTGGACTTTACAATTACTGTATAAGATCATTTACACTCACGTTCCGCCTTACTTGTATAGAATACTTCTCTTCACTCGTTCACAAAGATCAAATAATGTTTTGCATATGAGTCACCGATCACTGATATCTAAATGGCATTTTTATGTAAGCACTATTCATTCACCTTTTGAACTTGATATCGCGAAATATTTAATTTATAAGCAATTCTATACAATTTACTACAGCTTTGTTATCTTATATCTCATAAATGTTAGCAAATTATTAACTGTCCACGTTTTACTTTGTATATTTTATTATTGTTAATATACGCTAATCTTACATTCTAATTATAAGATATTTTGGTTTTGTTGTGTAGGATATTAAATAACTAAATAAATATCTCGAAGTTATAAAAGTCTGTATTAACATGTTGACTGCCAACTACGAGATAACTCGTAGATTTCGTTCCCTTCTAGGGTGCCAACTACGAGTTATCTCGCACTCACTAATGTGAAAAAATCAAATTGTCGTTTTTTGGCCAGTTTTTTGAAAATTGCCATGGCAGTCAACGTATTAAATATGCAATTATTTCCTAAAATTACTTATCATCAAAATATTTTGCGAGAAATGTAATGAAATTAACATATCTTCTCGAGGTGGGATATGAGTTTCAAGTATTTTGATTTTAGAATCTACTGTAAAAATCGTTTGAGCGACCACCCCTTTCCAACAAGATTTACATTTTTGAAATCGGGTCACAAATGTTTGAGTAATCCAGAAATTTGTGCGTAAAGTAAAAAAAAAACAGTTTTTGTCAAATAAAAAAAGTTTGAAGGGTTCGAGAAATATAAAAAAAATATTTTTGAGATCTACTCAACAAAACTCACCTACACTATGTCATTAGCCGGGTGTATTTAATTTTTTTTATTTTGTCGCATAGTGTAATCCTTGAGCATTTGTTAATTTTAAAAGACATTATTCGATATAATAAATCTTATTTCGTTTGCACATTTCTATAGTTACCACATATGAATATTAAATTTCGATATAAAGGTTATAATAATCACGTAGTAAAATTCGTTATGTTTTGAGGACAGGTGTTACTCGTATGGTATTTCAATTATTTTTCAAAAAATTGTCATTATTCTTCATTTAGCCCAACTTTATTTAATAAGCAACTTAGTCCAACAGATATACATACATTCATAATAATCTTCACAGTTAAATATGTATGTACATACATATGTATGTACATCACATTAAGTGTTTGTGATCGGAGTATGAATGTTTTGTTTATATGTATGTTTTATTTGAAGCGCTATTAGTCCTGTATCGACATGCAGAATTTTGACGTTTGGCTTCTCGAAGTTAGTGTTTTGTAGTGGACTTGAACTTTTTAAATCAATAAATTTTATTAGTAGTTTATGACAGAATATTAAAAAGTGTAAGATTTTACGAACGTTAAATTCATGTGTTGCCCAAAAACCTTGATAAATTTTTAAAAATTATTTTCCTACAGTTGCTGAATTTAAAGTGGTAAAATATAAATAGTTGAACAATTACCGGATACTCTTTCATAAACGTGTAACCTGAAAATGAGTCTTGTTTGTATAAAAATGTAATTATCCCACGTAATAGCACGCATTTAAAATTAAACGCTGTGACTGTTCAATAGCTAATAGCACATGATTGTTTTCACTACTTTTTATTCAATTTTCAATTCAACATTAAATTAAAAATAATACGATAAAATCTAAAACCTCAAAGTTCTATTTATGACTGATCAACGTCGTACTCGTTGACATTTGTCAAAAACAAAGTATGTCGTATGGAGATGGACGTTGCCGTGTCCCTCTTTTTGTGTTACAAACTAGCGGATTTAAGTGGAGCAGGAGTTTTTCAATTATATTCCCTGTTTTGACTAATGGCAGGCTGTAGTTCTTATGTATTGTATATTTGAGTTTTTGATGTACATACCACGGAGCTTCTGTCTTACTTTGTCATCCTTAATTTTTTTTTTGCTGGATGTAGAAAAGCATTTGGTTTTAGAAGTGAACTATGCAGTAAAAGTTTACAGTCCAATCTCAAGCAGGAGCATACATACATATATCAATTTGTGAATATATTTCAGTTTTATATGTGCCAATTTTGCTTCCGTACTGCGATTGTACTTAACGTAAATATCACATTGACACGTTTTTGTTCATTTACTTTTATTTATCAAAGATCCAACCATTACTCTGGCTGGGACCATTACTCTGTTCATGTGAACCTAGTGACGTTACGTGGGGTTCTCATGCGTAGAAATAATGTAGGCTTGAAGGCGTTGTGGTTTGCCTGACGTACATATGTATATACTAAATAAAAAACAGGACCTAATATGCACTGTGAAACTCCGCTGTTGCAAGCGCTAATAACGCCCTCATTCCTTAATTACCTACTTTCGGTCGATATTATAGCACTTCAATATAAATATAAGTATTTTATTTCGTCTTGTGTTTCCGTACTTCGCGTCAAATTCAGAACAGTATTTCTTTTGTTCGAATGGTCTGCAACAATCTATGGGCTTGTTCGATAGTGCTATGTTTGCTTTTGAAGACAAATACACACATCTTATCTTTTGATAAGTCATTTCGAATAACTTACTTTTATTTGCATACCAACCTCAGAAAAGGTTATTAGTTTCCTATAGCTTGGAATTTTGTATCCAGCTGTTTAAATTTGGTGACCATTCAGCTTCATAAAATTGACGGTAATTTTAAACCCCAGAATGGCTGGCATAATTTAAACGTTAATTGACTTTGGTTTCGAATTACTTTGAAACAAAAAAGTCAAATAAAAAGTGAAACAAATTCCTTTGTTCTCTACATCCGCCAATTCTTTATTTTTTGGCTCAGCATGGTTTGCTTTTTAATCGTTTCAAAGTACATAATACTTATTCATTATGTTTAGTTTACATCATCCAGACAACAGATTAACTGAACTACGTGGTCCTATTTATTAAGACGTAAAGGAAAGGTACAATTTTAGAGAAAGGATTTTTAATTTTTTTGAGTTTAAAATATCATATTTGAAAAATGAATATAATCATATACATACATACATACGTATATAAATATGTCTTATGAAATATAGGTAGTACCCTGCAGCTGTTTAAAATTTAAACTAGTTACGTTTTGGGACAGTCATATAACTAGTTGTAAAAAGACTGTAGACAAAGTGATAGATACGTTCTAGCAAAGAATATGGATATAAAGAATGCGCATCATGTAGAAGTAAAATTTCTTATGGCGGGATGTACCAGTAAGACCCGCTCTCACCAAAATCTTTTTTAAAAATCATTTCTTGATGAGGGAGGGAAGACAGGAGAAAAATAAACACAAACAAAGAGCGTAACAATGTGTTGCTCTCATCGTACGTATGTACGATTATGTATGTATGATCGTTTTTATTGTTTGACCAAAGACTATAAATATGTAAAGATGTTGCACACAGTGTATTTAAAATTGACAAAATTTTGTGCTTCTTTCCTATGAGGGGGGTAGGTAACAGGGAAAGCTGAATCGTCGTTCTCACTCTCATGTTAACTGAGAGAAAGAAAACAAAAAAGACTCAGTACACTTATTGTACTCAGAGAACTTATTATACTTAGAGAACGTATTGTTCTTTTCTCTAAGCAATTTATTCTCATATGCATGTATACGTGTGTGCATGTATGTATACATACATTGCCAAATAAAATAATAAACAAACTGAAAGATTTTTTGTTTTCACAAAATGTATGTGCAAATAGCGTGTGGAAAACAAATATTACCGTTTGTTTTATTGTAGGGTAAGAATATTTGTTTTATTGTTGTAGAAATGAAATTATATCGATTCGCACCGAATTATATATTACTATTCAATTATGTATGTATGTATTTACCATATGTGTCTATTTTTGTATAGAATGAAGTTGTAATAAAACGAATGCTTTTTTTGTTTAGTATTTATTAAATTTATTTATAATTTTAATGATTCAAAATTTTAACTTTTTCCATATTGGATAATTTGAATTTGTATGTTTCCCATGTGGAATGCTTCCGTAGTAAAACAACAATTAGTAAATTAAGCATCTCCATTCTGTGTTTATAACATTCGTTATTTTCATCAAACCAAAAGGAATAAATTGTATTTTTGGTGCAGCCTACGCACTGCTCAACAACAAATGTTTTTATGTTTTTTATAGCTTTATTTTCTAAAAATATTTTTTCGAAGACTTTTATATGAATTTTGCAAACTTCAAAAAATAAATCAGATGGAGCGCACAAACTTCCAAAGTCGGAATCTTTTGTATAATTTTTTGCATGAACGAACATTTCTGAAGGATATGACAAAATTTGCGCTGGTTTGATTATATCCACATGACATTTAACGCAAGATATTCGTTGAGCTATGTAACCAACAAAATATCGACATGATGTTAATTCAATTGGCACATTGTTGGACGTAAAACAATCGGTGCCTTCATTAAAATATTCTTTATTTTCATCGTATATATCTGCGACATCTATATCAGGGGTATGTGTACTTTCTGATATATTTCCAGTCCTATCAATATCTTCTAAAAATATGATTTATGATTTTAATTATATATTATATTTATTAAACGTTTTGTTTGAGTCTGCACTACAATTTTTAAATTCACACTTTTTATAAAACAATTTTTCAGTTTTTCAGTTTCAAATGTCCACACAAAATGTGGATTTTTTATTTCGGTGCGAATCGATATAGTTTCATTTCTACAACAATAAAACACATATTCTTACCCTACAATAAAACAAACGGTAATATTTCTTTTCCACAGGCTATTTGCACACACATTTTGTGAAAACAAGACATCTTTAAGTTTGTTTATTATTTTATTTGGCAATGTACAAGCACACACGTATACACGCATATGAGAATAAATTGCTCAGAGAAGAGAACAATACGTTCTCTGAGCATAATAAGTTCTCTGAGTACAATAAAGCCCACTTCACACGGTAATACTTTACGTACGTAAAGTCTAATGAAAAAGTAAAATGAAATTCCATTCGTATGACAAAAAAGAGAATAAAAGTCGTATGATTTATATTTTTTGCGTTTACATGATCGGTATAAGACAATAACAAAGTAAAATGAAAACAGCTGTTACACTTTTTTTCTATGTGTTTACATAAAAATACATCCCTGATCTAATGCGACTTGCTTGTTTTTTGAATCATTTCAAAAAATGAAGAGAGCCATACGACTGTCAAACTTTTCATCCGTATTTTCTCTCAATGTGTGATGGTTTCATTACATAGTACGTTTAGACGATCACATCCGTACTCTTCTACGCAAAATTTTGACAGATCATATTACTTGTGGGACCGTGTAAAGTAGGCTTAAGTGGCAGTAGCCGTACTGCCATCGACAAATTTGGCACTGGCAGTGCAACATCTTCATATATTTATAGTCTTTGATCTCATCGCGATGAGAGCAAAGTATGAGAGCAACGCATTGTTACGCTCTTCGTTTCTGTTTACTTCCCTCCTATCTTTTTCCCCCCGCGTCATGAAATAGTTTTGAAAAATATTCCAAAATATGTTAAGATGCACATTCTTTATACTTTATTTTCTTTGGTTCTAGTCAAAATAGAACAAAAACAAGACAAATAAAATTTCGACTGAACTGATTTGAAAACATGTTGTCAACTTATTACTTTTATCACTGTTTTTAGTGATTTTCAAAAATATAGACTCTTTTAAAAATTGAAAAGTTGACAACATTGTTTTTGATTTTTTTATTAATTATTATTTTAATGTCACTTTTTTATGAAGAAAATAAAGCTACGAACGATTTTTTATCAATAATCAAAACAAAATTTATCTTAGGCAAAAGGTTAACAAATATTAATAGTTTTTTTAAGGAACCCATAGATTCCATGAAAATTGGAATTTCCTCTGCCGATGTATATCCTTTATGTGATGTAGAAAAGTTTTCAATTTTAGAAATTAACTTCAAATTTATGTGCATTCCTAGTAATGAAAAAGTAATTTTAGTACCAATTTTGCAATAGTAAAGATTAGATTAGTTTAAAACTACTTTGAAAAATACTAGTAAAAAACTATAAATAAAAAACTATTAAGTACACTAGTGTACTAGTTTACTGGTTATTTAACTAGTATATAACTATATACAAATGAACTAGTTGGCCTACTATGACAACCCAATGTTAAAATCGATAGTTCGATAAATGAAAAAAGGACAGATATGTTACTAGTCTAAAGTTATAAGCAACTAGTATATTTCTAACCTTATACTAGTTATTTTGTCTGCAGGGGTATTATCGTTTTTATGAACTTGTGTGGAAGTCATTGTATACAGTAGACAGCAAAAGTATTAGTATCCCAATACATTTTAGCAATTTCATGAAAATAAAAATAAGGAAAAGTTTCTGATGACTCCTTATTTTTACACCGCAAAAGTGTAGGTACCCCCGGAGTTTGGAATTTATTGAGGAAATAATTAATAAGAGAGAGTGTCTAAATCTTCTAAATAACAAATTCACATAAAATTCAGAAGAATTAAGAATTATTCATGGTTATTACTTCCAACATGTCAATAAATCCAAGCATACGGCTGCTAATGGGAGGATGTGATTTGCCTATCAAAGTCCCTACAGGTTTAATACTCTTGCACAAAGTTCCGATATAACTCCAAGAGAGTTTTTGGGAGATCATTTGGAAGAACGGTAAACCTCATACAAAAGTCAACTGAGAAACTTGCTTACGATTGAATGGCGGAAAATATCAACAGAACACCAATATGTTCAATTTCAAATAGATTAAATGGAGTGCTTGACATTGACGGATATTCTATTAAATATAAAGGATACCATTTTAATATATTTGACCTTGGAATTTTAATTTATTTTGAGTTCTTCTTGGGGCTAAGCACACTTTTGCGATGCCAAAATATGGTGTCACCAGAATATTTTTCTTAATTTTCTTTTAATCATTATCTTCAGCGTTGAGGACATTTTTTGCGTGAATGAATACGTGAACAAATAAAATTGTCGAATGTGGTACGATAGCAATCCACATGAGAACTGCGAACGTCCAATGCAGGTGCAGTTTACGCCACACTGGATATTTGGCAAGAGGGATTTGAGGACATGATCATCTCACGTTGATGTCACTTAAACTAGCTACCGGAATCGTACTATTTGACCCAATTAAACTTTTTCATGTGTGGTTTTTTTAAGCCACAGGTGTAGATAAATAATTCGGAAACCACAACGGTACACAAAGCCAGCATAATCCCTGACTTCGGTCAAATTTTTTTGTGTAAAATAAAGAATGAAGTAGTAAAGATAAAAGAAAATAGGATTCAAGAACATTGAAATGAAATGTGAACTTATTGCAACTATGTATTCTATAGAATAGAAATCTTGTCAGACAAAAATGATTGCACCAAGTACATCGCTAGAACAGATGTACTCTGACCAAAGACATACTATCACAAATTAAATAATCATACATAAAAGTTATTTGCAGCTAAATACATATGTTAAATATTAAGGCCGTTAATACACTACACATTAACTAAGCTGCGTGAAGATTATCTCCAGTATTTCCGTAGATGCCGTGTTCTTAACAGCAACTTCTGTTTATTGTTCACCTAGATCCTCTATATACAAAATATCTCACACCCTCCAACTGTTCCACGGATTGAAGTAAAACGTCAAATGTCATTGACTTCCGGGTGATTAACGGTATTCCCAGAGAGGCGACTAGAGCCGACAGTTTAGTAGGGTTGTCACCAGATCCTTTTCCAACTACTGTAATTCTTGCTTTTAATGGTTCATTTTTCCCCATTACATTTTCAAGTACTATCTGGTTAAATTATAAAAAATTACCTTAATGAACTTCTAACGCAAAGGAATCGTCTGAAAATTCAGGGATACGTAATATATGTATTCTGTTAACTGTTTTGAATGACTCCAAACACAAGCAGTTTTCATCGTGCTACGAATGCCACCAAGCATGTGAGACATAAGAGAATATATTTTTTGACAGAAAAAAAGAGCAGAGACTGGGCATCCGGCCAAATGTACTATTATTTTTTAACATAGATAATGTACGATTAGTTTTTCACATAGGAGAAACCTCAAATGCTATTGCTGACCTTTACGGAGAAATTGATAAATAACAAGATTATTCTAGATTATTCGGGTAGAATGGTAAGAATAATCTAATTTATAAGTGGTGTGTTCTCAACACACCATTATCATTCCACAATCGGGAAAACGTCGAAAGTAAGCAGAGACTTCTAAGCCCACAAGTTTGCAACCGGTCTTTTTAAAGCTCTTGAAATGAAACTATTGATGATTTTGTTGTATCCTTTATGCTTTATGAAAACTAATGTATCTTAGCAAATATTTTACTAATATTTAACTGTAATTTAAAACTTTTTAAATTGTATAAATTATATAAGATTAATTGAATTTATTCTTAATTTGCTAAGTTTTATCGTATCGTTGTCATCTTTTAAAATATTCTGACTTCGAAAACCAGAAAAGAAGAAATAATTCTAATGTACGGTTAGTGGTATCTCCCAAAGGCTTTCAAAATTAACGTCAAGATTGAAGCATTCGTCTTTGAAAAATATGTGCATACTATGCTGATTTCAAAAAATCTGGTTTGTTCGGAATCTTCAATCTGCTGGGCAGCACTCATAAAGTTTCTTTCATTATAACAAAACTTTTGTCGGTTATGTATGTATGTAGCTTCACAATAACGACACCGTATTAATAGGTTCGTTGCAATAGTAGCGTTTCTTAAACTTAGACTGCTGACGTGCACGCAACAGTGACCAATTTGATTCCGTGAACAATTCAATTCTTCGATACATCTTGCAAGAAACGGTGGATATCTAGGGTATGATTTTTTGTTAAGGTGACGAGGTTTGTTGCCTCTCTCTACGATTACACGTTGCGACAGTGAAAATACACCCGAGCAACTACATAGTCTAAGTTATACCAAAGAAAATAAAGTATAAAGAATGTGCATTTTAACATATTTTGGAATATTTTTCAAAAATATTTCAGGACGCGGGGGGAAAGATAGGAGGGAAGGAAACAGAAACGAAGAGCGTAACAATGCGTTGCTCTCATTCTTTGCTCTCATCGCGATGAGATCAAAGACTATAAATATATGAAGATGTCAGCGTTGTCAACTTGGCGCGTTTCGCGACATTTTGGGTGCTTTTTTAAATTTTTGGTGCGAAAAATTCCTTAGTTGGCGCGTGGTGCGTTTTTTAATTTTTGGTGGCACCAAAGTAAATTCGACACAACTTTTTGTTTCAGTGTGGCAAAAAACATTTGTACAAAAAAATATAACGCTTTCAGTACCATTTCATTCAACTATGCAAAATGTTTACAATCAGTTTTACAGACGTACCATTAACCGAATGTCTTTAAATGTTGTTAATGCATTACTTCACATTAAAAATGGGTTAAAACGGAATTCTCCCGTTGTTGTTGTGAAACTTACCAACTTTCTGACAGTGTTAATTGCAACATTCATTGTAATGAAGTTTATAAACCATCAGAATTTGAAATGAAATCTGTTTTATGGCCAGATAATAATAATAGTGATAAAAATATAAGCTTTAATGATGATAATATAAGCTTTAATGATGAATATATGTATAAGCTTTAATGCCTTGGAATAAATACCATAATTATTAATAATTGTTGATCTCTTTATAAAAACAGAATTTATAAAATATACAAAATGTATATTATCTTGTGCAAATGAGTACAAACATATATACATACTAATCGTTTTCGTTAAGTTTTTCTTTTAAAAAAATTTTGTATAGAATTTATAAAATTCATTTTATTTTTGTTAAGTTTTATTATTATTTTTTTAAACCTTGAGCTGTGAGTGTCTTATTGTTATATTTTTAATTTTAAATTGATTCAATAAATATTAAAAAAAAAAACTTCTAAATTTGGTGCTTTTTTCTTTAAATGTCGCGTTTTTTCTACATTTTGGTGCGTTTTGAAATTTCAAAGTTGACAACGCTGGAAGATGTTGCACTGCCATACATTGTACTGCCAGTGCCAAATTTGTCGATGGCAGTACGGCTACTGCCACTTATTGTACTCAGAGAACTTATTATACTTCTCTGCAAGTAATAGTGGAAGAAATTGAGCAACTCTTCAGTTCTCCTTCACCCTCGTGCCTTCCCACAAATACGAAAATTTCATTTAAACATGTAGCATATTCTTATTATAGAAATTAGAATAAGACTATAATAGTTCTAATTTTTGACATATCGTTATTGTTATTAATTTGGAAATTGTATTCAAGAAAGAAGAAAGTCTCAAATAAAGAATTCAATTCAATTCAACAACTTATTATACTCAGAGAACGTATGTTCTCTTTTCTAAGCAATTTATTCTCATATGCGTGTATACGTGTGTGCATGTATGTATACATACATTGCCAAATAAAATAATAAACAAACTGAAAGATGTCTTGTTTTCACAAAATGTATGTGCAAATAGCCTGTGGAAAAGAAATATTACCGTTTGTTTTATTGTAGGGTAAGAATATGTGGACAAAAATTAACGTAGTTATAATTTAAATAGTATAACAGTCGTGTTATATATTTTTATATATGTGATCTTATCAAATGAGCTTTCAGTTCAAAAATTTTCAAAAGTTTTGATGGATTTTGATTGTTTATCGCACAATGTTTCATTTTCACGTTTGCACGACTTCCAGAAGTCGGATAATATTTCTGTTTTTTGCAAATATTATTATTTCTCTTTGCGCAATCATTGGCCAACTTCTGGTGGTGGCTCAAACGTGAAATTGACACATTTTGTGATAAACAATCAAGATCCATCAAAAATTCTGAAAATTTTTGAACTAAAAGTTCATTTGATGAGATGACATATACAAAAATATTAACACGACTGTTATACTATTTAAATAATAACTACGGTAATTTTTGTCCGATTTGATCAAACTAAGTGCCAATCTCTTCACAAGATAATGCACTTTCAGAATGTCATCACTTATTTCATATTGTTTAAGTAAAGTTTGCTACTATGAACGGACAAACTTGAAAAATATGAAAAAAATTCGCATTTTCCAAGTTTACCTCATCAAAACTCATAGCATGTTAAGTAAAATAATAGATATATGTATACCGTTTTAAAGGTCCATCTCTCCCCTTTCCAACAAGATTTACATTTTGGAAATCGGGTCAGAAATGTTTCAGTAATCCAGTAAAGTCTAAAAAACCGTTTTTGTCAAATAAAAAAAGTTTGGAGGGTTCGAGAAATATAAAAAAATATTTTTGAGATTTACTCAACAAAACTCACAACCTACACTATGTCATTAGCCGGGTGTATTTAATTTTTTTTATTTTGTGGCATAGTGTTATTGATATCTATACTTTATTTATATACTATGATTGACGGCAAAATTTTGAAAACTTTTCGGGTTTACATGTTTAAACTATGCACAGTTCACTTCTTTACCTACGAGTATAAGAAAAAATCAGCGTGTTTTGTTGTTGTTTATTGTTAAAATAGTCGTAATTTTTGGTTTTGACTATTCTTATTTAGGTCAAATCATTTTTTTTCGATTTCTGCAAAAATGAAAATTTTGTGTTGAGCCACTTTTGAACTAGCTGTGCTATATGTTTTCGTCTGTAATGCATTGGTTCTATTGGGGATTTGTTTTTTTCATCAGAATGTTTGGATATTGGTCTTGAAACGGTCCTTATTCTCAAACAAATGTTCTTTGACACCTTTGCCAGCTTGTTCCAGCGAATTTCTACGGGAACGGTTATCTAGTCCTGCCTAGATGATTCAGATTTCCATTCTACACTTGAGTCAACTTTATGGGAACTGAGTTCACAACGAGGTCCTGACTGTCAAGTAGTATATATAGTATGTTTCTGTGCAAGTTAAATTAATCACATTTTTCGATGGTATAAAGTTTTGCTTGGAAACAACTCGAAAGTTTCCCCATGAACTCTTAATATTTTATTCTTGGTTTTTCTCATTTTATGTTCTTGACCCGTCAGTATACCATAGAATGGTCTCCCTCTTAAACGAGTAGTCGACAGTATGTGAGTATTAACTCAGTCTCGTTGCGAAGCGTTTTCCAAAATCATTGAGTTTACTAATACTGACAGGAAGGAACTATCAGATATTAAATTTGTTAGGTCACGATGACCTCTTATGAATTTGACGTTACCTTGTCCACCATTCATCTAACTGTAGCCTACATGACTGCGGTGTCCACTATCACCTACACAATGGGTTTGAAACAATAAAGGACGGTTATAATAAGTCATGTGTGCCTCTGTAACTGTTCCAATTCGACCTGAATTATTTTTAAGAATGTATTTATTTAACATCGATTCATTGGAAAAAAATCGATATTTCACCAATGTTGATCAGTATTAATATATCGAATTGCTTTAATATGTATATACATAAATTACATCGAGTATTTTTTTAAACAACGACTTATTTCGTCCACCAGTACCTCAGAGCTTCACGTTTGTAGTAAGCAACATTTACTTTATTTCAAGTTCATTTTATCAACTTAACTGTAGGAATTAAATTCATTTACTCTTCCACTTAACTCTAGGAAATAAATTCATTTACTCATCCACATACTGTATGTATATCATTAGTGTAGGAAAGTAAGATAGTTGTTCAGTCTAAACTGCGTCTAAATCAATTCTAGATATCTTATCAAACACCTCGTGATCGCTAGGTATAAAAAAAAAGGAAGGACTTTAGAAAGTATGTTTGATATTGTGGTCTCTGGCTACCAGAAGACGTGGATTTGAATAAAGATGTGTTTAAATTTCGTATTATAAAGCGATTGACGATGGAGAACACTATGTATGCAATTTCTGCAGTCCTGTTTGTCATTACTAAAGTGCTTTTCATAATTATAGCACCACCCTAATTTTTTGAATTTCTAAAAAAGTACATTTATAATAACAAAAGCAAAACATTTCATTATGTGTAATGTTAACGTAAAAGAAAAAATAACACAAAATTTTTCAAATTGTTACCGCAATTTTTACTTCAGTATAAAAATTAAGGTTTTTGGTCTTTGCATAATTATAGCACCAGTCTCAGTTTTGTTAAATAAGAAGCTTTATTTACCAAAAATGTTGATGCTTAAAACTTAGTAATCCCTCCCTTAGAGCTTATTAAATTAAATATTCGATCTTTCATACTCGTATAAAGATTATTCAATATTTCTCCGACTATTTTCCCCCATTCTTCGATTATTTTTAATTTCAAATCTTCAACACTGATAAATTGTCTGTTATTTGAATATACTCTTCGGACAAGAATTCCCCAAACGTTTTCAATATCATTCATGTCAGGAGAGCAAGCTGGCCACGATAAAACCTCAATAGATTGGTTACGAAATCATTCCATACTCAGTCTGCTGACATGAATTCTGGCATTGTCCTATTGGAAAACATAATTTTTTTCATCATTTTCTCTCAAGAAGGGGAGCAAACTACAGCTAAGAACAGTATGTACTCTGTACTATTCATGTACATGGATGGAAATTGAAGTTCGGGGCAACCACTTGAAGAAATAGCCCCCCAAACCATGAGACTACCTCCCCAAAAATTTCTTTTAGTAAAATACTTTGGTTCCTGCCTAAGGTCACGCTAGTAGTATCGATAGGCATCTGGTCCATCTAAGTTCACTTTTTTTTTATCAGAGAATATGATCGGAAGACACAAAATTTTATTTTCATTGTTTGTTATTATTGAAAAATTACTCATACATTCTCCCAATTCCTATCCATGTTAAGTTCTGCAAATTCGCATCTTGCTTTTTTGTGCATAGGAAGTAAATGTGGAGCAACTTCCAATTTTGTCTTTCGATGTTAAGATTGCGTTTAACTTTTCACCAGAAGGTTAAAATGCTGACGGCCTGGTCAAGAACTTGAGAAATTTCACGGCAACTTTTTGATGTACCGGAAATCTCCCTTGCGATTTTAGGTGCGCTGCGCACCGAAAGCTTTCTTGGGCGACCCGTATGTTTCGTCTTACCATATCCGTCTGGGTTTTACAGAAAATTTATGACCACCTTGTGAGATCTTCCAATTTCTCTTGTGAAGGCACGTACTGAAAGAGATTGGTCTTTTAAAACTAAAATCTGCCCCTTTCCAACACCACTCAACATTTTCTTGGGCGGAATGTATAATTAAATATTAACATTATTATTAGAAACAACAAAACAATAAAAAAAATCAATTAATTTTCTTCCCCGCTTTTCAGAACTGATGGTGCTATAATTATGCAAAGACCAAAAACCTTAATTTTTATACTGAAGTAAAAATTGCGGTAACAATTTGAAAAATTTGGTGTTATTTTTTCTTTTACGTTAACACTACACATAATGAAATGTTTTGTTTTTGTTATTATAAATGTACTTTTTTAGAAATTGAAAAAATTAGGGTGGTGCTATAATTATGAAAAGCACTTTACCATAGTTAGTACATTTTCTCTGACATTTGCAACCTTTAGGTTTGTCTTATTTATTGTTTCATTTACGCATACAGAGTCTTTGGGTAACTATACATTTGACAATTAAGATATGTTGAGTCGTCATAGTCTAGTAGGTAGTGCGTGCCAAATCAAATGAAAGGTATTCTAGCTATCCCACAACCACGGTCCTCTGGACTACTATTTGCATATGTCGGGTAGGTGGACTATGTTCCAAAATGACCACTGATCTTATAAAGAATGTGTTTTTGACCAAAAATCGATTACTTCAAACTTTTTTTTTTCTCAAATTCCAAAAGTATACCAGCTTTTCTAATACCACATTGCGAAATTGGATCCTCTGGACTACAATTTGCATATAGTCGGATAGGTGTATTATGTCCATATGTTCCAAAATAGCCGCTGATCTTGTAGAGAATTTTGAAACAAAAAATTGATATTTTTAGAGCAAATTTTCCCAATACCGTATTATTTCACAATGCGACTGTATTGCTAATTATATTAAAAGGTCTTGAAAGCTCCATTTGAATATAGTTGGTACTCATAGACCTAGTATATATCCTGAAATTAGCTCCTAAACAGTTGGAATTGTTTAGATGGATACTGTTAATACTATGTTAACGTATGCAATTTAGTTGAGTAAATATTCGGTTAATTGAGAACAATATTTTAACCGTTCAGGTATAATAAATATACGCAATATTCAGCTTACTCAACATTCATTTGACAGCTGGAAACAAAACAGCTGGTTGTTTCAACAACATTGTTTTTGTTATGTTTTGTGGTTTTTGTTTTGTTCGTTGTTTTTTGTTTTGTTTTTTTTTTTTTTTTGTTGTCTTTGTTGATATTTCAGTCGTCAAATATCAACAGGAAGTGTTCGGTTACTTATAATCAGCGTTGCCGTTTTGGTTATTTTTAACCAAATTTGGTTATTTTTTTTTTGTAATGTGTATTTTTTCTTCATTTTGATAATTTTTTTATTATGGTTAATAAAGCAATCACTTCTTTAATTTTATTTGAAAATTTGCGTTATAAGCTTTGTAATCGTTAGCGTTTTAATTCTTTAAGCGTTTTTATTACGTTCAATTGAAATATTAAAAAAATTTTAATACAAATAAATAAAAACCTTAATTTATTATTTGTAGTTTAACCCTCTCATTTCCGATGTTGCGTATATGCAACATTGTGTTTATGAGCCTCTAAGTACAGCTATTTTAAATATTTTATTCTGATTCTTACAGCTAATTGGTTGGTAGTCAGCTGTGCACGTGGTCACTTAGTAGTTATTCTCCCGAGAGCGAAATTGACAAATTTATTTTGTAAAATAAACCTTGTTTTACAAAGTGTTAAAACACATTAATATAATTAAGTCATCCTAAAACCAAGTTCGACAACTAAATAATGAAAGGTAGGTGAGTAATTTAACACGTTGACTGCCGACTACGAGATAACTCGTAGATTGCGTTCCCTTCTATGGAGCCAAACTACGAGTTATCTCGTACTCACTTAATTTTTTGAAAATTGCCGCGGCAACGTGTTAAAAAATCCCGGCTTGAAAATATTATTTGGTTTGTCTGTAATAATTTTATAAATGTAGTGTTGCGTATATGCGTATTATGCGCCCAAACGGTCTGACACAGGATGAAATTGAAAAATTTGATTGAGATGATTCGGCTGACGAGGAAAATGAAGAAGAAGAAGATGTAATAAGAGGGTACAACTAGTTTCAAACTATGCAAGTAAGAATGCAAGAGATGGTACCGGAAAGACAAGAAGTTCATAACTATACCTCGTCCAGGTATAGTAGAATGCTACAACAAGCGCATGGGAGGTGTTGATCTTGCGGACATGATGTTTGAATTGTACAAGTCAAACTATAGTTGTCGGAAAAAAGAGAGGTTGTCCATCATCACTCCTTTTGACAATGAATTCAGGAACTTGATCACCTTCTCCATCGATCCCGTCATCACCAGCTCCTTCTACGGGTTCTGAATCAATTCCCTATAAAAGAGCACATGTTGCACAGCTTGCAAAATCCCTACGATTTGATGGTTATAATCATTAGGCGGAATGGGGAACAAGGGGCAGATGTAGACTTTGGAAAGCCTGTAAATGCAGCAATGTGCACTTGTGCTCCAATCCTCAACAAAATTGTTTTGTATCCTTGCTTACATAAATTGAAATAAACGACATTTGAAAAAAAATCAACTTGTATTTAAATTTATAACACCATTGCCCAATGTTGCATATACGCAACATCCTGTAGCTCTTGAACCAGGACACCTAGGACATTGAAATTTTTGTCAGTTGATATTGAGGTCAACTCTATCTTATATGTCTACTCAAAAAAATTTTAGCCACTCCCATTTTAATTCGGGCATGAGAGGTTAACTATACAGAAAAAAATAAAATTTTTGTATTAAACCTTAAATTTGTTAAAAACAAATACATTTATATAAAAAAAAATTTTTGGTTATTTTTTTCTTTATTTGGTTATTTTTTATTTTAATTTTGGTTATACAATTTTTTTGGTCGTGGCAACGCTGCTTATAATATGCTCACTAAAGCCTACTTTACACGGTCCCACAAATAATATGATCTGTCAAAATTTTGTGTAGAAGAGTACGGATGTGATCGTCTAAACGTACTATGTAATGAAACCACCACACATTGAGAGAAAATACGGATGAAAAGTTTGACAGTCGTATGGCTCTCTTCATTTTTTGAAATGATTCAAAAAACAAGCAAGTCGCATTAGATCAGGGATGTATTTTTATGTAAACACATAGAAAAAAAGTGTAACAGCTGTTTTCATTTTACTTTGTTATTGTCTTATACCGATCATGTAAACGCAAAAAATATAAATCATACGACTTTTATTCTCTTTTTTGTCATACGGATGGAATTTCATTTTACTTTTTCATTAGACTTTACGTACGTAAAGTATTACCGTGTGAAGTGAAGTATTTAAAGTTTTACTGAATATTATAACAATTAGCATTTAATTAATTGAGATTTTATATGAGATTAAATTTGGCGCTAATTGCGATTTACGCAATAAAGGTGCATACGTGAACATAGTATAAGGGTAAATCTTGCTCTGTTAACGCCAAATGTGGCGTTGCTAAAAATTTTGGGTTGCGTCTTGGATTTTTAAATTCCAATTTATCTTCACACCCATAATTTATTTAAATAAAGTAATATGCCACAATTAAAAACGGTTTCTTTTATTTCAATGGAAATCATTGAATCCATTAAAATAACCGTTTTGAAAAAAAAAAACAAAAATATAAGCACGGTTTTTTACATACAATGTTTATTGAGCACAGAGGCAAGTAATAACAAAATCATAAGTGATTAATTATTAAAATGGATTTTCTGTCATGCTCTTTAACGATTAGTGCAATGTATTAGATACATTCAGTTCAATCACGAATTTCGTCTTAGGCGCTTATCAAGCAGCAAATTTACAGATATTTCGAAATTATAATGAGCAGAATTTATTTATTTATTGATTTATTACACAATACAACAAGAATGAACTTATATTATAGTATTGATTAATAATTGTTATGAAAATTTTTTTATGATACTTTTATTTAAATTTAGAAGTCGCCGTGGTCAAGTAGGTAGTATGTTGGCTTATTAGACGAAAGACGAAAATATTTCTTAGGCGACTTCCTCTCAGCAGATTTCTGGCAAAAACTCTGAGACTACATAAAATTACCTTCAAAAGTTTCTCAAAAATATATCGCTCGGAGTCGACTTTAAACTGTAGATCCCGCCAATCATGCATGAAATTAACGCACACAACACGAGTGGTGTGAGAAGCTAGGACGTTGTACAATGGGTCAATTCGACCTCCGGGTACTGTACTTGTCACAGTTGACAAGTAAACGTCCTCTAACCTAACCTAACCTTTATTTAAATTAATTCCACAAAAAAAAAATTATTTACTTAATTAAAAAAAAATTAAAAAATTAAATTTAAAAAAACAATTTCAAAAACATTTAAAAAATAAAAGAAAAATTAAGCAAAAAACAAACATCTTAGTTACAATAAAATAAAAACACCCTATTGATTATATGAGTCAATTCAATAAATTGTCAAATTAGACATTATAAATTTATCTCGCAAAATGTGATACGCTCCTGTTCTTCTTAATGTCAAATATATATTGAGCTATAATGTTGTAAGTTACTTCAGGTCTTCGTCTACTAACTGAATCGCAGCTAGCAAACACCTCACATAAATAATTATGTTTTCTTGTAAAGTACTGTAACATCCAGTGGTTTCGAAGCATTGCAAACGTTTTTCCACAGTTGATTTTAATATGACCCGACCAACTTAATTCCCTATTTGAAGTTATACCAAGATTTTTAGTTAATCTAACAAATATTATATTTGATGCATTAATTTGTATTGCATATACGTGATCAAATTTTCCGATACTCTTGGGGTTTAAACTTATCATATTTGCAGATACCCATAAATAAATTTAATGTAAGTCTTGAGTTATTAAACTTTTTAGGTGCATCGGTAAAGCTACAACGAATGTGTAGCTGCACGTCATCAGCACGGTTGCGATGGTAGGTCATTGGCAAATATTGAACACAACAATGGGTCAAGTATAGAACCTTATGAAAACATATCTATTTTAACGTTTATTCAAAGTCTATGAGACATCTTGCACCATTCATAAAGCTAAACTGTTAATTCTATTTTTCAACATGTGACATGTTAGTTGCTAGTTTCAAATATACATATGTATGTATGATATACATAGATATGTACATATATAAGTACTTGAATTTTACATTTGTAAATTTATAATAAATGTATATAAATTTATGTACATATATAATTTTTCCATAAAATTAGCGAGTAAAAGAAACAATAAAACAACAACAATCTGTCTTTAAACCCACACCTCTGACCACTTTAAGGGTTAATTTAAATAATGAATTAAAAACAGTGGTTTACAGTCCAACTTCAAGTGTAAGTTCCTACCGATTAAGGAATGTATTTCAAGAAGTTCCATTTTACTACTATGGAATTTTTAAGCCTATAAATATTACTCTATTTGAGCGGGAGACTTGTGTAATTTGAATGTTACGTGAATACATTTTTCTTCGTTAACTGTTGTTCTCTGTAAACTTAACTAATACTCTCGCTAAAAGCTGTAGTCGAGGTTCATCGTGAGTGTTTTCATGTGTGGGCTGATAAAAGCAGTATCATCAGCATAGGTGAAAACGTCATTGTGACCGCTCCAATGTCCGCAATATATATTATATACAAAATTAAACCCAGCAGTTGACAGTAGCAATCGTCTGGAAAGCATTCAAGAAGTCACATTCGAGGTCTACAAATTTTCGCCCTGTAATATACATATTTTCAATTGCTTGAGCAATTTTAGTTTCTGCTTATGTATGAGTCTGTCAAATGCTTCAGAATCGTATATAAAAGGTGTGTACATATGTATTTATTCTCTTCGTTGTTGATTTTAAAAATTATAGTATTAAAATATTAAAAATAACTATTGCAAAATATAAAAATGAATATACATACATACATATGTATATAATAAGGAATAATGAATGAATATTTTTAACATTTATTACTTTACAACGCTAAATAATAAATTAATAAATCAAATACATTTCTTGCTAATACACCACTATTTTTTTAATTTATCTTTGATTATTTTCGAATAATTGTAAAAAACAAAAACATTTTTGCCCAATAATTTTAATCCTCTGCTGAATCTAATTTCATTCTTAAGAGTATTTGCTTAAATGTAATCTTTTTCTACGTCTACTTCCCTCAATCACTTAATCTTTTTCACTCATCATTGTCAACATCAACATTAAAGTCAAGTTTTCCTATTTACTTACTTACTTAATTGGCTTAACCCGATTAACGGATTTCGCCCTACCTTAACACATCCTTCCAGACGCATCTACTTCTTGCGCACCTACGCCAGTTGGTCACACCAATCGGTGACAGGGCTTCCCCGATTTGGTCCTTCCAACGTAAATCTCGGCATCAAATACCCGCCTTGCCGGAACATCCTCCTCCATTCGAACGACATGGCCGAGCCAGCGCAGCCGCTGTTAGATCGGATGCTCACTGTTAGATCGAATGCGAAAATCATCGCCAAATCGCACTGGACCGCAGATCTTGCATAGGACTTTTCTCTCGAATACTCACAAGGCTGCTACATCAGTGCATAATAAAGTCCATTCCTCTGCGCCATAAAGAAGCAAGGGAGGATGAACGTCTTGTAGAGTATTAGTTTTGCCGTACAAATTCGTTCTTATCCGCATGGCAGTTGTAATAATCATCGCAAGATTCAAGCCTTTTGCATCCTTGTCCTATCCATCACATTTCGTGTATGACAATAATGTTCGTCCTGCATTTCATGAGGGCATCCACTAGCTGGGCGGAAGCGCCTACCCTGTGAAGGGTGCAGACGTTCCATGTGTCTACTTGTAAATCATAGTCCCTTAAACGTTTGCCGTGGTTGTCAACTTTTGAGAAGATCTTCAGGCTTGTGTGTTGGTTTTCATTGAATAAAATTTTTGTGTGATGGGTTCCAAGCCCTACGCACAACCCAAATTTAAAGTCCACGGGATTGGACTTTGCTGCACACATTAGTTAATATCTAGCCGGTGCTAGTATGCCATCCAGGAGGGGCCACATGAAGGCTACATGTCAACTTGAATACAGCAAGACAAGGATCGTCCTGGAGGTCGCCACGTTGACCACAGTCAGAAGTTTTACCTTGTTTGCATGCATTCCATCCCTTTCCTGTTAACATTCTTTAATTCAAATTTTGTAAAGTTTTTTGTTTATAAAATTTTAGTCTTAATTTTTTCTACCATAATGCCAAAAGCTTCAGTTAATTATTAAAGCCATCTTATTTGTATTACAGTTGAACCTCGATTATCCGGCTCGCTCGGGACCGGGCTTAGCACGGATAATCGAAATACACGGTTAATAGAGGTTGTATTAAAACATACAAGATTTTATTTTTTTTAATTCATTTTTATTCAAGAATTCAATTTGTATATTTACAGATTCATATTTACCACATATATTTATTTTAGAAATACAAATATTCATTTATTTAAAATATTCTTTTATATTAGTTTGCTTCATTGTTTTTAATTGTTCTTTAAATAAATGGTTTTGAATACGATGCATCTGAATTTTATCTGTTTCCGATATAGCTGGAGAATTTTCTACGAACTTTAACAAAACATTACAGGCCTCTATTGCCTGTAATAAAGTTGGAGTTTCAATTTCAGTCTCTTCATCTTCGGAATTTGAGCTATGATCACTTTCCTGAGCTTGATTGACCATGTCAATGATGACAATGTCAGATAAAATAGCAAACGGCATGGCATCAGCATCGCTCTCCATCCACTCTGTTAAATCATGAATGGAACAACCAGCCGGTACTTCTATGCCTGATTGTATTTCTGGACTGTCACTTAGTTCATTTTCAAAAGCTAGTAAATTAGACCAAACATTAAGCAAAACCGGTGTGGATACTGCATCCCAAGAAACAGCTGCTGTCCATATTGCTGTTCTTATACATATTTAACGATTTTACGAATTCATGTCTGCTGTTTGCACATAAGAGATTCTGCACAATCGACTTGCGATAATTGCATTTAAAACTTCGAATCACTCCTTGGGCTGAATCAAAGACGTGCAATTCTGAGGAATATATTTTACTACATACCACGTTTTCAGACATCATTGCGTTCACATCTGGGTGAGCTGGGCAGTTGTCCAAAAGTAACAGAACAGGTGTTCACAGATCAAATTCCACTTAGGTTAGAGGACGTGTACTTGTCAGTTAAGACAAGTACTGTACCCGGAGGTCGAATTGTCCCATTGTAAATTCCACTTACATAATGAATAAAAATACATACAAGCACATGATACAATTATGTGCGGACATATGAAATTAAAACGGGGAACCACCGGATTAAAATTAACATAATAAAAAATCATATGAATGCTGCACGGATAATAGAGGTAAAAAACCAAAGCACGGATAACAGAGGTAAAAATTCAAAAAAATCTGCATGCCGGTTAATAGATGTGACCGGTTAATGGAGGCCCGGTTAATCGAGGTTTAACTGTATTTACTTTATTCTTGTTTTATGTTTAATAGCCAGAAAAATAATAAAAAAAAGTATTAATAAAATTATAACGTACATTAGAAAATATTCTTAAATTTAAATTTTGTTAAAAATAGTGATAAAGTGCTCAACGAAGCCAAATTTCCACTTTGTAAGTTTGGTTGTATTCCGTTTCCACGTTGTAATGCATTTGAATCATTTTATAATTAGTTTCCACAAATTAATCAAGGGAAAGGAATTTGATGAACTGTACTTGATTAATTTTGTTCATCGCAGTGATTGATTGATGTAAATGTTTTTATCCACATAACATTGTATACGATTGGATGATTTTCGTCTACGAGTAAATTTATTTCCATATAAAAAATATGCCCTAAAATTGCTATTCTCTATATGAGCGTCAACATTCCATTAATGTTTTATAAAATATAAATACATAAAATATAACAATTTACAAAATTGAAAATGATTGTTAATTTAGTAAGTTTGTAATAAAGAAATAACCCAAATAGGTACACACAGAAAACTAATTCGAGTGAAATTGAAAAGAAATGTTTTTGTTTTCCTTAGGAAATGAAAACTGCAAAAAATTTTCGATTTGAATTCGTTTTTCGAAAAGCTTTCAATCTTAACTGGTTACAGTATAATTTTAACTTGTACAACGTTTCATTTTTACCGATAATCGTCGAATTACAAAGAAGTATTAAAAGAACTATTAAAAAATTTATAAAATAATCTTAATTAATGAGCTTTCTTCAGATTGAGCCTGAATTTTTTTCATCGATCAAACTCCACTCAAATTAAGATAAAACAGAGACAAAAGGAAGAGACAAATCGGTCATGTCATTGGCGTAAAGAAGGTTCCCAAGTAGTTAACAAACAGTTTACTTAACTTTTCAGCATTGCGCTCAGCCATTGGGGGTGTCTTATAATGATTCTGATATTATCGCGGTGTAAAATAAAGTCCATCTGAATATTCTAAAAGATTTACATTAGTATGCCGGAAAAAGAAATTAAGAATTCGATCTCAAGAAACGGTTAAGAATGGCCAGATGTGGGCAGTTTCGAATTTATTGTAGAAATAATGAATAAGAGAGAGTATTTAAATATTCTAAAGAACAAATACACCTAAAGTTGGGAAGAATTTAGAATTCGTAATGGCTATTACTTCCAACAAGTAATGAACCCAATTATACTGCTGCTAATGTGAAGATGTGATTTGATTACTAAAGTCCTTACTTACTTGATTGGCCATTAACAACCCGATTAACGGGATTCGGCCTGCCGTAACACATCCTTCCAGGCCCCTCTCATTCTTCTCGATTTGGTCCTTCCAAAGCAAACAAGGTCATCCTCTTCGCCAACTTCCGTAGATCCTCGCATCATCCGTCTCGCCGGAGCATCCTCCTCGATTCGAACGACATGGCCGAGCTGCTGGATGTTACTACGCTGTACAACGCCTATGTCGTTGAGTGAGCTCATACAGCTCACTGTTAGATCGGATGCAAAAAACATCGCCAACTTGCACTGGGCTGAAGATCTTACGTAGGACTTTTCTCTCGAATACTCCCAAAGCTGCTGCATCAGTGTATAATAGTGTCCATGCCTCTGCGCCATAAAAAAGCACGGGGAAGAGCATTAGTTTTGTCGTACTCAATTGCTTATTGAGACCATAGCAGCAACCTGTTGGCAAGAGTGATCCTGCGCTTGATCTACAGACTAACATTAGTTTTGGTGGTAACAGCGGAGCCAAGATAAATAAATTCCTTGACTATATCGAAAGTATAGTTATAGCCCGTAATCTGAGATCCAATACGCCTCACGTCAATACTTGTTGATACACGTCGTCTTGGCCCCATTTACTGCCAGACCAATCTTAGTAGACTCGCATTCAATAGCACTAAAGGCAGCGGTAACATCTCGCTTAGTAAGCCCCATGATGTCAATGTCGTCTGCGTACGCAGGCACTGGAAGCTTTTTTAAAAAATAGTGCCGAACACTCTCCATGACGAAGTTGAAGAGGTCACATGATAACAGATCGCCTTTTCTGAAACCTCGTACGGTATTAAAAGGTTCGGAGAGGTCCATTTCTACCTTGACGGAGCTGCCAGAATTGCTCAACGTTATTCTGCATAACTTTATCAACTTCGCAAGTATATTGATCTAAGACATTGCGGCAAAAACACGATCCCTTAGGGGGGCTATCGAAGGCTCCTTTATAGTCGACAAAAAGATGGTGTGTGTCGACTTGTTCATGGCTAGGCGTCGGAATCTCCACGCCGTCATTTTCGATCGGGTTCGGTGCATCATCTCTAAAAGCGGTATTGTTGTCGTCATCGCCTTGTAGAAGAGTAGAGAAGTGTTTCCTCCACAACCCCAGCACCCCCTGCAAATCGGTTACCAAGTTTCCATTCTCATCTTTGCAGGAAGACGCTCCGGGCTTAAAACCTTCGGTTAGACACTTAACTTTTTGATAGAATTTTCAAGCGTCATTCTTACATCTATACATCTCGACTTCCTCACGCTTTCGTGTTTCCTGCTCCCTCGTCTTGCGTCTGAAAAGGCGTCTCTCAACCCTTGTCCTTTCTCTATAGTTGTCGAGAATGGCTCGCGTAACGGCTTACTGCAACGTTTTGTTTTATGTCGCGTTTTTCGCTCCAGCTCGCGACACTCCTCAAGGTACCATTGATTCCGTAGAGTGAGCGTTCAAAACCAAGGACTGTTTCCGCAGTAGTGCGCAAGGAGTGGGAGATGTAAACCAGCTTTCTCAATGCACTAGAGCGCGCAGACCTCAAGGCGCTAATGCGCAATCGAAACTTGGCTGCGATAAGGTGGATGGACTCTGAATGTGCGCACATCTAGTACAATGGAGACGTGACTTCCGTCAATCACAATGTGATCAATCTGGTTGGTTGTTGATCGATCGGGGGACATCCAAGTGGCCTTATGAAAGTCGAGATGCTGAAACTTCGTGCTGCATACTACCATGTTACGCGCCGTGGTGCATTGGAGGTAGCGGTCGCGTGGAGGTTAAACTGTCCGACAGTGGAGCCAAAGATACCTTCCCGCCCGACCTTCGCATTAAAAAAAATTCGCCAGCTGGGCGGTAGCGCCTACCCTGTGAAGGTGACGTTCCAAGTGCTTATTCGTAAATCATAGTCCTTTAAACTTTTGACGTGGTCGTCAACTTTTAAGGGGATCTTTTTAGAGGCTATTGTTATGGTTTTATTTGGATAACATTTTAAGTGGTGGTTACCAAGCCCTACGCACAACCCACAAAATTAAAGTCCAGGGGATTGGACTTTGCTGCACGCATTAGTTATCATGTACCGGGTGCTAGAAAAAGCCTCTCAAAAATATGTCGTTCGGAGTCGACTTTAAACTCATGTATAAAATTAACGCACACAACATAAGGGGTGTAAGAAGCTAGGTCTTAATTCTGACTGAAGGGTTGTAATGACCAATTATGTATGTATCAAAGATCAGCAACGAGTATTCAAAACGATGAGTAGATTCGAGTCATACTTATTATTTCTGATACTTATACGCATTCATACTTATTTTAATATGATACTCGTACTACTCATACTCAAAGTTGGAAGTACTCGTCGTATTCATACTTAACAATACGCATGATGTTATTGACTTCGACTCGTCTCTACTTAACATTTACACGAAGCACAAAATAAGTATAATTCGCGTACGAACACTACTATACTCACAAGAAGATTGTGTGTATGCTTTGCTTGTTGTCTTTGTCTTTCCTTTCTTCTTTGTTTGTATATGCAACAATAACAAAGGCTGTAAATTTTGATGAATGATTCGAGCCACTCGAATCACTTATAAGTATTATAAGTATTTTTCTAAATTTATGAATCAGAATGAGTAGGCGTATGCATCAAACACATTTCGAATGTTGTGAGTTTGATGTCAACGTTGTAATCATACTCATTGTAACCTATACTTATAAATCAATGCTGTAACGAGTATGAATGAATCAGAGTAGTTGAATTTCAATTCTGTTGATTCACTCATACTCAAAACTGCATGAGTGCTTATGAGTAGCGGAAAAACGATTCATTGCTGATCTCTGGTATGTATGTACTAGAGGTGTGCACAAAACATTCTGCCAGCTTACCCTTCACCGAATGCAATACTGTATTGTACTCTTTTCTGTTGCTCTTGATTTTACGAGTGCACTGAAATGTGTATTTCTCATTTATTCAATGTATACAACAGCACTCGTTTGTCTGTGAAGTAACGGAACTATGGTTTGTGTTGTAAGAGCATATTTTACTATTGTATATTGTATATTATACAATATTTTCAGTATTGCCATATTGAAAAATATGCGTACATAAGTGTTTCTATACATTCTTGCCTTCGCCATAAACTCATAAAAAAGGTTTTTCCCCGAAATAAAAAGTTTAAAATAGTTACTAGCAATGCAGGCGTCGACGAAGATGTTCGGTTCCCGAGAGCAAAACATTCTGACCTTTCTTATTCATTGTTGTTAAAAAACAAAAACAAACAACAACAAATGCATGTTGTGACTCTATGAAGAGTAAAATATTTTTGTTGCACTCTTCACACAACTCTCTTTTATACTGTTGTACAATGGTTTACGAGTGCAGTTATTTTTTGTACTCTATGTTTGCTTCACACTTATTTATATTTGCAGCAACAATCAATATTCGGTCTTGGGAAAAATACAATACTGTGCAATTTTATATGTCTTGTGCACACCTCTAGTATGTACATATGTATGTATGTAGTTCATTACAGAGATGAATTGCATTAATATAAAAGTGTTCATCGGAAATGAGTTAGCGGTAATGCTGACTTTTTGTCAAAGTATCGTATGGTCAACGATGTTAAATGTCTTCGAATGATCAAGTAACACTAAAAGAGATATAATATTTATATCAGCCCTATATCGTAACTTCTGTCACATTAACAAGCGCAGAAATGAAACGGTGATTAGGTCAGAAACCAGATTGTCTCTTCAGACAGCAAATCATTGACATTGGTTGATTTGCATATAAATTAATTTTTTGAAAATTATGATAAATATTATTGGGCAGTAGTGATGAATTACCCAAAAAAGATTTCGGTACCTCCAACTAGGTGCATAAACTATGACCAATAACAAATAACGTTTGCAGCTGCCATTTTTCTCGATGGCCATATAAAAACATGTTCTTTACATAAAGTGGAAATGTTATCGACTGCATGGAATATTTTATTTTTAATTTATAGGTACCTCACGTAATTAAGCATGACATAAAAATCAAAAGAAATTTCAATATATAAAATTTATTTAGTTTTTTTAATTGCTTTTATTAATTTCCTATGGAGGTTTGAGGGTTAATTTTTTTGACATTCCGCTAGCACTTTAACAAAAACAAAATGCCTGTTGTTTTTGCATTGTTGTACTTGTTGTACAGATGCTACTACCTATTGGATATGGCTTGGAACAAACTCTGCAGAAATGGAAAAATTATTAATAAATATGATTTTTGAACTGGACGATAAAACGAATGACAAAATGTTGTTAAATGCACAAAAAAGAAAACATTTAAGGAAGAAAAAAAGAAACTTATAAAAAAAAAATTAAAATTTTTTTACTCACTTACTTTTTTACTTACTTATTCAACGCATCAGCCATTTTTATGATTAGTGTTTTGTTTTTATTTGCACATAATATGCTTTAATGTTGCATTTACGAACATTTGATAGCTGAAGTGCTCATAAATGCAAACCATGTTCATAAATGCAAACCTTGGATTTATGAACATGATGCGCATAATAATGCAGCGCAGTGATGCATTTACGAATAGGCCCTTTTGCACACTGCTGTCAAATTAGACGTTGTTATTATTATATATAAAATATATGCGTTATGTTTGGAAGAACGTATTTGCCATGAGTTTAATAAATTAGAATACTTTTAAGAACGTCTTCCTGAGTAACGTTTCTGAATTCAGAATTAGATTGATTCATTTGAATAGAGGTAGAAAAGACATAAGGTGATTTGTAATACTCCAGGTCTGCATCAATAGTTAGTACATTTGAAAAATCTATGCAAAGTTGATTTACATCAACCCTGTTATTGGATATAAGATTACTATTCATTATTCCTAAAGATCAAATATCTCCACTATTTGCAATTATTACAAATAACTGACAGGAACTTTTCGGCGTAGAAAATTGATTTTGTGATTCTGATTTTTAAGTTCGTATCTTTCTTACACGCCTTAACCCTGGACGGTTACTCTTCGTCGAATCGACGAAGCTCATTTACACTTTATCATATAACTCTTTTATGGTTGACCAAATTTTGCTCTTTTTTTCAACAACGTTATTTGATAATAAAAGCTTGCATTCAGTAAACAAAAAATAATTTTTTTTTTTGTTCGTCGATTCGACGAAGAGTAACCTTACTGTACAAAAATGACCCTCCCGGATTAAAAAAATGGGTGGCCCGTGTACGTTAACTCACTACAAGCTTTCGTAATCAATCAACATTATTTATAAAAAGAGCGAAATTTGGTCAAACATAAAAGATTTATATGATAAACAGTAAATGAGCTTCGTCGATTCGACGAACAGTAACCAATTAGGGTGAAAGTGTTCGTCGATTCAACGGAGAGTAACTTTAATGTACAAAATAGAAGAGTAACCGTCTAGGGTTAAAAATGTTTTAGAATTCGGTCGTCCTAAAGCTTTTCTACCTATAATATTCATTATTTCTGTCATTAATTGATATCTTAATTTCATAAGTAAACCATTGTTTTCCATTTCGCATTTTTTCAGCCTTAATTGGAACATATTTTTCAAAAGGATATTGTATATTATCCTATAAAAAGGTAACCTGCTCGTCTGCTGCAGGCATTAACAATGTTTGATTCCAAGGTATGTTTCTAATTCTGTTTGCTGTTAAGTATAACCAAAGAATATGGATATAAAGAATGCGCATCATGTAGAAGTAAAATTTCTTATGGCGGGATGTACCAGTAACACCCGCTCTCACCAAAATCTCTTTTAAAAATCATTTCTTGATGAGGGAGGGAAGACAGGAGAAAAATAAACACAAACAAAGAGCGTAACAATGTGTTGCTCTCATCGTACGTATGTATATGCGTATGTACGATTATGTATGTATGATCGTTGTTATTGTTTGACCAAAGACTATAAATATGTAAAGATGTTGCACACAGTGTATTTAAAATTGACAAAATTTTGTGCTTCTTTCTTATGAGGGGGTAGGTAACAGGGAAAGCTGAATCGTCGTTCTCACTCTCATGTTAACTGAGAGAAAGAAAACAAAAAAGACTCAGTACACTTATTGTACTTAGAGAACTTATTATACTTAGAGAACGTATTGTCAAAGAAAATAAAGTATAAAGAATGTGCATCTTAACATATTTTGGAATATTTTCAAAAATATTTCAGGACGCGGGGGGAAAAAGATAGGAGGGAAGTAAACAGAAACGAAGAGCGTAACAATGCGTTGCTCTCATTCTTTGCTCTCATCGCGATGAGATCAAAGATTATAAATATATGAAGATGTTGCACTGCCAGTGCCAAATTTGTCGATGGCAGTACGACTACTGCCACTTATTGTACTCAGAGAATTTATTATACTCAGAGAACGTATTGTTCTCTTCTCTAATTTATTCTCATATGCGTGTATACGTGTGTGCTTGTACATTGGCAAATAAAATAATAAACAAACTGAAAGATGTCTTGTTTTCACAAAATGTATGTGCAAATAGCCTGTGGAAAAGAAATATTACCGTTTGTTTTATTGTAGGGTAAGAATATGTGTTTTATTGTTGTAGAAATGAAACTATATCGATTCGCACCGAAATAAAAAATCCACATTTTGTGTGGACATTTGAAACTGAAAAACTGAAAAATTGTTTTATAAAAAGTGTGAATTTAAAAATGTAGTGCATGCTCAAACAAAACGTTTAATAAATATAATATATAATTAAAATCATAAATCATATTTTTAGAAGATATTGATAGGACTGGAAATATATCCATCTTTGGATATTTTATTATATTTGCATGGAATATTTTATTTTTAATTTATAGGTACCCCACGTAATTAAGCATGACATAAAAATCAAAAGAAATTTCAATATATAAAATTTATTTAGTTTTTTTAATTGCTTTTATTAATTTCCTATGGAGGTTTGAGGGTTAATTTTTTTGACATTCCGCTAGCACTTTAACAAAAACAAAATGCCTGTTGTTTTTGCATTGTTGTACTTGTTGTACAGATGCTACTACCTATTGGATATGGCTTGGAACAAACTCTGCAGAAATGGAAAAATTATTAATAAATATGATTTTTGAACTGGACGATAAAACGAATGACAAAATGTTGTTAAATGCACAAAAAAGAAAACATTTAAGGAAGAAAAAAAGAAACTTATAAAAAAAAAATTAAAATTTTTTTACTCACTTACTTTTTTACTTACTTATTCAACGCATCAGCCATTTTTATGATTAGTGTTTTGTTTTTATTTGCACATAATATGCTTTAATGTTGCATTTACGAACATTTGATAGCTGAAGTGCTCATAAATGCAAACCATGTTCATAAATGCAAACCTTGGATTTATGAACATGATGCGCATAATAATGCAGCGCAGTGATGCATTTACGAATAGGCCCTTTTGCACACTGCTGTCAAATTAGACGTTGTTATTATTATATATAAAATATATGCGTTATGTTTGGAAGAACGTATTTGCCATGAGTTTAATAAATTAGAATACTTTTAAGAACGTCTTCCTGAGTAACGTTTCTGAATTCAGAATTAGATTGATTCATTTGAATAGAGGTAGAAAAGACATAAGGTGATTTGTAATACTCCAGGTCTGCATCAATAGTTAGTACATTTGAAAAATCTATGCAAAGTTGATTTACATCAACCCTGTTATTGGATATAAGATTACTATTCATTATTCCTAAAGATCAAATATCTCCACTATTTGCAATTATTACAAATAACTGACAGGAACTTTTCGGCGTAGAAAATTGATTTTGTGATTCTGATTTTTAAGTTCGTATCTTTCTTACACGCCTTAACCCTGGACGGTTACTCTTCGTCGAATCGACGAAGCTCATTTACACTTTATCATATAACTCTTTTATGGTTGACCAAATTTTGCTCTTTTTTTCAACAACGTTATTTGATAATAAAAGCTTGCATTCAGTAAACAAAAAATAATTTTTTTTTTTGTTCGTCGATTCGACGAAGAGTAACCTTACTGTACAAAAATGACCCTCCCGGATTAAAAAAATGGGTGGCCCGTGTACGTTAACTCACTACAAGCTTTCGTAATCAATCAACATTATTTATAAAAAGAGCGAAATTTGGTCAAACATAAAAGATTTATATGATAAACAGTAAATGAGCTTCGTCGATTCGACGAACAGTAACCAATTAGGGTGAAAGTGTTCGTCGATTCAACGGAGAGTAACTTTAATGTACAAAATAGAAGAGTAACCGTCTAGGGTTAAAAATGTTTTAGAATTCGGTCGTCCTAAAGCTTTTCTACCTATAATATTCATTATTTCTGTCATTAATTGATATCTTAATTTCATAAGTAAACCATTGTTTTCCATTTCGCATTTTTTCAGCCTTAATTGGAACATATTTTTCAAAAGGATATTGTATATTATCCTATAAAAAGGTAACCTGCTCGTCTGCTGCAGGCATTAACAATGTTTGATTCCAAGGTATGTTTCTAATTCTGTTTGCTGTTAAGTATAACCAAAGAATATGGATATAAAGAATGCGCATCATGTAGAAGTAAAATTTCTTATGGCGGGATGTACCAGTAACACCCGCTCTCACCAAAATCTCTTTTAAAAATCATTTCTTGATGAGGGAGGGAAGACAGGAGAAAAATAAACACAAACAAAGAGCGTAACAATGTGTTGCTCTCATCGTACGTATGTATATGCGTATGTACGATTATGTATGTATGATCGTTGTTATTGTTTGACCAAAGACTATAAATATGTAAAGATGTTGCACACAGTGTATTTAAAATTGACAAAATTTTGTGCTTCTTTCTTATGGAAGCTGAATCGTCGTTCTCACTCTCATGTTAACTGAGAGAAAGAAAACAAAAAAAACTCAGTACACTTATTGTACTCAGAGAACTTATTATACTTAGAGAACGTATTGTTATTTTCTCTAAGCAATTTATTCTCATATGCGTGTATACGTGTGTGCATGTATGTATACATACATTGCCAAATAAAATAATAAACAAACTGAAAGATTTTTTGTTTTCACAAAATGTATGTGCAAATAGCCTGTGGAAAACAAATATTACCGTTTGTTTTATTGTAGGGTAAGAATATGTGTTTTATTGTTGTAGAAATGAAATTATATCGATTCGCACCGAATTATATATTACTATTCAATTATGTATGTATGTATTTACCATATGTGTCTATTTTTGTATAGAATGAAGTTGTAATAAAACGAATGCTTTTTTTGTTTAGTATTTATTAAATTTATTTATCATTTTAATGGTTCAAAATTTTAACTTTTTCCATACTGGATAATTTGAATTTGTATGTTTCCCATGTGCAATGCTTCCGTAGTAAAACAACAATTAGTAAATTAAGCATCTCCATTCTGTGTTTAGAACATTCGTTATTTTCATCAAACCAAGGAATAAATTGTATTTTTTGTGCATTTTTTGTATTTTTTTGCCAACTACAAATGTTTTTTTGTTTTTTATAGATTTATTTTCTAAAAAAATTTTTTCGAAGACTTATATGAATTTTGCAAACTTCAAAAAATAAATCAGATGGAGCGCACAAACTTCCAAAGTCGGACTCTTTTATATAATTTTTTGCATAAACGAACATTTCTGAAGGATATGACAAAATTTGCGCTGGTTTGATTATATCCACATGACATTTAACGCAAGATATTCGTTGAGCTATGTAACCAACAAAATATCGACTTGATGTTAATTCAATTGGCACATTGTTGTACGTAAAACAATCGGTGCCTTCATTAAAATATTCTTTATTTTCATCGTATATATCTGCGACATCTATATCAGGGGTATGTGTACTTTCTGATATATTTCCAGTCGTATCAATATCTTCTAAAAATATGATTTATGATTTTAATTATATATTATATTTATTAAACGTTTTGTTTGAGCATGCACTACAATTTTTAAATTCACACTTTTTATAAAACAATTTTTCAGTTTTTCAGTTTCAAATGTCCACACAAAATGTGGATTTTTTATTTCGGTGCGAATCGATATAGTTTCATTTCTACAACAATAAAACACATATTCTTACCCTACAATAAAACAAACGGTAATATTTCTTTTCCACAGGCTATTTGCACATACATTTTGTGAAAACAAGACATCTTTCAGTTTGGTTATTATTTTATTTGGCAATGTATGTATACATACATGCACACACGTATACACGCATATGAGAATAAATTGCTTAGAGAAAAGAACAATACCAAAGAATATGGATATAAAGAATGCGCATCATGTAGAAGTAAAATTTCTTATGGCGGGATGTACTAGTAAGACCCGCTCTCACCAAAATCTCTTTTAAAAATCATTTCTTGATGAGGGAGGGAAGGCAGGAGAAAAATAAACACAAACAAAGAGTGTAACAATGTGTTGCTCTCATCGTACGTATGTATATGCGTATGTACGATTATGTATGTATGATCGTTGTTATTGTTTGACCAAAGGCTATAAATATGTAAAGATGTTGCAGACAGTGTATTTAAAATTGACAAAATTTTGTGCTTCTTTGTTATGAAAGCTGAATCGTCGTTCTCACTCTCATGTTAACTGAGAGAAAGAAAACAAAAAAGACTCAGTACACTTATTGTACTCAGAGAACTTATTATACTTAGAGAACGTATTGTTATTTTCTCTAAGCAATTTATTCTCATATGCGTGTATACGTGTGTGCATGTATGTATACATACATTGCCATATAAAATAATAAACAAACTGAAAGATTTTTTGTTTTCACAAAATGTATGTGCAAATAGCCTGTGGAAAACAAATATTACCGTTTGTTTTATTGTAGGGTAAGAATATTTGTTTTATTGTTGTAGAAATGAAATTATATCGATTCGCACCGAATTATATATTACTATTCAATTATGTATGTATGTATTTACCATATGTGTCTATTTTTGTATAGAATGAAGTTGTAATAAAACGAATGCTTTTTTTGTTTAGTATTTATTAAATTTATTTATCATTTTAATGGTTCAAAATTTTAACTTTTTCCATACTGGATAATTTGAATTTGTATGTTTCCCATGTGGAATGCTTCCGTAGTAAAACAACAATTAGTAAATTAAGCATCTCCATTCTGTGTTTATAACATTCCTTATTTTCATCAAACCAAGGAATAAATTGTATTTTTTTGTGCATTTTTTGGCCAACTACAAATGTTTTTTTGTTTTTTATAGATTTATTTTCTAAAAAAAATTTTTCGAAGCCTTATATGAATTTTGCAAACTTCAAAAAATAAATCAGATGGAGCGCACAAACTTCCAAAGTCGGAATCTTTTATATAATTTTTTGCATAAACGAACATTTCTGAAGGATATGACAAAATTTGCGCTGGTTTGATTATATCCACACGACATTTAACGCAAGATATTCGTTGAGCTATGTAACCAACAAAATATCGACTTGATGTTAATTCAATTGGCACATTGTTGGACGTAAAACAATCGGTGCCTTCATTAAAATATTCCTTATTTTCATCGTATATATCTGCGACATCTATATCAGGGGTATGTGTACTTTCTGATATATTTCCAGTCCTATCAATATCTTCTAAAAATATGATTTATGATTTTAATTATATATTATATTTATTAAACGTTTTGTTTGAGCATGCACTACATTTTTAAATTCACACTTTTTATAAAACAATTTTTCAGTTTTTCAGTTTCAAATGTCCACACAAAATGTGGATTTTTTATTTCGGTGCGAATCGATATAGTTTCATTTCTACAACAATAAAACACATATTCTTACCCTACAATAAAACAAACGGTAATATTTCTTTTCCACAGGCTATTTGCACATACATTTTGTGAAAACAAGACATCTTTCAGTTTGTTTATTATTTTATTTGCCAATGTACAAGCACACACGTATACACGCATATGAGAATAAATTAGAGAAGAGAACAATACGTTCTCTGAGTATAATAAATTCTCTGAGTACAATAAGTGGCAGTAGTCGTACTGCCATCGACAAATTTGGCACTGGCAGTGCAACATCTTCATATATTTATAATCTTTGATCTCATCGCGATGAGAGCAAAGAATGAGAGCAACGCATTGTTACGCTCTTCGTTTCTGTTTACTTCCCTCCTATCTTTTTCCCCCCGCGTCATGAAATATTTTTGAAAATATTCCAAAATATGTTAAGATGCACATTCTTTATACTTTATTTTCTTTGACAATACGTTCTCTAAGTATAATAAGTTCTCTAAGTACAATAAGTGTACTGAGTCTTTTTTGTTTTCTTTCTCTCAGTTAACATGAGAGTGAGAACGACGATTCAGCTTTCCCTGTTACCTACCCCCTCATAAGAAAGAAGCACAAAATTTTGTCAATTTTAAATACACTGTGTGCAACATCTTCACATATTTATAGTCTTTGGTCAAACAATAAAAGCGATCACACATACATAATCGTACATACGCATATACATACGTATGATGAGAGCAACACATTGTTACGCTCTTTGTTTGTGTTTATTTTTCTTCTGTCATCCCTCCCTCATCAAGAAATGATTTTTAAAAAAGATTTTGGTGAGAGCGGGTCTTACTGGTACATCCCGCCATAAGAAATTTTACTTCTACATGATGCGCATTCTTTATATCCATATTCTTTGGTATAACCAAAGAAAATAAAGTATAAAGAATGTGCATCTTAACATTTTTTGGAATATTTTTCAAAAATATTTCTTGACGCGGGGGGAAAGATAGAAGGGAAGGAAAGAGAAACGAAGAGCGTAACAATGCGTTGCTCTCATCGTGCGTTTTTGTTGTTTGACCACTTTTTTATTAAAGTTTCTGAAATCACTTATTCTGGTCAGTGTTGCCACGAAAAAAAATATTGTAACCAACATTTGTGAAAAAAAATTACCAAATAAGAAAAAATTAACCAAAATTAAATTCACAGTTTTTTTATTTTATTTTTTCAAATATAAATTATAATTAATACAACATAGTAAGAAAAGAAACAAAAAATAACAAACTAAAATTTTAGTCTTACAAATTAATTCATTTCTACAAACAAAAGCTCTTTTTATAAGAAAAATAAATAACCAAATCCGGAAATTTTGGTTAAAAATAGTTAAACGGCAACACTGGTTGTGATTAGTGAGCAAGAGAGAGAAAATAAGTTGAGAGAATTTATTTATTTACAGCCATAGAAAACTGTCAATAATATACGATACTTGATTTTCATTTCATCAACATACATATGTAAAGCTATCTATCTTAATAATTTTAGATAAATAAAGATAAAATAAAAAATACATTTTTTTTATTAAAAGAACATAAAGCTATCCATCTTTGGCTTAAAAATTATACCTAGTTTTTTTTTAGATAAACAAAAATAAAAAAACCCATTTTTTATTAGAAGAAAAAATAAAAAAATTAAATACGGCCAGCTAATGACATAGAACATTTTTAACATAAAATATTTTTTGAGTGTTATTCTGAAATAAAATGATAACGCATCCGCTACACATGTGTTCTTGTCGCAGTCTGATCGACAACTAAATCAAATAACACAAGAATGCATGTGAGTTCTCTCTGCACAATTGTGCGGGTAGTAATTTTAAACAAATTTTGGTGAGAGCGGGCCGTACGCCTACAACCCGCCATAAGAAATTTTACTTCTACATGATGCGTATTCTTTATATCCATATTCTTTGGTATAACCTATGTTTTTAAAATTCCTATACTTAATCATTTGTACCAGAAATCTTGTGAAAGGAACATGATCTTCTTGCTTTGAGCAAGTGGAGACAAAGAGTTGGTCAAAGAAAAGCATTCGGTTAGGATTGTCAATAAAACCACCGGCATTTATATCTTCTGCCAATCCTCTATCAAAAAGAATATTGTAGTACCTGTATAACCAAGGGTAACAGAGGACAATTTATATAATAAAGGTTTTATATTAATTCTATTATTTGGTCCGTAATTTGCACCCAATAGAAGTTTTTGGCAGTTACTAAAAAAATTCAAAAATGAAAAATTTTACTTTAAAAATTCTTCTTCTACTTTTTGCTAGTGGCATCATTGTTTGCGATTGTTGTTGATTCACCATTAAGATTTATTCCATAGTTGGTGTCAATTTTATCAATTATTATGTTTGAGTGATCGATACATTTGTGAGTAAAGTCCAAAAAACCGTTTTTGTCAAATAAAACAAGTTTGGAGAGTTCGAAAAACATAAAAAAATATTTTGGAGTTCTACGTAACAAAATTCAAAACTTACATTATATCATTAGCTGGGTGTATTTCATGAAACAAAGAAATATAGATAACTAGCTAAAGCCCGGTGTGCTTCGCTACTCCTATCGATATCTATATGTATATATAAAAATGAATGTATTTTTTGTTTGAAGTCTATAGACGGCGAAACGGCTGGACCGATTTTCTTGAAATTTTAACGGTACCTTCGGCAGCTCTAGATGCTGATGCTCGTAGTCTCTCTCCTTCTAGGCGTACATCGCGTTGATCCGGCGTCTCTTCAGTTCTTGATCTTGATGATTGGGACCGTTTTCTTCTGAGACGTGCATCACCTTAATCAGGTGTCTCAGCAGCTCTAGAAGTTGATGCCTGTATCCTCTTTCCTTCTACACGTGCATCACGTTGATCTGGTATCTTCGCAGCTCTAGATGTTGATGCTCGTAGTCTCTCTCCTTCTAGGCGTACATCGCGTTGGTCCGGCGTCCAATCAGTTCTTGATCTTGATGATTGGGATCGTTTTCTTCTAAGACGTGCATCACGTTGATCAGGTGTCTCAGCAGCTCTAGATGTTGATGCTCGTAGTCTACACGTACATCTCGTTGATCTGGTGTTCCTGCAGCTACTGCTTTTTGCGTTCGTATTCTTTCCCTTTCTAAACGTTCATCACGTTACCATAACAGGTAACAATTGGTTCTTTAAAAAATTATGTATGCTGTAGGTATTTAATAAATTAAGGCAGTATAGTGTCATCAATGGTCTGTGTCTACTGTTAATGGTACCTAAGTTACACATGTCCCTCTATGCGTATTTTTACAAAAATATAATAAAATGGGTATTGGAATGAACAGGCAATACACATGACTTTAGCTGTAATAATTTATCAGATATATGATGTTTAGTATATACTTTCTGTCTAAGAATTCATATAAAAATAGAGTCCATTTATTTCCCTAACCCGAAATGTTCATATGTGTGTCGAAGATTCTAGATTCTAGCTCTAATATTTTTCCATTTACACGAACTTTTGTATCATATTTCTATGGGAGGGTCTCGCTCTTATTGCTAGTCCGGCAATTTTTTCACAAATTATTCATATGGATTTCAGTGTTGCCCGTGTACAATTTGATGATTTTATCTAAAATGATTTACCAGATATAAGAAGTTTTAAATTTAAGTCATATGGGAAGTACCATGCCCCTTTTCCTAGCCCATTTTTGTCTAAAATATTCATATTGATACTAAAATGGATTCGACAAAATTTTAGGACTCTAAGGGCCATTATTACAACTTCCCGTTAAACTTGGGTTTAGTTAAAGGTATCTTTAGCTAAAGGGAACTGTAAAGTTACCTTTAACTGATTTTCGTTATTACAACTTACAGATAAAATAAAATTAAAATATGGAAGTGCCGGAGCAAAGTCGATAAAACTGCTCAATTAAACAAGTTTTTTTTTAACGCAGTGGCAACAGCGGACTTCGTTTTTTTTTGTTGTATATGCTCATTTTGTTTAAATTTGAAGTTGCAATATCGAAAATAATATATGATATGGCAAGTTCAAACATAAAATGACCTTTAAATGTTAAAGGTAGGATGATCTTCCCTTTAGCTTAACGATCACTTCTATCTTATTGGGTGCTCATAATAATGAAAAACAATTTATCTGCCCGTTAAAATCCTCCTTTTAGTTAACGGCAAGTTGTAATAATGGCCCTAACTGTTATATTTTCTTAGATATATTAATTTAATATTTTTATAGGAGATGACACGCCCATTACAGCAAGTCTGCCCATTTTGTTCATACAGATGTCAAAGTTGTCCCTACAAAATTTGAGGAATCTAGCTGTTGCAGTTTATGAGATATGTGACATTAAATACTTAAAAAAAAAATCAAAAAATGTAAATACATGAGATTTGTAAGAAAGAATCCGATTCCTGCAAACTATGCATTTGATGGATACGAATTTGAGCTTGTAGATAACTTCCTGGATCTAGGAGTTCTACTTGATCCCAAACTAAATTTTAGTCCACACATAGCTATGACGGTAAATAAAGCTTTAAGCGTACTTGGTTTTATTAAACGGTGGGTAAAAGAATTTAACGATCCTTATGTTACTAAATCGCCCTACACATCTCTTGTAAGGCCTATACTCGAGTATGGATCCATAATATGGGATCTTCTATGTAAAATATATTCCGACGTCATCGAATCTGTACAAAAGCAATTTCTGTTGTTTTGTATCCGAGTACTGAATTTTAATCCCACAAGTTTACCTTCTTATTCTGCCAGACTATCATTAATCAAACTTCCGACACTTAAAAGCCGCAGAACTATGCTAAATATCTCGTTTATATTCAATGCAATTACTGGTGATATTGGCTCCAGTTTTTTAATCCATAATATCTCACGTCATTTTTCCCCGTTATCAATACAATTTTTTAGATCCAACTACGCTGGTGCTGATCCAATAAGGAGAATGTGTTACGAATTTAATTAATTGTATATGCTAATTGATTTTTCATTATCAAATAATGTGATAAAAAACAATGTAATTAAGTATTTAAATTCATAGTTTTTTAGTATGTATTATAATATTGTAACATTATTTAATTGCCTGCAAGGAATATTTCCATATGTAAACAAAAATAAAATAAATAAATGTGGGCTTGGCACCTCGCCTACTTGAAATTTTAAAATAAAAGGTAGCCTATAGTTTGTTCCGGACATACAGGAAGGTACTGTTAAAATTTCAAGAAAATCGGTCCGGCCGTTTTTAAATATATAGATTCATATATTCATATGGGAGGTGCCAAGCCCCCTATTGCCAGTCAGTCCATTTTTGTCTAAAATATTCATATTGATACTAAAGTGGCTTCGACAAAAGTTTAGGAGTCTAACTATTATATATTCTTAGATATACTAATTTAATATTTTTTATATGGGAGGTGACACGCCCTCTATAGCCAATCCACCCATTTTGTTCATATATACGTCAAAGTTGTCCATACAAAATTTGAGGACTCTAGCTGTTGCAGTTTTTGAGAGATATGCGACATTAAATACTTATTGGGTAAGTGGGCGTGGCACCTCGCCTACTTGAAATTTTAAAATAAAAAGAAGCCTATAGTTCCTTCCAGACATACAGGAAGGTACTGTTAAAAATCGGTCCAGCCGTTTAGCCGTCTAAAACAAACCCACAAACAAATAAACACACATTCATTTTTATATACAGGTAGTCCCCGACTTACGACTATTCGCACTTACGACCATATTTTTTTCCAATTTTTTTCATAGAAAATACTTAAAGAAGACAAATATGTAGTTGCGGGGAATCCCTAAAATTAAATTTTATATATATAAATAAATATAAATTTTGAGTAGATTCATTTCTTCTGACCATCAAAGTTAGTAGTACAGTATGTAATTTTTTTCTTAAATTTTTTTTCAATATGAAATTCGAATTACGACTTAACCGACTTACGACCGATGACCAGGAACCTATCTCGGTCGTAAGTGGGGGAATACCTGTATATAGATGCATTGCGCATGTCCGTTACTTTTGTTCGTTGATCAGCTGTTTTTGTGTGACGTCACTGTAGTAGAAAATTTTGTCGTGTAAAGAGAGATTTTGTGTATTTTAATTAAAAACATTTTAAATCAAAAATTAATAGAAATGAAGTGCGCTGTTGTAAATTGCAATAAAAGCAATGGGGGAAAAGGCTCTCTATGCAGTTTTTTCCGTTTTCCAACAAATGTAACGCTTCGAAAGAAGTGGATTAGCTTCTGCGGCCGGAGAAATTTTAATGCAGACACTTCTTTTGTTTGCATGGATCATTTTAAAACAGAAGATTTTGCCAATAATCTTCAATATGAAATGGGTAAGTAACTAAGAATGAATAATATATTTATTTTAAATTGTCAATATATATTTATAGGTTTTGCTTTAAAAGGGCTACTCATGGATGGTGTTGTTCCTACAGTGAAGTTGGTCAAATCGAAAAACAAAAAGCTGTTTGGACAGCGAGCAAGTAGAAGTGAACGAAGAGAAAACAAAAAAAACTGTTGATCTTCTTCTTAGAAATCACAGCTCTGCCATCATGCTGTCCAATGAAAACTGTCCATTATGGTCCATCGAAAATATAAATACATACATATGATATATGATGATACATATGAAATAGAAAATCAGCCACCGGAAGAGCAAAGTTTGGAAATTTCCTCCTTGGATGTGGATGATCAATGTCTAAAAGTGTAAGCAACCAACGTCGTGTAACCAACGCCGGAAATGATGACATATATGAAAGGACTAGAATCAGTTTTCAATTCAATTAATGAAAACGATTTGTTAATAACAAATAATTTCTTAACATTTCATCTGCAACAAGCAAAACACATAAAGTGCAGTGAAACAATTAAAAAATTATTCTTCCGTGCCCGAATGTATTTTAAAATAAGAATTTTTTAAATTGTGAAATAGCCAACAAATTATCAAATAAAAAAGAAAATGGAACAAGACTTTAAAATAAAATTTATATATATTTATATACTTAAAACATATTTTTTTATACTAAAAACTACAATGTACCTACGATAAATATCTAAAAAAATGTATTTTATAAAATAAATATACATACATATTATAGTTTCATTATAATTATTGGAACTTAAATCAATGGGGGTAAAAAAGTTGTTAACAAACTGCTTAAAAATTATATAAATGCAAATATATTAAAGTAAAGTTGTTAAAAAATCCAACAAATTTAGTAAAAAGGGTTTAATAATAAATAATAAACAATTTTGTATTAGTTATATGTAATACAAAAATAACAAAATTTTCATTAAAATATTAAAGACATGTGTTCGTGTGATTGTGTTTTTGTTTATTTACTACTGTGACGTACATGCGCAGAACAATAAAATTTTGACAACGTGAGTGCGCTATCTTGTATTCTTTGTTTCATGGGTGTATTTTGACTGTCGCACCGTGTGATTTAATAGTGTTTTCACATCAAAAGTTAAAACCTGATTTTAGCATTAAAGCCATAATCAGCTGATTTTGCGCTCACACTGCAAGTTTTCTTAAATCTGGTTTTAAATTTATGACATTTATGACTGCGCAACAGCTGTTTTTGTTTTGATTTTGTTTTTTTTTTTTCAATTGAATTTGCGGTCACACTATAGGTTTCCTTAAATATGATTTTAACATTCATGACATTTATGACCGTGCAACAGCTGTTTTTGTTTTTTCCAGCTGTCTTCAACATTTCTGTGTTGGTAGCTCTGATTTAGTACATCGAAACAAAGTTGTATTTCATAAAACCAATTCAAAAGAGGTTTTAAGATGGTTTTAACCAAAGAATATGGATATAAAGAATGCGCATCATGTAGAAGTAAAATTTCTTATGGCGGGATGTACCAGTAACACCCGCTCTCACCAAAATCTCTTTTAAAAATCATTTCTTGATGAGGGAGGGAAGACAGGAGAAAAATAAACATAAACAAAGAGCGTAACAATGTGTTGCTCTCATCGTACGTATGTATATGCGTATGTACGATTATATATGTATGATCGTTGTTATTGTTTGACCAAAGACTATAAATATGTAAAGATGTTGCACACAGTGTATTTAAAATTGACAAAATTTTGTGCTTCTTTCTTATTAAAGCTGAATCGTCGTTCTCACTCTCATGTTAACTGAGAGAAAGATAACAAAAAAGACTCAGTACACTTATTGTACTCAGAGAACTTATTATACTTAGAGAACGTATTGTTATTCTCATATTGTATATTCTCATATGCGTGTATACGTGTGTGCATGTATATATACATACATTGCCAAATAAAATAATAAACAAACTGAAAGATTTTTTGTTTTCACAAAATGTATGTGCAAATAGCCTGTGGAAAACAAATATTACCGTTTATTTTATTGTAGGGTAAGAATATGTGTTTTATTGTTGTAGAAATGAAATTATATCGATTCGCACCGAATTATATATTACTATTCAATTATGTATGTATGTATTTACCATATGTGTCTATTTTTGTATAGAATGAAGTTGTGATAAAACGAATGCTTTTTCTGTTTAGTATTTATTAAATTTATTTGTCATTTTAATGGTTCAAAATTTTAACTTTTTCCATACTGGATAATTTGAATTTGTATCTTTCCCATGTGGAATGCTTCCGTAGTAAAACAACAATTAGTAAATTAAGCACCTCCATTCTGTGTTTATAACATTCGTTATTTTCATCAAACCAAGGAATAAATTGTATTTTTTGTGCATTTTTTGTATTTTTTGGCCAACTACAAATGTTTTTTTGTTTTTTATAGATTTATTTTCTAAAAAAATTTTTTCGAAGACTTATATGAATTTTGCAAACTTCAAAAAATAAATCAGATGGAGCGCACAAACTTCCAAAGTCGGAATCTTTTATATAATTTTTTGCATAAACGAACATTTCTGAAGGATATGACAAAATTTGCGCTGGTTTGATTATATCCACACGACATTTAACGCAATATATTCTTTGAGCTATGTAACCAACAAAATATCGACTTGATGTTAATTCAATTGGCACATTGTTGGACGTAAAACAATCGGTGCCTTCATTAAAATATTCTTTATGTTCATCGTATATATCTGCGACATATATATCAGGGGTATGTGTACTTTCTGATATATTTCCAGTCCTATCAATATCTTCTAAAAATTCGATTTATGATTTTAATTATATATTATATTTATTAAACGTTTTGTTTGAGCATGCACTACAATTTTTAAATTCACACTTTTTATAAAACAATTTTTCAATTTTTCAGTTTCAAATGTCAACACAAAATGTGGATTTTTTATTTTGGTGCGAATCGATATAGTTTCATTTCTACAACAATAAAACACATATTCTTACCCTACAATAAAACAAACGGTAATATTTCTTTTCCACAGGCTATTTGCACATACATTTTGTGAAAACAAGACATCTTTCAGTTTGTTTATTATTTTATTTGGCAATGTACAAGCACACACGTATACACGCATATGAGAATAAATTAGAGAAGAGAACAATACGTTCTCTGAGTATAATAAATTCTCTGAGTACAATAAGTGGCAGTAGCCGTACTGCCATCGACAAATTTGGCACTGGCAGTGCAACATCTTCATATATTTAGAGTCTTTGATCTCATCGCGATGAGAGCAAAGAATGAGAGCAACGCATTGTTACGCTCTTCGTTTCTGTTTACTTCCCTCCTATCTTTTTCCCCCCGCGTCATGAAATATTTTTGAAAAATATTCCAAAATATGTTAAGATGCACATTCTTTATACTTTATTTTCTTTGTTTTAACACATTAATTTTGTATGGTAAAACCAGATTTTGATTATGGTTTTAACGTTAAAACCAACTTTTGCGTTAAAACCGCTCAGTGTGAAAACATTATAAAATATATTGCTACACCACCAGCGTTCAATACTCCGTCAGATCGAAAGATACGATACCCTTCCAGATGATAATAACTATCATTAACATCAATACAGACCCATGTTTCTCAGATACAAATTCTGAATGTTTTGGAATCATCTATTTCTATTGATTCGTTATCACAATTTTTTTAAAGCCGACTAAACCTCTATTAATAAATGTTGCAGTTATAATTTGACTCCGTTTTAAACGAAGGGCATTGTTAATTCGTGGACTGTATTTAGGGGGTGAAGACACACAAAAAGGCTGACACTGGACACAAAAAAAAAAGGAAACCAAGTTAGAAAAGTTCGAACAAACAAAACTACACACAAAAGAGAACACTTATCTTTTTTTTACTGCTTATTTGGCAATTTGATCCACTCACTGTAGAGCACAAAAAGAAATCCTTTTTTTGTATATTTTTTCCATAAAATTTTTTATAATATTGTTACGTTTTTACCTTTTAAAAACGTTAAAATTCGTAGAGTTCGTAGATTGCAAATAAAATAAAAATAAATCTGTGTTTATTTTTTACTTAATTCTTTATTTTCTGCACAACTTTCGTGCCACTGTTCGAACTTATTCTACGCATACAATGATAACTTCCACAATATGTGCTTGTTCGTGATATTTCTCTGCTTATAACCTTTTTTATAAGCAACAACAACACTTGTTAGTTATTTTTCTTTGCTCACAACCTTTTTTGTAAGCACCACACTAACAACTGTTTTCTTCACGCAACTTGTCTGCACACAAGTCTGACTGGATTATAACTCGATCTCGTATCTTCACACCACTGGTTGAATTCTCACTCAATTCAACGCGACGTCGTCACACGACTAACTTAACTCGATCTCCGAGAATCACGTGTCTTCATACACGACTGACTGAATTCTAACTGAATCATCGTTGTTCGCTTTATCTTGCCTTTTATATCACTCGATCAACAGTGTGATGAATGCCCTTGAAGGATGATGACGACCTTCGGGAACAATCCAAAAAATGTAAACAACTTGTTTCCATTTTTGTTGTTCGTGTATCTTATTTACTTTCGTCCAGGCAGAGTTGTTGTTGTTTTGTTTGTTTGTCTTTCTGCTATATTTTTTTTATACAAGGACTTTGTTGCTATATTTTTTTGTTTATTCATCGGTCTGTTGTTTTTGTTGCTATATGTTTACTAATTCGTTGATCACGTGAACAACTGCATTGTTTTGTTTTTGGAGCTTTTGTTTATGCGTGATCAAGTCCATTGTGTTGTTTTTGGAGCTTTTGCTTATTATTTTAACAACACCATTTCCATTTTCGTAACACTGCCGCCCACTTAAGCCTGTTCGTCCCGAATAGGCTCATTATCTCCTCTCCCGTAAATAACCTTGGCGGTTGATCTAGCTGTGGAATCATGCATCGCAGATGGATACGCCAGTAGATACCTCGGAATGTGTTCATCCAAATCTCTTTGTTGCTCGCTCACTACTTTTCTCGAGTATTCCTCCAGGCTTCGACCAAATTGTTCTACCATTCCATACACCTCACACATTCCCTTGAATACGGCTGGCTCGAACTTCTGCCTCGGAGTGTAGCTCTATTGGCACCTAGTAGCAGCATTCCCGGTGGCTCACAAAAACCCTTACTACTGTGTTCGCCTCTTGATTGGGTATGGCATACACTTCCGGCCATTAGCTGAAGTAATCCGTCTCGACGAGAACATATCGGTTTCTGGCAATACAAAGGACCTGCTGTTGTTATTCGCTCCAAAAATGCGTCCGACTTATATCGTGCAGCTGACCTCGACTTCGCTTTACTAGACCTTGTGGGGATCTCGCTTCTAGGAAACCAGCACTTGCCCCGCTGATGATGATGATGGCTGGTCTCCCGCCCGTCTGATGGTGAATCGGATCTTGACCTTCCTCGTGGCGCGTTCCAGTTTCTTCGGAACGTGACCGCTCTTTTCACAATTGAGACGCCTCAGCTCGACCTTTCGTCCGGCTTCTGTCACCACTTGCCTTAACAACTTTTCAAGTTTGTACATAAGGCGTCCTTTTCCCTCTGCAACTTCTATTCCTCGCACTTTGTTTACTTCTGATGTAGAAATCGTGCGAGGGGCCTCATGGGCTTGTACGAAGGTCACTATCTCTTCGAGGACTGTCTCACGTGCAGTCCACACCGCCAATCCGACATCATCGGCGCGTATACCATTTACACGCGCCTCGGTCTTACAATTGTCTACTAGTAGACGGTTTTCTCCCTGGTATGTGGGCTGCACTAATCTGTCGTCCTCCACTACAAGGGCTTGCAGTGACTCATTACCCTTTTGCGCACGGCACCCCAACTCCATAGGGTACAGTTCTCTTTCGTGCTCGTTGCCAAATTCACGCTGTAACGCCAACATTAAATCACCGTAGTTGTTTTTGTGGCTGTCTGGCATGGTTTCTAGAATCTCAGCGGCGGCACCCTTTAACGCCAATGTAAGTTCCAAAGCCTTCTGTTCCTCGTCCCAACCATTTCTGCTGGCTGCTGCCTCGAATTGGAGTTTAAATACGGATAGGGGTGAGCTACCATCAAAGCAAGGTGCTTCTATCCTGCCTGTATCTTCTGATATGGCTTGTACTGCTTCCGGTCGCAGGCTCTTATCTTCCATCATGACGAGTTTGCCCCCCACGGACTCTTCCAAGTTTCTTACTTCCGTGTCAACGGCCTCTTCTAAACTTGACACCTCTTCGGCGACACTTGTAACTCTTCCGCCGAATGACTCAATTATTTCATCTAGCGTCTCATCATACGCATCTAGTTTGTCTTCAATTTTTAACAGAGACTCTTCCATCCTTTGTTCACTATCCTTTCGCCACTCATCCAGAAGTTTTTGATTTTCTGCTCTGGAAGTTTCCTGCGCTTTCTGGTTTTCGGCTCTAGAGGCTTCTTGAAAATCAGCAAATAGCTTTCGGTTAGCTTCTTGTCCCTCCGTTAATACTTGAATATTTTGTTGCATGACTTCCATTCTTTGCCCATTATCTTTTCGCATTTCTCGCATTTGTTCCATTAGTGCGGCTAGCACCGAACTCATGTCAAGACCGCTGGGGGTTGCAGGAGCCTGTAACTCACGTTCCTCTTCGTCTTCGAAGTCGTAAGTATCGATATCAATGCCACGATTCCGAAGTTCTTCCCTTAAACGCCTTTGGAGCTCATTCTTTGTGCCCATTGTTGGCAGCGCCAATTTAGCCAATTCTTGTTTGAGCCTTTCCACTCTTAGTACTGAGAGTTTCATCTTGATTTATTTTTATTTTTAAATTTTGCAATCCCACTTCTGACACCAATTGTTACGTTTTTACCTTTTCGTTATTTTATAATTATAACAACAGTTCGATGAATTTATTAAATCTTTAGTTTGTATTAAACCAGAAAGTGTAGTTACATGCAGTCCGTTTCTCTCTTTTGTTTTTATTATATTTTGATACGAAAAAATTCGTTCCACATTTGCGGATGAATGAGGAATAGATAATATCCCTCTTACTACTTTACTACATTAAAATTTAAAATTTGATTCGTTTTTAATTTCAAAAATTTTGGTCCAAAAATTGCTTATATTTTAATTTTTATACGATTTTATAATTTCTAAATCAGACAGTGTTCTGAATTGTGTGTTTATTGTTTTTGTTACTTTGGTGTTCATTAGGAAACATTTTTACTAATATTGGTACGACGCTGTTAGTTTTTCCAGAGATAACATTTTCTGGCGAAAGACAAAGTAGAGAGAAACATATTCACAATAAATTGACAGCCAAAATGAGTTGCCATTTCAAATCAATTAAGAATCAAAATTGGGAAAACTTTGAAATTGTACAAAATGGGTGATTGGTGTACCATTGTACTTTTGATGTTTCAGTTGTACCAAAAAAAGTACAATTGTACCAATTTTGCCAACCCTGCCCTGAAATGTACTTTCCTTCATTCGAAAATGAGAATAGAACACGACACGTCCTGCGATAATTTTACAAAAATTTAAAGTTTTCGGAATTTTTCTCTTTGAATCTTGCCTAGTTAATAATGCTATACGATGACGCTTTCTTTTGTTTAAAATATTTTTGATCAAAGTACTGCTTGAATTTCTATTATTAGCCAAATCGAAAGCGGTTTTCAAAGAAGACCGCATTTTTTATGAGTATTCATTTTAAGAAAGATTTTCGCGTTTATAAATGTATTACATAATATGTCATTCCATTATTTGACAAAGCAGTGTTGCAATAAAACATTGCTTTGCCTTGTAAATGAATTTCTATGCAGTGTTGCATTGCAAACTGCGTTTATGAAGTCAGCCTTCTTTAAAAAGTTCTTTCTAGTCTTCACGCGAAATGTGGCTGTGACATCGGTTACATTAATATTTAAAACTTAACTAAGTTTCTTATAAATATCAAAAAGATTTTCACCTTTTACGAGGGGTATTCCATAAATTTGTGAGTTATGCGTAACAATTGAATTTTCTCTTTACTTGGCATGCTTTTTTAAAGATAAAATATTCTTCTTTCACTCTCCATTTTCATTCCTTTTTTTCTAAAATTTTGCCCGAAACTGTATTGTTTATTTCTTTCAGTTAAATTGTTTCTCATTCATTGCTATATTTAGTTTTTTATCTATTTCGATCAAGAGACGATTTTCACACTTTCCAAACATAACTTTGAATTGCTGTTTGCAAGAGTTCGGTTAATTTATCAGATATTAACAGAAAACACAAGAAAAAATTAGTACATTTAATACAAAATAGATTAAAAGGAGGTCTTGACCTTAAGGGATATCATACTAAATGTTAGCTATAACATGAATTTAAAATTTACTCTGCGTTTTTCTTGGGGGTACCTACACTTTTGCGGTGCAAAAATATGGAATCACCAGAAACTTTTTCTTATTTTTCTTTTGGTTTGAAATTTTTTTTTTTTTAGTAATTTTAAAAATTTTTTTGTTTTATTATAAAATTGAAATAAATTAATAAAATAAATATAAAAAAAACATCAATTATATTTATACATATTATTGCTTAGAATTCATGAAATTGCTAAAATATAAAATGGACTACCTAGACTTTTGTTGTCCTCTGTATCTGTACAGGATTATTCAGACTCGATGGATGAGCTTTTAAAAACAAACAACTAATTATAATAAATATTGGAGATGGTATTTTATTTATTTCTTATTTTTCTTTTATTTCAGAATGTGAATGTTACAAAACAGCTGTTTAAAATATATGTATAATGGATCGAGAATAATTTTAGGACTATAAAACAATCCACTCGCTTAGACGGAAATATGATTTGCATATCAATTTATAATATATCATCAATTCATACATACATATTTAACATAGTTGCATATACATATTACTACAGACGAAAAGACAGTTCCAGACTAATTGCAAGTACATATACTATAAATGTCTGAAGAAATCAACAGTGAAGGCTCCAAATCAGGCTCTATTAGAAGAATTGTACATATTAGTACTAATAAAAAAGAAGTTTGTTGTAGCAGTTCGGTGAATTTATTTTATAATAACTCATGTTAAAATGGGTTGTTCCCCTAGCACAATAACAAGGCCTAATGCTCTAGATTCTGGCGAAACAACGAATGCAGCAGGTACTACAGCTACAACTAACGAAAAGGATGGAAATTTATTGTTTTGTATGAAGTTACGGCGATCACGTTTGCGGCGATGTAGTCAACAAAATGGTGCTGAAGGAAGTGGCGGCAGTGGCACCGGAAGTGGTATTGCTGCATCCAACACCGACGAGATGTGCAATCAAGCGCTTTTAAATCCACTGAGAAGTGAAACGGATTACGAAAAGGTGAATAAAACTTTGATATTTACTATACAATAACAGTTTCTCTACAGGAGTATTTTAAAACTATTGACATTTATTTAACTAAAAGCATTAATTTTGTTGTATACTTTTAATTACAAATGTTACTTCGTAATTGGTGGTTGTACAAGCAGACGTCTGCCGGGTTATTGCTGTAACAATTCCTGGTGGTGTGTTTTGCATTAAAGTCGCCTTGTATAAAATACATATTTAGATGGCAAATTTGTAATTTTTGATAAGTCTTCAGATAAATTTGATGTGCCTTTAGGAATACATATAAGCAGATGTGAATCTGATTGGCCGACTATTAATTTCTATTATAATAGATACGTTTAAACTTTTGATGTGTTAAATGTTGCTGACTACCGCTGATGAATAGTATTCTTGATCGCAATTAATACACCCCCACCATTATTCGGCTTCAAAAATGTTTCATTAATAAAGACTAAATCTATCCGGTTTTCATTTAAAACGTACTCTAATGTATTTGATATGCCTCTTGGGCATTAAATTGCATAACATGAATCTTGGTCTAGGGCTTCGAAATAAATTTCTAATATCTTTTCATTCAACAGATTATCGCCTTAGAAAAATTACGGTGAACGTCATTTGTATTTTAAGCCTCATTGAAAATACTACTCTAAATCCTGGTTGACTATCGAAGCAAAGACTATATAATCATAAAGATAGCACACTGCCGTACATTGTGTTTCCATTGCAAAAATCTGCATGGGATTTATCATAAATCACATATAAGAGAGAAAATCATTTATAGTCTCTCTGAAAGATAAAAAGGGAGACGAATTTTGCGAAAAAGAGAATAAGCTATAACAAGCAGACGTACACATGCATATCACACACCCAGTTCGTAAGTGACACAACTCAAAATTTGTATTTTTCGAGTTTATCTATTAATACGTGTAGTTTTAATTTTTGAGTTGTGGCACTTTTGAACTGAGTGTGTGATATGTTTGTATGCATATATGTGTAGTCTACTCATTAGAGATGAGCGATCCAGTGATTTTTGAAGAACGTTGTTCTCAGTGAACGTGATTTATTAATCACTGTTCTTTAAAACAGTGATTGTGATCACAGTATTCCAATAATACAATAATGACAATAACGTATTTTATTAAGTCGTAAGAAAGAGACAACTAGATACATACTACGAAAAGACTACTAAACAAAATCAAAGTGGTGTCCAGTGTTGCCGTTTTTGGTTATTTCTAACCAAAATTGGTTATTTTTTTGTTCAATGTGTAGATGTGTAGATTTCTCCGGGTTTGGTTATTTATTTTTCTTATAAATAGAGCTTTTGTTTTGTTTGTAGAAATGTATTAATTAGTAAGACTAAAATTTTATTTTGTTATTTTTTGTTTCTTTTCTTACTCTGTTGTATTAATTATAATTTATATTTGAAAAAAATAAAAAAAAAAAATGTTGGTTACAATATTTTTTTTTTCGTGGCAACACTGGTGAAGGGAAACGGAAGTTTGGCGTTTACTAAAATTTTGTGAAAGGGACAGCAAATATTACCAACAAGTATTTCTGTCCCTGTCTGATTCTTTCTTTTTTGTTTATTTATGTTTGTTAAATTTTAGGGTGGGTTTTTATTCTCTATTTTGTTAGAATCTGATGATATTTTTGTAGAATAATATAATAGTTTTGAAAGGAAATGAACTGTTGTATTGGGGAAACATAATACGGAACTAATGTATTTGGTGACACATTTCATCGATTGTCACTAACTTAGTATTTAACCAATTGAGAGCTATATTCACAAACTCCTGAAACAAAAAGTTATGAGTATATATTTCGTTATATTTTTCTTTTTACTTATCTTTTACACACGGAACTTATTTCATTGTGAAGAGAAATTGCTAAGAGTTCGATTAATAATAAAAAAATTGCCGAATTTTAGTGTTTTCATTCAAGAAATTAATAAATACTAGTAATATACACAAAGTTCTGCAAGAAAAAAATTTTATGAGCAATATGTCTTATTTGATCTTGATATATTTAGTTTCTTACTTACCTTTTGCACAAGAAATTATATTCATTGCGACCAAAGACCACATACATTTCGATTAATAATTAAACATTTAAGAATCTTTTAACTTTTCATTGAAGAAATTAAAAAATATCCCAAATTTTCCCTTTTTTAACACAAAATCAATGTTTGTTTACATTTAATTTTTCAACTTTATCCGCCAGTTTTCAGTCTGTATATCTGTTGCTTCTAACACATTTGCTTTGCAAAACTTATAATTCATTTTTTTTCTCCCTCTAAATATTTTAGTAAACAAAATGAAATAAATTTGAGTATGTAACAATTTTGAAAGAACGACATTATTAGTACCTGTTATTTGGCAATTTCAATCACTGTAGTTACCAGTGAATTATCAATCACCGTGATTAAATCACAGTTTTGAAAATATCGCTCATCTCTACTACTCATAAGTTCTTTTTGTGTTTTGTTTCTTTTTAATACTTTTTAAACCACATAATATTTGTAGTAAACAAGAAAATGAATTTTATAAAATATGATATTTATGTAGGGTAAAGAATATGTGTTTTATTGGTGTACAAAATAAAAATTAATCGACTCGCACCGAAATGCTGATTTCTTATAAATAACAAAAATTTTAACAAGCATTTATTATAATATAGAAATTTTTACAAAGAAATAAGGAATAAAGAATAAATAAAGGTTATTTAAATTAATTTTTAATGATTTAAAATTTTGACTTTCTCAGCACTCGATGATTTATAGTTTTGAGTCTGCCATGAAGAATGCTTACGAAGTAATGTTAGCACAAGAAGATTCAGCATCTCTAATCTATGTTTATAGCGAAATTTCGAAATCGCGGCGACTTTTATCCCTTTTTCAAACGAACGACATTGATATTTTTTTGCTGAAGTTCTTATAGATTTGTAGTATAAGTCATCATTAGACATTTCAGGTACCGCTGATATTTCAAAGGGTAAAATTTTTTCGGCGGATTCCTCTCAGCAGATTTCAGGAGACTTTTATCCCGTTTTCAAACGAACGACATTGATATTTTTTTGCTGAAGTTCTTATAGATTTGTAGTATGAGTCATCATTAGACATTTCAGGTACCGCTGATATTTCAAAGGGTAAAATTTTTTCGGCGGATTCCTCTCAGCAGATTTCAGGCAAAAACTCTGAGAGCTAATAAAATAGACCTTCTTAACCAATTTGCGAAACAAAGTATCTTATAATGTAATGACATTTTCTACCTAATGAATTTTTTCCTTGCCTTTGCAATGAGAAAAATTCACAGATTTTTCTTTGTATTTTTAAGCGAAATATGTCTATTATTCCCAAAGAATAAAAAAAATTGGCATATAAATTTCATACAATGGGCATCATAAATTCGGTGTGAATCAATTTATTTTCGTTTTCACAAAAACAAAACAAATGTGATTTTCCCTACACTCACCTACAAGTCATCTTGTTTCTTTCTATTTTTCAATCTCACATTTAATAGAAAGAACAATCTCTCTTTTTAAAAAATTACTAAAATAAACCACAGCTTTTATTAAAAAAAAAAAATAACATAAACAGTAAGAATAACAACAACAATAATATCAAATACTTTATCTTGCAAGAGAGCAAAATAAAAGTGCTTTCGCTCTCCCACGTTATTTGTTATCTACAAAAAATTTATCTTTGCAAAAAATGAGAAAAAGAGCAAATTTTTTTCCCTTCCCTTGCCACTTGTCCCCCGCATCAATAAGCTGTACAAAATTTGTGTTAAACCAAAATGTACTGAGTGGAACATCTTTATATTATATAGTCTTTGATCGAAGTATTGGTTTGACTTTGTGAATTGGTGATAATTGGTGTAAAATCGTTTGTCGCAAAATTAAACCCAAATTGCTTTTACACCTTACTTGTATACGATTTCTTGATATTCTTTCTCGTATTTCCAATTATTCTCTCCATGAACATCATAAGCCCGGTGATTAACGTTGTTAAAACCCTTATTAACACAATTCGACGCCTCCGTTCTATAATATTCTAAGTCGAAAAAGTGTGTTTTGAGTTATGAGCTCTCAAAGTTTTCACGCTACATACGACTTTATGTGTATTCTAAGTAGATTTTTCCCTATAACTTCGGAACGGATTGGCGCATCTTAACCAAATTTTGACAGTATTTAAGTTAGAGAACGTAGAATTTAAAAATGCAAGAACATTAAAAACGTACTACGTACACTTAGAACGTTATAGAATGGAGGCGTCGAATTAAAACTACAGTAAGTAACTATAGGCCCTTCATATGAAGTTTTGTTTAATTGGCAGGTAGAGTAATCATGTTGACCGCCACATCCAGTACCATTATTTGTTCAATTCGATCAACCGTGGGCAAACATAGCACATTTTGTACACTGTGTAGGACCTCTAGATCGGCGTAGGGGATTTCTCCAATCAAAAGAAATGTTGCGAATATATCCAATTTTCATCACTTTGCGTTTAGAGATTTGTTGACTGTTGAGTTCCAGCATAAATATAGCATTGTCTGCGGAGAATTTTGTAGTCACGATTTCTTTTACATTAACTAGCTCAATTTTTTTTTTCAAATTATTTATTATTCACTTAAAACAAGATCAGTTCACCTATTACTTGTTTTTCACTTATTATTAATTTCGAGCCGATTAATTTTAAGCACGTCCGTACACTTGGAGAGTACAAGACAAACTCCACAACTTCATTCACAGACATTTCTCTGGAATTCAATGGCAATAATTGATTTGAGTGTTTTATTTACTATATATAATCCATTGTTTTATAATCCATTGTTTTTCTATTTTAACCCTTTATCCTAGCAGATGACCAATGGTGATGTCCCAATATCCTCATCAATACAAATTTTAGATATTTGCTAGTATTGTAATCGGGACTCTACGCACATTTTCACAATTTTCACGTGAAAATTTTGCTAAAACATTCAGTGACAAATCTTGACATATAAAATATTGTATGGAACCTTCTCATAATGAGCATCTTTATTTTTGTTATGCTGTTATTAAATTAATTAGTTTGCTAATATTAAAAAAAAACAGTAAACTATTTACTAATCCATAAAATTTTAAATTAAATAATTACATTATAATAATGATGTCGTCCTAGTCGGTGGTTCAACCACTTCCTTGCGGTATTAGTTCGCAATACGTTACGCCACCTAAGCAGCACGACCAAATTAAATAAATTTTAAATAAATAATAATTATTGAACATGTAGCATCCATCAATTCATTAAAATAGATCATGTTTAAACATGTTAGGTTAGGTTAGTGCGGTAGCTTTATACCAAAAGCTCACTTGAGCACGCATAGCAGCCCGTTGTGGCGCCACAGGTGAACGCAGTCCCTGTACTGACCAAGTTCCTTCCATAACACAGTGACCTGTAAGCATGCCCACTATGATCGAGATGATGTTACGACCAAGTCCAAGTAACTGGTTGGTGCGCCTTCTATCCATTGAGGGCCAAGTGAGCCTAGCGGTGGAGCAGGTCTCCTCATTGATCCAGGATAGGTTGGCGTCCCGGGAGAATTTCCGCGCGATGGCCAGTTTGAACGAGGTAAGTGGCATTCCCAAGTTGATTGAAGAGGATTCCGGAAGAAGTGCGCCAGCCCTGGCGAGCTCGTCTGCTCTGCAGTTTCCCGGAATGTCGCAGTGTCCGGGGACCCAGATAAGTGTCACACTGAATCGCCCAGAAAGAAGGTTGTGGCAGCGGCGGCATTCCCTGACGATCCTAGAATTATCCGCAACGTTCGATAGAGCCTGGCTATCAGAAAAGATTGAGATGCGGGTGAAAGAAACTCCGTGTGCGAGGATCCTCTGTGCGGCCCGGTAGATGGCCATTACCTCCGCCTGGAACACGCTGCAATAGTCCGGCAGACGGAGTGAAATGTTCAAGTCCAATCTCCCAGAGTAGACTCCGCTGCCCACCCCGCAATCGAATTTGGAGCCGTCGGTGTATACATCCAGGAGTTCCGGGGGGACGGTCATATCATGGGTCCAATCGCTCCTGCTCGGGATCAGGAAGTTGAAACCCCTGTCAAAACAGTATTCCACAGGGAGATAAGCGATATTCGGTGGGGCCACCGGGTCAATCTCCAAAATAGAGGAGTGACCAGAGGGGACGACGCGCCAATGAGACAGGGCATTAAGTCTTGTTGCAGTGAACTTAGCCACCTGCTTAGCGAGGAGCTCAGTAGGAAGCCAGTTAAGCATAGCGAACAGGGCCTTTGTGGGGATGGTGCGTAGAGCACCAGTGATGCGAATAGCCGCGGACCTTCTGACTCCGTCCAGGAGTCTGACATTGTGCCGCTTGTCCAGAGCAGTCCACCAGAAGGCAACACCGTATAGGAGGTTGGGTTCGATGACTGCAGAGTAGATCCAGCGCATGACCCTTGGGCCGAGACGCCATCTAGATCCGACTGCTCTGCCGCAGCAGTAGGCAGCACAGGCCGCTTTTCGAGCCCTGGCAGCCAGATTTGCCCTCCAGCTGAGTTTGGGATCGAGGATCAGGCCCAGATATTTAACCTCGGGACTCAACGTGAGCCTGGTCCCGTTTATACTAGGGAGGGTGAAGGCCGGAACCTTGTATCTCCTAGTAAAAAGAATTGTATCTGTCTTGGAGGGATTAACGGATAATCCAAAAACTCCGCACCAGTCCAGTATAATTGATAGCGCCAAGTTTAGTTTATCAGACAGAGTCTGCGGACATATTCCCGACGCTGTTATGGCAATATCGTCAGCGCAGGCTATGGCGTTATTACCAGAGGATTCAAGTCTTCTCAGGAGTGAGTTGACTGCGAGATTCCAGAGAAGTGGAGATAGAACACCGCCTTGTGGTGTTCCTCTGCAGACAATTCTCTGACACTGTGAGGCCCCCACTATGGAGGTTATTATTTTTGATTTGAGGAGGAGCTCAGTAAACCTGACCAGATTCTGATCCAGGTTGAGAGAATTAAGAGCCCTAAGAGTCCGGGTTGACGTTATTGAATGCACTCAATGTCCACGGAAAAGGCCAGAGTGTATTCTTTAACGTGCAAGGACTTTTCCACCCGAGAGATAAGGGAGTGCAGTGCAGTCTCCACTGATTTGTTTCAACATGTACACTAGCATTGCCTTAAAGGTGAGAGTTTTCTGCAGCACGACTCACTAATTTTAAAAAAATTTTAAGAAAAATCAAAGTAACGAAAAGACGAAACTTTTAAAGTAAATTCAATTTTTACATAATTTATATGGACAAATCAAATCAACTTTGTATGAAATGTATATACAACCTACTAATGGCAGGTTTACACAAATTTGTTACGAAAAAATATAAAATTACCCAAAATATAAATTAATAGCTGAGAATTATTCGCAAAAAGTAACAAAGTTAAACTGTGTTTGATATGATCTCCAAGCAATGTCTTAGCAATTAAAACGTAACGGATAGAAACTATTTAATCAAATAATAACCTAAACTTGAACAAATCTATTGAAAACATATTGTTTGTGGGTATCCAATATTTCTCTAATTAATATGTTATGAAACAAAATAATTCTTTCAAAAATGACATACCAAGTGAATTTCACATTACGACAATGGAAATAAACCTGAGTAACAGCATGGAGTAAGTTGTAGATCTGGTTGAGTAGAACTCAAAAATATTTTTTTTTTACATTTCTTAAACCCACCAAAAAGTGCTTACTCTTAGACTTTTGGCCAAAAATCTGCTGAGATGAAGTCGCCGAAGAAATATTCTTCATATTTCGTTTTGTTGGTGATATCTGACCTCCGGTTTGAACCGTGGGCTCACGTCACGTAAGCCAACACTCTATCTACTAGGCTATGGCGACTTCAATTTACATTGAATTAAAAAAATCGTCATTATTTTTCAATAAACAACAACAAATATGTTGAATCGTTATTGTAATTAAAAGTTCCATCAGCAAATAGACCGCATATCAGAATTATTGAGATTATTTATTTATTTATTCAGGCGTAAATACAGTACAATAAGATATCGTCTTATTTAATAGTACTGCTAAGGATATAGGCATAACAAAGTTTGAGAAATTACGAAAATAATAACCTTAAATATAAATCAACATAACAAACATTATTAAAAAAAAAATTTATAATTATATTAAAAAATATGATTAATTAATTATGATTGATTAATTATTGCAATCTTGAAATGCTTAGCATTGCTTAGTAACTGTATGTTTTTCGAGAGTTCTTTCCAGAGACGAATTGCATTGATGTTAAAGTATTCTCTCAGATATTTGTTTACGGTATCTAACGCTAGTAATTTTGAAGTCTCTATTAGATCTTGAAAAAACTAATCTATTGAGCAAATAATGGGGTTTCCTAATATAGATGATTTTATGAAGGTATACCAGGGTACGGGATTTTAACAAATTTTGGATTTTATATGAGAACTCAGTTATTCCACTGGATCTTGTACAAGCATAAACATATCCAGCAATATTGTTATACGTGATTTTGAGTTTGTTCCTACTTACTGAGGCACAACTTGAAAATAGTTCACATCCGTACAGTAAAGTGGGGATGAGATATGTTTTTGCGAGCAGCATACGAATATTACGGAGTAAAATATTGCGTTAGCCAAAGACTTCGCAACAAGGCAACAGTTTTACCACAAATAGCACTTACATGGTTGGACCAGTCAAGGCTATTGTTAAAGATAACACATAGATTCTTAACATTATGTACAGTCTCGATAGTAGTATTATTAATCTGTAATGGTGCAAGCTGTGCCCTAGAGTTTACCTTGCCTATTGTCAAAGCTTTCGATTTCCTCGGATGGACACAAAGGCCATTAATCAACGCCCATTGAAACACATTATGCAGATAACAATTTATTTTCTCTATACAATTTGTAATATCAGACGGCAAGCAACTAATGTACAACTGAACATCATCTGCGTACATTTGTACCTTGCAAAACTTCAACTTAGTTGGCAGATCATTAGAATAAATCGAATATAAAAGTGGACCAAGAATCGAGCCCTGTGGTACACCTCTAGATATTAAAAAATTGTCCGATTTAGTACCATCATGATACACAAATTGACTTCGATCCCGTAAATACGATGAGATTGACATAACAGCTGTATTCGAAAAATGGCAGTGTTTTAACTTTTGGCAGAGAATAGTATGATTAACGGTGTCAAATGCCTTAGAATGGAAAAAAACTAAAAATGATGTCATATTGTTATCCGCCCTTAATCGCAACTCATCTGAAACATCAATGAGCGCAGAAATGCAGCTGTGATTAGGTCTGAAACCAGACTGCCTCTCAAAAAGCACACCATTGCCATATTGGGCGGTAAGTTTTATCTTGTTTAGGCACAGGTACATTATCTTGGCACATTTACATATTGCAGGAAAAGTAGATGATTGAGCCGTTCATCTTGAAAGTGACTTAAGTCCATTTATCTTTAATTTTAAATACGTAAGATATATGGTTGACTTGCAATGTTAAATCGCAGTTAAGGGATTTAATTTTATACATCCTAGTAAAAAGTCGCTATTATTAAGTGTATAATATGCTTACCTTAAAAAGACATAGGTCACTTTCAAAATAAAAATTTGTTTTGTTACAAAAAGTTAGTTATATATGTATAGCTTAAAAAATAGAAAAAAAAAAAACATTTAAATTATGTTTTTAGATAATAGAAATAAATTTATTAACAAGTTATTCGTTAACATTCTCAGTATGCGGGAGTGAATCGAAGTCGTTAAGGTGTTCCGGAGGTATATACATCATGTGTCGGTATTTTAGTGATGTGATGCTTCTTATACTCTTATATAACGATGGCAATACAATATTCCCAAATTTTTTAGGTCTGTTTCATTTAAATTTTTCAAGCAGTCTTTTCGGCATTGGCAATCTTCATTTTGAAAAACTTTGGCAGGAATAATTTTTCCCGATTGTGTATCGTATCTTTTCCCTGAATTCCGTTTAATTTTACGAATTTTCTGAATATAAGTACCACTTCTGTGTTCTCTGAATCCTTCTTTGAAGGTGCTGTTTTGTAAATTCTCATTCTCAATTACTTCCTCTTCCTCTGTTGAAGAATGAACTTCTAAATTTCTCCTTCTTTTTTTAAATCTGTTGTATGAGTTTAATTCCTCTTCACTTTCAGAATCAAGAAATCTTGTTATTTTATCCTTTCCCATGGGTTTAATAATTTCTTTAAATTAAATATTATTTTTTAAATTTTAATTTAATATCAAAACGTAATTTAAATTACCTTTATCACTGCTTTCAACATTTTGGGCCGCACTTTTTGACATCGTCAATAAAAAGTGGACTTAGGTCACTTTCAAAATTAGGATTTTCAGTATTTATATTATTTTCAAAATGTACGTAATATAAAATTTTCAAATGTACTGAGTATACATATTTCAATACCGATTTATTTTTTTGACAGTGCCAACTTCATAAAAGATGAAAATGGACTTAAGCCACTCTCAAAATAAACGGCTCAATTATCGTATTCAGTAAATGTGTTATGTAAGGTAAAACATATGGCAAAATTAATTTTATAAATTTGGGATTAATTCCATCACTTCTGATGGAACTAGAATGCTCTCAACAACATCATCTTGTGTAACGTTACTAAATTCAAAATTCGGTTGAATCAAGTGATTAGTAATAGAGAAGCCATCAGATGCGTTTTAATACTCCAAGTCGGCATCAATTCCCGGTATATTTGAAAATTCTAAGCTGAGTTGATTTACATCAACCATTTCATTGGATTTAGTATCATTATTCACTATTCCCAATGATTGAATAACCCTCCACTTTCTCATTGTGCTGATATTCGATCGAAATTTATCAACAAAGAAACTAGATTTTGCGGCTCTAATTTTCAGATTTGTGTCTCTCCTACATGCTTAAAAATTTCGTAAAATTCAAACGCCCTATATCTTTTCTATCTATGATAAGCATAATTCCTTTGATTAATTGAGATTTTAATTTCATTTGTAAACCATGACTTTCCATTTCCTATGTCCTTTGTCCTCATTGGTACATATTTCTCAAATAGATATTGTATACTTCCCTGTAATAAATTAATCTGCTCATCCACTGTAGGCATTAAAAAGGTTTGATTCCATGGTATAATCACTAATTCTGCTTCCAGTGAAGCCAAATTAATGTTTTTAAAATCTCTATATTTAATCACTGGATCCTTTGCTATCGTATGAAAATCATATGATAGGAAAAGAAGATCGTGTTTAGTAAAAGCAGAGGCAGAGAGTTGGTCAAATACATAGATGCACTTGATTGGGATTATCAACAAAACACAAATCAATTAATGTACTAGCACCTGATGTGTAGCGAGTAGGCATTGAGACATTTATTAAATGAAAACCGATGGCACTCATATATTCTGCCAAACCTCTATATAAAAGAATGTTAGCGTTGAAGTCGCCTATTAAAATAGTATCTGTATAACCCAGAGTGAGTGAGGGCAACTTATCGAACAAGGGTTTGGACAAGATACAAGACCATTAGGAATTATTATAAAGTTCAAATTGAACATGAGAAAAAAAAGTTTATAAATAACAGAATTAATAGAGCAAAAGATCAAAAGGAGATGTGGAGAGAGATAAAGAATCTAATACTGAAGAGAGACCGAACTGCAATTCAAAAATTTACAAATAGCGGATAAATTTAATAAATTTTTTATTGAAAGTATTAGATCCATAAGAGACACGATACCAAATGTTATATTTCAACTACATACCTGTGATAAGCTCTAGATTTAAGTTTCGTGAAATAACAATAGATGAATTAAGGATAGTATGTAAGGATTTGAACAACAAGCCAGACTTTAATAGAATATCAAGTAAGATTATACTTAATAGCTGGAACGTGATAGGAAGAACATTGTTGGACATAGTAAATAAATCATTAACAACGGGAAGCTTTCCAGACAATTGGAAAGAGTCAATGATAACTCCAATTCAAAAGATCGCAAAGAAAAAACTATGTGAAGAATTTCGTCCAGTAAATACACTGAAAACATGCGAGAGAATAATTGAGAAAGTAATAAAAAGCCAATTAGAAAAGTACATGGAATTAAACGCCTTACTGCATAAATACCAATCTGGATTTAGAAAGACATTTTCATGCGAGACAGCTGTCAATTACATTATCAACAGATGGAAAAAAACCGAAAAAAATAAGAAAGTAATAGCAATCTTCTTGGATTTTAAAAGGGCGTTCGAAACGGTTGACAGAGGTATACTGCTACAGAAACTTTATAATTACGCCATTCAGGGGACTGAATTAAAGTGGTTTGAGTCATATCTGACAAATAGAAGACAAGTTACAAAAGTAAACAATGTTATATCGCCAACAGCAAATAATGAATATGGCGTGCCTCAAGGTTCAATCTTAGGAGCTCTACTTTTTATTATATATATCAAAGATATGCCAAACGTATTAAACGATTGTGAGATAATATTATATGCGGATGATGCACTTATATACATAGAAGGTGATACGGTAGAGCAATGTTATGATAGACTTAAGACAGATATTGATAATGTGAATACATGGCTGAAAATTAATAAACTAAAATTAAATGAAAGTAAAACTAAAATTATAGAAATAAAGACTAACAGCGATATAATTTTTGAAATTAATGACGAAGAAATTGAAAAAGTTAACCAGATTAAGTACCTAGGATTTATTATAGACAACAACCTAAACTTAAAGAGTCACATCGATTTCATATGCAAAAAATTGGGGAAAAAATTGGGTTTTTTAAGAGATTAAGAAAAAATACAAATGCGCTGACAGCAATAAACATTTACAACACGATAATTAAACCTAATTTTGAATTTGGGTCGACAATTATGTACTCATGTTGCACAAATCAACAAATTGAAAGACTGCAGAGGCTTCAAAATAAGGCAATGCGTGTCATACTAAGATGCAATAGATACACGTCAATAGAATATATGCTTGAATCACTAAAATGGCTTAATGTTAAACAGCGTCTAAAACTAAATACCCTAAACTTTATTAAAAAAATAAAAAATGGAAATGTACCACAATATATAAAAGATCAAATAGCCCACGTCGGAGAAATGCAACCATACCATTTGAGAAATAATAACGATTTTCGTATTGAACGGGCAGAAACGGTGGCGATGCAGCGTTCGCTTTTCTATAAGGGATTGCAATTATATAACCAACTACCTGATTATGTGAAAAATGAACACAACAATAGCGGATTTAGGAAAAATGTTGTAATACTTGTTAAGAACAATGTAATATAGGGATTGTTATTTAAATTGCCTAATATATGAGAATGTAAATACATTATGTAAATTTATAAAGTATTTTTTTCTGATACTAATAAAGAAATAATAATAATAATAAATAATAATAATTAATTAATAGAATTTGGTTTCACACACCCAGTAAAAGTTTGTGATGACTACTAAAAAACTCAAGAAATAAAAATTCTACATTATTGGAGCTAGTATCATGTTCCCCATTATTAGTAATTATTGCCGTTCTACTATTAAAATTCACTTCATCATCGGCCGTTTTGTCCATCTGCAAAGACTGTAACCCTACTCTTTTACAAGAAATCGATAACTTTACATATATTGCCATACCTCCGGCATTCGATACTCTATCAGAACGAAAAATACGATATTCTTATAAACGATAAAAACTGCCACTAATAGCAATACGAAACCAAGTTTCTGAGATACAAATTACAACCATTTTGGATCCTTCAAAGATAAATCAAAATTCGTCAATTTTACTGTGAAGGCTCTGGGCATTTATATGGCATATGTTAAAACCTGATGCTGTCCTAAAAAGTATTCTAACCATGGTATAAAGGTTTTCTCTAGAATGAACTACTCCATTTTCACCAAATTGTGACATTAATGTCAAAGCAAAATTTTAGTTTAGCAATGCAAGCGCAAATAGAAATTATATTTATAGCTTTGTTGTTGTACTTATGTATGTATGTATATTCGATAACCTATGTAAGTACTAAGACAGTTGTTTGAGAGTATAAAACTGCTATTTTTAGATCTCTTTTAAATATCGATTTAATCGATTATTAGAAAGTTTAACCATATATTCAATTTTTCATACTACTGATTAAGTTTTAAGTAGTATTTTCATAAAATTTCTCTCATTCTTTTAAAATCTTCTGACCTTAGTTTATAGTGAAAATAAGGTTTTCATCAAAAACGTACCTATATAACATTCCTCATATATTATTCGCTTAAAGTCAGGAAAACATGGTGACCAATCCATCAGATCATTCATTTTTGATTGAAACCAAGTTTTTGAGTAATTGAATTTTGTCGTAAAAAAAGCACTAAACTAATTTTTAAGTTGTGAATTAGTCGTTGTGGCATTCGATTCGACATAAAATAAACTGAATTGAAAGCAATCTACGTACACAAAGTAATCCCTTTTACGATAAAGAAGCTATGCGTTCATCTACATATGTATCTCTCCATTCCATATAAGAGCCAAGACAAACTTCTTTCTTTATAGCATAAGAAAGCTAACCCTCTCATGCCCGAATTAGAACGCGCTTGGCTAAAATTTTTTTGAGTAGACATATAAGATAGAGTTGATCTCAATATCAACTGACAAAAATTTCAATGTCCTAGGTGTCCTGGTTTAAGAGCTACAGGATGTTGCGTATATGCAACATTGGGCAATGGTGTTATAAATTTAAATACAAGTTGATTTTTTTTTTCAAATGCCGTTTATTTCAATTTATGTATGGGAGGATACAAAACAATATTTTTGAAGATTGGAGCACAAGTGCACATTGCATCTTCTGCATTTACAGCTTGGAAACAAATAGCCTACATCTGCCCCTTGTTCCCCATTCCGGCCAATGTTTATAACCATCAAATCGTAGGGATTTTGCAGACTGTGCAACATATGCTCTTTTATAGGGGATTGATTCAGAATCCGTAGAAGGAGCTGGTGATGACGGGGTTGATGGAGAAGGTGATGAAGTTCCTGAATTCATTGTCAAATTGTCAAAAGAAGTGATAATGGACGACCTCTCTTTTTTGCGACAACTATAGTTTGACTTGTACAATTCAAGCATCATGTCCGCAAGATCAACTCCTCCTATGTGCTTGTTGTAGCATTCTACTATACCTGGACGAGATATAGTTATAAACTTCTTGTCTTTGCGGCACCATCTCTTGCATTCACTCATAGGGTTCTTACCTGCATAGCTTGAAACTAGTTGTACACTCTTATTATCATCTTTTTCTTATTCATTTTCCTCGTCAGCCGAATCATCCCAATCAAATTTGGCAGATTTTTCAATTTCAGACTGAGTCAGACCTTTTGGGCTCATCTTAGAATGTACAAAATACAAAATAAAAATAAGTTTTTATTTTTCGAAACTTGCCATAATAGACCAATGTTGCATATACGCAACACTACATTTAAAAAATTATTACAGACAAACAAAATAATATTTTCATGCCGGGTTTTTTTTAAATTACTCACCTACCTTTCATTATTTAGTTCTGAACTTGGTTTTAGGATGACTTAATTATATTAATGTTTTTTAACACTTTTTAAAAAAAGGTTTTTTTGCAAAATTAATTTGTCAACTTTGCTCTCGGGAGATTAGCTACTAACTGAACACCAGCACAATTGACTACCAACCAATTAGCTGTAAGCTTAAACAACACATGAGGCTATATTTTTGCGAAATTATCAAAAAAAAAATATTTAAAATTGCGGAAGTTAGACGCTCATAAACACAATGTTGCATATACGCAACATCGGGCATGAGAGGGCTAAGCTAAATTTAGGGCCATTATTACAACTTGCCGTTAACTAAAGGGAGGATTTTAACGGAGAGATAAATTGTTTTTCATTATTACGAGTACCCAATAAGGTAGAAGTGAGCGTTAAGCTAAAGGGAAGATCATCCTACCTTTAACATTTAAAGGTCACTTTATGTTTGAACTTGCCATATCATATACTATTTTCGATATGGCAATTTCAAATTTAAACAAAATGAGCATATACAACAACCATTTCGATATGGCAATTTCAAATTTAAACAAAATGAGCATATACAACAACCACTGCGTTAAAAAAAACTTGTTTAATTGAGCAGTTTTATCGACTTTGCTCCGGCACTGCCATATTTTTGAAAAAGTTAATTTTGTTTTATCTGTAAGTTGTAATAACCAAAATAAGTTAAAGGTAACTTTGCCGTTCACTTTAGCTAAAGGTACCTTTAACTAACCCCAACTTTAACGTGAAGTTGTAATAATGGCCCTTATTCTATTGAAATTGAAAATTTGTTGCGAAGATATTGAGGGATGAGATTTTGTGGTATGGAGAACATTTTATGCAGACGAATTGCTGGAAATACGGACACCAACTAATTCCAAACTCAAAAATAAAATTCAATAAGAAAATATATACATTTGAACAAAACATATTTCATAATAAAGTTTATTACTAATTTAAGAGGAAAATACATTAAAATGCATTTTTTAAACACTTTTCTTTCATGGACAAAATATGTATACTAGTTGTCGATTGTTTTTATGTACTGTCATCTCTTTTGAATTTATTAATTTGTAAACAAGAAAAATGGAGGATAAATTAACTGAAAACACTCGTCTTGTGTTCTTTTGACGATTTTCGTAGGCCTTAACAGCACAAAATATCACATATGTATGTATGTAAATTCATAAATTTGTAATTAATGCCATATATTCTTTTAAAATTACAATTTTACTTTCTATATTTCCCAAAACTGTTCTTGTTCGCTTGTTTGTTGTTTACCACAACAGCTGATCAAAACAAAAAACCAGTTGCATAAAACGCATTGTGTGTAACTTGCAATAAAAAACCGCATAGAATGCAAGAATCGCATGTAACGCAAGGCGCATGAAACGGATGGTAAGGACTTTCGGCTTAAATCAAAAAGCACAAGAATGCGTGTGAGTTCTCTCTGCACAATTGTGCTATGAAATGGTAATCCCTGCTTTATTGAAAATCAAACCAATTATACAGGGCTGCGAAATTTTACTTTTATTTTCCCCTTCCAATAATTATGTTATTTTTTTAACTATCTAGGTATGTTAAATTAAAATGCAATTTTGTTTTTTTTCTAGCACATCGAATTTTTTTTATCGATGACGTGCGTGTTTTAGATTTTTTTTTAAAGATTTTTATGAAATTACAAAAGTTTAAGGATTTAAAATAAAAGTTTTACTTAAAAAATGAACAGTATTAGTTAAAAATAATGCCAAACACGCTAAGTAAATCAAAATTATTTATGGTATTTTTTCTGCATCCCTCAAAACTCATCTTCAATATCTTTCTATTACGATTTCTATCCGGTTCATTTCTCTTCAATATACAGCATGCTATCATGTTTGCGTTCCACCTTCCTTGGTATCCGCTCTCCATAATCATAATATCTTGGTGGACGCTCTCACTTTGTTCTTCACTTACGGCACCAAGATCCTCAGGAAAGAAGTCAATATGAGAATGCAGATAATGCAACTTTATACTCATAGTGCAACCCAGTTAATGGAAGTTGTTGAGCATATCATTCACTATATTTTCATAATCTGGGCTTTTTCTATTTCCTAAAAAATTTTTCACTACCTCTTGAAATGACTTCTCTTCGGTTTTATTCATGATTTTTTCAAATTTATCATCTTGCATTAACTTCGTTATCTCAGGCGCGACTTAAATTTATCACAGAGGTACATGAAACAGGGACCGTCTTTAGGTAGTGCCTTCACAAATTGCTTTATAATACCTAATTTAATGTGATGTGGAGGTAGCAGATTTTTAACGGATCAACTAGCGCCTCTTTCATAACGTTTTTATTTCCAGGGGTTAACGATGTTCTTTTTGGCCAGTATTTTTTGATCGAATGTTGTGCTCTATATACACATACTATCCCATTCACAAAGGAAGCAGGGATATTTTGTGTACTCTCCTTGCTGACCCAGAAGCATATTCAATATTTTTAGATCGCCGCATATAGTCCAACCATGATCCGAGTACTTTATTGTTGTTAATATGAATTCTAAATTTTCATCACATTCTTTCAAATGAATGGAATGACCGACCGGCAAAGAAGAACAATTGTTACCATTATGCAGTAATACTGCTTAAGACTTCGTTTAGAAGAATCTATGAAAAGTCTCCAATTATTTGGTTATTAAAGAAACTTGAAATTAATTAATTAATTTTAGGAAAAATTAAAAAAGTAATTTTCTCAGGAAATTTACGTGATGGATTTTTTAGTATTTTTTTGTAGCTTAGTACCTAATACGTATCCAAATTGCTAATTAGTTTTTTAAGGGGAAAACCATCGCAGGCCTGTATTATTATTTGTTTTAAAGAAACAAAAATAAATAAATTTAACTTATAATTATGAAAACCTGAATAATATATAGATTATGTTACAAAAATTAGTATTTCTAAAAGGTACATGAAAAGATAAATAAATCCTTAAAAGGAACCTAATCGATTAAAGCAATATTTTAAGAGATATCTAAAAAAAAAAGGGGGCTTATAAATATAGGACGCACTATACACTATATGTCTATGTCATTTCTCGCTGAGAAGCTCATTACACGAAGTAAAAACAAATAATTTATTTTGCACCACAGGTCGCTGAGGTAGAAATGCCTTAGTGTGTTAATCAAAGTGATAGTTCTATCAATTGATTGGATCGGATTCTCTTTGAAATTCTGGTACCAATTTCCTTTTTGCAGTAGTTCGGAATATCTTACCTGAAAGTTAGAAAAATGTTATCGAAAATAAACAAAAATCGTCAGCAAACAACAAATTAGCTTGAGGAAATTGCGTGCTCTTCACTCTTATCATACAATCAATCAGTAGATAGACTTGGGAAAAGACTCCAGCCACAAGAGCCGCTATCAATAAAGGAAAGAGAAGAGACCTGTAGTAGTAAAAGACATATTTCCACTTGAAGTGGAAGATTGTCTTAATCAACTCATTAGGAGTGAATCAGCAAAAGGATGAGGATATTGTTGCAGTAATAGAATAAGATGTCATACAATTGTCGCAAATTTCAATGATTTAATTAAATGTATGGTAAAACTAACATAACATAAATATAATTGCTATATTGCTGATTAAGCGTCTGGATACACGCACTTGCGGAGCAGACAATCGTGCTGGTTGGGAAGTCTTATCAGTCGTATCAGCATAGGTCGGGCGTATTCAATTAATATAAATAAATTATAATCCATTGCTTAGAATATTAAAAGAAGAATTATTCCTTTTTAACAGCTTGCATAGTTGTTAGTGCCACAAAATCTTATACATACTTTAAGTACTCGATATACATGTACATATGTGTATCTATACATATGTATGCATAAAAAATTAACTTAATCTAGGTGCTTGAAATTTTATCCTATACGTTTATTTTCAGATGAGCTGTGGAAAAAAAGATTCAATTGTTACCGTAGCTGCACTAGGAAATTTTACGCATACAGTTGTACGGCGTGCAACAGGAAGTAAGTAGTTCACTGCTTAAATTAAGTAAATTTCAGAGTAAGTATTTTCCTATAACAACGATCTTTGAGACCTCTGATTCGTAATGCAATATAAAATAAAATGATTAAATTACACATATTGATTGGTAGGTACGTGAGGAGAAGGAATAAAACCATCACCCAAACGAATTGTCTTATCTCTAACAACATATACGTAAGCTATGGCGTTGGACTGACTAACCAAGTGAATTTATAGGAAATCCGTAAAATATTAGGATCACATACGCCAAAAAACTAGACATTGACATTAGAAAGTATTATATTGTTGCGATGTCGCCTTAAATCGATCGGGAAAGTCAAGTGTTCATAGATCATAGCTTTCCTAATTTATGGGTTGCCGCAGAATGGCTTTGCCTCCCGTGCTGCCGTTCCATAGTGCCTTATGCGACAATTTTGACGACTTTTGTAACTCGACTTCGAGTTCCTAGTAAGGTTTCAGATTTTCAAAGTTTATTCTACCTCTATATGTCCTCTTATTTCCGAATCCTAGTGACTTGATACATGAATAAATAAAGACATCGTTAATCGGTTCATTACAGTTCAAAATTTGTGTTCTTGGACGCCACTGTTTAATTGTCATGTAATTGTCAATTAAAATATTCGCTGATCACACGTACCTACGCCTTTCAAACCGTATTATGGTAGACGGAAGTCTACTTACTAACTCTATTATATATAGTACATACTGAATAAAATTTATTTCCCGCGTTTAGAGCCTTGTCTGTTCCATTTACTCTTCACAATGTGAAACCATCTTGTTTCTTATTAACAATTTGTTTTCCGTTTTATTCTGGTTTGCGTTAACAGTTCAATACTGCTCTCTGCAGTGTATCACGCTTTATGTTATATGGACTGCAAATTGCCATCTATTCCATAGCATATGATCGATCCAGTCTCTCAGCAATTAATTGATCTGAAAAAGTTCGTACGCTGCAGAAGGCTCCTTCAATGTCAATACCAATAGCAAGAGAATATGTAAAGAACTTTCTCTATAGTGAGTAAAATCGCAAATATACTTAGTTTTAAAAACAATGGTATTCATATTTTACAGTAATGCTCTTTATGCGAAATAAAATAACTTCGAATTGGTGCCAAAGCCTCAATATACACACCTAGGGCCATTATTATAACTTGCCGTTAAACTTAGGTTTAGTTAAAGGTACCTTTAGCTAAAGGGAACTGTAAAGTTACCTTTAACTGATTTTCGTTATTACAACTTACAGATGAAATAAAATTAAAATATGGCAGTGCCGGAGCAAAGTCGATAAAACTGCTCAATTAACAAGTTTTTTTTTAACGCAGTGGTAACAGCGGACTTTGTTTTTTTTTGTTGTATATGCTCATTTTGTTTAAATTTGAAGTTGCCATATCGAAAATAGTATACGATATTGCAAGTTCAAACATAAAGTGACCTTTAAATGTTAAAGGTAGGATGATCTCCCCTTTAGCTTAACGATCACTTCTATCTTATTGGGTACTCATAATAATGAAAACCAATTTATCTGCCCGTTAAAATACTCCCTTTAGTTAACGGCAAGTTGTAATAAAGCCCCTTAAAGTTTAACATTCAAGTAATAATATAAATAAAATAATTATAAAAACACATTTTATATAAAAAAAAAAAAAAATTACCATAAATTTCATAATTTTCATACTACAAATCATATTCTAAAATTACCAACAAAGTGCTCAAGATCAATGACAGACTAGGGACCCATACAAAGTTGAATGTAGAAATTGAATGACTTTTTGGTTATTGTTATAATTTTATTTAAAAAAACTAATGTACATATGTATGTATATTTCTAATTCTGTTTGTAACATGATCGCATTTGTTTGTTAACTTTTATGGCACTTTTTCCTTTCTGCAGATGTTCTCAGATACTTTAATCACTTCAGACATAACAGCACAACAGCTGTTGACTTAATTTCATTGCTGATTTTGCTGTGCAATTTTTGGAATCGCTTTTAGCATTGTAAAAATCATTGTTAAGGTTATTTTCCTCGCAGTATCTTACATGTGAAGTGAAGACTAAATGTTTGAATATTTCATGAAATTCGTATGTACATATAAACTCGATTACACTTTTTTAGTATAGGCGCACTTTGGTACTGATAACGAATACAGTGAAAGAGAGCTATTATGATTAAAATACATAAATACGTACATACATATGTACATATGTATAAGATGTGTAGGTACACATGTGTATGTGTGTACTCTAACAGAGAGAGTGAGTATATTCACACGAGAACAATTGTGCTTACATAAAATGATAGTTTATAGGCAAGAGGGTTGAAGAGAATGGTTTTTCGGTGGCGTAAAGTTTCCACCAGCTACAACCCCGCATCACCAGCACAAAAGTAATACATGCACATTTTTAAAACATCAAATGAATGGAAACACACTAATACATACAAAGCTGCTTATACGTATACATTTCTGCCAAACTAATATTCATTCCGTGTGATTTGAAATGAACAAAAATTGTGCGTCTAAAAATTGTTGTCGTCTGAATTGGGCCAGTGAGCAACTAGAATGTTATTTATATACTTATTGTTGTTGCATAATAATTTCATATTAAGAAATAACATACATATTTATTTGAGTGAACATTCCTTACACATCAGTTATTTGTTGAGATACTGGTTTTCTTGTGCCCCGTAATAATACTTATATATTGCTACAGCAATACTTCGTACACTGAAGTAAACAATTAAGCTACACTTCTTGCCCAGCAGTGTTGCCACGTTATTATATTTTATAAATGAAATGCATGGGCATATGATAATAAAATATGTATTATGAAAGGGACAGTTGTTGTGTTAATTTTATTTTTGGAACATTAATAAAACAGAAAAAGGTTCTATAAAAATTTATTAGTTTCATCCTCTAGAAATGAAAAGAAATATTAATTGGACTCTGCTATTAAATTAAATCGAATCAAATTATAGAAATCCAATTTGCAATTACAAACAGCAAAAACAGCCTTTTGCATAATTTGAAACAAGTACAATTTCACATATAGCAGCAGTCGACGTAAATCTGTGCTACTTATACGAGTATACATACATACATACCAGAGATCAGCAACGAGTATTCAAAACGATGAGTAGATTCGAGTCATACTTATAATTTCAGCTACTTATACGCATTCATACTTATTTTAATATCATACTTATTTTAATATCGTACTCATACTTAACAATACGCACTAAGTTGTTGATTTCGACTCTCCTTGATTCAACATATACACGAAGCACAAAATAAGTATGATTCGAGTACGAACACCACAATACTCGCTAGAAGGTTGTGTGTGTGCTTTGCTTGCTGTCTTTGTCTTTTCTCTTCTTTTGTAAATGCAAAAATAACTACAACTATAAATTTTGATGAATGATTCGAGTGACTCGAATCATTCGTAAGTATTAGAAGTATTTTTCTAAATTTATGAATCTGAATGAGTAGGCGTATGAATCAAACAATGAATCGAATGTTGTGAGTTTGATGTCAACGTTGTACTCATACTCATTGCAACCTATACTTATAAATCAATGTTGTAGCGAGTACGAATGAATCAGAGTAGTTGAATTTTAATACTCTTGACTAACTCATACTCAAAATTTCTTAAGTACCTATGAGTAGCGAAAATACGATTCATTGCTGATCTCTGATACATCCACGTTTCACTTCACGCACAGTATCGGTCATAACAAAAGCACCCTTGTAAGATTTCGTGTTTTATGAGAGAATACAAATTTTGAAGCTGCCTATTATTTTTATTATATTGTTACGAAAATGGAAATGGTGTTATTAAAATAATAAACAAAAGCTCCAAAAACAACACAATGGACTTGATCACACATAAAATGATAAACAAAAGCTCCAAAAACAAAACAATGCAGTTGTTCACGTGATCAACGAATAAGTAAACATATAGCAACAAAAACAACAGGCTTGTTTACAAGATCGATGAATAAACAAAAATATAGCAACAACGTCCGTGTATAAAAAAATATAGCGGAAAGACAAATAAACAAAACAACAACAATTCTGCTTGGACGAAAGTAAACAAGATACACGAACAACAATGATGACGAGATGTTTACATTTTTGGATTGTTCCCGAAGGCCGTCATCATCCTTCAAGGGCATTCATCAAACTGTTGATCCAGTGATATAAAAGGCAAGATAAAGCGAGCAACGAGGATTCAGTTAGAATTCAGTCAGTCGTGTATGAAGACACATGGTTCTCGGAGTTCGAGTTAAGTTAGTCGTGTGACGACGTCGCGTTGAATTGGGTGAGAATTCAACCAGTGGAGTGTGAAGATACGAGATCGAGTTATAATTCAGTCGGACTTTTGTGCAGACAAGTTGCGTGAAGAAAACAGTTGTTAGTGTTGTGCTTACAAAAAAAAGGTTGTGAGCAAAGAAGAATAACTAACAAGTGTTGTTGCTTACAAAAAAGGTTGTAAGCAGAGAAATATCACGAACAAGCACATATTGTGAAACTTATCATTGTATACGTGGAATAAGTTCGAATAGTGGCACAAAAGTTGTGCAGTTAATAAAGAATTGATTCAAAAATAAACACATATTTATTTTTATTTTATTTGCAATCTACGAACTCATATTTTTAACGTTTTTAAAAGGTAAAAACGTAACAATATTATATAGCAATCACTTGAAGTCGCCGTAGTCTAGTAGGTAGTGTGTTAGCTTATTAGACGAAAGGCCCGAGTTCAAATCCCAGGTCAGACATCAAATCGAAAATATAAATTATTTCTTCGGCGACTTCCTCTCAGCAGATTTCTGGCAAAAACTCATAGAGTAAAAATTGCCATGAAAAGCTTCTCAAAAATTTGTCGTTAGGAGTCGACTTTAAACTGTAGGTCCCGCCACTCATGTATAAAATTAACGCACACAACACGAGTGGTGTGAGAAGCTAGGACGTAGTACAATGGGTCAATTCGACCTCCGGGTACTGTACTTGTCACAGTTGACAAGTACACGTCCTCTAACCTAACCTAGCAATCACTCAATTAACATAAGTTTAATAACTTATCATTTAAAACTTTTAAAAAATAAAAATCATAAAGAATCAAGATGAAAGAAACAAAACAAACGCGCATACTTAATTAATTTATAAAAATTTGAATATGTTTCCGATTATTTAGAATTTAAATTAAAAATTCAACTTCTACACAATTTGTATATTAGAAAAAGTGATTAAAATAAGTAGTATATAGTAAATGAATTGCTATACAGTTAATAATGGCAACCAGTTGACGATTAGAAATCTAAACGATCACATAATAAATTGAGTCAAAAATATTCCATCAATCGATAAATAATTTCCAGGTCTATTTGTAAGTTTTAGATATCAGGGCGCATATGACCGGCGAATTCCACGGGTCATCCACGTATAACATTGCGACATCAAAATTTCTTGATTAAAAAAGTTATTCAAAAAATGTTTGCAGCATCTTCGGGTCAAATAAAAAACAATTTCATATCCCATATCTTCGAAAAAATAGTTCGTAGAAGTGCAATGGAACCGCATTATTTAATCGATGAAAGTAAAAAGCCTTTCATATTTGCAAAAAACAATAAGGCTAGACTTGAGTTCGCCAAAGCCCATATCTATTGGAAAAATCACTGTTGTCAGACGGATCTAAGTATATTTTAAACAACTCAGTTGGGGTCGAGTATGAAGGACAAAAAGCATAAAAACTAAATTTAGTTAATTTAAGGTGGAGGCAGGGCTCTAGCTAAGAAATTGATAGAATGGTGGGCCAATTCACATATCGCGACATATGCCACTTTAAAGGATCCTGAACCAGTGTTGAAAAATTCAGTACTTTAGTACTTTTCCATTTCAAAAATACCGCAGTACGCCCGCGACGCTTTCAGTGCTTTTTTATTATTACATATTATATGTCGTGTGCTTTTCAACTATTAATGCATTAGCAACGTAATGCTAAAGATAGATTTTGTCTTTAGCCCCTGTTAGCCAAACGTCCACGGAACGTACGTTTGTTTTTAGAATACAAAAGGCAATGAGAACGCCTCCCAAACCGACATATGATTTCAGTAAGCATTAATATTGCTCTTCATATGCTACAAACGAAAGTATGTTCCATAACGTTCCGTTGACGTTTGACCACACGGAACTTTTACGTTTTGTTACGTCCAGAATTAGCAGTTTTTGTTTTATATGTGAGGAACACGTATAAGTCGTTAGTTTTTCTGTTCCGTACCGTACGTGCATTAAATATGAAGAAATAAATAGTCTAGTAGGTAGTGTGCTGGCTGACTAGATGTGAGCTCGCGGTTCATACCCAATCTCAGACATCTCCAAAATAACGAAAAATGAAAAATATATTCCTTCGGCGACCTCATTGTGTCAAAAACACTGAGGGTAAATAAAATTGCCATGAAAAGTTTCTCAAAAATCTGTCGTTCGGAATCGACTTTAAACTGTAGGTCCCGCCACTCATGTATAAAATTAACGCACACAACATAAGTGGTGTGAGAAGATAGGTCATAATCCTAATTGAAGAGTTGTAATGTATGTATGTATTTTTTCCCATTTGATGCGAAAAAGTACTCTTTCAGTTATAGTTCAGTACCATTTCAAAATTTCAATTTTTCAACACTGTCCTGAACACAATTCCACAGTTTTAAATGCAATATTCTCGAGCGGATTATATTGAGATCTTATGGGGAATTATTAATATGAAAATATATTGGGAAGGAATATTGGCTAGTATTATTAATAAGTTGAAATCTATCATCCTAGAAGATGTGCGTTAATCATTCAGTCCAATGGGTTGGCAATAAAAATATCAACTTTAATTTATTTTCTATTTATTTCCATGAAGAGGAAATAGTTCTGTCTTTTTAATTTTATATTCTTAATTATTTTTTGATAAATAACAAATACATATATCATAACAAATACATATAGAGCATAAAGAATTAGAATATGATATCAATTTTATTCGGCGTAATTTAGTTATGACCGATACTGTATGTTTGCATGTAATTTTATTTTTAACATGTAAAGTTACATGTTAAAGTAATTATTGATAATCTTAATAAATGTAACGTAAAATTATCTTCATCATTGAAAAGAGAACATTCATCAGTTCGAATCGTAATTGGGGAAATTGATTCATAATTTAAGTCTGGCAATACTTATTTATTATAAACACTTGAATTTCATGTGTTATAACTAATATATGTATACTGTTGTTACTGTTTTATTACTTATATCTAAGACTCGATCTCTTTTGGCGGTTGCGCTCCCACTTTAGTTGTTTAACGTTGTCTAACTTATTCGGTTCGTGATTGCGGTTAAATAAAGTGTTATTGAGTTTAATAAGTACATATAAACAAATTTACACCATGATTACTCTAAACAACAAATTATAAACAAAAGATTTTAATTCGGTATTTAATTAAATACATGCATATGTATATCGTTGTGTGTGGAAATGTCTGTATTAACATATTTGTATGCCGAATACTTAATTATGAAATCATGGTACTTACTTGCAATAAATAAATAAAGTATGAAATAAAAATATTAAAAAGCATGTAATCCGCGGTAGCACCTTCTTCAGCAGCAATTATAAATACACATAAATATTTCACTTATATTATAGTTTACTTATCCATACATACATACGTACGAGTACACATGTGTGTAGTAAAGAAAGTATGAATTTTAGTAATATTGAAATTTAAGATCGCTCATAGGCCTATGAAATACCATACAAACACCTAAGCACGTCAAGAGCAAATTAGAAAAATACGTACATATGTACGTTCATATACTTTTTTTATTTTTTTATTTTTTTGGTAAAAAAAATGAAATAAAGTGCAAACCATGTTAGTAATTGAGCTTAATTTAATGTACATACATACATATTTGTCGTTTTATTTTTAGATCATTGAATTTGCGCATAAAATCTGTGTATTGGTCCATTCAGATTGTTTGTCTATGAACCCATTGAAAGCCGTAGTTTAAAAAGTGGTGTTAAGAAAAATGCATTTAAATGTTGCAATTTAATGCTACATATTTGCTTTTGTTATGACTCTAATTTGCTCAGAGATGAAAATATTAAAGACATTTTGTTCTTGTATTCTTTATTGTAAAATAATAAAAAAATACGATGATAAACTCAACAAGTATGCATTTTGTCTGCTTTATTTTAACTCATTTTGTAGACATTGTTCTATTAAAAGCCTTATTTCTGTAGCAGCCAAAAACATTGATATGGTCCAGGAACTTTAAATGTGATAAATATTAAAGTCCCCAAGTACAAAAAAAATTTTGTATAATTTTCGGCTTGTGCGGTCACATTATTTGAAAATGTAAATAACTTTTACAAAAACTTATTTTGGAATATAATTAGTGCAAGGTGTTCATCTCTGGGGCATAATAGAAAGAGCAATAACATTTACTAAAATTACAATGATAACAAAAGAAAAATAATACGATCATGGTCAACAACTTGAAAACAATAACAACTCAATACTATTATTAGCCAATGACCAAGTAAAGTGGACCAAAATACTTTAATTAAAAACGAATTGAGAAAATTCTAAAAATGACAAATAAAACATACAATGTCGGTTTAAATAATAGCACCAATCGAATTAACTTTCGTTTTTTCTTGACATTAATTTGATTTCGCCTAAATTAGTCGGTCTTATAGCACATCAGAACAAAATTGAGAAAAGATTTCTTTCTTGCAATGACACAAAAATCTTTCACCTACAATATTCAAAAAGGCGTTAACCTGTTTAAAATTCTAATTCTAACTAGGTACAGTAGCACCTTGATTATCCGTGATTCGATTATCCGGCAACATCAATTATTCGGGATGGAAAAAGAAAATTATTTGGATCGACTTAAATTTTTCTGCATCGTTTAACCGTGATTACCTCTGTTATACGTGATTATAAGCAAACATTTTTTACTATTATTATGGACAAACAAGCGAAAAAGGGGAATTCCCTCTTTAGTATATGAAATCCTTATCTACTGTTCACTGTTTTCTGACAAAATTATTTTTTTTTTATATTTTTGAAACATGTATGTATATAAAATCCTTGAATTATTTAGTTTTTATATAAATATGTACATATTCATTTATTAATTAATAAAAATATCTATTAAAAAACTAGCCAAAATTGGTACTCAATTAACCGGGAAAATCGATTATACATAATGCTTCAGGTCCCGACCATCACGGAAAATCGAGGTCCCACTGTATATATTATTGTCAAATTTTTTACAACTGAGCAGTCGGTGGACCGTTTAACTATTATTCGTAAGTCTCAGATAAAATGCAGATTATGGAAGCCTGCAAAAATAAACATTATAGGTAGGAAATGGGAAAATAAAGTTTTTTCGCTCTGAATTTATCATGTATTGAAACCTTTAAAATAGTTTTTTGAAATTAATGTACTTTAGAATTCTGCTAGTAAATAAAAGGCACGCTACTGTGAAAATGATAAATAGAATTCCTTACGTTGATTAGGCTTTAAATAATCAACAGTAGGCAAAAAGTAATAAAGTCTTAGAAAGATTGTGTATTGCGTAAATTATTTTATTAATTTGACAAAATGATTCCATTCATTAAATTTTTTTTAAAACAGCGGATCGTAATTGTGTTAAATTCTCATTAACTTGAATTTTTAAGAAAAAGTCTAACTAAAATGTAACCTTATCTTTGAAATACGTACAAATGAATTCATACATATTTAAAATGACAATTTGAATTTAAAATTTATGTTAGTTATGTTTAACAAATACAGTGAATTTTTATAATCCAAATATTTCAACGTTAAATAATTTAAAAAATAATAACAAACTGAACTGTCAACGTCATTGCTAACTATCAAATCTTGGATAATGCTGACGGCGGAGGGACCTGCTAAAATACCAAGTAATTAAATAAATTATGTATTAATATTTGTATATTTTTAGATGTTCATTTTTACTCTCATTTATATTTATTGATTTATTCTTATTAATTTCATTTCTTATGGTCACACTAATTTCACACCTAATTTAAAATGCCTTAAGTCGGTTCATGATATTTAATAGTAAATATGAATTGATAAATAGAAAATGCATATGCACATAACATAATTAGTCATTACAACCCTTCAGTCAGGATTACGACCTAGCTTCTCACACCACTTATGTTGTGTGCGTTAATTTTATACATGAGTGGCAGGACCTACAGTTTAAAGTCGACTCCGAACGACAGATTTTTTTGAGAAGCTTTTCATGGCAATTTTATTTACTCTCAGAGTTTTTGCCAGAAATCTGCTGAGAGGAAGTCGCCGAAGAAATATTTTCGTTTTGATGCCTGACCTGGGATACGAACCCGGGCCTTCAGTCTAATAAGCGAACACACTACCTACTAGACTACGGTGACTTACAAATAGAAAATAGTAACAAAAAAAAATTAATTAAATTGATTTATATAATCAAACTGGAACTGGCCAAGTACAGTGGGCTATTAGATCCTTTAAACCATTCAAGTCGTCAGGACCGGATGGTATTATTCCAGGTGTCATCCAGCATGGGGAGGAAATTATTCTCTCTTGGGTGCTTGCCATCTATGATGCTAGTAGTTATGTGTGTGAACACCCATAATGATAGTTGTCGTACTCACAATTATACATTTCTTTTCCTACATTACTATGTACATGTAACTTTTGACATATTTGGTTCGACTGTACCATTTATTTTATATTATTATTATTCTTTCTCAAACAACCGTTTTTATTGATCATGTACAATCTTGGTTTCGTTTGAGGTAACCATAATTATTTATTCTCTTTTCTACATACATGTAACATTTAATACATTTGGTACAACTGTACCATTTATTTGATATTATTCTTTTCGTATTCTTTTTTAAACAATCATGATTGAACATGCACAATCTTGCTTTCTTTTGTTATGGTTTTACATAACAACCGTAAATGCATTTGTAGTAAATGTATGTACATAATTGTTTACTTAGTTACATGTAAAAAGAATGTAGAAAGAAAAAGCAAACGACATAATAAACAAAATCAAACATGATCATGCATGCACGATCATGTTTGGTTTTGTTCGTTTACATTCAACTATAAAATCGGTTACAGAAAAGTAGAATTGTGATTATTGATCTAGTGTTTGAACAGAAAGCATTAAAATAAGAATTGTGTTAAATGATTAAAAATAAGAATTGTTATTTGTGTGTTAAATAAGAATTAAAATAAGAATTATTCATTAAAATTGTGTTACAAAATATTAAAATAAGAATTGTTAAAAAAATCGTTAATATTGTATTAAACATTAAAAAACCAATTGTTATAAATGAAACTCTTTATTTGTGTTAAACATTAAAAACATTAATTAAAACTATTAATAAAACAATTAATTATTTCTTTAAATAAATAAAGATATAAATAAAATTAAATGAATTTGGTTTTATTGAAAAACTAAATAAACATAACTGGCGCAGTCGGTAGGATACCCAAGTATCCTAGTGTATAATCGAAAATTAAACAAGAAAAGGATACTAACATTTTAATGTTTAAATGGGTATACCAAAATTTTTTTTCTCTTTAAAACGACAATGTTTTAAATCTTTTGTGTAACAATTTAAATGACAATGTTTAAATTGTTATAAAAGAAAATATAATAAAAATAAAAATATTAATAAAAATAATTATTCGGACAAATCTTCTTATAATAAAATAAAACTTTTAACAATAAAAACGAAAATAGAAATTTTCTAACAAAATTATTAAAAATTAAAAACTCAGCTAAAATAAATAAATTAAAAGTGATTAAAAAAAAAAGCAAATAAACAACAAAGAGAACAATTCAACACAAATTCATCAACAAGTTTTTCAAGTGCTGATGTGCAAAAGAATATAAAGACACCAACAACCAAAACCTACATCTGAAGACACCAACAACTAGAAACTAATTCTGGAGCCGTAACATCAACTAATAAGGACAAGAGAGCAACTATTTAATTATTTAATATAAGTATTATTTTGTAAGTTATTAAATATTACCAATATTTATAGACCTTTTTATATATTCATCAAATTTCTATATATTAAAACCTGTACATTTGTCGGTGATAAGATTCGTTTTCCACACAAATTTTTTTTTTCTCGTTCTCTTACAAATTACAGTCTTTTTTAAAGTTTTTATTACGTTTGTGCTCTTTTTGGTTTAGATCATAAGAAAATTATTGTTTATTACTCGGAAATTATAAAATTCAAAATGGCCAATTCAGATATCTCATTTGTTCGAAACACTTTAGATCCTCTTACATTTATTGAGAGACTTCCGAATTTTTCAGGAGACAAAAGGGATCTTTATACATTTATTTCTCTGGTAGACAGAATAAATCCTCTTTTACTATACTATGACGAACTTTCTCAACTCCTTTTTATGGACTTAATTAAAAGCAAATTTATAGGCAGAGCCAAAGAGGCTATTGAAATAAATTTTCACATACAGACATGGTCAGAAATTAAGACAGTTTTGGTCAATTACTTTGGAGAGACTCAAAGTGTAGAGCAATTGTACGACAAACTTCGATCTGTAGTTTTCAGAACAAATGCAATTGATTTTTACAATGAAATAAAAAATAGGCTTCGAAGTTTAAATAATAAAACTGTGTCAGATTTGGGAATAAATGTTAATAGCCAACAGATTGCTAGGAATAATATGAGAACTGCTCTCGACATTTTTAAAGAGAAAATTCCCGAGCCGATGAGAACCATTCTGGCTTGTAGGAACCCAAATACTCTCGAACAAGCCATGAACATTCTTTTTGCATCAGGATACGCTAATTACGATTGCCAAGATAGTAACTTTGGTAGCAGAAATATGTGTAAGACACACATGAACGATAAGAGAGGCAATCATAACGGAGCTCGATATAGTCAACGCAACCAACGCTTTATTTCAAATACAAATGTAAATTTCGATGAAAACAGTCGCTATAACGGAAATAAGCAATACGGTTATAATGGGTCACCTAATACCAACATGCAAAAAAATCTTCGTTTCAATAACAATAACAGGAATAGTTCAAATAATTATTACAGGAACAACCAAAATTATTCAAACTTTAGCCAAACTTCTTTACTTAGACAACCAATGCCAGAACCGATGGACGTTAATATGGTTTGTAACCTACACAATGCAATTAACGCTGACACATCACAAACAAGTTCACTGCCTAAATACTTAGACAATTTTTCTTTTAACCAAAATTTCTGTTCTAACCAATCTATTCAAAATGATGGCAATAATATGTCCCAAAATCCATTACCACAAGAGCATTTCCAACAAATAGACCATGCAAATCAACTTCCGAATTCTGTTGCTACAGTAAATAAAGTTCCACAAAATTTTCCTTTACGGGCCTCTCCAGAGAGCTACCATATTTAATATTAAAAGACAACCTTAAATTTATTGTGGATACTGGAGCCACTCATTCAATCGTCAATCCAGGCTTATGTAATCCAAAATGGAAAATAAATTCAGCAACTCTTACGTTGAAGACACTACAAAGCGAAATATTAACGAACACTATTTACCAAATACCATTGTTTTCTGAGCTAGGGAATACAAGCGATAAAATGTTACTAATAGAGTGCAAATTTCATAACAATTACGATGGAATTATAGGAAACGACATATTATTTAGATATAAAGCTGTTATAGATTATGATCAAAATGAACTGAGGATAAATGGTAAAATATTGCCTATACTATTTCCAAATTTTCGAAAAGTAACTTTTGTTAGCAGGGTTGAATGTGGATTAATCCATATTGTCGAACACCGGAATGATCTTGGTGAAACAATTAATAGTGAGGGAGTATATAATGCACAAAATTTTAAAGTCGAGTTAGAAACTTTTGTTGAATGTCCGGAAATAATATATCTTAATGAAAACAATTCGTGGCCTGTTACCCCTGATGACTATTATTTACTTGACGACAATATATTGCAAAAATCCGATCGTAAAATTCCTTTTCAAGATAAAGTTAGAATGAACCATTTAAATGCGGACGCATTGTCATGCATTGAACCGCAAATAAATTTAATTCATTATCCACAAAAAAATCTGATATCGGAGAGTAATGCTCCAATTAACGTATATAGGAATCAAATTATAATTCAGAAATCAAATTCTCCCACTATAAAAACTATAAAGAAAAATTTTTTCAAAAATCATAGAACTTTGATTACATCATGTAGTCTTAAAGAAAATGATATGATAAGTATAATAAAAAATTATTTCCACCCTAAAAGAGTCAACGCAGTTTTCATTCCGGATAGTGATTTTTATGAAGTTTTTAAGGAAACTGTTTTGAAGTATTTTTCTGATAATTCCCTCCTTAAGATAGCAAAATGCGATACTTTTTTAGATGACATTATTGACGAAAATGAACTATACGATATTATTAAAAAGGAACATCTGAGGAATAACCACCCTGGTATGAATGAAAATTTCGAACAATTAAAGACAGTAATATATCATCCGAAACTTAAATTTAGAATTCGAAAATATATTAATAATTGTGAAATATGCAATATCGAGAAATATGATCGCCATCCGATTAAACGAAAATTTAGGATGACTGAAACACCTGATGGACCTGGACAAATAGTTCATATCGACGTGTTTTACAGTTTAGAGAAAACATTATTTCTGACAATAGTTGATAAGTTTTCAAAATTTGCTCAGGCAATAAAAATCCAAAACAGATCGTGGTTGGAATTTAGAAGAGCCCTTACGCAGTACTTGAGTATTGTAGGCAATATTAAAAAGATCATAACTGACAATGAGTTAGGTTTTAAGGCATTGCCGTTGGCCGAATTTTTAACACGAAACAATATTGAAATTCATTTTTCCTCAAACAACAACCACACTTCAAATTCAGACGTAGAACGTCTTCATAACACGATCAATGAACACATTCGTTTACTTAGGCATGACTCAGATAAGGATAGTGATTCCGTTGAGGAGAAAATCAATAAAATAATAATGTTTTATAACAAAACAATTCATGCTACCACAGGACGTAGACCTGTTGACTTCCAAAATGGCGTGATAAAGTCTGACGAATATCCAAAGATAAGGGACAGAATCTTAAAATGCAAGGAGAAATCATTATATAAATTAAATAATAGTCGTGAAAACTGTGAAATTCAAACAGGAAACGTGTTTATAAAAAGTGAAAGAGGTGGGAAAAATCATGCCAAATTTAGAAAAATTTGTGTAGAACAATTTGATAATGATCACGTTATAACACAAAAGGGTCACAAATATTATAAATCCCATATCAAGAGAAAGAAAATGTTTTGCAATGGTTGATTATATAAAGATTCTAAGATATTTTTTTTTAATGTCAAACCAAATTTTTGTGGAAAATGGTTTAAAATCATCGACATTTAATAATTAAAATTAAATTAATTCCTATAAGTAGATTACATAAGATTTTTTTTTAAAAAAATATAAGAAAATAAAATAAGTAATATCAAAGAAAATAAAGTATAAAGAATGTGCATCTTAACATATTTTGGAATATTTTTCAAAAATATTTCATGACGCGGGGGGAAAGATAGGAGGGAAGTAAACAGAAACGAAGAGCGTAACAATGCGTTGCTCTCATCGCGATGAGATCAAAGACTATAAATATATGAAGATGTTGCACTGCCAGTGCCAAATTTGTCGATGGCAGTACGGCTACTGCCACTTATTGTACTCAGAGAATTTATTATACTCAGAGAACGTATTGTTCTCTTCTCTAATTTATTCTCATATGCGTGTATACGTGTGTGCTTGTACATTGCCAAATAAAATAATAAACAAACTGAAAGATGTCTTGTTTTCACAAAATGTATGTGCAAATAGTCTGTGGAAAACAAATATTACCGTTTGTTTTATTGTAGGGTAAGAATATGTGTTTTATTGTTGTAGAAATGAAACTATATCGATTCGCACCGAAATAAAAAATCCACATTTTGTGTGGACATTTGAAACTGAAAAACTGAAAAATTGTTTTATAAAAAGTGTGAATTTAAAAATTGTAGTGCATGCTCAAACAAAACGTTTAATAAATATAATATATAATTAAAATCATAAATCATATTTTTAGAAGATATTGATAGGACTGGAAATATATCAGAAAGTACACATACCCCTGATATAGATGTCGCAGATATATACAATGAAAATAAAGAATATTTTAATGAAGGCACCGATTGTTTTACGTCCAACAATGTGCCAATTGAATTAACATCAAGTCGATATTTTGTTGGTTACATAGCTCAACGAATATCTTGCGTTAAATGTCGTGTGGATATAATCAAACCAGCGCAAATTTTGTCATATCCTTCAGAAATGTTCGTTCATGCAAAAAATTATATAAAAGATTCCGACTTTGGAAGTTTGTGCGCTCCATCTGATTTATTTTTTGAAGTTTGCAAAATTCATATAAGTCTTCGAAAAAAATTTTTTAGAAAATAAATCTATAAAAAACAAAAAACATTTGTAGTTGGCCAAAAATACAAAAAATGCACAAAAAATACAATTTATTCCTTGGTTTGATGAAAATAACGAATGTTATAAACACAGAATGGAGATGCTTAATTTACTAATTGTTGTTTTACTACGGAAGCATTCCACATGGGAAACATACAAATTCAAATTATACAGTATGGAAAAAGTTAAAATTTTGAACCATTAAAATGATAAATAAATTTAATAAATACTAAACAAAAAAAGCACTCGTTTTATTACAACTTCATTCTATACAAAAATAGACACATATGGTAAATACATACATACATAATTGAATAGTAATATATAATTCGGTGCGAATCGATATAATTTCATTTCTACAACAATAAAACACATATTCTTACCCTACAATAAAACAAACGGTAATATTTCTTTTCCACAGGCTATTTTCATATATATTTTGTGAAAACAAAAAATCTTTCAGTTTGTTTACTATTTTATTTGGCAATGTTTTTTTTTTTTTTTTTTTTTTTGCCTTGAGCCGGAGGTGGTAATCTTCGAAAGATACTTCTGTACCGACAAAAGCATGCACGATTCACCATCACTGGTGCCTACGTACTAAACCCACCCCCTACACACTTCAACCACTCTCCCCCCGCGGGACTGCCGTAAGGTATTACTTCGCGGAGGGCTGGTTAGCTCGAAAGCTTTATCACGTTATCCTAAATTTCGCCTTCGTTCCTCCAATCTTCGGAGTACCATCATTACTTCGGCCATTTTCTGGCTGTATTGGCTCCATAGCGTCCTAGAATTCAACAGCTCCTCCATGAGCTGGTTTGGTCCTAATCTATTTTCTCCGGGCCATCTAAATCTGGGGCAGCATGTTAGAATATGCCCCGCATCTTCCTCTTCATTTACACAGTTTGGGCATATAGGGGAAGTATCATGTCCAAATCTGTGCAGGTACTTCCTAAAACATCCATGACCAGTTAGAAACTGGGTCACGTAGTAATTCAGCTCGCAATGCTTGTTCTCCATCCAAAGGGTTATAGAAGGGACAAGGTGAAATGTCCATCTTCCCTTTAAGCTGCTCTCCCATCGTGACTGCCATTTGTGCATGGAAGTCCTTCTTTCCTCCGCTTTTATATCCGCTGTCCGTCCTGGATACTCGAGACGGCGAAAGTATATCCGCCTCATCTCATCCGCCAATATGTCTATTGGTATTGCCTTTGCCAATACCAATGCCGCTTCATCAGATACTGTCCTGAAGCCACTTATCCGTCTAATCGCGCTTAGACGATACACCGAGGACAGTATTCTCCTTGTCGTCCCCACGGAGAGTGCCTCCGACCATATGGGGCAAGCATACAGCATTATCGACGTTACTACCGCTGAAATTATCCTCCTCTTGAATGGACCTGGTCCTCCAATATTTGGCATCATCCTCGCCAGTGCTCCCTGCGTTACACATGCCTTTTCGCCGATGTACTTTACGTGCTCCTTGAAATTCAACCTGTCGTCGATAATCACTCCCAGGTATTTTATCGCCCTCTTTGATTCGATCTCTGTGCCTCCAACGGTGACTTTCATCTTCTCCACTATCTTCCGGCCGCTTATCAAGACGGCTTCCGTTTTATGTGCAGCAAGTGTCAAACCTGCCTCATCCAGCCATGCTCCAACATTTCGAATCGCTGTGTTAGTTTTCTCCTCTATTTCCTTTACCGTCTTAGCTACCGAGACTATGGCAATGTCATCTGCAAAGCCCACAATTGTAGTCCCGTTTGGCAATTCCAGTCGAAGTACTCCATCGTACATAATGTTCCATAGTAGTGGGCCAAGAACAGAGCCCTGCGGGACACCCGCCGTCACTACGTATTCCTGCTCTCCTTCATCCGTTAGGTATATTACCTTCCTGTCCTGAAAGTAATTATTCAGAATCTCCATTAAGTATGGCGGCGTAGCCATGTTAAAGAGGGCTCTCATAATCCGCCCCCAATTCGCTGAGTTGAACGCGTTTCTAACGTCAAGTGTGACAATCGCGCAGTATTCCTTAGTGCCAAATCTCCATCTTTCGCCCTCTATTGCATCTCTTGCAATGTCGACTACCCTCCTTATCGCGTCAACAGTGGACCGTCCTTTCCTAAATCCGTATTGCAGGTCCGAGAGAGCTCCTCCTGCCTCGGCACGCGTCAGTAGTCGATTGTATATTATCCTCTCCAGTATTTTTCCCATTGTGTCGAGTAGACAAATGGGCCGATATGACGATGGTTCCCCTGGTGGTTTACCAGGTTTTGGAATGAGAACCAATTTCTGCTTCTTCCATCTACGTGGAAAAACACCCTCGACGAAGCACTTGTGGAACACCTTAGCAAACATATCAGGTCTGAACCGGATAGCCGCCTTAAGTGCCCTATTCGGGATTCCATCTGGCCCCGGTGTTTTCCTATCTCCTATTCCATTGCATGCTGCGAGTACCTCCTCTCCTGTTACCTCGGGTATGGTATGGGTAGCCTCCGGATCCCTACTTATGAAAGTGTAGGGCTGGCCCCGTGGGAATAATGTACTAATAATCCCCCGTAGCAAGACTGGACAGCCTAGTTTAGGCTGTTCCCGAGCACCGATTCTCTTGCAGACGACTCTATAAGCCGTCCCAAAAGGATTGACGTCAGCTTCTTGGCATATCCGCTGAAAGGATAGTTTTTTGCTCCTCTTAATGGCTCTTCTAAGTTGATGCCTTAGATCCTCATATGAAGCCCGTTCGGCTTCCCATGTCGGTCTTCCTCTCGTGCGCTGGGCCCTTCTTCTCGCCCCAAAGCAAGCCGACCGCAGATTTCGAATCTCGTCATTCCACCAGTAGCAGGGGGAACGTCCCCTACACACAGTCCTCCTAGGCATAGCAGCATCACATGCAGTGTTGAGCATTTCGCATACGTCGCTCACTAATTCCTCGGCCGTGCTGCCAGTCGTATGAAAAGACGACAACAGCAATCTATACGTCTCCTCATCAAAGCGGGAGTCCTTCCATTTAGGTCCCGTAAACTTCGGCAATCCATCTCCTCTCGTGTTGCGCCCAGTAACCGTCATTACGATTGCCTGATGGTCACTATTCGTGAAGTCCTCAGTTAGCTTCCACGCGGTCCGCGAAACAAGGCTATCGCTCACAAACGACAGATCTATTATCGAGCTCGATCCAGCTCTCCTAAATGTGCTTCCTCTTCCATCATTCATCAGCGCCACAGGAAGGGAAGCGAACGTTTCCAAGAGGCAGCGACCCCTGGCGTTAGTATATCTACTACCCCATTCGGTCGCCCAAGCATTAAAGTCTCCTCCAATAATGACGGGGGTATTCAGGCGCACGTGTGACGCCAGCCTCTCCAGCATATGTTGGAACTCATCCATTGACCATCTCGGGGGGGCGTAACAGCTGTAGACGAAAACTCCCTTTATCCTGGCCATAACGAAACCAATGTCCCGCGCATAGGTTTGCTGGAAGGGTAATGAACCACAGATCCATATAGCCGCAGTACTAGATCCGTCCGTGATCCAAGTACTATTCTTCGGTACCCTATAAGGTTCGCTTATGATGGCGACATCAATATTCTCCTCCTTTACCCTCTGGACCAATAGGTCCTGGGCTGCTTCGCAATGGTTCAGATTAATTTGTATTAACCTCATCTCCTAGAACGTGATTTAAGAGCGCTCAAAAATTTTGGACACCTTCCGCTCCCCGCGATATGGTTGGCAGATTTCGGGTCGCCCACTTTGCAGAACATGCAAAGAGGTTCGCCTTCGCAATTCCTCGCAATATGCCCCTCCTGTCCGCACTTACGGCAAGTTCGCGAGCGGTCAACCTTGCTCGTGCACTGACGGGCCATATGCCCAAACTCCAAGCATCGGAAGCATTTTGTCGGAGTGTTCCTCTCGCGAATCCTGCATATGACCCAGCCGATCCTAATTCTACCTTCCTTCAGGAGAATCGTTGCTGCGTCTGCGTTAAGGCTTACTATGGCAGTTTGCGTCCCACCATATGCCTTCCTGAGACCAACTATGTCGGTCTGACCGAAGCCCTCAAGACCTGGAACGTTCATAATTGCGTTATATACGTCCTCCTTCTCCGTGATCTCATCAATGTCCTTTATCTCAATTGTCCTCCTCTCCTTTAGAGTGCGGACAGACGCGCATTCACCTAGGAGCTCTCCAATGGCCCCTCTAAAGTCCTCCGTTCGCTCACCGTTTTTGCCGAGCTGAAGTAATAGCTCGCCTTTGACGGTCCTCCGAATTTTCGTCACGTTTTCCCCTAATTTACAAAGTTTAGGGTCCGTTTTAACCCTCCTCAAAATGTCAGCATACGATGTGTCATCCTTCGTTGCTATCATGATTGCGTCGGGCTTTGCTTTCCTCTCCTTAGGTTTCTTGCCCCTTCTTTTCTTTTTAGTGACTTTTTGCCACCCTGGTTCTCCAGTTAACTCCTCCGCGTTCACCTGCCTACTCAGAGTCGTCTCAGTAGTCCTCCTCGGCAAAACTTTTGGTGGAGGATTTGGAGTTCTCCTCTTTGCTTGGGGAATCTCAACAGTCTCCTCCTGTCTCCTCTTCCCCTCCTGATTTCTCATCCAAGGTGAAGTTTGTGTAGCCGAGCTGCTGCTACTCTTCTCATTGGTTGTCTGCCCCCTTAGCTCACCTGCGTACAGGTCGTATAGGGTCTTAATGGAATCGATCGCATCCCTCATCGGCTGGTGGATTGATCTCCTTTTTCCATCCTCCATCATATCAATTAAACTTCTAATTTGGTCCCCGAGTTGACCAAAAACCCCGCTGGTCGAAGCCGTCGGGTTGCTTCGCGTTGGTTCCGACTCCGATGCCGCCAATCCTGAAGATTCTCCATTCACTGGGGATCTCGGAGTCCTCGTACTGTGGCCGAATGGGTTCATTTCCCGATTCCGCACTGGAGATCTCTGAATCCTTGAGCTCTGCCCGAAAGCGTTCAGCTCCAGAGTATTCATATCGTTCGTTTTATTCGTAGGTTTATTTCGATTGTTCATCATTTCGTTTGGGCCCCAACTCTCGGCCGCTATCCTAATCCATCGTTGTAGTCGTCACAAAAGACCCCGTGGTTATCTATGCATAAGCAGGGAGGCCACGCAAGGGTTGACACGTAACCTCATGGGAATACGTGTTCAGAGCCAGGTCGACGTAAACCAGGAATTCGCATCTAGTCCTACAACACCAACTTAACGGTGATAAATCAGGAACGTACCGACAGACTTGCCATAATTTTAACGGGGCGGGGGCAATGACAGCATTGGCCCGGCAGCCATTTCAGCCAGCTTTCACACCGCCTACTAAAGTGCCGGAATACTGCCATCGTCAGCCTATATCACCAATTCAGATCCATTTTCCGGTATACCATAATTAGAACCTTACCGGGCTCGGTTCTAATGCCCCAATTAAGGGCGCCGCTTCGCTGGAACTGAGGGAACCACGGAGGCGTTACTCTCCTATTTTCCCATCTCTTGAGGGAACCCCCTGTGGGATGATGCCTAGTTAATGGCGGCATCAGTTCGCCATGTCGCAGATAACGTCTTCGGCTATTTGTACCTTTTTGTAGTACGCCTCCGTATCTGCCGCTCTTGGTCGGGGACTGCTTATTGGTTATTCGCAGCTAGCCTACATAGGGTAGGCCGTCCAGTTATCCGCCACCTACTGACCCCCATGGTAGCCTGAAGCTCAGCCCCATGTTATTTGGCAATGTATGTATACATACATGCACACACGTATACACGCATATGAGAATAAATTGCTTAGAGAAAAGAACAATACGTTCTCTAAGTATAATAAGTTCTCTGAGTACAATAAGTGTACTGAGTCTTTTTTGTTTTCTTTCTCTCAGTTAACATGAGAGTGAGAACGACGATTCAGCTTTCCCTGTTACCTACCCCCCTCATAAGAAAGAAGCACAAAATTTTGTCAATTTTAAATACACTGTGTGCAACATCTTTACATATTTATAGTCTTTGGTCAAACAATAAAAACGATCATACATACATAATCGTACATACACATATACATACGTACGATGAGAGCAACACATTGTTACGCTCTTTGTTTGTGTTTATTTTTCTTCTGTCTTCCCTCCCTCATCAAGAAATGATTTTTAATAAAGATTTTGGTGAGAGCGGGTCTTACTGGTACATCCCGCCATAAGAAATTTTACTTCCACATGATGCGCATTCTTTATATCCATATTCTTTGGTAATATATAATTTATATAGGTGCTATATATATGAAAATGTACATATAACTTGTTTTAAACATAAGAATTTAAACGTAGAAAAACCATAGAAGAAACAATCAAATATATTGAAAATGCATGTACAAAATAGTAAGCAAATTAAAGTTAATAAAGTAAATTTTATAATAGATTTTACAAATTATTTCCTCGGAGCGTCAATCTAACGATGGGGGAGTTATGTGTGTGAACACCCATAATGATAGTTGTCGTACTCACAATTATACATTTCTTTTCCTACATTACTATGTACATGTAACTTTTGACATATTTGGTTCGACTGTACCATTTATTTTATATTATTATTATTCTTTCTCAAACAACCGTTTTTATTGATCATGTACAATCTTGGTTTCGTTTGAGGTAACCATAATTATTTATTCTCTTTTCTACATACATGTAACATTTAATACATTTGGTACAACTGTACCATTTATTTGATATTATTCTTTTCGTATTCTTTTTTAAACAATCATGATTGAACATGCACAATCTTGCTTTCTTTTGTTATGGTTTTACATAACAACCGTAAATGCATTTGTAGTAAATGTATGTACATAATTGTTTACTTAGTTACATGTAAAAAGAATGTAGAAAGAAAAAGCAAACGACATAATAAACAAAATCAAACATGATCATGCATGCACGATCATGTTTGGTTTTGTTCGTTTACATTCAACTATAAAATCGGTTACAGAAAAGTAGAATTGTGATTATTGATCTAGTGTTTGAACAGAAAGCATTAAAATAAGAATTGTGTTAAATGATTAAAAATAAGAATTGTTATTTGTGTGTTAAATAAGAATTAAAATAAGAATTATTCATTAAAATTGTGTTACAAAATATTAAAATAAGAATTGTTAAAAAAATCGTTAATATTGTATTAAACATTAAAAAACCAATTGTTATAAATGAAACTCTTTATTTGTGTTAAACATTAAAAACATTAATTAAAACTATTAATAAAACAATTAATTATTTCTTTAAATAAATAAAGATATAAATAAAATTAAATGAATTTGGTTTTATTGAAAAACTAAATAAACATAACTGCTAGTCTCAGGCTCCTTTATATCCCGTGGAGCTGGAGAATATCTAGGGGTATCCAAGGCTGGGAAACCGTCCCACACTAAGGCGGGTGACTATAGACCAATCAGCCTTTGTTCCTTTCTTCTGAAGATACTGGAAAGAGTCTTTGATGTTCATATTAGGGCCTCGATTGATCCATTACTTCTATCCTCATCCCAACATGCTTACACGAGGGGTAAATCAGTGGAGACTGCACTGCACTCCCTTATCTCTCGGATGAAAAAGTCCCAGCACGTTAAAGAATACACTCTGACCATTTTTTTGGACATTGAGGGTGCATTCAAAAACGTCAACCCGGACGCTATAGTTAGGGCTCTTAATTCTCTTAACCTGGATCAGAATCTGGTCAGGTTGACTGAGCTCCTACTCAAATCGAGAATAATAACCTCCACAGTGGGGGCCTCACAGTGTCAGAGAATTGTCTGCAGAGGTACACCGCAAGGCGGTGTTCTATCTCCACTTCTCTGGAATCTCGCAGTCAACTCACTCCTGAGAAGACTTGAATCCTCTGGTAATAACGACATAGCCTACGCTGACGATATTGCCATTGCTGCGTCGGGAATATGTCCGCAGACGCTGTCTGATAAGCTAAACTTGGCACTGTCAATTGTACTGGACTGGTGCGGGGTTTTCGGATTAATCCCTCCAAGACAGATACAATTATTTTCACTAGGAGATACAAGGTCCCGACCTTCACCCTCCCTAGTATAAACGAGACCAGGCTCACGCTGAGTTCCGAGGTTAAGTATCTGGGCCTGATCCTCGATCCAAACTCAACTGGAGGGCCAATCTGGCTGCTAGGGCGCATAAAGCGGCCTGTGCTGCTTACTGCTGTTGCAGTGCAGTTGGATCCAGATGGGGTCTCAGCCCAAAGGTCATACGCTGGTTCTATTCTGTAGTCATAGAACCCAACCTCCTATACGGTGTTGCCTTCTGGTGGACTGCACTGGACAAGCTGCACAATGTCAGACTCTTTGACGGTGTCAGAAAGTCCGCAGATATTCGTATCACTGGTGCTCTACGCACCACCCCCACAAAGGCCTTGTTCGCAATGCTTAACTGACTTCCTACTGAGCTCCTTGCTAAGCAGGTGGCTAAGTTCACTGCGACAAGACTCAATGCCCTATCTCGGTGGCGCGTTATCCCCTCTGGTCATTCCTCTATTCTGGAGATTGATCCTGTGGCCTGTATATTGATTATCTCCCTGTGGAATACTGTTTTGACAGGAGTTTCAACTTCTTGATTCCGAGCAGGATCGGTCGTCCCCCCGGAACTCCTGGATGTGTATACCGACTGCTCCAAACACAATGGCGGGGTGGGTAGCGGAGTCTACTCTGGGAGATTGGACTTGAACATTTCACTCCGGCTGCCGGACTATTGCAGCATGTTTCAGGCGGAGGTGATGGCCATCTACTGAGCCGCTCAATGGGTCCTCGCACATGGTGTTCCTTTTACCCGCATCTCGATCTTTTCTGATAGCCAGGCTGCCATAAAGTCTCTGTCGAACGTTGCGAATAATTCCAGGATCATCAGGGAATGTCGCCGCTGTCTCAACCTTCTTTCTAGGCGCTTCAGTGTCACACTTATCTGGGTCCCCGGACACTGTGACATTCCGGGAAAATGCAGGGCCGACGAGCTCGTCAGAGCTGGTGCTCTACTCCCGGAATCCTCTTCAATCAACTTAGGAATGCCGCTTTCCTCTTTCAAGCTGATTATATCGCGAAAGTTCTTCCAAGACGCCAACTTATCCTGGATCAATGAGCAGTCCTTCTCCACCGCTAGGCTCACATGGCCCTTAATGGATAGAAGGCGTACCAAGCAGCTACTTGGACTTGGTCGAAGCATCATCTCGACCACTGTGGCCATGCTTACAGGTCACTGTGTTATGGGTAGACACGCGGAAAGAATGTGGCTACCATTTAACGACTTCTGTCGTGGATGCAGATCCGCTGAAGAAGAGGAAACTGTTATCCACTTTCTTTGTCAATGCCCATCTCTTGCGATGTGCAGATATAGGTTTTTTGGCTCTTCGACCCTTGTCAGCTTGACGGAGCTATCGTTCATTGACCTTGCGCTGACCAACTTCTCCCTCCTTGGTTCGGATGAACTGGGTCACTACAGGGACTGCGTTCACCTGTGGCGTCACAACGGGCCGCTATGCGTGCTCAAGTGAGTTTTTGGTATCAAGGCTACCACATTAACCTAACCTAATAAAATTAATATTTATTTTTTTCTTTTTTGGCTAGCGGATGCTGCCTACAAAAAAAAATGATATTTCTAAAAAAACGCAACATGAAATTGACAAAAAAAAAACTCAAAATTCTTTCGTTTGTTTCAACGGGACCAAATTCGACGAATTTTTTTAAAAGCTTATCTAATTACTTAATTATCAGAATTAAAATCAAAAATCAAAAAACATTTTTTAACAAAAAAATGTTAAGCGCTTATTAGAACTTTTGTTTATCATATTTAATTTACATTTTTGTTTGCTTTTTAACTGCATATTAAAAGAAATTTTTAAAAATTAGACCAAATCGCGTTGTTAATATTGTGTTCAACTCTTTACCCACAAACAATGATTTTGACTACCGGCTACGTAACGTAGTCATCGTTAATTTTTTACAAAAACAAAACATGCCGTTATTAGCTTTGATATGTTCTTTATCAAATACCGACAAAAAAAAAAAAACTCATTCTTGAAAGTGCAAAAAATTTGTTGTTGCCTTAAGAATGACTCAAATTACCTATAGTACTTTGGAATGTTTGGGAAACTTAAAAAAAAAAAAATACACCTATCCCCCGATTTACACGGTACTTGTTTTACACGTTTTCGCTTTTACACGGTTTTCCAAATAAGTTTTTATATTTTTTTGTTTTTATCGCACTCTACTAAATGCAACTGTGTTTGAACACGTGCGCTGTGTACACATCTCACGGGGAATCCCGAGCTTATGTGCTGACTTGCTGCACATGCACACTGTGTCTGTATTTCTTCGCATAAAAATAAAGTTTTATCTACGGAAAATTGTATTTGAGTGAAAGTTTCACAGTTTCAGAAAGATTTAATTTTCCATATTCGTAAATTACAAGTGAGTGCATAATTTAGATTATTATAAATTAACATAAATTAAAAAAAATTACATATAGGCTTATAATGTCGAAAGAAGTTAAAAGAAAAGTTATTTCTTTGGAAACTAAAATCGAAATTTTGGATCGCTTACGAAATGGAGATAGAGTAGATGTTGCAAAATCATATAGCATGAACGAAGCTACAATAAGAATTTATTAGAACAAATGAAAACACAATTAGAAAGAGTGTTGCAGCTGGCAATACCACGAGTATGGGCCAACATCATACACCAGAAATATCGCAATGAAAAAAAATGGAGAAAGCGTTAATGCTTTGGATAGAAGATCAAACACAAAAAAGAGTACCCATTGATACGGCCGCTATGACAAATAAAGAATTACGAATTTACGAAAAAATTGTAGAGCAATTACCATCTTCTTCTTCAACTGAAAAGAAGCCAAATTTTTTGGTAAGTCATGGCTGGTTTGGAAGATTTAAAATAAGACATTCTTTACACAGCTTAAAATTAAAAGGTGAACTGGCTTCTGGCGACGTAGATGCAGCCCAAGAATATCCAGCAAATTTTGCAGAAATTATTAACGACAATTCATGCACCCCTGATCAGGTTTTCAATGCTGATGAGACAGGGTTATTCTGGAAAAAAATGCCTGAAAGGACTTATGTCTCAAAATTTTATAAATCGGCTAGTGGTCATAAAGCAGCAAAAGATCGCATAACAATTCTTTTCTGTAGCAATGCTTCAGGAGATTATATTATGAAACCATTAGTGATTTACAAATCAAAAATGCCCCGTGCCTTTAAAGGAGTAAACATCAATAATCTTCCCGTTTATTGGAGGGCTAATAAGAAAGCGTGGGTTACTGCTGCAATGTTTACTGAATGGTTTCATGAATGTTTTATCCCATATGCCAAAAAATATTTAAGTTCAAAGGGATTGCCTTTTAAAGTGCTTTTGTTAATTGACAATGCGGCGGGTTACCCACAAGATCTAGAATATGAGAACGTTGAAGTAAAATTTTTACCAAAAAATACAACTTCATTATTACAACCATTGGACCAAGGCATAATTTCTACTTTTAAAGCTTTGTACATAAAACGAGAACAATGAATCTTTAAAAGTAATTAGTGCTTGGAAAAATTTTACAATATTAGACTGTGTGAAGCATATCGGCTTATCACACACTGCGATTAAGCAAACAACGCTCAATAGCTGTTGGAAAAAATTGTGGCCAAATGTAGTCAAAAATGAACATTCCATTTCAACGTTAAATGATGAATATTCGCAGATAGTACAGATGGCGCATTCATTGGGCAGAGAAGGTTTTGATGATTTTACTGTTGATGATATCGCAGAGTTAATGGCTGATAAAGAACTAAGTGAGGATGATTTAGTTAACTTAGTTTGCGAAAGTGAGTCTGACAAATCTGATGAAGAGGAATTAGTACCAGTAACATTCACTGCTAAAGTCATCCGCGAAGGACTCGCATTGGGAAGAAAGCTGGGTAATCATTTTATACATAATGACACAAACGTTGAAAGGGCTTTACGATTCCAAAGTGACATAAATCGCTGCTTGGCTCAATATGAAGAAGTTTACAAAGATCTTACAAAAAATTCGAAGCAATTGTTAATAACCGATTTTATTACAACCTCTCAGAATGTAAATATTTCTGCTTTAAACATTGAATCGGCACAAATAACTTCGAGTGATGAAAGTGAATTTCAACCTTCGATTCCGAAAGAAAGAATGAGCGTAATTTCTGATAGTGATGAAGGATAATAAAACACCTTTGGTTTTATTTTTTGTTCTTCTGTTTAATGTATTGTAATTAAATAAAAAAAACAGTGTTTCCGTAATATATTACATATTTTAACCTGTCAATGCAGTTTATTTTTATTTCTGTGTACACCTAAAAATATTGAAAAAAATCACAACTGTTAAATAGCAAAATTATGCATTTTCTGCAAGCTTTTCGATTTACACGGTTTTGACTTGAAAATTTTTAATTTTCTATTTACACGTTTTTCTCAGGAACGTATCTACCGTGTAAATCGGGGGATAGGTGTAATAATAATAACAGCGCAATATTTTTTTTAGTACACTCTCTATGTACATGCACTAGTCAGAGAACTGCGCCGCTGACAGCCGGCTAAGCCGAGCCGCTGACAAAATTTAAAAGCCGCCGCCGCCGAAAATTTATTCGGCTTAAATTCAGCCGCCGTTTTATGTATGTAAAAAAATTAAAATATATGAAAATATGTTTTTAATATTGTATACAATAAATTTTAAATATATATAAAATATGATATTTATATATTTTTGTTTTACTTAACTTAAATACACTATAGAAGTTTTTTTTGTTCATTTTGTGATATGTTAATAGTAAAAATATTTAATTTTTTGATATGGTAGGCCGACTTCCTAACCGCAAGTTGCAATTCATAATTTTAAAAAATGCGTATGCAATGCAAAACATACCTTAAATGCAACCTTGCATTGCATACATTTTTTTGCATTTTATCGGCATTTAGGAACGTCGCTATGCAACTCATCCATAAAACATATGTTATTAAATTGAAATTTTGTTTATAGTAAAATGGAGGTAACACAAAATTATTTACCAATATTGTTGGCAAATGCTGAGGAATTATCTCAGACTTCATCTTCAAAAAACATTGATTTATTTAATTTAATTTATTAATTAATTTGATTTAATTATGTGTATAGAATCTATCAATTATAAATAATTTATTAAATATAGAAAAGAAAATACGTACTCAGCCATTGCACTTCAAGTGTTTGCATACAAAATAAAAATGATGCGCGATTTTGACTGCTGATACTCATTAAAATGCGTTGCCAAACGATTAGGAACATTAGACGTTGCCAATAATTTACAAATGCGTTTACGAAGTGTATGCATTGTAAATATGCATTGCAACTTGCGTTTAGGAAGTCGGCCGTAATTTTGAACACCCTTTCTTGTTTTTTGGTGAATGTGGTAACACTTTTAACTTAACGTTAAATTTTTTAAGAGACATAAAAAAATTAAAATGGAGAACCAAAAAATTTAAGTCCTTTGACAATAAACAGGGTACTATTTATACATGATAATTATGAATTTTTTAATAGTTTAGTTTAGACACTCAAAATTAGACACGGAAAAGATGATATAAGTCTAAAAAAAGAGATTAAATGAAGCAAAACTGCGTTCACAGTTCTTCATTTCGTGATCCTGTTTCCTTGTAAAAGGATTTCAAAGGAGGACATTTTTAAAAAATGTTTTAAAATACTTCTGCTTACCCTACTATGCCAAATTTGATATCAAAAGTACCAGAAGAGTTGGGAAATATTTTGTATTATTTTATACTGTCAGGTAAAAAGATGTTAAAAATTTTCAATATTATTAAAAAAAAATATTCCATAACTGGGTCCTTAACGCACTATTTTTTGAAAAAATAATATTGAAAACCTAAAAATATATTAAAGAATAAAAATTTTAGAGGACATTTTTAACATCATTTTATCCTGACAGTATAAAATAAAAATAATACAAAATATTTCCCAACTCTTCTTGTTCTTTTGATATCAAATTTGACATTGTTTGATCAGTAGAAATATTTAAAAATTTTTTTTTTGAAAAATGTTCCTCTTTAAAACTTTGATGTCGTTTAAAAAGGACACAGCATCACGAAATGAAAAAGTGAAAACGCATTTTATCTCTATTAAATTTATAGTTTCTGACGTATATCATCCGGTTCGTTTCTAACGATTTTTTCTCTCTTTATTTTCATTATTTACAACATTTTTATGAACAAAATTTTAATGTTTTTTGTTATAAGTGCCAATTTTTTTTTAATATATGAAATATTTTTATTTGCTATTTGAAATACATTTTATTTTTATCATTTTATGCAATGTAATTTAATTGAATTAATTTATTATTTTTTAATATATGCATGTATATTTGTCAATCAAATGTATTTGTTAAAAATATTTTATTGAAAATAAAATATAATGATATTGATTGAAAAAATAAAACGGAAAAAAGTTTGTCTTTAAAATTGGTGTTTTTATTTATGTCATTGCGGATCACAGCTGACATAAAGGCGCAGCCGAAACTTTACCATATTTCGGCTCACAGCCGACTTAAAGCCGCCGCCGAAACTTTTCAACATTAGCCGCCGCCGCAGACAAATTTGCTCGGCGCAGGTCTCTGGCACTAGTCCGTGGGTTTGTTCGATAGTCCTGAGTTTTCTTCTGAAGCTGAATTGGTGGTCCGGACAGTCCGCTATTTTAACCTCCTGTCCGCTATTTTTTTTGCGTCCGCAATTTGTCCACTATTTTACTACACATACATACATAATTGGTCATTACAACCCTTCAGCCAGGATTATTGACCTAGTTTCTCACACCACTTATGTTGTGTGTGTTAATTTTATACATAAGTGGCGGGACCTACAGTTTAAAGTCGCCTCCGAACGACAGATTTTTTTGAGAAACTTTTCATGGCAATTTTATTTACTCTCAGAGTTTTTGCCAGAAATCTGCTGAGAGGAAATCGCCGAAGAAATACTTTTTGTATTTTGTTTTGATGTCTGGCCTGGGGCTCGAACCCTGGCTTTACGTCTAATAAGCCAACACACTACCTACTAGACTACGGCGACTATTTTACTACACATAACTTCTAAAAAGTATTTAACTTCCAAAATGTCCGCTTTTGTCCACTTTTTTCACTAATTCGATAAAAACGCTTAGTTGTTGTTAAACTATATTCATATTTTTGCGTTTACATATACAGTTAGAGTGGAAAAATTTAAACAAATTTGTGATCAAGTTGATGTAGAGCATAAAAAATTATTGGGACATAGTAAAACTCGTTGGTTAATTTTAATGACAGTCTTAGGGCGAATAATGGAATTGTTTTTACCCTTGAAAGAGTACATTCTTAAGCAAGAAAAATGCCCAACAATATTGTTTATTTTTTTTAATGATCCTTTTGCTATGTCTTGGTTATTATTTATAGACAGTCAAGCTAGTATCTTCCATAAATATATACTGCGTTTAGAAAGTCAACATATTTCATTGCCTGAAGCGGCTATAATATTAAAAGAATCAGAAAATCAGAAATCAGAGTTAATAAATTTTTGCTAGGACCAATAGGTGAAAAGTTACACACATTTTAAAAAAACCCTGTATGACCAAAATGTCCCCTCTAACTCCGGCAGTTCTGGACTGATAGAGCTGAAAATTTGTGTCTGGCCAACTATCCAATAGTACTAACCTTGGTGCAAATTTCATCCAAATCGGAAGACATCGATTTTAAAAATTGGGTCACTTGACACGAAATTGCCCATATATAGATTCCTTCTGTTTTTTGTGTACTAACAGGTGACGATACTATCAATGATTAGTTGACTCTTGTGTCCTATTGACATCTATTCTGCTTTCCTTTTGGAAATGTATAAATGATGTACATACATGTGTTCGCAATATTCTGAAATTATTATTATTATCATTATTAGTAGATTTTTTTTTTTTGGTAAAAGAAGATTTTGTGCGAATAAGTTGACACAAAAAAAAAAAAATGGGAAAAGAGGAGATAAACACAAACAAAAAAGAGAGCAGTCAAAACAAAATTGTTTTTTATCTTATCACGAAATGATGTTAATTTGTTAGTTACCTAGCTAAAAATATCTGTTGAAACGAAGTACGCAAACAATGAATTTTTGCATACACTTGAATATATGTACATATGTATAATGGGCTTTGGTCAGTCTTGGTAATTTGGGGTTAATTTTTTGGGATTTGTGTAATGTTAATTGCAAATTAATCAATTAACAATTTTTTAATAAATGATATAAAATATTTAAAAACAAATGAAAATAATCGATAATATACAAATCCTCACATAATGGATTCAAAAATCAGGAAGCCAAAAAGACAACATTGAAAGCATTTCAGTAGCAATGTGGGAAATTCTTCCGACACAAATTGGCTTTAAATGATTTTATCAACAAGTCTTCCAATAGCATCTTTTATTCAGAAATTTTATGGATCCCAGACTATCGATATTAAGAACAACCAGGATCGAAGCGAAGAATTCAGAATTTGATCATAAAAATATTTTTTAATTACAACAAAGAATGTAACAACGATTGTTTCTCCAAATTCTGAAATCGTGATATATTATTTTTCAATTAATTTCCTATGACAAAAACTACCGTTGTTGGAATTTATTGATTTGTTTATTCTTTCTTCTTTATTCAATTTTTTCTTAGTTGACATTTTTTATGTATAATTTAAACTTTATGGAAATAACTTAAAAATAATCTTCCTTCCGTTATTTGTTGAACCTTTCAAATTAAATGAAACAAAAAATAATTTTGCAAGCCTTAAATCCAAAGCCTCATCAAATTTTGTAGAATTTAACTACGTCGTGTACAGCCAAGTCGCCCTAGTCTAATAGATAGTGTGTTTGCTTATTAGACATAAGGCTTCGGTTCAAACCTCAGGATAGACATCTCCAACGATACGAAATATGAAAAAATATTTCTTCGGCGTCTTCCTCTCAGTAGGTTTCTGCCAAAAAGCTCTGGAAGAAAATAAAATTTCTATGGAAAACCTCTCAAAAATCTGTCGTTTGGAATAGAGTTTATATTGTGGGTCTCGCCACTCATGTATAAAATTAATACACACAACATAAGTGGTCGTAATCCTGACTGAATAGTTGTAATGACTAATTATGTATGCATGTATGTATGTGTACACCAAAAGCCAATGATATTCCTTCTCTTTAGGCAAATATGACTCTATTGCTTAGGATGTTAAGAAGTGGTTCATTTGAGTGCATTCCTCGATTGTTTCAACAAGTCTTTGTTTGTTTTAAGACAATTGGTAATTTGGTAAATTGCGTCTAAACAAGTTCTTAATAGACTAATTAGGGACATCATTTTTAATATCTTATACTGTCGCCATTTCTCACAACAGAAATTCGGAAAACCATATTGGTTTCAAAATAGCATTATACATAACGTAAATATTGAGTGTATGGATTCTTGTTCGTTGATCACAAAGAGGTCAGCAAAAGCTCCTCTGTAGCACTTCATACAAAGTAATCCAAGTGCAGGACTTTGTTTTTAATTCTAGTATGGCCTTCTCCTGGCTTGTGTATTCTTTTAATTATTGTGGAAGCTAATTAATTGTTATTCGCTATGAGCTTTTCTTTTTGTTGTCAAGAGGTGCGACGTTTGCGCATCTGATTCGGTCAATACTACACAATAATTCAGTCAATTGATTCTCGTGTACATCGACAGAGGTGAGGCAGTTGGCAAAACAGGGTCCTGCTGATATAAAATTATAATCATTAAGGGTGCATGATAAGGATATAAGTTCAGAGATCTTTCAACAAGTTATTGTTCTATTTAAAACTGATTCGATTTGTAGGCCCATAAGACAGCTTTCATCTAAATCCAATTTAGAAATAGCATAGATGTTTGTGGTGTGTGATGTTATTGGAATTAATTCCTAAAAAGTGTTTTTAGCATTACAGTTTAACCTTATTAAGAAAAGTTAGCCTCTTGAATTATAAAATTTTCAGTATTTATTTATTTATTATTAAAAATCTTTGATACTTTAAATGGATGGGATGTTAATCCAAATAGTAAATGTGCCAGAATGAATGCTGTGTAATCGACAATTACGATTATCCATCACACTTTGTTGAATTTTTTTGACAATGCGTATATTATGATAGTACACATACCTGACACCTTCAGTAATCCTTTCAGTCTCTTCAATTTTTCAGTCTATCAAATGTCAATAAGGACGACAATTGTCAACCTGTAATGCTCAAAAAGAAAACACGTTGCAATCACCACTTTTGTAGTAATTTTTAACTTTTTTTTATTTTTTCATTTTTTTTTAACTAACTTCGATTGACAAACAACATTATATGTAAATGACAAACCTCTCACCAACTAAATGACTCTTCAAACGTCCCCTTATTTGAATGAAGATCGCTTCATTTTCTTTATTTTTTCAAATTGTTTGTTATAAAAAAATTCATAATACGAAATAAAAACTTTATGATGCTATTGAAACCATAAATAAATAATAATAACAAAATGGTTTAGCTTTCTTTTGTTTAGCTTATTTTTAAGTGCGATTTACCTCTTAATTATTTAGAAATCTGGTCACACTGATCTAGTGTAATAATTTCTCTGAAAATAATAAGTTCTCTGAGCATTCTAAAGCTTTTTACAATGGTCAAAAAAAAAATTAAAAAAATACAGCACACTTGTTTATAAACATTCACCATATTAGTTTTTGCTCTCTTAACGAATTGTTGTTTTCCCTGTTACTTTTCACCGTCATTCCATAAAAGCAAAAATATTTTTGAAATTTCAATTCTACTATGTGCATCGTTTTTATGTATTTATAGTCTGTGCATAACCTCTCAAGGTAATAAATAGCGTTACAAGAAAAAATCTGAACAGAATAGTGAACCTCTCTTGTGTGTTTGCCAAATAACCTCTTCAAAAACCTATAGAATAATATTTGTGCATATTTCACTCCAGCGACATAAAATTTTATGTTTCACTTATTTGATCTTGAATATATTTAAATGCTGAATATATTCCAAAGATTTAAATTTGGACTGGTCCTTTATTAAAAAAATGTTTGGCTTAAAAGCGTTAACTAAAATAGTGTTAACTAAAATACATATTAGTGTTCTTTTTTAAAATAATTGTTATAAATACAGTGAAATCTCCCGTGGGCGGACACCGATCGTCACAGCAGATTTGACCGTTAACGGGAAGTGTCCGTTCACGGGATAGTTCACTATAAAAATGTCAGGACTTTGTACTATTATTTATTAGCGACCCATTTGATGCAGAAAACCCATGATAATTTATTTCTTTGGTCTTTGCCTTCACTATTGGTCCAGATATAGGCAAATTTTTGCTTCTAGCAATTGCAAACCAAACAAAACACATCATCACCGATCCTTTTGTAGAAAGGCAATTCCTTTTATAATTAATGCTATACAACCTTAAGATCTTCCTTATTTTTCAAAATGCTTACAGCCTGAGTTTTCCCAATATTATATCTTGAAAAACCATTCCCATTAGCACCTATTTTCCAAAATGTTTTGTTTTGTTACCTCTTTGTAATTTCACGCACTGAAAGTTTTTCTTGTTCTTGCACATTTAGGTATTATTTTATTTTTTTAAGAGAATTTCGTCCAGCCATCCTACAATAAAAATTCTTCAATAACTAACATTTCACGCAATCGACACACTGTCCCAAATGAACACATTCAAAAAATATAAAAAATAAAACTACACAACAATCTGCCAATGATACTAAAAAGGGGAATCACAGAATTTTATATATGTATGTATGTATATAAATGTGTTGCTGTGGGGTATGCATATATACACATAACGAAAATGAGTTCATTTATTTAAATATCTGTTTTATTACAGTTTGAATTTTGATTTAAAAAGCATAGAAGAAACAGATTTTCATTTGTTAAAATATTTTGTTAAAAATAAATAGACAAAAGTTTCTACATCGGAAAAGAATTAATACCGAAATAATAAACTTTAAATATCGTTTCTTTGATTACAGGTAATTATTAAAATAATGTAAATAGTTTTTAATTCTAGCAATAATAAAATGTACAAAATATACTTTGATTACAGAGAAACTCCATTTCGTTTATTTGATTGGTGTTAGCTCCCGAAGAAAAATAAAATCTTATTATATAGATATATAACATTTTTGAATTTTGTCCGTCTACTGGAGGTATTTTATGGAAAAAAAGTGTCCGCGTCCGGCTAGTGGAGCGTCCGTCTAGAAGAGAGTAATCTATTCTAAAAATTCTTGTAAAACAAAGGGACTAGGAAAATTGTCCGTTTAAAAGAGGTGATCGCCTACGGGAGGTGTCCGTTAGTAGAGTTTTCACTGTATTTATATTATGATTTTTTTTAAGTACAATAAATTGAAATTCTGGTGTAATCTAATTTTCTTATTGTTTCTTATTTTTTCTGTGTTAATGGAATTATACTGATTTTGTTATATTAAAATGTAAATATATAACATTACTAGCAGATTGTACCCGGCGTTGCGCGGGTTATGTAGTTTGGATTAGTTTAAAAAATTAAAAAAAATTATTGGGTAATTTTTTCATTAAAAATAACAATAAATAAAAAACCGGTTTATCGGTTTCGAAACCGGTTTCTTAAAAAATGCAATTTTTCAAATTATTTGGAAACCGGTTTAACAAACAACCCAGTTTTTTGAATACTCTAAGTCCTAAATATAAATGCACTCAATTTGCCCGTTTTTCGCCCCTTTCCCCATTTTTGGACCCCTTTTGGTTCAACTTTTGAAACGGAACACCTCCAATAGCTATTTGGGAAACTTAACCAAGCTAAATCGTAAAAAAATACCTATAAAACAGATAAAATACAGATTTTATGCATAAAAGTACTAATTTTTGCCCATTTTTTCTCCCTTTGTCCCATTTTTTTCCCCTTTTGGTCAAAATTTTGAAAAGATTTATAGCCTATAACCTGCACCGGCAATGGCTCGATCTATATCCCAAATTGCAAGAAAATCGGTCCAGGCGTTCAGGCGTGATTGGCTAACAAACAAACCAACAAACAAACAAAAAAACAGACTTACAGAAAGATTTATAATATATTAGGATTAAAATTTTTTTTTATTATTTTCAATAAATTAATTTAAAAGAAAAAATCTCAGACTTTAATTATTTTGACAGAAGTTGCTAAGTATCTTTCAATACTATGTGCACTGCAAATATATTTTTCTTTTGTCATCAATCTTCGTCAAAATTTTTTAGCTCTTACAACAACCGCAAAATATATTAAATTTGAAAATATTCGCAAATTGTTACTGTACAAAGTATGCATCCGCTCAGCGGTAATTTATGGTTTTCCAGTTTGGTGCTCAATATCTCCAACCGTGATGAAAGAGTTGGAGGTTTTAGAGAGAAGCTGCTTAAGACACTGTGTTAACGCGAATTATGAAAATTATGTCAAAAGATTTTCAAATACAAAAATTTATGGAAAGGCAGGTGTACTGCCACTGTCTTCCTATGCTCTTGTCCTACTTGATAGGTTTGTAAAACGACTGGAAACCCACGATAACATTTTAATGAGAAATGTTTATGAAACACAGGTTGTATTTGACTGGTCAAACAGTATATATAACTCACCTATTGGTATTATCGGAGAGGATATTTCTTCGGTATCAAACTCAAGTCAATACTGTCTACCGGAGTTTTACTCTAGATCTACTATTGGCTCAAATAGGGGCTAATCTTTTTATCCTAGTTAAGAATTTTTGTATATATGTTGTTTAGTTTTAAGATTAGTTTTAAATTTTTGATCTCAATGGTGACGTATTAGCAGTCTACGTAAACTTTTATTATATTTATTGAGCAATATAATTTTAATGTTTATTGTCTGATGTGAAATTCTAATAATCTTTTATTGTTAATGTGAGCATGTTGCTTTATCGGCTTGTATAAAGTCTTCAATGTTTATTAAAATAATACGTATAGTTTTAAGTTTATACAAATTAATGTGATGTTTTTGTAACACAGGCTATTTCACTTGCCTGCCTGTTTGCATGGAAAACACAAACAAAAACACTCAATTTTGTTTGTGTTTCCCTTATAAACAGGCAGGCAAGTGAAATAGGCTGTGTTACAAAAACATCACATAAATGTTATCGTTTTTTAGTTCTATTGTAATCTGACTATCAAGTCTTAATAAAAGAAAAATTGAAAATTGAAAATATTCGTATATTATTTACTTCTTAATTAATTGTTGCATATTGTAAGGCTTCTAATTTGTTCACTCTATGAATCATATTTTCATTCGCTTCAATAATTCCGATGTGAACGGACGTGCTTGCGATATATCAGACAGCTGACGGAAATAATAAAACAAAATCAACTTTAACAGGTAATAAATCAGATCTTCTCCTATCACAGTGTTTATCATCACACTCCTCCGAGACGTCTTGACCGATTCTTATGATACTTTGAGAGTATATTCAGTAGGACTGAAAATAAGATGCAGCCTATTTTCAATACTGGCCACGCCGACTTTTATGCCTATTTTTTATTTATCTAATATCAGATAAGAGGTGGACCGATTAGTTTAATATCTTTGAATGTTCCTAGTAAAAGTCTAAAGGCGCCTGAAGACGATCAAATAATTTCATCAAATAATACATATGTGTGAGTTAGAGATGAGCGATCCAGTGATTTTTGAAGAACGTTGTTCTCAGTGAGCCAATTCACATTAGAACATTTGTGCTGGCGTAAAATTACAGTTTATAGGCAAGAGGGGTGAAGAGAATGGTTTTTCGGTGGCGTAAAGTTTCCACCAGCTACAACCCCGCATCACCAGCACAAAACTAATACATGCACATTTTTAAAACATCAAATGAATGCAAAAAGCACTAATACATACAAAGCTGCGTATACGTATACATTGCTGCCAAACTAATATTCATCTCGTGTGAATTGAAGAGAACAAAAATTGTGCGACTAAAAAATGTGCTAATGTGAATTAGCTCAGTGAACGTGATTTATTAATCACTGTTCTTTAAAACAGTGATTGTGATCACAGTATTCCAATAATACAATAATGACAATAACGTATTTTATTAAGTCGTAAGAAAGAGACAACTAGATACATACTACGAAAAGACTACTAAACAAAATCAGTGTTGCCGTTTTTGGTTATTTCTAACCAAAATTAGTTATTTTTTTGTTCAATGTGTAGATTTCTCCGGGTTTGGTTATTTATTTTTCTTATAAATAGAGCTTTTGTTTTGTTTGTAGAAATGTATTAATTAGTAAGACTAAAATTTTATTTTGTTATTTTTTGTTTCTTTTCTTAATCTGTTGTATTAATTATAATTTATATTTGAAAAAAATAAAATAAAAAAACTGCGAATTTAGTATTGGTTATATTTTTTCTTATTTGGTGATTTTTTTCACAAATGTTGGTTACACTATTTTTTTTTTCGTGGCAACACTGGTGAAGGGAAACGAAAGTTTGACGTTTACTAAAATTTTGTGAAAGGGACAGCAAATATTACCAACAAGTATTTCTGTCCCTGTCTGATTCTTTCTTTTTTGTTTATTTATGTTTGTTAAATTTTAGGGTGGGTTTTTATTTTCTATTTTGTTAGAATCTGATGATATTTTTGTAGAATAATAGAATAGTTTTGAAAGGAAATGAACTGTTGTATTGGGGAAACATAATACGGAACTAATGTATTTGGTGACACATTTAATCGATTGTCACTAACTTAGTATTTAACCAATTGAGAGGTATATTCACAAACTCCTGAAACAAAAAGTTATGAGTATATATTTCGTTATATTTTTCTTTTTACTTATCTTTTACACACGGAACTTATTTCATTGTGAAGAGAAATTGCTAAGAGTTCGATTAATAATAAAAAAATTGCCGAATTTTAATGTTTTCATTCAAGAAATTAATAAATACTAGTAATATACACAAAGTTCTGCAAGAAAAAAATTTTATGAGCAATATGTCTTATTTGATCTTGATATATTTAGTTTCTTACTTACCTTTTGCACAAGAAATTATATTCATTGCGACCAAAGACCACATACATTTCGATTAATAATTAAATATTTAAGAATCTTTTAACTTTTCATTGAAGAAATTAAAAAATATCCCAAATTTTCCCTTTTTTAACACAAAATCAATGTTTGTTTACATTTAATTTTCCAACTTTATCCGCCAGTTTTCAGTCTGTATATCTGTTGCTTCTAACACATTTGCTTTGCAAAACTTATAATTCATTTTTTTTCTCCCTCTAAATATTTTAGTAAACAAAACAAAATGAAATAAATTTTAGTATGTAACAATTTTGAAAGAACGACATCATTAGTACCTGTTATTTGGAAATTTCAATCACAGTAGTTACCAGTGAATTATCAATCACCGTGATTAAATCACAGTTTTGAAAATATCGCTCATCTCTAGTGTGAGTGTCGTGTGATTTAAGTTTAAAAGGAGACGTTCAAATAAATTCGTCAATCATCATTTGCATTTTGATTTTGTAGTGTTCGTTTCGTAAAATGTCTTCATCGGATGACACACAAAATATAAAATATACACACAAAATATATATGTACACATAAAATATACATATATGTACACACAAAATAAAAAAATATGCACACACAAAATATATGCACACAAAATATAAAATATACATTCACAATAAAACAAAATATTTCTTTGTTTGCTATTACATTATTCACAATAAAAAATATTTGTTTGTTTATCCGCGCATGGATGATGTGTTCATTACGACGATATCAAAGCAAATGAGATATTGCTTGTCAATCAGAATTAGAGACGATCAAATAAAAATTCGTCAAATGAAAAAATCAAAATGTTTTGATTTTCGTCAATCAAAGCCAACAACGTATACGTATACCTATAACGACAACACGCACACATGTAAGGCGTTGATCGTCTCCAGGGGCCTTAAAGTTTTTATGTAAACAAAAAAAAATACCACAACCTTTCTTATATCCACCTGGACTGATTTGGAAAATTCTTATGGTTTGTATTTTTCTGTGAAGTATTTTACCGATAATTGTCCATGTCCACTTCTACGTCCATTTTTTTTTTCAATTTGGTTAACTTCATGCAACTCTTTACAAAAGAAGTCAACAAATGCCAAGTCACAGTGTTTGTAACAAACATTAAATCTCAAGGCTAAACGACGTCTTATTTTGTGGCTTAGATTTAGTATTGTTAGATTGTACCTACTATTCAATTTGTTTGTGTTGGCTAAAGTGGACTCATTAAAAATATCGCACACAATATATGGCACTAAGAGCCTAACAACAGTGGTTTTTTTTAATTGTCATAATTCGTGATTGAGTTGTAATTTGAGATCTATTTGTTTAGTTGATAATAAAAATTAATTGAAACTACAAAGAATGTTTGGTATTCTGATATTTTTTTGGGCTGCCATATTTTACAGCGCTTCATTTCTCTCACAATAAGTTAGTTTGATTATTGAATGATTATTTGAGTAATATAGATGGCAAGTTTTTCCGCCTCAACTAGTAATTTAATAAAATCTGCAAGTACGAAAACGAATATTACGAAAGAAATTTTATTTTATTTGCTGTGCTTGAATTCTAATCATTTGCCTTGAGATCTGTATTTTTCCCGTATAGTTGTACACCTGAATCATCACCTATTATTTTTCGCCAACAATTTCTTATATCCTCTTTCAATGTTAGCCCTCTCGATAATGTTTAATTTTACACATCAAAGGTTTTATTTCAAACATAATTCTTTATATTATTATTTAGTCACATCAAATGCATTGGTGGTTATGATCAAACGCAATCTAAAATTTCAAAAATATTCATATTACATATTTACTTTAGATACAGTTGTGTGGAAAAGTTAAGTACACGCAGATCTCATTTTATGCGGATTCAAATTTATTCAACTTTGAAATTAACGATTTGTTTTTATTTTAAAAGACTCTAAATTTTAGATGTTTTTTTTTTAAATTTGGCTAATTCATATAAGATGGTGTCGTCAGCCCAAGTGATGGCTTTTTTATGTGCGAGTGATTGTTAAACGTTTTGTTAACGTACAGTGAGCAAAAAAAAAAATGTGTACGCTTACCACACCGCAATACATTTTTGAACATTGAATGACATTTATTGTTCCACTAAATTGACTAAATAAAATCTCAAAATCTATATTTTTATTCTAAATTAAAACATTTCTTTATTAGTCATGTATAAAGAAAAGAATCGTCGGAATTAAGAGATATAAACATTTTTAGGCAAGAAACGTGGCGATTCTTTGACTACAGTGAGCAGAGAATTCGCATTATCTTGTTTATTTATTTTTTTATTTCCTTTTATATTTGTATTTTACATATGTATGTATTTTTATAACTTATTTAAATACATATTCTTAAAATACAAATACATGTTGCTTTTGTTAAAATACACTGCGAATTGAGTTGTTGTAATTATTGAGTTCGCCCTGGCCCTTACTCTATTCATAGATCCACAAGAGTATACATACGATTGACAAATTTCACCAATTTTTGAACCAATCCATTTTCGTTAAAAAAATTTTATAATTATTTGCACGATTAGTTTTTTTTTTAAATTATTTATTATATTGCCATCATTCCTTGACTTAATGAGGGCTTTTTCTTTAGTTCAGAAAATTTTGAAATTCGTTAATAGTATGTACAGTTTGCGGACCTGTGTAAAAGTAAATGTTAAAATTATAACTTTTGGTGGCTTTTTGATGATTTTGTTCCGATTTTTTAATTACAATTTTTAATTATACGGGTGTTAGGATTTTGAAACGAATCATTAGTTTTAATATGAATTCGCATAAAACGAGGCTTGAGCACATTTTTGATTATTATTTTCGTAATCGAAGTTAAGAAATCTGTTGTTATAATAAGCTTATTCCCATGTTGTACTAAAAATTGGTTGCTGTATGGTACGTTGGAATATTACATTATCTGTGTACAATTGCTGTGACCTTAGTTGTCAATGTTAATCTCACACACTTATTTGGCACACTTATAGTTTTTTATTTACATTCACATTAGTTCACACATACATACATACATTTATATAAAAATATTTATGCAAAAAGTATGTTGAAATTATCGTTTTTCGATTCGTGTAAGCAAACTTTACTGCTGTTGACTGCAAACTTTATAGTTTCGTTAATAGCTATAGTAGTCACGTCTTATGTTTCGAAACATCAAATTAAAAAAAATATACTTGTACATACATATGTATATATCTATATAATCAGTGATTTTTTGTATGAAATGAATAAACAAACACACACACAGAATAATATATTATCACCTATTGTACAAGTTGCCAATGATGATACCTCTAATGACCAGAGATTTTTCATAAATTCTCTATAGAGCATATTTCTCCTACAAAGTATCTTCATCTTACATTGTCTGCTGTTCGTACTTTTATGCCTTTCAAAGTTCCTCGTTAGCTAAGATTCAAAGATCCTTGTTACTGATAGTGTAGTGCTATGAACACACTAGAAGCAACGCAGCAACCTCTCAAAAATAAAATACATGGGCTTATATGTATGTACTTATGTAAGTGATTATTTTAAAGCCAGCGCGACAACAAGCAAAGATCCTGCTGCTTTGCTTTTAGGCAAATTTCTGAAAATATGAAATACATATAACGCGAAAAACGTTTTAGTGACACCATTGATAAATAATTAATGAAATGTTTATATTTTATTTATTTTGCTTATTTATTTGTCCCTGGTGTCTTTGTTATAATTAATACGCATGCAGTTTAACTTAGGCTGCAATTGCAAAATTGTTAATGATTGTTGCATTTGTCCCTTAGGAGAACCGTTACTTTAAAGTCAGCCAGACGTCACTTCTGTGCAAAAGAGTAAACTTTTATCCCTGCGAATCTTAAATGATTAATCAATTAATCAATGGAATGGGTAAATGCTTAAAGATATCATATAGTACTGCCGTTTAGGGAACAAATGTCATTATTTTAACTAGAGATACTAGAGATATTTTAAATGAGTTTACATATGTAGATTTGGAGAGCACGAATATTGGATTCAACAAACGGATGTATTGTTGAATGTGAATGTAATGGCAGTGATAGAACGAGAATTAGGAACGATTGCGAATATCACTTCTGCATGGCACTTAATCTGGCCAACGGACGCATTTACATTATAACTGAATAGTTTAAAATTAAAATCAATGATTCAAATCCTTTAATACGAACCTTTTTGTATAGCCAAAGTCCTTTATTTTATATATTTTTTATATATATATTTATTTATTTATTTATTCAAGCGTAATTACAGTACAGCAAGACAAGACATTATCATATTTCACAGTGCTTCTAAGATACATATACGCATAACAAAGCTTAAGATATTACAAAATAATAATCTTAAAAATAATTCTACTTAAAAATATGATTAAAAATAAATACTAAAAATTATGATTATTTGTAATACAAAAAATATGATTAATTAGTTAGATTTGTGCATTATTGACCGTTAAAAAATGTAAATATGACAGTTTTGAATTGCTTAACATTGCCTACTAACCGTGTGTTGTTCGGGAGTTCATTCCAGATGCGAATTGCATTAGTATAAAAGAGTCGTAAAGATACAGTGCTGTTCAAAAAAATAGATTCACTTGCTCTCCGAAAGGTTTACTATGTATATCTAAATCTCTTATGCAAAGGAGTATATGTAAAAAAGTAACTGCACTTTGTTTACTGACCTTTTATGAATATAATTCCGTTACATTTTAAAAATTTGAAGTGTCACTCTTCTTTAATTAATTGCAAGTATAGATTTGGTTGTGATGTTAGATCATGGTGAATCTATTTTATTGAACAGCACTGTATTTGTTTACGGTATCTAACGCTATTAGTAGGTAGTGTGTTTGCTACTATGAACGGACAAACTTGAAAAATATGAAAAAATTCGCATTTTCCAAGTTTACCTCATCAAATCTCATAGCATATTAAGCCAAATAACAGATATATGTATACCGTTTTAAAGCTCCATCTCTTTTGGAAATCGGGCCAGAAATGTTTGAGTAATCCAAAAAAACAGTTTTTGTCAAATAAAAAAAGTTTGGAGGGTTCGAGAAATATAAAAAAATATATTTGAGATCTACTCAACAAAACTCACAACCTACACTATGTCATTAGCCGGGTGTATTTAATTTTTTTTATTTTGTCGCATAGTGTTATCAATCTTTTGATTTTTTCGGATTGAGACAAAGAACGTTAAATAAACATTATTTAGATCACAATTTATTTTACCTATAGGATTTGTGATTTCAGGCGGCAGACAAATAATGCATAGCTGAAGATCATCTGAGTACATTTGTGTACTTTACAGTACTTCAACTTAGATGGCAGATAATAAGAGTAAATTGTGTATAATAGTGGAGCAAGTATAGAGCCTTGTGGCACACATCTAGATATTAAGAAACTATTATATTCATTACAATCATGATACACAAGTTGACTTCGATCCCGACGAAATTAACTTAACGCCCATTTTCATACAAATTTGGCATCTCCATCCCACATACTCTAAAACACAACTCTTATACATACTTTTATTTAAGTACGATTTTTATTACAATTTTGAATTAACGAATTATTTACTACTAATATTTTGCAACACTGTATTTAAAAAGACGCAAATGAATTTTATTACAATAAACGACAGTTCTAGAAGAATCTTCAAACAGCATACTCTATAAGTGGTGACCCCGACGTGATTGTGTCTTTTTTCCAGCGAATAGCAACGACAGCAGAAGTGAAAGATTTTTTGCCCGTATAATTTTTCTTTTGTTGAATAATAATTTCAATTCGAAACAATATTTAATATTCACATACGCTTGGTTTTTACGTGGAAAACAATTTGAAAAACTTTGATACCAAGAAATAAAATAATTTGAGGATGATGGGCGGTGGCGAGCACATGAACACAGCGGCAGGGATGGAGGCTGCCACGAGCACTGGCAGCCAACAAAATACTACCAATAACACGGATGGTGAAGCTGCACAGGTAGCAAGAGTGTCCGCACGGATTCCTCCATTTTGGCACGCCAAACCTGCTTTATGGGTGGCACAAATTGAATCCCAATTTGCTGCCGCCGGGATAAGTAATGATAAGACAAAATTTCACACTGTCGTAGCAGCCATCGAAAGCAGCGTTTTATCGCAAATTAGTGACATTGTGCTTAATCCACCTGTGGACAACATGTATGACACATTGAAAACGCGACTTCTAGAGCATTATGCAGTATCGGAGCAGAAACGGATTAGGAAACTTTTACAGGATTTGGAGCTTGGTGACATGCGTCCAACCCAATTGCTTCGCGAAATGCGAGATTTAGCCGGAAACGAGATGAACGACAACTTGCTTAAATCTGTCTGGATGGGTAGACTACCACCAAACGTGCGTACAATAATTTCTATCAGTAGCGATCCACTCGACAAATTGGCTATACACGCTGACAAAATAGTCGAAGTAAGTGACTCACCTAGCCTCGACGCAATTTCTGTGCCTCAACACGCACCGCCAGTACAATCAACGCTAGAACAACAAATCAGTTTACTGGTAAAAGAGGTAGCTGAATTAAAAACAAAATTTTCCCAACGTCCACGAAGTAGATCCCGTTCTCGTGGCCCCGAATCTAATGGAATATGCTGGTACCATAGCAAATACAGGACAAAAAAGTGTCGTCCGCCCTGCCGCAACGCAAAAAACTGAAAAGTCTGTCCGATGTGACGGCTACCGACAGACAATTCACACAACTGCCGTCTAATTATAAACGATAAGAACTCCCCACTTAAATTCCTAATTGACACTGGCGCCGAAGTAAGCGTCATTCCCCCAATATCTACACAACGTAAATATCCACAGAAAAATTCCTAATTGTATGCTGCAAATCATTCCCCGATAAAGACGTTTGGCGAAAAAACAATGATTCTCAATTTAGGCCTTCGTCGTGAATTTAAATGGAAATTCGTAGTACATAGCAGATGTCACACAGCCAATAATCGGAGCAGATTTTTTGTCATTCTATAACCTGATGGCAAACATACGACAGCGTAAACTTGTTGATAACGTAACCAACGCCCAGAAAATTTGTTCTTTAGACAAGACCGATGAGTTATATAAAAGTCTTTCATTTATTAATCAGAATGATTCTTTTAAGGACATTTTGGAAAATTTCAAAGACATCACCCAGACTAACCCGACTACCAAATTGACGCGGCACGATATAACGCACCATATCATAACGAAGGGTCAACCAGTTCTTGCTAAACCCAGACGCCTATGCCCTGAAAAGTTGAAAGCGGCCAAATCTGAGATACAAACACTTATGGATCTGGGTATATGTCGCCCGTCACGAAGTCCGTGGGCCTCGCCTCTACACATGGTCCGAAAGAAAAATGGCGAGTGGAGGCCATGTGGCGATTTTCGGCGGCTTAATAGCATTACGGAACCCGACAGCTATCCCATTCCCCACATCCATGATTTTACTCACTTTTTAGATGTTTGTAAAATTTTTTTTACTATCGACCTTCGCCGAGCGTATCATCAGATACCCGTAGAGCCCAAGGACGTACCCAAAACGGCCATTACGACCCCTTTTGGGTTATTCGAGTTTACACATATGTGCTTCGGCCTACGTAACGCCGGACAGACATTCCAACGATTCATGGATCATATCCTACGCGAATTCGAATTTGCCTGGCCCTACTTAGACGACATTTTGGTCGCCTCCAAAAACATACAGGAGCATCGTGAACACCTACGACAAGTTTTTGAAAAACTTCGTGAATACGGCGTTATTATAAACCCGTCTAAGTGTTTTTTCGGACAACAAGAGGTACAATTCTTGGGATTTCTAGTCAACAAAGACGGAGTTCGGCCTCCACCTGATCGTATCAACGCTTTGGCCGAATTCCAGTTACCCGAACGTGTTTGTAATCTACGAAGATTTCTCGGCATGATCAATTTTTTCCGTCGATTTTTACCGAAAGCTGCCGAACACCAAACCCTTTTATGTAAATTCATTAAGGGCAATAAAAAAAACGATAAAACCATAATTAATTGGACCGACGAAACAAGGCAAGCATTTGAAAATTTAAAAACTTCTCTGTGTGAGGCCACATTATTAGTTTTCCCGAAATCCAACGCACCATTGGCCGTTACAGTCGATGCATCGGGAACCGCCATTGGAGCCATTTTACAACAATTCGACAACAATACATGGCAACCCTTGAGTTTTTATTCCGAACGACTGAATCCAGCACAAAAGAAATACAGTACATATGACAGGGAGCTGCTGGGGGCCTATAAAGCTATTAAGTATTTTCGTCACATGGTAGAAGGAAGAAATGTATGCATCTACACTGACCATAAACCCTTAAAATACGCTTTTCAACAGAAAATGGAAAAGGCAACTCCACGTCAAGCCCGTTATCTCGATTTTTTGGGTCAATTCACGACGGACATACGTTATATACCTGGAAAGGAAAATATTATAGCCGATGCACTTTCACGAATCAACGCTTTGCACACCACAACCAATATCGACTACACGAACCTTTCGAAGAGCCAAACGAATGACGAAGAGCTTAGAAAAGTCTTGGAAGGCGGCACGAACTTGAAAATTAAACGAATCGAAATTCCTGGTACACAGCTGGATATATTTTGCGATGTTTCAACTGGTAAAGCACGCCCATTTTTAACGCCACCTTTCCGTAAAATAGTTTTTGATGCAATGCACAACATCAGTCACCCTGGCGTAGCAAAAACAACAAGATTAATTTCGGAACGTTACATCTGGCCAGGAATGAGAAAAGATTGCAGGACATGGTCTAGGCAATGTATCCCATGTCAACGGAGCAAGATCCATCGATACAACGAAACACCGATTTCCTGTTACGCTCTTCCAGTAGCAAGATTTGAACATGTCAACATCGATATCGTGGGCCCACTGCCTCCATCCATGGGTAAACGATACTGTCTCACATGTGTGGACCGTTACACCCGTTGGGTCGAAGCATATCCCTTAGAGGATATGACTTCACTTTTTATCAACAGTGGATATCACGATTTGGCGTTCCTCAAAGAATCACAACGGACCAGGGCAGGCAGTTCGAGTCAAACCTATTCCGAGATTTAAACCGCCTTTTGGGCATTGCACACCTTAGAACAACTGCATATCACCCTGCCGCTAATGGGTTAATCGAACGATATCATCAAGTTATTATGTCCGCAATTAAGTGCTATCAAACTGAAAAATGGGTGGAAGTGTTACCACTCATATTACTTGGTCTGCGAGTATCCTATAAAGAAGACATTAAAGCTTGTCCAGCAGAATTGGTTTACGGATGTACACTTCGAGTTCCAGGCGAGTTTTTAGAGGAAACAAAATCTAAGAAAAACCTCTCCGAAAATGATTTTGTCAACGATTTACGTTCGAAAATGCAGTACCTATCACCGAAACAAACTTCCAACCATGCCAAAAGGACACCTTTCGTTGAGGACAACTTGAATACATCACCAGCCTTATTCGTTCGCACTGATGCAGTTCGTCGACCTCTACAACCACCTTACGAAGGCCCATTTGCTGTTATCAAGCGATTTGACAAATTCTATAAAATTAATATGAATGGTAAACATGTCAATGTAAGCATCGATCGTCTGAAAGCAGCCTACATTTGCAAAGAGCTATTACAACCCGACACAACTCCAACCAGTGAAGAACCGGCTACGACCAGCGAAAGACCTGCAGCCTACACGACAGCCTCTGGCATCTCCATCCCACATACTCTAAAACACAACTCTTATACATACTTTTATAATATTATTAAGTACGATTTTTATTACAATTTTGAATTAACGAATTATTTACTACTAATATTTTGCAACACTGTATTTAAATAGACGCAAATGAATTTTATTACAATAAACGACAGTTCTAGAAGAATCTTCAAACAGCATACTCTATACAAATATTGAGTCATTTGCATATTAATTAATTTCTTGAAAATATTTTGATAACATGGCCATATTGCTAATGGGCGCTAGATTTTATCTTGTTTAGGCACAGGTATTATCTCGGCACATTTATAACAAGGGTTCTCTAAACAATGCATGAAATATTAAAAACCATATTGCTGCAGAGTTTAGAAAAGCAAAACATAGATATAAAAATTATGCAACACATGGTGTCAAATGTTTAACTCTGATTGTTTCAATAAAAACCACAAATTTAATGGGTGGGAATAATTGGCAGAAAAATTCTTGTAATTCCTGTACAGCTTAAACAGATTTATGTGTGTATGTTTTAACGTTGAATTATTTTGAAAGTTTTACTACAATGTAAAATATTTCAATGGAAAAAAATTAATTTGTTGTTTATATGTAAATGCTATCGATAATTTTGGAACACAGTGTTTTTAATACATGCAAATAAATCTTATCTATTAAAAAAGTATCCCAACAAACAAGAATTCGAAAAAATTGAAACAAAATTTTCTAAGTACTTATAATAAATTAAATTTTATACAGTAATTTTGACTTACCTGCACATCCAACATTTGCACGACATTTTGTGCAGGTAAGTCAAAAAGGCAGTTAATGCACTTACCTGCTCATTAATGCTGGTGCATTTAAGTTTACTGCCCAAAAAAGCAGCTATTTTGTACGGAAAATCGTTATTTTTCTTATTTTGTTTTGATTACGTTGCATGTATTAGAAAGTAGGATTGTATAGTTAAAACAAAAAGTCGACTTCGACCTTTTTTGATAAAAAGGTGAATGTTCGAAAGTCGACTTACGACGATATACGACTTTTTTAACAAAAAGTCTATTGTTCAAAAGTTGAAATCTATTAGGCAGCTAAATGAAATTTTTATAACCAAAACCAGCAAAAGCTTCCTAAAAAATTATGCACGTATCTTAAATGTGCAGGTATGAAGAATGCACTTAAATTAAGAAATTTATATGGGTTTGGTAAAATAAATATACGAAATACAAATTTTGTGCACTTAAATGCAAAATGCACTTAAGTGAAATGCAGGTAAATCAAAACTACTGTATTAAACTTTTACTTAAAGAATTTGAACTTTTCGTGTACTGTATAAAATAGTCGCTGTAGCTAGTAAGTAGTGTGTTGGCTTATTAGGCGGGAGGCCACGGTTCAAACCCCAGGTCATACATCTTCAACAAAACGAAATATGAAAAAATATTTCATCGGCGACTTCCTCTCATCAAATTGCTGGCAAAATTTCTGAGAATAAATAAAATTGTCATGAAATGTTTCTCAAAAAATCTGTCGTTCGGAGTCGACTTTAAACTGTAAGTTCCGCTACTCACGTATAAAATTAGCACACACAACATAAGTGGCGTGAGAAGCTAGGTCTATATATATATATATGTATACATAAATTATGTATGTAACTTTGTAATGTAACCAACTTTTAAAAAAATCAATAAAATGAAATATATTGAACACTGTAAAGCTTTGATATTGGGTAAAGAATGAAAAGGGGATTGCTTAGCTTACCATACTATGATATATAAATTACTTTCGAACACAAATGATGGATGGGTATACAAACACAACAACACCAATATGGAATATGTACCTTATACACCAAAATATTGTATTCTTCACTTCCATCCCTCAGTTGTAGTTATGTAATCAAATAGTTTGTTTTCCAGTTTTATTCAGTTCTATGGTTAGTCTGTCTATTCTTGGTGTTGGAATTCGACCGACCGGTATGTCGAAATTATTATAGTTATTATTCTTGCAAAGAGAATAGTTGGTAATAATTGTGCTTAATAAAAGTGTACACTGGAATAATAAGATATACGCATCTTTAAGTTACAACAATCTATACAACGATTTATTCAAATTAATACTAATTTAGTCCAATGTATTGGAAGAAGTGTAGTAAGTACAATAGCACACTTAATATCAATATATCTGTTATTCATTATTAAGCATATGCAACTATTAGAATGTTATTTTATTTTTTTTATTTTATTTATTTATTTTTCAAGTCTATGGAAAATCCTTACACACTATTACGTTTTATATTTTTATTATTATTACAAATTCAAAAAATTAGTTTAAAATAAAAAAAAAAAACAAGGAAAACAACATTTAAATTATTAATTAACTGAGTTTAATTGTAAAATTATAGCTTTTTAATGGATTCTAAATTTTTGTTAAAATCTATATGAAGGTAAAGATTATTAAAATCAATACAGATTCTACGAAATGGATCGAAGTTCGCATAGTTAGTTGTATAATATTTTATATTTATGAAATTGTAGTATCTTGTTGGACGAACAGGTACACTTATGTAAAGTTTTTCCAGAATAAATTGAGAGTTGATAACACCACTAATCAGTTTCAGGAAAAAAACAGCATTTAGCATTTTACGACGGCTTTTCAAAGATGGTAATTTAATGAGTGCTGGACGTTTTTCATAAGAAGGTAACCTTTTATTAGGATCACATCCATTCCCTAAATGACGAAGACAAAATAATAAGGACTGTTTTTGAACTGATTCGATTTTGTCAGAGTGTACAGCGTATTGAGGGTCACATACATATGTATTACAGATCCATAATAATGGTAAACAATTGTTTGGTAACGTAAGGGTCAGAAAACTCTGTAGCCCGTTTAATAAATCCCAGAATACATGTAGATTTGCTAACAGTTGATGTAATATGATTTCTGAAGTCCAATTTACAATCGAAAATTATTCCTAAATTGTTAAAGGAATTAACTAGTTCAAGAACAGCACCATTCATTGTATAAAATCCATTGGTTTGAGATGATCTAGTGAAGCACATATATTTACATTTTTTAACATTCTGCTCTATTAAATTAGTACTACACCAAGAGGTTAGGTAGTTAATATCATCTTGTATAAGTACTTGGTCTTCAATGTTATTAAATGATAAAATTATTTTAACCTAACTGCTACGCGGCGCAAAAGCGCTGCGTTCATTTGTTACGAAAATCGCATTTGAATTTCATCGCTGAAATGAATCGCTGCGAATTTCAGTGTAAAAATTTAGTCAAAAAGCTAAAATAAAATCAAAAGATGAGAAGACCCTATAAATCTTTATATATACATAGGCTATTAGAATTTTGTAGATTTTTTTTATTATAATAATTAATTGTAGTTTAGTTTTCGAACGTTTTCACCAGAATCGCGTTAAACGGTTAACATCGTCTGCTTACATTAAAGTGTTTCAATTTCTGATAACAGATGGGAGATCATTTATAAAAAGAGTAAATAGAAGCGGCCCAAGATGACTACCCTGTGGTACGCCTGACAGTACATCAATAAAGTTAGATTGCGTATTCCTGAATTTAACGCACTGCTTTCTGTTTACTAAATACGATTTAATCCAATTTAGTAATGGTGAACTAAAACCAAGTCGATTAAGCTTATGAACGAGTAAGCTATGATTTACTTTATCAAATGCCTTACTGAAATCAATATAAATGACGTCAGTTTGTTTGCATTCAATAAATCCATCGTTGTAAATTCATGAGGATTTGTGATTGTTGATCGAGACTTACAGAATCCATGCTGGGATGCAGACAAAATAGACGATGCCTGAAATGACAGTGTATCACATAAAAGTTTTTCAAATAATTTCGGTATAATGTTGAGTTTAGCAATTCCTCTATAATTTGAAATATCAGCTTTAGATCCTGATTTAAACAGTGGAATTAAAACCATCGTTTCCAAAAGGAGGGCAAATAGCCTTTCGATTTGTTGAATAAATAAGTTAATGGAGTACTCAATAATTGAAAATGGTGTTTTAAAATACTGCTAGGAACCCCATCAGGACCGGCATGCGAAGATTTTGGTTGTTGTATACTTATACTTGGAAACAGTACGTTGATCAATAAAAGATATATCAAAGTTATTTACTTCGGGAATATAATTTTGATTATTGGCGTTAAATGTAGATGATGAATAGGTAGAAGCAAAAAATTCCGCAAACAAGTTACTTATTACCTCATTATCTGAATATTCATGACTACCAAGCTTCATAACAGAAGGAAAATCTGATGCTCGATGTTTCGAATTAACAAATTTGTAAAAGGATTTAGGATCAGTCTTGAATTTGTTTTTTACATTATTTAAGTAGATGTTATAAGCCCTTTGGTTGGCGATGGTGTATTCAGATCTTACTAAGCAGTATTTGGAATAATTTATTATTGATCTATCTTTTTTAAAGATTTTATACAATTTATTTTTTCTTGTTTTTTAATCTTGAAAGGTATCTTGTATTCCAAGGTGGACCGCGATTAGAATGTGGTAAAACTTTTGGCACACAAGCTACGAAACAATTGTGAAGTAGTTGATAAAATTTCATAATGCACTGGTCCAAATCATTGCCATAACCAGATAATTCATTTATCTAACCGATTTCAGATAGTTGAAGATGCAGTTTATTGTGATTAGTTAAATTGAAGCAAAATGTTTTCTGTGTTTGAGTTAAATTATTTGCTTGACGGAAAGGATGATGAGAGAAGTTTATTTCAAGCGTCGGATGATATTTGTCTTCGGAATTAGTGATGGGCGTATGACGAACAACTGAGAATTCCGATGAATCACTAACAAACACAAGATCTAACATTTTATCAAATCCATTTGGAATGGAATTAATTTGAAAAGGACAGCTCTCAGGTATACAGTTAATTATATTTGACGAGGACTCCGAAGAACCAATGGGGATTAAATAGTTTGAATCTGGAACAGCCTTCCATGATGTGTGTGACATATTAAAGTCTCCTATTAATAGTACTTGATCTGTTGTATTTACTTTTTTCAGAAGTGTTTCAATCGCATTAAGGTGATCTTCATAGACAGTGAGTGGTGAATTAGGAGGAATGTACACGCAAACAATGAATAAAGATTGATTATGAATTTTAACTAATACGCACAACAACTCAATATGTAGAAAGTCATTAAAAATAACTTCTTCAGACGAGAATTCATTTGAGATGGCAATTAATACACCGCCTCCAGATTTTTTTGTATTGTATTGCACACAGCTTTCTCTATATTTCCTGAAGACCTGGTATTTAGGGCAAAAAATCTCAGAATTATTAATCTTACTACTGAGCCAAGTTTCAGTGAATATAATTATATGGTAATTAAATCCAAAACTATTACAATAAATTGGAGATAATTTCGAGTTAATACCTCTAACATTTTGATAAACAATGGAAATTAGTTTTTTTGATTTGTGTCAGCAATGTGAGGAAGACGAGCAATATTTCTTCCACTGTAAATAAATACACGAACTAATGCATTTTTAGGCCAAAATTCCGGATTAACGATTTGCTGGAACAGATTTACAGGAACAATTATTTTTAATGATGCCCTGTTACTCGAAGTTATTTTGAAAAGAAGAATTCCATCTGGATTACAATTTTTGATAGAATATAAAATTTCATATCTTTAGCATTCGTATCAACTGCAAAGCGTGTAGCAAATATTGTTTTTTTAGGGGATATAGTTCGCAACTCCTTTGAATTGTTTTTCAGCAGTAGCATTTTGATTATCCACAGCAGAAACATTTGGCATTAAGGTCGATTGAACAAGAGATGTAGCATCAAAAGTAATTAAACCGGCTGAGTTGACAGGATCAGGCAATAAGGTTACTGATTGTTTGGGGAGCAATTTATTTCGATCAGTAACAGGTATATTATCTAAATTTTTATGAATTGAAACCGAAAACTGTTTTTGAAACCGAAAACTGACTAGAATTATCAATAAAATCTTCCTTTTCGATAATATTTTGAGTTTTTTGTAGGTTGATTGCTCACCCAACGCAAGATGTAGAGTATTTTGCATTTTCAGTATTTACAAATCTGGGGCTTTTTCGGCGAGTTGGAGAAGGTGTCGGTGAATGTAAACCATCTAAGGCCTTAAAATCATTGAAAAGCTTTCCATAAGCATTAATTTGATCGTTTAAATGGCTGAGATTATTTTAAATTTGTAAAAAGTTGTTCCTAGTGCTTTGAAAAAAAAAAAACAATAAAACTCAGCAGTAATTTTCTGGCATCCATTACAACACCAATGCAGACTCTTATTCTTTGCAACGGATTCAACCACCAGATCAGAAAGACCGCAACATTTAAAATGACATAATCCATGATATTATACATTATATAAAAAAAACCGTAATTTAAAACTTCTTTCTTTTTCTTAAATAATATTAAGACATAGTTTTAATTTATATGTCAAAAAAATAAAAAATAATAGAAAAAGATACTTGATTGACTACGATTTCATTCATCGTGTAGCCCATAAAAACTGCATTCATTTCCTTACCAACAACGATACTCAATAACAATGATAAACTCACCTGAGGAAAACAGCGACGATTATTTAGAAATTGTAAATCAAAGTGAAGAAAACAATGTCAACGTTTAACTTTCCACGCAAATAAACGTAAGCGGTTGGAATCAAAAAACAGTAAAAAAAAATGAATTCAAATGATATACCAACTACATTCATCAGCCAACAATAATAAGTACTCTGTGCTTGATACTGAAGATTATGATGAATACGATGAACAGTCCGGAAAACCCATCTATATTCTGGAATCAGACTTGAAAATCTAATGAATTTAATGTCGAATGTTAATGACATAATATGCAAATAAATTTAAGGTTGAGAATATGGAACGCTAACGAAATAACTAACTGTTGAGGCCGATATCAGCTTTCAGATATGGAAAAATAAAAGGCCAACAAATATAATATGAAATCTTCTTTATTCGGAAAAAGGAAAAACACGTGTATACAATTCAATAAATAATTTTAAAGTGAAATAAAAGGTTAAGTAAAAAAAGAAAATAATATGTCAAAAGTTAAACAGTGTAGACAAAGCATCGTTTTTATTTTATCTCTAACACTTCCTCCAAAGAAAAACACTGCATACCAAATTTTGTCCTAAATTTCTGACATCCCAATATTCAAGCGTAGAGAACGTAGTCGATTTGCCTCTAAGGGTTTTGTGAACAAATCAGCAAGTTGGTGTTCTCCGTCGATGTGTTCTAGCTGGAGTTCTCTGTTCAAGTACTTTTCTCGAACATAAAAATGTCTAACTTCTATATGCTTTGACCTTTTATGATATTCTGGATTCTTTGCGAGTTTGACCGCACTGGCGTTATCTATATAGAGTATTGGAATCTGTTCATTACCCTGGAGTTCAAATAAAAGTCGTTTAATCCATATAAGTTCCTTGGTACCTTCACTAGCCGCTATTAATTCAGATTCGGTTGTTGAAAGAGAAACTGATTTTTGTAACTGCCTTGTCCAAGAGATGGCTCCTCCTGCCAACATTGCAATAATACCAGTTGTCGATCTGCGTGTTTTAATATCTCCACCAAAATCAGCGTCGGTAAAAACTTTAAGAGGTTTATCATCAGATTCGTATTTTAAGCCATATTTACTTGTGCCTTTTAAATATTTAAAAATGCGCTTTACATTACTCCAATCCTTTTCTGTAGGATTTTCCATACATCGTGACGCTTTGCTTACACTAAAAGCAATATCTGGGCGAGTTGCAACTGACAGATACATAAGGCTTCCTATTGCTTCACGGAAAGGTACCCTTTCTTTAACACTTGGGCTATTTACCACTTCTTCTTTTCCAATCGGGGTTGACACTGCGTTGGCATCATACATATTGAAGAGTTTTAAAATTTTATTGATATAGTTTTCCTGACTTATTGTAATCGATCCATCAATATTTCGCTGAATACTCATGCCAAGAAAATTGTTTAATGAGCCAATAGTAATTTTAAATTCGTTTTTCAAAAGGTTCATAAAGCTTTCTATATCCTGTTCATTATTTCCTATAAGTAAACCAACATCCACGTACATAGCTGCATAGAGGACTTTTGATCCTTGAATTCGATAAAAAACGCAAGGATCTGCGTTACTTAGCTTGAAGCCAGTTGAAGTCATAAATTCAATAAAGCGTTTATTCCAACATCGTGGAGCCAGTTTTAGACCATATAGGCTCTTTCTTAAACGACATACTCGGCCAGTACCATCTTCAAAACCTTCAGGCTGTTCCAGATATACTTCCTCCTCAAGTGTACCATATAAAAAAGCAGTTTTTACGTCGAACCGTTTCATATTCATACCTTTGGCTACGATGGCTAACAGCGTTCTTATGGAGTCATAGCGAGCCACAGGGCTAAAAGTTTCGTCGTAATCTATTCCATGTTTTTGTACATAACCTTTGGCTACTAACCTAGCCTTAAATCTAGTTTCACCATTTAATGATGGCTTGATACGAAAAACCCAACGATTTTTTATAACATTTGAACATGCCGGTCGTTGTACAAGTTCCCAGGTCTTATTTTCTTGTAAAGACATTAACTCTTCAAGCATTGCCTTTTTCCATTCTTCTTTTTGTGGGGATTGTATAGCGTCAATGTACGACTGGGGATCCTTTTCACAGGTAGGTGAGTCTGCAAGCAGAACAAAATCATCTGATGCCATCCATTTCGGTGGGTTCTTCTTACGATTATTGCGTTTAAGTCCAAAATTTTCTTGCCTTGAGGGTTCTTCATCATTCGGAACGTTACTTCCTTCGATTATACTTTCCACATCATTCTCTTTGTCAGTACCAGTAGGAATTTCGTATTTTATTTCTTCCTTAGTTTCAGATGTATTATCCTCTAAATTTTTATCAACATGACCAATTATAAAATTTGTACTACATACAGCCTCAGGCTTAAACAAAACATCATGACTACAGACTATTTTATTTTTCGATGGAACCCATACTCTGTATCCATCCTTTTCATTCACATATCCTACCATATGCCCAAACACTGCCTTATTGTCAAACTTTGATCAAAATTGTTTCGGAATGTGCACATAACAGCCGGTGCCAAATATTCTCAAATTATCCAAATTTCCAATTCCCCTTCTGTACCATAGTTCATATGGAAACTTGTTCTTGACCTTTGTCGTTCATATACGATTCAAAATATATACCGTTGTATGGCACGCTTCAGCCCATAAAAATTCTGGTAATTTGCTAGCACTTAGCATGGAGCGAGCAGCCTCTACCGTCGTTCTATTTTCCCGCTCGGCTGTACCATTCAATTGGGGTGTGTAAGGTGGTGAAATAATATGCTCAATTCCCCATCGGCTCAATAAACTTTTAACCTCCTTATTAACAAACTCACCGCCACCATCAGATCGAAATTTCTTAACAATATGTCCGTTTGCCTTAGCCTCATTTAAAAAATTTCTTAGTGCGTTCATAACTTCATTCTTATTCCTCAGAAAAACTATTTTCCTAAATTTGCTATAGTCATCTTTAAAACATACATAATAACGGGATCCACCTAATGAAATTGTTCGCATAGGTGCATTTACATCAGCGTGTATTAGATCGCCTACTTCTTCAGATTGGCTAGGTCTATTCTTAAAGGATAATTTTTCCCAAGGCGCAACCATCACAAAAAATGTCCTTATTATCACTAACATTCATATTCATTCGTTGTAATATTTACTTTACATACCTTTTATTTTGATGAGCAAAACGTTCATGGTAAAGCTGCAAGGTTTTATCTTCCTTGGATAGACTTACTTGTGCAAAAGATTTTAAATTTAAAACACGCATCGCTAAGATATACAGTTCTCCACTTAGGTATCCTGTTGCAGCCAGGCTTCGATCGTCTTTTCTTATTATTTTAACAGTGTTTTCATCCAATATTGTTTTAAATCCATTTTTGGCTGCAGATTTTACCGAAAAAAGATTTTGACTTGCATCAGGAACATACCAAACATTTTCCAATCTTGCCGTCTCCCAGTTGTTCCTGCAAAACACCTCAACGTGAACTACACCATGGCCATACGCCAACATTGTAGCATCTTGTTTTCCTAAGAAAATCGTTTTAGGAACATCAAACTTTGTGTACGACTCAAAATAATGCTTATGCGGTGAAATGTGCCTAGAAGCACCACTGTCACAGCACCAAATATCTGCACCAGAGACATCATCATAGCTGGCATTTAGACTGTAGGCAATAAAAGCATTGTTTTTCGATTTTTGACCAAAATTATTAATTTCACCAGTATTTGAAGAGTTAAGGTAACATTCTGCTGCCCAGTGGCCTGTTTTACCACATTTGTGACAAGGAAACTTTTGCTTTGCACGAGCCATTTTATTTGAGTTTCTACCTTTTCTGGTGGATAATTTATTTTTGTTCTTCACATCTTTCACCACAAAAGCTGTTTCATTTACTAGCGATTTATCTGTTCTTAATTCACGTGTTTCGATGGAACATAATTTTTCAATTAGAAGATTTAACTTTTGTTGGTCCGTAGGAATAATATCCCACAAGTCTTTAAAATTATCATATTCTTTTCCTAGTGTTGATAATATTCTACCATTTAGCATTCTCTCAGATAATTTATTTTCACCGTGTTTTTCCAATTCAACATTTAAATCAGCAAACAGTTTTTGCAGTTTTGCCACATGAATACTAATTTCTTCTTTTTCGTCTCTCTTGGCCTGAAAAAAAGATTCAATTAACATATTTAACCGCTGTGTACTGCTTCGTTCAAAACGAGCGCAAAGCTTTTCCCATATTTCAAACGCATTTGTACAAGTCAGTACTAATTCTGCCGTGACGCTATTTAATGCACTGGCAATAATACTTGCGGCCTTTGCATCATCCTGCTGCCACTTCTGTACTGCTGCTTTGCTTTCAGGAGTTGTACCTCTTTCGGAACATTTCCTTTTTCCATTTATTATATCTTCAAGCGCATGTGCTCGAAATACCATGTTGATGTGCCATTTCCATTTTGCCCAATCATCAGGACCTTCCAACTTCTCCACTAGTAATTTTAAATCGGCATTCGTAGACATTTTTTTTTTAATATATGGTGACTGGGCCCATAACCTGTTGAGGCCGATATCAGCTTTCAGATATGGAAAAATAAAAGGCCAACAAATATAATATGAAATCTTCTTTATTCGGAAAAAGGAAAAACAGGTGTATACAATTCAAGAAATAATTTTAAAGTGAAGTAAAAGGTTAAGTAAAAAAAGAAAATAATATGTCAAAAGTTAAACGGTGTAGACAAAGCAGCGTTTTTATTTTATCTCTAACACTAACTAAAGGAATGAAATTAAAATTTTTATTAATACTAATAGCTATGACATCTTTCTAATATCAGAGAAACAATTGACGAATAAAAACTTTTTTTTTTTTTTAAATTAAATTTTATGATATAGTTGCTGCTAGCCAGCCTGGTGACAGAGCTCATGCTGGTGCGGTCATTTTAATAATCTAACATTAAATATGTAATTCTATTTCTCAATGAAGAAACCTTTTTGGAAGCTGGAGTTAAAGTAACATGCGATAATAGCAGTGCTGTATTCTTTCCCCCTCCAAGGCATAGTGTTAAATGTATACGGTATGAAAACTTTTTCAAAGAACTTGGCTCAAAATTTATTGTTGTACTAGCTGACCCCGCGCGCGTTGCTACGCCACCAACTAAAAATTAAATGCCTGAAATACAAACAACAGCATTTTTAAGAATTTTCCAAAATTAAAATGTTTCAAATTTTTGATTGACATTTAACGAGAATGAGTTATATTAAATGTTATTAAAATCATAAATGATGAATCCTAAAATGTCGGGTATTTGTCTGGTCAACACACGATCAAATGCATAGTTTACGACTTAATTCATTTTTTGTAATTTTCAGTGGTTCCAGCTGTCGGAAATTGGTCATACCAACTTAGAAACCTTCGTCGGCTCATGTGCAACAACTTTGCTAAAGATCATAACATAATCAAATGCATAGTTTACGACTTAATTCATTTTTAATAAGTTTCAGTGGTTCCAGCTGTCGGAAATTGGTCATACCAACTTAGAAATCTTCATCGGGCCATGCGCAACAATTTTGCTAAAGATCATAACATAATCAAATGCACAGTTTATGATTTAATTCATTTTTAGTAATTTTCAGTGGCTCCACCTGTGGGAAATTGGTCATACCAACTTAGAAACCTTCGTCGGCTCATGCGCAACAACTTTGCTAAAGATAATAAAATGATCAAATACACAGTTTACGATTTAAATCATTTTTAGTAATTTTAAGTGGCGCCACCTGTCGGAAATTGATCATACCAACTTAGAAACCTTCCCCGGCTCATGCGCAACAACTTTGCTAAAGATAATAAAATGATCAAATGCATAGTTTACGATCCTATGAGCTACATACAAACAAACACTCATTTTTATATATCGTCGTCGAAAATCTAAAAGTACGTATCATCAAAAAAATCAAAATCGAGTTTTTGATTGATTATGATTCGTAAGGTTATCTAACATATATCTACCAATTTTTAAATTTTTGCGACAAAAATAACTTTTTTATATCAATAATTCAAAATGACGTACCATATAAATTACTTTTAATTTTATAACGTTTTTTCCTTCTCCTGCAAAATTCGAAAAAGTGCTGTTACGTACTTTTGGATTTTCGACGACGATATATAGATATGACTTTAATGCGAAACATCCATGGTGGCACGTTTGATAAAACCAAAGGTTAGAGAATTTTAAAAATACATTTGAAAAAACTATTATTGAACATTATCAACAGGTTGTCCAACATACATATTGGACAAGTGACCCCGTTAAAACACCTGACCTTTTAGATTTCTTTGTTTATAAAGGATTATCAAGGCCATAATAGATAGCACTGGCTTAAGTTCTGATCACAGTATTTTAATTACACCGTTGAATCATTTACATTTGATTCATGAAGCAGCAATTATATCAACGCCAAACAAATGGTAGTAATGTTCACTTATCAGCTGATGTCAGATGTCTTATTGCAAAACAAGAGAAGATTGATGAAAATTTATCAGAATACAAGAAGTCCGTTATTGAACACAGCATTACAATGCCTAAAGTTTTGCATCAAAAAGTATGAAATGTAGATGCCGGAGTCTAGTAGGTAGTGTGTTGGTTTATTGGACGTGGGGCCACGGTTCGCCACGGGCTCAGACATCTAGCACAAAACGAAATATGAAAAAATGCTTCTTCGGCGACTTGCCTTATTTACCCTATTAGTAAATAAAATTTCCAAAAAGTTTCCCAAAACAAAACCATCGTTCAGAGTCGGTTTTTAGCTGTAGGTCCCGCCAATTATAGATAAAATTAACACAAAAACATAAGTAATGTAAGAAGCTAGGTCGTAATCTTGACCTGAAGAGTTGTAATGACCGATTATGTATTGTACTAGGCCCATGATTAAGTCGTATTCAAAACGATATGGTGTTCAACTTCAGGGGCAACAAGCAATGCCTACATTGAAATATTTCAGAAATATCAATCAAAAACTTTAAGACTAATAACAAATGCTCCATGCTTTAAAAACAAAATCAGCATTCACAAAGACCACAAATACAATTAGTCAAGGAAGAAATAAAAAATTTTTGTGTGATATTCCGAATAGGTTTAGCACTCATTCATATGTGTTAGCAATCAACATTTTAGATGATAGCAAAGAACTCCAAATACTAGAAAGGTTTCATGTTCTTAACTTACCATTTAGAAAATATGTAAATATGATAAAAATTTATAAGAATATTCACCTTACAAATTTGTATTTTTAATCTGAAGTGAATTAGAACTTAGTTAGTTTCAGAATTATGTATTTCGTTTAATATTATATAAAACAAATTGCAAATAAAATTTTCAAAAAAAATTTATTATTTTTATTTTATTTAAAATTTCATCTTTATTCAAATATTATATATACATACATATATATATACGTTTTTGTTTCGAGATTCTATCTAAGGATACTACAACGAATATTACAATTATTTATCACAGATTCTGCAAGTTATTTACAATATTTACAATTTTTATTTTAAATATTTTTTAAAGGAAAAATAGGAAAACCTTTATATGAGAGGATTTTCAAAAAAAAGTAACATTAAGGAGCAATAAAAAATGAACATAATAATAAAATACACTTTTCTAAAGTTTCCTTTCAACGGATTTTTATTATGGCATTAAATTATATCGATATCAAGATTGGTTAGATTAAAAATCAATCTCAAAATCTTAAACGTCTATACTGTACTTTTCGACATTTTATATGATTGATTTTATTTTCATAGCAAAAACTTCTGTAATCAATTCCGCAAACGGACTATTTCATTTCAGAATTAAAACAATAATATTATTTTCAAGCTACCTTTCCATGATTCTATTATCAATACGTCTGTGCCAATATATAACTGCAATAAGTTTTTCAGAATGTCTGATCCTTTTCCGTCCTTGCCAACGAATTTTTTTGCTGTCTATAAGCAGTGTGCACGAGAGAATATGGAGGCGCTTTTTTACTGCGCAATTTCTAAATTTTTCCATATTGTGCAATTAATAAAGGAGGCACGAAAAGTTCCAGCACCCCTATAAGCTGTTATAGTATATCCGTATTGCTACAGATATACTATTTGTTTTATAGTAACCCTGGAGGATCCCGTAGGATGCGCAGGGCTCTATTAATGACAGTTATACAGCCTATAGTACACCAATCCTCGAGGGTCCCGTAGGAATCGTAGGAGGTGCCAATAAATAGACTGTGGTTTACTTGGTTATTATCTTCTTTATTTACTAACCTGGAGGGTCCCGTAGGAATCTCAGGCCGATCTTTTATAAAGTGTATATTTCAAATACAATAACAATAACTGCTTAAACCAAACTGTGTCTTATTCTAAAACTTATTAACTATTTATATTAAAAACCTACAGACAATACTGCTGACTGGGAAAATCAATCATTGGTTACAAACCAATGATTGCGTAACTGCCAGTCAGCACTATTGCCGGTTCATTCTTATTTCTTAATCATCTTGCTGACCAGCGGAAGTCTGCAGGTGTTGCACAACCGCTAGTCAGCATTTTGATGTTATTAACTTATGACCTACTTAAAGTAAATTTAAATTTGAAGTTGCGAGGGTGACTCACAACAAAGCTCACCAGTTGCAATATGACTATTTTCTGAATTTTGAAAACATGCGTAAACGATACTCTTCGATTCGTCATGGTAAAAATATTGCTTACTCTAAAAGTTCTAGAAATATATGTACTCAAACCTCTATTTCGAATTTTGCATTGGAGACGCATTGGTGATCTTACTGATAATATGTTATGAGCCTTGGCGTATGACCCGTCAGGATCAATATATTTCAAAACAGACATAACTGACGATTATGAATTTCTCTCACATAGATCAAATTCGATTAGGATTATGTTTTGACCTTTTTTTCGGGTGGAAATAACAGTTATTTTAAACTTTTATTTTTTCGAACAGAAATAAAAGTTATTTTTGTTTTAATTCATGATGAATTCATAATATTTATTAAAAAATTCTTTAAAACAAAGTAAATTAAGTTAAATAATTATTAGAATAAAGTTTTGCAATAAATATTATGAATTTATCACGAATTAAAACAATAATAACTTTTATTTCTGCTAGAAAAAATAAAAGTCAAAAACAACTGTAATTTATGTTCGATAAAATAAAAATCAAAAAATAACAATTTTGTTTTTTCTAAAAAAAAAAAATCAGGTTTTTAAGAAGCATCGCATTTTATAAAAATTTGGTCCAAGACAATCAAAATGCTATACTTGGTTTTGTTTTCCGACATTTCCTTGCGGTGGCTTTTTAATCAAAATCAAAAATTCAAAAATAACAGTTATATTCGGTCCCTGGTTTTTACCTGCAGATTGTTATTTTTTTTATTATAATTTGTCAAATTTTTTACAGTTACTTTTTGACTAAATCCTCTTAATTTCATGCATTGCTTCCGTTTATTATTTAAACCTGAATTATCATCATATATATTATTTCTAAAGCACTTTTTTTGTCGGTTGCAAATATCTTCCATACCACCGCATCAAATTTAATGAATGATATCTCATTTTAAAGCTTATATCTAACACTAATAACGAAAAATAATTAGAAATTGAAAAATTAATATTTTCATTGATAAAAATTATATTTTATATAGAACTGCATGATAATACTGTTTTCATTATGATTATATGTTTTTGTTCAAGTGTGGTAATACAGGGTCGCTTAATAGTAATGCAGTTCTACATAATATAGTATGTATTAAAATCCATTCTGGCAATACCGCTATTTACTATAATGCCGTTTATTACTAAGTCAGTTATATATAATATGTATATTAAGTTGTAAAAAGCTGTTTTGGCAGTACTTTGCAGTAGTTGTTAGATCAAGTGCGATAAACAGGGTCGCTTAATTGTAATGCTATTCCACATAATATATAAAGTTGTAAAAGCCATTTTGGTAATGTCGTTATTGTCATGGCATTGTTTGTTTTATGAAGTGTAGTAATACGGTGTCTTTTAATATATACATATATATAGTGTCAGTTGATATTTAACAGTTAAAAAGGTTTTAAGAAAAACAAGGTCAAACCCTTCAAAAGGTAGGATTGTATTTACCAGAACCGGTCTTTTCACATGGGCAGTTATACGTGGCTTTTTCTCGAGTGCGTACGTTTAAAGATATTTTTGTTTGTATTAAGGATTCGTACGGGCAAAAAGTTAACGATGATCATGTCATTACCTCTAACATTGTATTCAAAGAAGTATTATAAAAGCATTTAAACAAATGTATGTATGTATGTAAATATGTATGATATATTATGATTTCTAATATTTTTACACTTTTAATAAAATTTCTATTAATTATTTTCATTTTATGTTACAAAAATGACAACTAACGGTGCGAAATATTCGCACGGGTCATCTAGTTATAATATATTATATTTTCAACTCAGTTTAAAAAAGACCCAACTTAATTTTTATTTTCAAAAATATCAATGAAAAAAGGGTCTATCGTAGATAACTTCATTAAAATAAAAATAAAAAAATTTTTAAATAAGAAATAAAATGAGTTGCTGTTTTTATTAATAATTGTATAAAAATTTTTGTTGCGTCTAAAATTTTACGCATTTTATTAAGTTTTTTCCTTCTCCTGTAAAGTAACAAAAAATCGAGTTAGGCCTTTTTTATATTAAGCCATCGATATATATTTCAAAATCGACTTAAAAATTTTTTCGTTATTAATAATTTTATATGCAAAGTTCAAACAAACAGTTTTTGTCAAATAAAAGAAGTTTGGAGTTCGAGAAATAAAAAAGAAAATATTATTTTTCTTAGTAATTACTCGGATGTAATTATTTTTTTGTTTTTTGTAGCATAGTGTTACTGATGCTGTCAGATCAAGATAACATAAGATTTCGATCAGACGTAAACGACTTATTAGTAGTTTTAAAAGTATTTATTGAAATATCTACTCAATTCGTTATTATAATTAGATCTTTCAGTCCGGATAACGACCTAAATTCTCACACCACGCATGTTGTGTTTGTTAATTTTATCCGTAATTGGTACGACCTACAGTTTAAAGTTGATTCCGAACGAGAGTGTTTTTGAGAAAGTTTTCATAGCAATTTTATTTACTCGCAGAAATTTTGCCAGAAAACTGCTGAGAGGCAGTCGACGAAGAAATATTTTTTCATATTTTCATAATGATGACTTATTGAAATATCTGTATTAGGTTTTGCTAATATTATTCAATCCGTAATCCTTTGATGAGGGATTAACAGTTTTAGACTGTATAGACTTTTTTTTAATTATAAATATTATTAAAGGCCCAGATCTATCTTGTATAAATTTTAAAACAACTCTATTTTTTTTATTTTTTTTTTTTTTTTCGTGAAGTAATAGGCCATTTACACTACATCGAAATCTAGTACTTATGAGATTTCGAGCCAAATCTAGTTGATTTTAACTAGATTTCCCATACAAAACAAAATCTACTTATTTAGTAGATTTCGGCAAAATCTAGTAAAAATAGAAATTCAACTATGTGTTTTACCAAACATTACTTAAAAATTCAACGCTGCGCAGAAAAAAAAATGACAGTTCAATTTAAAAACATGTACCCATTCCATTCTGCTAAAGGGTCCGCCAAATAACTTTTATTTTTAATAATGGAAAATAAATGATTATGCGTTTTCGCTTCGCTAAGTGGGCCTGCGATCGACTTACAGAAGATGCCGATTTTGGCAAAAAAAAATCATCTTTTCAGATGAAGCTCATTTTGATCTTGGCGGGTATGTAAACAAGCAAAATTGTCGCATTTGGGGCACAGAAAACCCGCACGCATACATTGAAAAGCCGACGCACCCAAAACTGTTTGGGTCACTGTTTGGTGCGGATTTTGGTCCAGAGGCATAATTGGGCCACCTCGGAGCTGCGATTTGACACCGTTGGACTATTATTTATGGATGCCGCCAAAGATAAGTGTTACGCCGACAAGCCAGTCAATTGGCGCTTTAAAGGACAATATTCGTGAAGCCATTGGTGAAATACAGCTGCACACAATCGATAATGTGCTTAAAAATTGGACCGATCGTGTAGGCTACTACATGGCCAGCCGAGGCAGCCATTTGAATGAAATTATTTTCCCTTATTAACGGGAAGGATTGTACTTTTAAAAAAAAAAGAAATTTGAGAATATATGCAGTAGTTTTTTTTAAAGCATTTAAAAAAAAAAAGTTATTTGGCGGACCCTTTATTTAGCAATTGTATGTAGTAATACATTTACATTATTTTTTAAATCTTATATTCTACAAATGCTGACGTTTTTTTTTTTGCACCAACATTGTTTCTGATTGGATCTTATTTGGTCTTGATGAAAACGATACTAAATGTCCTATATTCTTCATTTTTGTTTGGTATTAAACTAAATTTGGAAATATTCTTTTCTTTTAAATTTCAGTCAGCTGTTTTTGTTATTAAAATGAAATCTTGCTACTGTCAAATAAATCCAGTGTAAACGATCTAGATTTTGAGCAAGATTTGAAATCTAATCTACTAGATTTCGCTGTAGTGTAAATGGGCTATAAGAAAAAATTGTGAAAGTTTAATTCCTGAAAGTTAATTATTTTCGAAGTTATATCCTCCACTTTAAATATTTTTATGTCACTCTGTATACAATTGAAGTGACAAATATTTTCCAAAAACCTTTTCAACTATCAAAAAAAAAAAATTAGAATTCTAAAACATTTCTGTTTTAATATTGGTACATTAACTAGATATTGTTAGAAATAGTTAAAAATTTTCGAAATATGAAATGAAATAAATAAAAGAAAAACATCATAATTATTTAATTTTTAAAATTCAAATCGAAATTGGTTTGTCGTTTTAATGCCACGTTATACAAGTTTTCGCACAAAATTAGAACAAAAACACTCAAGTTTTCCAAGAGATTCTGTTGCCGGTACTACAAGACCATCAGCACCGTCGTTTGATTTACAACGGCCTCCTTACTCGTCTAAACTTGGTTATGAAGAATTTTCGAAATCAAATATTCATTATGAAGGATTTGATGATGTGGAAGTAATTCCTCCAAAATTTAATCAACTATTTACCGAATGTCGCGGTAAGATATCATTCACATTATTTGAAAATTTAAAACTTGTAATGTAATGGAATAAGTAAATTCCCATGCATTCCATATCAATCGAATTGTGAATTGACGTAATAATATATGTATGTATGTATAATATCTTTTATGATTATTATTCCAATTTTTACCAATGCCATCGCAAAAATGTCAGCTAAATTAGTTAATTTTAGAAGTCGCCGTAGTCTAGTAGGTAGTGTGTTGGCTTATTAGACGAAAGGCCCGAGTTCAAATCCCAGGTCAGACATCAAAACGAAAATATGAAAATATTTCTTCGGCGACTTCCTCTCAGCAGATTTCTGGCAAAAACTCTGAGAGTAAAAATTGCCATGAAAAGCTTCTCAAAAATCTGTCGTTCGGAGTCGACTTTAAACTGTAGGTCCCGCCACTCATGTATAAAATTAACGCCAACAACACGAGTGGTGTGAGAAGCTAGGACGTTGTACAATGGGTCAATTCGACCTCCGGGTACTGTACTTGTCACAGTTGACAAGTATACGTCCTCTAACCTAACCTAGTTAATTTTATGTGTGGCAATGCAGCTTTAATACAACATAAATAAAGTAATTTATTTTAAAGAGGATGAAAAGGAAGTTATGAAAAGCAGAAATCATGATTTTTTGTTTACTACTCTTTCTTCTCTACACCGTTCGCTTCCAAACAATATTAGGCGTCTCAAAAGTCATCGTATGTTATATTCTTCGGTGTAATAAAATGTGAGATCTAATTGGAAATATTTCGAATGCATAGCAGTAATATGAAATCTATTTTTTCACATAAATATAATTATATTATAATAAATTAAATGGAAAAGAATCATTATTAGTTTTTCAAGCATGGAACTTTGAATATTGGTATATCAAAGAAAAATAGCTGCTGTACGAATTAATATTGGTTAGGGTAGTATAGCAGACTTAAAAAACTGAATTTTTCAATATTCTTTAGTAGGTACATATGTATTTTACTGCAAATAAATATGAAACAGCAAAAGTTTATGAACATGTGACTTTTGCAAAAATTTGCACTATGACAACGCCTCTCTTATCTTCTTTTTGGTTCTTTTTCTAAATGGTACATTTTCTTCATATTTGAAGTACCTTCTAAAGTTAGTGTAGTGATAATCATTATATTTAGATAGTTAACCGATTATGAACCAACAAAATCCCAGTCGACAATTATTTGACACAAAGAAATTATTTTAATACTTTGACTTCTATTTCAGAGGAATATAAAGTTAGAAAAATAAAATAAATTAAGATTAAAAATGACCAGTTTGTAATGGTAAGAATAATATGAAATGTTAAATCAATAGAATGATTATTTGCCTCGAAAAAGGTTTTTTACTATCTCGTTCGGAAAGCCATTCTGGGTGGTGTGAGAAACTTGGCTATAATTCTGAATATATTTATACGATATAGTTTCATCAATAACAGATATTATAAGTTCTCAAGCTAATGGTTAATAATAGTAAAGCACTCGTAATATTATAAAAAATAAATTTAAATTATAAACAAATATTCCTGACTACTAATAGAAAAAATTTATAATTTTATGTTTTAACTTAAACTTGGAACATCCTTTGCAGGTACAGGGACATCCGGAACAAGTTCATCCGGAGGTGGACGAGCAGGCCATAGGAAATCATCACTCGCATTAACGCCGGAAGATGAATCCATTGAACAACAACAGGTAATAGTCTCGATTCTTGTTTGCATTAAATTAATTTCTTTAGCCTAACACTGAAAACAACAAAAATGTATAAAATAACTTTTTATTTATTCGTATAGTATTGCTTAGCTCGATAATCTTTTCCCTGTGATATCCAAAATGGTTGTTAGCATGCTTTCATGCATCATGTACCAACTTGTGAATATCGCAATAATGAATATGAGAACTGGTGTATTGTTTTAATAAAGCAATATTTTTGCCAACTAATCTGTGTTCTTTAGCTTCATTTAACATTACAATAAGTTAGCATTTATTGTTTTTACTTTTTTAATGCAATTAATAAATATTATTCCACGGGCCAATCTGGTCACCTTTTTTGACTATACCTTTGATTCAGGTGTGAAATCATGGCCCAGGCCCATAGTAACAAATCGATGCAAATTTGGCCTGTATTAAAATGAAACATCTTCACCACTCTTTGTTGTGTTCTAAGCAAAAGCGTCATAATGACTTCAATTGATTTTCCACTACGTCCTCGTTTAAACCGCACCGCCTTGTATTTTATGGTCGAAAGGAAGGTTCAGACTTCCTCACAGCCTTTTATATTGTATGTAATGAAACCATTCAAATACAAGTCTATTACATGTGGTACGCTGTTTCGCTTGAATCAAGTCTGACAAAGGTTTTTTGTACTTCCACAGTATCATAGAGACCACTGGACATGCCAGCAAGTCAACGTTGCTATCTATACAATATCTTTTCCTGAGTTCTAATCGAAATTCGATCTAATGAGTCTGAAGGATGTTTTTCAATGTATTTTACCAGTTCCAAGCAATGTAGGATTAAGACCTTAAAAATTCATTTGTTTTAATGCACATATAAATACTTTTTGCGAAGAATATTTATGAACATATCGATGCCTCCATTCTATAACGTTCTAAGTGTACTTAGAACGTTTTTAATGTTCTTGCATTTTTAAATTCTACGTTCTCTAACTTAAATACTGTTAAAATTTGGTTAAGATGCGCCGATCCGTTCCGAAGTTATAGGGAAAAATCTACTTAGAATACACATATAGTCGTATGTAGCGTGAAAACTTTGAGAGCTCATAACTCAAAACACACTTTTTCGACTTAGAATGTTATAGAATGGAGGCGTCGATATAAAGCCGAAGAAAATCTTCCCCTGAGGGACATTGGTGCCGACGTCTGGTTTGGTTAATCAATCATGATGATTCTCAATCTAAGAGAATTAAATGCAACAAAACTCTTTCTGTTTCACTCTCTTAGTACCTTAATAGAAGTATTCTCTTTGCATACACTTGAGGTGGTACATAAAGGTATTAAAACTTTTCAGTGTTTTATAATTATTTTCTCTTTTCCACACTTTTAACATACGTACGTACATATGTACTATATTACAGAGAAAAAAGTACCATAAAGAAATCATAACGCGAAATAACCCCTAATGGTAATTACGCTTTTGAAATTATGTTGAATTAACCTAGATGTAATTATTCTATTATACTTTCGTTCTTTATTCTGTATTAAAATCAAAATCTACAAATTCTGCTTAGGTTTAATATACAATTTAAACTAAACAATTACCCATCCCTAATAGAAATGTTTAAATTTACTCATATAAAGTAATACGACAATAAAAACAAACAAATTTATTGAGAACCGATAAAAGAAACTCGTAAGCATTTTCAAAGGAGACATTATTTCATTGATTTAATTTTTACTTTTAAAGAAAATCATTTAAGTGAATTGTTTAGTAGCCGATATATCATTCCATACGCTAAAACAATACCGGAATAGAACAGAAAAACAATATGAAATAAATAATTAAAATAAAAAGTCCAATTTTAAATTCTTGCCTTGTGTGAAAGTATTTGCGATGGAAATCGAATTGAATTTAGAAAAATAAATGCTTTTCACGCCTGTGTTGGTTTAGCTATAAAGTGAAAAAAGTAAAAAAGAATGTTACATAATTAATACTAATATAAAATTTAAAAAAGGAAATAATTAAGAAAGTACTGTGTTAAAATGGAATATTTATTTAAATTACAATGACAACTTTTTTCTGCTTGTAGTGTTATCTTAGAAAAATTGATATAAATTTCGTATTGATATTTTTCAATGTACATTCCTAGTTATTTTCAACCTCATATAAGGTTTATAATACGAGCATTAATTAAAAGTATTTTGCATATAGAAGTCGCCGTAGTCTAGTAGGTAGTGTGTTGGCTTATTAGACGAAAAGCCCGGGTTCGTATCCCAGGTCAGGCATCAAAACGAAATATGAAAAAAAAAACATTTCTTCGGCGATTTCCTCTCAGCAGATTTCTGGCAAAAAATTCTGAGAGTAAATAAAATTTGCAATGAAAAAAGTTTCTCAAAAATCTGTCGTTCGGAGTCCACGTTAAATTGTATGTCCCGCCACTCACGTATAAAATAAACGCACACAATATGAGTGGTGTGAGAAGCTAGGACCATGTACAATGGGTCAATTTGACCTCCGGGTACTGTACTTGTCACAGTTGACAAGTACACGTCCTCTAACCTAACCTAACCATTTTGCATATATATATATGTATATATATATGTATATATATGTATATATATATGTATATATATATGTATATATATATTATTATTATGTGTACTTGCACACATACATATACATTAAAAATAAATTTTTCAATTTTTTCGTTTGTGGAGGTATTAAAAATGTCAAAAATGAAACTGATCTGCATATAAAATATGAATACGATGTATAAACTAGTAGATGGATCGTAATGTAAATCTAAGTAATTACATTTAGCAGTGAAATACATACATACATACATACATATGTATGTATATTTCAGCCAAAGAAAAAATTTTTTTTTTCATTGGAAAGTTCATTTATGTATTAGTAAGTATAGGAGCCTAAACTATTAAGATTTTTTGTTTTTTATAATTTATTTCAATATTAAAACAGCGCCAGAGATCTTAAAACTATATAATAAAAATAAAAAATAGTCGCCTTATCATCTACCTTATCTGACTAAAAATTGTGATATGCGCAGTAAACATTACATTGAAGATTATTTTGGTAGAATATGTATTCATTTAAAAGAAGCAAAAAATAAAATCAAAAAATGTGTTAATATATGTATAAGTATTGCAAAGTTGAAGTAAAATAATAAATAATGCAATATATTTATATATACATATATGTGTATACATACATATATGTATGAGCATCAATATACTTATATACATATGTACATACATATATTGTTTTTAATATTGACTATAAACAAGGGAAACGTTTTAAGCGAATGTACGAAAAAAAAACTAAACCACAGTGATTAAAACGTGTGAAATCTGAAAAGAAAATTCTGAAAATTAGAAAAAAATCAATAAAAAAAATCAAAACATTGAAAATCTGTGTCATTTCGAGCGGTGTTTGAATCAGAGATGAAATAGAAAAAGAAAAATAATGAAAGATTGATATTGTTATATTGATAAAAAAATAAATTAAAGTGTTACAACAATGCGCAATTGCTTTACAAAAATCACAAATGTATTTCGAAAAAAGCCAATTGGAACTGAACATGGTTCTACTTCTTTAGATGGTGAGGATTTTTTGCGACAACATCAACAAAGTGAGGGCACTGATGATGATAATGAATTTCAAACGACAATATCATATGTTATTTTAAACGACTGTACGCCAACAAAAGGTGATTATAAACAGCCGGGCACTTTAAACGAGCACGATAATAACAATGATGATAATGATGATGATAGCAAAGATAAGAGGGAGAATTGTGATAACAACTATGAACGTGAAAGCGCAATAGAACATCAGAAGATAAGTAACGGCAATGTGTTGGGTAAACAGAAGGTCATTAAAACACCAAGCCAGGGAGTCAGCGTCACCACTAAAAAAGCCAGTGATAATGGAAAAACATGGAATAGGTTCAAACATTTTCAGACGCAATCGGCGACATATCAAAACCTATTGCCTCTACAGGTAAGTAAACAAACGCCTACAACTTTAACTAGCCACAGGTTAAAGAATGTGATCGAAAAAAATGATTCGAATGCCAATAAACTACTAAAACAAACAAAAACTACATTTAACGTAAACAAACAGAAAGCATCGGATGAGAATCGACTACAGAAAAAGGAACAACAGCAGTATAGTGAGCCGCAACTAGAGAACGAACAGAAAAACAAAAACCATACACATATTTCACTGACTATTAAAAAACATAATGCAAACTTGTTACACAATAATGCTGATGATGAAGGTACTTATATTCAGGAGTACAAATCATTTGTCGAAAACGACAAATCATACTTTATTAACAGTCCGTTACCTCTCTCTCTACCTCGAGAAGGTGATCTGTTTGTAACTGAAGAAATACTTAAGCGACCTACTGGAAAAATCAACAACAATAATCAATGTTCTAACGAAAAGGACACGAAACAGTTACCAATTCCAATTGTTCCAAAAGTATCTATAACAACTTCATCTGCAATACATGAGATAAACTCTTTTATTGCCAAGACTTCAAAGCAAATTGAATACGATGCGAAAATGATTGACGAAAGTGACGATGTTATGACGCCATTGCCAGCAGATACATCAGTATCACGAAAACAAAAACATCAGCAACCAGCCCTTGGACGAACCATTCAACCGGAAATTATTGAAGTAATACGCAGTCTGGATGACAAAACATTGCGTATAAACAATTTAACACCTCATGACAAACATGAGCTGTTACGAAGATTTGAGGATAAAAATCAGCATCATCCAAACAGTTACAATAACAGTAATATCAGAATATTGTCCAACTATTCAAATGTAGATTTAATTCAACAGCAACAATATCAACATTCACAAGCTAACCGGAGCAAATCTGTCGACTCTAATACGGATGAAGTAGTTTTACGACGAGCATTTATTAAAGATCGCCCCGGAAAATCTTTATATGAGCGACGCCAGCCGAAATGTCCGAAACTGAAACTAAATTTGGGAAGAACAAACTCCAATGAAATAAATACAACTAGACTTGACTGGAAATTCAATACAAATGTTGAGGTAGGTTATCGGTCATTTAAAATTTTAAAACTTTAAATAATATAATACAAAAATATAACTTCTGTGAACGTGTTTTGTCCCATTATTTAATTTCCTTATGTTGGTGATTTGGTTTGGTTTTTTATTCATTTAATTTTCCAATAACATTTGCCCAATAATAGTGTCAATTCTAGTCTTTTTAACTCCAATAAAATAAAACGAATCTATTGGGAGCACCAATATACGGTGTATACCAGCATTGGTTACAATTTAGTTTATATTTCATTCTTTTAAAACAAAATAAAATAAATTTACTTTGCAAAATTCAAAAAAAAAAAAAAAAACGATAAAATTCTTTCAGCAATATGAGAGGCATGTAACAAAAATGAAAGATATTCCATAGTTTGCGTGTCTGTAGTATATAGGGTCCCTTTTTTAGTGCTTCTCACCTTTTTATTTAAATAAAACGAAGCACTTGTAAGATATCATCAAAATTTTTTATTCGTTTGAAAGACTGATTATAGTAGATGAAGATGATGTTAGCCACGACTTCTCTGAGTGGAACGCTTGTGATGTATTATAAACAGAAGAAATGTGTTAAAAATGCTATGGAATATTTCTTAACACGTAAATTTTAATAAAAAATAAATGAACTCTCTTATAACAATTTATTATTATTTATTTTTTACATGGTTTTTTAATACTTGATTTTAAGAAATGTTCATACGTATACTGTATATTTGTACTAAATACAAAAGTATGTACTATTTTATAAAGAAATGTTTATCTTTTATTTCCCTAAGCTATAATTCCCAAATGCCGAAAATTTTTAAGTCATGAATTTAACCATCAGGAGCCTGATATTATAGGCATTTGACTACTCTTTTATATGATTCTTAAAGGGTTTGAGTATCACCTTAATTGCCATCCACTCTTTAAGCTTATGTTGAAACCAATAAAATCTCAATAAACGCGGAAAGAATTATTGTTGCTGATTTAATCAATTCAGGTATCTCTTTGGATTTTGTAAATAGTTTTGGTGACAGAGTAAATCTGGTTTTGGCCTCACTATTGCATGAATTAGTGGTCCACAATTATTATTATTAATTATATTTCGTACCCAACCACCGCTGCAATTTAAATATTTAAAATTCGTAGTTGTGCGCCACTTGAAAATATTTGAAATTATTTTATAAGATATACTGTTTTTTGACATTACAGGAAGTTCGCTAAGAAATATTTATGTTGAGGTGATCTTAGTTTCTAGTATTCTTTTCGAGTTGGTTTTTCAGAAATCAACTAACCTCTACGTCTACAACAATTTTATTACATTCAAACTGCTGCTGAATGGAAATAATAAAATAAACAGCCTTTTTGGAATTAAAATTTTTTATATAAAAAGAACCGCTGAGATATTTTTTAATTTTAGCTATTTATCATATACACTCGGCTTCATTTGATAGTTGCAATAACATCACACGGATTTAGAAAGTGATCCCAGGAAATATTTTTTGGTACCGTTGGTTTTCGGTATGAATGAAATGTTATAACATCCAAACCCATTTTAGAAAGCCCGTGATTTTCATTTTCCTAGAAACTTCTATATTGGTAATCTTTGTTTTAAAATCTAGAAATCTGCATACATTGTGACATTATAAAACGTTTCAATTTTGACGAAACCAACCAAAGCATACTTTTGTAGATTGTAGGTAGACTTCATATTGATCACACGGTAAATGACGTTTAAGTCTCGAATTTGGCGTCATATCTCCAGTAGGAGTACCACATACAATCTCCCATAGGCGGACAACGACCGTCAGATTAAGTTTGTCCGCTTAAGCGGATTTACTTTTAATTAGTTCCACATTTGATATTAAACCGTTCAATGTTTGAAATAACAACTATAACAACCTTTAATGTCTTTTAAATTCACTTTTATTATATACATTTTAATTATGTACATAAATAATAAAATCATGCTCAACTTAGTATTTTCTCAACAGTTGAAAGTACCACGCGCTTTAAAAAGGTATGCCTACGCCGTTAAACATTCTTCGTTATCAATGATGGCAAGAAAAAATGGGAATCCCTAACTACTTATGTATGCTAATGTCGATGATTTGTATTTTACATGTACACTTATACATACGTACTTACATACATACAATAAAGTCCATATGTCAATTTGTAGTCACCGTAGTCTAGTAGGTAGTGCGTTGGCTTATTAGAGGTGAGGCCACCGTGCAAACCCTAGATCAGACGTCTCCAACAAAACGAAATCTGAAAAATATTAATTCGGCGACTTCCTCTCAGCAGATTTTTGCCAAAAACTCAGAGTAAATAAAATAAAATTACCATGAAAAAGTTTCTCAAATATATGTCGTTCGGCATCGACTTTAACACAACATAAGTGGTAGGTCGTAATCCTAACTGTTCGGTTGTAATGACTAATTATGTATGTATGTATGTGTATGGCAATTATTCAAAAAAAGAAAAAAGAAGAAGACTGCCAACTAAAATTGAAAAGAAAATCTGCGTATTACACAAAACAATTTGGTTTATATTTTAATTTTTTTTTTTATTTTTGTCTGGCTTTGAGAGGTGTTTTCTAAAAAAAAAGTACTGTCCGCGTCCGGCAGTAGTCCGGAGGTTATTTTGTGCCAAAATTGCCATCACAGACGATTCGTCTGGTTATTGGAGGTGGCCGTCAGGTGAGATTTTACTGCCGTCTTAAATTTATCGGAATAACTAAACTTACATGGTTTACCTCAAGGTTCCCGGGTGTCGTATAATGCGTAAAACTAAATTTCCAATAGATTCCATGATGTAAAATATGTCTAGCATTCGATGTCATAGTCTGATGGCAGCTGTTTTTCCGTTCTAGCATTCCAAACCCCTTTTCGGTGGCGAATAGTAGCTTACTGTATTCCAGAAATTTATTCGATATTCCTTTGCTGGAATCGGTTTGAAACAGTATTAGTCTTTACAACATCAGCATATAAAACATGGTGAAAGGTCATCGTTGATAATATTTACAATATAAGCCTTTGGAATGTAACCGTATTGAAGTTATCATTTTACTGTGTCATGATGCATTTAACGACGAAGAACATTAAATTTGTATTAAACCCGACTACATTCCCATTTTATGGATAGTAGTTATAACATGACACTGGTCTCTTGGTTCACACGCCTGGATGTTAAGAAGGGTTCACAGAAACTTTTGCAGAAACTGTAACGACGATGAAAAGACGAAACCACAGAACGTCTTTGCAGTCTTTCTCCGGGATTTGGGAACCGAGTAAGGAAGAATGTTAGGTATCCAGTACGTGAATCGCCAAGAATTCATGCTTTCATAAAACTATCGAAACGGCTGAGGGACGCCACTAGGGGTTATAATTTTGTGGCGGAAAAGATAATGTCGGTGTTAGTCCCGGTTTTGAAACCCAAAATCTAACGAAGGAGTACATTGGGCATCTTCTATAATTCACGATGTGAATAGCACAGTTTCATGATGATGCATCAGTGATAAGTCACTTTTAAAATTTTCGCGTTGATCGATTCCGTGGAAGTCACAAAACATACATGCATAGTCTTTTCAATAAAGGCTCTTTTTTGAAGTTTTTCGGTGGCGATTTTTTGGTGTAAATGAAATTTCGCATCGTACGTATCTCAATTTGATGTTAACAAACTCTAGTTCTATTGTGTAATTCTGATGATTTCTTATATTGAAAACATTTTGCACATTTTACATTTTTTAATTTGTGTTAGTTAACTTTGGACAGAAAATGTGCATTCTTTTCACATTTCTTGCAAACGGCTTTCTGGTTTAGTTCGTAAAATAGTTCACGTTGTAGTGAACAATGTGAATGAATTAAATTAAAATTCATTTTGAATTTGACCACAGTCAATTAAGAGCTCTCTTGGATGAAATGACAGTCATTTCATCATTGAAATTGTGTGCTTAAATTTATTATTATAAATTTTATGCAAATGAAATTCTTACTTATTTCTAAATAAACATAAATTTTGTCTTTATTGGTTAGTTATCTTATTTTACTTATACTATATATTTATACTATATATTTTTAACTAATTCTATATTTTCAGCGAAATACTTTCGAAATAAAATATCCGACTGTGCTACCACCAAATACCAATCTAAAAGTAAGTCACATTTTCATTTTGTACACACATTATCTGTACCTATTACGATATTCCTTTTAATTTTGTTTCCCTTCTATTTTCATATTTGCGAAAGGCTCTTTTAATCTTTCATAAGGCGGACAATATTTACGAAGTAATGCAGCAAGCATGTAATCGTCAACATTTGGAAGTCACACTAGTAAAGTCAATGGATAGTGCCATGGAAAGTTTGTGCAGTCACACCGAATATTTTCACATAATCATAATAGATACACGTTCTTCTAAGCATCTCGATGCAGAACATATTGCCAGGTAAACTTTAGGCTTTTCCAAATAATTTCATCTCCTTACCTTAGAACTCATTCATGTATTAACACAAATCTGCCAAATATCTCATGTTAATAGAAAAATCGTATGTACTTATAAAAGGCGTATTGCGATTTCGATTTCGATTTAATTTTTTTTTTAAACTTATCGTTTTCTAAAATTTCGATTAAAATTCGGCTCATTTAAATATGAAATGGAGTCTTTTTTAATTTAATATTTTTTATTCTTGCAAAGTAAAAATATTAAAAAGGTTTTTGATGTGTTATTCAGAAGTAAACGACAAATTTTTTTTTGCGAATAATCGCTAAATAATCTGAACTAATCTTTCTTGCTAGCACTTTTTAAAAGCTTGAAAATAAATGAAATTTTGTAAGAATGATCCGCATATTTTTATAATATTTACTTACTTCAAAACCTACAAACCCTACAATCTACAAACATTGCACCAACTACTTAATTTTTTGCGTGCATCATCAAAAAGAAAAAAATTATTCTCAATCACAATTAAATGGGCAAAATAGTGTTGAAAGTTTCTTAATATGGTGTTTTTCTATTTTTTTATTTTTTATTATTGAATCTTTCTTAATGAAATTTACAATAGTTTTCAAATCTTAAAACTAGTTTTGAGGGTATTGTACTCAAATCTTATAATAATACTACATTTGCAATTAGAGTCAGTGCAGCCGTCGAGCGAGGCTCAATGTGTCACTTCGTTTTAACCTCTGATGGCCATCGAATTGAAACAGCTCCCTTGCCAATGCCTTGGGGTGAATCGTTAGTTTACCGACATATTTTATGGCGAATTTTTTAATTTCTTCCTGAATTGTAGGAATGTTGAGATCTCTATGGATATTGTCGTTACGAATATACCATGGAGCGCAGACAATTTGTCGTAAAAGCTTGTCTTCTTTGTAATTTCAAAACGTTTGACGCGCAAGCACTGACCCAAAGCTGAATGCCGTAGGTCCATATTGGCTTTATAATGCATTTGTATAAAAGAACCTTGTATTCAAGGTCTAATGTTGAATTAGGACCAATAATCCAGTGCATTTGAGCGGATTTCAGCTTAATAACCGCTAATTTGGCCTTTATGTGGCGGGACCATGTTAGACGCCGGTCTAAGTGGACTCCCAGGTATTTGAAGTGATTTACAACAGGGACATCAATATTATTTATTTTTATTTGTGGGAAATCTTGTCTTCTGAGTGTGAAGGTTACATGAGCACACTTGGATGGATTCACCTTTATTCTCCACTTTTCAAACCATTTTTCTAAGTCGTATATGTGCGACTGCAGTTTTGTTGATGTTACCTTTGGATCCTTGTTGACGCTTATAAATGCGGTGTCGTCTGCATAAGTTGATGTGTATGTGATAGGTTTTGTGGGCATGTCCGAAGTATAAATTAAATATAGAATAGGGCCTAGTATGCTACCCTGGGGGACACCTGCAGAGATCTTTTTTGTTGTAGATAGTTCGTCCTTCAATTTTACCTTAAAAGTTCTGTCAGTTAAATAGCTTTTAAGAAGTTTGTGTGTGTTCTCGGGGAGCAGTCGTATTATTTTGCTGAGTAGACCATCATGCCAAACCTTATCGAATGCTTGAGTGATGTCGATAAAATGAGCTGAACAATATTGTTTCCTTTCAAATGCCGATCTAATTATAGTGACGATCCTATGAACCTGCTCAATGGTACCGTGATTAGCTCGAAGTCCTGAAGTTCAGGGATAATTTGTCGCTCGTCGAGGAACGTGGCAAAGCTTTGGAGAAGAATTTTTTCGAACAATTTTGATAATATTGATAGCAAGCTAATAGGTCTATATGATGTTATCTGATTAGCATCTTTTCCCGGCTTGGGAATCATAACAATTGTAGATATCCTCCAAGATGATGGCAAGTAGCCAATTCTTAACATTGCGTTAAATATTAGTTTATTAACATTGAGCTTGTAATGGCATCGGGCCCTGCCGACTTTTTCACGTCAAGGCTTTTAAAAGCGGCCTGTACGTGAGAAAGCCGGAGTTTTATAGGTGCGTTAACAGTATTACTTATGTTTGGTGGGCAGATATGAGCATTAATGTCGTGTGGTGTGAAGACATTCTCCAGGTGGTTTGCAAAAGCGTTAACTTTTTCGCTAGAGGTCTTTGCCCAAGTATGGTTCTCCAATCTTAGTGGTGATTCTAGAGTAATAGGACATCTCATATGCCTTACAGCTTTCCAGAGACTATAATTTGTGTTTTTTGTTTGGTTCAGATTCTGGAGGTAACAAGCAAGTCTAGATTTTTGTGTGTGCATCAGGTTACTCCGCAGTAGGGCAATGCATCTGTTCAGTTGCGCTTTTAGAATAGGAGAGCGACTATTTTGCCACTGCCTTCGTTTTTCTCTAACGAGATTTAGAATTTCTGTTCTATATTGATAACATTTATTTTTCAAAACACGCTTCACAGGCGTGGCCACTTTCGCTGCCGAAGCCATGGTTTCAGTGAGATAATTTACAGCTGTCTGGATGTTTTCTGCGCTTCTCAGAGAAAAATTCCGAGAGAGGCGAGAACTTACGTACATTTTATATTTTAACTAATTTGTGTTTTTGCTTGGGTATAAATGCAACTGTTCACGATGTACAAAGAAATTGTTTTGCAGGTTGAGAATTGTAGGTGAGTGATCAGATGATGTCATACGATGATGTAACTGTATATTCGTTGCGTTTAATGTTTTTAACAACGGCAATATCAATCAGGTCTGGCAACTTGTTGAAGTCCGTTGGCCAGTAAGTCGGTGTTCCACAAGATGCAACATCGAGCTTATTTGCAATTATCGTATTGTACGGCTGCCTTCCTCTAGCGCTAATGAGTCTTGACCCCCAAAAGTTATGTTTGGCGTTGTAGTCGCCAGCTGCAATACATTTTTGGCCAAGCAAAGTAAAAAGCGTCTGAAACTTGTCGACTTCAATTTTGTGTCTAGGAGGACAGTAAACTGAGGAAATTGTTGCTGTAAAATCCGTTAGATTTATGGTTGTGGCCTGAATAAATTCTTCTTTAAATTCTGGCATTGGAGAATGCCTCACATTTTTCTTAACAATAATGGCACTGCCACCGCATGCCCTTCCACTTGGGTGCTTAGTGTCATAAATGTAAAAGTCGTTGATTTTAAACAGTTTTTTTGGTAAAGTGTGTTTCTGAGACCATAAGTATGTCGATCTCTTCTATATGCAAAAATTGTTCTACTTCGAGTTTATGTTGGGCTATCCAGAAACAAATTCTCAACTGACTCATTTTTTACTAAGCAAAACTTGCAGAAGCATGTTCTGGGTTTTCATCATCTTCTGAAACATACTCTGCATATTAGCCATGAAATTATTCATTGTATGGATTAGGTTTTCGATTGAGGTCGAGTTACTATTAACCTGCGGGCCATCTTTTAGTACATTTGCGTACGAATTCTTCTGTTCTATTAAAATATTTTTCTTACCATTATAATATGGCATTTGTACATCTGTCCTTAATGCTTCAGCATAGGAAACGTTTGGTTTGTTTAAAGCCACATTACTAGGTTGAGTACTAGCAGCAGAACCAGCGTAGAGGCGTGGAAATTCAGATTTATGATAATTTTCATGTGCGGGATTACGTACTACTTTCGATTTAGTATGGTGTTAAGCACAATATTGTGTACAACACGTTAAGAAAGTAACAGATTGTGTTGTATTCCTTCGAAATTTCATTCCGAATAAGAATATGGCACTTCGATTCGTGTTGCAGCAGGATAATGACCCTCAATATACTACAAAGTGCACTAAGAAATGATCCGAAGATAAATGCACTGCAGGTAATTTTACCCATTTTCGTGGCAAAAATTCGTTTTTTATCACTTTCAAGAATGCCTTTTCTCTTGTTGATATTTGATAAAGAACACGTACGAGCTAATAACGGCATATTTGTTTTTGTAAAAAATGATCGACGACAGGTGATCAAAAACATTGATTATTTGCGAAGTGTTGAACGAAGTATGTACCATGTATGTATATCAGAGATCAGTATTCAAAAACATGAGTAGAATCGAATCATACTCATAATTTCTGATACTTACACGCTTTCATACTTATTTTAATATTATAAACTTATTCGAGTCACTCCAATCATTTATAAGTATTATAAGTATTTTTCTAATTCATTTTCTTCTGAATGAGTAGGCTTATGAATCAAACCTATTTTGAATGGTATGAGTTCGATGTCAACGTTGTACTCATACTCATTATACTCATACTTACATATAAATCAACGTTGTAGTGAGTACGAATGAATCATGAATCATGAAACTTTTTTTTTGCGTTTTTTGAGATACATATATTACTTATTTTAAGGGCAGCCTCCGCTGGAAAAAAAGCTTAAAAATTTTATTAAAAATACGTAGTTTTTACAAAACGTTCACCTTTTTTTTTTGTTGAGTTTCTGCATTTTACACAATTAACATCCATCATTTTGCATTTTATAATAAGAGAACTCCGCTTAATTTCAAACATTTACCGATGACAAAAATATTATAGCGCCAGCTAATTTTTATTCCTTAATGTATGTATGTACATACCTGCAGCCTTAAGAGTACTTTTTAAAAATATATTTGAATTACTAAAATAAATTTCATAATATTTAAAAAAGGTCAGTTCTCTTAATTGAAATGGTTTTGCACTTATCCGAAATTCGCTTAAGTGAAAATTTCGTTTAATTGCAAAGAAAGTGCCGCCTTTTACATTTCCAATTAACCAAACTCGACTATAAACTTATGTATATAATACGTATGTATGTATATATAATAGTACATATACATATATATTTAATACCCATATATATGTAGGTTTTTAAAATCATCACATTTTACGATCTTTTTTAATTTAGATCAATTCGACACATGAGTGGCTACCATTTTGCAACAATAATCGCAGTTGTCAAGAAAAGGTGAGTAAAAAAATTTACGAAATTTTAGTTATTAATGTAATAATTAATTAATATAATAGCTTATAATCCTATAAAATTAAAAATGCTGCTATTTATTTATTATTAAAAAAGTCGTCTTTTGCAGTATTTCAGAAAGAGATGACGTCCTAAATGCACTATTAGACGCTGGCGTTAATAGAGTAAGCAAATAGATAATTTTACAATTTCAATTCTAACTTCAACTATTTATTTGCAGTGCATAGCTGAAAGCACTAACTTGTCAATGTGTACAATGGAACTTAAGCAGTCTTTACACTCAATAGTACGACCACATAATGTTTTATCAACCCAACAGGTAAAATTTCTTACAAATAGAACAAGATGTTGGAAATTAGATGTTAGGTTTATATTCATATACATGCAATATATACATGCAAACAATGTGACTTACGGGCATGTTCTGAAAAACGCAAATCGCCTAAATTTTGCGTTTTCGTTTTGGCGAACGCAAAACGCTAAAAAAAATTTTATACGATTCGAAATCGCCAAATAGGTGTTCTGGCAAACGCTTAACGCTAAAAATTTGCGATTTCACATCACAAGAGTATATTGCAGTGAACTGATGAAATATGTCTAAGCAGAACTTTAAAATTAGATTTTTTAAATCTGGGGAGAATGAAAATAAACATACGAGACGATGAGCATTGTTCTTTTAAGATTTTTTTTCTTCATATGAAAATTTTGACCATATTTTGTCGCTTTTGTTTTGTATTCTGTATTTGTTAAATTTTGTTAGTTATATGAAACAATACTGAATTTTTTAAGTTTTATGTTAAGTTGCCGTCTATCGATGCAATTACCCCTTGAATTTTAAACTTTTGATAGAGATGCATTTTTTATGCTTTCGTTTCTTCATCTGTAATGTTCAAATTGATCCACAGAAGTCATAGTCTTTCTCCAAAAACATTAAGTACATCCCATAACAATTTACACAATGTAGAACATCCCATTCTGATATTTATGTCATTGGCAATCAAACATTGGAAGTAACCGACCGCCAGAAATCTTAAAGCGCTCAGCAAACGCCTCGTGTCTGAAATAGTAATTTTATATATATGTGCAGCAGTTTCTTCAGAAACCATCCTAAATGTAGTTTTATTCGCGTCTTTTTAATTTTTAATTTCTGGATTGCAGCTCTTTTAAACAAATTATGCTTAATAAAAAACCTGAAAGCATTTTTTATTTTTAATTTTGATGCTTTGATTTTTATTAGTAATCCTAAAAAATATGCTTTATTTTTTCATAAACGACTTCGAAAAGTAAAACGCGTGAGTTTCAGAACACCCTGAAATAAATTTGGCGTTTTTAAAATCACTTGCGATTTCAAATCGTGCGATTGCCAGAACATGCCTGTTAAATACTTATATAAACTTGAAAACTGTATTATCAACAACATTTTTTATTAGTTCATCTTTATAGTTTATTTGTTATTATTTTTTTTTTATCAATTTTAACAGGTGAATAGTCTATTGCTTTCTCTTTAAGAATATTTTTTCCAAACTCTGCGAAAATATTTGCAAAAACCAAATAGAATCTAATTCTTTACGTTAACCATAATGGCAAATAGGAAAGCAAATTTTAATTAATATCGTACAAATTTATGTATTTCAGATTGTATTATTACCCATTGTTTTTGTAAGACGAACGAATAAAAAATAACTTAAAAAAACATTCGATAAATTTTGATGGAACAACTATAAATACATAAAATTATACAATATTCTTTTTTGAAAGAACTTTAGACCAGTTATCGTAGATGAGTTAGAATTTGCGGTAGATTTTGAGATGTCAGCTTACATACATAACGCTTTCACTTATTTTGAAACTTAACAGTTATTAAATTTTAGTAAAGAAATAAAACCTTAAAATTTTTCACAATTGTATCCATTTTCTGCATACTCGCATTTGTACAAATAAAAAAAAATCCTTTATTTTGAATATTATTTATATATGTTGTCTAATCATTTTATTTTCTTATTATAGTCTCTTTACACGGCACTACACAGACTGAAAGAAGTTCTAATAATAACCGATGATCTTCTGAGAATCCAGTACGCCAATAGATCTACCGAAAGGTTGCTTAATATGCGGTTGGTAAGAACGTTCAAGATGTTCATATAAATATATTGATTTGATTTCTTAAATATTTAACTCTATTATAATTTCATGGGAAAAGGATGAAATTATAAACAAACCGTTGGCTGAAATATTTGTTTCGGACGTGTCTACCATTAACCAAAATACAGGCAAAGGTGTAAGAGAGTTTGATGGTATTCTTACCGTTAAGCGGAAAAACCAGGAAGGTATACCAATGCACGTTAGAGTTGTGCCCGTTGCATGCATTGGACGGTAAGTAAACAATATAATGATTTTTTACGACCCAGTGACTGAAATCTTATCAACCTTTTATTTAACTGATTATGTAATATAACCTACTTCCTAGATTTACATTTTGCTTCATTGATTATATTATTTGTTAGATTTTTTCATATATGTATGTATATTCCAAATCAGAATGCTTAAGTTTTTTCAGCTTCTGAGATTAAGGATAGCATGTTGTTAGTGTTTATGAAAATCATTGTAGAAATAGGTATATCATGTACGCTTAGACTGATCTAGGATGAGCTGGAGGAAAATGATAACACTAAATAAATTTAACAATTATTATACGAAAATTCAAAACATTAACTGAAAAAATTATTAAACTTTGAAATAAATTTCAAGTTAAAATTTTAAAAGGTGTCTATTGATGCCTTTGGTAGAAATAGTGTTAAAGGATAAAAATATAAAACATATATACAGATTCATATATTAAATTCATAATTTCGTAGATGTAAAAGAACCAGTTGTGCAACAACAGTTAAAGTTAAATAAAAAAAAACTATCATCTTTCGCAGAATATTCTAAAATTAGTTACTTTTGTAACTGTTTTGGAAAACGAAAATTCACACAAAATAGATCGTAGCTCTAATTTCAAATTTTTTTAAAAGCGACCGATAGTTAAAATTAAAACACGTTTTATTTAAACTTTTTTTTCTTTAAGTGTGGACAAATTTTGTTTTAAAGTTTAAATGCATAAAAAAGGATACAAAGACTATTAAATATTATTAATTCGGCATAGTATTTTTATAAATTAATAAATAAACAACAGCCGATTATCATGACGTAATGATATAAATATAATATATGATAATTTTATTTCTAAAAGCGCTCATTGAGCGATAAAAATAATCAAAAAAAATTTACTTTTGTAGAAACGATTGTAAAAGAAAGCGTATTGTAATGTTAAAAGAATTTAGTACTGTGCATCGACCTCGAGCACGTAAATGCTTGTAAATCGTAGTGCTAAATCGTAAAAAGACATCTGGAGAAAAATTAATCCAAAAAGTGGAAATAGTAGATTTGTTACCCAATTATTGATTGTATATGTTATTTGATTTTATAATTTAATGTTTCATTAACCTAACTTTTAGTCTGCGGTTAAAAGTGTGACAGAACGAATAACATATCGTTGCTTGAGCAACAAGAACTACATCGTTCTTATTAATTGTCAAACTTTACACGTGAACATTTTTTTTTTTGTGTTTCACAACATAAATATATGTATATCATCAGTCGATAAGATGCTAAAATGAGTTTATCTTGAAAAGTTTATCTTGTAAAAGAATACAAGTGAATCTGGACATGGTATGGATTTAAAATTGCTAAATGACTAGAAAAAAGGAAAACTGTTTTACAACTTAATAAATAAAAAAATGTAAAACATTATAAGGGGAACAATTTTTATACAAATTAAAATTTATGTATGGTTTAAAATTAAAACAAAGTTTACAATATAACTTCTCTATTGCGTTCCTTATAATATATGGACATATAGGATTCTTAAAATACATAAAAATTTTACAATTAAATGCTTTCAAAATTACTTGTCTCTCTCAATAGGCCGCGGAAAATGTTTGTCTTTTAAAAAACTTCAGTTGATTTTCTAATTGCGTCTTTTGCACATTAAAATCGACCAAATTCGGGGCCGGAGGGGATTGAGTCTTTCATGCCTTAATCTCCAAAGGGCATGATGGTCTATGATGAAAGGAGTACGATCTTCAGAAGTGTATATAGGACATTAAGTTAAGTAGAAATGGTTATTAATTAAGATAAGAAATTGAGTTAAAACGTATAGTGCGATCTTCGAGGATGTTCGCTATAAATCGAGAAAAGTGGCAAAAAGTAATAAGTTTTGATAAAAGTGTACCGTGACCCACTCGGTCAAAATCAGATTAAACTATCTTGTGAATTATCTATATTTCCATTATACACAGTAAAATAAACTTGATTTTTGATTAAAAAAAAAGTAAAATATTTACAGTGAAATCTCCCACAGCGGACAACGACTGTCGACCTAGTTTTATCCTCTATATGAAGGTGTACGCCTAAGAAGTTTCACTTTTGATTAGTTCAGCATTTGCTATTAAAACCTTCAATATTTGAGATAATAACTACTGATGGACTTTTAATGTTTTTTAAATTCACTTTTATTATAAACTTTTTAATTATGTACATAAATAATTGCTTTCCAAATATAAGCAGTAGCATTCAATAGTTTAAACAAAAAATTACAGCTCCCAGCTGAACAGAATATTTCTTATAAAAAAATTATAACATTGAATTCTATAACACCAAGATTAAGTTAGGATAGCGAGTAGCTTACCAATCATAGGCAAGCTCACTCAGTGGTCCAATGTACTACCCCCTCTTATGATACTTTAGTGGTGGGTTTGACCCACACGGGATTAGTTGTACTTAGTTTGTACTCGCCGGTACTTTTGATATTTTCGATATTAACAAAGTTTGGTTTTCTAGGTTTTCATGAAAGTGTAGTATCGTCGTTCGGATATTATGAGTATTTAATTAAGAAAAAGATGAGTTCGCTGCAAAAATAAAAAATAACATCTATCTTTTTGAATTATTACTTGCTTACGTTAATAGGAGATTCTATTACAGAATAAAACTTCACTCAGAACATTTTTTTGGTTACTAATACATGAAACTTTGTAGGCCAAGACTTTAAAATCAGACACTGTAAGATTATATGTATGTATGTATAAATTATTATACATACGTTCTTAAAATAGTTTATAATGTGAATGCAACTGAAAATCACTTTTTCATACATATTATTATATTATTATTACAGTAAAATCTTTTTTGCACGGTAGATACGTTCCTAAGAAATTCGTGTAAATCAAAATCGTGTAAAAAAAATATACGGTTCATATGTAAATTTGGAAATATGTTCCACAACCATAAAAAATCATGTAAAATGAAAAAAATTCAAATATTTCCTTAAAAAACCGTGCAAAAAAAGTGATAGCAAACTCCATTAACAAAACAAAACGATTCATATTTATTACAAGAAAATTAATTGTACAGTTTAAATTCAATCCATAAGTATAAAAAAAGATACATCAAAAAAATTAGGAAACAAAAGTTTAGCTACTCATCGCTGGTTGATAACAATTGTGGACGTTTATTATTGACTGGATTAAAATCACTGTCGTCAGAAGATATGTCTAACGCAACTGTATGGTTTTGTTCTAATGCAGAATTTGCAATAACAACCTAACACTATGTTACCTTTTGAAAAGTTATTAATGATTCCGATTATATAATTTGAAGCTGTCACCAATTTAAAAAAAATATAAACTTAAACATTAACTTTAAGCACTTTGAAATTATATATTGCGTCATCAATAAACTAGGTTAGGTTAGGTCCGAGTGGTAGCTCTGATGTCACAAAGCTCACTTGTGATGCCACGGGTGAATGCAGTCCCTGTACTGACCAAGTTCCACCACAATGAGGGGAAAGGAAGAAGTTGGTCAGCGCAAGGGCTGCACAACGGAAGCACGACTACCCCGCACTGGAAAACCAGCCAGAAAGTTTGATGAACGAAGCTATATCCTTGATATCAATGGATGATAGCTCCGTTAAGCTAACAAGGAATGGGGAGCCAAATAACCTATATCTACACCTAGCAAGAGACGGGCACTGACAAAGAAAGTGAATGACAGTCTCCTCTTCCTCAAAGGACCTGCATCCACGGCAGAAGTCGTTAAAAGGGAGCCTCATTCTTTCCGCGTGTCTACCCATGACGCAATGACCCGTAAGCATGGCCACTGTAGTCGAGATGACGTCACGACCAAGACCAAGTAATTGGTTGGTACGCCTTTTATCCATCAAGGGCCAGGTGAGCCTAGCGGTGGAGCAGGACTTCTCATTGACCCAGGATAGGTTGGCGTCCCCAAATAATTTCCGCGCAATGGTCAACTTGACCGAGGCAAGTGGTATACCCACTTCAACAGAAGAGGATTCCGGAAGGAGCGCACCAGCTCTAGCGAGCTCGTCGGCCCTACAGTTTCCCGGAATTTCACTGTGCCCGGGGACCCACACCAGAGAGACACTGGTGAAGCGCCCCGAAAGAAGGTTGAGACAGCGGCGACATTCCCTAACGATCCTAGAGTTATTCACGAAACCCGATAGAGATTTTATCGCGGCCTGACTATCAGAGAAGACCGAGACGCGAGTGAAAGGAGCATCGTTGACGAGGATCCATTGAGCGGCCAGGTAAATCGCCATCACCTCCGCCTGAAACACGCTCCAGTAGTCCGGCAGACGGAGAGAAATATTCAGGTTCAGTTTCCCAGAGTAGATACCGCTTCCAACACCATTATCGAGTTTAGGGCCGTCGGTATATATATCCAGGACTTCCGGGGGGACGACCGTATTAGGATTCCAGTCATCCCTGCTCGGAATCAGAGAGTGGAAACATCTGTCAAGACAATATTCAGCAGTGATATAGTCCATGTACACAGGAGCCACCTGATCAACCTCCGGAATAGTGGAGTGACCAGAAGGTATAATGTGCCAGCGAGACAAAGCATTAAGTCTAGTCGCAGTAAACTTGGCCGCCTGCTTAGCGAGAAGCACAGTAGAAAGCCAGTTGAGCATCGCGAACAAGGCTTTCGTGGGGGTGTTGCGTAGAGCACCAGTTATATAAATGGCGGCAGACCTTCTGACCTTGTCAACGAGTCTGACGTTGTGTTGTCTATCCAGAGCAGTCCACCAGAAAGCAACGCCATATATGAGGTTGGGTTCGATGACCGTAGAATATATCCAACGCATGATCCTTGGGCGAAGACCCCATCTGGTTCCGACCGCTCTACTGCAGGAGTAAGCAGCACACGCCGCCTTGCGTGCCCTAGCAGCCAGATTCGCCCTCCAGTTGAGTTTGGGATCGAGGATCAGGTCCAGATATTTAACCTCGGGACTCAACGTAAGTCTGGTCCCACGTATGCTGGGAAGGGAGAAGGTCGGAACTTTATATTTCCTCGTAAAAAGAATCGTATCGGTCTTAGAGGGGTTAATAGACAGTCCAAAATCCCTACACCAGTCCAGTACGATTGACAGCGCCAAGTTCAACTTATCCGACAGTGTCTGCGGACAAATTCCCGACGCAGCAATGGCAATGTCGTCAGCGTAAGCTATGACTTCGTTGCCAGAGTGTTCCAGCCCCCTCAAGAGAGAGTTGACTGCAAGGTTCCAGAGAAGTGGTGATAGAACACCGCCTTGTGGTGTGCCCCTACGAACCATTCTCTGACAATTAGTGGCCCCCACTGTGGAGGTTACTATCCTCGACTTGAGGAGAAGCTCAATGAACCTGACCAGATTCTATCCCAAGTTCAGAGAACCAAGAGCCCTAAGAATGGCGTCCGGGTCTACGTTATTAAATGCACATTCAATGTCCAGAAAGATGGCCAAAGTGTATTCCTTAACGTGCATGGACTTTTCCACCCGAGAGATAAGGGAGTGAAGGGCAGTCTCCACTGATTTACCTCTCGTGTACGCATGTTGGGAAGCGGATAGAAGCGCTGGATCGATCGAGGCCCTAATATGAACATCAAGGACTCTTTCCAGTGTCTTCAAAAGAAAGGAACACAGACTTATGGGTCTATAATCATTTGCCCCAGTGTGGGACGGTTTCCCAGCCTTGGGAATGAAAATCACCCTAGAAATTCCCCAGCTCCAAGGGATATAAAGGAGCCTGAGATTAGCTTTATAGATGGCAAGCAACCAAGGGAGGATTATCTCCTCCCCATGTTGAATGTCACCCGGGATAATACCATCCGGTCCTGGTGACTTGAATGGTTCGAAAGACCTAACAGCCCACTGCACTTGGCCAAGGGTGAGAGTCAGGGGGGAATAGTTCCCAGACGGTGGTTCGTTGACCTGATAAAAGGCCTGACCACCCAGGGTGACACTTCTTGGAAAGTGAGTGTCAGGGAGAAGTTCAAGCGTCTCCAAACTGGACGTAGTCCAGCATCCGTCAGTCCGTCGGATACAGTCAAGGGATTTGTGAGTGGAACTTAGAATTTTACGGAGACGGCCCGTTTCGGCAGAGGATTCTACGCTGGCGCAGTAGTTCCTCCACGAGGCCCTTTTCACTCGCCTTACAGCGTATTTAAGTTCCCTCTTTTTGGCCTTGTAGAATGACCATTCGCCTGTCACCTTCGCCCTGTTAAAGAGCCTGCCACAAGATCGGTGTAGATCATCGATCTCTTGGTTCCACCAGGGCGGTTTTCGTTTGCCCCTATGGGCAGCGGGTTTGACGGAGGATGTGGCTGCCGCCCTAAGCGCGGTTGACAGTGTGTCCGCAGCCCTATCCACGTCGAAACGGGTCGTTATAGTCGGGGGGTAGAGGGAAGGCTGCTACGCAGTTTCTCCCTAAAAATGGTCCAATTTGTGTTCCTCCTATTGACCGGAGGGGTCATGGCAGGGGGAGACTCGTTCGTGTCGATAATGAAGGTAATGTATCTATGGTCTGAAAAGGAGCATTCCTGAGATACAAACCAGTCCTTAAGGTTAGTAGAGAAATCGGAGCTGACCAGAGTGATGTCCAACACCTCCTTTCTGTTCGAAGTAAGGAAGGTTGGTTCATCGCCCCGATTAGCTATGACTAGGAACTCCGCGCAGTCTCGCATCTGCCACTAGTCGACCGATGGGCTCCTGAGGGGGAGAGAGCCCATAGTCATGCGCCAGATACGATGACGTGATCCAGATGGTCATCAAGTTCATCTCGAGACCATGGTGACGGTGTCCTTGTCGCTGAACCTGTGGAGGAGAAGAGCGTTAATACTATTCTTAAAAATGACACAAGCCCTAGGCTTACCTGATTTCTGGATATACGCTAAGCGATATCCTTTGATGTTGAGTCCGCAAACCCTTCCGTCTACAATCCAGGGTTCTTGGACCAGAATGAGCTCTGCTTCCTCGGTTGCCAGCCAGAGGAGCAGAGCGGCGGAGGCGGTTTTGTAGTGTTGTAGGTTAATTTGGATGATTCTCAGCATTGGTCAGAGAATCAACCATTGTCACATCAGCGTCCTCTTCGTCCGACAACGGACAGGTTGCGCCCGCGTCAATGTCAATGCCGTTGAAGAATTCCCCCACCAGCTCAGAATTGGACTTCTTGCTGGATGAGGAGCGTCGAGAAGAATGACTACACACGCTTCTACATTCGAAGTCTTCGGCGGGTTCGAGGGGTCCGGGGGTAGGGTCAGATGGGGTAGGGTCGGATGTAGCAGGGTCGGATGGGATAGGTTTCTGTGGGATGGGTTGCGATGGGACGGGATCTATGGGGTTGGGTTCTGTTGGGGGATGTGCGGCAACGCGGGAATCCGACTTATAGACCCTTGGCTCGATTGAGCTAAAACCATATTTTATCACGCCCCCGCTGGCACTGATAAGCGGAAGTGACTCCTCATTCAGGATGATCACCGCTTCGCGGTAATCACCCCACTGGTCAGCAACTTTAGCCACTCTCCAGTTATGAGTGGGCAGGTCCGTGTTGCTAGCCTTGAGGATCCTCAGCATGGTTTCCGGGTCTAATGGTCCGGTCGGAATTCTCGCCTTGGATCGGGGGCGGTTGGGAATCTGGTCCGGAGGGACGGCAGCATGCTTAGCTCCTGGCCAGATTTCACCAATCCTACTGATAGCCTCCTTGTAGAGCTCCATAGAGCGGAGATCCGAGCAAACTACCAGCTTGATGTGCCCTTGATACCACCCCGCATCAGTACAGCCGGGTGAAGGGCCAGGGTTGGAGTCCCTTACTCCAAGGAAGACGTCCAAGAGCGCATGTTCCACCAGCTTAAACTTAGTGGGAGCAATGGAACCATCAGTGTGGCTCTGGTCAACGATTGCCCAGGTCAAACCTTCCTTTAATACCTCACTTAGAGGCTTTGAAAGTTTGCTGGGGTCAGGACGTCTGAGTTGCGTCGACGAACGGGGTCTTGCAGGGGGGGGATGTTAGGGTTGGTCACCTTTGAGCGTTTGGGAGGCTGGAGTGGAGCGTTTAGTTCGATTGATCTTTGCCTCTTTGGGGCCGCGTCTGCCGTGATCGGAGAGGCGGGGGGCGATCATTTTGATGGGCCTTAGCCCAGGCAAGACTGCCCTTCTCGTCCTCTGAGAGGAGAGCCGGGTCGATCGAGCCAAATCTCGCAATGATCCGCATGGCTGATCTGCGAGTTCTATATGCCCTAACGCTAGCACTCACGGTATTTTTGACACCTGAAGATGGATTGGTGCCAGGGGCTTGCTCGCCAGACTTGTCTGCCAATGCCTTGGCGGCAGCCGAAGAGTGCGTGGGCATATTCGCAGCAGCCTTAGAGGTAGACGGTGTCTCGGTAGAAGGTGCCAGGGCCGGAGGTGTGGCGACAGTAGGGACCGGCTTTTCAGCTGGAGCCTTGTGTGCCAAGCGGGGTTTCACCGAAGTGGAAGCTTGGGCCTTAGTTCTCGAGGTGGGGACAGCTGCCCTTTTGGCAGGTGCCTGTCTAGGGAGGGTTATACGTCCACCGCTAACAGTGGATGCTTGGCGCTCACCCTTTTGAGTTAGCGCTGTTTTGTGTGTTTGGTTGAGATTTGTATTCATTGCTAGTGGGTCCACACTCAAAGCCGCTATCCTTGCCCGCAAAGTGTAGTTACCCTTAAATGGTCCGTGGTTATCTATGCATGCAGGGAGGCCACGCGAGGGTTGGCACCAGCCCTTATGGGGACAGGTGCTCAGAGCCAGACCAGGTACTAATCGGGAGTCTTCTCAACCGAACCTACACCGCCAACTTAACAGCGACGGACAAGGAACGTACTTTGAGGCCTGCCAGGGTTTTAACGGGACGGGGGCAGCTGTAGCCCTAGCCTGGAGACGTTCACACCGGGTTTCACCCCGGTGCTACCGTGCATACACAACTAGGTCCAGAAAGCTACAGCCACCAGCTCAGAGCAATCGAATCAGAAATAGGGGGTAGGAGTGGTCAGAAGAAGATAAAAGGGTCGTGCCAAAGGGGGGGTCAGCCATAGTCACCCCAGCTGAGAGGGCTGTTTTGTTAAAGGGCAGGGCCACCTCTAGCAGGATGTGACGATGTCACGCACTAACGGTCTTGATAGGGTAGAGGCTGGGGGCTCCGAGGGAGCTATGATCGCATATCCCTATCCTGCGGAAACCGCTTGACCCTCATCAATAAACTGATATGTTAAATAAAAAGGGTATTTCCCTTAAAATAAACATGCTGTGTAGTAGAGTTGCCATAATGATGTTATCCTGTAAGACACTGTAAAAAATCATGAAAAAATTATAATTTTTTTTTTGAATTCGTATTAAATTTTTTTTTTGGAATTCGTGTTAAACCAAAAAAAAGCGTGTAAAAAATTAAAATTTTCTTCTTGACGAACCGTGTTATTTCAAAATCGTGTAAAAAAGACCGTGTAAAAAAGATTTTACTGTTTTTTTACTGCTGTTAATTGGCACAGATTATAAGAAATATCAAAGCAATAATATTTTTGACATTAAATTTATTTTTAGGTAATATATGAAAATAAAGCTTAAAAATTCTAGAAGAAACTTAACAAATTCTTGTTGAGAAACGTTTTAAATATAATTTGAAAACTTATTGTCTAATATTGCAGAATTCCAACGCATTTTGTATTTAATTTCGATGTACCTGGTGGACACACTGATTTCATAGCTACATTGCCACAACCGAAAGAAGCTCCTCGTGGTTCGCTACACTCTATACGTCGCGGTAGTTTTGACGTGCGGTCTATTGCCTCTGATGGTCTCAGACGCACTAGTTTGGCGAAACTTACATCATTACCTTTAGAGGCGCCAATTACTAAGGTGAGATGCAATTGAAAATAACAACAACTTAAAAGCTTTTTTTTAACATTTTGTTATGCATGATGATATTGTTTCCGCTGCTATTTATAGAAGCGCAAACTGTTGAAGTTGAAGTGTTTTTCTGTATTGTTAAGATTGCAATTTTAAAAATTAGGGTAAATTCCTTCCGTAGATATATTCTAACATAAATTAAATTTCGATGTTAAAGAAAATTCACTTTTTTGAATAAATATTAAATATACGTTATATATGGGCAATTTCGTGTCAAGTGACCCAATTTTTAAAATCGATGTCTTCCGATTTGGATGAAATTTGCACCAAGGTTAGTACTATTGGATAGTTGGCCACTCGCATCCCATTAAGTGACCACAAAGCTCTTAAAGGAAAAGAACTAAGCTTTCTTTGAGCAAAAAAAAAAAAAAACATCCATTAAAAAAAATATAGTGCATATGGTAAAATTTGAAAACTTTGGTTTTGTGTTAAAATATTTTTTTTATAGATATGCCTCTTGCTACTAAGTGCCCACAAAGACCTTAAAGGAAATGGTCTAAGTTTTCTTTTGAGGAAAAATAAAAAAAAAAAACTTCATTTCGAAAAAAAAAAATGGGGGAAAATGAAAATGGTACATGTGCCAAATATTGAAAAATCTTATTCTTGAGTTAAAAAATAATTTTTTTGATAGATATCCCATTCAGCGATTATGAAGGCCTTAAAGGAAATTTTATAAGTTTCTTTTAAGCAAAAAAAAAAAAAAAAAAGGGCCCAAATTGAAAAAAATTTATATAAAAAAAAAAATAAAAAAAATTTTTTTTAAAAATTAAAAAAATTATTTTTGGAAAGATTGAAGAAATAGCTATCTAATATTTTTGCTAGGACCAATAGGTGAAAAGTTACACACATTTTAAAAAAACCCTGTATGACCAAAATGTCCAACTTTGACCCCCTCTAACTCCGGCAGTTCTTGACTGATAGAGCTGAAAATTTGTGTCTGGCCAACTATCCAATAGTACTAACCTTGGTGCAAATTTCATCCAAATCGGAAGACATCGAAATTAAAAATTGGGTCACTTGACACGAAATTGCCCATATGTATCTATGTATGTATGTATATCTACCACATGGTATTCTAACTATAGAAATATAGAATTACAAACTTCTTTTTAGAACAAAAGTTAAAAGGAAAATGTTTTCGGATTCAAAAATTTCTAATATTTCATGAGAATTGTTGTAATCGGAAAAGCCATTGTAATAAAATTGTATGTAATAAATTTATATGTAATTAAGAAGCATATTTATGTACATATATGTCGAGCTCTTTTGAGCATTCACTTGAAGCAAAATAAAAAGATTGAAGCAAATTTCTGCAATTTATTTCGTTTATAAAATTATAGTGCACTTTTGAATTGTTAACAAAAATTTCAAAATATATCGTTTAATTTTAATGCATTTTCCTTTTTTTAATTAATTTTTTTTAATAAAACAAATAATTATAATAAATAGTGAATGAATTATAACGAAACACTAGAGCGGTGTTATAGCCATTACAAACAATGGTTTATCGACCTTGATAGCTTGTATAGTTTAGCAGCCTAAAGAATTGTACGGAACTGAAAAATCACAATTTTACTAAATCTATTTTTAATATTTTATTATATTCATTTCTATACGTGAGTTAATTAATTTTTTTTTCCCCTTTCAAATGGTTTTTCTCTTGAAATTTGTTATCCAGATTATTTAATATGTGAAGTAATAATATGTACTTATTAGTGCCCCGCACAGTATGTATAAATAGAATTCTATAAGTGTTTTTTATTCCTTTAAGGGACATGTGACTTTCGCAAAACCTCTTTCGATTCTATTGTTATTTATTCGCGACGTTTTAGTTTCATTAACAAAGTTTTTCTGGCTAAGCAGGCGATTGATTTACTGTTGTAGATTCTAAGATGATGTTCTTCCGTCTGGCATTGTCTAACGCCTTCTTGTTAGATTGTTTAGTTGTATCGCTGGGAATAGCAGGAAGAAACTTTGTTCCTTACCGTCTATGTTATGAACAATTCATACCTAAGAAGCACAGGAATGAGGAAAATTCAAATGTTAGAATGAAACAATCTATCTCTCTGTCTAAGGCTTTTGTATCAAGGATCCTTTTCGCCGAAAAGTTTCATTATTTTAGTGCACTATTCTTTCCTAGTATTTAATTTTTTCAGTTGTTCTGTCAGAAAATTAAAGATTTAACTTTGCTGATGGTCTATTGTCTTGCATCATTTTAATCATGTAAGGTTGATGTGGTTGACTACATATTTATGATATATGCAGATTGATTGAATTTTTTTAAACGTCACGCTACTGATAAAATTTTATATTCTTTAGTACTTTTGCTTGCAATGTGTCTGTAGAGGGCAGAGCTAGCCACCTTAATTTTTTAGAATATTTACCTTATTTTAGTCTCTGTCGAATGACACTAACAACCGGGAATATATAAAAATATGATAACTATAGTTTTCGCAAATCTACCAAAAGGCCATTACAAGCTTTAACTATTTTTAAACATAACGTCACGTGAAAATTTCTGAATTTTAGAAAGAAAAAAATTCGTTCTCCTAAAAGAACAATAAGCAAATTAATTCAAACTGTAAAAACCATATATAGCTATGTACATACATAGGTATACCACATTTTTTAAGAACAAACAAGAATAATGAATTTCACCCCGAAATGATGGCTGAAGCGGTTTATTTAAGAAACGTTTTTGTTTACTTCTTATGAATGAATTTAGTAGATTCACTCAAAATGTTTATGTTCATTGCTTTATAATTATTTATTGGTTTGATTTAATAAATTTACTAATTTTGTTGTTTATTTTTCGTTTCATTTTATGTATTTTTGGATTCATTGCCTATTTGATTGCGTTTGTTATTTGTTAACCCACTTGCATCTTAATTATCTGCGTACCTTTTGTTTCTGCGAATCTTTATACATTCGTTTGATTTACCGATTCCTGGTGAATCAAATTATTCATCCTGATATTGAATGCGATATATCTCAAAAATGCACACCTTGAAGATAATAAATTTGCTCTCACAAGTACAGGAGAATTGTTCGGCAGATGAGGCACGACTTATAGACAAAGTAATGGAATTTTTGAAACGTGAAGGACTATACAGCCCGCAAATGAAGGAAATTCGACCAGATGATCCCATAGCCACCGATTTAATTGGTGCACTTTTAACAGTAAGTAACGATTTACATGCACTGTACTTTTTCCAAATGTGAAATTTGGTTTAATTAAAAATTTTAGGGTCCAAATATCTATTCATCAAGACGTAGTTCGAATGACTCAATAGTGAAGGCTGGACGGACATGCAATAGTACAAATACTACTGGAATAATGCCAGCTAAGATGAAGGTCAGACTCATTAATTTTAGTGGCTGGTTTCGTGGAAATGTTTGTTAAAACATTTATATGTTTAAACTCATTTATAGGCAACTCCTCTTATTATGGAAATACTAGAAGAATCTCTAAACTGGGAATTTAATATTTTTAAATTAGAAGAAATTACAGAGAAACAGCCACTTTTGTATTTAGGAATGGAAATCTTTAGACGATTCGACGTTTTCTCAACACTTGGTGTAGATGAAACCGTTTGTAAAAATTGGCTGGCTTTAATCGAAAGTCATTACCATGCGGATAATACATATCACAACAGTACGCACGCTGCGGACGTCTTGCAGGTATAAGCATATTCGTATCCAACTTTCTTCTTCCACCTTAAAGGATAATAACTATAATATTTTCTATACTTTTTTAGGCTACGGGGGTTTTTATATCGCAATTGTCTGCCAAAAATCTTGTCATGGACCGCTTGGATGAGGCTTCAGCCTTGATAGCTGCCGCTGCCCACGATGTTGATCATCCAGGACGTTCATCTGCTTTCCTCTGTAACTCAAACAACCCCCTTGCTTTACTTTATAACGATTTAACAGTACTCGAATCACATCATGCATCAATTACCTTTAGATTAGCACTAGGTACATAAACTTACCTATTTATTGCATTTATTATAATCGTTATTGATTAAGGTTATTGATTTTTATTCCACTCAGCTGATGACAAAGTCAATATTTTTAAGAATTTAGACACGGATACTTATAAATCTGCCCGAAGTACAATTATAGACATGATTTTGGCTACTGAAATGACCCGACATTTTGAGCACTTGGCCAAGTTCGTTAGCGTATTTGGAGGAGATGTAGAATCCAGGGATGTAAGTATAATATTTTTGTGACTAATTTATTTACGCAATACGCATATTATATGTATATTACAATGAATACAAAATAATGTAATGTTGTAAAGTAAGGCCCTTGATAAGTAGTTAGATTTTATATACAACATGAATATATTCCTAACCTTATTAAAAACTAACTAATATGAAACCGTAAACTAACCACTTTATTCTAACTAATATTATATGTATATGTAATAATATTATTCTAATACTAATCACTATAAGTTATATTAAATACAACTTAGTGCAATACTATTTGCTTATTCTGTCATTTAAGTTAAAAAAAAGTGAAATACTTTAAACAGAAACTCCTACTATTACTTGTTTAAGAATGTATTCTCTTAATTTCGTATAATTATTACGGAATATTTTTAAATTGCAAAATGGTAAAATTATTAAACAATTTTAAACATTTTTGTAGGGCTCCCCCTGTTACTGCTAAAATATTATATGTACTTGTTATGAAGTTTGCGAGGTTTTGAATTTGAATATCCAAGCAGTCCTTCATATTCTGTTTTATAATATTTAAGTTTAAGTTGAAGCTTAACTTTAGCTGCAATAATTCCCCAAAGTTTTAAATGCAACTGCATGCCAGCCATGAAAGTATATCAACATTTTTGAAAGAAACCCATTCCTTATTTTTGTGTGTCACATGTACATACATTTCACAACCTCGTTATTTTCTTGAAAAATATAGTGAATTTATAAATTTTCGTTAGATTTGGTGGTAAGGATAGAAGTTCCAAATGTGGTTGTGAATTCATACATTTCAATTTTATTGAAGATTTAATAAGTGTTAAGCGTATGTATGTATCGAAAGTGTGCCGAAGTCGGTGTAGTTATGAACAGGAGAGAATATCTGAAATACCTATCTGAAACTTCATTGACATTATGTGCAACTGTCGCATTCTAACATGATGAAAATGATCATTCGTATTCTTAGTAATAACTATAAGAAAACTAAGATCGCTGTTAAAGATGAAATTTGACATGATGCACCATCTGTTTACATATTTTCTAAGATTAAACTCCTTTTCCTATTTATATTTTTATACTGAAATAATTTTTTTTCTAATGAAAATTAAAAATAGATTTTGCAGATCGTTCAAGCTGAGGAAGAAAGTTCAATATTAATGCGCCGTATGCTTATCAAAGTTGCTGACGTTAGCAATCCGGCAAGACCATTGACATGTTGTATTGAATGGGCGCGACGCATTGCAGAAGAGTATTTTACACAAACTGATGAAGAAAAGGAAAAAAATTTGCCAATTGTAATGCCGATGTTCGACCGCGCCACTTGTAGCATACCAAAAAGTCAAATCGGTTTCATTGAATATATTATACAGGATATGATGCACGCCTGGGACAGTGAGTACTCTTCAATAGTTTTATACGGGTTTTAATTTTATTTCTTTTGTTACAGGTTTTATTGATATGCCTGAATTGATAACATACATGCAAATAAACTATTCACAGTGGAAGAAATTCCAAGAACAAGGCATAGACACGCTTGCGGAGGTAAAAGCTAAGCAAATGTCCCTATTAAGTAAGAAATCAGTTCTAAAATAGCATATAGCTTTTAAAAGACTCTTCTTGGGACTGTTAAAACCTCAACCATTACAATTGCAATGTACGTTTTCCATCGGTGAAAATGAAATGGAAGAATATGTTCAGAAATGAAACACCTGGTAACAAATGTAGACTTTGTGCAACAAATTCATATAGAGTATGTACTAAATGTATTCTACTTGAACAGCAATCATCAGAAGCCAATATTTTGAATAAAAACTTAAAAAGGAAACTGAATAATCTTCATGCTTCATGTTTTCCAACATTCAAATCGTTATGAAAACAGAACAAAAATTTATTTACTCTAATCAAACTGTCACATCAGTTTTTCATCTAGCTTCCCTCTAGTATTAACAATTCTTTTGATGTACTTTTTCTAAAAGTAATTAGTAAATGTTGTTTTTGTGTTTTAATTAATTTTACAAAGAAGTAAGTCTGTAAGAACTAAAATTATAGAAACAAATGAATGTACATACATATACATAAACAAATTTATAAAATTGTCCTATACAGCAAATAAATTTATGTGTACATAAAAATTGAAAAATAAAATAAACTGTCCTAAGAAAACAGAGTGTGGATAGATAAATATAACCTATAATCTCCATATATACATACATGTGTGTAATAATAATCCCTTAATAAATAAATGTCCTGTTGGGCTGGACTCAACAATAAGCTATGCAAATATTAATTGTTGCACATAGATCCATACAGCATACATATGTAGATCGGTGCAACATATGATCCGTGAAACTTGTATAACATTTGTAATCTTGTAATCGTAATAATAATTTTGTATCATGAATGATTTACATAAGCCTGTAAATATGTAAATATGTTAACGAAATGAGAGAAAAACTATACAATTGTTACAAATTAATTGGGCTAAAACTACAAATAAAATATATTTATATTACTTTAAAATATTTAGTTTAAATATATCTACATATATGTAACTTATATGTATTTCCTCGAGTACATTAGTTATATTTTTTAATAAATGCTATTTACGTACATTTATGACAATCTCTTTAATAATAAATTAAAATATATGGAATTTTATAATAAACAAAATGAGACTCCTACAACAACTATTTTTACAATTAAAAAACAATTTTTATGTATACAAATATAATGTGAAAACTTTTCTAATGTCAAGTTCAAGGCGAATTCATGGAGATGGTAGCGGTATTACAACTCAATTTGCCTTTTTTCATAACAAAAAAACAACTTGCATTTGCTGCTTTTCTCATGCTTATCTTCTGTAAAATGAAATAATATTAAATTGTTTTATGTTTGTATCGTGTGCAAATATGTTATTAAATTCAAAAAGTAAATATTAAATACAATTAAAAAGTAAATTTATAAAATTATAAAAAAGCTTTGTTGCAGAAATATGTGTTTAAATTTGAAAAAATTAAAAAATTTAAACATTCAGTCGAAGTTGAATTCTATATAAAAATGCAACATCATCTCACTGAATTCGCCTTGGTCCAGTTTTTTAAGGAAACAAATTTTTACAATAAAACCAAATATAAAATATATTTCTGAAAATAATTAGTCTTACTGATATGCTTAAAAACTTTCACTTGATAAGTGCGTTTCCTAAAGTACGACTGAACAAATAAAATAAAAAAAATTTTAAATGTATTGTTAAATTATTATTTTTGTTCATTTTATATGGAAATTCTGTTTTCGTCACAATTAAAAAAGCTTTAACAGCCTAACAGACCTAAAACATATTAGATACAGCGGACTGTATTCCGTTAATGTGGAAGACCTCGTGTTAGAGAAAAAAGGAGAGTCCGTAGATGTTGTCAACTACAGAGACGGCCCAAACCTAAGAAAAACTAAATTAATCCAGAAAACTTCTCCATAAGTTACTAGAAATACGAAAAATATCATCCTTCAGAAACTAATTAGAGCAATTAGACGCAACTACGCCATAAAATCCATTATGGTGTGTATGCAAAGGTGGTTTATTTGTGAGACACTTTCATTACGAATACAACTGGCGAAAGCGTTCACTTACCAACTGCTGTGAGCAAGACGTCTAAGGCCATACAAAATAAAAATTCATAATACCATTAAAATCAAAAATCCAAAAAAAGAATCTGGCTTTGACAAAATCAGCTCCCAAGAAATTCATTCCGACGTTGCCCAAATAAGACAAACATTCAAACGTGCACACGTGCCGACGTCACTGAATTATTTGGCATACACACTAGTAGCACAAACTAAAGTAACTAACATGAACATGGCTATGGCTGAAATTTTTTCCTCCAAATAAAAGAAGCAATGGAATACATTTCAGAAAGCGAAATTAATAAATTAATTGGGGCAAATATCTCGCAAATGAGCTGCTGGTTTGCAAAATATAGGATATTTCATTAGTTAAGTAAGAAGAGAGTTACTTTTATCTAAATTTGAAATATTTCAATTTATCTTTTATTTTTTCCGAAGAAAAATTTTCAAATTAAATTAATACTAATAAAAGAATCAAAATAGCCATATACATATAAAAATTCTCAGGTTTGTATTTTACTAGATTGCTATGGAAATGTTAAAATACTAAGTTGAAGACAGCTGAAATCAATTGGATTTTTTGTAGGAAAAAACGCTTGGTTCGGATTGCAAACATTTTCTATACAACTCAATTTTAAAACCTATTTGCTGTCACGGACTACAGTTATGTGGTACTGTTTAATTGTAAGACATGCTGGAATGATATTTAATCATATACATACATACGACAAAAAAGAAGAGATATCCTTGACCCTTATAAAAATGTTTAAGAAAACAAACTACATAATAGCTTTATAAGAACAATAAGTAAAAATTCGGATGGAAAAGAGATAGTAGTTCTCTATCTTTTCTTTTTCTTGGAATATGACGCCTATTCATGTAGTACATTGTTTTTTATGCCCAATGGAAATCTTTCAATTTTTTTTTTTGTAATAATTCCTACATTTTTTTCTATTGCAGTTAATCATACAGAATGTCGCTGATGGGAATCAAACCCACGGCGTCGGTATTTGAATTTCAGCACACTACAAACTAGATCATCTGAGCCCTTGTTCAATAAGATTTGGCACGAAGGCCTAATACATTAATTAAAGAGAAATAATAATAATGTAGAAAAATTAAAAGTTACATAACCGTCCGTAGGTTTGTTATTAAAGAAGCCAGCTTTGTGAGTGCTCCTCAGCTAATTGCAGTCGGTACACCACATCCATACTTTTAAACTTCCGATGATACTGCTTCTTCAGCGTGATCTCACAACGCGTCGGTGCCTGCAGGTTAATTTCACACCACTAGAAAAGTGGTTAAAACCAAGGAGTGATAATTCTGAATGAATAAAAACATTTTCATGTAACATTTACGTTACCCTTGGGAAAAATGCTACCCTCTTCAAGTTAATAACCACAGAGTGGTTTAGCAAACATATAGAAAATATCTTAACATGTTAGGTTAGGTTAGAGGACGTGTACTTGTCAACTGTGACAAGTACAGTACCCGGAGGTCGAATTGACCAATGTACAACGTCCTGGCTTCTCACACCACTCGTGTTGTGTGCGTTAATTTTATACATGAGTGGCGGGACCTACAGTTTAAAGTCGACTCCGAACGACAGATTTTTTGAGAAGCTTTTCATGGCAATTTTTACTCTCAGAGTTTTTGCCAGAAATCTGCTGAGAGGAAGTCGCCGAAGAAATATTTTCATATTTTCGTTTTGATGTCTGACCTGGGATTCGAACTCGGGCCTTTCGTCTAATAAGCCCACACACTACCTACTAGACCCCGGCGACTTCATAATATCTTGACATATGTACTTTTTGATAGATTTTTAACTTCAAATTCAAAACTGCCTCGGCGTCACATGTAAAGCAAATTTAAAAAAGCAAAAATAAACTCTTATGTAAAGATATAAAAGCTACTCGAATAAGCTAGTAGTAGATTCATTTTGGACTTTCGTGGTCACATACACATTTAAAATAATTAATAAATTCTATATTCTCTTCAGAATGAAAAATTATTTCATAGCTTTACAGTTACTCTGGAATTCGAAAACTGATTCATTATAGTTTAATTCAGAAAATTTTTTAAATATTTGAAAATAACAGGACTGTTTCATCGTCAATTCTTCCTGCGCAGTTGGCAAAACTTTGGCTTAACAGAAAATTGTTGTGACAGGAGGACCCTCAAAATTTCTTGTTTGATCTGGTGGAAAAATACTCGTATTTTAAGTCCTCTACCAGTAACTGCCATTGTGTTTTCATTGACAGTTAGGCTGCCCTAATTGCGTCGGTCTGCTGTATGTAAATCATGACTGGATCGTGAACGTAAGGTGTCTACAAGAACCGTTTGTCAAGATCGGATATGTTTCTGCTGGTTTCCGCAACATAGCGGTATACCTTGTCCGCAAATTGCAAACTTTAAACTTCTGGGGACTATTAAGAATCCTAAATTTTCTGAAGAAGTATTGAAGATTCAAAAATTTCTCGTCCCACAATTTAGCATGAAAAATTGACATCGCCGCCGATAATAATCCTAAATATCATTTTTTTCATAAGATGAGTTACTATTTTAATTTTAAATATTAAAATAAAAAAATTATAAAACCGCAATGAAATTTGTTTTTATGATTGAACAATTATGAACAATTTTCTCATTTTACTTACTCTCTCATCAAATCTCTAATTGGCACTTAGAAATCGATTATAATAAAAAAAAATTGGTTTACAATTTGGGGATTGTCGATCGAAATATTGTGATACTAGGTCTAAGGATCAGTTTTAAAAATTTAAATCAGATCGGACATTATGTACTCATCGAAATAAAATTATAAAACTCGTTAATTTTATAAATTAATTAGCTGACCCGGCGAACTTCGTCCCGTCCAAAATTGATTTTTTTTATTGCCCAAAAGAGGTCACATTATATATTTATTGTAATACGCTGCATAAAACAGTTATATAAAAATAACTAGCTTACTATAAATGTGTGGGGATGTACTTATAATCTAAAGCGTTGTAGTTATAAACCATCGAATTAGCCGACTTATAGGTATCTCTTAAAGGGGGAGGGTTGCCAGGCCCATTTTTGGTTAGTTTTTCGATATCGACTCTACAAACTTACCCACCAAATTGCATTCGTCTACGATCACTGTCCCTAAATATTAAATTTTAAAGGTTTGTCACGCCTACTTTTTGCTATATCGAATTTTTTTTAAACCATCTAAACCTGATAAGCTTTCGAACAAAAAAAGAATGGTTCAAATCGGTTCAGTAGTTTAAGAGTTATAGGTATCACTTGAAGGAGGAGGGTTGTCACGCCCATTTTTTGTGGGATTGTCGATATCGACTCTACGAACTTACCCACCAAATTTTATTCGTCTACGATCAATATGTACTTAAATATTCAAACCTACCCGATATGCACACAAAATTTCATGAAAATCGGTCAATCCATTTCGGAGGAGTTTAACCACTAACACCGTGACACGAGAATTTTTATTTTATTAGAAAAGATTATAACACTCGTTAATTTTATAAATTAATTTAGCACTATGTGAAGATTTATTTATTTTAACTACAAAGTGAATAAAAAGAATTATTTGAAAATTAACCCTGGTAAGTTGGGACTAATTGACCCTCCAAACTATTTTATCGCTATATTCTTTAATATTCCTCATTGTTCTGAGGAAAGTATGAATTTTATTAAATTTATTATATCAAAAGCAAATTTATTTATAGTTCAGTCTATAGAGATTGTAAATGTTTCGAATACTGTTGTCTATATTTATGTACCACCTATAAAATAAAAGAAATGTTATCTTAACATTTCATTAATAAAATAAGACAGTCACCTTCATTAGGTGTTGTTTTTCTTCTCGTCTTGTCTTAGTTCGTCATTGTACTCTTGAATTAATTTGATGTCTTTTTCTGCACTATCCTGAACAAGACTAAATTTATGTGGCAACACTGTTGAAAAATGTATACAGAAAATTTAGGAAATGTATGTATGTAAAAGAATAAAGAAAGAAGAATAGGAAAACTGCCGGTATAGTAATAAGATAGAATAAGAGAAAGAGTTAATGTGTAAGCAAGACTGAAGGCGACAACATCAAAGAAATAAAGAAAATAAAATATAAAAACTATTTTTCTTTGTGTGGGTTTAATCGTTTACAACATCAGAAGTGGGATCAAACCGAAAAGATGGCTGAGGAAATATCAAATTCTTGTACGGTAATAGGCTTTTTACACTGAGCTTCATCTTTCATCTCCATAAGAAATATACAGAGCAAAAAAGCGTCATCTTTCATCATCTTCACAAGATGTTCCTATCTCATTTTGTTCCACTCATCATCTTTCGATAATTTTAGTGTCATCACTAAAAAATGACATTTGTTTATATGTATACAAAAATTAAACGTCACAAAATGAGCGGGACTGAACAAAGTAAGTAAATGCAAACACTACTAGTGGAAACGCCAAAAAGTCTCCCTATAGTGCGATACTCAGATGAAGACCCCAGCGTATAAAGAGCTATGGCCACACGTTTTTCTAATGGAATAGATTTCCGACAGTTTGTGTCCTTTTTTCTTAAACACTCCAACCGATTTACCAGTAATGAAAAAGTTGTCCTATCTACTCGAAAGCTTTCTTTAAAAAATTCTGGACTACTATTTGGAACGTCTCTCTCCCAGAAAGTTCCATACCGAATCTAAAGTTATAAAAATATATGTGTATTTAAAAACAAATTTAAGAATTACAGATATAAAAAAAAAATATTACAAATGACCAAGAACTTTGTGGATTTGAGGCACGTGCAATTGGTAAGATTTCTTCATCTTCCATAATAAAGTCATTGTCCATAATAACATCAAGCAGATCCGTATATTGTTTTAATAATTGATTTTGCTCTTCAAGTGCAATTATTAATCCGATAATTGAAGAATTTTCCATTTTATTTTTTTCCATTAATTATAAGCAGATTTTATGTATTTTAAATGAAAGATGAGAGATGATGCAAATGTAAACAACTTTTTTCATTTTTATCATCTTCCACTCATTCCTCTATGATGATGCTAAGTGTAAAAAGGCTATAAGGGAACTAAGGAATATGTTGGAAGAAATAGAAGAAAAAACCACAGGCAATAAAAATGAATTAGTGTTACGTCTGTTGGAGTTCCCAGAAGAAAGTCACCGTTTGCTGAACGATAGGAACAGAAAAGCAGCAGCAGTAGCAGTGTGGCTGAGATGGAAGAGCAGTGTGGCGGCGGTGATACCGTTAAGATAGTTGAAAAAATGAACGTAGTTGGTGGAACGAAAAAAAAGAGTGAACAGAAGATCGACAACAAATTGTTTGTTGAAGAAGCAAGTGAATCAAAAGAGCGTAGTGTGTTTAAAGAAAATGAATTAAAAATGAAAGAGATTGAATTAATGAAGAAAGAAATGAAAATAATGGAGCGAGAAATGAAAGTGCAAAAGAGAAAAATAGAATTTATAAAAAACGGAGAATGAAATTTTATAAAATAAAAACGGTGGGGCTGATGAAGACAAAAACGTATTAAAAGTCAGTTTTTGTGCAGTTACGGATCTTCTTTCCGATTTCTATGGAAATGGAGATAATTTTGAGCTGTGGTCGACTCAGCTAAGGAATATAAAAACCAGCTATTATTTAGACGATAACACCATGCGCGCACTTATTTCAAACAAATTAAAAAACAAAACATTAAAATGGTTGCACTCCCGCCGAGATTTGATGACAGTTTCTATTGAAAACCTGTTGACTGATATAAAATCATTGTTCGAAGACTGATCCAGCCGTTTAACACTTAAGCGTGCATTTGAGGATAGAAAATAGAAATCTGGTGTCTTTCGAGGAGTATTTCTATGAAAAAATATTTTGGGTAGTAAAGCAATGATTGACGAGTCAGAAATGGTAGAACATCTTAACGAGGGTATTTCTGATTATACACTGCGAACGTTTGCTCAAATGCAATGCTTTAAAGGCAAGAACCAAATGTTACAAGCGTTTCACGCAGTAGCCTTGCCAAAAATAAAGGAACTTCAAAGTGGTGCATTTAGCACCCGTGTGTACAAAGAGGAAGCCTATTCAAATTTATGCAGTTTTAAGGGAGAAACTGGAGGAGGATAATGAACAGTTTACAATGTAGATGACTAAGTATCTGTGAAGAATTTTGTCAGTGATGCTGGTGCTTGTAGAGGAATCATTCCCAAACATAAGGGCCCATATAGGATCACAAAAGTTTACCTAACGATTGGTTGGAGGAGAAATCGGGACGATTTAGAGTCAGGATGGCCGAACTGTGGCAACACTGTTGAAAAATGTATACAGAAAATTTAGGAAATGTATGTATGTATGAAGAATAAAGAAAGAATGGGAAAACTGCCGGTATAGTAATAAGACAGAATAAGAGAAAGAAAGAGAGAGAGCCGAAAGTCCATACCATCCGTTTCATGCCACCTTCCGTTACATGCGATTCTTGTTACACACAATACGTTTTATGCGACTGGTTTTTTGATTTGATCAGCTGCTGTGGTAAACAACAAACAAGCAAACAAGAACACTTTTGGGAAAAATAAAAAATCAAATTGTGATTTTAACCCTGGGTGGTTACTCATCGACGAAGCTCATTTACACTTTATCATATAACTCTTATGTTTGACAAAATTTCGATCTTTTTTTCAACAACGTTATTTTTTTTTGTTCGTCGTTTCGACGAAGTGTAACCTTACTGTACAAAAATTACCATCCAGGATTTAAAAAATGGGTGGCGCGGGTACGTTTACTCACTACAAGCTTTCGTAATCAATCAACATTGTTTATAAAAAGAGCGAATTTTGGTCAAACATAAAAGATTCGATTCGACGAACAGTAACCAATTAGGATGAAAGTGTTCGTCAATTCAACGAAGAGTAACCTTAATGTACAAAATAGAAGAGTAACCGTCTAGGGTTAAACGAGGACGTAGTGGAAAATCAGTTGAAGTCATTATGATGCTTTTGCTTGGAACAAGTTCAATTAAAGATTTAAGGTATTATTTCGATTCAATTATCCATTAAATTTTATATGTTTTTATGATGATATAAAAGTAGGTTACTTTCTATCATAGTGCCCTAGTAGCCTAGTGTGTAGACTGTTATCATGAGGGTTGTTGATTCGATTCCCACCAGAGACTTTGGTTTGTTACACTATACTGAGCATAAGATCGAAGTTACTCAGATCGTAAATAATTAAATATAATTTGTAATTTTATTGTAATTAATTAATAACACTATGCCACAAAATAAAAAATATTAAATACACCCGGCTAATGACATAGTGTAGGCTGTGAGTTTTGTTGAGTAGATCTCAAAAATGTTTTTTTTTTTTATATTTCTCGAACCCTCCACCCTTTTTTTATTTGACAAAAACTGTTTTTTAGACTACGCACAAATTTCTGAATTATTCCAACATTTCTGACCCGATTACCAAAATTAAAATCTTGTTGGAAAGGGAAGAGATGGACCTTTAAAACGGTGTACATATATCTATTATTTGACTTAATATGCTATGTGTTTTGATGAGGTAAACTATGAAAATGAGAATTTTTTTCATATTTTTTCCAGTTTGTCCGTTCATAGTAGCAAACTTTACTTAAAAAATATGAAATAAGTGTTAACATTCTGAAAGTGCATTATCTTGTGAAGAGATTGGCATTTCGTTTGATCAAATCGGACAAAAATTACCGTAGTTATTATATAAATAGTATAACAGTCGTGTAATATTTTTTATACATATATGCCATCTCATCAAATGAACTTTTAGTTCAAAAATTTTCAGAGTTTTTGATGGATCTTGATTGTTTATCACAAAATGTGTCAATTTCACGTTTGAACGACCACCAGAAGTTGGCCAATGTTTGCGCAAAGTGAAATAATAATATTTGCAAAAAACACAAGTATTAGCCGTCTTCTGGCAGTCGTGCAAACGTGAAATTGACACATTTTGCGATAAGCAATCAAGATCCATCAAAATTTTTGAACTAAAAGTTCATTTGATGAGATGACATATACGAGTATAAAAAATATTACACGACTGTTATACTATTTATATAATAATTACGGTAATTTTTGTCCGATTTAATCAAACGAAATGCCAATCTCTTCACGAGATAATGCACTTTCAGAATGTCAACACTAATTTCATATTTTTTAAGTAAAGTTTGCTACTATGAACGGACAAACTTGAAAAAAATTCGCATTTTCCAAGTTTACCTCATCAAAACTCATAGCATATTAAGTCGAATAATAGATATATGTACACCGTTTTAAAGGTCCATCTCTCCCCTTTCCAACAAGATTTAAATTTTAGTAATCGGATCAGAAATGTTTGAGTAACAGTTTTTGTCAAATAAAACAAGTTTGGAGGCTTCGAGAAATATAAAAAAAGGTATTTTTGAGTTCTACTCAACTAACTGAACAACGTGGACTATGTAGTTACTCGGGTGTATTTTCACTGTCGCACCGTGTAATTAATACTTTCTATCAGTCTTTTACTATTGATACAGTTATTACAGTCTTTTATACGTATACTTAATTCAAATCACTCGATCTTTAATTTGATAGATAATATCGGATATTATTTATCAAAAAGGAAAAAACAAATATTATACAGTAAAATTATTATTATTATTTATTTATATATATATATATATATATATATTTGAATATATATATATATATTCAAAGAGCACTAGCAGCTAAGGCCATCAGCTCGCAGTAAAATTATTTTATTAGCAAAAAAAAAAAAAAAAATCAAATAAATAAATTAATTATTATTATTATTTATTCATATAAATCAAGGGATTAACCCAAGTATTACAGTATATAGTTAAATTAATTAATTTACATATTTCGGGCAGAATTGTAAAATTAATATGTAATTCAATAAAAGATATAGTGTATATGAGTATAAAAGCAGTCTATTACAAAAAAAATAATTTTATTTATATTTTTTATATGTTAGGTTGTTTAGAATTTTCCATGCACTGTTTCTTTGACGAATGTTGCTTAAGGATTGTTTATGATTAATAACAAATTTTCACTCTATGTTAGATTGTTTAGAATTTTCCATGCAAATGTTTCTTTGACGAATGTTGCTTAAGGATTGTTTATGATTAATAACAAATTTTCACTCTATGCTGTCGTTGTTTCCACTTTTTTGTCTTTGTCTTCTTTCGAAGAAGGACCGGTCTGTGAGATGGGTACAACACGTTCAGTATTTGGTGGGGGCAATTTCTTCATGGGAGCAGTTACAGTTAAAAGTCCATCGGACGATAACGATGACGTTACGCTGTCTGGGTTAATGTCGCCTAATGTGCAACCAAAATAATTTAATATTAAATTTTTCGAATAGAATTTTCTAATTTACGTACTTGGTAAGAGATAACGTCTAGTGAATTGCCTGGATACAAAACCATGTTCATCTTGTTTTTCCTCATGTTTGGCCTCTACGACTACAAATCGGTCAGCGATTTTTACACTGATTTCATTTGGAGTAAATTGTTGCACATCCAAAATGACTTCAAATTTTTCATCGTTGATATTTAATGTGGAACCAGAATCTTGTTTTTGTAGTCCTGTGGTACGCTGCCATGGGCGCAAATAGCCCGAACGCAACATAGTTGGACGTGAATTCCACACAGATGATAACAAATCATCACGTCTAAATTAAATAATACAGAGCTCTTGCAACAATATCATCATTAATATTATCTTTCATTACCTTAGTCCTGTTCCAAAATGTTGGTCCAAGAGACGCGAAGTACGCGTTGGAAATTCAAGTTCATCCCACCAGTCACGGAACATTAGAGGTACTACTGACATCTACACTTTACGAAAGGTAATAAGAATAGAAAACACTAATTTGTAATTAATGTATGTATGTATACCACCACCAAATTATTTTCACTATTTCACTGTAATATTCTTATTTATTTTCACAAGTAATAGAATATCAATTTTGTTCCTGAATTTTTTGAAATCAGATTTAATATAGTATGCGCACCTTGTTGAATGTTTCCTACACGATTATGAATTTGAAACTGATGAGTTTTCACGTAAACGTCTCTAATATGTTTGTTTCCGATTTCAAAAATTCCAACAGTTTTTATATTCGAAAATATTCACCCATTGAATGTATCATCATAACAATCATCGTTCTATAAACAAACTAGAAAGTTATAGTCGATCAAATCCGACCATATGATACCCTATAGGAGAAAGGTTCCTGGTTAATTATCATTTTATTGACGTTCTCGAACATCCCTCTAAACGCCCTAATTAATTAACTACACAAAAATGTGTATTTGATTAAAAACTTTTTTTTTTTACTTTACGTAAAAATTTCATAGTTTATTATGGACCCGGTATAATTATAAGAAAGATTTATATTTCTCTGTTGCCTACTTAAAAATTTTCTGCCTTTTGACGATTTTTAGCCTAAAAGTTATGTACCAGTAAAATATTCAAATTGCTAAATTTAATTTCAAAAATTTAATAATAAAAAAAAACGTTGAAGTTAGGATTTAATGAATATTCTCTATTCAAACCACAAAGATGTCTTGAGCCGCCTTGTCTAACTTAACGAAAATAAGGAATGTTTTTTTGTTTTTTGTTGCAAACTTCACCACTAACACAATATAGCCTTGTTTTCTATATATGTATAATGATGCAGATTATAAAAATAGCTAGCATAGTATATTCGATTCTATTAGGGTGGTTCAATAGATATTAAATAAAAACTTTATATTAAAGACTTATCCACATAACTGTGAATTATTTTCCTGATCATCTGCTATGTATAAATTTTCAATGTTTGTACTTATACACATACAGGTAGGCCTCGCTTAGCACGTACTCTTTTTAACACGGCCTCGGTCTAACGCGATTCACATTCACACTAAAAAGCATCGGTTGTGCGCGGTTTACAAAAACCATTCCGCACATAAATATTTAAGTGCTTTGTTTTTAACAGCGGTTGATGTAAATTGAAATGCAACATTGAACATAGAAATAAATTCACAGCGTTATATGTAGAGTTGGCTCTGTTTTCTTTTTAGTTTCAATAAACGGGTAATTCCCCGTTTAAGCAATTGTATACATAATACATTTGTTTATTGACTGGTTACCAATATTTTTCTCCATTTCTGGTTTAATTAATTGTTTAAAAAAATTAAAAAAAAAGAAAAATATTGGCAATGAACGATAAAGTGCTGCTTAAAAGTAACAACATTGAATCACTACAAAAGCGTCCACGTCGGATAGATCTATCCAGTGATGAAGATTAAATTTTATGGTTATGTATTTTTATTTTTTTTTAATATTACTGTCGTGAAATATTTTTTTTTTTAATATTTCGAGAATTATTAAGTTAATTGAATGTAATATTTTTGTTTATATGCGTAGATATGGATTAACATGTATGTATATATTATTAAAAAAAATTAAAATTAATAAAATTTGCTTTTTTGAAAACCATGGAACGTAACCCCTCTTTTTGTATTGGTTTCTTGTATCGCTTAACACGATTTTGCTTAACACGGTATTTTCATGGAACGTAACCCCCGTGTTTAACGAGGCCTACTTGTACATAGTGTTTTCACTTACATATATACATACATAGTGCATATATTTAGAAGAAGAAATTAAATAAATAAAATAATATTAAGCAATTACATATAGAACAAAATTTGTGTTCAACAAAATAAGCTTAATACAAGATGACAAATTATATACTACACTGTTTAGCGCAACTAGCAATTAGTAAAGTAATTTCCCTTAAAAATTTTCCATTTAAAGTGGGAAAATATCCAACATATCTCAGCCTTCGGTATCGGAATTCTACAGGAAATCGAAGCATAAGACGCTATTGAAAAGACTTGATAGAGTAATGAATTGATTTGAGAAAGTTGAATGAATTTCAAGGGCAAGTATTGTAATTATTGTTAATGATACAATAACTCCCAAAATCACAAAAGGTATTTAAATATCTGATTTAAAAATTATATGTACATTTTTCCTGGACTAAAATTATTTATAAAAATAGTTCAAGCCTTTGCAATTTTTCTTCTTATTATTAATAGTAATTTAAAAATTTATTTTCATATTTACATTATAACTTTATTGGAATCAAATTTAAAAAAAGTCCTTTTGATTTTAGTTGCATAAAAATGATGATCAAAATATCTGGAAAATCACTAAATATGAAATATGAACATATATCTACATACATACATACATACATGAATGAACAAATAATCGGGCAATTTCTTAAATTAACATAGGGAGGAATATTTTAACAAAAATCTGTATAACGGCAATGATGTGGATTGTTGGTGGATAACTTACAGTCCACAAGATCTGCAAAAAACATTGACAAAGTCCGTGAGAGTGTGCAGGAGAATCTGAGGCAGCCGATTTCGCACACGTAGAAAACTCAAGTGACCCATGGACGGAAAGTAAACTACAATAGACAGTGATGTATGTACACTGAAATGGCTCTGAAGCAGTTGTCAGCTGGCCCTAATTTTCAGCGGAAAATCCTCTCTAGCGATGAGGCCTATTCCTAGATGAATGAGTACATGAACAAAAAAATTTTCGAATTTGGAAAGATATCAATCCACATGAGATTCGAAAAAATCTGTATTTGGTGTGGATTTTGAACTGGCGGTTTCGGTTTATATTTCTTTGGGGAAGCGGTACCAATTTTTTTGGTCTCCATTGCATTATCTAGACACTAAAAACTTTTGGTTTAAGGGCATAGTCATATCACGTGGAGGTTATGTGAACTGCCCATCCAGATGTTGTAGTCAGGCTGTTAGAGTTTTTCTTCCGAAGTTGCAGAGTAATGGAAAATTGGACGTATTTAAACGATGTTGTATTCCACACATAATGGCATCATAGATCTTTCAAGCGAATAAAAAATTGCGAAAATAATTCACACACACTTTGCTTTGTTTCAATTAAATAATTGGAAACGTTTAAAACGATAAGAATGAAGAAAGGTGGAGCACATAAACTAAGAAATTGTGTGATTAATTAAAAAACCTACGTAGCAACACGTTATGTAATATTAATTAATTAAATTATAATGATGCAATATTAATGAAAGTTTTCAATCATATTTTTGACTGAATATTGATAAACCGTTGTTCGTTCTCAATCTCATTCTTTTCCATAGATATGTACATTCAAAGCTAATTTAAATGCACTAAGGAACTTGATTATAATTTTAAAAATTTGCAAGGCTCTTAAGTTGTTCTACAAAAAAGAAACAATACTTCAAAAACCTTAGGTTTTCAAAATAAAAGTTAAGCATTGTTTGGTTGCGTTACTTTTTATATCATCAAGTTCTTTTCAAAGAATAGAATAAATATGAGGAAATTCTAAATCATATTCTATTAACTTATTAATGTATTAAATATGTTAAGGAAATTTTAATTTAATTCAGAACTTATTAAATATTCTTTTTTCATTAAGAAAAAAATTCTAAATAATCTTGCAATCTTAGTGCGCTTTTTTCTTTTTTGTTAATGAGATTTGAAAAATGTTATGCTCTTGCGAGTAGAAGTCGCCGTAGTCTAGTAGGTAGTGTTTTGGCTTATTAGACTAAAGGTCAGACATCGAAACGAAAATATGAAAATATTTCTTCGGCGACTTCTTCTCAGCAGATTTCTGGCAAAAACTCAGAGAGTAAATGAAATTGCCATGAAAAAATCTCATCTCAAAAATATGTCGTTCGGAGTCGACTTTAAACTGTAAGTGGTGTGAGAAGCTAAGAAAAGAAGTCGGCGTAGTCTAGTAGGTAGTGTGTTGGCTTATTAGACTAAAAGCCCGAGTTCAAATCTCAGGTCAGACATCAAAACGAAAATATGAAAATATTTCTTCGGCGACTTCCTCTCAGCAGATTTCTGGCAAAAGCTCTGAGAGTAAAAATTGCCATGAAAAACTTCTCAAACTGTCGTTTGGAGTCAACTTTAAACTTTAGGTCCCGCCACTCATGTATAAAATTAACGCACACAACACGAGTGGTGTGAGAAGCTAGGATTCGACCTCCGGGTACTTTACTTGTCACAGTTGACAAGTACACGTCCTCTAACCTAACCTAACCTATGTTTGTATTCTGTTCTGACAATAAGTTTTGAAAGCCAAATGCAGCCAAGATTAAAAAAAATGATGAATATGAAACATGCGAGTTATGTAATCCACAAGTGTTAACAATTTTAATTTTGAAATCGCTAAGATCCGAATTGCGACATCAAAATAAAGAAAAAGTATCGGATAAATCCTGTTGTGGACAGGAATGAAAAATGTAATTATTATGTAATGAACATTTCGAAAATGACTTGTGTGCTTATGCGTTAAAAAAGGGTAATACAATTCAGGTTTAAAATTGATAATGGCAAATGCATACTCAAATCTACAAATTTTATTATGTCAATAATTTATAACATTGTCTTCTTCAACATAATTATGTATATAGCTGACATCAAGCGATCAAAGATGACTGCAATAAGGTCACATAGCTGTGTAACTTTTCTTTGTATAAATTTTGAATGCTATAGTTTAAACTAATAAAGCTATAGGAACAATATTTATTATAAATAAAAAAAGAAAAATAATAGAAAATGCAATACGTTTCGAAAAGAAAAAATTTCCACCAGCAAAGAAAAAACAAGTTCTTCAATTCGGACCGCAAAGCCAAATTTTTTAATAATACATACATACATACATGTCAGGAGGATTACGGCCTAGCTTCTCAAACCACTCATGTTGTGTGCGTTAATTTTATACGTGAGTGGCGGGACCTACAGTTTAACGTCGACTCCGAACGACAGATTTTTGAGAAACTTTTTCATGGCAGGTTTATTTACTCTCAAAGTTTTTCCCAGAAATCTGCTGTGAGGAAAACGCCGAAGAATTATTTTTTTTTAATTTTGGTTTTTTAATTTTCTTTTTATTTTTTTAATTTTTAAATAATAACATATTCATGGTTTTCTTCTGGTATTTCTGGAAATTTCAATAAATGTAGTACTTCAGGGGTCAATGCTTTTTTTTTATATACAGGAGATTTTCGCAAACTGTTTATATATGGATCAGATGTTATTAAAAGTGTGTTTATTAAATCTCTAATAGTGTCATTGGTGTGTCGATGGTGTTTATTTCTGGCTTCTTGTATACACATTTTTTACAAAACCTTTTAACTGCTCATAATCAATATGAGAATTAGAACTACTACTTATTTTTCCACAAATATAGTTTACGGAACAGTCCAGCCTTTCATCATCGGGTGTTTTAAGCCATATATAAAAAAGTTCGTGGTATGTGGTATTATCACTCATTACTTGTTTTTCTTTTTATACGGAAAATCTCGGCAGATAATTTTATATGTGCCTTAAAGTAGGAACTTCAGACGTTCGTATAAAATTAATTTGGTGTTGAACCGTTATGAAGAAAGGAATTTATCGATTATAGAATTTTTTTTTCTTAACTTAACAAAAAGAGTAATTGTTTAAATAAAATAGAACGAAAAGAATTTTCCAGGTTCTAAAAATAAATTCTCGTGATATTAACAGCGAATAAGTTGAGCTTCAAAACAAAACAAAAAATAGTTAAAAAATTCCATTCCAATAAAAAGTTACTAGCTTTTAAGAATGAGCAATTTCATGAAAGTGTTTTTGTTGTTTTTAATTCCCTCAAAAATATACAAGTTTAAAGTTCCGTTATAATGTTATTGTTGACAAATTAGGCAAAGTTTAACATTTTCTTATTTTATAACAAGTGCTCTTTCATATTGGATAAAAATATTTACTGAAATTAGAACTAAAAAAAAACGACTTTTGTCCAGCTAGATAAGCAAAATCTTACACTGTGCATTTTGTTAGCAGTGTTAGCCAATATGTATGAATATTTCTATGAGAAAGAACATTTTATCGAACAAAGAGTTGAATATTTGATTTAATTTAATTTTATGTAAAAATATAATATTTGTTTGTTATTACAGCTTGTGCTCCCCTAATATTTTGATGAACATCTAAAATTAATTTGCATATACTACATACTTTTATGAGTACATTTGTCTGAGATCAACGTAGAGAAATATTTTAAAGAAACGGAATGGATATGAAAAAAAACATAAACAAAACATTTTTTATAAGTATGTTTGTGTGCATTTTAAATTGTATTCCTCATGATCTAATTATAGCTGGATCATAATATAAAATAAATTTTCTATATTTATTTATGTTAAACTCTGTGCGCAATAATTTTCTTAAAGCGTGTGGGAGAAATATTTTGTTTATTCATATTTATAGCTCTCTGTTACTCATTCAATCTAGAAAAACATGGACTTTTTCAAAAGTTTAAAAATTGCAATTCATGTACTAACAAAATATTATAATAATGTTTGTCTATGTAGAAATAGTCTAATTTTTTTTTAATTACTTTTCTTATACACTCTCTATATCTGAATATACGTGTTTCAAGATTGTTGATGTATGTGTATCATAGGCGCTCCATAAATTAATGGAATTTTGAAAAAGATGTCGAACGAATTGAGATTGAACAAAATGTCGAAAATGTATAACAATTTGGCAGTCAGAAATTTTACTATGAAATATGTTTTTGTTAATACATACTTTTATAATGCAAAAAGAAAAATGCGGAAATAGTAATGCACTATTCAAACATATTTATCGAAACCATTCATATAATTTGTCATCCCTAAGTTTAAAAAGCTGCTGACTTTATGCAGAAATGCACGAGTCGCATAGAAAAGTAGAAAGTAAAGCCGAAAGTCCATACCATCCGTTTCATGCGAGCTTGCGTTATAAGCGTATACCGAAAAAGTATAATCAGTGTAGTTGTTTGTGACAAGTTACAGAAGAAAATGCATAGACGCATAGAATACATCAAAGAGGTTTACTTTCTACTTTTCTATGCGACTCATGCATTGCTAAAAAAAATATCAGCTGATTACAAATTATAATCAGAGATTACAAATTATATTCTATTGTGAATGATTTCGATAAATATGTTTAGATAAATATAAATAGTTCATTATTATTTTCGCATTTTTTTATTTGCATTATAAAAATATTAATAAAAACATATTTCATAATAAATTTTACTAATAATTTAAGAGGAAAAGACTTTTTTAACACATTTAGTTCATGAACAAAATATGTATACTAGTTATCGATTGTTTTTATGTACTGAGTGTCATCTCTTTTGAATTTATTAATTTGTAAACAAGAATAATGTAGGATAAATTAACCGAAAACACTCGTCTTGTGTTCTTCATAAACATGTAACTAATGCCATAAATTCTTTTAAAATTACAATTTGATTTTTTATTTTTCCCAAAACTGCTTTTTTGCAAATTATTTTACCACAAAAGCTGATCAAAACAAAAAACCAGTCGCATAAAACGCAAGCTCGCTTGAAACGGATGGTATGAACTTTCGGCTTAAACCTACTTGATGAATTCTATGCGTCTATGCATTTTCTTTTGTAACTTGTTACAAACAACTACACTGATTCTACTTTTTCGGTATACGAATATAACGCAAGGTCGCGTGAAACGGATGGTATAGACTTTCGGCTAAACAACTACACTGATTCTACTTTTTTGGTATACGCTTTCGCTCTAGTTTGTGCTAGTAAACAATTAATCAACTGTTTCAAAAATTAATAATTACAAAGAAATATTAAAAACTAAAAAAAATAAAATTTTAAGAAAAAATAATTCAAAACTTGCGCTGGACAACTAAAAGAAAATTTTAGTCCATTATTTATTAAAAAAAGCTAATTTGTTTTCATTTATTTAATAATCAAGCATTATTTTCATCATTAGTGATTGTTACGTTCGCAAGTTGCGTTGTGTTCACAAACTGATGTGTTCTTTTGTGGTAAGATTTGTTTGAAAAATTAAAAAGTTGTCATTAGTTGATTCCTAATGAAAGTTCAATAAATAAATACAGTTAAAAAAAAAGGAAATTACAGTACATGAAGACGGGTCGATGGTCAGATTTATTTGACAACTATTTTGAAGATGAAGTGGATTTACTCAATTTGCGCGAACAATAGAGTTTTCTGCTGTACGATATTCGTATTTTGGAACATGACACTCTGAAAGTAAATCCAAACATTAAATGTTTACATGGACAAATCAATATAGATATTATGTGTGCAACTTTAGGAAATATAATGAAATAAAAAACATTAAATTAAAATAAATTACATATTGAGTAAAAATAAATACGTATAATTTTAAAAACTAATAAAACCTATAGAAAAAATATGGAAAATAAAAAAATTTCAATATAAAAATTATAATATTTACACAAACCTATAGGAAAATAAGAATAAAAAGAAAACAGATATTAAACCCTAAATAAAATTAATAACATAAAAATGAAATAAATTGAAAACCAATGGCAAGCGAACAAAACAAATATTAGACGAATACTGCTAGTTACTAAAATGCGAAATCGACAAAGATCCAGCAAACATTTTAAATAATTTTAAAAAAATAATAACCTCGAAAATTTTGATCAGATTTTAATAAACGAAGAGTCGGTCTCTTCACAAACGAATGCATTTTAGGAATTTTTGTAATTTTATTGGTCAAACTTGAAAAAAAAATAATGAAAAAAACCACACTTTCCAAGTTCACCCGATCAAAACTCATAACCACAGAATATGCACAGAATGGAAAGCACAGAATATACACAGAATGGAAAGCAGTGACGTTTGACAAACTCTCATAACATAATTTTACTAAAATATTTAGAGGGAGAAAAAAATGAATTATAAGTATTGCAAAGTAAATGTGTTAGAAGCAACAGATATACAGAGTGAAAACTGGCGGATAAAGTTGAAAAATTAAATGTAAACAAACATTGATTTTGTGTTAAAAAAAGGAAAATTTGGAATATTTTTTAATTTCTTCAATGAAAAGTTTAAAGATTCTTAAATATTTAATTATTAATCGAAAAGTGACTGGTTTTTGGTCAGAATGAATATAGTTTCTTGTGCAAAAGATAAGTAAGAAGTTAAATACATCAAGATGAAATAAGACATTTTGCTCATAAAATTTTTTCCTTGCAGAACTTTGTGTATATTATCAGTATTTATTAATTTCTTGAATGAAAAAGTTAAAATTCGGTATTTTTTTTTATTAAAGTGCTTTTCATAATTATAGCACCACCCTAATTTTTTGAATTTCTAAAAAAGTACATTTATAATAAAAACAACAAAACATTTCATTATGTGTAGTGTTAACGTAAAAGGAGAAATAACACTAAATTTTTCAAATTGTTACCGCAATTTTTACTTCAGTATAAAAATTAAGGTTTTTGGTCTTTGCATAATTATAGCACCATCAGTTCTGAAAAGCGGGGAAGAAAAATAATTGATTTTTTTTTATTGTTTTGTTGTTTCTAATAATAAAGGTAATATTTAATTACACATTCCGCCCAAGAAAATGTTGAGTGGTGCTGGAAAGGGGCAGATTTTAGTTTTAAAAGACCAATCTCTTTCAGTACGTGCCTCCACAAGAAAAGTTGGAAGATCTCACAAGGTGGTTATAAATTTTCTGTAAAACCCAGACGGATATGGTAAGACGAAACATACGGGTCGCCCAAGAAAGCTTTCGGTGCGCAGCGCACCTAAAATCGCAAGGGAGATTTCCGGTACATCAAAAAGTTGCCGTGAAATTTCTCAAGTTCTTAACCAGGCCGTCAGCATTTTAACCGTCTGGTGAAAAGTTAAACGCAATCTTTACATCGAAAGACAAAATTGGAAGTTTCTCCAAATTTACTTCCTATGCACAAAAAAGAAAAATGCGAATTTGCAGAACTTAACATGGATAGGAATTGGGAGAATGTAAGAGTAATTTTTCAATAATAACAAACAATGAATATAAAATTTTTTGTCTTCAGATCATATTCTCTGATAAAAAAAAAAAGTGAACTTAGATGGACCAGATGCCTATCGATACTACTGGCGTGACCTTAGACAGGAACCAAAGTATTTTACTAAAACAATTTTGGGGGAGGTAACCTCATGGTTTGGGGGGCTATTTCTTCAAGTGGTTGCGCCGAACTTCAGTTTCCATCCATGTACATGAATTTTACGGAGTACATACTGTTATTAGCTGTAGTTTGCTCCCCTTCTTGAGAGAAAATAATGAAAAAAATTATGTTTTCCAGCAGGACAATGCCAGAATTCATGTCAGCAGACTGAGTATGGAATGATTTCGTAACCAATCTATTGAGGTTTTATCGTTGCCAGCTTGCTCATCTGACATGAATATAATTGAAAACGTTTGGGGAATTCTTGTCCGAAAAGTATATTCATTCAAATAACAGACAATTTACCAGTGTTGAAGATTTGAAATTAAAAATAATCGAAGAATGGGGGAAAATAGACGGAGAAATATTGAATAATCTTTATACGAGTATGAAAGATCGAATATTTAATTTAATAAGCTTTAAGGGAGGGATTACTAAGTTTTAAGTATCAACATTTTTGGTAAATAAAGCTTTTTATTTAACAAAATTGAGACTGGTGCTATAATTATGCAAAGACCAAAAACCTTAATTTTTATACTGAAGTAAAAATTGCGGTAACAATTTGAAAAATTTAGTGTTATTTTTCCTTTTACGTTAACACTACACATAATGAAATGTTTTGTTGTTGTTATTATAAATGTACTTTTTTAGAAATTCAAAAAATTAGGGTGGTGCTATAATTATGAAAAGCACTTTATTAATCGAACTCTTAGCAATTTCTCTTCACAATGAAACAAGTTCCGTGTGTAAAAGATAAGTAAAAAGAAAAATATAACGAAATATATACTCATAACTTTTTGTTTCAGGAGTTTGTGAATATACCTCTCAATTGGTAAAATACTAAGTTAGTGACAATCGATGAAAGGTGTCACCAAATACATTAGTTCCGCATTATGTTTCCCCAATACAACAGTTTATTTCCTTTCAAAACTATTCTATTATTCTACAAAAATATCATCAGATTCTAACAAAATAGAAAATAAAAACCCACCTTAAAATTTAACAAACATAAATAAACAAAAAAGAAAGAATCAAGGCCGTGTCAGATAAAACTTTGTTGCTTTGCGTGACGTTTATAACTTTGACAGAAAAGCGTAAAGCAAAAGGTGTATGCCACAACAAAAACTTTGACAACACTCGCGTTGTTTGTTTATCTTTTAAAAGTGGTTGGCGCGTAAGTTTTGCTTTTAATATTTTGTGTTTAAATAAGGACTAAAAATGGATTTGGAGGATTTATTGGACATACTTATAATTGTACTGCTAAAAAAAACTAAAAAACATAAAATTTAAGGACAAATATTAAAAAAATAAAATTTGCGCGCAAATTTGCCAAAAATATTTACAGAATAATCAACAGCTGATTGTCAAAGCGCGCAAAAAGATGAGAGATGTCCAACTTTTCGCTTTGCGTTGCGTTAAAAGCTGTTTATGTGACAAGTGCCATATAAACATGTACATTTATCTTAAATGTCAAAGCGAATTTGCAACGCAACGCGAAGCAAAAGTTCTATGTGACACGGCCTTCAGGGACAGAAATACTTGTTGGTAATATTTGCTGTCCCTTTCACAAAATTTTAGTAAACGTCAAACTTTCGTTTCCCTTCTGTGTATATTCTGTGATGGAAAGCAGTGATGTTTAACAAACGCTCATAACATAATTTTACATAAATATTTAGAGGGAGAAAAAAATGAATTATAAGTTTTGCAAAGCAAATGTGTTAGAAGCAACAGATATACAGAGTGAAAACTGGTGGATAAAGTTGAAAAATTAAATGTAAACAAACATTGATTTTGTGTTATAAAAGGGAAAATTTGGAATATTTTTTAATTTCTTCAATGAAAAGTTTAAAGATTCTTAAATATTTAATTATTAATCGAAATGTATATGGTTTTTGGTCGCAATGATTATAGATTCTTGTGCAAAAGGTAAGTAAGAAGCTAAATATATCAAGATCAAATAAGACATATTGCTCATAAAATTTTTTTCTTGCAGAACTTTGTGTATATTACCAGTATTTATTAATTTCTTGAATGAAAAAGTTAAAACTCCGTAATTTTTTTTATTATTAATCGAACTCTTAGCAATTTCTCTTCACAATGAAATAAGTTCCGTGTGTAAAAGATAAATAAAAAGAAAAATATAAAATATATCCTCATAACTTTTTGTTTCAGGAGTTTGTGAATATACCTCTAAATTGATTAAATACTAAGTTAGTGACAATCGATGAAAGGTGTCACCAAATACATTAGTTCCGTATTACGTTTCCCCAATAAAACAGTTCATTTCCTTTCAAAACTATTCTATTCCGTTTGAATTATGTATATCACCGAGTAACCAGAGACGATAATTATGACGTTTGAAAAACGTTCAAAACAGCAGCATTGCCGGCGTAATTAGATGGAGAAAAAAATGTTTTAAGTTTTGGGAAGCAAATGTGTTAAAAGCAACAGATATACAGAGTGAAAACTGGCGGATAAAGTAGAAAAATTAAATTTAAATAAAATGTATTTTGTGTTAAAAAAGGGAAATTTGAAATATTTTTTAATTTCTTTACCGAAAATTTTAAAAATTCGTAAATATTTAATTACTAATCGAAATATGTGTGGTTTTTGGTCACAATGAATATAGTTTCTTGTGCAAAAGGTAAGTAAGAAGATAAATATATCAACATCAAATAAGACATATTGCTCATAAAAAATTTTCCTTGCAGAAATTTGTGTATATTACCAGTATTTATTAATTTTTTGAATGAAAAAGTTAAAATTCGGTAATTTTTTTATTATTAATCGAACTCTTAGCAATTTTCCATCACACTGAAAAAAGGTCCGTGTACAAAAGGTAAGTAAAAAAAAATATAACAAAATACATACTCATAACTTTTTGTTTCAAGAATTTGTGAAATTGGTTAAATACTAAGTTAGTGACGATCGATGAAAGGTGTCACCAAATACATTAGTTCCGAATTACGTTTCCCCCCCAAAAAATGCGGTTCATCAACTTCTATCAATATATTCAAAACATTATACCCATATTCTCCATCAACATTACTATTCAACACTCAGGGCCATTATTATAACTTCCCGTTAAAGTTGGGGTTAGTTAAAGGTACCTTTAGCTAAAGTGAACGGCAAAGTTACCTTTAACTTATTTTCGTTATTACAACTTACAGATAAAATAAAATTAAAATATGGCAGTGCCGGAGCAAAGTCGATAAAACTGCTCAATTAAACAAGTTTTTTTTTAACGCAGTGGCAACAGCGGACTTCGTTTTTTTGTTGTATATGCTCATTTTGTTTAAATTTGAAGCTGCCATATCGAAAATAGTATATGATATGGCAAGTTCAAACATAAAGTGACCTTTAAATGTTAAAGGTAGGATGATCTTCCCTTTAGCTTAACGATCAGTTCTATCTTATTGGGTACTCATAATAATGAAAAACAATTTATCTGCCCGTTAAAATCCTCCCTTTAGTTAACGGCAAGTTGTAATAATGGCCCTCAATCTATTAACAAACAAGACACATCCTTTATTCTTATCATCTAACAACGCCATTCACCCACCAACAGACAATATTTATATATAAATCTATGTATATAATTCATATACTTTGTATGAAAAAATAACTGTTGATAGTCACTTTTTATTAAAAACCTTATTTATAAACATTTTATAATAAAACTTAATCCTAATATAAGAAATAAAATCTTTTTCTTTAAAATATCTGAAGCCCTTAAAAGGACCTTTGATACAATGATGTATATCAAACAAACGTTTGCTTTCAAAATACCTAGTAGATTGTTAACAGACAATACACACGTACTATATGTATTAAGTAAGTATAAGAGGTAATTGAAAATAATCGTTGAAAAATCGTTAAAAAAGTGCTTTTCATAATTATAGCACCACCAGCATTTCAATAATAACAAACAATGAATATAAAATAGTCTTCAGGTCATATTTTCTGATGAAAAAAAGTGGAACTTAGACGGACCAGATGGCTATCGATACTACTGGCGTGACCTTAGAAAGGAACCAAAGTATTTTACTAAAAGAAATTTTGGGGGAGGTAGTCACATGGTTTGGGGACTATTTCTTTAAGTGGTTGCCTCGAACTTCAGTTTCTATCTACGAGAATGAATAGTACAGAGTACATTACTGTTCTTAGCTGTAGTTTGCTCCCCTTTTTGAGAGAAAATAATGAAAAAAAATATATTTTCCAACAGGACAATGCCAGAATTCATGTCAGCAGACAGAGGATGGAATGGTTTCGTAATCAATCTATTGAGGTTTTATCGTGGCCAGCTTGCTCTCCTGATATGAATATTATTGAAAACGTTTCCCCAAACGAATTCCCCATTCTTATCCGAAGAGTATATTCAAATAACAGACAATTTACTACTGTTGAAGATTTGAAATTAAAAATAATCGAAGAGTGGGGGAAAATAGTTGGAGAAATATTAAATAATCTTTATAAGAGTATGAAAGATCGAATATTTAATTTAATAAGCTCTAAGGGAGGGTTTACTAAGTTTTAAGTATCAATATTTTTGGTAAAAAGCTTCTTATTTAACAAAAATGAGACTGGTGCTATAATTATGCAAAGACTAAAAACCTTAATTTTTATACTGAAGTAAAAATTACGATAACAATTTGAAATATTTTGTGTTATTTTTTCTTTTACGTTAGCACTACACATAATGAATTGTTGTGATGTTGTTGTTATAAATGTACTTTTTTAGAAATTCAAAAAATTAAGGTGGTGCTATAATTATGAAAAGCACTATATAAAATAATGGCTAGATTAATAAAACACATAAAAAATAAATAATGAAATTAACAAATACTGTAATTTGTGAAGAAAAAGAAATTTCTTTCTTTTTGGCCCTAAGAAGGGCCTTTGATGTAGTGAAGCCGAATTCGGTGCTGGTATATTTGGTGACAGGATTACATCGCCAATTCAGAAGCTAACAGTGAATAGACAGCACTTTTAATTTTACGATTGGTGTTGATGTTTGTAGTGTTTGTTGTAGCAGTTCAAACAAGACAAGCCTTTGGCATCTAATCTAACAATAAAAATAAACGCACTTTTAATATAAATAAAACAATACAAAAAAATTTCCCTCTCACATAAAATATTTTATATAGTAATAATTTATTATATACTTCACTTACCTCGCAGCATTCTCCGGAAACAGGTGTAGGTTTGGGCCTGGTAGACAGTCCATGATGTATTTTCTGCTCCTGTAAAAAATTTTTCAATTATTTTATAAAATAAATATATTTAAAAATACTCACATTTAACCTGTGTTAATCTTATTGCTGCTAGACACAAATGTTTCTTCGGTGTATTTTGGTTCACAATTTATATTAAAATAAAAAATATGTTTTTATTATGTAACTTATTTTTGCATTTTAATTATTAATATTAATTAAATATTTTAAATTATAATAAAATAAATAAAAAACTTACCTTCCAATTTTACCACCACACACTTTTTCACATTTGTTTTAATTAATATGCGCCAATAATAAAAATCGACTCCGAAAACTAACAAAACATAAACAAAACAGAGAGATAATCAAACAGGGACAGAAATACTTTTTGGTAATATTTGATGTCCCTTTCACATTACACCGGCAACTGTTTCGTGTCTGGTTGCTCGGTGATGTACATACATACATAATTGGTCATTACAACCCTTCAGTCAGGATTTCGACCTAACTCCTCACACTACTTATGTTGTGTGCGTTAATTTTATACAGGAGTGGCGGGACCTACGGTTTAAAGTCGACTCCGAACGACAGATTTTTTAGAAGCTCTTCATGGCAATTTTAATTACTCTCAGAGTTTTTGCCAGAAATCTGCTGAGAGGGAGTCGCCGAAGAAATTTTTTTTTTCATATTTGGTTTTGATGCCTAACCTGGGATACGAACCCGGGCTCTACGTCTAATAAGCCAACACACTACCTACTAGATTACGGCTCGGTGATGTGCATAATAATAATATGATCCCAGTAAATTTGAATTAAAAATTTAATTTAATTTTTCTTAAAATAAATGGAAGAAATTTTTATTTTGTTATAATTACCGAAGAAAGTACGAACGTGTTAATAATATCGAGCCATAACCGCAAAAAAAGCTCAAGCGACATATTTTTCATATATCGTTTTTTGTAATACATAAATTCATTGGCATCATCTATAAAAATTTCAGGGTCACACTCTGAACAAATAGAAATATGGAAACAATCAGCATTAAATCCCGATAAAAAGTGAGTTGAAATTTAAAAATTTTTCGAAACGAAAAATATTTCTTATAAAAACATCCTGATATTAGCAGATTTTTCATTTGCTTTGCCAGCGTCTAATGCACCAACAGAAAGAGTTTTTTCTATATCTAACAATATTTGGTTTTCCGAAAAATCCCAAATGGGACTAGGAACTTCTGAATCTCTTTTGACCATAAAATGCAATTTTTAAATGGACTGTTCGGAATTTAAAACGTTTTTGTCTAGCAGGCCCAATACTTTAAAAAATACATTCTGTAGAGAAATAAATTTATACACAAAAGTATATACATATGTATGTATATGTATTAATTTAAATTGGCGTATGTTTTTATAATAAATGATTTTTTTTGGATTTCAATTTTATATATTTGTCCGCTTTTTTCTCATGGAAATAATGGTCACCGTAGCTATACATTCTAGGTAATTTTACACATTTTTGAGGCAAAATATCATTTTTCTCTCTTTCTAGAATGCTTTTTTTGTTTTGGTATTTGATGAAGAACATATCAAAGCTAATAATGTCATATTAAGTTTTTCTCAAAGATTAACGACGACTGTTTAGCGGGTATTCAAAATCATTATTTGTGAGCAAAGTTTAAAGATAGTATCTACAGGGTGATTTAATCGATTTTTAAAATAATTTAATTTTTTTCTTTAAATAGTTGAAAAACAGACATAAATTTAAATTAAATATAGAAAACAAAAGTGATAGTGAATCCTTTTTTTGGCGAAAATCTCATACTTCTGACATAACATTTAATTAATTACCCACTGTCCATTTCAATTTTACACGTTAATCTCTTCCTGCTTTCTGGAATAATTAGACCAGTAATTTTTCTTTACTTATTCGCTGCTGCAAATTTGGTGCCAAATTCTAAACCATTTTCGAATAATATATTCACAGGCGTGCAGTCCAATATGTGAATAGGAATCCTTTCGTTCTACAATTCTGTCGGACTATGCCGTAGTCTAGTAGGTAGTGTGTTAGCTTATTAGACGTGAAGAAACGGTTCAAACCCCGGGTCAGACATCTGCAACAAAACGAAATATGGAAAAAATATTTCATCGGCGACTTCCTCTAAGCAGATTCCATAGAACTATAGCTTTCAGTAAACATACCCTTAAATTATCATAAGACACAGTATGAGGATGTCTATAATCACCTGCAAATCCGCTGGTATGAGACCAGCGATTTAAAGGAATGGAAGCTTTTCACTATATCATATCCATCTCTGTTTTGGTTAGTGAGGTCAGTTCTTCACAGCCGGGGAAGTGAGTCTCGAAGATTACATCCATCCCTATACTATTAGTGGTACAGAAAACATCAGATTTCTCAATGTAATCTGTTATTGTAAGAAGAACTTTCCAAAATCGGCTATTAAATCTATATTTAATTTTTTATGTTTGTTTGGTCATAACACCAAAATTGTTACATTTTACCTATTATTTACCTATATAAACAAAAATTATTTATTCATAAATATGAATTTTGTATATTTACACTATTTGCGATTATAAATTTCGAGCGATATAATAATGTATAAATTCTAAAATTGCAATTTATTGAATTATGTTTTGAATTGTTTATTTTATTATGAAAATATTGCTCGGTGTGTTGTTTTATATATTGACTACCAAATAGTTAATTGAATTATAATTATTCAATTTGTAATAAAAAAACATCAAACATAACTTATTTGCTCAAAACTTTATGCAAAAGAAATGAAAATTCCAATAAAACGACCAACTCTTTTAATAATTGTTAAATTACACAGAGATATGCCGAGAACTTTCTAGTTTGAATGATTTTATTGGAATGAACATTTTATAAAGAAAAATCAAGTTGTGAAAATTCATAAGTAAAATATAGAATTTTACAACAGGGTGATAACATAAATACAATTTATAATATCTACATTTATCTACATATGAAAATTACAAGTAATAAATGTATAGTGAATGTAATTACTCCAACACTTCTCCTCATTCACCTTAAATTGCATTTATTACAAAAATAGTTATGTTTGTTCGGTGGCAACGGTTTTGTTAGAATATCGGCTATCATTTCCTCTGTTGGGCAGTAGCATGAAGTTATGATACCTTTCTTGACTAGATCTTTCGTCATTTTGTACTTCGTATCCATGTGCTTGGTTTTAAACGAAAATTTGTCATCATTCAAAAGACGTAAACAGCTTTGGTTATCGTTGAAGATTATTGTCGGTCCTTCTATGTGTTGTTCCAAGTCTGTTAAAAGTTGCCTTAACCATTTTGCTTCTTTTGCTGCTTCTGATAACGAAATGTATTCTGCTTCGCATGTTGATGAGGCTACGAGAGTTTGTTTCTGACAGGACCATGAAATTGTCCCACCATTGTAGAAAAATATTCGACCGCTATTTGACTTTCTATCAGTACTTTCTTCAGCCCAGTTAGCATCTGCATAGCCGATTAATTGTTGATCTTGATTTTTATTGCTCAACAACAACTTTAGATTTGAGGTTGTTTTCAAATATTTTAAAATACGTTTACATTGGTTCCAGTCTTCATGTGTGGGTTTTGAAACTTTTTGTGCTAAAATGCTTATAGCTGCTGAAACATCCGGTCTAGTATTAACTGAAATATATAATAGGTGGCCAATCAATTTACGATACAGTGTTATTTTTAAGAGGTTCCGTTTCTCCTCCTTTTCCGTAACTTAAATCCATGGGTGTTTTAACTGGCTTGGCTTCTTGGAGTCCAAATTCCTTAGCAATTTTATCAATATAAAGAGATTGACAAAGCTGGAAATTGCCATCAGCATCTTTTGATGCCCAAATACTAAATCTCCAAGGTTTTGTAAAGCAAAATTTTCAGATAATTTGATTTGAATATAATTTATTTGTTCCTTTGTAGAACATGCTAAAATTAGATCATCGACATATACAATTATGTAACATACCTTTCCATAAATCTTACCATAATAAAAACATGGATCATTTAAACTTTGCTCGAATCTAGCTTCCAAAATGACCTCAAGTAAAGTATTATTCCACGATCTTGCCGCTTGCTTTAAACCGTAAATACTCTTCTTCAGTAGGCACACAATGTTTTCGTCACCTTGTTGAAAACCTTGCGGTTGCCTCATATAAACTGTTTCTGACAGTTTACCATTCAGAAAAGCTGTTTTAGCATCAATATGATTAACAATCATTTTATTCCTTCCTGCAATTGCGAGCAAAAGTCTAAAAGTTATGTGAGAAACCACTGGGGCAAAAACTTCATCGTAGTCAATTCCGTATTTCTGTGAAAACCCCTGAGCCACAAGGCGAGCCTTAAAACGATATACATCACCATCCGCATTACGCTTAATTTTGTAAACCCATTTACTTCCTATGGGGATTGCTTTTTCAGGTAAAACTACCAACTCCCATGTTTGATTAATTTTCTTCACTCTCAACGGCTTCCTGATACGATTTAGGTTCTTTAAGCTCCCTTGTTAACCAAATTTCGTCTATGAGTCTTCTACGCTCTTTACCTTTGGTCTGCCTGCTTGAAACTCTAACAGTAGGGTTGTCTGTTTTAACTTCAGAATTTACTTCAGCACCCATCATATCATTGTTGATTGCTTTCTTATTATCCGCCTTAATAGGGTTAGGATTCTCCTCCTCAATCAACAAAGGGTTAACGTTACGATTGGTTTGACTTACGAGATCAAGAGATACTTCCGTATGATCAGGATTCTGAATACTATCTGTAAAACGAACATCACGACTGATAACCACTCTGTTTGACGTACTATTATAGCAACGAAATGCTTTAGAGTTGCTATCGTAACCTAAGAAAATCATTTCTACTGCTGTATTGTCTAATTTACGCCTTTTTTCAGTAGGAATGTGAACAAAACATTTGGATCCAAAAATATGAAATTCTTTCAAACTTGGTTTTGAGCCGTACCATAATTCATGTGGAGTTGAATTGATTGTTTTTGTAAAAGTCCTATTCTGAATATAATTAGCAGTTGTAACAGCTTCTTCCCAAAACAAATACGATAAATTGGCATCAATGAGCATACACCTTGCCATTTCAATTAGGGTTCTGTTCTTTCTTTCCGCTTTCCCATTTTGTTGGGGAGTGTAAGGAGCAGTTAATTGAGATTTAATTCCCTCAGACTCTAAAAACTTTATTAAATTCTTTCCGGGGTATTCACCACCTCTATCGGATCTTATTACCTTTGGAGTTCGACCAAAATTTGTTCGACAATACGTAACAAAATTTTTCAATGCTTCTTCTACTTCAAATTTTCTTGATAACAAATATAAAGTCGTAAAACCGGAGTAATCGTCAATAAATGTAACGATATATCTTTTACCAGACGGTGTAGCAGTCTGCATTGGACCACAAACATCACTGTGGATCAACTGTATCGGTTCTGTAGTTTTGCTTAACGATTCCTTTGGAAATGGAATTCTTGTTAACTTTCCCTTAACACAGGTTTCGCAAATTTCCTTAATATTGCATTCAACAATCTTTAAATCATCAACCAAATTTTCAGAAAACATTTGTCTAATAGCTGTAGGATCACGGTGACCTAGCTTTCGATGCCACTGAGGAATGCAATTCTCATTATGTTGCATTATAATATTAACCTTATCATACTGACGTAAAATGTACATCTCACCATCAATATCTGCAACCCCAACGTTTTTGTTATTCAGATTTATATAACAAAATTTTTTATTAAACGATACATCGAAACCAGCTTTTGTTAATTGTCTCACTGAAAGTATATTTCCCACTAGACTTGGTGCATACAACACTTCTTTAGCCGAAATTCTATTCTTATTTCCGCTTTCATCACACAACACAATTTGTCCAGAACCAATGCCTTCAATAGCCGCTGTTTCTCCATTTGCTAATTCAATATGGCTTTTATACGATTTATCAATATTTTCAAAAAATTTATAATCGTTTACAGCATGCCGTGTTGCACCCGAATCTACCAGCCAACAAAACTTGTTATAATTACCAAATTTGAACAGAAAATCAGAAGATTTTTCTTCAACCGAGTTGATTTTGTTGTTATTTGAAAATTGTTTTTGTTTCCAATTTTTATACTTGCTACAATTTTTCTTCTGATGACCAGGCTTTTTACAAAAATAACAAACAGAACTACTCTTACCGACAACTTTTAAAACAGCATCACTCGTACCATTACCAGTATGTAAACGCCGCTCATATTCTGCTATCACCTTTTGCTGAACCAAAGCAAATGTTAGCTCATCTTCCTTGCGCGACTCTAAAGACGTTGTTAGCGTATCATAACTTTCAGGTAAACTACTCAATCATACTCATAGCAGCACTCCATTTGTCTGACAGAGCCTCTTCACCGACATCACTTAGTTTTGCAAACAAGTCGTTCATTGTGGAAATGTGTGCAATTGCATCGCCGCCTTCCTCAAGTTTGAGGTTACAAATGGTCCTCATCAAATGCACCTTGTTGCTTAAAGTATTCTTCTTGTGGTAAGTTTTAAGCGCCATCCATGTGTCTGCAGCAGTTTTCATATTCCGAATATGGCACAATTGGTCGTCCATCACGAGCAAACCTATGGTACCCCTTGCTTCATCATCCTTATTTTCCCAATCATCTATTATGGACTGATTAGAAATAATACCATTTTGAATAATTGGTGCGGGACGTTTGCCTTCAATGACATGCTTCCATAAATTTTGTTTCCGAAGCAAAAGTTCCATCTTAAATTTCCAATTTGCATAGTTGTTGTTCGTAAGCTTTGCAAACTTCAGCTTTGTGTTCGCCATTCTTTAATCCAATTATCTTTAAAATATCAAAATATTTCCGTATAGAGCAGTAAAATTCTTTAATTTTAGACTTTATAATTCTATTGCTCTTTATATTTTGATCTTTAGTTTTAAATTATTCAAAAAAAAAAAAAAAATTCAGCAAAGGCCCATAACCTATTAAAGTTTAAAGAGATATGCCGAGAACTTTCTAGTTTGAATGATTTTATTGGAATGAACATTTTATAAAGAAAAATCAACTTGTGAAAATTCATAAGTAAAATATAGAATTTTACAACAGGGTGATAACATAAATACAATTTATAATATCTACATATGAAAATTACAAGTAATAAATGTATAGTGAATGTAATTACTCCAACACAAAGTAGTATGTTTTTAACATGGAACTTAAAAAGATACAGTAATCTCTCGATTTACGTCACAGTTGGTTCCAAAAAAAGGCGACGTAAATCGAATGACAACGCAAATCGAAGTTGAAGGAAACAAAATTTTTGACGACGTTAATCGAAACAACGTAATCGAAACGACGTAAATCCAGGGAATACTGTATATTTCTGATAAATTTCACTTTTTATCTAATAAACTTTAGATCAATGATGTCCATTTCATAGCACAATTGTGCAGACTAAAAAACACACATATTCTTATTATCTTTTGTTTAGTCGTCACTGAGCCAGCGACGAATGCACATGTGTAGCGGGTGTACGATTTTCTTTCAATATTTTTGTTTAGAGCACTGAAAGAAATAAATATGGCATGCGAAAAATATTTTATGATTATGAATGCGTTTGGCAATACTCAATGTCTATCCTAATATATATTATAAATCTTTCTGTAAGTCTGTTTTTTTGTTTGTTGGTTTGTTTGTTAGCCAATCACGCCTGAACGCCTGGACCGATTTTCTTGAAATTTGGGATATAGATCGAACCATTGCCGGTGCAGGTTATAGGCTATAAATCTTTTCAAAATTTTGACCAAAAGGGGAAAAAATGGGCAAAAATTAGTACTTTTATGCATAAAATCTGTATTTTATCTTTTTTATAGGTAATTTTTTACGATTTAGCTTGGTTAAGTTTCCCAAATAGCTATTGGAGGTGTTCCGTTTCAAAAGTTGTACCAAAAGGGGTCCAAAAAGGGGGAAAGGGCCCAAAAACGGGCAAATTGAGTGTATAGCCAATCACGCCTGAACGCCTGGACCGATTTTCTTGAAATTTGGGATATTGATCGAACTTTTGTCGGTGCAGGTTATAGGCAATAAATCTTTTCAAAATTTTGACCCAAAGGGGGAAAAAATGGGCAAAAATTAGTACTTTATGCATAAATGCTGTATTTTATCTGTTTTAAAGGTATTGTTTTACGATTTAGCTTGGTTAAGTTTCCCAAATAGCTATTGGAGGTGTTCCGTTTCAAAAGTTGAACCAAAAGGGGTCCAAAAATGGCGAAAGGGGCGAAAAACGGGCAAATTGAGTGCATTTATATTTAGGACTTAGAGTATTCAAAAAACTGGGTTGTTTGTTAAACCGGTTTCCGAATAATTTGAAAAATTGCATTTTTTAAGAAACCGGTTTCGAAACCGGTTTTTTATTTATTGTTATATTTAATGCAAAAATTACCCAATAATTTTTTTTAATTTTTTAAACTAATCCAAACTACATAACCCGCGCAACGGCGGGTACAATCTGCTAGTTATGTTATAAAACATTTAAGGAAATTAGGGGATATGTTTTAAAAAGACACTATGATTCCTTTCATAGTAATAAGGATAGATTTAGTGATAGGGAAAAAGAAGAATTATTTTTAAAATATAAAATTATTTTTTTGGAAAAACTGAAGAATTGGTTATCTGATACGGAACCCAACGAAAAGACTTCAGATGATAAAAGTTTAAAAAAAGAGTTGTCAAGTCTTATAAGTTTAAATATTGTTAAACATGGTGGACCATTTTCTGATGAAATGTTTATTAAAAATATTTTATATAAATGTTTTAAAAAACTTAAGCACAATATAAAGTTTATAGAGTCCCTTCCGTTATCTCGGAATAGCGTAGTTCGACGAACAGATCAACTGAATTTTTGTAATCCAAGCGGAGTTGATAATACTGCGTAGTGAATTCAGTATTAATAAAATTAATATCACCGAATTTTGGCAAAATTTGGATGATTTATTATATCCAGAATTAAAAAAGAATTATCAAAAATGTTTATCATTTTTTCCCTCAACTTATCTATGTGAACAGATTTTTTCAGACTTAAAATTCATTGGTTCTAAACAACGTAATAAATTAAATTCCGCACACTTAAAAAATATTCTTTTGCTACGAAACTGTCATAATAGCATTAATGTAGAAAATTTCATTAATGATATATAAAATAAATTTTAATTTATCATTTTGTCCGTGAATTTTTTTTACGTATACACAATTTTTCTTTCAGTGCAGTTCTCTTTCTCTCACCAATACAACTACAGTTTTAGCTTTAGACAACACTGTTTTGAAGCTTTTTTGATTATCTACAAATCTGCATAAAATATTTTAGAAATATTTTCATTGAAGTGAAAAAATCGGGTTTTGAATAATCTCATGCCTAGTGTCCAATTACACGTTTGAGTCACTGTATATTTTATGGCACAAATACACTAAGGGCCATTATTATGACTTGCCGTTAACTAAAGGGAGGATTTTAACGGGCAGATAAACTGTTTTTCATTATTATAAGTGGACAATATGGTAGAAGTGAGCGTTAAGCTAAAGGGAGGATCATCCTACCGGTAACTTTTAAAGTTAAGTTTATGTTTGAACTTGTCATATTATATATTATTTTCAATATGGCAACTTCAAACAACGAAGTCCGTCGTTGCCACTGCGCTTAAAAAACTTGTTTAATTGAGCAGTGTTATCGACATTGCTCCGGCAATGCCATATTTTTGAAAAATTTAACTTTATTTTGTCTGTAATTTGTAATAACGAAAATAAATTAAAGGTAACTTTACAGTTCTCTTTAGCTAAAGGTACATTTAACTAAACCCAAGTTTAACGGCAAGTTGTAATAATGGCCCTAAATGTCATATTAATTGTGACATACAGTATGCAATTCAACATTCGTTTTGTTTTAATTAATGTGTGGGAAAATAATTTTAAGTTAATTATTTCATACCAAGCGTGTGCAAGTAAACTTGACACCTTGTCACGCATCTTAGACATACTATCCGAATTTCCTAATGTGTGAAGGGTGTGAAATAATTTTATATTGTAAATTAGTGTAGTAAGTATTTTTAAGAATAGTTTTTTTTTTTTTATAAATAAAGAAATTTGGTGCAATTTTTTGGCACTAAATTAATTGTCATCAATTGGTTTATGTCATTTGATTTTTGCTCTGGTATAGTGCTGTTAAAGTATTGAGTAGTGGGTATCGAGTATCGAGTATTTACCAAATTTTTTGAATACTCAATACTAAAAAGTAAGTACTCAATATTTTTGAGTTAAATAAGCACAACATAATTTGTTTAAATTTAACGGCTATAGTATAAAAAATGCAACTCTGTCAAATATACAACTCAACTGAAGATTAAAAATGCAACTCTTAACAAGCTTTCTAGATCCTCGATTCAAATTAAAATCATTTAGTGATGAAAATGCTTTAAATATTTGTAATCTAAAATTAATATCCTTTTGGAAGAGATGGACACAAATGAAGAAATTGAATTAGACAATTTATTGGAGGAGGTTTTAAGTAAAAAATCTATTTGGGATGACTTTGACAAAGAATCAAATGCAAATAAGAATAATATCAAAAAATCATTTGCTGAATTGGAACAATATATAAATGAGCACACACTTGAAAGAAAGAAGTGCCCTTTAGAATGGTGGAAAATGAATGAAAATAAATATCCCTCTTTAGCTAAACTTGCTAACAAATATTTGGCTATTGTGGCAACGTCAGTCCCTAGTGAAAGAGTGCTTTCAAAAGCTGGTCAGATCCTGACAGAAAGGCGCAATTCACTAAAAAGTGAAAATGTTGAAAAATTATTATTTTTGCATTTCAATGATTTCTAACAAACACAAAGCTTTTTCAATCAAATTTTTCTTATTGTGAGGAAAATTTTCAATTCTTCTTTGCCAAATGAAATCTTTCTTACCTGTAGTAAATTTTGACATAGGTATGTATACCACTAATTATCAAGAACTTTTGCATTTTTAACAAAAGAAACACTTTGTGTACGCTATATTGATTTTTTACATATAATTCTAAAACAAATTTTGAATTTGTAAAATATTTTATTTTTTAGTTTTCAAAATTTTCATTTCATTTGTCAAAAATGTATGTCGCCCAATGAGCTGGTGAAATTGTATTAACTTATAAATGTCAAAAATTTACTTTTTGGAGCAAATTGCTACCGTTTGTGGCACACACTCAAAGTACAAATTTTTTAATTAATTTAATTTTTTTAATTCGTTAACGTTGAAATAAAAGTTAACTTTTCTAATTTATTTATTTTCTATAATAAAAAGCAAATAAACAGAAAAATACCACGTTTTTTAAATTTAAAAAGCCGTTAAAAGTATCGAGTAGTATTGAGTACCCAAATGAAAAGTATTGAGTAGTATCGAGTAGTGAAAAGTAGTAGAATGTTACAGCACTACTCTGGTATTTACTTGGTGTAACACCAAGAAAAGGTATTAATAAAAATACACACACATTTTATCATCATGGCGCAACACCGGGATAGATCCTAATTCTCCTTTAAAACATCTTGGATAAATCCTAATTATTTTTTAAAATATCCTGGTTAGATCCTAAATCTCTTTTAAAAACATACTGTTTCAGCAATGTAAACGCACCTTGCCTGAACAGTTTGTGCTTGAGAACAATAAAAATATTACAAAATTTAACAATTTAATTAAGACTTAAGCAATAACAACACAATCAAAATTGGAAAAATTATGTGCGCGAGTTACGTATATTCTACCATACATGTTACCTATGAACGGAAGTGGCATGCATGTCAATGCACTGAATGTCGACCTCTAATTCCCGTTAATTATAAAATAGAACATTGATAATTATTACTAAGAATTTATTGTCACATTGCTGATTACCAAACTATCACATTATTGCAACATACTTATTCTGCTTTATTAAGAATTATTTAAGTGGCAAATATTGTAAATATGTAATTAATATAAGAAACAAAATCATAAATAAATCAGAAGTAGATTGACGTTTGATTAAAAAAGTTGTGTTTTTTTAATCCGATTTCGCGTTGGACTAAGCCGAAGTTGTCGACAGAGAAATAGACATATGAAATATTACATAATAGGCTGGGATAAGAAAACTAAAAAAAATTAAATTGAACAATGCATATAAAATTTAGCAGTCAACACATACACGGACGAAAATCATTACTTACTTAATTGGTCATTACAACCCTTTAGTCAGGATTTTAACTCAGCTTCTTACACTATTCCAATTGTGTGTATTCATTTGATCCATGAACCGTGAGACATACAGTTTAAAGTCGACTCCGAACGACAGATTTATTGCCAGAAGACTTTTGAGAGAAAATCGTCGAACATTTTTTTTCTTATTTCATTGAGTTTTAGATGTCTAAGCCAGAGTCTCTCGTCGAATAAGCCAACAAATTAACTACTAGACTACGACAAGCTCAACGGACGGAAATATTTAATAATTTCAAAATAAATCAATTTAAAATAAATTATCTTAAATAAACCGTTTGTTTTATTATCAACTTTAAGATCATCAAATCCTACATACATACATATATTTAGTTAATAAGTTAAGCCTAAAAAATAAATAATTGTACATAATATGTTTTGAATATAGTAACAATGCTTATATTCTTAATTTTGATACTTTGAATAGTGAGTAAAATCTTTTATGGATAAATCGTGAGCATTCAAGTTTTCATAAATCCATTCATCAAATTCATTAATAACTTTCAAAGGAAGCTCATCTTTATGACTGCCAACAACGCCTCGTCGCACAAAACTAAAATCATCAACTTCACGACCAGCTGCAGCTCTCATGCTTTCGAATTCTTTAATATGGTTACAGGAAGGATTGTTTTTCATTTTATCAAATGACAAGTGATCAACTAGTTGAGCAAGATCTTGGTCGTAAATGGTTTTATCTAAGAATTTACAAACTCCTCGAATTACGCCGGGCAAATCGCACTTCATCCTTTCATAACTTGTAAAGAATATTTGAGGTCTATTTCGAATTTGCCAAAAGTCCAACACATGTGGCCAAAATGGATTAAAATTAACATGACCATCTAAATACGACTGAACAAACTCTTCTTTGGATCCCTTGTAACCGACCATGCCTCGCCAGTGATGAAAATATGAAACAGCAGCATCTTTAGGATTCCGAAAAACGTATATTATCTTCAAAATATAATTAAAGTTTAATTGTTAATATTTATCTATTAAATTGATATACAGAGTTAATTAACCTTAGACTTCTTTTGCCAAATTTGCTGCGGCAAAAGCATTGCTGGAAGGTGTGATTTTAGAAGACGCGGTGATTGCAAACGATTTGCCGCTTCTATAGTGTTATATGGCACATTAGCAACGACTCCATTAAACCTGATAATATTAAAAGTTTATAAACTGTCTTTAGACATAAAAGTATAACTTTTTAATTTACTTACTCCAAAAACGGTGACCGCAATGTTAAATCTATATTTTTTGCTGTTTGAAAATTAAAATTATTCAATATAAGCCACGTCATTTCTTGAGCCCAAGTAGTGCCACATTTTGTGCTGGTCACTATAAAAATATCATCATCGCGTACATCAAAGTTGGAAACACTATCAAGAACTGGCTTGAAAGTGTCTGCCAGAGAACAAAAACGTTCACGCCAATCTCCAACAATTGGAATTAGTGGCTTGGTTGATGGATAAAATTTAGAATATCCTCCGGATATCGCTAACTTATCCATTTGATGAAAGGGAATACTTTCAGGACGAAAACTACAGTGCGGCATCTAATATTGAGAAAATTGCAAATTTATTTATTATAATAAAATAATAACTATAAAAGTATGGATTAAAACATAAACAAATTTACTTTGAAAAATAATGGAATCAAATTTCCCAAATATTTTTTAAATCAGAAATTAACATTTTATGAATAATGACTTATTTTGTGCTCCACGCGATATACAATACGAAATAGACTGGTAATCAGAACTTACCGATCGGAGTTGAAAAGTTAGTAAGACTTTAAATTATTTGCATATTTACTACACAGAAAAAACAAAATGAGTTGAACGCAATATTCAAAAAAGTTAAAGCTGAATTCTATTTACTACGCTCCTTTAGTGATGCGTTCAAAACTTTAAAGACCGAATGCGTATTTTGATTTTTAATACACAGCGTTCAACTTTTAAATATGGATTTAATGTCTACTGAATGAAAAAGTATGCTTCTCCATATCTGAGTTAAACGTTTTGTTCAGACTTTTTTAAAGTTTTATTTAATTTTTTTTTTTAACTATCATTCGGAAAAACAGAATGCAATATTTAGTAAATTTTGCAATAGAAAATTTAAAATGTTTCGTTCAACATAATGATTTATTAAAAAAAAAATAGAAAAAAAAATCCTGAACGCTTCGTTTAAAAAACCTGAACGCAAAATCGTAAAAATATTTTTCAGTAATTTTTGTATCACGTTTACATTTTTAAAACATAAAACTAACGGGACAATTGAAGTTACCCAATAATCAATTTCATACATGTGCTTTAATCGAATCTATTATATGTACATATGTGCATAACCCTTTTTTACTCTGAACATAAACCGTTTTAAGTTTCTACTTTATATAAAAAATAATATAATAACTTGAATATACATATGTGTGTATTTATATTGCCGAATAATAATCCCGATTGCCTAAAGAACGAAAGCTATTTTTATTTGAAAAATGTTTATTGGGTTATTCACAGTTTATTGTCTTGTTTAAGTAAATATTCTTCATCACCGAATACACAGAAGGGAAACGATCTGACGTTTACATAACTTTTATGAAAGGGACAGCAATATTACCAAAAAAGTATTTCTGTCTCTGTCTAAAAGTAACTCTGTTTTGTTTATTTATGTTTGTTAATTTTTAGGGTGGGTTTTTATTTTCTATTTTGGTAGAAATTGATGATATTTTTGTAGAATAATATAATAGTTTTGAAAGGAAATGAACTGTTTTATTGGGGAAACGTAATACGGAACTAATGTATTTGGTGACACCTTTCATCGATTGTCACTAACTTAGTATTTAACCAATTTGGAGGTATATTCCCAAATTCCTGAAACAAAAAGTTATGAGTATATATTTCGTTATATTTTTCTTTTTACTTATCTTTTACACACGGAACTTGTTTCATTTTGAAGAGAAATTGCTAAGAGTTCGATTAATAATAAAAAAATTACCGAATTTTAACTTTTTCATTCAAGAAATTAATAAATACTGATAATATACACAAAGTTCTGCAAGGAAAAAATTTTATGAGCAATATGTCTTATTTCATCTTGATGTCTTTAACTTCTTACTTATCTTTTGCACAAGAAACTATATTCATTCTGACCAAAAACCAGTCACTTTTCGATTAATATTTAAATATTTTAGAACTTTTAAGATTTTCATTGAAGAAATTAAAAAATATCCCAAATTTTCCCTTTTTTAACACAAAATCAATGTTTGTTTACATTTAATTTTTGAACTTTATCCGCCAGTTTTCACTCTGTATATCTGTTGCTTCTAACACATTAGCTTTGCAAAACTTATAATTCATTTTTTTTCTCCCTCTAAAAACTTATGTAAAATAATGTTATGAGAGTTTGTCAAACGTCATTGCTTTCCCTTCTGTGTATTCGGTGTTCTTCATATGTGTTTTGTCAAAGAATATGGATATAAAGAATTTTTTTTTTTTTTTTTTTTTTTTTTTTTTATTATTATTAGTATTAAAAATACTTTAAATTTTCAACAAATTTACAATAAATGCATATATTACAAATTATTATTAAATAATACAAAATTAGTACACTTTCGTCTAAAAACATTTTCATTCGTTTCATTCTTAATGTTGTTTGGCAATGAGTTAAACAGCTGTAGGCCCTTGTAGAATATCGTTTTCTGCATTTTCGTTGACCTCACTCTTTGGATCCTAAAGTCACATGCATTTCTCAGTTGATATGGTTGGCTGTCTCCCACATAATGTAATTGATCACATAGATATTTCGGGGCGTCTCCTTGTTTTAATTTTCTAATAAACCTTAACGTGTTAAATTGGAGCCGTTGTGTTATGCTCATCCATTTTAGATTATTTAACATTGTATTTATATGTGTGTAACGATCGCAATTTAGTATTATTCTCATGGCTCTATTTTGCAGTTTCTGCATCCTTGCTAATTGATTTGTGCTGCTGCATGTGAATAAAATTGTGGAACCATATTCAAAATGTGGTTTTATTATCGTGCTGTATATGTTTATCGCTGTAGACTTTGATATTTTGTTTCTTATTCTTTTTAAAAAACTAATTTTTTTACCAACTTTTTTGCATAGGTAATCTATTTGTTCACTGAAATTTAAGTTTTTATCGATTATAAAACCAAGGTATTTTATATATTCGACTTTTTCAATTGATGTGTCATTTATTTTAAATATTTCTTCTGAATTTAAGTTTATTTCCATTATTTTTGTTTTATTTTCATTTAGTTTGAGTTTATTCATTTTAAGCCATTCATCTATTTTTTTCATATCATACTTGATATTTTCGCGACATTCTTCATCACTATTTGCTATAGTATATATCAGAGTGTCATCAGCGTACAAGACAACTTTACATTTTTCCAAAATACTTGGCATGTCATTTATATAAATTATGAACAACAACGCTCCCAAAATGGAACCTTGTGGCACTCCGTAGTTATTTATTATTTCATCAGATTCTATGTCATTTAATTTTGTCGTTTGCCTTCTTTTTTTCAGGTACGATTTGAACCAATCTAGCTCGATTCCTCTTATTCCATACATATATAGTTTATTCAGTATTATTTCTCTATCAATCGTCTCAAAGGCTCTTTTGAAGTCAAGAAATATTGCAATAATCCTCTTATCTTTTCCTACTGCTCTCCATTCACTTATGACATAATTTACCGTGGTTTCACACGAATGTTTTTTACGGAATCCTGACTGGTATTTAGATAATATGTCGCGATTCTCTATATATTTTTCAAGCTGATCTTTAACTACTTTTTCAATTATTTTTTCACAAGTTTTTAGAGAGTTTATTGGTCTAAACTCCTCGCATTTTTTCGTTCTGGGCACTTTCTCAATTGGGGTTACGGTTGATTTTTTCCAATTATCAGGAAAAATACCTGTCTCTAACGATGTGTTTATTACTTTTACCATAATATTTCCTGTTACATTCCAGTTGTCAAGTATAATTTTATTTGATACACGTTCATGGTCAGATTTGTTATTCATACACTTCACGATGCTCTCCAGTTCAATAATATTTATCCTTCGGAATTTAAAAACATCATTCACTCTATATTCTATTCGGTTAATATATTGCACGCTCCCTATCGATTGTCTTATATTACTAATGCTATCTATAAAGAATGCATTGAACTTATTTACTATATCACATATATCGTTATACTCTATCTGGTCGAATATCACAGATTTAGTTGAGTTTTGTTTCTTATTAAGTACTAGAATGCGCATCATGTAATTAACGTTAAATAAAATAAAATGTAAATAATTACACATATTTTTTATTGAATTGTTTATTCAATTATGTTTAATTATTTACAAACAAAATTAGGTACTTTCAAAAATATAGTGCCAGTCTTCTGCATTTTGTTTATAAGTGGTCATTCTACCTACTTCTCTTATAACAGATTTTGGAAATTCATAATCAAAACAACATTTGTTATCAAGTTTGAAACCGTACAATGTACAATGGGTCAATTTCGAACTCCGGGTACTGTACTTGTCTTAACTGACAAGTACACGTCCTCTAACCTTGAAACCGTATCTGTAACTAAAATTGAATTCGTTTACAAAAAATTACATTTCAAAAATGTATCTATATTCAAAACTTTAATTGAATAAAAATAAAAAACACAAAATTCAATAAATTGCATTTTACAACTTTTTAAAGTAATTATGTAATTGATTTAATTTTTCCATTTTTAATCATTGGAAAGATTTTTATATTTTTTAAATTTAGAATATTGCTTTTTGAGACTTTAAAAAAAAAAATGTATATAAATTTAAATGTTTGCGTTAAAAGTAAAAAAACGCTAAAGCGCTGTAAAAAACTCCAGATTTCACGCTAACCGCTAAAAAGCATTTTTTCCCATAATTGGCATTGCAAAAACGTCAGATTTGACGGGAAAAACGTCAAATTGGCAACAATGTGTAGAAGTAAAATTTCTTAAGGCGGGTTGTAACATTACGACCCGCTCTCACCAAAATTTGTTTAACATTACGACCCGCACCAAGGCATATCCAATAGGTAGTCGCATCTGTACAACAATGCAAAAACAACAGGCATTTTGTTTTTGTTAAAGAGTACGCGGAATGTCAAAAAAATTAACCCTCAAACCTCCATAGGAAATTAATAAAAGCAATTAAAAAAACTAAATAAATTTTATATATTGAAATTTCTTTTGATTTTTATGTCATGCTTAATTACGCAATAGTGGGGCACCTATAAATTAAAAAAAAATATTCCATGCAGTCGATAACATTTCCACTTTATGTAAAGAACATGTTTTTATATGACCATCGAGAAAAATGGCAGCTGCAAACGTTATTTGTTATTGGTCATAGTTTATGCACCTAGTTGGACATATCGAAATCTTTTTTGGGTAATTCATCACTCTCGTCTAAATAAATATAAATATAGTAAATCTAGGTTGTAGTTTAAAAGATATGTGTATTTAGTGTTAAAGACTTAAATATTATTAATCATCTTGCAAAAATTTGAATAAAATTGGCTTTGAAATAGTAATCCTGAAGAATTTCTAGAGTGCGTATCGTTAAGGATACATCCGGTACATATGAGGGTTTATAAATACGAAAATGATTATCGAAACCAAGGCACATCTAACAGGTAACCGCAAGTGTACAACAAGTACAACAATGCAAAAACAACAGGCATTTTGTTTTTGTTAAAGCGTAAGCGTAATGTCAAAAAAATTAACCCTCAAACCTCTATAGGAAATTAATAAAAGCAATTAAAAAAAGCAAATACATTTTATATATTGAAATTTCTTTTGATTTTTATGTCATGCTTATTTACGCATTAGTGGGGCACCTATAAATTAAAAAAAATTATTCCATGCAGTCAATAACATTTCCACTTTATCTAAAGAACATGTTTTTATATGGCCATCGATAAAAATGGCAGATGCTAACGTTATTTGTTATTGGTCATAGTTTTGCCACTTAGTTGGAGAGACCGAAATCTTTTTTTGGGTAATTCATCAGCCTCGTCTAAATAAATATAAATATAGTAAATCTAGGTTGTAGTTTTAAAGATATATGGATTTAGTGTTATGGGCTTAAATATTATTAATCATCTTGCAAAAATTTTAATAAAATTGGCTTTTAAATAGTAAAAAAAGAATTTCTAGAGTGCGTATCGTTAAGGATACATCCGGTACATATGAGGGTTTATAAATGCGAAAATGATTATCCAAACAAAACAAACAAAAAAACAACAAAATTTTGACATTTAAAAACGCGTCAGCTGTTGACATAAGTTTACCTATTGGATGTGCCTTGATCGAAACAAAACACAAAAAAAACAACAAAATTTTGACATTCAAAAAATAATCAGCTGTTGACTTGCGATTACCTATTGGATATGCCTTGACCCGCACAATTGTGCAGAGAGAACTCACACGCATTCTTGTGTTATTTGATTTAGTTGTCGACAGCGTTGCCACGACCAAAAAAATTTTATAACCAAAATTAAAATAAAAAATAACCAGATAAGGAAAAAAATAACCAAAAAATTTTTTTTATATTAATGTATTTGTTTTTAACAAATTTAAGGTTTAATACAAAAAATTTTATTTTTTCTGTATAGTTAGCCTCTCATGCCCGAATTAAAACGGGAGTGGCTAAAATTTTTTTGAGTAGACATATAAGATAGAGTTAACTTCAATATCAACTGACAAAAATTTCAATGTCCTAGGTGTCCTGGTTCAAGAGCTACAGGATGTTGTGTATAGGCAACATTGGGCAATGGTGTTATAAATTTAAATACAAGTTGATTTTTTTTTTCAAATGTCGTTTATTTCAATTTATGTATGCAAGGATACAAAACAATTTTTTTGAGGATTGGAGAACAAGTACACATTGCATCTGCTGCATTTACAGGCTTTCCAAAGTCTACATCTGCCCCTTGTTCCCCATTCCGCCTAATGATTATAACCATCAAATCGTAGGGATTTTGCAGGCTGTGCAATATGTGCTCTTTTATAGGGAATTGATTCAGAACCCGTAGAAGAAGCTGGTGATGACGTGGTCGATGGAGAAGGTGATGAAGTTCCTGAATTCATTGTCAAATTGTCAAAAGGAGTGCTGATGGACAACCTCTCCTTTTTGCGACAACTATAGTTTGACTTGTACAATTCAAGCATCATGTCCGCAAGATCAACACCTCCCATGTGCTTGTTATAGCATTCTACTTTACCTGGACGGGGTATAGTTATGAACTTCTTGTCTTTGCGGTACCATCTCTTGCATTCACTTGCATTCTTACTTGCATAGTTTGAAACTAGTTGTTCCCTGTTATTACATCTTCTTCTTCTTCATTTTCCTCGTCAGCCGAATCATATGAATCAAATTTTTCAATTTCATCCTATGTCAGACCGTTTGGGCGCATCATAGAATGTGAATACAAAAATAAGTTTTTATTTTTCGAAACTTACTATAATACGCATATACGCAACACTACATTTATAAAATTATTACAGACAAACTAAATAATATTTTCAAGCCGGGTTTTTTAACAAGTTGACTGCCGCGGCAATTTTCAAAAATCTAGCCAAAAATGACAACTTGATTTTTTTCACATTAGTGAGTACGAGATAACTCGTAGTTTGGCTCCCTAGAAGGGAACGCAATCTACGAGTTATCTCGTAGTCGGCAGTCAACGTGTTAAATTACTCACCTACCTTTCATTATTTAGTTGTCGAACTTGGTTTTAGGATGACTTAATTATATTAATGTGTTTTAACACTTTTTAAAATAAGGTTTATTTTGCAAAATGAATTGCAAAAAATTCTCTCGGGAGAATAACTACTGCACAGCTGACTACCAACCAATTAGCTGTAAGCTTAAACAACACATGAGGCTATATTTTTGCGAAAGAATCAGAATAAAATATTTAAAATAGCTGTACTTAGAGGCTCATAAACACAATGTTGCATATACGCAAAATCGGGAATGAGAGGGTTAAGCTACAAATAATAAATTAAGGTTTTTATTTATTTGTATTCAAATTTTTTTTTATATTTCAATTGAACGTAATAAAAACGCTTAAAGAATTAAAACACTTTGCTAACGATTGCAAAGCTTATAATGCATATTTTCAAATAAAATTAAAGAAGTGATTGCTTTATTAACCATAACAAAAAAATAACCAAAATGAAGAAAAAATACACATTTACACATTACAAAAAAAAATAACCAAATTTGGTTAAAAATAACCAAAACGGCAACGCTGGTTGTCGATCAGACTGCGACAAGAACACATTTGTAGCGGATGCGTTATCATTTTATTTCAGAATAACACTCAAAAAATATTTTATGTTAAAAATGTTCTATGCTGGCCGTATTTAATTTTTTTATTTTTTCTTCTAATAAAAAATGGGTTGTTTTATTTTTGTTTATCTAAAAAAAACTAGGTATAATTTTTAAGCCAAAGATGGATAGCTTTATGTTCTTTTAATAAAAAAATGGATTTTTTATTTTATCTTTATTTATCTAAAATTATTAAGATAGATAGCTTTACATATGTATGTTGATGAAATGAAAATCAAAATATCGTATATTATTGACACTTTTCTATGGCTGTAAATAAATAAATTCTCTCAACTTATTTTCTCTCTCTTGCTCACTAATCACAACCAGTGTTGCCGTTTAGCTATTTTTAACCAATATTTCCGGATTTGGTTATTTATTTTTCTTATAAAAAGAGCTTTTGTTTGTAGAAATGAATTAATTTGTAAGACTAAAATTTTAGTTTGTTATTTTTTGTTTCTTTTCTTACTATGTTGTATTAATTATAATTTATATTTGAAAAAATAAAATAAAAAAACTGTGAATTTAATTTTGGTTATATTTTTTCTTATTTGGTGATTTTTTTTTACAAATGTTGGTTACAATATTTTTTTTCGTGGCAACACTGACCAGAATAAGTGATTTCAGAAAATTTAATAAAAAAGTGGTCAAACAACAAAAACGCACGATGAAAGCAACGCATTGTTACGCTTTTCATTTCTCTTTCCTTCCCTTCTATCTTTCCCCCCGCGTCATGAAGTATTTTTGAAAAATATTCCAAAATATGTTGAAATGCACATTCTTTATACTTTATTTTCTTTGGTTTTGTTCAACAGGGAGGTAAGTTGTCTACATGGAAGCTTTGTTAGAAGAATTTAGTCTGCAATTTCTTTTGCCAGAATTGAAAGGTAAGTTATTTGAGCTTTGTTTAAAATTATTTGATATATGTATGTAATGTTTTCTCAGCAGCAGGAATTGAATACAGACACTTGGAGTACTTAAATGATCGTGATATTGCTGATGCAATAAAAAAAGTTGGCCCGCGAGCAGAATTCCGTGAAAAACTTTACATGTGGAGGAGCAAAACGGTAAGTATTTAGTAATAATAAATAATACAGATTTTTTAGAAAGCATTTCTTTAAACAGCACTTGAAAGAGGCTCACATAAGCAAACACATATTTTCTGATAAGGTAAGGAGTTTCCTGTTTAGTTGTTATCTCACATAATGTTTTATTTTTACCCTTTTTATTTTCAAACTTTATTAGAGCTTTTATCATCAACAGATGTCGGACTGAGCATTCAAAATTTTTATAAAAAAAAACCAATTTTTATCCTCTGAAATAAGGGACAAATTAATAAACATTATTTTGGAAAACGCTTTTGTAAAAGAACAAAAACTCACTCCAGCCGATTTTAGTCAGATACTAGGAGAAATTTGCAAAGAGTGTCCTGCGGAAGAACAAGTTTCTGTAAGTATTCATTAAAAAAAAATATTTATAAAAAAATAATACATTTTTCTTTTTAGGAATATTATTATTATCCTCGCAAAGGAAGAAAAGAAAATTTTGCGACCACTATTTTTCTTATGAAATATTAAAAACTGATGATAATATACTTTATTTTATTGGTATTGAATTATTTTCTTCGAAGGCTATGAATATTATATTTGCTAATAATGGAAAAATGTATTTGCGTTACCAAAATTTGTAATCAATATGTATAATATAATTTTTGTACTGTATACATTTTATACTGTATTATTTTATATTAATTTTTTTAATAAAATAAATAAAAATAAACAAAAAGTTCTTTTATTTTAATCACCAAACTCATCTGATAAAAAAACCACACTCGAGTTTAGTTGTAAATATATTGAATGCGCATAGGCTATTTCTAAACAAACGTTTAGATTACGAATAATTGAATGCACATTGTTTTTAATTGAACATACGTTTAGTATTACTAAAATTGAGCGACTGTAGTATATTTCCGAATATGCGTTTAGTTTTAGGCAAGCTGAATTTTGCATAATTTAAAACTGAATCCACGTTTAACACGTAACTGAACGACTTATTTGATTTTCTACCACATCCATTTACGGTGCAGAAAACGTAAGAAATGTTCAGAAAAACTGCATATTTGTTCGGTTTTCTACTACGTAATTTTTTCTGTGTAAATAAAAATTCCATTTAGAATGAAATTCACAATCGATAATGATCCGAAAAGGTCCATCTACAATGCGATATCTCTGAGCACATTCAAGTAGTTGTTATACATTGGACGACATTTTCAAGGGACTTGAATGACATGAACGGTTTTCAAGATTTTAAAAAAAATTTATATTTACATATGAATTCTTAGCTTATCATTTGGAATAAAATCCTAAAAGCTTAGTGTTCTATTTGCCTCTATACCTCTGTCAATATATTGATTCCAAAGAAACGGCAACATCAAGACATATTTAAAACAAAAAGAGATTCTACAGAAGGTCTAACTAGTATAAAAATACTATTGATAATATGGTCCTTCAAAATACATATGTATATAGATAGTTCCTATTAGTTATTTTAGTCATACTAATTATTTTAAATATCTAATAGAGTACAATTAAACAACCAAATTTTGTTAATGCAAAGGCAAATAAACATTTATTTACATACATGGTTGGTCATTACAACCCTTCAGTATGGATTACGACGTAGTTTCTCACTCCACTTATGTTGTGTGTATTAATTTTATACAGGAGTGATTAAAGTTTAAATTTAGAGTCAATTCCAAACGACGAATTTTTTTTTTGAAAAACTTTTCATGGCAATTTTATTTAGTCCCAGAGTTTTTGCCTGAAATCTGCTAAGAGGAAGTCACCGTAGAAATTGTTTTAAAATTTTTTTTGTTGGACTCGGGGTTTAAACCTTGCCCTCCCGTCTAATAAGCCAACACACTACCTATTAGACTACGGCGGATACATTACTTTAAGTCACACAAATTTAATAAGAATATTTTAATTATTTTTTCATATCTCCGATTTATTTATTATTAAACCCTCATTGAATGTTTCAATTTCTTTAGTGATGTAAATGTTTTTGTAATAATACATTTGGTATATCTTAAGTTCTGATAAAAAAAAAATAAGTTTTGTTCGATTCTAATATAAGTTAAAAACATTGCATTCATTGTCTTCATGCACTAAACCCGCTTCAATATTTCTTTTTTATTTTTGATTGAGCAGCATTGAGTTTTTATAATTAGAAAAAATCTATCACATTTGCACTTATTTTTTAGAAAAAAAAATTTAAGTCATTAAAATACCGTAGCTAGATATTTATAATAATTTTCTAAATACAATTTTTAAAGTATATCCTAGTGTCACATTTCCCATACTTTGCCATTTTGGCAATAGTCATGGATCAAAATGGAGAAAATGATACTTTCTTTTAAATAATTATAGAAACAAAATTCACAGCAGTTTATATAATGAGAGTGCTTGAGTAAATGTTGTAGAGCAAATATTTCTATTTTTCTATTATCATGCGTGTAACTTTTCGAAAAGTAATTTATTTTTGTAGAATTTTCGTAGAATATCACATCTTTTTACGAAGTGAAAACTAGCATTCTTTTTTGATTTGTTTGGATATATTTTTTTAAAAATTAGAGCAAATAATATTATAAATCTAAAACTTTTAAGAACTAATGTGATTGTTAGGTGGGTACTTTCGAGTAAGTTTGCCATTATACGTACGCAATGCCATGGAAAAACATTATTTAAACTGGATTTAATTATATTAGAATACTAATTCATGCGCACTAGAGAACTGAACTGAATACATTAAAGTATTTGTTTTAAGTATACGTATATTTATTTTTCATTAAAAATACATAATAAGAAAAATTTTATGGCTGTCTGTTCGAAGGCACGGGTTCAGGTTTTTTACTATACTTTGAAACTATTTACTCAATTCCTCAATTCCACTTTCAACAACTATTAATATTTATTTAGTCGCCGTAGTTCAGTAGGTAGTGTGTTGGCTTATTAGACGAAAGGCCCTGGTTCAAACCCCAGGTCAGACATCAAAACCAAAATGTAAAAAAAATATTTCTTCGGCGACTTTCTCTCAGCAGATTTGTGGCAAAAACTCTGAGAGTAAATAAAATGCCATGCAAAGTTTCTCAAAAAACTGTCGTTCGGAATTTAAACTGTAGGTTCCGCCACTCATGTGTAAAATTAACACACACTACATTAGTGGTGTGAGAAGCTAGGCCGTAATCCTGACTGAAGGGTTGTAATGGCCAATTATGTATGTATGTTATGTATTAATATTTATTCATATCACTTTGCATATAGCACAAAATGTTCAAATATGATTTTGCCTTTCGACTTCTTGCTCTTTAATGAACCAAAAATTTGTTTCTTCTTCTGGTAACCAATCAATTTCAACTACCTATCATATCTGATATATTAATACAGAAGACTATTTAGTACCCTACTGTATATTGAAAATTTTAAGTATACACTGTCTGAAATTATTCTCAGTACACGAAGCACGAGGATACAGTTTGCACAATACTTCAAAAACTACTTGCCGGATTTAAACAAAATAAAAAATAATATTGTTTTAAAAACCTAATTTGTGCTTATAATAATAATTAGATACAAAATTTTTTTTTAAAAAGTTTATTTATTAATTTATTATTTTACATAAAAAACTCAAAAAACAATCCAAAATGCTTAGTGTACGGCGACTTATTTGAGCCAGTGTACATACATATGGACAAATGTAAAATTTTCAGCTTTCCGCTATCTGTAGTTCATAGTATATAAAACATAACAAAAACAGTATATAAACATAACATTGCATTACTCAGAACAAAATTCAACTAAGTTAACGCAAATTTATATTGAGCCCAAAAACAAATTTCCGCTGATTGTCGATACATTATTAATATTAAGATTTATTATCTAAAATAACTATGTCTTCGTTTAAACGCATCATCTTAATTTTTAACACGAACAAATTGTTTTAATTTGTAGTAATAAGTACGATTGGACATCGACTTCTCTTAATTTTCTACAGCGGTAGTTTGTTTCATCTAAGCTTCCTTAATTTTAAACTCGGGCTGTAACTAAGTTTTGTAAAGAGTTCCTCCGAGTTTTTGGGTTGACATTACTTCCAAATGTTCTCCTCTGCATTCATGAGTGTAATGTTACGCCCTTCACAACATTTCAAAGACACTTTAGAAACGTGAATGGCACATATGTATCTTATCGAAAAATGCAAATATTACCAACAAACATTTGTTTAGCGTTTTCCCAATTTCTCTATTTGAATTACTTAAAATGTTCGCTATATGTACGGTGACCATCCGTCCACTATTATTGCGGATTTAACCTCCTGTCCGCTATTTGTTTTACGTTCACTATTTGTCCACTATTTTATCACACGTAACTTCTAACAAGTATTTATTTTCCAAAATGTCCGCTTTTGTTCACTTTTTTCATTAATTCGGTGAAAACGATGGAGTACTTTCTTAAACAAGAAAAATGCCGAACAATATTGTTTGATCCTTTTGCTATGTATGGTTATTACTTATACACAGTCAAGCTAGTGTCTTCCATAAATATATACTGTGTTTAGAAAGTCAACATACATATTTCAATGCCTGAAGCGGCTATATTAAAAGAATTTAAATCAAAGTTAATAGAACGTCACAAAGAAGTATTTTTACCACTTAACGTACAAAATTGTTTAAGGAAAAAGTTAAAAACTTTTACAGAACTTTTACCTGAACCAATGGGATGAATCTTTTAAAGAAATTGAGAGACTTGCTTGAATATTGTTAGATACAATTTCATCTTGGTCTTCAGTTCAAAATTCGTTAATAAAGGTAACAGAAATCAGAAATGATGTAAATATAAATAATAACGAAATTTTTGATGAATTTACTTACATATGTAAAAATGTATGCAAATGCTGAACAAATAGAAATATGGAAACAATCAGCATTAAATCCCGATAAAAAGTGAGTTGAAATTTAAAAATTTTTCGAAACGAAAAATATTCCTTATAAAAACATCCTGAAATTAGTAGATTTTTCATTTGCTTTGCCAGCGTCTAACGCACCAACAGAAAGAGTTGTTTCTATATCTAACAATATTTGGTCTTCCGAAAAATCCCAAATGGGACTAGAAACTTCTGAATCTCTTTTGACCATAAAATGCAATTTTTAAATGGACTGTTCGGAATTTAAAACATTTTTATCTAACAGGTCCAATACTTTAAAAAATACATTCTGTAGAGAAATAAATTTATACACAAAAGTATATACATACGTATGTATGTATATGTATAAATTTAAATTGGCGTATATTTTTATAATAAATGATTTTTTTTTTCGTATTTCAATTTTATATACATATTTGTCCGCTTTTTTCTCATGGAAATAATGGTCACCGTAGCTATATGACTGATATAGATTTTTCTTTTTTTTTTCTTTCGCTTTTACGCTGCCACTCATGTTTTCAAAACATCATTAAAAAGGTTCGAAATGCGCATCAACACATTCACAAAGTCCCCTGCATACAGTTCTGAATACGATGGAGAACCTTTGAGCGTTAATGTCCCACAAAACCTATAGACAACAAACACAAGGACGCTCGCAAAACTGGATTCGAACACAAATTTGAGGTTAACGAAGCTTGGGAAGTTTCGAGTCGTCAGTTTTTAGAAACATTTAATTTTTTCAAATTATTTATTAATTTTCACTTAAGATATTTACTTTTTACCAATGGATTATATGGGAAGTAGATTCGAATTTTTGCATTCTAAATCATCAATTTTATTCCATACATATAACATACTATCTACCTTTAGCGCAAAAGCATCAGTAACTAATAAACTATTATTTCACAAAATTTAGAGAATTTTAAGTACATTTCCGTTACATATTTTGTATATTATTTTTACTTAAATTTTTTTTTTTTAACGCTAACTCTTGTGTAACTTTCAACACCTCATCATTAAACAACAACTTTCACTACTCGTTTGGTTTCTTCTCTGTCTTCTTTGTCTGTTTCACAATAATTTAAGTATTTTTAAATTGGAGCCCATGTTTGGACGATGTCAGTTAAAAAATATTAAAACAAAACTGGGCAACCACCACAACAGCTTTTTCTGTGCTTTATTACATGAAATCTAAAATTTGTCTTCAGGTAAGTTAATAATTAATTGAATAGTCATGAGATCAGTATAAAATTGTTTTCTTACATTAACTTTTTTAATTTTGTTTACACAACAACAGATGAACGAATTTTATATTCGTATGTATATGGCCTATCACTTTCGATTGATAATAAATTCACAATTGATAATAAAAAATGTCAGTTCAATATTTTGTAAAGCTCTTAACACTTTGACTGTTTATTACTGAATAACCGTTGTCGATACTTTTCGATTTCGTTTTACCGAATTTCTGAAATTAGGCTACTGTAGTATAAATTATGTAAACAGAATGTCTGAGTGAGAATGTGTGTGAGATTTTATGACAATACACAGTGACTCTAATCCGATTAAACGCAGCTATTGATAACATCTCACAATGGATCTATGTTTTAGTAAAATAGACTCCATATACATACATATAATGAAAAAGCAAATAATGTTTAAATATTCCTTAAACAAATCAAACTATAACAAAAAATTGTTGCCAAAATGATAAATATTAAATCGAAATTATCTAAAATTGCCATAACTTTTAGTTGTGAGCCGGATTAGCAAAATGTAAAGGTGATATTTTTATAAAAAATAAGAGTTGTGTGATATGCAGTACAAATCATAGAACAAATCAATCGAATTAATTAAGTATTAATTTTCTGTATTTTAGACAAACTTTTGAATATTTATAGAGCAATTATAATCAAAACCAATAACATTACTAAATATATAGTAAAAAGAAACAACAACAACCATATGTTTAAATGAAATAACTTTTGGATTCTGCTCAACACGTAACACACAGCAGGTACAAATCGTGATGCAAAATGCCCCACACTGAGCCGTAAGACAAGATGCAGTGGAAACGACAACTTGGGATTATTCGACACATTTTTGTATCCAAAGCGATATTTCTGGGCTAACGAAAGCTACATCAAAAAAATTATATAAACTGTAAATTATATAATGTGATGATTGTTACAATTGTATTTTGGTCAGTATTCTCTGTCCTGGTTTGCTTATTATAAAGGGAAGCCTTAATGTTAGTTCTTACCATTATCTTGTATCTTGGTGTATATTCGACGAACACGGTGCAATAGCCGCTAGCATTGAGTCCGCAAACCCTGCCGTATACGACTCAGGGTTCTTGGACTAGGACGGGCTCTACGTCATTCGCTGCTAGGCGCAGGAGTAAAGCGGCGGAAGCAGTTTTTGAGTGTTCCAGATTAATTTATGTGACTCTCAGCATCGGCATGAGAATTCACCATTGTCACATCGGCATCCTCTTCGTCTGATAACGGAGAGGTTACACCCGCGTCAATATTAATATTGTCGAAAAATTCTCCAACCAGTTCCGAGTAAGACAATTTTCCAGTCGAGGAACTTCTCGTCGAGGAGTGGCTGCATACACTCCTACATTCGATATCCTCAACAATTGGATATAAGCCGTGAGGCTCCCAGATAGGGTCAGAAGGGGTGGGGTCCGGTGAATCATGGTCCGATTGAACGGGGTCCAATGGGATGGGGTGTGACGGGGGCTGCGAGACTGCTAGAGATTCCGATTTATAGACCCTGAGCCCGATTGAACCGAAGCCATAGTTTATCACGCCCCCTCGGGCGTTGATAAGCGGGAGAGATTCCTCGTTTAGGATGATCACCGCCTCGCGGTAGTCACCCCACTGGTCAGCAACTTTGGCCACCCTCCAATTATCGGTAGCAATGTCTTTGTTGCTGGCCTTGAGGATCCACAAGATGGCTTCCGGATCCGAAGGTCCGGTGGGGATTCTCGATCGGGGCGATTGAGAATTTGGTCCGGAGGTACGGCCAAAAATCACCGATCCTACTGATTGCCGCCTTGTATAGCTCCATAGAATGGAGGTCAGAGCAGGCTACCAGTTTTATGTCCCTGAAACCACCCTGTGGTGGTGCACCTTAAACAGTGCAGGGAAGAAGTAAAACTGCTGTGGCTAGACATAGCATTCAAAACAAAGCTAGCACAAAACCTCCTGTCCTTCTCTTTAAACACCAATTTATTAAAACACATTATATGGCGATCCTGCCAGGATCCTGCGATTTCGATCCTGCAGAATTTGATCCTGCCACTTGCCTGTTAAAATTTTTACCCTCCAATCCAGTTAAAAAAAAATCCTGCCACTCTAAACCAAAAACAAATCCTGATGACTGAATCCCAAGAAGAAGATGCCACCGACACCGCACCCGTTAAAGAAAATGTAAAAGGTACAAAACAGCCATCCGATAGTAAACAACTATTTTTCCCAGCCAAAAATGCAGAATCTAAGAAAGCCAAGAAAGAAAAAGCCGCTGAAGTTGACTCCGATGGCCACGAAATTGTCGATGAGAAGATAAGATGATCGGGCGTAACGATAATGTAGTACTCAAAAACTCTTAAATTAATAATAGAAAAAAAAAAAAATATTTAAATTTTTTAATAATAAAATTTTATGTAAAGAAATATCTTTTATTTCTTTTTAATTATACGATATGTAATTTATTTTTAAGAAAAAAAAGTTTTCATTTGACAAGATATATTTTAACACAAAAATTAAAGAAAAATACAAAATGTAACAACAAAAATGCAAATCCAGAATAAAATTGGACTCCAACATGATGAAGAATATGATCCCTGTAGAAGACGACATTAAAAAACCATCTAAAATCTTAGTAACGACACGTGGAATGAAAGAAAAAGAAATTAGTAATAAAGTAATGGAAAATAACAAGAGTATCATATCCCAAGGCCAACATATAAATCATATGTGGGAATGTACATCTTTAAGAGACATAAAGAATACACGCGAATTGAAATTTAATATTATTAGAACCGGTATAAATAAAAAGGATGGACCAAAAGATGGTACCATAGAATGTAAAGATAATAGCTTTGTATTAAATGTTAATGAAGATCTAGCAAAATACGTTTTGTCTCTAGAGAAGTTAATTATTTATATGCATAAGCAGAATATAAAGAATCTCGCTTTGTCATGCGAAGATAAAATTTTTGAGCTCATATCAATTGAATATTTAAATAAAAGTTATAATGAGGTGTACCGGAAAATATTGAAAGCAAACAAATACAAAAACTATGAATTGAATATTATATTATATAAACCATTACAACATATAAAATATAGAAAATTACAAACAAACATTATAAAAGAATTCCACGATTATCCACTTTCAGGACACTTTGGTATCAGAAAGACCGTACTGAAACTAAAACAACGTTATGGAAAAACATGCGAAAGATGGTTAGAGATTATATTAACAAATGTGACAAATGTATTAGAAACAAACAAACAAAGTACGTTAAGGAAAAAATGGTTATAACTGAAACTCCTAATAATAGTTTTGAGACAATAGAAATAGACACTGTAGGACCTTTACGAATGTCAAATGGGTATAGATACATTCTAACGATGCAGTGTGAATTAACAAAATATGTTGTAGCACATCCAATTGAAACGAAAGATGGTAAAAGTATTGCCAAAACATTAGTAGAACAGTTTATTTTAAAATATGGATTCTTTAAGACATTAAAATCTGATAGAGGCACTGAATTTAACAATGAATTGCTAAAAGAAATTTCTAATTTACTCAATTTAAACCAAAAATTTTCAGCACCTTATCACCACCAATCAATAGGTTCTATCGAACGTAATCATCGTGTATTAAATGAATATTTGTTAAACTTTGTAGATGATCACGAATGGGACAAATGGATACCATACTATACATTTGCATACAATACAGTGCCACATATAGACACAAACTACTCACCATACGAGTTAATATTTGGCAAGTTAGCTACACTACCAACGGACAAAATAGAAAATACAAATAAATGCTATTACATAGACAATTATGCCAATGAAATTAAAAACATCACATAAGAAAATCTTTAGAAAATGCCAAAAAGTTATTAGAGATAGCTAAGCAAAAGTCGAAAATAATTTATGATAGAAACATAAGTGATAGTAATTTTAAAGAAGGAGACCTAGTATTAGTAAAGCTAGAGTCAAGAAAGAGGAATCAAAGCCCATACAAAGGACCGTATCAAATAATTAAAAGACTAGGAGTAAATTCATTATTAAAAGTAGGCACTAAAGAAAAAATTTACCATAATAATCTTCTAAAATTATATATTGCAAATTAAATATAAACATTTCACATTTACTTTTACTTTATTTTATTTATAACTAGCTGACCCGACAGACGTTGTCCTGTCCAAATTAGAAAAAATGTTTGTGTTCGATTTGTAAATTTGTGAGAAGCTGTTTGAATTGTGTAAAAATAGTGAAAAAGAGAAAAACCACGTACTTTTAAATGATAATTTTTATTTATGTAGGTTTGAGGTGTGTTTAAATTACATTTGATTTGAAAATATGTACAATATGGTGTTATATTTACATTTTGATTGAAAGATCGATGTTCAGGAACCAATTAAAATGAAGAAATACTTTTTTCTGTTGCTTTGCAGTGATATCGTAGTTTCCTTCATTGCAATGCTTTACGATACACGACGTTATTAGTTTTGTTGCCTGGCGCGTAAATAAATAATGCAGATGGTGTTCCGACACGGGAACAGGCGACATACAATTGACCATTTTTCAAGGTTAATGCCGCAAACACGCAATGACTGCCCTTGAGATTTATTAATTGTCATAGCGAATGCAAGCCGTACTGGAAACTGCAATCGTTTAAAATCGAAAAAAGTGGGCGTGGTCAATTATTCTTTCAGTAAAACTTTAAATTTGATTACTACGAACATGTTTTAAAAAATTTAGCCAAATCGGTGCAGCCGTTTTCCGATTTTAGATAAATAAAAAAAAGTGGGCGTGGTAAATTTTTCTTTCAGTAAAAACTTAAATTAGATTACTACGACCATTTAAATAAAAGATTAGCCATATCGGTGCAGCCGTTTTCCGATTTTAGATAAATCGAAAAAAGTGGGCGTAAAAGTGGGCGTGGTCAATTTTTCTTTCCGTAAAAACCTAAGTTGGACTATGACGAACATTTCAGTAAAAAAAATTGTCCAAATCGGTCTAGCCGTTCTCAACTGATGCAATTACCAACGAACGACAATTGATTTTTATTTATATAGATAGATAGATTGTAAAACAATATATTCACTTATTAAAATTATTTATAAGTTTCATATTATTTTTATTAACACTACTTACATCACATACATATATTTATAAGATTCAATTTATTTCATTAAAAATTATAAATTTATGTGATGTTTTTGTAACACAGCCTATTTCACTTGCCTGCCTGTTTATAAGGGAAACACAAACAAAATTGAGTGTTTTTGTTTGTGTTTTCCATGCAAACAGGCAGGCAAGTGAAATAGCCTGCGTTACAAAAACATCACATTAATCTTAAGGGGGAAGGTGTAGTGTATTTAGCATAATGTAGTGTATCATAACAAACGTAAACAACACACCACATATATTACACTATAAGATTTAAATTACATTTGCTCTATATTTGTATAACACATTAATTGTAATTCTAAACCCTTAAAATAAAAACAAAGTAAACAAAGTGTAACACACTTTAAGGGAAATACAATTAGAACAACTGACATGGGTCAAAGCACTTATGAAAGAAATTTATTGTGATGTTTTTGTAACACAGGCTATTTTACTTGCCTGCCTGTTTATATGGGAAACACAAACAAAATTGAGTGTTTTTGTTTGTGTTTTCCATGCAAACAGGCAGGCAAGTGAAATAGTCTGTGTTACAAAAACATCGCATATGACTTCAAATTACTCATTTTAAAGTAATGAGTGGAAATATGAAAAATATTGAGTGAGGTCTTGACCAATCAAAATTCAGTATGTTAATGTAAATGAATGTTACTATGTAATAGAAAGAGCAAATGATAAAGTATTAAGAAATATTGTAAAAATTAGAAATTAGTATAAATAGTAGAAGAATTTAAATAAAAATTCAGAAAAGATCTTGAAGTCAAAAAGAAATCATTATCATTTCTCATTTTCTAACCCAGCACCTTAAACAGTGCAGGGAAGAAGTAAAACTGCTGTGGCTAGACATAGCATTCAAAACAAAGCTAGCACAAAACCTCCTGTCCTTCTCTTTAAACACCAATTTATTAAAACACATTATACACGACAGTTGGGCGAGAGATCGGGATTTGAGTTCATGACCTCGAGAAAGACATCGAGGAGGAGCGCGTTCCACCTGGTGGGGGCAATGGATCCGTAGGGGTGACCCCGAACAATGACCACCCATGTAAGACTATCATTTATCACCTCGCTGAGAGGTCTGGAGGTCCTACTGGGTTCAGGGCGTCTAGGCTTGGTGGACTGCGTGGATGACCGAGTCCTTTTAGGCGATATTTTGGGGTTGGCCACCTTGGTGCGTTTGAGTGGCTGGAGGGGAGCGTTAAGCTCGGCTGATCGTTGCCTCTTGGGGGCCGTCTCTGCCGAGACCGGAGAGGTGGGAGGTCGATCATTTGGGTGGGTCTTAGCCCACGCCAAACGGCCCCTGTCGCCTTCCGATAGAAGAGCTGGGTCGACAGAGCCTATTATTGCAATTATGCGCACAGCCGACCTGCGGGTTCTGTACGCCCTGATGCTTGCACTCAGGGTGTTCTTGACACCAGAAGGTGGGTCGGTATCGAGGGCCTGAGCTCCAGATTTGTGTACCAATGTCTTGGCGGCATGCGAGGAGTGCATGGGCGCATTCACGACAGATCTGGAAGTGGATGGCACTTCGGGCGAAGGTACGGCAACCAAGGCGAAGGATGTGGCGACACTAGAGACCAGCTTTGCTACCGGTTCCTTGTGTGCCAAACGGGGTGTTACCAAAGTCGTAGAGACTTTGATACCTCTGGCGGAGGCAACTGCTTTTTTTTAGCAGGAGAGAGAAAATATACGTGATCCGACGGTTCGAAAAGACCAAACATGACGTCAATCCGAAACAGAGTCTCCCCACGATATTAGGATAACCTTTAGTCATGCACTCCAACTCTCTTTGGGTCCAGAGGGAATCGAAGTACACTTAAGCCCCCTTATCACGACATCCACCCAGGTGGAGGCAGCTAGAGGAATTGTTTTGCAGTTTAATTAAAAAAAAAAAACAAACAAACAAATCACTTTGAACAGAACAAGTCGAATTTTGTTCTGTACTTATATCTAAATTCCATAGGAAACAAGCGGAAGATGGACTTATAGACTTATTCCGTCTATAGAGACATGGATACGGAGAAATTTTGGGGAAATTAACTATTTTCTGACCCAGTTTCTTTCGGGTCATGGTTATTTTCGAAAATATCTATACCGCATGGGCAAGGTGATTGATCCTGGCTGCATTTATTGCGAGGAAATGAGTGACGACGCTGAACACACATTCTTCCATTGCATCAAATGGCAAGACGAGAAGAACATGTTGATAGAGCAAATTGGCGAATTTACACCCGACAACATTGTGGACGCAATGCTCGAGAGCGAGACGAAATGGATCGCTGTAAGAAGATACGTTGAATGTGTATTCCGCAGGAAGAAGGTCGACCTTGACACAATACAACGAAATGATACATGACCAGACGAGCCAATAGCATGAAGCTGGCTTCAAATATGGCGTACCCAGACGTGGGAGAGTAGACAACGGTTCCTAACGGACGTCGTTCTGGGCCCTTCCCGAAGTAATGCAGATAGCCGTCCCGGGAAGGGAGTATCCCCAGAAGAGGAGGAGGGATTATTTTAGTGGGAGCACCACTCGACGCAGTTGACGACGGTCACTGTAAGTGCGAAGGCATTTTGAACCCTACCTCACACGCCAAAAAAAAATATTTATTTTATTAATTTTATAGGGTCTTTTGTTTTTAATTTAACATAATTTTTTTTTTATTATATAAAGGTGTTATTATATGTATCTTATTATTCATAAAATATTCAGTAAAATATTCAAGTATTATGGTATATTATAGTATAATTACAATTTTCCACTCCTATGGAGAAGGTCCAGTGGAAATGGATTTCAATAAAAAGGTTTTAAAATGAATATTACTGAAATAAATTTGGTTGTATTTTTGACTACGATTATACTGAATTATCATAAATGAAGCCGTAACGATTGATCTTATCTCTTATCCAGGAACCTTGGATCCTTAGGGATAGGATTCTGGGTTTGAGGGATCCTAATTATCGGTTACTTGTTCCCAATACAAATGATAAGGTAGGAACCTATATTTTGGCTAGTAATAAGTTGAACTTGTTAATCACTCCTTCCTTTTGTACAGTTGACGTACAGAGATAACCTTGGGATTGAACTGATTCTTTCATCTGTGTAAATTTCGTATGACGCTGCACCTCCTCCTGGTAAGCTCATTGCACTTCTGGAGGTGCAAGCGAAAAGGAAAGGATGTCGTCCCGTCTTGGGTTGTGATGCCAATACACATCATACCCGATGGGGAAATGAAGACATTAATATTAGGGGTGAGTCGATTTTGGACTTTATTGTTCTTAGTGAGCTTAATATATGTAACGTCGATAATACGCCGACTTTAGAAATAGTGTTAGGGAAACTGTAATTGATATTGCGCTCTCTAACATGGATAGGTCTATGATTAGGGACTGGAGGGTTTCAGATGAATATTCCGTATCGGATCACCAACTGATAATCTTCGGTAATAATATATCCAGTGGCTATCAGAAACCTTATAGGAATCCGAGAAGAACAGACTGCATCAATTTTGATAAGGTTGTGGAGGAAGAACTTAGTGCCCTTAGGGGTCATTCCACTCCTGGCATCAATGATCGAGTTGGATCTTTAACGGGCATCTTGTTGCCTTGTTACAGAGAACATGGAACTTCAAAAACTCCACTGCTGTACCAGAAGGCTCTTTAACAAAGCTAAACGGTCAGGCGAAGATGTTGAATGGTCTGTATATAGATCCAGAACCACCTGTCTGAGTTTCTGCGAAAGTACCGAGTGTGTTGATGATGTGGCTCGTTACCCTAAGCACCCCAAAATCTTAGATTTCGTCCAAAAGAACGATAGCGCATGGACTGCCTCGAGAATAGAAATCCTAGAGGTGTGGATCCTGTTGTTCCATTGGGAGTAACTGATTCCGTCCGTAATGCTGGCATGACGCCCAACAAACAAATCAATACCCGGAATGAAGTCAAATGGGCTATAATTAGCTCTGAGCCTTTTAAGTCTATCCGGCTCTGCTTCAGTATGCTGGTGATATATAATACGAACACCTGGTGGACATAGAGATTGTCTCCGGTGATGTAATATTCCTGACGGTTGGAAAGATGTGCTTGTGGTGCCGGTAAGACCAGTCTCGTCGGCCCTAAGGATTATAGACCGATATCGTTCTTATCCTTTCTTTTGAAAGTTCGGAGAGACTTATCGATCTATATTTAAAGTCATGGACCGGTCCCTGTTGAGTGCGTCGCAACATGCCTACGTTAGGGGTAAGTCGATTGAGAGCGCTCTTCATGATGTGACAGGCTTTGTTGAGGCGAATTTGGCTAGGGGTGAGTACACTTTGTCGGCCTTCTTAGGTATTGAGGGGACAATGTTACCACTTCTTCAATTGAGGATTAATTTAGGGATATACGTGCCCCAGATTTTCTGGTACGGTTTATCACTCACATGCTGGATAATAGACTAATGGTGGTTTCTTTTCTACCAAAAAATGTGCATTGTGCATGTGCAAAATGCAAATTTGTGTTTGTTTCTTAAAAATGTTTCGCCCTCAAAAAGGGTGGTATGTTTTATTCTAAATAATTCGCACTTGCCAATGGTGGAGGGCATTGCATTTTATGCCCTGTATAAATCGAGAGTGCTGATAATGCCCTGTAAAGCAGATGACTTTTGTTTATTTATAGGGCTACCAGATGAAATTTAAAAAAAGCCGCATGATATTTTTATCCAATTTTGAAGTTAATTTTTTCATTGTTTTGTGGAGTAACCTTAAGGAAACATTACATTATTAAAGATACATGGTCAGTAATTTAAAAAAATTGCATTCAGTGTTAGAACAGTTTAAAGAATTTTTTTTGGTTATAAAAAACAGCGCTCAAAAAATGAAGTGGAAAATTTAGCTATCTGGCAACACCTTTCTCATATTTACATATTTTATTGAAAACAAATCAAAAAATACAACATATTTTTAAATCTAAAACCTTAACGTTAATAAATATAAAACATTTAATACGTACAAAACACTTTTTTTAAATTAATTTTAAATATTATTATTTACATTGAACTGCTTTTGAACAAATTGCCATTTCCTCATTCATTTTCTTAATAAGTGGTAAATACAGGGCATACCCTTTTTTAATATTTGTGTTATGTTCTTCTCAAATAAAAAATTACATTATAACAGGGTTGGTCAGCAATTTTTTTAATGCACCTTGTAAGAGGGTGCCATTTTCTTTGTAGAAAAGAAAACACCATAATTCGATTGAATCTGGGTGGATGTTCTATCGTTAAGCGTGCAACCAGGGTTACTCCACATGGGAGTACTTTCTCCTCTCTTATGTCTCCTGGTGGCTAATATTGGTTTATGGTGTCCAGAAAGTGGGGGCTTTAAGGTTGTGACATATACCGATGACGGGGGTGTCCTGGTAGGTGGCAACTCTTTGTCAACGCTGGGAGAACTGATGGAGTCTGCGTTTGGGATTTATCCTCCTGGGCTGCAAGTTGTGCTTTGGGTATAAATCCCAATAAGACAGATCTTGTTTTATTCTCGCGTATGTACAAAATTTAAACCGTTAGGTTACCGAGTTTAGGTGGTAGGAAGCTTCCGTTGTCTTCTAAAGGCAAGTATCCAACGGAAAGTCTTGGATAAGGTTCAGCGGATGGCCTTTTTGAGTATCACTTGAGTGAGGAAGAGTTGTCCCCAGGCTGCTCTTGACTCTGCCTGACTCTCTGGAATTCTAAACGTCGCCTTTCCTGTGGGGAAGTATAGGCCTTTAGAAAAACCCACCGACTATATTGTACCTGAGGCTATGTTCCTGCCTGGTTTGAGGATACTAATACCGGATAGGGCAATATGGAATGGTGGAGTACTCCAGGGGTAGAGAAGTATACGCAACTTCACGATTCGGACTAAGTTAGGTGGAAGCACAAGTGCTGGGGTTTTCTATAAGGACCTCGATCTTGAACTTCACTTTAGGTTAAAAGGTGACTGTAGCATGTTTTAGGCAGAGATTTTCGCTATCTTGAAAGCTGTTAAGGTCTATTTCAGTTTCGGAATCTTTTTTGATCTTCGATGACAGTCAGGTTGCCCTAAGGGGTATAAATCACGGCTTGTTCGCGAGTGCAAAGAGTCCTTAAGGATCTTTGAACCAGATCGAATCCATCTATGCTGAGTTCCAGGACATAATGGTATACTTGGTAATAAGACGGCGGATGCTCTCGCTAGATTAGGTTTACTTTCTGAGGGCGATTTTTAAGTTGGTCCATCACTGGATGGGTCACGGGGGAAGAGCAGAGGCGGTGTATCGGGATTTCATGTACCTATGTCCTGTTATAGACAGTGAACAGAAATTCTGCTGCACTTGGTTAAGGCCAATCTGAGGTTAGTTAATGGTTTCATTACAAGGCACTGCGAGATTAGATCGCTGACAAGGATATTGAACATCCGAGCTGGACTATTACGTGGTATGTTTCGATGGGAAAGAGTTAGAGACTATCGAAAACCTCCTTTTCAATTGTCCAGCCCTTAGTAGTTTGAGATTGAGGACCTTGGGCAGGGGCATCTTCGACGGCTTGGATTCTTTGACGAGGGCCAATATTAGGGTTCTCCATAGATTCATTAATCGGTTGAGCTGGCTTAAAAGTGCTAGGGCATCAATGTTGTAGTCACACTCTCTTGTGTTTATGGTCCATCCTTTTTCTTCCGTTTCTTATATCCTACCTTTCCTATCTTCTCTCCTCTCAAATTTCCCTATCTCTCTCCTTTCTAGGACGAATTTACAATGAGTCATTTTGACCCCTGGATATTGCATTTGTCGCAATGACATGTACACGTCCTTTAACCCAACCCAACCTAAAAAAGTGGTATTGGACCGGAAGACATGTATGTACGTGCCAAAGCTAGAGAGTTTTTAAAGGCACACCTCTGTTCAAGACCCTCTGCTTCAAATATAACTGCTAAAGGTTCTAAATTAATTGTTAAGCTTATCAATATAATTATTTATTTTTAAGAAATACACAATGCAATTCTGTTCTCGAACCGTATCAATTATCAACTATCTATTTCAAATGAGGTAGAAACATTTGGCTTGGCTTCGTCGCAAATATCAGCTTCAAAAGATTAATTATCATTTACATACATATGTATGTACATATTTTTACTTAACAAGAGACGCATTTTTTTATTTCAGACATTAATGTTGACTGACCAAATTAATGGAGTAAAAAATTAATAACTACACACTTAGAAGTAACTGGATATTGAGTCTATACGCGGGAAATTGCTTAGAAAATACAAGACACGTTACGAGAGGTTTTCCAAGCAAATATTAGGGCAGGACGTTGTACATTACCAATAAAGATAATTTTATAATAAATATATTTAAAAATTTTCATTTAGTATCTGTTTGCCGAAGACGAATGCTTTTAGATGTTCGTGATTTGCTTTCGTTTTTCATGCAAAACTGGCGAACGTATTATGAAAGCATCCATCTTTTTAAACATATTGAATTCCAGCTTTTAATTTGCTTTTTGTTGTGTTTTTTTTTTTTTTTTTCTTTTTATAATTTTTCGCGAATAAATATTTTGTTTTACATTAATATAAAAAGTTAAACTTTCCTCATTGCAAAAGTAATCTTCAAATCCCTGTATAATAAATAAGTCCTGCAGTGCCTCTTGAATTTGTAATACCTTCAAACGGTGTTAATTGTCAATATGTCGTATGTTTTTTTTTTTGCTAAGCAGATTGTGAGGGACACAACATCTATATATTTGTGACTAACTTGACATATTCAACCGACAAATTTATCGTTTGCTGAAATATGTGGTAAGTCTGGCAACTCTGTTGTGATAGTGTGTATTTTTGTGAAGTGCTCTTCTAAAAATTTTATTATTTTGATTTTTAAGTGTGTATTAAGCTTAGTATTTTTAAAATAAGTGTTTAAAAGTTGTTTTATTATTGCTTCTTGTTTTTAAAATTTTTTTGTTTTTGTAAGCTTATTACTGTTTTTTTATTTTTGTTTCTATCAGTACATATTCCTCTTTTTATTATTTTTTTCTTTTTATTTTGTTACTGTTTTATTTATACTGTTTTGCTTGTAATTCTTGCTTATTTAATATTATTTTTGTTTTTATATTTTAGATATATCTTTATTCTTTTTTTTTTCTTTTATATATAAATAATTTTCACTGTTTGTTTATTTATATATTTAGTTTATTAAAATGGATAATTGTATGGCATCAAAATGTATTGTAAAGAAAGAGGGTGAACGCCAGATTTCTTGCTGGTTATGTGATAAATTGTTTCATATTAAGTGTGTTGGTTTGCTTCCTCGCACCACGGACCAATTAGTGGATAGTTCCTTGGGTCTACGTTGGTGTTGTCCTAAATGTAAGGTGGTTGACATCCAATTTTATAAATTTTTTATGGAGACTCGTCGTGAGTTTACGGAGATGCACACTGAATTCGCATCTCTTTTTTCTAAATTTCGTCGGTTCGGGGAATTATTTTCGAAGTATGGCCTTTTGAATGAATTGCTCGAATCGGAGAAAGTTCTAGGCCCTCTTCCTTCTGGGGCTCCTGGGCATGTGGTGCAGGTTTCTGTGCCAGGGGAAACTGCGACAATCAATACATTGTCCACTGTTACTCCTATTGTGGACATTTGTCCATCTATTGCTGATAACCCAGCTAGCATTCCTATACCGAGGTCTGCGAATCTAGTTGAACTGAGTCCAAAGTCTACTCTATCTCCTTTACCCTTACCTCTGGGTGATGTCACTTCCCAGGCATCTTCGAAACCGTCTTCTGTTACATATTCATCTGTAGTGTCCGCTGGTTTAAATACTTCTGCTCCAAGGGAATTGGTTGTTGTTAAACCTAAAAGGACTATTTTTGTGTCTCGTCTTTCATGTGATACTTCAGTCGATGATGTGAAATATTTCGTTAAATCGAAGATTAGTGAGCCTTTTGAGTTTGGTTGCTATAAGATGAGGCCATCTTTGGATGGCAGTATTTCTTCGTTTAAATTATATGTTGCCGATGAGAAATTTGGTGAAATTGTTAATCCTTCGTTTTGGCCACAGGGTGTATTGGTACGGGAATTCGTAGTCAGGCAGGGCCTACGTATGAATGGTGCTAATTTGCCTGGTCCTATTTCTCAAAAAAACTAACTTCGAAATCGTCTTTTAATTTCAGAATTGCTTATCAGAATGTTCGCGGACTTAGGTCTAAACTTTCTTCGCTATATAATAGTAGCTTTGATTTTGAATTTGATGCACTTGTTCTTACTGAAACTTGGCTGAATTGTAATATTTTTGATTCTGAAATTATGTCTAGTAATTTTAATATTTATAGACGCGATAGGAAGTCTGGAAATGGTGGTGGTGTTCTTATTTCCATTTGCTCTAAATACAAATCTGAATTGGTTGACTTGTGTTCCTCTGAGGATATTGAGTTTATTTGCGTTAGGGTCTGTAATCGTGGAAAGTCTATATACATTACTTGCTCATATATTCCCCCCTGTTCTGACATTCATATCTATAGTGCTCATTTCGTTTTAATTTCTAGAGTAATTGATTTAATGGGGCAAGAGGGGATTATTGTAGTCCTTGGTGATTTTAATTTTCCGCATACATCCTGGAATTTTTCACCTGAGACTGGGTCATTAGTGCCATGTTCTTCAATTCCATCCTATGATGAAATTCTGTCCGCTATGTGTGATCTAGGTCTTTTCCAGGTTAATGGTTTATTGAATTCAATGGGTAGAATTTTGGATCTTGTATTTTTAGAGGATCCAAGTATTTCTTCCTTATTTCGCATTGATCCTATATCTTTTCCTGAGGATAGTTATCATCCTACGTTGTTACTTTCTATTGAAGTTGATGTTTGTTTACCTCCTGTAATTGATCGCTCATCTGTTGTTGAGGGGCGTTTTAATTTCCATCGTACGGATTTTAGTCGTTTAAATACGCTACTATCCTCTGTAGATTGCTCGTCTGTACTTATTTCACCTCCATATGACTCTCTTTCACTTGACAGGATCTTGGATGGCTTTTATGAGGTATTATTTAAATGTTTTAGAAAGTGTGTTCCAATTGTGAATAGTCGTTTGGAGCGTTCTGGTCCTCCGTGGAATTCGGCTAGACTGTCGAGGTTGAGGAACAGGAAATCGAGGTTATTTAAAAAGTTTGTTAGATCAGGTACTGATATTGATTATGCTCTTTACTCTAGGGCGCGTGTGGATTATCGTAGGATGAATCATCACTGTTATGAGGAATATATGATTAAGGTCAGGTCGAACTTCGCTAGTGATCCTAAGTCGTTTTATGACTTCGTTCGAGCTAAACGTAAATCATCTTTGTTTCCCACGGAGATGTTTTATGATGGCGTATCATCCTCTAGTTACCTGGATACTTCGAATATGTTTGCTGACTTTTTTCAGTCTACTTATAGGCAGTTGAACTCGGGCCCTGATTTGAGTTGCGGCTTTTCGTATCCTTATTCAGTGGGAAGTGTCTCTATTTCTAATATATATTCATTTGATGAGGAGTCTGTCCTTGATTCTTTGTCTGGACTGAAACTTACATACTTGCCAGGCCCTGACGGGGTACCGGCCTGCATTTTAAAGAAATGCGCTGTTGTATTGAGTGGTCCTTTGACCTTTATATTTAATGGGCTTCTGAGGGCTGGTCATTTTCCATCTATTTGGAAGAGTTCGTATATAATTCCTTTGCATAAGTCGGGTAATAGATCCAATATTTCCAATTACAGGGGTATTGCCAAACTCAGTGCTATTCCCAAGTTAATGGAGAAACTGGTGACCGATTACCTCTTTTTTAACACGAGATCTTTAATATCCCCTTTCCAGCATGGTTTTTTGAAAGGTAGGTCGACTGTCACTAATCTTCTTGAATTTACTACGCATGTTTTCAGGGGTTTTCTTGCCAGGGCTCGGACTGATGTAATTTATACTGATTTCAGTAAGGCTTTTGATAGGGTTGATCATGGAATTTTGCTTCATAAACTGTCATTGATCGGTATTCCTGATACTATTCATCGTTGGCTGGGCTCCTATCTTTCCCTTAGGACTTGTGCTATTTCTGATTGTAATATTCTGATGTATGCTGACGACGTTAATTATTTTATACTTTTGATGATGATGGTCAGGCTGTTCTTCAGCGAAATATTGATTCCTTTGTAACTTGGTGCGGGACTAATTTGATGGATCTTAACTTGAGAAAGTGTAAGTGCATGGTTTTCTCTCGCGGGGGCGTAGTTTCGTCCACTTATGTGATAAATTCTTGCCCTTTGGAAACTGTTACTTCATTTCTTGATTTGGGAGTATTATTGGATATTAAACTGTCTTTTATTGATCATATTAGTAAGGTGATTGGCAAGGCTCGGGCTGTTCTTGGTTTTGTGAAAAGATGGGCTAAGGAATTCACTGATCCTTATATAACAAAACTGCTATGCATTTCACTTGTTAGGCCTATTTTGGAGTACGCGTCTGTTATTTGGAATCCATACTATCGTTGTCATAGTGATTCAATAGAGTCTGTGCAGAAGCAGTTTTTATTATTCTGTTTACGTGGCTTAGGATGGGATTCTGCCAATGGGTTTCCATCTTATGAGGCTAGATTAGGTCTGATAAAACTTTCAACTTTGGAACGTAGAAGGGCTGTGTTAGGCGTTTGTTTTGTCTATAATCTGGTTAAGGGTGATATCGATTCCGAGTTTTTGCTTTGTAACCTAAATTTCAGTATTCCAGCAAGATTTTCACGGCACTATCGTCCTTTTTCCCTAGATTTTTACAGAACAAACTATGGTTGTAATTTTCCTTTCCGTAGATTATGTAATGATTTTAACATGTATTATGATTTTATTGATTTTAATTGTACTGTTTATAATATTAAACGTAGCTTATATGCTGCCATTAATTTGTAAATTATTATAGAAAAATATATTCTCGTTCTTGTCTTAGGTAGTTATGGTTTATTGTTGCTTTATTCAGCTCGTGATTAAGTTCTGTAGCTGATTTATGTTGTCGTTGCCTTTACTTTTCCCTAACCCGCTATAGTCCGGACTGTAGTGTGTACGTGTCCCTACGTAATGGGGACGAGCCCTCCGCGGTCGGGTTAGGGTGGGTTAGTGTGAGGCCGGGGACGTTCGATAAAAAAAAAAATTCCAAACACGCAGATTCAGCAATGTGTCTCGCACGAAAAAGGTAAATATTGAAAATTTGTTGTTTTTGATCGTTTAATATGAATATCGCTTCATTATGTGTTTTTGAAAGCGAAACGTATCGTTGGGGGCTACAACATACGGCAAAGATCAGTTTTTCTAAGTATTCAATCATTTGGGAAATGAGCTTCTGCATTATTTTTTAACTTCTTTAGATCGCTTTAAAACAAAACACCAGGGGGCTAATTCTCGCATTCGTATACGAACGAATTTTTAACCGAACGTGCGATTTTTTTAGTTTTGGGATTCTCTTATTCGTTATCGAGTAAAGTGTATCGAAATTTCTAATGATGGCATTCGATAACGTGTGATCAATCGAATGCAATCTTGCGAGTTTTTACTCGTAAGCACTAAAGCTTTCGAATTAACGTTCTTCTGCTGTAAAAACAATATAAAAAAATGTATGTAACAAATTTATAATAATTTATGAATAAAAAATTAATTCCAGTATTTGTAGGTCGAAACTTTCAAAAATTAATTACACCCAGAAGGAAATTCTTGGAAATTTTATGGCTAAGCATTCCGAATTGGCAAAACCAAATACTTCTCAGGAAAAGGCAAGAGTTTATCAGCTATGGGAGCAGCTAACAGCTAAGCTCAATGCTTCCGGCCCACCAATCAAAGATGCAAAAATGTGGCGCAAGGTAGTTTAACAAACTCTTGTTTTAGTTTAAATAATAAATGTATAAATATATGTATGTCTTTAGGTATATGCTGACCAAAAGCAAAATGTTAAAAAGAAGGTTTCATTCAATAAATCTTCAAAAAAGAAAACGGGTGGCGGAGGAAAAAGTTCTTCCCCAAATGGAAGAACAGGTACTGTCTGCTGCTGGAACTGAAGTTTCTGTTGAGGGTATAAAAAAACATTAGAAGGCAGCCCAAAAGAGGATTGCGACAAAGAAAATGTTACCCCAACAACTTCACCAAAAAATAGTATGTATTCCTGACGTACTTCCCTGCTGTTTATCGGATTATGAAGAAGACAAAATGGAACCTACCATGTCTTCTTATTCCTATTCCTTGGACTTTAAGTTGGGGTTGTGATTAGGGCTTGGAACCTACCACGTAAAAAAATATCCAATGACAACCAGAACACAAGCCTCTACAATGATCCCTCAAAAGTTTACGACCACGGCAAAAGTTTAAAGGACTACGATTTATGTTTAGGTACATGGAACATCGGGAACCTTCACAGACGAGGCGCTTCCGCCCAGCTGGCGAATACTCACATGAAATGCAGGACTGACATCACTGTTTTAAAGGAAACGCGATGGATGGGACAAGAATGCAAAAGGCTTGGATTGTGCGATATATATTACAGTTGCCACGCGGATAAGTACGAATTCGGATGGAAATTTGTGGTTAATAAGAGACTTTGCTATCTTGTCTCTGGGTTCACCTCTGTGAACGAAAGAATAGCCACATTCCCCAACAGAGCAAAATTTTATAACATCAGCCTTATCTCTTCTCGCGCCCCGAAGGAAGAAAAGGACGACGCGCTTAAAACGTTGCAGTTCGCCGCTATTCGAGCCATTGTCGAGAACTACAGACAGAGGAGAAGGGGTAAGAGACGCAAGTAGAGGGAAAAGCGAGAGCATGAGGAACTCGAGATATAATGAGTTTCTTTCAGGAAATCAAATCCGTCGTTTCCTAGGAATGTATTCTACATATTTATTATATTACTAGCAGATTCTACCCGGCGTTGCGCGGGTTATGTAGTTTGGATTAGTTTAAAAAATTAAAAAAATATATTATTGGGTCATTTTTGCATTAAAAATAACAATAAATAAAAAACCGGTTTATCGGTTTCGAAACCGGTTTCTTAAAAAAATGCAATTTTTCAAATTATTCGGAAACCGGTTTAACAAACAACCCAGTTTTTTGAATACTCTAAGTCCTAAATATAAATTCACTCAATTTGCCCGTTATTCGCCCCTTTCTCCCTTTTTGGACCCCTTTTGGTCCAACTTTAGAAACGGAACACCTCCAATAGCTATTTGGGAAACTTAACCAAGCTAAATCGTAAAAAATTACCTATAAAACAGATAAAATACAGCATTTATGCATAAAAGTACTAATTTTTGCGCATTTTTTCTCCCTTTGTCCCATTTTTTTCCCCTTTGGGTCAAAATTTTGAATAGTTTTATTGCCTATAACCTGCACCGACAAAAGCTCGATCTATATCGCAAATTTCAAGAAAATCGGTTCAGGCGTTCAGGCGTGATTGGCTATGCACTCAATTTGCCCGTTTTTGGCCCCTTTCCCCCTTTTTGGACCCCTTTTGGTTCAACTTTAGAAACGGAACACCTCCAATAGCTATTTGGGAAACTTAACCAAGCTAAATCGTAAAAAATTACCTATAAAACAGATAAAATACAGCATTTATGCATAAAAGTACTAATTTTTCCCCATATTTTCTCCCTTTGTCCCATTTTTTCTCCCCTTTTGGTCAAAATTTTAAAAAGATTTATAGCCTATAACCTGCACCGACAAAAGCTCGATCTATATCCCAATTTTCAAGAAAATCGGTCCAGGCGTTCAAGTGTGATTGGCTATGAACTCAATTTGCCCGTTTTTGGCCCCTTTTCCCCTTTTTGGACCCCTTTTGGTTCAACTTTAGAAACGGAACACCTCCAATAGCTATTTGGGAAACTTAACCAAGCTAAATCGTAAAAAATTAACTTTAAAACAGATTAAATACAGCATTTATACATAAAAGTACTAATTTTTGCCCATTTTTTCTCCCTTTGTCCCATTTTTTCCCATTTGGGTCAAAATTTTGAAAAGATTTATAGCCTAGAACCTGCACCGACAAAAGCTCGATCTATATCCCAAATTTCAAGAAAATCGGTCCAGGCATTCAGGCGTGATGGGCTATGCACTCAATTTGCCCGTTTTTGACCCCTTTCCCCCTTTTTGGACCCCTTTTGGTACAACTTTAGAAACGGAACACCTCCAATAGCTATTTGGGAAACTTAACCAAGCTAAATCGTAAAAAATTACCTATAAAACAGATAAAATACAGCATTTATGCATAAAAGTACTAATTTTTCCCCATTTTTTCTCCCTTTGTCTCATTTTTTCTCCCCTTTTGGTCAAAATTTTAAAAAGATTTATAGCCTATAACCTGCCCCGACAAAAGCTCGATCTATATCCCAAATTTCAATAAAATCGGTCCAGGCGTTCAGACGTGATTGGCTAACAAACAAACCAACAAACAAACAAACAAACAAAAAAACAGACTTACAGAAAGATTTATAATATATATTAGGATTCTGACATACCAGTTATTGAAAAATTCACACTTTCATATTTATTGAAGACACTGTATTTTTAAGCGAATATGCAAAACCACAAATTGCCTGGCTCTACTTACAGGAACAAATATTCCTACTGGAGGAATGGTTGAAGAAATGGAGAATAAGGGTAAACGAACAAAAGTGTACAAATGGCAGTTTCACCTTGTGGAAACAAACTTGTCCTACTATATTTATTAATAGTAAACCAATATCACAAAACACTCTTGTTAAATACTTGGGTTTCTGCATTGATCGGCATTTAAGGTGGAAACGCAAATAAAGTACAAAAGGGCAGGTATACGGCGTCCCTTTCGAACCAAATTTGGTTGGAAAATATACGTTTGGTCGACGAAACCTCAAAATGTGCCTTTTTATTTTAAGAAATACTGTATTTATGTTTGCAATGATCGCAGCGTTTATTCCCTATTCTTTCTTCAAGTTGCTTCCAAACGCCCTTCACAGCAGTCGCCTTACTTATTACTATTGTATGGTGATATTGCCGTCTTTGGAAAATCACATGTCGCCCAAATCCGTGCCGCCCAATGTTGGCCACAAGAACTCCGTTATCATGTTCCTCTAAAGAATAATGTTCACAGCTGTGTTGAAAATTTCAGGACTTTAGTACTTTTTTCGGTACTTTTCCTTTTCAAAAATACCGCAGTACCCCCGCGACACTTTCCGTTCGTTTTTATTATTAAATATTTTATGTTTTGCGCTTTTCGACTGTTAATGCGTCCGAAAAATGTTCAACGTAATGCTAAAGGTGGAATTAGCCTTTAGCCCGGGTTAGCCAAACGTCCACGGAACGTAAGTTCGTTTTTAGAATATGAAAATCATTGAGAAAGCTTGCCGAACCGTAATGTAATTTCGGTAAGAATATACATTGCTCATCATATGCTAAAAACAAATTAATTTTTCTATTCCATATTCCGTACATGTATTATGTTGCCAACACATTACACAGTATTGTAATTTATTAAGATGCAAGTGTAATTTATTAAGATCGCAAATATTTTTTAATTCTGGAAGTAAAATTCAATTTATCGTATATTGTAATTTTTACATTTAAAAACATTTGCTATATTTCACGATGGAATGCATAGTTTTTTTTTACTTAATTCAAGAGAATTTTGATTTTAATATATTAATATATAATACCTTTAAATATAAATAAACATTTTTTTACAAAAGTACCATTTGATGGAAAAAAGTGCTCTTTCAGTTATAGTTCAGTATGATTTCAAAATTACAATTTTCCAACACTGATTCACAGTCTCTCCTCAACTTCTCAAAGTAAGGCCCAATAACACATACATGCGTACATAATTGGCCATTACAACCCTTAAGTCAGGATTACTGCCTAGCTTCTGATACCACTCATGTTGTGTGCGTTAATTTTAAAAATGAGTGGCGGGACCTACAATTTAATGTCGACTCCGAACGACAGATTTTTGAGAAACTTTTTCATGGCAGGTTTATTTACTCTCAGAGTTTTTGCCAGAAATCTGCTGAGAAGAAATCGCCGAAGAAATATTTTTTTTTTCATATTTCGCTTTAATGCCTGACCTGGGATACGAACCCGGGCTTTACCTCTAATAAGCCAACACGGTACCTACTAGACTACAGTGACTTAATAGGCCCAATACCACCGACTGACCATAATCCACAACAGACAGTTGCTAGTTGTGGACGCATTTGTTTCTCATGAATTGCGTAAGGATTCTCTGAGCTTCAAATTCAACAATTTTGTGTATTTCCTAAGCCATTCAGATGGAAATGCTCTTTATCGGAGAAGATAAATTTTCTTTAACCCTGGTTAGATAACGTTATTTTTTTGTGCTGAAAAGATAACGATACGTCTCTCAGACGTATTTTTTGTTTATTTGTCTTTATTTCTCAAAAAAGAAATAACCTATCGCACAAAAACAACCATCAGCAACAAGCTGCTGCTAACGACTGAGATAATTGAGCGTGCGAAACTTGTATGTGATCAAATGTGAGAGTAAGAAAACAAAACTGAAAAAGCGTACGTCTGGCACAAGGCACATCTAACAGGTAACCGTAAGTGTACAACAAGTTCAACAATGAAAAAACAACAGGCATTTTGTTTTTGTTAAAGCGTACGCGTAATGTCAAAAAAATTAACCCTCAAACCTCTATAGGAAATTAATAAAAGCAATTAAAAAAACTAAATAAATTTTATATATTGAAATTTCTTTTGATTTTTATTTCATGCTTAATTACGCAATAGTGGGGCACCTATAAATTAAAAAAAAATTATTCCATGCAGTCAATAACATTTCCACTTTATCTAAAGAACATGTTTTTATATGGCCATCGATAAAAATGGCAGATGCTAACGTTATTTGTTATTGGTCATAGTTTTGGCACTTAGTTGGAGAGACCGAAATCTTTTTTTGGGTAATTCATCAGCCTCGTCTAAATAAATATAAATATAGTAAATCTAGGTTGTAGTTTAAAAGATATATGGATTTAGTGTTAAAGGCTTAAATATTATTAGTCATCTTGCAAAAATTTTAATAAAATTGGCTTTGAAATAGTAATCCTGAAGAATTTCTAGAGTGCGTATCGTTAAGGATACATCCGGTACATATGGGGGTTTATAAATGCGAATATGATTATCAAAACAAAACAAACAAAAAAACAACAAAATTTTGACATTTAAAAACGCGTCAGCTGTTGACATAGGTTTACCTGTTAGATTTGCCTTGGTCTGGCAGACGTACCTTATCTAATAAGGGGTAAAAAAATACATTAAAATTCAATCAAAACAAAAGTTACACTAAAGATAACGATACGTCTCTCAGACGTATTTTGTGTTTATTTGTCTTTATTTCTAAAAAAAGAAATAACTTACCGCCCAAAAACAACCACCAACAACAAGCTGCTGCTAACGACTGGGATAATTGAGCGTGAGAAACTTGTAGGTGAGCAAATGTGAGAGTAAGAGCACAAAACAGAAAGAGCGTACGTCTCGCAGACGTACCTTATCTAACTATGGTTAAAAATATCATAACTGATCTAGTTTCTTCAAATATATTGGCTACTCCTCGAATGGTTGACGCATAAAGTGCACTTTCTCGACTGAAAATTCTTCGAATCTTGCGAGCGGTCTCAGTATAACATTCCAAATATTTCTAACAAGTTTTCACAATTATAATGCGTGATTCCTTCGTAAAACGACACCACAAAATTCAGAGTTGCCACTTGCACAAAAAAAAAACGTTAAAAATTTAAAAACTGCACTCTTGCTGAACCAGCAATCAGAAGACATGACAAGATGAAAATCCAGTTATTTTTTTAAACTTAATTGCTATTAATATTTCAAAATTGTCTTTATGTTATGTTGGTCTCTTATTATCATATTATGTATTTAGAATTAAAATGAAGTTGTGGGTTTCCTAATGGTTGTGCGAGTATTTAAATGTTATAATTTTAAAATAAAACGAAAGTTCATATAAAAAATATGAAATTGTAAAAAAATTCGCTAAAAACAAATTTTAAAAAGATATAATACCATTAGCCAACAAAAGACAACTTCAATGCAAACATATTGAAAAGTTAATATGCGTTTTCTATTAATAATATTTATTTTTAAAAATTAGTAATGTTTGGTATTTAAATTTTTTAGATTTTATAGAAATTTGTTTAAGGACATTTGTGCGCATCGGCTACTTCTACCAAAATGTATGTTTCTTTCCATCTTTATTATATACACATATACGAAATTCTATTCCATTCTATAGGTTCTAGTACAAAAATGTCAGGTTTTAAAGGTAGCCTACTTAAATTATCAAATATTATTAAATCAAGTATAGTAAATAGAGTTTCAAAGGTCTTTACACCAACCACCAAATTCACACCAACATTGAATTAATTTCTTTAGTTAATACGCAGTTTCAAATGTATAACTTTACTCTGTGAGTTAATAGATATGATAAACTGGTACACTTAAATTAGACATAAATAAAGAAAATAAATTGGTTTTTAAGAATAGATTAAGATTTCATTCGTTTTATTTATCCTGAAAGAAAATTACAAAGGAAATGCATGTAAATATGTACGTATGCACACTACATATATTCAATTTTTAGCATATTTAAAAACAAACAAGTGCAAGAACATCCATATAAATTCTTAAAAATGGGAACGATACAGAGAAAACTTTAAATAAAATATGTCAACAATTACAAACAACCTACAATAGAAGAAAGTTTGGGCTAGAGAGAACTCAATAAATTGACCAAAAACACGCTTTATATTGGAGCTGTACAACAATGTTTATATATTTCCAGATAATAGTTTTTATTGTAACAATCATGCTATACACGGCGACGACCACAGCCTCCTTAAATGGTCATGTAATTAAAAGAAGCTACTCAGATCAAAGTGTACATGGCTATATGACAGAGGTAGACTTGTTACGTACAGCATAAATAATAAAGTGAACAGTAATGACATTTTTGTTGTTGTCTTATTTGAACAGCGTACTTGTTGGTGGAATGAGGTCTGCAAGGAAGAATTTCAAAATCAATTTCGCTGCAGATGTCCACAATTTTCTTATTGCCGGTAAAAGTTATACATATCACCATACAATATAAATGAATATTAACACGTTTAAATTCGTTTGTTTTCAGTTCCCCCGGGCGATATTATAACGCCTATTGTTCCATGACTGATACTGGCTATATATGGACACAGCCAACATGGGACTGGGTACCTCAGTCATTTCCAAATGTATAATTTTATTTTATTTTTCTTAACGTATAATATGCATTTTAATATAGGGTCCGCCAAATAACTTTTTTTTTTTTTTTTGAAAATGCTTTAAAAGAAAACTACTGAATATTTTAACAAATTTCTTTTTTTATTTGAATGTACAATCCTTCCGGTTAATAATGGAAAATAATTTCATTCAAATGGCTGTCTCGGCTGGCCATGCAGTAACCTACACGATCGGTCCAATTTTTAAGCACATTATCGATTGTGTGCAGCTGTATTTCACCAATGGCTTCACGAATATTGTCCTTTAAAGCGTCAATTGTCTCTGGCTTGTCGACGTAACACTTATCTTTGACGGCACCCCACAAATAATAGTCCAACGGTGTCAAATCGCAGCTCCGAGGTGGCCAAACGACATCAGCTCTGCGACTGATAATGCGATCTTCAAAAACAGGGCACAAAACATCGAGTGTAGCTTCGGCTGTGTGGCACGTAGCGCCGTCCAGTTGAAGCCAAATGTTGCCAATATCCTCCTCTTCAATTTTTGTGAACAAAAATTTGTTCAACATGGCCCGATAACGATCGTCATTGACTGTAACGGCCACTCCTTGCTCATTTTCGAAGAAAAATGGCCCAATTATGCCTCTGGACCAAAATCCGCACCAAACAGTGACTCGTTTTGGGTGCGTCGGCTTTTCAATGTACGCGTGCGGGTTTTCTGTGCCCCAAATGCGACAATTATGTTTGTTTACATACCCGCCAAGATCAAAATGAGCTTCATCTGAAAAGATGATTTTTTTTTTGCCAAAATCGGCATCTTCTGTAAGTCGCAGGCCCACTTAGTATAGCGAAAACGCATTGGATGGTCCATATTCGTTCAGCGGAAGAATAAAACTAATTATCTGTCAAATCAGACATGAGCTAAGTGTTACCATTCACGAAATAAGCACTAGTTTCAAAAAAAACGTTAGATGGCGGACCCGATTTTATGAATAGTAAGAGATGTGTCTTATTAAGTAGTAAACAACATTGAAAAATACTCTAATAATATATCGTTAGTCTCATTCGCAAAGGTGTTAAGTCCACTTTTTTCCAAAATTGAGATTTTAATGCAAAACGGTAACATTATACATAATACATATTTTACAACAAAAAACATGTCATTATATAGTTCAAAGTTGTTGTAATTTTGTGGTTTACAAAAACGCTAAGTCCACAAAACTACGAAAAATATTAATATTATTAATTAATTAATAATAATAATTAACATTATTAGTTATTAATATTAATATTATTATTATTTTGTAAAAATAATTGCGTTTAAACAGTCTAGAAATTTTAAAAACTGAAAAAGCTACAATGTTTTTTGTGTCTCCTGTAAAATTTGAAAAAAGGGACTTAACACCTTTGCGAATGAGACTAACGATATGTAGTTTGCCTACAAGTATATGTATGCAATATATACTTATATGTATGTATATATGCATATAAAATATATATTTCATTATATACATATGTATATATGTATATACATACACTTATAAACTTTCTTATTACAAATATAGGTACATACATATATAAAAAAAAAGTAATGGTAAAATGTTTAATCAAAATGTAAACTGCGTATGTATTGCTCTGATATGGAGCCTTTTTTATTCTTTTTAAAATTTGTTATGTTTTGTATACATTGACGTCACCAGATGGTGAAAAATCAATATCTGTTATCAGTGGAACTAATACAGTAGAACTAATGTAATACATATTATTTCAATTTCGATAAGATGGATGAAGCATATAAACATGCTTGTAATTAAAGGCATGCACCGTATAATGAATATTTTTCCAAAAATATAAAATAATTTTTAATAACTGTTAATACTACTACTACTCTGTATGTTTTTCAATAAATTTTTGTAAAATAAATATAAAAAGGAAATAATTTAATTAATTTAAAACTGAACATTTTGTTTATACAATACTAGAAACTAACTAGTACTAATAGTACCAAATTTTGGTAATTATTAATTAAAAAAAAATGTGAATAGAAACACTGTTTTCAGATTTGCCAAGATATGTATGTATGTAGTTCGGCGCATGCGTTATTTGTTTCGGGGTATATTCTATAATCAGTTTTACTTTCATTTAAAGGACTGTTGGCGATTTGGATAGTATATTGATTTACCTTAGTATGGTAAAGTAATTTTATTTAAAATAATAACAAGAAATAATAGAAAAGTAAAACATGTAAGTTTTATATTATAAAAACTCTGCAAAAAAAATCTAACTAATAAAATTGGTTATCCTAATTTACGTAAAGGTATTTTGTAAATAGTACATCTTTTAATTTTGTTTGGTTGCTTGGAGCAGTTAGCGCGTTAATGATAACAGTGACAGCCAAACATTTGCCAACACATCATGCAATAGACGTTCGAGATGAAGAATTAACTTTAAATCAACAATTATTTAACGATATCAGTACCCTTATAAAGAGGCAATTGATAGCAAATGTTGCGGTAAATTTAAATAGAGTATTTTTTAAGCTTGCAAAAATTATACGCATGTCGCTTATTTCAGTTGAAAAATTCCCATATGGCAGACGAACATGAAATTTTAAATAATAAAGTTTCAAACTTGAATGATAAACAACAAACAGGATCAACCACGTATATTCCAACACCCGTTCTTGTTGAAAATTGGCCTGTAAACAGTCATAATTTTGGGCAAATAACAGCCGTATCAATTGATCCTCAGGGAAATCCTGTAATATTTCATCGTGCTGACAGATATTGGGATGCAAAGTAGGTTAACAGCTATCAGGCGCCTAATTTAACTTTTTCTTCTTTACTCATATTTCACATTACTTTCCAGCTCATTTAATGGCAGTAACATGTATTTTTTAATTGAATATGGACCAATTCGAGATAAGACTATATACGTGCTAGATCCAAAAACTGGCTCAATCAAGTCCGGTTGGGGTGAGAAATTGTTTTATATGCCGCACGGGCTAACAATTGATGTTCATGGCAATTACTGGATCACAGACGTAGCACTGCATCAAGCATTTAAGGTAGTATTTATAGGCAAAACACGTATGCGATAAAAAGTATTAAATTATTAATAGGTTCAGTTTTTGTTCAGGTTTGAATAATAATACATTCATTGTCAACTACAAATTTATTCATGATTGGCAGGGTGACAGGGTGTTATACTTCATTGTCTACACGAATATACTCTTGATACTTTCAATATATGTATCATAAACCACAACTTGTGGAACTTGTAAATTTTTTATGATCTCAAAAATAAACATACAAGACAATACGTTAACTATAGTCTAAATCGGTTTCTATCTCCCTATCGTTTAAAATATGTTCTTCTTATAATTTAAAATTACTATCAGTGGAAATATTGCTTATACTCAAAACAGATATGGCACTGGGAATAACCTATAAAATTTAGGATTGCCACCGAATGCGTTAAAAAAATTTGTGTACACATATCAAGTATTCTGCGTTACATTTCGATTTTCCTTTATTATTTTTAATATTAAATCTTTTCTATTTCACAAACGCATTTAAAGAAACAAATAATGTATGTACATACTTATGTGTATATGCTATTAAATTTCAGTTTAAACCGCTTGAAACGCAGCCGCTATTAACAATTGGAAAACGATTTCGCCCAGGATCATCGGTAAAACATTTGTGCCAGCCAACATCCGTTGCAGTGGCAACAACAGGAGAAGTAAGTATCGTATAATTTTTTTCATGTATTTATTTATTGAATCTTTCATTACATTTAAATAACAATAAGTTGTCGAATTTTGGCTATGATAAAAAACACATTATTTTTGTCAGATTAACATCAGGGTTAAATTCAGCTATCGAAGTAGTTTATATTTGTATTAATATAAGAACTGTAATGTATCCTTGGGAGAGAAGGAATTTGGATTGATTTGCAGCTTTTTCATAATATTTTTCATTCCCTGCTTGAACCGATAGCACGTTTCTTAGGACTTGATTCAAGAGTGCTTTTAAAAGGTTTCGACACCGTTACTAATAAACTTATAAGCCTATAAATATGATTTTGCCTGCATGTGATTTTTGCTAGGTTTAGATATCATTTTAACAAGTGCAACATCTACTCTTCAGGAAAATTTTCGAGAACTTCGTAGCTATTCGTCGTAGATTTATTAGCATCTTATTACTTATGTTATCGACTCAAGAGTTTTTTTTTTTATTCAGACCTAGGTTAGTCTTCGGGGAGCACCATTGCACAAATTCGACTTGAACACTGTTCTTTAGTGATCCAGAGACAAGTAAACTTTTTCTGCGTCATTTCTCCCCCTATCACTGGTGGAATTCTATAAAGGTGATTTAAATGTAACGGTTCTTGTAAGGTTCTTGGTTGCACGCTGCAATGGATAACTTGATCTCGCATAGAATCAAATCCATCCAAATAACTCGTAAGGAAGGCCGATTTTTGACATTCCAGAAGTTCTGGTAGCCGTTTTTAACATTCCCTTAGCTTTATTTTGCTTTTTTTGTCCGTGTTGCTGCCAATCTCGTTGAGCTCCCAATTTTTTACACAGGAGCCTTTCCACGTCGAAAAAACTTTATTGTATACCTTCACTCGCCGTATGGACGTCGCCAGATAAGCAGCCTGTGTTTGAGTTCATTCGGCTTTGAGATCGTAAGAATAGCAGGCGAGCGACCCCAGTTACGTCTTAACTTTAAACCAATCTGGGTTACTCTGAAGTCGATTACATCTGAAATTTTTTCCTCTCAGTACTCTCAGTACAATACTCGGCCTATTGGAGCAACAAGACGGTGTTTTATGGATGAATATGTATGCTGATAATATTACAAAATGTTTGTGTAAGCATTCAATGCAGATGTTAGTTTCTTCTAAGTAGACTTCGCACAGGGGGCACAATAAATGGTACGCCAATGCTGACTTTATTAGAAAAGCTGATCTTCCAAACACCTATAGTCAGAAGTTTTAATTAAATTTCTAAATAGGTCTCAAACACTAGCAATATGTTAATCTGCTTTCCTTCTAGAGAATACCCGATTTCATTTTCAAGTTGACCAATTGGGTTTCAAAAACAGTGTATTGTCGCTTACTACACATAAAGTTTGTCATTTTAATTACAAAACCTTTCATTAACTGTACCAATCTATAGAAATTAAATTTAGAGGTTTCAGTTGATGATGACTTTAGTGACACTTGTTTTAGTTTAAGAACAGCGTTATTCCTTAAAGTAACGGTGGGCACTTGATTGCCTGGGATACACAATTTTTCGCGATTTCACATTTGCTCTTCGTGTTTATTTTTGCTAGAGCTGCTATATTGCCAAAAAATTTTCTGCAGAGATATTTTTTAAAATTCCTTAAAATATACCACAAAATTGCAACACATAATTTAATCTGTTAATTCTCGCATATAAACACAACTACAGAAGAGAGCAAAACACAAAAAAGAAGATTGTAACGGCTATTTTAAATTTTTAAGTTTCATTCTTGTACACTTGCATAATACTTATAAATTGTTTTGTGATCAAGCTAAATTCAAATATGACTACTTTTTATTTTCAGCCAAATTTATGTATGTATGTATACATAGTTTTTATTTTTAGCTTGTTTTAAAAATGTTTAAGTTAATATGCGGGGTGGTATAGAGTGGGGAAATTTATTTCTTTTAGAAAAGATTTTAGTAGTCGAGCGAAAGTTGACATAATTAATGAAATGCCCTTAGTTCGTAGAGCAATAACATGTCGAACTAAAAGTACAGAGTTATTTATCCAACGGGAGACCAATGAACAAATAAAAATAATTTTACATTCTTTGTATCAATTTTCTAGACGGACGAAAGTGTGTGTAGACATTTGTGATGACAGCCAAATTATTATTTGTATTAAAACGGTTGACAATAATTTTAACTTATTTGAGGTAATATTAAATGTACACCTTTATTTGTGAGTATAATTTGCATATATTTCAATAATACATAGAGAAAACAACAAAAAAAAAATACATAAATTTCTCAAAGTGTAAAACAAATTGTCTACGCTTTTTTATTCAATGTTCACCTCTGCTTTAAAGCGTCAGCATATGACTTCTGTTTAAAGGTAGGCTGCAATGATTGCTGGTACCAAGGCACATCTAATAGGTAACCTTAAGTGTACAACAAGTACAACAATGCAAAAACAACAGGCATTTTGTTTTTGTTAAAGAGTACGCGGTATGTCAAAAAAATTAACCCTCAAACCTCTATAGGAAATTAATAAAAGCAATTAAAAAAACTAAATACATTTTATATATTGAAATTTCTTTTGATTTTAATGTCATGCTTAATTACGCAATAGTGGGGCACATATAAATTAAAAAAAAAATTATTCCATGCAGTCAATAACATTTCCACTTTATCTAAAGAACATGTTTTTATATGGCCATCGATAAAAATGGCAGATGCTAACGTTATTTGTTATTGGTCATAGTTTTGGCACTTAGTTGGAGAGACCGAAATCTTTTTTTGGGTAATTCATCAGCCTCGTCTAAATAAATATAAATATAGTAAATCTAGGTTGTAGTTTAAAAGATATGAGTGTTTAGTGTTAAAGGCTTAAATATTATTAATCATCTTGCAAAAATTTTAATAAAATTGGCTTTGAAATAGTAATCCTGAAGAATTTCTAGAGTGCGTATCGTTAAGGATACATCCGGTACATATGAGGGTTTATAAATGCGAAAATGATTATCGAAACAAAACAAACAAAAAAACAACAAAATTTTGACATTTAAAAACGCGTCAGCTGTTGACATAAGTTTACCTATTGGATATGCCTTGGCTGGTACCTATTACAAACATGTGAAAATTGACTGAATTGAAATTACCAGCCTGAATAAACTATACAAGTTTTTTGGATCATAGAGCGTTCGACTAAAGGTACGGTTACATCTAAAAACTATTTGCCTCAAAACGTAAAATATTTGTTTGCCATAATGTGACCACAAATTAATTTTGCAAACAAAAATATTTGTAATGAGACCACCCTGTGGCAAATATTTTCATGTTTTTTTGACAAATATTTGTTTGCTCTTACATATTTTTCGTAAGGACAAACAGTGGCAAATAACAGCTGTTTAAGGCTGTGTTGCCTACTAGCAAAACTAAAACATCACTAAAATCGCAAAAAAACGTATGAAATCAAATTTGAAGAAAATGAATAATTTATTTTATGGAAACCTTTTTATTCGTTGCAGATGTATTCATTATATACGTATAAATATTTGGGTGCCTGCATATACAGAGATACATTCAGAGTCTGAAATTTAAATACACGTTAATGCATACATATATCAATTGTTATACCTTTCTAGATCAAAGCTATTCAGGGGTTGTAATGATTTTTTCAGTAAAATGGTTATTTTTTTTAAATCTCATTAAAGAAAAAGATCTCTGAAACGACCTAACCCTTCAGTACATAAAAATAAAGAGTTCTTGTTTTTGTTATAGAAAATTTTTCATTTTTATTGCAATGATTTTGATTTTTTCTCCAAATTATCATGACAAATTTTGTTTCTGTCACTTTTTGGTTAACCGCATATCGGTTTCATATGCATTACTATATAATACTCATACCAGAGGAAGTTTACAATAAGCTTGACAGTTAAGATCTTGGACAGGTCCTGATCGGTTGTGAGATTCTTCGATTTTTCTGTATAAAAATTTTTAATTTAATATTGGCTGGTTCAAGTTCTACTCGAAAGAGAGGTTGTGGAATCCTTGCTCGCTTGTTTATGTTGAAAACACTTTTAACTGTGAATTCCTGACTAATGAGAGCAGTTTTCACCTCCTCTGGAGCTATACTAACGTCTACACCTTTAATTAAACATTTTTTTTTTTGAACTTTGAAACTGTGATAAACTCAGGCTTATGTTTTAATTAAATAACAAGAGTTTATCTTATTTAATAAATTTTATTTAATATTGGTACTTGGTAAACTTCTACTTGCTTTACAAACGGGAATGAATCTTTGGTTTTTTAAAATATTAATTAAGAACACAGCAAAAGAATAACTGTAAACATTTTGCTGTGTTGTTGTCATTTAATATATAAAAATAACTTATTTTAATTGAGTGCTATTTACAAATAAGATGAAAGCTTTACTTAATTGAGTGATATCTAAAGCTCTACTTAATTGAGTGATATTTAAAAGCAATCACTCCTCCATAAGTAAATACCCTACAATCACCCCCTTCATAAATTTGCTTCTCACCCAATATAATACATTTTTAAAATACTTCATTTCATTTAGCTTAACAATACATTAAATATACATGCATATACATATAATAATAGATTTTGGCTAAATAATATATAAATTCAGTATAAATTTTACATATAATTTATATTTTTTTAGTTTTTCTTTCTCTTAAATTATATTTAACAATTTCTGTTGATGATTCATTTTCCTTTGAATATTCTTTAGAATTTATATTTTCTTCTTCATTATTTTTAATGTAATCTGATTGAACCTTGTCTTCAATACTTTGTTGGATACTTGGAGCAATTTTTTGTAACGGATCTAAAAGAGTTGTTGGAATTTCACTTTTTTCATTTTCAGATTCAGTACACAGTACCATTTGGTTAGCATGCCTTTTCCAAGTTCTTTCATTTTTTGTTTTTATTAAATAGGTTTGCTTACCAAGTTTTTTAAGCACTGAACCTCTAATCCAAGAAACTTTTCCCGGAATTGAATAATCCTTGCAAACAACATAATCGCCTTCGTTAAAAATATTTTTCTTTTTACCTTTATAAAATTTAATTTGACTTTTCTGTTTATTTTTTACGTTTAATTTTACTTGATCGGTATTAACGTTAACTATTTTTCTTTTTGGATTGATTAAATCAAGCCTTGTTCTTACTTTACGCTTGTTAAACATTAACTGAACTGGTGAAACACCAGTACTGGAATGTACAGCGTTTCTATAATCCAATAAAAATCTACATAGTACATTATTGAATTCGGATATTGGTACATTATTTAAACTGCGCTTAAGAGCATTTTTAATAGTTTTTACTGCATTTTCAGCCTGTCCATTAGTAGCTGGATGTCCTACAGGAGTTGTAATGTGTTTAATACCATTAAGTTTTAAAAATTTTCTAAATTCGTTGGACACAAAAGATGTACCATTATCCGAAACGATACATTTTGGCAAACCAAATCGTGCAAACAATTCTCTTAAAACCCGAATGACAGCGTTACTAGTTGTATTAGTACCCATGTCCAGACACTCAATCCATTTACTAGTACTGTCCACCACAACTAGGCACCAACGTTTTACAAATGGTCCAAAAAAATCTATATGTAATCTTGACCACACTTCCTCCGATCTCGGCCAAGGAATTAACTCCTGCTGAGGTGGATTAGGTCGTGTCATCAAGCATGAGTCACACGCCCTAACAATTTCTTCTAAATCTTTGCTCTGATTTGGCCACCAACAGCATTCGCGAGCCATAGATTTCATTTTCGCTATGCCCATATGCGACGCATGTAACCAATTAACAACTTCACTCCTCAATTTCGTAGGTATAATCACCCTATATCCCCAAAACAAACTATTCGACTCACACGACAACTCAGTTCTTCTCACAAAATATGGCAGTAATTCGGGTTCTGCACACTTATCAGGCCATCCTAATTCAACATACCTACGTACTCTTTTCAGTAGCTCATCCTTTTCCGTTTCCGAACTGATGGTTTCAAAATTCAAAAATTTTGTCTCGTTTTGAAGCTCCTTTACGTAATTGACGTATAAATCAGTTGGCAAATCATCCAATTCTAAATCTGATTGATTTGGATGTCTTGAAAAATAGTCAGCAACATTGCTTTTCGATTTAATATGGACAATATCAAATTGATAACCCGACAACGTTAACGCTATACGTTGCAATCTATTTGATGCCATAACCGGAATTCCCTTTTTGGGGTTAAAAATGTGATGCAATGGTTTATTGTCCGTAACCAACGTAAAATGACGGCCGTATAAATACTGGTGAAACTTCTTAACACCAAACAAAATGGAAACGGCTTCACGATCTAGTTGTGAATAACGCTTTTCCGTATCTGTCAAAGTCCTAGAAGCGAACTCAACTGGCCTTTCCTCGCCCCTATCATCTACCTGTGACAACACAGCACCTACCCCAACAGGACTGGCATCCACAGTCACCCTTGTCCTAAAATTAGCGTTAAAATGTGCCAAACAATTTCCCGATCCTAGACATTTTTTCAACTCTTCCACGGCCTTCGAACAGTCTTCAGTCCATTTAAATTCTGTATTAGACCTGAGTAATCCATGCAATGGATGCAGCAATGTGGACACATTTGGCAAAAACCTTCTATAAAAATTCACAACCCCTAAAAATGCTTGCAGTTCCCTGACATTTGTAGGATTGGGCATTTTAGAAATATCACTAACTTTTTTGGGATTCATGTGTAGACCTCGTTTGTCGATTACATGACCCAAGTATTCTATTTTCTTACAATAAAACGCACATTTTGCCGGTGACAATTTAAAACCTACATCTCCCAATATGTTCAAAACTCGTTCGAGACGCTCATTATGAAGTTGACGATTGGGAGCACTAATTAAAATGTCATCCAAAAATACAACAACACCATCCAAACCTGCCAACAGTGAGTCCATGATCCTTTGAAAAATCGCAGGAGCTGAGGCTAAGCCATATATAAGCCTTGTATATTGAAAAAGACCTTTGGAAGTCGATATAGTAGTATATTTACGAGATTCCTCATCTAGCTCTATTTGCTGGTAGGCCATACTTAAATCCAGTTTTGTAAATTCCTCCCCTCCATGCAACTTAGAAAACATTTCCTCTATCCGAGGCAAAGGATACCTTTCTATCATTAAGTTTGGGTTTAATGTTACCTTAAAATCCCCGCAAATCCTAACATTACCGTCTTTTTTCAATATGGGCACTATTGGCGTCCCCCATTCGCTATAATCAACCGGTTGTAAAATTTTCATTCTCACCAATTCATCTAATGCTAATTCAACTTTCTTTTTAATGGTCAAAGGTAAAGGTCTCGGTCTGAAAAACTTTGGGACAGCATCCTCTTTTAGCTTCAACGTAACCTTACTCAACTTAAATAGACCCAAACCACCATCAAACAGCTTATTAAATTTCCTAACAATAGGATAACCTTTAAACCTATGAAGTTCCGATGCATGATTTATATTACAGATCTCGATTTCAAACGCCTTTAAAAAGTTTCGACCCAACAGTGGTGGACCACCATGTTTAATCACAATAATAGGAATAAGTTTCCTCTTATTGCCGTACTGAATAAACACATCACAAGCTCCGATAGGTATTATATTTGTACCATTATACGCTTTCAATAACATATCTATTTTACGAAGACTATAATTGCTAAAATTAGACTTGTATGTTTTCTCTGAAATAACCGTATTTTCCGAACCAGTATCCAACTCCATATCAAATGCTTTATCATTAATCTTAACTCTAATTTTAATAGGTCCATCTTTTAAACTTGTAACAGAAAATAAGCTTAAATCTCTATGAACATCTTCTAAAAAATTAAAATTTTTTGCCTTACACATTTTCTTTAAATGTCCTCTTTTTTGACATTTGTTGCACTTGTAATTTCTAAACTTACATTGCTCGCTTTTGTGGTTTTTATAACCGCAGACTTCACATTGTTGATCATTTTTTTGCTGAGCTACCCTTTGCGATTCCCTTTTACTTCGTCCGCCGTTTGCTTTTTTTTATAAAATTAACGGGCTCTTCTTTGACCGCTGCCGTGTCATATTGGTGTTTTGCATACTCAACATTGTTGGCTATTTCCACCGCTCTGTCGAAAGTACATTCTACTGATTCTAAGAAAATTTTGTCCCGGGCCGGACCTTTTTCCAACCCCATTACAAATTTATCCCGAATCGCTGTTGCTAAATTTGCACCAAACTCGCAGTTCACTGCTAATGATCGCACACGTACAGACCATTCATTAACTGTCTCCGTAGGTGCTTTTGAAGCACTGTAAAATTTGTACCTTTCTGCAAAACCTGATGTTGGTGGCTTAAAATGTTTTTTCATCACCTCCACACACGACTCATAAGTTGTTGTTGCACTTTCTATTTTTCTCGGATTTATTAAATTTTGTAATAGCATATAGGACGTTTCGCATAATGACGTCAGTAAGATCGCCTTCTTTTTGACGTTATTATTTATATCATTCGCCACTAGAAATTGTTCCATTTGATTTTCGAAGATTGACCAATTGTTTTGTGTATGGTCAAAACTTGGAACTTTACCAATTATTTGTGTCATCCTCGTCGCCACTGTGATAAACTCAGGCTTATGTTTTAATTAAATAACAAGAGTTTATCTTATTTAATAAATTTTATTTAATATTGGTACTTGGTAAACTTCTACTTGCTTTACAAACGGGAATGAATCTTTGGTTTTTTAAAATATTAATTAAGAACACAGCAAAAGAATAACTGTAAACATTTTGCTGTGTTGTTGTCATTTAATATATAAAAATAACTTATTTTAATTGAGTGCTATTTACAAATAAGATGAAAGCTTTACTTAATTGAGTGATATCTAAAGCTCTACTTAATTGAGTGATACTTAAAAGCAATCACTCCTCCATAAGTAAATACCCTACAGAAACAATAATTCATTGTAATTTTTTGTTGTTCACTTGAATCCGGTTCATGTGCTAGAAGAGAAAACCTGCTTTGGCGACTAGCATTTTCATCTCTAGACACTTTAGGAGCGTTGTCACATTCAATGCATAAGCAAATAGCGATGAGGAGGGTCCTTTTATATTTCGGATAGATCATGAGACTTATTGGGCGTATTCGATTTTGCTGTTTCTTGTATAGTTTTCATTTGTCACACTTGGTGAGGTTACTCATCAGAGAATGGTTTGAATGTCTTATTACGAGCTTTGAATACATTCCCAAAAATAGAGTACATTGTTGTCAATCCTCATTATTTTATTTTGACAAGACATGACAACACATGTGAAGAGCAAATGTATCGAAATTCACACATTGCATTGCATTTCTCCTATTAAAGCATCGTTTACCATTTCATACAGTGTTGCAAAACTGAAATTTTGAAATGGTACTGAACTGTAACTGAAAAGGTACTTTTTTGCATCAAATGGTGCTTTTGTAAAAAAAATACATACATATGTACATATTATTTATGATAACACTTGAATTAGGACAATGACCTAACTTCTCACACCACTTATGTCGTGTGTTTTAATTTTATACATGAGTGGCGGGACCTACTGTTGAAAGTCGACTCCGAACGACAGATTTTTTGAGAAACTTTATCATGGCAATTTTATTTTACTCACAGAGTTTTTGCGAGAAGAAAGTCTCCGGAGAAATATTTTTTCATATTTCGTTTTGATGGAGATATCCGAAATGGGGTTTGAACCGTGGGCTCACGTCTAGTAAGCCCGCACACTACCTATTAGACTATTTATTTATTTATATTTAATACATATACGGCACGGAACAGAAAAACTAACGACTTCTTCGTGTTACTCACATACAAGGCAAAAACAGCCTATTCGGAACGTAACAAAACGTGAAAGCCCGTTTTAGTCAAACGTCGATGGAACGTAATGTAACATACATTCGTTTTTAACATATAAAGAGCAATGCAAATGCTAACTTAAAATTATATGAATTGCTTTTCGTGTTCTTAAAACGAACGTACGATCCATGGACGTTTGGCTAAGCGGGACTAAAGCCTAATTCTACCTTTAGCATTACGTTGAACATGTTGCTAATGCATTAATAGTTGAAGAGCGCAAGACATAAAATATGTTATAATGAAAAAGTACTGAAAGCGTCGCGGGGGTACTGCGGTATTTTTGAAATGAAAAAGTACTTAAAAAAGTACTAAAGTACTGAATTTTTCAACACTGATTTCATAGCACAATTGTGCTGAGAGAACTCACACGCATTCTTGTGTTTTTTGATTTAGTTGTCGATCAGACTGCGACAAGAACACATGTGCGGCGGATGCTTTACCATTTTTTTCAGAATGACACTCAAAAAATATTGTATGTTAAAAGATGCTTTTGATAATATTCAATGCCTTATATATTTTGTCGCATAGTATAATTTTTTTTAAATGCTTGCTTTTTCTCTATTAATAAAAAATGGTTTATTATTTTTTTTATTTTTATTTATCTAAAAACATGGTCTAATTTTTAAGCCAAAGTTGGATACCTTTACGATCTTTTAATAAAAAATGGATTTTTTTATTTTATTTTTATTTATCTAAAATTATTAAGCCAAAGATAGATAGCTTTACATCAAAGAAAATAAAGTATAAAGAATGTGCATCTGAACATATTTTGGAATATTTTTCAAAAATATTTCGGGGGGAAAGATAGGAGGGAAGTAAACAGAAACGAAGAGCGAAACAATGCGTTGCTCTCATTCTTTGCTCTCATCGCGATGAGATTGTGGACATTTGAAACTGAAAAACTGAAAAATTGTTTTATAAAAAGTGTGAATTTAAAAATTGTAGTGCATGCTCAAACAAAACGTTTAATAAATATAATATATAATTAAAATCATAAATCATATTTTTAGAAGATATTGATAGGACTGGAAATATATCAGAAAGTACACATACCCCTGATATAGATGTCGCAGATAGGTATATACGATGAAAATAAAGAATATTTTAATGAAGGTACCGATTGTTTTACGTCCAACAATGTGCCAATTGAATTAACATCAAGTCGATATTTTGTTGGTTACATAGCTCAACGAATATCTTGCGTTAAATGTCGTGTGGATATAATCAAACCAGCGCAAATTTTGTCATATCCTTCAGAAATGTTCGTTCGTGCAAAAAATTATATAAAAGATTCCGACTTTGGAAGTTTGTGCGCTCCATCTGATTTATTTTTTGAAGTTTGCAAAATTCATATGTCTTCGAAAAAATTTTTTTAGAAAATAAATCTATAAAAAACAAAAAAACATTTGTAGTTGGCCAAAAAATACAAAAAATGCACAAAAAATACAATTTATTCCTTGGTTTGATGAAAATAACGAATGTTATAAACACAGAATGGAGATGCGTAATTTACTAATTGTTGTTTTACTACGGAAGCATTCCACATGGGAAACATACAAATTCAAATTATCCAGTATGGAAAAAGTTAAAATTTTGAACCATTAAAATGATAAATAAATTTAATAAATACTAAACAAAAAAAGCATTCGTTTTATTACAACTTCATTCTATACAAAAATAGACACATATGGTAAATACATACATACATAATTGAATAGTAATATATAATTCGGTGCGAATCGATATAATTTCATTTCTACAATAAAACACATATTCTTACCCTACAATAAAACAAACGGTAATATTGGTTTTCCACAGGCTATTTGCACATACATTTTGTGAAAACACAAAATCTTTCAGTTTGTTTATTATTTTATTTGGCAATGTATGTATACATACATGCACACACGTATACACGCATATGAGAATAAATTGCTTAGAGAAATTCCCTGCAAGCAATTTTGTAGTCGACTACGTAAGTAGTGCACTTTAAGTTAACTTTTGTAGATTGACTATAATATAACTACAATTTAATGCAGCACTTCCTTAGAATTTGGTATTCGACTACGAAAATAACACACTTTTAGATAACTCTTTTAGACTAACTATAAGCTAACTGCAATGTTATGCAGAACTCACCCAAATACGAAACGTTTATTTATTATTGAGAGCTTCTTGTTTGTGAGATTTGTTTTCTCTCTGTTCTCTCTTTTACCAGATCAGACTTTTGATGATTTTGTTTTTAGACTAATTATAAACTAACTACAATGTTATGCAGAATTTCCCCATAATTTAAAACGTTTATGCTATTTCTGATAATATTTTTTTTTCAATTGCACCTTTTTCTGAACTATTTTTAGATTAACTAATAGCTAATTAAAATGTTATGCAGAATTTATTCAAAATGAAACCGTTGATTTTTTATTCTCTATTTTTTACTATTTGAATTCGTTTAAGTGCTATTGTAGCTTCAAAAATTATATAATTTTTATTGTTTAAAATGAGTGGCACAAGTAGACGAAATTTAAAAAGACTTTTTAAAAAAGAAAAAAATAAATTTTTAAACAAATTAGAAACTAATAATTTAGATAATTTAAATAAATTAAAAAATAATAGTTCAAATCCATTGAAACACCCATTTTTCTCCAAACATACTTTTCTAGATGGAGAAAGTGTTGAAAGCATTAGTGCATCCAATGAACAATTTGACGAAAAAAAGACTTTTAAAGAAAAAATTGGAGATTGGTATTATAAAAATAGGCCATCTCGCGAGCGTTTCGAAGAACTATTAAAAATATTGGTCGAAGAAAATTTGGATGTGCCCTTAAGTGCTAATTCATTTATTAAACACAAACGTGACAAATTAGAAATAACAAAAGTTTTTCCGGGCGTGTATTGCCACTTTGGGATAAGAAAACAAATATTTAGGCGTTTAAGTGATATAGGTTAGAGGACGTGTACTTGTTCGTTAAGACAAGTACAATACCCGGAGGCCGAAATTGACCCATTGTACAAGTGACATACTCGATTGCCAAAAAATTATAATTGATTTAAATATAGATGGATTACCATTATTTAGAAGCTCAAGAAGTCAGTTGTGGCCGATTTTGGCAAAAATTGTTAACTGACTTTAAGTTAGTTAAAAATTTGTTAACTTTAAGTTAACTATTATATAACTGACTTTAAGTTAGTTGAAAAGTTATGCAGAGTCGGACAATTGACTACTGCCAATGACACCACCATGTTAAAATAGTCAGTTGGCCCCATTAAAAATAATCTAAGAGTCAACCACAACTAGCTGAGAAAAAGTTAACTTATATTGCATTAAAAGTTAGTTGAGTTGCCGGCAGGGAAAGAACAATACGTTCTTTAAGTATAATAAGTTCTCTGAGTACAATAAGTGTACTGAGTCTTTTTTGTTTTCTTTCTATCAGTTAACATGAGAGTGAGAACGACGTTTCAGCTTTCCCTGTTACCTACCCCCCTCATAGGAAAGAAGCACAAAATTTTGTCAATTTTAAATACACTGTGTGCAACATCTTTACATATTTATAGTCTTTGGTCAAACAATAAAAACGATCATACATACATAATGGTGCATACGCATATACATACGTACGATGAGAGCAACACATTGTTACGCTCTTTGTTTGTGTTTATTTTTCTCCTGTCTTCCCTCCCTCATCAAGAAATGATTTTTAAAAGAGATTTTGGTGAGAGCGGGTCTTACTGGTACATCCCGCCATAAGAAATTTTACTTCTACATGATGCGCATTCTTTATATCCATATTCTTTGCTTTACATATGTAAGTTGATAAAATGAAAATCAAAATAACGTATATTACAAACACTTTTCTATGGCTGTAAATAAATCAATTCTCTCAATTTATTTTCTCTCTCTTACTCACTAATACATAACCAAAAAATTTTTGGTAAACCCTGTATTAAAGGCATCTATAATTCCGGAAAGCAACGAATACAGAAAGAATGGTATGAATACTTAACATGTCTATTAAATGAAACGCAAAATTATTTTCGGAAATAATACATATCTATGTATACTACATATTTTTTCTTTAATGTAAAATCATTCATTACCTGTCATATCACTTATAGGTAAGGATATGCAAAAATCAATAAATAAAAATAGGAGACGTGAACATAGGCACATCAATAGAAATAAATCATACAAATAGAAAAAAAGAAAATGCGTGGTAAAAACAACGAATACATAAATGTTGAACAAACAAATTCAGTTTTCATAACAAAACTTTTGAAGGTGAACTAACCTGTCCGCTAAGTTAGAAAACAATAATGACTGCCACTTAAAGTTAAATTTTCTGAAAAGTCATTTTATTATCTTTAAATTAATAAAAAGAAGTTTGATGTATGTAACTGTTTTGAAAACACAAACTGAGTCAAAATTTCTTTAACTGGTGTACTTACTAGTCGCCAGTGCAATCTACACATTAGTAGTTTTCCTTAGAAATTTTTATATTTTTTATTAAAAGATAGTAACCGAAATACTCTAATGAACGTTCCAATTTAATTTATTTTCAACATATGGAAGGCTTTTCGATAACAGCTCGTCGGCTTAACTTTGAACGTATGTGGAGAAGACTTAAAATATAGCATATTGGTGATGTGAAAAGAATCAAAACGAATAAAAGAATTTCGTTATTTATTTTATTTCTAATGCGTAATAAGATGGAAAGAAAAAGTATGTAATAAATATTTGGCATGGTACCTGTTTTAAATTAAAGTATTTATTTACCACCAATAAACTTTTATAAGAAAAATCCTCCAACCTATTGACAAAAAAACTTGAAGAAAGAAAAAACTTGCATTGGAGATTTGGCCATTAGGGTGTATAGTACAAATAAATACAATATTACAACTGCCAAACTAGACTTGAACATCATTCGAACGGGTGTACCGCAATTCATTTAAACTGTTTTCGTTTTAAATTGTCGTAACTCTCAGACTTATTTGTCCAATTATTCTTATTCGCCCTCAAAATATTGGAAAGTATTCTAGACAACAAGATACCTTCCAACCACTGTACTGCTCTTATCAGTAATGCTCATCATGCTCACACAAGGTGAAAATCCATTCAGACTCTACTGCCAACCAGATGGATCATTACTATTTCCATTGGTGAGGCTCATATGACAAGGGCAGTGGATATAGCCACACCACAAGGAGCAGTTTTCCCGTCGACGTAGGCCAGTTGAAAAAACTGCAGCGCTGTGGTTTCAATGTCTATTGCAACTTAAGATACCTACTTTTAATTCACCGATTCTTAATCAGATTCAACTTCACTTAGGTTATTTTTAGATTCGTTCGTTCAATACCAATTTATTAGTTTATTTTTCAACTTCAAACCGTGTCTTGGAATATGTCGATCGAATTTTATGCCTTGGTGTCCTTGCTGAAATATAGTTTCTATCTACTATCCCCAATATATTTGAAAATCCATATATCTATATATGCTTGTGTTTAACTTCTTCAAAATCTTTGGCAACAGCTTACTTTTCAATTTTATAATTTACTAAAAATTTCAATACTCTCTGCAAAACGTTATAAAGATTATAGTAACAGTAATAATTGTTTCTGCTGCTTAGCAAAAGCATACCACGAAAACACAAAAACTCCAGGCCGATGTATCTCGTGATATGATATTTTGAAATAAGATAGAATATACTTTTCAATAAAATATCTAGCGCCATGATGTTTAAATATTTCTTGAACGAAACAAATAAAATTTTATTCCAAGTCTAAACTCTATTTTTAACCCATTAGTGGACGAAGTTCCCTGGCCACTTTCCTTATATAATTTTCATCAATTGTTGAAATGATTATATCATCTGAGAAACATTTTATTCCAAAAAAATATAGTTTTGGAGTTATAGACCGTCCCTTATAATGTAATGTATTCATTCACTTATATGTAGAATAACCAAAATAAATATGTAGAATAACTAAAATAACAAAATGTAAACAAACGTAAAGTGACTTCACAAAATATAATCGTAATATGCAGAGTATGCAATATCAAGTGGCTTGTGTTGATTAATATGGGTCACTAGAAATGCAATACAAATGAATACGATATTAATATTATTGTAGGTCACTTAACTATTAACAATTAATAGATTTAAGGGGAAAGTAAAATGAAAACATAGAATAAGTAGGAGAAATAGTTTAAGATTATTATAAGAAAACATAGACTAAGAAATAGTATATAAGCAGTGAAAATTTATGAAATAAATTAGAAATATTTCTGACTCCAAAATTAGAGTTTGTTTTTATTTCTCATCAACTTCGGCAATTAACTTTGCCATGATATAGAGCCGTCTAACATTCTAAGGCTCTTCAAATAAATAAGAATGCTATAGGGAAACTTACATAAAACATACATACACTATAGATTCCAACACATCACTAAACTTATTACATGGCGATCCTGCCACCGACACCGCACCCATTAAATAAAATGCAAAAGGAACAAAACAGCCGTCCGATAGTAAAAAACTATTTTTCCCAGCCAAAAATGCAGAACCGAAGAAAGCCAAGAAAGAAAAAGACGCTGAAGTTGACTCCGATGGCCACGAAATTGTCGCTGAGGAAGATAATTGAAAGTGACGAGTATGATATACTATATGATGACAAAGAGCATAATAGATGGTTCGGGTTCTGATGATCAGGCGTAACGATAATGTAGTAGTCAAAAACTCTTAAATTAATAATTAAAACAAAAAATTAAAAAAAAGAAATACAAAATTAATAATACGCAAAAATCTAAATTTTTAATTATAAATTTTTATGTAAAGAAATATCTTTTATTTCTTTTTAATTGTATGATATGTAATTTATTTTTAAGAAAAGAAAGTTTTCATTTGACAAGATAAATTTTAACACAAAAATTAAAGAAAACTACAAAATGTAACAACACAAATAAGAATGCTAACAATAGCATTAACGGTTTAGATACAAATGCATTTATATACGTAGACGATATAATTGTTTTTGGATGTTCTTTACAACACCATAATGATAAATTAAGAAAAGTTTTTCAAAGACTAAAAACTTACAACCTTAAATTAAATCCGAATAAATGTAATTTTTTGAAACCGGAAGTAGTTTACAAACAAGGAAAAATAAATAATAATGCAGATGCCTTATCACGAATTAAGATAGATTCCAATGATTTAAAAGAGATGATGCCAAAATCAATAAACATAATGACTAGAAAAATCACTGAAAGATTAAATGAAAAGAAAATAAATGAGGACAATACAGTAATAAAAAAGGATGAAAATAATAAAGAAAGAATATTTATGTGGAATAGTATTTCATTTTCACAAATTAAAGGCTACCCAAGATTAAAATTTGTTATAAACCAAAATGGTAAAAGCATGCCAAAAATTGAAATTTTTGGAAATCGCGTAATAGTATCTGGTAATGAAAATGCATACTCGAATTTAGGTTCAGTCTTGCAGAAGTTAACTAAGATTTTACGGGATAACCAAATATTTACAATAACGCTAGCAAAGGATGATACGATTTTCAAACTCATACGTGAGGAAAAATTAATTAAAATATATAATAGCATGCAAAATAGTGATAAATGTAGGCCGAAACCTATAGAAATTATATTATTTAAACAACCAGAAAGGATAATGGAAAAGGGTAGACAAGAAGAAATTATAAAAGAATATCATGAAACTCCATATGGCGGTCACGCGGGAGTACGTAGAACAGTCATTAGATTAAAACAGAAATATATATGGAAAAATATGTATAAAATGATTAAAGATTTTATCAGTCATTGTGAAAGTTGTAAGAAGAATAAAATTATTAGACACACTAAGGCACCAATGCAAATTACTAACACACCTACAAGACCATTTCAATTTATACAGTTAGATACTGTAGGTCCTTTAAGAGTATCAAACGGATATAGATATATACTAACGGCACAATGCGAATTAACAAAATACATTGAGGCATTCCCAATAGAAACAAAAGAAGCATCTGAAATTGGAAGAATATTAGTAGAAAAATTTATATTAAAATATGGATGTTTTGACACGGTGAAAACAGATAGAGGAACTGAGTTTGTAAATGAACTTTTTAATAGAATATGTACTCTTATGAAAATTAAACATGTAACTTCTACAGCATACCACCATGAAACTTTAGGTAGTATTGAAAGAAATCATAAAGTATTAAATGAATATATGCGTTCTTTCACGGAACAATACAATTGGGATGAATGGATTCCGTATTATACATTCGCGTATAACACAACACCACACACATCCACAGGTTTTTCTCCATTTGAACTTGTATATGGAAGATTAGCGTCAATGCCAACCGAAACCATGCCTAATGAAAAATTTTATAACTATGAAGATTATGTTACAGAATTAAAAATAAAATTAAAACATGCCCATGAAATAGCACACAAAAAATTACTGGAAAACAAAATAAAACAAAAACATATTAAAGATAAGAATACTAATGATATTCAAATAAAATTAGGAGATAAAGTATTTATAAGAAAAGAAAACGCAAAGAAAAGCGAAAATCAATATATTGGTCCTTTTGATGTAATAAACACACAAGATGTAAACATCACAATCTTAAAAGATAATAAACCATTGACTATACATAAAAATAGATTGAAATTAGTTTAAGTATCACATATCTGTTAAATATTCTACTTTAAAATTTTGGTAATTTAATATTTTCATACAAAAAAAAATATATATTTATTAAATAATATTTTTTTTTCTTTTAAACGGTAGGGGTGTAATGTATTCATTCACTTATATGTAGAATAACCAAAATAAATATGTAGAATAACTAAAATAACAAAATGTAAACAAACGTAAAGTGACTTCACAAAATATAATCGTAATATGCAGAGTATGCAATATCAAGTGGCTTGTGTTGATTAATATGGGTCACTAGAAATGCAATACAAATGAATACGATATTAATATTATTGTAGGTCACTTAACTATTAACAATTAATAGATTTAAGGGGAAAGTAAAATGAAAACATAGAATAAGTAGGAGAAATAGTTTAAGATTATTATAAGAAAACATAGACTAAGAAATAGTATATAAGCAGTGAAAATTTATGAAATAAATTAGAAATATTTCTGACTCCAAAATTAGAGTTTGTTTTTATTTCTCATCAACTTCGGCAATGAACTTTGCCATGATATAGAGCCGTCTAACATTCTAAGGCTCTTCAAATAAATAAGAATGCTATAGGGAAACTTACATAAAACATACATACACTATAGATTCCAACACATCACTAAACTTATTACAATAAGCAGACGTCGGCACAAAGAGCACATGATAAAAATGTGACTGTAGTTGTGAGGAGCATGTGTATAACACAGGGGAAAATTGTGAGTAATATTTTCAAGTGTAACCTAATATTTTCTAATGCAACCTAATAATATGTATATGTAGTGGAAAATATAGAAAAAATGTATAGCGCCAAATCCCTAAAGACTACGTATTTAACTTGACAAAAATTCTTCCAAACATCGAGATCATTTCTCATTGTTATTAGTGAATTTCATTGAAAATTAGTGAATCCTACTGTAATATTTTTTTGGGTGTAAACCTGAAAAAAGCGACATTAACTTTCAAAGCTGACAAGCAACTGAATGAAATTTTACGGTCTTTTTAACGAACTTTGTTGATGTTCGTGTCCTGTGTGTAAAAAGCCGAAGATGTTCGGCCCCCGGGGGACATTGGTGCCGACGTCTTCTTATAAGGTATACTGCGCAGTACGTATACTAGGCGTATGATAACTTTTAAAGAATTCTTAGGAATGAAAGCCTTTTTCATATTTGTTGTAAATAAAATTTGTTTTATTTCTTGAATGTCCACATTGTTTTTCAACTTTAAAATATTCAATAAGGTGGTTTCTACCATCATATGGTGTATATGTCGTCAATTTGTCTATGCGCAAACCTCTTGTAGATGGGGTACTATACGTTTCTAAGGTAGAAATTAGCGAGATTTCGGCGAAAAATATGAAGAGACGTCCATGTCAGATCATTGGGATGTAACTTTTTCATCAGCAACCATGCATTAGCAACTGAGGCATCAAAAAGATATGCAAATGTTGGCCACCAGACTGACTAGACTAGACTGCAACTAATTGAACGTCTCCCATGCCCATTTTATATCGAAAGAGCACTTTTGGTTGTGAACTACACATATGTATGTAGCACCTCTTCTTTTGACAATTCGTTGGCACCATTTAATTGACATCAACATTTATTGCATTTGTGACGACATTATTATCCTTCCATCGTGTGAAAAATATATATCCATTATTTCTAAATGATCTACAGATCCCCTTTCCTATTTTTTCATTACCGGGATTGATCGAAGAGGCCATTTCTGTGTTCGTCCTTCAGGTCTTGTTCCTGAAATACATATTCCGACTGATGATAAGTATCGCAGTAATTTAATGGATATAAAAATAGTACCTATGAGTACCTGAAATACATACATATAACAAGTTCTGCTCTTTAAATTCTTGAAATCTGTATTACATGGAACATTAGCTTTTAAAAGATCAAGCATCAAGCACTTCATCATCAACTACACAAAATCCCTTGAGAGTGAGAACTATGCAATTTTTCTTACATATATATCAAACTGGATAATAAAACTGTCAAATGAATTTAACACACACTATCATCCCATTTGTCATCTTCCTATACTACTTCACATGCTGTAGCCAATAATTTTAAACCGAATTGATTAATGTGCTGTTTGTTGTAAGACATGTGGTTTCGGACGCACGTTTATTGTTCGTTTTTTCCATACGAACAGATGTTCGCAGCTTCGCTTTTATCGCTATCTTGTTTAGTATCGAATCTATCTAGTGGTCTCATGGTCTTCCGTGATTATTAATTAATTAATAATAATTAACATTATTAGTTATTAATATTATTATTATTTTGTAAAAATAATTGCATTTAAACAGTTTAGAAATTTTAAAAACTGAAAAAGCTACAATGTTTTTTGTGTCTCCTGTAAAATTTGAAAAAAGGGACTTAACACATTTGCGAATGAGACTAACGATATATGAAAAAAAAAATTGCCCAAATATTGTTTAACAGTTTTACTACGAATACAGTGTAGAGCTGCAAAACTATCGATAGTCGGCCCATTCGATAGTCCGGTATAAAACTATCGATACTATCGAATTTTTAGAAAAGTGCTAAATTTCCCACTTTTAATTAAAACTTATACAAGCGTACGTATATATATGTATATAAATAGATGTATACATATATGTATAAGTGTATATATACAGTGGTGGAAAAAATAATAGAACACATAAAAAAATTTTTAGATATTCTACTTTTTACATAACGAAATTTTCTATTTTGATTGTATATAACGGTTGTGCAGCCCTTGCGCTGACCAACTTCTTCCTTTTCCCTGATTGTGGTGGAACTTGGTCAGTACAGGGACTGCGTTCACCCGTGGCATCACAACGGGCCGCTATGCGTGCTCAAGTGAGCTTTGTGACATCAGAGCTACCACTCCGACCTAACCTAACTGTATATAACGGTTCATTTTACAGCTATTCTATAAGTTTAAATTATTTTCTAATAGTTGCAGTCCTTAATAAAAATTTATTTGAATTTGAACTATTTTTCTATTTCTATTTTTTTACCTTTACTTTAAAAATGAATACAATTTCCGGTTTAAATTAGGTGCTTGTAAATAATTGTTACTGTTCCTTAGAAAATTAATAAATTATAAAACAACATGAATTTCTTGGAAAATGTGAATCAATACTAAAATATTTATAAAATTAATTAGAAGAAATGTGTGCTTCTATTATTCCTTTTTAATAAATATAATTTTCTCCGGAAACTTTTATACTTTTAATAAAAAGACAAAACTCCACTAAAAGAAATATATAACCGAAACTAAAGCTGCGGTCACACTGAAAAAATATTTGATTCAAATATGTTTACTCGTATTTGCATTAAATTTTTCTGTAGTTTGTTTGCTGGTCACATTGACGGTAAATATTTGACAAAATTTATTTCCCCAAATAACGATGAAACAGCATCAAATACAGTTTGGAGCAAACATGTTTTCCCTGCGGTAAGACCGAAGTAAATATTTTTGTTTTCTCATAAACAAAATTTTGTTTCATCAGAAAAAGAGAAACAAACGAAAAGAACATATGATTAAAAAAACAAAAACAAAACAGAAACATCACAAAACGAAAATAAACAAATTTGTTGAAACAGAACTACAGAAGTAAACAGAAAAAATATAACATAAATAAATAAATAAAAATTCGAAATGGAACATGAGGAAACATTATTCGTGTTAAGTTGCGGAGCAGCTTCTTTGTTAATTTTAGAAGAAGAAGCCAAAATCAGAAAGGAAAACAGACAGCTGTTTAATTGCTTTCTTTTCTCGATCAGTGTTGACAACTGAATAGCGTTTAAACGATAAAATATAAAACTTAATACCTTATTGTATATATACATAAAAATTTTGTGCCGTCAAAGACTGGTTTTGGAGATATTGGTCTCTAAGGTCCAGATATTAAATTACTGCTTTAATAAAACTTTGAAATATAATCATCCCTAAGCTGGATATCAAAGAAAAGTTCTTTCAAAGAGCTTTCGATTGACGTATTAAAAATTTTAACCCATTCGTCTACTATATTAAACAAATATTATGATCTTTACCTGATTTTTTTACAATATTGCAATTTTCTTGCAAATTAGTAGGTTAATCAATTTTTTGTTCCATATAACTTTCTGTAGCAAATTACATGTATTATCTTTCATTCGATATAAACTTGCATTTAAAAAATGTGATAAAAATAATATTTTTTGGTTCCTGGTTCATAATAAACTAATGGATCTAAACTTTTAATAAACCTTAATTTAAACTTTTAATAAACCTTAATTTCTACGTTTCATATATATATAAAGTTTATTATTAAGAAAAGTTTTCCGTTCTGGTGTTTTTATAAAAAAAATTCATAATTTATTATTAAAAGTGGACAACACTGCTTGCAACAGCTGTTATTTGCCACTGTTTGCTCTTACAAAATTTTTGCAAGATCAAATATTTATTTGCTCGAAAAAAGGAGAAAATATTTGACACTGATGGTCACATTAGAGACATTTTTGTCTCATTTGTTTTCTCGAAATCTTGTTTGCACAAATATTTCGGTTATTTTGTTCATATTGCCCTTAAGAATCTAATAGAAACTCCCACCAGATATTTCAGTTAGCAATACTGGTTAAGTAACCGGTTATGTTCTTGTAGGGTCATTGTCTAAGAAAATTTTTTTGATTTAAATTTTTTATAAACTTATAAAAAACAAAAATAACGTTAATAATAGAAAACACGTTAATAAAATATTTTAATAATTCTAAGAACAAAAAAAAAAAAAACAAAAAATTCTAATCCTGAGATCGGTTGTAAAAACAGTAAAGTTATTTCATGGATATCGAGATACATAATAACATATTTATAAATAATCAAAATATTTATAGTTCCAATAATACAACACACAAAAAAACTTGAATCTAGGATCAACAGTAAAATTGTAGTTATTGAGATACCCAATAATTTTTGTTAATAAATAACAACGTATCAAAATTTTTTGGTTTTAAACAACTTCTACTGTGAGAAGTTATGGATCCAGTTTTGCTGAACATCCTTTCTGATTCCGTTGAAGTTGCTAGTACACATAAATACCGCAAGGCACACAATTTTGTCAGCAACATTTCGTTTCCATTACACTTAAATTATATAAACTTGAAAATTATTAATTAAAATATTTAAGTATAATTATATTACCTTCCAATATTGTAATGTATCACTTTCAATTAAACAATTTTCATTTTTCAAATATTGCCTAAGGCATATTATTGCCACTTAAATTTCGATACTATCGCTATCGAAAAAAACCATCGATAGTCCATTAAAAATAAAACTATCGATAATAATATCGATGATTTTGCAGCTTTAATGCAGTGTCCCTTTTAGGGGACGTTACATTGAAAGTCACTATATATATTACAGTTTTTCTTATTCAGTTCGGAATTTTCTTTTTTTCACAAATTAATATTCCATATTTTGCATAAAACACAACACACAATCGGTGCAATTAGTTCATAATTTTATACGACGAAAGAATTTTCAGTCATGTTTAGGCTCCGAAACAAGATATTGTTCGCCGTGTAAATATGGTATAAAATTTTACTGGAACGTTTCAATTAACATTTTTTATTATTGAGTGTAAACGACACATGCTTCTAAACGTCCATGATTCTTTATGGGCCAGTTATCCAAACGTAACGTAACGTACCTTAAGGCTCAGTTATGCAACCGTAACGGAATGTAACCGCAACAGTAAGAAACAGTTGATCGTTTTTGTTATGTATAAAGCAATACGAATGCTTTTAGAAATGTAATGTAACGTAACCGGAACGTAAAGCCTCAATTACTCTACCGTAACGGAATGTAACCGCAACAGTAAGAAACGTCTACTGAACGTAAAAATGTAAGAGCAATTATAGAGAACGTAAAAACGAGCCATAAGTTTTTAGGTAAACAAAACAATAAGGGCCATTATTACAACTTGTCGTTAACTAAAGGGAGGATTTTAACGGGCAGATAACTTGTTTTTCATTATTATGAGTACCTAATAAAATAGAAGTGATCGTTAAGCTAAAGGGAAGATCATCCTACCTTTAACATTTAAAAGTCACTTTATGTTTGAGCTTGCCATATCATATACTATTTTCGATATGGCAACTTCAAATTTAAACAAAAATGAGCATATACAACAAAAAACCGAAGTCCGCTGTTGCCACTGCGTTAAAAAAAAACTTGTTTAATTGAGCAGTTTTATCGACTTTGCTCCGGCACTGCCATATTTTAATTTTATTTTATCTGTCAGTTGTAATAACGAAAATCAGTTAAAGGTAACTTTACAGTTCCCTTTGGCTAAAGGTGCCTTTAACTAAACCCAAGTTTAAAGGCAAGTTGTAATAAAGGCCCTAAAAGAAATAAACAAAAACAAAATTGCAAAAACTAAAAGATAAAAATTCAGATATGGATATAGAAGACATGTTTTTGGGTTTGAGTTTTTATTTTATTATTGTTTTTTAAACAAATTTAATATTAATTCCAGATTTGAAAAACTTTGTTTTCACTCTTTTTATCACTTTTAATATGGCGCCTTTTATTTTTCTTTAATTCAGCTGTTAGCCAGTGTTATCACTACAGCGTTTTTAGATTCTTTTCAACGATTTTATATTTATTTAACACGTTCCCTGCCACGTGTACCGTTTTCGGTGCAAACTAAACCTCATTTCTACGCCAAGCTGAATTTTTTAATTTAAAATGTTTATATCCAAAATTTAATTATTGGTAGGACTTTTTTATGTAACGTAATGATGTTTAGAGCAATGTACCGATAACGGTGCATATGGCGTGGTAATTAGTTATCGGAGCGCTTTTGAACTTTTATTGAATACAGCAGTTGTAAATGCATCGATTTTATATAATACAAAAAACAATAGTTCAATTTCACTTTTTAAAATATAGAAAATTACTGATTTCATATTTATGTAATAGTCGCCGTAGTCTAATAGGTAGTGTGTTGGCTTATTAGACGTAAAGCCAGGGTTCGTATCCCAGGTCAGGCATCAAAATACAAAAACTCTGAGAGTAAATAAAATTGCCATGAAAAGTTTCTCAAAAAATCTGTCGTTCGGAGTCGACTTTAAACTGTAGGTCCCGCCACTTATGTATAAAATTAACACACACAACATAAGTGGTGTGAGAAACTAGGTCAATTATCCTGACTGAAGGGTTGTAATGACCAATTATGTATGTATGTATGTAATACAATAATGACATATTTTCCGGAGAAGATGGCCACGTCCTACCTTCTAGAATTACACTATGAATTACAAAACTGTAATGGTAGACCAGTAAAAAGGAACCGCTGCAAACCATGGTATGCAGAAAGTGTGAAAAATTATAGCAGTATAATCGAACTTAAGTAAAATATATATGTAGTCTGTATGGTGTGCTATTTCTTATACGAGTATGTTCGCAAATGGCCACTGATCTTCAAGAGAATTTTCGTATAATTTTTGGCCAAAAATCGATTTTTTTAAATTCAATATCTCGACTCACAAAATTAATTCAACTATCAAACGACCACGGTTGGAAAGAGCACCCTCTGGACTACCATTTGCATATATCTCTGGCAATAAATGATAATAGCTTAAGTTGACATAAACGTTTGCTCATTTTATTACATATTCTTATTCTCTTCTTCAAGATCTATCACTCAGCTAAATTTCATGTATAAAATGCGATTATTAATAAAACTATACGCATTTATATTTTAACTTTACTTAAACACTATTTATTTTAGACAAAAACCTTAATATCTCTAAATACGAAATTTCGACTTAAGCTATTATTACTTAATGCCACAGATATGTATTCTCTTTTGTACATCACCCTTATGACTTTATTCTATGTGAAATAAATTTAATTTTTTATTGTTATTTTGTGCATTTTGCCGTTTGAATATGTATTTATAATTATGAAAATAACATACATTTCCTCAAAACTAAAAAAGAACATTTATTTATAGAGATTTACAAAAGTAGTTATCATGTACCGAAAATGGTACACGTGGCCTAGAAATGACACCTTCTCATAAACAACTTGGCAGGAAATGTGTTAGAGGTACTTACTAAAAGTCTTATGTACAGTTTCTGTAAGCCAAACAATTTCACTTTCACTCAAACAAAAACACTCAATTTAGATTGTGTTTGTTTGTTGAGGAAAGCACAAACACAAAATTGAGTGCTTTTGATTGTATTATCTATATAAATAGACAAGCAAGTGAAATATTTTATCATACAGAAATGGGTCAGGTATTTCGGAAACCAAATTTGTACGAAACGTTTTTATCTTCTCTAATAAAAGTAAAATGCAAACTGAAATGCTTGTCGAACGCTTTAATCAGTTAAAAATCGATAACTACATTTTTCTAATTAAAAATAAACATAAACACTACCTACATACTGTAATAGCAAAATACTGTTTATTTTTATTTTAAATTATAAAAATTAATAATTAATAAATTATAATTTGGGTTTTTAGAATATGTGGAGTTTTATTTAAAGAGAAAAAATTCTGTTTATTTATTTTATTTTATTTATTAATTACAAATTATATTCTAACTAGCAGATTGTACCCGGCGTTGCGCGGGTTATGTAGTTTGGATTAGTTTAAAAAATTAAAAAAAATTATTGGGTAATTTTTGCATTAAAAATAACAATAAATAAAAAACCGGTTTATCGGTTTCGAAACCGGTTTTGAAACCGGTTTCTTAAAAAATGCAATTTTTCAAATTATTCGGAAACCGGTTTAACAAACAACCCAGTTTTTTGAATACTCTAAGTCCTAAATATAAATGCACTCAATTTGCCCGTTTTTCGCCCCTTTCCCCATTTTTGGACCCCTTTTGGTTCAACTTTTGAAACGGGACACCTCCAATAGCTATTTGGGAAACTTAACCAAGCTAAATCGTAAAAAATACCTTTAAAACAGATAAAATACAGCATTTATGCATAAAGTACTAATTTTTGCCCATTTTTTCTCCCCTTTGACCCATTTTTTCCCCCTTTGGGTCAAAATTTTGAAAAGATTTATTGCCTATAACCTGCACCGACAAAAGTTCGATCAATATCCCAAATTTCAAGAAAATCGGTCCAGGCGTTCAGGCGTGATTGGCTATACACTCAATTTGCCCGTTTTTGGCCCCTTTTCCCCTTTTTGGACCCCTTTTGGTTCAACTTTTGAAACGGAACACCTCCAATAGCTATTTGGGAAACTTAACCAAGCTAAATCGTAAAAAATTACCTATAAAACAGATAAAATACAGATTTTATGCATGAAAGTACTAATTTTTGCCCATTTTTTCTCACTTTGTCCCATTTTTTTCCCCCTTTTGGTCAAAATTTTGAAAAGATTTATAGCCTATAACCTGCACCGGCAATGGCTCGATCTATATCCCAAATTTCAAGAAAATCGGTCCAGGCGTTCAGGCGTGATTGGCTAACAAACAAACCAACAAACAAACAAACAAACAAAAAAACAGACTTACAGAAAGATTTATAATATATATTAGGATTATATACGAACTGAGTAACTTAGACCATCTGTTCGGTGTAGTGTCACAGACCAGAGCCTCTGGTGGGAATCGAACCCACGACCCTCACGCTAGTAGTCTAGCACACTACCCACTAGACTACCAGGGCGCTCAAAAAAATTCTGTTTATAATTTCAATTTTCAGTTTTGGTGGTTTTTAATATTGATGTAACTTAAAAATGTAAGAAAATTCTATTTTTTACAGATTCTTACGTTCCGGTTGCGTTACATTACATTTCTATAACCATTCGTATTGCTTTATACGTAACAAAAACGATAGCATAACTGAGTCTTAAGAATCTGTAAAAAATAGAATTTTCTTACATTTTTACGTGCCAAAACTGAAAATTGAAATTATAAACAGAATTTAAATTTTGTACGAATGTTATGTTTATCTGTATGTGGACTTCTCCTTAAATAAAACTTCACATTTTAAAAACAAAAATTATTATTTATTTCACTATTAACTTTAATAATTTAAAATAAAAATAAACACTGTTTTACTATTACATAATATAGGAAGGGTTTATTTTTATTTTAAATTATAAAAGTATAGTTTTCCCTGTTTAACTAATTAAATATCCACAAGCGTTCGGAATACCTTTCCGTTTGCATTTTACCTCTACTAGAGAAGATAAATAACTTTTTGACATTCGTATAAATTCGATTTTCCAAATACCTGACCTGTTTCTGTAAGATAAACTATTTCACTTGATTGTCTATTTATGTAGGAAACACAAACACAAAATTGAGTGTTTTTATTTGTGTGAAAGTGAAATTGTTTATCTTACAGATACAGTACATAAAAATTTTAATAAATACCTTTAAATAAATATTAAATATTTTGAAATTAATCTAAAAACGCTGTAGTGATCAGAGAACGGTTTGATTGGTTAATTTTAGATTTTGAATACAATCACAAAAACGAAACTCAACTTGACAATATACATCAATTCCGTAAAGCAATACATGTCAGTATTCACAAAACGGAGTGTAACGAAAGATGATGCTTGCATTGCATGTCTTCTACAAATGTAACGAATACTCCCGAAAGCAACGAATACTTAACGATTGGTACGAATGGTTAACGATTGGTATGAATGGTTTCAATGCCACAATTAATTTTTTCTAAAATTTTATCGGAGTTAATTTTTTATATTTTTCTTTGCCAAAATATCAAACTTTTAGTAAAGTTTACTGTCAACAAATCGCAAATAAAGCAACAACCAACAAATATAAGTTCTCATTAGGTTTTGTATTGTTTTTGCTCTTGATTTCTGTTTTCATTCGCTCAAAGCAACGAATACTGAACGAATGGTGTGAATGTTTTTAGTTTTTTCATGTGACATTGAATTATTTCGTTGCTTGATGTAACGGGTAATTTTTTAGCTATTATCTTTTTGGCAACACTGGTTTAAACAGCACACGCACGTTTCGTGTTTTGTTTCACTGTCAAACATCTTCAGTTTGGTCTATAATTTAACCATGAATCGTCTTACAAACGAACAAGGCTTGTAAATCATTGAATTTTATTATCAAAATGCGTGCTCTATTAAGAAAGTTCATCACGCGCTTCCTCCATTTTATGGTCAGTTTAATCGACCCACTGAAGCGGCTATTCGGGCTATTGTGACTAAATTTCGCACCAAATTTACATTGTTGGACATTAGACCACCAACACGCTTACGTAGAGTGCGAACTGAAGAAAATATCGCAGCTGTGTCGGCCAGTGTTAATGATGACCATCAATTATCAATTCGTCGCAGTTCGCAGCAATTGGGCCTCTGTTATTCAACAACGTGGAAAATTTTGCGGAAGGATTTATGTGTGAAGCCTTTCAAAATACAGCTGGTGCAAGAATTGAAGCCGAACGACCTACCGCAACGCAGAATTTTTGGTGAATGGGCTCTTGGAAAGTTGGCCGAAGATCCACTTCTTTATCGAAAAATTGTGTTCAGCGACGAAGCTCATTTTTTGGCTCAATGGATACGTAAATAAGCAGAAATGTCGATTTTGGAGTGAAGATCAGCCAGAAGCATTGCAAAAGCTATCTAAGCATCCAGAAAAAGTCACAGTTTGGTGCGGTTTATGGGCTGGTGGCATCATTGGACCGTACTTCTTCAGAGATGCTGCGAATCGTAACGTAACTGTTTGTTTTTGCCCAAAATGCAAGAGCTTGACTTGCATGACATGTGGTTTCAACAAGACGGTGCCACATGCCACACAGCACGCGTAACAATGGACTTATTGAGAGGCGAGCTCGGTGAACATTTTATTTCACGTTCGGGACCGGTCAATTGGCCCCCTAAATCTTGCGATTTAACGCCTTTAGACTATTTTTTGTGGGGCTATGTTAAAGCTCATGTCATTTAAGCATTTATTCGTGAGATACCGGCCGAAATGTTAGAAAGAGTATGCCAAAATTGGACTAAGCGGATGGACCATTTGAGGCGCAGTCGTGGTCAACACTTGCATGAAATAATCTTCAAACATTAAATTATATGGACCGTACTATCGATTCAAATAAAGATTTCATTCATTTTTCTGAAATTTTGTGTTTTTTTTTTTTTTGAAAAATTTTCCTATAGCTCTTAAAAAATCACCCATTATAATGACATAACAAAAAGAGAATGTAAAACAGCAAACAGTAATAAGGAGTGAGTAAATAAACAGCAATGCACATTTTTATTATTGTCGAGTAAAAGCAATGCAAAAGCAATGAAATTGCGAATGGTCAGCAAATGTGAATGGTCTCTTTCTGTTCTCTGGTAGTGATAACATAGAATTAACAGCTGATAACAGCCAAATTAAAGAAAATGAAAAGGCGCCATATTAAATGCGATAAAAGTTGTGAAAACGAAGTTTTTAAAATTAAAATAAAATCTGTTTAAAAAATTTAAATAAAAAGTCTTCACAAATTTAACCATTAACCTCTTCACGCCCTTGTCCACATATGTGGACGTTTGATTTTTTTTAATTATAATTGTAATAATAATAAAAACAACAAAAATTTGATAATAACTTATTGACTACCATATCTTCTAACAAGAGAAGTAAACATTTTACCGTTTGTCTGCACTGATGATATTATTTCCGGTGCACAGTTGGATACTTAAAAAAAATGTCAAATAATTCTTTGGCAATCTGTTTTATTGGATAATATCAAGAAATCGTTAATATTTGAAAAAATAAGATCAGATATATTTAATATAATAAGTTTTACCATCACTGCCTAAAAAATCTAACAGCTGCACTAAAGTTAACCCTGGAATCAGACTGGACGGTATAAGTCATTATCCTAAATACAAGGAACTGAAAAATCCCCCAAGATGTCACGATAAAAATTGTGTAAGACGAACTCTCAACATTTGTGAGAAATGTTAAGAATATTTATGCCTGATATGCCCGGAATGTATGAAAGCATTTCACACATACATATATTACCATTAACGCTCAGTGGCCACAAATGTGGACGTTATCCCTTTTTGTGAATTTTCATTTTTTTTTTTTTGCTTTTTGAATTCCTATTAAAATAAAGTTAATTAATTTAAAAAGAAAACGAAATTTAATAATTTTTATGTCACCATAAAAAATCGTCCCTGAAGAGGTTAACTTTATATGTGGTGGTAAATTTTACACCCTCTCTGTATAAATTTTCATTTATGTAAAAGATGAAATTTCTTTAAATAAATTTGTATTTAATCTAGAATAATCTAGGTAAAAAAATTGCCATAAAATATTAACATAAAAAATTGTCGTGTAAATTTTACTACCACCTCTTGCTAACTGTAAAAAAATTCACCTATTAAGTTAAAGGTTAAGAAACTCAAATCCATAAACAAGTCTTCTAAATCCATATCTTTATTTTTAGCTTTCGCAATTTTTATGACATTCAATATTAGTTTTTTTGGTTTGTTTACTTCAAAACATATGACACGTTTTTACGATGTATAATTGCGCTTGCATTTTACGTTAAGTAGACATTACGTGCCAGTTACCCACACGTAACGTAAAGTACCGTAGCTAACGTTCTCTTTTTAGCATATGGAAAACAATGTAAACGCCTACCGAACGTTTTCTCTCGGTTACAAAACGGAACGATCTGTATAAAACAGAATTCTCTCACGTTTTTACGTGACATTTGAACATGAGTGATGTTAATATTGTATGCAGAGTTGCATTGAGGCACAAACGCCTTCTTTGGTACATTCATATATATTTTTGGTATTAACTGTTACCAATTTTCTTATAAAAAATACTCTTAAACTTGAGGGATTATAAAAAATTGTTTTTATTTAGTTTTAAATAATTTAGTGGTTTAACCAATGAAAATTAATTTTTTTGCTGCGAACTTTTACTACGTGATCACCTCACTCTACGACGTTTATATCAAGAAGAAGGGTGTGGTTTTTCAAAATTGCTGTGCGACAAAGTAGTCGCGAAACTATTAAAGCCGGTGCATTGAAGACGGTTTGGGGCGGTGTTGCCACAATACTCCCCCTGGGGGAGGGTTCATAAGAACCTTCGTGGACGATTGACGTGTCTGCCGCTAGATGTTGTTTTCTGTATGCTGGTTTCGGGTGTAAAGGTGACGGAGGTTGAGGTCTTCTTGCAGTTGGGCCTGCTTAGGTTCGGGCAATGTGTGACTTTTGAACCGTCGGGAACAGTTTGTGGCGCGAACTGGTTCTGGTTACTCTATCGGGAACTGGCAGGTTGTCGATGTTGTAATTGCTAGACGAAAAAGCTGGCTTCAGTCGATCAATGTTGATGTTGCATGGTCGCCCACAAACTGAAATTGTAAAAAATTTGCAAATCGTTTTAGAATTGGGTACGGGCCATCGTAAGGATGGGTAAGAGACGGCTGAATCGAGTCGTTGCGGACGAAAACGTGCGATGAGTTTTTAAGCGATTTTGAAACAAACGTCTGCGGCATTGAATGGTAAGCGGTATCGGTGGGTTTGAGTTTTTGCATCACTGCTCGCAAATTAGAGACAAAATCGTTAGTCGAGTCAGGGATCTTAACTTGATTAAAAAATTCTCCGGGAATTTTTAACGCTGAACCGTATACTAGTTCAGCTGGCGATGCCTTTAAATCTTCTTTGAAAGAAACCCGTAGTCCAAGCAAAATTATTGGCAAATGGTGCATCCAGCGTTCTGAATTGTGGCACAAAATGGCTGACTTTAACGTGCGGTACCACCTCTCAATGATGTCATTGGACTGTGGATAATAGGGTATAGTACAAAGATGCGTTGAACCGATTGTATTCATCAACTCGGCGAAAACTGAGGATTCAAATTGTCGGCCACGATCAGACGTAATACGCGTTGGAACACCAAAACTGAATATCCATTGTGACAAGAGGGCTTTAACGACGGAGTCCGCACTCATATCTGGCATTGGGACCGCTTCCGGCCAACGTGTAAATCGATCAACTACTGTCAGACTATATCGCTGTCTTTCGCACACTGGAAATGGACCAACGATATCTATATTAATATGGGCGAAGCGTTGTTGAGGTGGCTCGTATTTAGCAGGTGCAGAACGAGTATGACGCTAAATATTCGCTCGTTGGCATTGTAGACAGTTCTGAACAAAAAGAGATGCATCCTTTCGAATTCCGCAACATGTACTTCATATGCTGCAAATACATTGCTTATTATATATTTTCACAGCACCGCAATTAAAAACCAATTCAAGGTGAGCTGGAAGCAGTAGAAACTATTTTAATAAAACAGGCACAGCAGTCATCGACTATCGTCTTCATTGAACGGTTGACTTCCTTTGATCTCGTTGTGATTCAGTTTTGCTATATTATTTAATTCTTTTTTTTTTAATATACAGCGATCATCATTAGTTTTCGACAAGTGATTTTAAATTATTTACACGGTATAGCGAGCCCAGTTGATATGTCCGGTCCGCCCAAATTGGGGGGACAATAATCGCTTTTCCTTATTAGCGGATACCCCCGTGCAAAAAAGAAACGCACACATCAGAATATTTTGTAAACATTCTTTGTTTTGCCAAATATATAAAAACCTGATCCGAAATACGTTGTAATATCGGCAACATCTAGTGACAAAACACTGTAACAATTTTCTTGTTTTTCTGTTTACCGATCATTAATTTGCTCCGATATTATGTCAGCATCAGAATTAAGGGATGGCAATCTGTTACTCTTTATAGGCAACAAAGCTAACGCAGAAAAATTAATAAAATCCAAAATTCTCCTAGTATCTGTAATATCTCTTGTAAATATCATTCCAACTTGAATTCCTCGAAAGGCACAATTTATGCGCCATATTTAAATGACGTTCCAGAGTTAGAGATCATAACTAAACTAAGCCTCCATGGTGTTACCGATGTCTATAAATATCAAAAGAAAAATGATGAAGGTGTTTTTAAACAATGTGGTGTACTCTTACTAACTTTCGATCGTTATTCAACTTCTGAAAAATTAGATATCTCCTGGCATAAAGTCAAAGTTCGCCAATTTTTTATTACTGTGGCATACAAGAAAAATGGTGCAAAAACAACCCGTTATGTGAAAACTGCGGTTTACCCCCACATCAGTGATGTCAGACGATAATTTTAAAAATCCCTATGTTTCTGAAAAAAAAAATCCCTTCTTTTCCCCCATGTCCAAATTTTTTTTCCCTATTTTAAATTTTTCTTTCCCTTCGCTATAAATTTAATGATGTTAATAAAGAAAACACTATTTTTTAAGAAAAGTAAATTTTATTTACATTAACAATGGTTTGTACATTAATTAATTCAGGTACAATACAAATATATATATATATATATATATATATATATTTTAATTTCATTGAGAAAAAAATATCACAAAAATAAAGCATAAAGTAAAAAAGTTATTTTTTAAAAATAATTATAGAGTTCTTCAGAGATCATTCTTTTACAATGACTAGCTGTGCACTTAAAGCTAACGCAGTTCATTGTATTAGACTGTAAATGAGATCTAATTATACAAATTGAGTTTAAAATATCGTGACTTAATTTGTTTCTTTTCTTTGTTCTTACATCTGTAACCACAGAAAATATTCTCTCGGCATCCGCATTGGCGTGTGGCTTTACCACAATATGTTTACCACTTTTGCGAAGTTTGGAAATACCAAAAGATCACTAAAGTTTTTTGATTTGCACAGATGAGACCAAAATTTCTCCACGTCTAATTTAGATAAGCGCTGCTTTTCATGCTCGGAGAAATTGTATTCTATTGTCAACCACTCTTGTGTAAGACTGTTTATATCAATATTAAATTTTTGGCATACTAATTTAAATTGAAAAACATGTCTATTGATGCCAAAACTGGCTAATTCTGGGCTTAAAAATTCCATTTCTTTAAAAATTGTATCATTTTTTAAAGGTAGTCTTCTTTGGGTTTCCTCTAAGGCAGTTATGTAAAATTGGAGACAGTCGGATTTTATTTGATAAGCACTTTGCTGTGGAAAACTTTTTAATAATTCTTCGCACTCACTTCCAACGTAAATTTCCTCAATTTTCAACGAAACATGTGGCGATCGTACAACGCAATCAAACCTCAATTCAGACTTTTTAATGAAATTTTGACCGAGCTTAAAAAAAGTTTTAATGACTCAAAATGGAGTACATGAGCTAATGGTTTTTTTGATTGGAAAAGTGCGTTCATCGAATTATTTGGGAATGTTGAATGTTATTAATTTTTTTTTTTTTTTGATTAATGTGTTAAAAAAAAGACAATTTTAAAAATTCCCTACATATCGCTTAAAATAAAAAATCTCTCCCTTTTTCCCTAAGTTTTAAAATTTTTGAAAATATCCCTACAAAAAGGGAAAATTCACTACATCTGACATCACTGCCCCACATACCTCTGACAACTGAACGCAGACTTTTTGCGTTAACTGCTCTGATGAACATCCCTCTTCTTCTAATAGGCTTTTTACACTGAGCTTCATCTTTCATCTCTCATCAATTGGCAAGATGACAACATCTTCCCATAAGAAATATACAGAGCAAAAAAGCGTCATCTTTCATCATCTTCACAAGATGTTCCTATCTCATTTTGTTCCACTCATCATCTTTCGATAATTTTAGTGTCATCACTAAAAAAATGACATTTGCTTATATGTATAAAAAAATTAAACGTCACAAAATGAGCGGGACTGAACAAAGTTAGTAAATTTTTTAATGTATATATAATGAAATAAATATTTTAATAATATTTTTTTAATATTTTATAGCAAAAAAAAGCACTCGAATAGTTTGGTCAGTTGTATATTGTTTTAATAATTGATTTTTCTCTTCAAGTGCAATTATTAATCCGATAATTGAAGAGGCTGCCAAACAATTCGTGCAGCACTTATGCTTCCTAACGGTTGCCAAACGAGCACTAACCGTCATTCTTAAAAAGTCCGAGCATAAACGGATGGGATGATTCTCATTACAAACAGGACATTTTCTCTGGGGTAAATTAGGGGCCACAGTAGTCCCAAAGGTTTTCAATTTTCGAGGGTTACCAGAACTGCCTTGGTTATTAACCCGTGCAGTACCTTGGGAAAAGTTGTGGCTGCCGATAATGTCCGACACTGATTCCAGAGTTCGGTATCTGGCAGTCAGGAACTCATCCATCTTGCTCCATTTGGGTAGGTCTGAGCAAGGGCCTTGAGATTGCTCCCAAAGACCTAAGGTGTGTTCGGGGAGTTTGGTGGAGCAGATGTAGACGAATATTATGTCCCAATTCTGAGTCTCTATTCCTATCAACGACAAATTCGTTATACAATCATTAATTGTCCGTTGCAGAGGTTGAAGAGGGTTTTCAATTGAGAATTCACCAAAACGCGTTTATTCTCATACCTATCTACCAGGTTCTGCCACGCCATGTCGAAACCATCATTCGTCATGGGGCAAATTCGAATAATATCCCTCGCCTCACCTTCAGTTTTCTGCAAAAGTTAATACATCCTTTGGATGTTACTAATGTGGGGGTTGTTCCCGTAAATGGCCGAAAACATATCCCTAAAGGTAGGCCAAGATGCGTAATCGCCAGTAAAAGTCGGGGTGTTACAGGGGGGAAGATGGATCGGGATACTACTAGCAGGTGGGTTCGAGGCCTTGCTCTTAAGGCTATCAGTCAACCCATCAATGACCGAAATGCATTTAAAATAAAGTATATATCCCGACATATACTTGGCCTTCAAGTCCTTAACAGATACCTTGGTATCATCGACACTTTCCACTAAGTCCTCATAAGTGTCCCGAAACGCTTCCCACAAACGGGTTAGTTCCTGCCGATGGACACTCAGAGTGTGAACAGAATGTTCCTCTTTAGGGATGGCTTGAATAAAACTTTCGAAATCGCCTAAGCGATTGTAGTTTTTCGTTAAGTTTCTTAACTCGGCCATTTTATCACAATTGGGATAAGGAAAGGGTTATAAAAAAAACTCGAAATAAAAAGAAAACGCAAAAAAAGAATGTTAACTAAAAAGGGGACTCTCAATTGTAAAATTCCAAAGGATAGGAACAAATGAGAAAACTCCAAACGCGAAAAGTCCGAAAAATTTTCGAAAAACAAAATCCCAAAAAGGATCAAAAGGGGAAATTTCAAAATTAATATTTCAAACACGAAAATATTCCGATAAATAAGAAAGAAAATATATTCGCGAAAAGAAAAAATTTCCGATATAACAAAAAAAATTTCCAAAGCAAATATAAACATTAAAATTGTAATAACAAGATTAATAGAAGAAGAATTTAGAAAAAGTAAATCAATAGTAAAGTAAAAGTATATAAATATATAAAAAAGTATATAAATATATATATAAAACATAACACAAATATAAAAATTTGGTTTGTTTTTTTTCTTTCTTTTTTCTAATAAAAAAAAAAAAAATATATATATCTATATTTTCCTTTATTCAAATCAAACAAAGTGTCTCAAACCAAAAGTATTTATTATTATTATATTGATGTAAGAATATACGATGTTCGACAAAGGGGTGCAGCGGCCACCTCGATTTGGCAATCCTCAGCTGTTTATAAACTCTATACACAACACGCAGGTTCAATACACTCTGTTGTTTGTGTTTTCCTCTTTTCACTTTATCGCTTGTTTCTTCGTATATGTATTCTTACACGCACTGAGACACACTTCACTGTATTTTATGTACTTGCTTTTTGTTCTTTTTTATTTATTTTGACACCAATAAATTATATACCACGAAATAGAAAAATTGTAACTCACATACCTTGGGTAAATGTGGAGGTGAGCGGGGAAAAATAAATAAATAAAATATTTGGCGAAACCAGAAAGAGAAAACGAGTATCAATTTTCAATATAAGAAAAGGGTTATATTTCTCAGTACAACGTACCTTTGTGTTCGGGGGTGGATTTTATAATAATCTCTTTTCGTTTATCTTATTGACAATTCACAATTAAATTCAGCACATACACATGGTTGTAAAATGACTTAAAAGTTAAACTTAAAACTAGGGTGGCCAGCGTGAACAAAAATGTTGGTTCATGTTTTGCATTCATAGTCAACAAAATTTTTTTATAAACTTGGCCAAAATTTTATTAAAAAAGAATGTTTGAAAATTTATTGTGTCATAAGGTCACCTCATGTTTCATTGCCAATAGATGATGTCTATGTTGGCAGTGAATGTGAAGAATTGTTGAAAACATTTCCAAAAGCCAGTGCTCATCAGGTAAAATCTGATTGTCTACACAACTGCACTTGAAGAAACGCAAAGAAGACCGCCACTTAATGACAAATCAATTTTCAAAGAAATGGAATTTTTAAACCCCGTAGTGGCCATTGGAAAAAGTAACAAAAGTGTCTATCAATTTAAATTGATATGTTATAAGTATAAAGTTGACTTAAATTTACTTACACATGAACGGAATGGAATGAACTTTAGAATATAGTTTTTCTGAATATGAGAAACAAACATTGTCTAAATTAGATGTTGAAGAATTTTGGTCCAAAATCTGCAAATCAAAAAATTTTAATGACAATTTGATCTTTCCAAATTTTGCAAAAATTATAAAAATTTTATTAAGTTTGCAACATGCCAACGCTGACGCTGAAAGAATTTTTTCTGTTGTAACTGACGTACGTACGAAAAAAAGGAACAAATTAAGCCATGAGTTATTAAATTCTATTTGCATTATAAGATCTCATTTACAAGCTAATTTAATTAATTGTGTAAATTTTAAATGCACATCGAGTCATTTAAAAAAAATTAATTATACAGAATTGTACAAATAATTTTTTTTCATTAATTTATAATATTTGTTATTTTCATGTTATTTTTGTATAATAAATGTATGTACCTGAATTGAAAATGTACAAATTTAAAATAAATATTTATTTAAAAAAAAAAAAAAACGGAAAAAGTGGCGTAGGGAATTTTGTAGGGAAAATTAAAAGTGGGTGTAGGGAAAAAAGGGATTTTTTTTCATTGACGTAGGGATTTTTGAAAAAAATCTCCTGGCATCATTGAGTCCAACACGAACAGTACATCGAACCAGTGTTACCACCAACAGCTTTATGATTTACACACAACTGGCATCGAAATTACACATATGAAAAAAAATTACACACAACAAATTCTATTTTTACAAATATTGAATACATATATTATGTAAACATTAAAATTATATTTTCATATACATGCATACATAATTGGTCATAATTGATCCGGAACGCTCCGGAACGTCGTTCCGGTACTTCCTTTTTGGGCAGGAACGCGTTCCGGAACTAAAGATGATTTCTGATAACGAGAATTGGCAAATTTGGGATATGAGACCTAAAAAAAAACGCCGCCTACAGGATTATCATGGAAAATCACCCCTGTCGTTAAATTTGGGACATGAGATCGCACAGAACGGCCCCCTACCCAGGATCGGCCCTGTCATATAATTATGGGTCCGCCAAATAACTTTTTTTTTTGAAAATGCTTTGAAAAAAAACTACTGAATATTTTCTCAAATTTCTTTTTTTATTTGAAAGTACAATCCTTCTGGTTAATAATGGAAAATAATTTCATTCAATTGGCTGCCTCGGCTGGCCATGCAGTAGCCTACACAATCGGTCCAATTTTTAAGCACATTATCGATTGTGTGCAGCTGTATTTCACCAATGGCTTCACGAATATTGTCCTTTAAAGCGTCAATTATCTCTGGCTTATCGGCGTAACACTTATCTTTGACTGCACCCCACAAATAATAGTCCAACGGTGTCAAATCGCAGCTCAGAGGTGGCCGAACGACATCTGCTCTGTGGCTGATAATGCGATCTTCAAAAACAGGGCGCAAAACATCGAGTGTAGCTTCGGCTGTGTGTCACGTAGCGCCGTCCTGTTGAAACCAAATATTTGCCAATATCCTCCTCTTAAAATTTTGTGAACAAAAATTCGTTCCCGATAACGATCGGCATTGACTGTAACGGCCACTCCTTGCTCATTTTCGAAGAAAAATGGTCCAATTATGCCTCTGGACCAAAATCCGCACCAAACAGTGACTCGTTTTGGGTGCGTCGGCTTTTCAATGTATGCGTGCGGGTTTTCTGTGCCCCAAATGCGACAATTTTGCTTGTTTACATACCCGCCAAGGTCTTCCAAAATCCGTATGCAATTTTCGCACACATTCTGCAACATTATCATGATTTTCAAAGTAATGTCGCAATATTTCCCAGCGTTGTTCAAGCTTATACACATCCATATTCGTTCAGCGGAAGGATAAAACTAATTATCTGTCAAATCAGACATGAGCTAAGTGTTACCATTCACGAAATAAGCACTAGTTGAAAAGAAACGTTAGATAGTGGACCCGATATATATACGCGTTCCTGTAAAAAAAAATTAGCACAACACCACTGATTACAACCTTTCAGTCAGGATTACGACCTAGCTTCTCACACCACTTATGTTGTGTGCGTTAATTTTATACATGAGTGGCGGGACCTACAGTTTAAAGTCGACTCCGAACGACAGATTTTTGAGAAGCTCTACATGGCAATTTTATTTACTCTCAGAGTTTTTGCCAAAAATCTGCTGAGAGGAAGGCGCCAAAGAAATTTTTTATATATTTTCGTTTTGATGTCTAACCTGGGGGTTGAACTCGGGCCTTACGTCTAATAAGCCAACACACAACCTGCTAGACTACGGCAACTAAACATTAACCTTACATGTACATATTTAAATTAGAAAGAGAAGGATGTATGTAGGTGTTTATTTTTGCAACCTGGTGTTAGAAATTGCAATAAATTTACAAAACAAATGAGTGTTAACAAATTGACTGTTAAAAATTAGCGATTAAAGTAAAAGGTAGAACAAAAAGTAAAATTACACACGAAGTTAATTACACACATGCTACACACACAATCAAAAATTACACACAATATGTGTAATTACACACAAGGTGGCAACACTGCATCGAACGTTCTTGAAGAAGAACGTTCGCGGTCTCGCATTCTCGCAATTTCTATGGTGACTGTATTGCTTGTTGTTGCGCTTGCTTATTTGTCCATCTCTTTTGCTCTCATGCTTGTTGTTGGTTTATTTGGAAGATGTTCGATGTATTCGTTAGAGTGTGTTTGTATATTGTTTACACATTGCCTCTCTCATACTCATACTGATGTTATTGTTAGTTTATGTATGGTTCGATGCACATACATATGTGTTAGTGTAGCTGGTAGCTTTTGTTTATTGTTTATGTTAAACGATATTAGGTCGTTTCGATTGTTCTTGCGTAACAATATTAATATTATTAATTAATTAGTAATAATAATAATAATTAATATTATTAATTATTAATACTAATATTATTATTATTTTGTAAAAATAATTGCGTTTAAACAGTTTACAAATTTTAAAAACTGAAAAAGCTACAATGTTTTTGTGTCTCCTGTAAAATTTGAAAAAAGGGACGTAACACATTTGCGAATTATACTAACGATATATATGTATGTATATAAGTATATTGTGTTTGGGCTTCTTATTCTGTCGGCAAATTTTTTAAGTGTCTTGTGTTTTATTATGAAATAGTTTTAGGGAAAAAACCGTTTTAGAGAGTTTTTTGATATAAGTATGTATGTATAATATATACATATATATGTATGTACATTTTACAACATTTCAAAGAGAATGGTGCAAACACACAGTTAATTTCAAACATAAAAAATATTGTTACGTTTTTACCTTTTTAAAAACGTTTAGAATATGAGTTCGTTGATTGCAAACCAAGTAAAAACAAATATGTGTTTTATTTCAATTAAACTCTCTTTATTTATCACACTACTTTTATGCCACTGTTCACACTTAACCGATACAACATTAATTGCTTGCTATTATTCACACACAACTATTGCTCGCAACCGATATCTTCAGACACGACTATTTTGTTCACACGCAACTTCACTCAAGACTGACTCAATTACAACTGACTCACTGCCTGCCTTGTCTTGCCCTTTTATATGCGAACGTCTTCAATCTCATGATGGTTCTCGAAGTAGAAGGTTGGCGTTCTCGCCTTCTCGAGAATTCTTTTGCGACTACATTGTTTGTTGATGCTGGGTTATTTAGAAGATGTTCGATGTATTTGTTAATGTGTATTGTGTACCCATTGCCTCTTGTTCGTTATGCTTGCGTTTTCTATCTCTTTCATGCTCATTGTCTTTGTTTTTGTGGCTTTTGCTTATTGTTTTTATTGTTAAACGATATTAGGTCGTTTCGTTTGTTCTTGCGTAACAATATCTTAAGCAGTGCTTGCAAAGTAAAAGAGCGCAGCAAAAAGCACAAAAGAAACCACAAATGCTGAAATGCTGTAAGCGGTAGGGATCGCTGTGAAATTAATCGCTGTGCTTGACTGCGTTAGCAGAAAACTTTTCACTGTACCACTACAGCTAATGAGTTTATTTTTGTTTCTTCTGCTTTGCTGTTTGCTTTTGCTTTGGGTACAATTGCTGAAAAACTTTAAGCATAGCAGAAATTTAGGTGCTTTGGCTAACTTCAAGCAAGCAATACAAACCCTGAATTTTAATAAAAAAAAATCAATACCCCATAAATTATTATACACAGATTCAAATACGCCTTCCATTGCAATTGAAATAGATATTGGTCTAAAATTAATTTAATTTTGTTAACATACATATGTCGCCTAGAAGTCGCCGTAGTCTAGTAGGTAGTGTGTTGGCTTATTAGACTTAAGGCCCGAGTTCGAATCCCAGCTCAGACATCAAAACGAAAATATGAAAATATTTCTTCGGCGACTTCCTCTCAGCAGATTTCTGGCAAAAACTCTGAGAGTAAATAAAATTGCCATGAAAAAGCTTCTCAAAAAAACTGTCGTTCGGAGTCGACTTTAAACTGTAGGTCCCGCCACTCATGTATAAAATTAACGCACACAACATAAGTGGTGTGAGAAGCTAGGTCGTAATCCTGACTGAAGGGTTGTAATGACCAATTATGTATGTATGTATGTAACATACATATGTATATCCCACCACAACAACATATCTTTGCAAATAATCTGTAACATATTGTTACGCAGAACGAAACGACCTAATATCGTTTCACATAAAAACAATAAGCAAAAGCTACAAAAACAACAGACAATGCGTACATAATACACACAGCACAAATACACACTATCAAATACATCGAACCATTTATAAGTAAACCAACAAAAACATCAGTATGAGTATGAGAGAGATAGATAACGCAAACACAACACAAGCGAACGTACAAGAGGCAATGTGTATACAATACACAAATGCACACTAACAAATACAGCGAACATCTTCCAAATAAACCAACAACAACAAGCATGAGAGCAAAAGGCATGTACAAGTAAGCATACGCAACAACAAGTAATGCAGTCGCCATAGAGATTTCGAGAGCGCGAAGCCGCGAACGTTCTTATTCAAGAACGTTCGATGTACTGCTCGTGTTGGACTATAAAAGGACAAGACAAAGCAGACGAGTGAGTCAGTCTTGAGTGAAGTTGCGTGTGAACTAAATAGTCGTGTTTGAAGATATCGGTTGCGAGCAATAGTTGTGTGTGAATAATAGCAAGGAATTATTGTTGTATCGGTTAAGTGTGAACAGTGGAACATAAGAAAGTGTGTACAATAAAGAGAGTTTAATTAAAATAAGACACATATTTGTTTTTACTTGGTTTGCAATCAACGAACTCATATTTAAACGTTTTTAAAAAGGTAAAAACGTAACAAAAAACGAAATTAATCCCCACTTTTTCTTTACTGGTGATCTTAACTCTTGGAATACACTGTGAGGTTCAAGCATTATTATCTCGCGTGGTAAAATTTTGGAAAATTTAATTCTATGTGAAGATCTCATAATTCTCAATAATGGCAAATCTACACATCTATCCACTCACAACACATTTACACATGTCGTCATTTCTTAATGTTCACTACAGATAGCCACCTTCTTTTCCTGAAATATTCTTAACGATTTGCACGGAAGTGATCACTATCCTATTATAATTAATATAGTAAAAAGCTTTAACATTCCTTGAAGTCGTCGTAGTCTAGTAGGTAGTGTGTTGGCTTATTAGACGTAAGGCCCGGGTTCAAACCCCAGGTCAGACATCAAGACGAAAATATGAAAAACAATATTTCTTCGGCGACTTCCTCTCAGCAGATTACTAGCAAAAACTCTGAGAGTAATTAAAATTGCCATGAAAAGTTTCTCAAAAAATCTGTCGTTCGGAGTCGACTTTTAACTGTAGGTCCCGCCACTCGTGTATAAAATTAACGCACACAACATAAGTGGTGTGAGAAGCTAGGTCGTAATCATTGACTGAAGGGTTGTGCTGACCAATTATGTATGTATTCCCTTCTTAAGCTAGGAAGCCATAATATAAAATTGATTCTGCAAACTGGTTTTTATATCAAAGTTATTGCAAAGAAAACCTACCAAAAATAAATAACGTTATGAATGTTAATAATCAAGCAGCTTTAATTTCTAAAGGTATCAAGGCAGCAGCAAATGTAAGTTCTGAAAAGAGGAGAGATAAGACTCTAAAACGGTGTACATAAACATATGGTTCTAACTTACATAGTACATGTTATGGGTTTTGATCAGCGAAACTTGGAAAATATGTTTTTTTTTCTGGTCTTTTCAAGTTTAGTCATTTTTAATTGTGAAATTTAATTAAAAAATATAAAATAATTGGTGACATTCTTAAAGTGCATTCTGTTGTGAGGAGATTGACACTTCGTTTGTAAAATCGGACAAAAGTTATCGTAAGTTATTATTTAAATAGCATAATAGTCGTGTTATGTTTTTTTATATGTCATCTTAGCAAAAGAACTTCAAGTTAAAAATTTTAAATATTTTTGATGGATTTTAATTTTTTATCGAAAAATATTTGCGGCTAATATTTGCGTTTTTCACAACTATTATTATTTCACTTTGCGCAAATATTAGCCGACTTCTGACAGTCACTCAAGAGGTAGTTTTACACATTTTCCGATGAACAGTCAAACTCCATCAAAAATTTTTAACTTAAAGTTCAATTGATATGATCGCATACTATATAAAAAATATGACCCGACACTCAAATAATAATAATAAGTACTGTAATTTTTATCCGATTTTGTCAAACGAAGTGTCAATCTCTTACTTATTTTATATTTTTTAATTAAAGTTTGCTACTATGAGTGGACAAATGTCAAAAAATATGAAAAAAAGCGCATTGGCCAAGTTTACTTTATCAAACCTCATAGTATATTAAGTTGAATAATAAATGTATATATCTCTCCCCTTTTCAACAAAGTATACATTTTGGAAATCGGTTTAGAAGTGTTTGAGTAACCAATAAATTTGTGCGTAAAGTCCAAAAAAAAAAACGGTTTTTGTCAAATAAAATAAGCTTGGAGGGTTCGAGAAATATAAAAAAAAATATTTTTGAGTTCTACTCAACAAAACTCAAAACAACATACACGTCAATAGCTGGGTGTATTACATTTCTGTTTATTTTGACGCATATTGTTATCTTTAATAAAATTTTTAAAATTAGACTGCAAATATTCAAGTTCTGTATTCTTCTGTGAAAAATAATAAAATAAGGCCATTACGAAAATTTGCTTTGCCTTCATGTATACTGCTGTAGAAAAAACAAATTCACAAGAGTAAAGAATAATTTAGAATTTACAAGATTATTTTGTCTTTGACTCTGTCTCTGTCGAACTTCAAGCGTAACAATATTTCATTTTTAGTTTTTTATAGCTGATGGATACTGCAATCAGAGAATTTTAAAATTTAATGCTGCTGGTCATATTTTGCGAGTTATTCCACAACCACCAGGTAAATTATTATCTTTTCTGACAAAACGACTCTAATCTTTAATTTTCTTTAGAGTTTCTTTCATTGCAAGTACCACATGCTATTACACTACTGGAACATTTGGATCTTTTATGTATTGCGGATCGAGAAAATATGAGAGTTGTTTGCCCAAAGTAAGACAATTTTCATTTTAACAAATTCTCAATGATTTTGTAACGTTTCCTATAGGGCTGGCCTCAAATCATCTGAGGGTGAGGGGCATCCGGCAGCAACAATTCAGGAACCAGACTTAGGCAGAGTGTTTGCTGTAGCAGCTTTTGGTGACATTGTTTATGCTGTTAATGGTCCAACATCGATGTTGCCTGTTCGTGGTTTCACTATTGATCCACGTTCTGAAACAATTGTTGGCCATTGGGGTGAATTTAAAAATCCTCATTCTATAGCTGTCTGCGTAAACGGTTCTGCGCTATATGTTAGTGAAATTAGTACAAACCAACAAACAAACCGAATCTGGAAATATGTTTTAGTTTAAATATCTTATAAATTACATCTACATATACATATATAGAACTGTTTTGCATACGTACACCATTTGCAGTACCTTAATTAAGGTATCAACCAACATACAGTCTAGGATAAATGTATGATGAAACTTAATTTATGCTAATTATGCTGAACAGTAAAGTATTTAGAGTTTTTGTGAATTGTTGTTTTGCGTTTTATTTAGTCTTTTTTTTTTACAAAATAAAAACATTTTTGCAGTGTTACTTTCCCACAATAGTCTTATTAGGTCTTTAAAGCAGTTAAAATTGATACAAATCTATTATAACAAAATGTTGATTTTTTTTAATAAATTAAAACCTTATTCCACTTTAAATTAATTCTAATAGTAACCAAGACAAAAATATGAATTATTTTTAATGATAAATAAAAATTATTAACAAAAACGCAAAATTCACTTGGTTTTTAAAATATGTACAAGAAAACCGAGAGATATGTAAATGAATTAAGAACAGCCACTATTATTATATCCGCCATTATTTTTTATTATTTTGCACAGTCTATTGAGCACAGACGAAATATTTTGAATATTTTGTTTTCCCAGTTGATTTTTGAATATATCCAAAGATTTTAGAATTGTGTGAATACCAGGATGCATTACTCCCTAACACGAACACTATTAATACGAAAACCATTCACGGTCCTAAAAGACCACTGTGATTACATATCCTACAGAACAGAGGACAGCATAACGTTAATAAATATATATAATCTAACAAAATTGTTTAGTAATAAATAGTGAAATTGCGACTAATAAAATGTATAAGAATATGCCTTGCTATGCTCTTCCGAGGAGAATTGAATTGCGTTAATATAGTTACTCAAGACATTTGTCCAAGTTTTTTAATTATTCAATTAGTTAAAATAATGGAGGGCACAAGTTAAAAATCTTAGGGAGAACTTAGGAAACAAAACGTTCAAAATAAGTTTCTTTTGTGGCAAAAAGTTTGGAAAATATATTATTCGGAAGATTATCGAGTTCATACTCAACAGACTGGATGAAATTGTAAAAGGAATGGCGGCTGCAGTATCAGTTGACAGAATATTTTTTTGTGCTATGTATACTTATTTTTTTTACTCAAGTGAATTTTATTTATCCATATGAATTGAATTTGATTTTAAATCATAAAAAATTGAGAAACGTAATTTTTTTTATAATTGTAACAGAGTATCTATCTTTTGCCACAGTAGATAATGTTGATCGGATAGTGGGTACAATTTTAACCAAAGAAAAAACGTTATTGAAAAATGTTATTTCAAGCAAGTACATTTCATTTTTCTATATTTTGGTTTAAAGTTATTGTCATCCAATATATAATTCTAGTAGAATTTTACCTTATTGGAATCAGTATACATGTATGTCAGATTTTATTGATTTATTCAAATGATTTTTAATTTTCCGTAAGTATGGAAAATTTAAAACTATAACTAAAATAAACAGTGAAATTTTTATTATTTCAAATTATGAATTACCATAATAATAACAATTATCCGATTTATGTTCCACTAAACAGAATGCCATAATTTTATTGGTTTTATTATTTTTCTTGTAATGATGTATTCTCCGCAAAATTAAAACTTTCGTAAACGATTTTTTAATCGTATAATTTTAAACGCGGTGGATTAATCAATTTTTGTCTTTCAATTTTTAATACACTCACACTTACAAACGCTCTTACAAATTCAGAAAATGTAACGAAATTAATAATCAATTTTATTTTCAATCGAGTTTTTCAATATTCCTCCAAAAAAACAGCTGATTTATGTAAATCGTTTTTCTGCCTAATTTCACCTGAAAACGATAAACCCATTTCAAATAAGTGCAGTTACAGTTATGAATGTCATAGAATTTTATAAAGCAGTCTGCATGAAAAATTGAATGATAATTTTGAATGCTAAACTGTTGTGTGAAAGTATGTATATGTATCCATTAAGTTCACCATTTTTGGGTTAAAGAACTTAATGCTGAACTCAGAAGGTGATGCAGAATTTGTTTTAAAAACTAATAGAAAAATTCTGATTCATTGCGTTCATTCCTTCAGCAAGTTATTTCATAATTAAAAAAAAAAAAAAAACTAAAATATTACCGGAAAAACGAACAATCACTTGGAGAGAAGAATATAGGCAGTGTTCGAAAAAATACTCTAAAGTACGCAACGTTTATATACTGTACTGAATGTCGTGGGTAAAGAACACAAACACATTCACTACAACGAGAGCGAAACTTTTCGTTTCTTTTTTATGTTTGTGAACATGTACGGAAACTCTAACATAACGTACTGAACAGAGTTCAAAAACACTATTTTTTAGTGTTTGTGTACAAAGTACACTAAAAAGATTAGTACACAACGAAAAAAATTGGGTTTTAGTGATCTTTTTTTTGAGTACACTAACATTTTTAGTTTACGCGAGAGCTCATTCGGTATTTTTAGAGATCGCGTTGTGGTTTTTGATGCCATTTATTATTCTTTGGGAATAATAGACATATTTCGCTTAAGAATACAAATAAAAACTGGCCATTTTTCTCTCGCTCTCTCTCTCTTATTGAATGAGAATATAAACTCTCGCGTACACTAAAAATGTTAGTGTACTCAAAAAAGATCGCTAAAACCCAATTTTTTTCGTTGTGTACTGATCTTTTTAGTGTACTTTGTACACGAACACTAAAAAATAGTGTTTGTGAAGTCTGTTCTGTACGTTATGTTAGAGTTTGCGTTCATTTGTTGTGTACATTTTGTGTACGTAATGTGTTTGCGTACGAGTTCGCAAACACTTAAATGAAAGTTAAAAGTATTTTATCAGTTACGTACACAATGGTTAGTGTACAGTATTTTTTCGAACACTGAATATAGGGATGAATAATCCGAAAATAAGTGTAAGTGCTATTGAAAGACACTTAAAAACTAGTGATGAAATATCTGTTAATCCGCAATCTGTAGTGTGAGTGAGTATAATAACCGGTTTATCTCATCAAATAACCTGTTGGTTAATAACAAACCTGATATACATACATATTAAGTATGTATACATATTTGGAAAGAAAGATTTGGATTATTACATGCAAATAAAAATAAACTGCACAAATACTATTTTGTTTGTTACCATGAAGTTGAAGATATTGATTTATTTGAAACGTTTTCAGTTAAAACGTATTTTATTTTCTTTTATATTTTCTATAAAATAAACTTGTTGAACTAGATTTAAAAAATCTAATAAATATGTATATCTTAAAGCGATTATAAATAATTAATAAATATGTATAATGAATGCAATTGTACGGAGACTTATTGATTCTGTGTACATATGTATACGTGTATGTTAGTTATGTCTGTGCTTTTTTTTTTTGTTTCACACATTTAATGAATAAGTTTAGCAAAGTCTACACACACATACATATATGTATATTTATTTCAATTTATTTTATGTAATTAAAAAAGGTTCTATGAAAGGACTAAAGCATAAACTATACAGCATTCGCATATTTTTATTATCATATGTATTTTATTAGCATATTTTGTATGTATGTATATTATTAAAAACAACTGTTCGGTGTTATTCACAATAATATTTACATATACACTAGAGCCCCGATTTGCGTCGCTTTTTAAAAATTGACAAAACTCAGCTTGCGTTGTTGCAATTTCAATTCGCGTCGATTAAATTTCCGTCGTTTCGTCCCCGATTGGAGTCGATTCGATTTGCGTCGTTTGAATCCCAACTTGCGTCGTTTAAATTTCGACTTGTGACGCTACATACGTTTAATTTTTTTCTTGCAGCATTGAGTACTACCATTTTAGTATTTGTATTGTGGTACATATTTAGAATTTTTTTTGTATTTTAAAATTCTTGCAACTTCTGTTTATTGTTTTGTTATTTCTTTATAATAATTAAAAAACATTTGTTGAACTAAATAAAATAATGAAAAATGTTTTCATTATTCATTCATTTTGCTTTCGTTTGAATTCTTGGTCCCAATGAATTAAATTTCAATGCATTTGTATAGAAAAAGTTGTTTCGATTTGCGTCGCAATTCTCCGGTCACCATGTCGGGGCTCTAGTGTATATTGTGCATTATATGAATGCATGTCCTGCATATGAATGAAGAATAATCTGTATATATAAATGTATACATTATAATATAATAATTTTAAATGTTGTAAGAATTAAAGTAGCATTGTTTTTAATTTGTTTTGGAAAAGTCCTGAAAACAAGAAGGTTTGATATTTGGGAAATAATTGAATAAAATCATTTTCTATCCCATTTAAGAATGCAATAAATAATTATAAATAATATGGTAGGTAGAAGTGGCTGTCCCCTCGACGGAGTCATGAGCGGACACACTTAGGCCACATACAGGGCCAATTGTGATACCACAGTTTCAAATTTCTCCCCTATTCCAGGAACCACTCATATAGGTGCTCCATGTAGTAGGCATCCAGGTGTCTCTTTCTCCCCTGACCAAGTGCCGGGCATGTGCACAGTAGGTGAAGAATAGTTTCATCCTCTTCCTCATCTCCACAGCTTCTACAGAAATCATTCGCGAGGTGTCCAAGACCACTACGCCTCGCATGCGTTCCTATAATACAATGCCCCGTAATAACCCCGATAACAGCGCTGAGCCTGCTTCTTTGGAGCTTAAGCAGAGTCGCCGTACGCCTCCTATCCAGCCTTGGCCAGATTTTTTGCGACGTTCTGCCCTTATCCGAAGCATTGACAAGGTCCACGATTGCATTGTCAATTATAAGCCTGCAGGTACCCAAAGGGATCCCCAATGTAGAGAATTCATCAGAGAGTTCGATGATCGTGCCCCTTCTGGCCAAATCATCCGCTCTGCAGTTGCCGGGAATATCTCTATGTCCCGGTACCCATGTGATACAAACATCATATCGGTTCGCCATCTCATTGAGACATCTGCGACAGTCGTACACCGACTGAAAGACGCTGCAGTGATCTGGTAGCCTTATAGACTAGGATATTCCGATTGATTTTGAATAGTGTTGTATCCTATTCATATACACTGTAAAAATCACCTTTTGGCAACTCTTAAAATTCTGTGTCATCCTGTGAAATATATTAATAGTTGTAACTTAAGTATTATTAAAAAAAAGTTTTAAGAATGAAGAAAGGAAGAACGCGTGTTTAATTTCAATTCGAAAAGATAGAACAAAATTGGCGACGAAGAAAATTGAAAAATTTCAAAGAAATAATACATAAATTAAATTCAAACAAAATTATACAATATGGATTCAAATCAATTTCAACAATTGCTGGAAGTTTTTACAAAAAATCAACGTGATTTACTTCAGCAATTAAGTACTAATGCTACATTTCAACAAACATCGCAAAGGCAACTACAAAATGTGCCTCCATTACATGCTTTGATACCGCCATTTGAAAATTTTGATGCGAACAAAGAAAACTTCAAGTTGTATCGTCAAAGGTTTGAAAATTACCTTAACATGAAAGGTGTAGTTAGCGATAAAACTGCATGTCATCAAATGCTAGTTAATTCTTTGGGGTCAACACATTTTAAATTGCTGGTTTCTCTAGTGGCACCGAAAAAAATAACAGAAATAGAGTACGACGAGTTGATGAAGAAACTCGAAATGCCTTTGTGCCCAGAGAAGAACATATTGGTAATACAACATCGATTTCTATCTACATACCAAAACGATGAACAATCATTAGCTGATTATGTAGCATTACTCCGGCGTGATATAAATGAATGCAAGTTTGTGTCAACATGTGCATGCCAGGCCGATATATCAAACATATTTCTTCGAGCCCAATTCATACGGGGCATAAAAGACAATACTATCCGCGAACAGCTCTTACAATCGGAAGAACCAGATTTTGAAAAAATTATGAAAAAAGCACTGTCATTGGAAGCGTCTAAAATCGACAGTCGGGAACTGAACTCAAAAACACCTATCAATACGAATGACGTCAACAAAGTGCATTCCAGATCTTCAAGATCAAATCGTCGAAGTCGTCCTCGATTCCGGTCATCTTCAAGAACACCAATGCGTTCAAAAATAAACTTTACTCAATTAGGAATTGAAAATCTTTGCATACGTTGTGGAAAAGACAACCACAAGACAAAAAAATGTCGCACTAACCCCAACAAACTCAAATGCAGATCCTGTGGCAAAACAGGCCAAGTTCAACAGGTATGTTTAAAAACCTTAATAAACGCGTCAAACAACAATTCAATTTCCACAAATGATGATCATGATGAGACTGTTTATAAAATATATGGCATAAATAAAATTGTCGATATCAATCACAACCAAGAACATAACAAAAATGACGATGATAAATATATCGTAGCCGTTGAAATAAACGGACGGCGTCAAACTTTTGAGGTTGACTCTGGAGTTAAATATACATTGATCAAAAAAGGTCAATACGAGCGGCTCAACTTAAACACATAATTACAACCGTCATCTATAGCTTTTCGATCCTACACAAAAAACATTATAATTCCTTACGGAAAGGTAAAAGTAGAAGTTAAATACAATAGTAAAAAAGCAAATGAAGAAATGTATATTGTGCCTAATAATTATGATACGCTATTGGGAAGAATTTGGATTCGACGTTTGAACATCGTCCTCCAAGAGATTGATAATCAACGTTTTAGTCAAATTCAATGCGTTCGTATGAGTCCTGAACATTCGATTGCGGAGATAATGAATATGTTCCCAACAGTTTTTTCGGAAACTGTGGGTTGCGTCCCAAATTACGAAGTTACACTCCAGTTACGAAAAGACGCCAAACCCGTGTTCTACAAAGAACGTGAAGTGCCATTTGCACTCCGAGATCGTGTCGAAAAAGAGTTGGACAATTTAGAAGCATCGGGAATTATATCGAAAGCAGAAAGGAGTGACTGGGGATCACCACTAGTTATTATACCAAAACCAGATGGGGGTGTACGTCTTTGCGTCGACTACAAAATGGGTGTAAATCCACAACTTGTGTCGGCAAACTACCCAATACGTCGAATTGATACTATTTTAAATAGTCTTAAAGGTTCAAAATATTTTTGTCGCCTAGATTTATATAAGGCATTTTTACACCTCAAAGTAAGTCAAGAATCAAGTGAAATTCAGACCATATCAACACATAGGGGCACATATAGAGTCAACCGTCTATCTTTCGGAATCAAAACGGCTCCTTCAGAATTCAACCGAATTATAGAACAAATTCTGTCTGGATTAAATAAAACAATATCATACTTTGATGACATCATAGTGCATGGGGCAACTGAAGCTGAATGTAAAAGTAATTTAATCGAATGTCTTCAACGCTTAAAAGATCATGATCTACATCTTAACCAAAGTAAATGTTCATTCCTTCAATCACAAATTGAATATTTGGGTCATGTCATTCAATACAACAAAATTTCTAAATCACCGTCAAAAATTCAAGCGATCGTCAATATGCCACGTCCTTCCTCTGTAGATGATGTAAGACGATTTCTAGGAATGGTAACATATTACTCCCGGTTTATTCCTGAAATGTCGTCCATAACATTTCCACTACGTCAGCTATTACAAAAAAACTACAAGTTTAAATGGACATCCAATTGTGAAGCTGCCTTCTTAAAACTCAAAAATATAATATCCAGCGAACAGGTATTAATCCCTTTTGATCCTGAACTACCCGTTATTGTAGCTTGTGATGCTAGTCCTACAGGAGTAGCAGGTGTTTTATCACACATGGTGAATGGTGAAGAGCATCCAGTTGCGTTTGCGTCCAGATCCTTAACATCTGCTGAAAAAAATTATAGTCAATTGGACCGCGAAGCATTGGCTATAATTTTTACCATAAACCATTTCTTCATGTATCTGTATGGTAGGAAATTCAAACTTGTCACCGACAATAGGCCATTAACACGTATTCTCCATGAACACAATAAAATGCCAGCGATAACTTCAGCACGGTTATTACGTTACGCTGAATTCTTGTCTAATTTCAATTATGAAATCGTTTATAAAAAAGGATCAGAACTAGGGTTGGCAATCCCGCTCTATATTTTCAATCCCGGGATTTCGGGATTTCATTTACCTAGTCCCGGGATCCCGGGATTTATCCCGGGATTTAAAAAAATTTATTCTTGAAAGATATTAACATATTATTTCAATAAAATTAATAACATGACACATCCAAAAATAGGTTTATAAGAAAGAATTTATTGAATTATAAGAAAATTAATTTTATTTTTAGTTTTACACATTTTTAAATTAATTCTAAAGAGTTAATTGTTTTTATATATATATATACTCTTTTGTTGATCAAGTGCGATATGTTATTATTTTTAAAATACGTTTTGAGGAAGCACCGAGCATCCAAAGTTTCATCGCGAAAAATCCAGCTGCTGAAAAAGCACGTTCAGACTCTACACTGGCTGGCTTAATAGTCATTAAAAAATCGTATGCTCTTTGCAAAAAGTCACCACGTGTTCCTTCATTTTCAAACAAGAGCATTTCTCTCTGAATTTTCACAGACAACGTCTCACATCGAATTGCTATCCTCGGTAAATGTGCTTTTTTTATAGCTTCATTGAGCTCTTCTGAAATATTAAAGGTTATTCAAGAGAACAAGAAGAAATTCAGATGGAAGCTCAGAAGAATCTGAAATAATTTCGAAAGGTGCCTTATCTGAATCAGAAGGTGTAACTTCTGACTCAGAAACTATTAGAAGTGATGTAGCTGGACTTGAAGCATTTAGTCTTTCGAGTAACTCAACTATTAATTTGCGACATTTTATGGAAGAAGGAACCGTTACGAACTCTGTTTCGGATTCGGACTGAACATTTGTTCTACCATTGTGCAGATACTGAAGTACCCCACTGATATCTGTTCTCCTTTGTTGCATGCGAAGGATGAGGGCTGAATGTAGTTTTTGACTTATAACGTTGTTAGCATCTTTAAGTTTTTTTAACATAAAAGTTATGGCAACATCGGCTGTGAACAGATTAGCATCCCGACGGCAAAGGGCGTCAACTGTTGCTTTAACTGGGACAAGAGCACTAATAATTGCGGATACCATATTAATCTCATCTTTGGATAAAGAAAATATTCACCTTCAGGTGGACCTATGTCTATTAATGCCTTTGATATACAATTTCTTAATAAATAAAGACGTTTTAGTGAGAGATCTAATATACGATTTTTTTCATTGAGGCTTAAAAAGTCAAATCCCGGGATTAAGTGCTCAATCCCGGGAATTTGGAATTGCTAAAAACTGCGGGATCCCGGGATTTCGGGACCCCGGGATCCCGGGATTCCCAACCCTAATCAGAACACACAAATGTCGATTGCCTCTCTCGTGCAACAACAAATTTAGAAACACCAACAACAGAAAAAATCATCAATGAAGAGGTAAATCAATTATGTATTATGTCAATTTTCGAAATTTCAAGTGAATTTATTAATGCGGATGTATTAGCAACAGAAACCAAGAAAGATCCTGAATTGTCTAGCCTAATGATAAAATTACTTAATAGTTATGAAAATGATGACCATTTTACGTTAAACAATGGAATAATATTTAAAGGGCAGCGTGTTCTAATTCCAAAAAGTCTCCAGCCTCAAATATTGCAAGAACTCCACGTTACTCACCCTGGCATTACCAAGATGAAACAACTTGCTAGGAGATATTGCTATTGGAAGGGTATAGACCGCGATATTGAGGAAACGGTTAGGTCCTGTGAAGCTTGTGTTCAAATCCAAGCAAAACCAGCTAAATCCCCACTTCATCATTGGGAAGAACCAGCCGAAAACTGGGATAGAATTCACATCGACTATGCAGGCCCGTTCCAGGATCACTTTTTCTTGGTCGTCATAGACGCAAAATCCAGATGGGCAGAAGTAAGAATTATAAATGACTCTCCTACAACAAAAACTTCAATTAAACTTCTCTCTGATATATTTGCAAGCCATGGTTTTCCAATTATAATGGTATCGGATAACGCGTCAATATTTACAAGTGATGAATTCACAACGTATTGTAAAAAGAACGGAATTTTTCAAAAATTAATTGCGCCTGGTCACCCAAGTACAAATGGGTTAGCAGAACGCAACATTCAAACACTTAAACGTAAATTGAAGGCTATGGCATCAGAAACCGGTTCTCTACAAAATAAGGTTAATGAAATCCTGCAAAGATACCGAGCAACTCCCCTAACATGCGGGAAAAGTCCTGCTGAGCTTTATTACAATAGACGTCTTCGTATACGTTTAGATGCAATAAAACCTGGAATTAAGTTCCAGCCCACAAAACCGCTTCCTGGGGTACGACATATAAGCGTGGGAGAAAGAGTTCAAGTATTAGACATGAAAAACAACAAATCTGTTTGGAAAACAGGAACGGCACTAAAGAAATTTGGACAACTTCATTACCTCGTAAAACTCGATGATGGATATACACTAAAACGTCATATTGACCAACTAACAGTCACAAAAGTTCAACCCCGTCAAGTTCATTTCGCACCAGATATTGAAAACAAATCGCCAATTCGAGCAAACGAAAATTATAACCAATATTATTTGGAACAATCATTTTTACAAAATTCAACTTATCCAGTAACTTCGAGCCTTCTCAAGAGCGTCCCCAGGAACCTGCTCAAGAGTCAGAAAGTGGCCTACATCTTCAAGATAGTGAACAACCTCAAGGAAGTGAGCAACCAACCCTAAGGAGGTCTAATCGTTCCCGTAAAAAACCAACGTATTTAAACAACTACATAGAAGAGTAGAGTACTTAGAATAAAATTTATTTTCTCACATACATATTTTTAAGATTTAAGAATTGCTAATTATAATTGTACTATTGTACATAATTAAGCGTGGAAGATTGTTGTATCCTATTCATATACACTGTAAAAATCACCTTTTGGCAACTCTTAAAATTCTGTGTCATCCTGTGAAATATATTAATAGTTGTAACTTAAGTATTATTAAAAAAAAGTTTTAAGAATGAAGAAAGGAAGAACGCGTGTTTAATTTCAATTCGAAAAGATAGAACAAATAGATACCAATTCCAACGGCTCCTTCCAATTTGGAGCCATCGGTGTAGATTTGTGCGGTATCCCCCGCTAGGTGCGCCGTACCTTTGCTCCAGTCCCCCCTTTTCGGAATGAATGTCCTGAAATTCTTTTAGAAGTCATATCGCGGTGTCATATAGTCAATGCTTCCGACAATATCAGTTTCCTCAAGTATCCTTGTATGACTAATGCTCGATAGATGCCATTGCCCAGTCGCCCAAAGACGCCTACTAACCCTAGCCGCCATACCCCTGCTGTATAGGTCAAGCGGTAGAAGGTATAAGATCATCTCCAGAGCGATCGTAGGAGTAGTGCGCAGGGCGCCACTAATAATTATGCAAGCAGATCGTTGTAAGCTGAGTATCAGGTTTAAGTTCGTTGTCCTATTCAGGGATTCCCACCACACCAGGCATCCGTAGGTCAGGATAGGTCTGACCACCGCTGTGTAGATCAAGTGGGTCATTCTAGGTCTCAGGCCCCATTTCTTCCCCAACACCTTGTTACAGGCGTAGAGGGCAATGGAGGCTTTCCTCAGTATGTTAGTGATATTTGGTTTCCACGATAGCTTCCTATCCAGGATAAGGCCCAAGAAGCGCGCTTCCTCCTTGAGTTCGAGTTCCGCCCCATACAATCTTAATGGACGAAAAGGTGGAGGCTTGTATTTTCTCGTGAAGAGTACTACCTCCGTTTTACCGGGATTTACACCCAAACCACGACTAGATGCCCACTCCCTAACCTTTCCTAGGGCAAGTTGCATTCTGTCTCTGATAGTGTCGACAAATCTGCCCGAAATAGTGAGAACAACGTCATCCTCATAGGCAATCGCCCCGCATCCCACGTTTTCCAACATCACTAGCAGCTCATTCACCACAAGGTTTCATAGGAGAGGGGAGAATACTCCACCCTGTGGAGTTCCCCTTCACACTTCTCTGGTGATGAGCGAGCACCCCAGTGTCGGGTAGATTGTTCTCCCACATAGTAGTCTGGATATCCAGAGTGTCCTGTACATTCAGTCTTGTTAGTGCACCGGAAATAGCACCCATTTCCACGTTATTGAAGGCTTTTCTATATCTAGAAAAACAGCCAAGCTATACTCCTTTCGTGCCAGCGATTTCTCTATCATACACGTTACGTTATGTAAGGCAGTGTCAACAGACCTTCCCTTATTGTACGCATGCTGTTGCCTAGATAGCAGATTTCCATCTAAGGTCTGGCGTAGTTCAACATCAATGAGTCTCTCCATGGTTTTCAGCAGGAAAGAAGAGAGACTTATAGGTCTAAAATTCTTAGGTGTGGTGTGAGAGTTTCTCCCTGCCTTCGGTATGAAGACCACTCCCACTTTGCACCATTCCGACGGTATGTGGTTTAGCCGAATAAATAAGCGATATAAATAATATAGAAAATAAAAAAAGTTAACATAAACTATACCATTAACGTAGTAAGGCAGATTACAATAAAGGCAGTAAGGCAGTAACATTAACTATAAAATTCCCACGAAAACGCATCTAATGCTTTTTATTTATTGCAATTCCATCTGACTACATCTTTAAAACAAAAAAATTGGTGCATCAATTTACTTAAATATAAAATGAGAAATTCTGGTGAATCCATAAAAATTGTTAACCATAATAATAGATACACTTGACTTATATATGTATGTATATTATTATATACATACAACTTAATATACTTGACTTAAATTATTTTTATAAAAAATTATTTAAAAATCAAAACTATTTTAAAGCAAATGGGACGAAACTACCATTGTACTGATAAAAAGAGAAACGTTGTTCAAACCATGAAAAATCGCACGAAATCATTGAGAGAAATAGCGAAGATCTTAGGAAGGTCTTTACGCTTTGTGGAAATACTTTAAACAAAAAATGCACGAAAGCATTTCGTGGCAGACTAAAGAAAACCATTCCAGAAGCAGATAGACGGGTAATCATATTGACAAAAAGTTACCCGTTTAAATCTAGGATTATTTCTGCTGAAATTTTTATTGAAATCAGTTCGTCTTCGTCGTGTACAAGCAAATCTTGAAGAAAAAATTACCACATAATTTCTGCTAAGAAAAAACAGAAGATAGATTACAATTTGCTAAAGATATGAGCGTCTCTGCTGGAAATCGAGTCCTCTATACCCAAACTCGCAGATTAACATACAAAACTAACGATGCACTCAAATATCTAAGACAAAAGCCTTTGAAGGTCATGTGCCTTCTAAAATTTACTCAATTTACAAAATGGTTTCCAGAAATTAAAAGAATAATGAGTAATTAATTAATAGATTCATGGAGATTGAGTTCAAAGAATAAATTACTGTTATTACTTTCCTAAGAGATCATCTCAGATCTGTAATATATTATATTATTATACCTCGATATGACTACAAATGATTTTTTTTTTATTTATTTATTTATTTAACGTCAATGGATACAATATATCCTTACTGACTAAATGAGACATATCAAAAACAGTTTATATTAATTCAACTACAACTTTAAATTAACAGTTCAAAAATATTGTTAAGGTTTTCTTTAAAACATCTTTGCGCACAGAGAAATCAACTACTCGGTAGCATTCATTGAATGTTTTACAGGCACGTCTGAAGGAATCATTATTTTCGTAGTCTGATCTGTAGTAAGTCAGTGAAAGCAAGCAAGTCTACTCCGATATGGCGGTAATTCATAGGAGTTCCAACCAAGACCTCGTAAACAGAAAATGAAAAACTGTTTTTGCACTGACTCAATGCTATTTATATGGACTGCATAACAAACATACTCCAGGATAGGCCGGACAAGAGATGTAAATAACGTTTTAGTTAAATAAGGATCAACAAATTCCTTAGACCAGCGTTTCATATAACCAAGTATGCCATAAGCTTTATTCACGATCATTGATATGTTATCCCGAAAGTTGAGTCTATGATCCAATAGAATACCAAGGTCCAAAATACTTTTAACTTTATCCAACACAGCTTTATCAATGCAATAGAAGGTATCAATCTTTGAATGTCTAAAAAACGTCATTTGCTTACACTTTTTAATATTTAATTCCAACAAATTCAATTTGCACCACTTATAAAAACAGCAAAAATCAGTACTAAGTAGATCAAATCCATAAACATTATTAAAAGTGTTAAATATTTTAACGTCGTCAGCGTACATCAGTACCTTAGAATGCAAAACAACTGAGGGAAGGTCATTAATAAACAAAGTGAATAAGATTGGGCCCAAATGACTGCCCTGAGGTACTCCAGATTGCACTTTAATAATTTTAGATGTGACATTTCTAAATTTGACTTGTTGAGTTCTTTGTGACAGATACGATGTTAACCATTTTAGAGCAGAATCACTAAAGCCCATAAGTGATAATTTGTGCAATAAAAGCTTATGATTCACTTTATCAAAAGCTTTACTGAAATCAGTATATATCACATCAGTCTGCATTTTATTTGAAAATCCTTCATTGACAATTGTAGTGAGTTCCAAGATATTAGTTGTTGAAGATCGAGATTTACGAAAGCCGTATTGACATGGCGATAGCAGAGGTGAAATTTGATGGTATAGGAGATCAGTTACAATTTTTTCAAGAAGTTTTGGAATAGCATTAATTTTGGCAATACCTCTGTAGTTTGTTACATCCGATCTACTGCCACATTTAAATAAAGGAATGATATATGATTTCTTCCAGATTAATGGCAAATGACACGATTTAAGAGACATGTTGAACATTGCAGTAAGAGGCGAGGCTAGATATGATGCACAATTTTTTAGTATACAGCTCGGTATACCATCAGGACCTGGACTAAATGAGCTTTTTAGAGATAGTAATTTCGAAAAAACACTCAATATTAATAAACGGAAAGAATATCCCACATGATTGAATTGTTGCATAAGGATAAGAAGTTCCAGTATCGTAAGACATAGAAGAATAAGTGGTTGAGAAGAAATCAGCAAATGCATTACTTATTGAAATATCATCATCAGCAACCATAGAGCCATATTTTAGAAGTTTGGGGTAACCAGAAGAACGACGCTTAGAATTTACGAACTTGTAAAAATATTTTGGATTAGACTTTAAAGTAGATTTTATCCGATTTATATAATTTTTATAGGCAATTTTGTTAGTGATATTATATTCAGATCTTGCCAAAGCATAATTTCTATAGTCTACAGATAAACCCGATCTCTTATATTTCGTATAATAATTATTTTTTTATTTTTAATATTTATTAAGTGCCGATTATTCCATGGTGGACCTCTATTGCAGCATAATTTAATTCTCGGAACAATTAAACTAATAGCATTGTGTAAAATGGCGTAGAAATTCAATACCATATCATCAAAGTTATTAATAGCGAGTAGCGAATCCCAGTTGACATTACATAGTATACCATTAAGTGCAGTGTAGTTAGTACGAGGAAAGCAATAATATTTATTCTGATTTGTAATGAGTTGGTTAGCCGAAGTAAGTGCTGCAGATACATCCATAATAATTTTCAGCGTAGGATGATAACGATCCTCAGGGGAAGTTACAGGTTCCGATCGTATAACGGTGCACTTATTGACATCACTCACAAATACCAAGTCAAGTGTTTTCCCAAAGTCATTACAAATGGAATTAGTTTGATAAAGGGATAGGTCAAAAATATTGTTCAAAAAATCATTATTCTCAATTGGAATTAAGTTAGGGTCGTTAGATGAATCTATCCATGAAATTGAAGAAAGATTAAAGTCTCCAACTACAAAAACAGAATCACTCCGACCTGCAAGATTGGAAACCAACTTTATAGCATCAAAATGTTTAGAATAAATAGTATAGTTAGAATTCGGAGGAACATAAGAACAAGTTATGTAAACTTTTGATCTCCTCAGTTTGACAACCACAGCGACGAATTCAATATCTTCAGAATGAGTTGCAATAATTTCAGATGGATGTGAAGAAGAGACTGCAATTAGAACACCCCCTCCTCTACGCGACTTGCGGTTGAATCGATATATCTGATAATTGTCAGACAAAATTTCAGCATTAAAAATATCGTCAGTGAGCCAGGTTTCAGTGAAGGTAATAACATCATATGTAAAATCATAGCTATTAATTAAAAGGTCAGTTAATTTAGTATTTAAGCCTCGAACATTTTGGTATACAATATTCAGAACACTATTGTTGGTTATTAGTTTTTTGATGCAGGTACATTAGTTGACGGCAAACGAGCAATATTCGATTCAAAGTTGTTTCTGGTTTTCTGTCTAAAAGTATATTCTCGAACATATGAATTCACAGGCCAGAAGTTCGGATTAATAATGAGGTCGAAGTTATCATCAGCGATCGAAATTTTAAATGAAGAGATTGACCTAGGTGCAGAAAATTTGAAATTTTGTATCCATAAGTCAGTTTTAGCTTCCAATTTCGATTTAATGTAATGATCAATATCATCCGGCGTAGTGTCACTAGCTAATCGCGAAACAAACACAGTTTTCCTAGGTGGAACAGCCTGAAGAGGTTTAAGAACCAATTGGGCATCAATTGTTCCTGTATGGGTTAATAATGGTGAATTTTGTGAATCATTATTCGATCCACTGCCAATAT